>CM043885.1:24401569-25836002 GCA_024034495.1 Camelina laxa | reverse complement strand
TTCATCAATCATAATACAAACTGTTTACTCATAATGATAATATATTGTTCTAGTTAATAACAAATTGAATATTGCAATATATCAGATGTTCATATTGACATATATATATAAATATATTTAAAAATCAAGAGAGGAAAGAGATCTCACGAGCGGATTGCATATTGTTAATAAAGAGAGAAACTATAACGAGAAGAGTTACAAATCGAATCTTCGACAACACCATTTTCCGATGATTTTTGTTTTTGCTTAAAAATTAACTTTCGACCCAAAGCATGAATAAACTAAAAACCGATGGTTGCTTTTATAGATTGATCAATTATAATTGTGAGATTTCTGTGCATGCATACTATCATTTAAATTACATAAATGATAATTAAGTACATGATTATTATCATTTATGACATCTTACCAATGTTATTTGGATTTTGGGGGAAAATAATGAAGATGACTTCCCCTATGTAGAATATACATAATTTGTCATTGGTATCCCCTTTTTAATAATATAAGGGAAGTACACAATATAGTTTTTGTATACTTTATCCAATTTTTAATATAAGGGAAGTACACAACATAGTTTTTGTAGACTTTATATTTTTAATAAATGGTTACAAATGGGTTATACATAGGTTATAGATTAATCTATATATTAATATTAATAGTTACACCTAAATATTATGAATATTCCAAATTGATAATTGATATATTAATGGTAACAAATAAAATCATGGATACTCCAAACTATATTTTTGAAAGATTTTAGTCTTATATCACATTGTTTTCAAAGATCTTTAAACACAATATTACAAATTTATTTTCCACATATTTTATCGGTAGATCACAACGTTAACCAAAGATAGAGTACGAAATTGATAGATTGACTGGTTACAAGTTAAATAGTGAGTTACAAGATAGATTACGAAATAATTTAACCATTGTTATAGCACGGATACTTATCTAGAATCATTAACAATAGAAAACTTATAAAAAATGTGTTTTTTTCAAGCTTTTATATTTAGCATATGATTTTATTGCATAATGTTTTATTCAAAAAAAAATTAAAAATAATAACATAAATTATATTTTATATAAAAATATAATATAAAAAATGAATTTCAACCCGTGCTCTAGCACGGGTCTTAATCTAGTTAATAAACAAAAGAGAAGATTTTTAAAAATGTCTTAAGTCGTAAAATTTCAATGCATTACACTTTAATCTTTTTTTTTTCTTTTTTTTTTTGATCAAAACACTTTAATCTTAGAAAACATCTTTTATACTATAAAGCACAAGTCACATAACCAGTATAAATGTGTCACAGGATTTGTTCATAAATTTTAAAATTAAACAAAACTAAAAAAAAAGAAATATTCTCTATTTAAATAAAAAAACTTAACTTCCTCATATTTTTTATTTTTCTACATATTTTACAAAACAAAATAATACAAAAAATCTTAAAGATAATATGACGGAACAGCTATTAATATCATACATACATCTTTACTATAAAGATTAAATCTTATTTTGATTATTCAATAATATTATAAAATTTACTAAATATTTTATCTCATACACCACGATCTTTTAAACCGTTTTATCTTCCTCTACAAAAATTCATTTCATGTTGGACTCAAATTCTCAATCTTTGTCTGGCCTTTGCTTTCTCTGGCTTTCCACTAATTTTTTTTTTGCATTAGATTCATCGATTATAAATTGTATGAGAAAAATAATTGTAATCGATCCAAGCTTACTGACTTCTTTTCATCTTAGGTCTCTTTTTTTCTTATTTCGGTTTCATTATTATTTTTTTTTTTACTTTTAATCTCATAATAAAACAATGTGAGTTTCGTTACTTACATTTTTTCTCTTTATTTCAGATTCATGGTTGAAGATATTACTCTTTTTTTTTGGGTCAAATAAACGATTTCTCATTCATCAATTAGGGTTCATTACACAAAGGGCTTCTTTTGCAAAAGCATCAACCTGCTGATTGAGATATCTAGACAAGAAATTGAAAGAGCATAAAGTAAATTGCGATGATAGAGTTATGATATCATGTACAATCCCGTGGAGCTCCTTTGATTGGATCTCTCGATTGAGTGCTTTGACAAGATTTAACGAGTCAGAAGCAAAGAGGATGTTGGTGAATCCCGATTCAATTTGGCAACTCTCACTGTCGCTAGAGTTGCTACTGCTTCGGCCATCAATGGTGAAGTAACCTGCATAGAGAATAACGCTCCTTCCAGGATTGCATGGTCGAATTGGTGACTGAAGACCCATCCAAATCCCGCGTGTCCATCCGCTCTCCATGTTGCATCCGAGCAAGCCAAGACGGCTGAATCCCGGTTTAGGAAACCTAGCTTGTGTCGCGAATTGGAAGGTACAGTCTTGATTTTAATCTGAGCTTCTTGCCATTCGCGACATCGTACTATGGCCATAGTCAAGGCATCCGATGCAAGGCTCCTTTCTTTGTTAAACAGTAAGCGGTTTCGAGATGTCCAGATCATCCATAAGACCCACGGTGCGAGCGGACCCATGCTTATACCCGTAGGTGGGAGGCAGCTCAACTTAGTGGATAAAGTGATGTCTGATTTGATTGTATTAACATCCGCTGCCACAAGAGGGATGGACAATGGTACCAACTTCCATAAACGATCAGCAAAGGGACAATCGAAAATCAGGTGCAAGGCCGTCTCTTCCGCTCCACAATGAGGGCAATCAGCATTGTCATTGATATGTTTCTGCAAGAGTTTAGCTTTAACTGGTAGTGCTTCTTGTACAAGTTTCCACAAGAACATTTTGAGTTTAGGTGAGCATTTTAACCCCCAGATAGCTGAATGGCACATAAAGTTAGTTGCTGGTAGGGGTACTTGGGCTGCATCACCTCTCTCTCTCTGGATTAATGTCTCATAATATCCTGACTTTGTCGTATATGTCCCAGACACCGTTGGAAGCCAAACCCAGGTATCTAAGGCCCCTGTTGCACTTGGTCTGATCTTCAAAATTTCCTCCTCATAATTCAGTAGAATTTCTCTGATCAGGGGCAAATTCCAATCTCCCGAACCCCGCGTGATAAGATCTGCAACATGTAGCTTGCTAGAGTGTGCCGTAGGTGGTCCCATGGGACATTTAGGAGTGGATAAAGATAGCCAGGGGCTATACCAGATTGAAGTATTTTCTTCGTTGCCAATTATGCGTCCCAGTTTCTGTTTTAGGAGTCTCGTCCTATACATATTCCTCTCCAACCATGAGACGTAGATCCTGCAACGGTGCGCTCCAGGAACGAGGTGGCTTTACAGTATTTCCCCAGCAAAACTTTTGAGAGTAAACAATCTGGCTTTGTAAGGATTCTCCAGCTGAGTTTGGCAAGCAAAGCATCGTTGAAAGTTTTAATTTTTCTGAATCCGAAGCCTCCATGTTTGAAAGATCGTGTTATTCGTCTTCAGGATATGATTCAAGAACAAAACAAGAGAAATTCGCTGTGTATAACCCGTATCAGTTTTGATCTACTAATTAATAATATTCTCCTGGTGTATCTCTAAAATTTGTTTACTGTATAAGAAGAACTGTAAGTTTTTTTTTTTTAATGGTTTTTTATTATAAAACTCATTTCCATATTATCCTTTATTTATTTATTTTTTATTTTTGTGCAAACCATGCTATCCTATCCTTTACTATGGTACTAATTTAAAGAGACTAATTTATTATTGTCTCAAACAATGTACTAAATTAATGTTTTCTTATCAGAGGTCATGTTCATCAGAATTTTATATTTTTGGTTAAGTCTTAACATTTTGATTTTACAAACAAAAAAATACTAGTTATCCTATAAGCTATATTAATGTCTGTATATTCTGAAAATAACATTTTAATTTAAACAAAAGGCTTTATTTTAATTATTTTCAAGCTAATCTTTTAACTTTAAAATTTTATCCGTTTTGACCCCCAAAATATATAGATGTTCTAATTCTATAAGAATCGTGTTCGTCCGATCAACAATTTTGTTAAATTTCTTTTGTTTAACATGTTTTTGGTTAAATTTTGGTTATTATGTTTAGTTTAATTAATTGATCCACTCAATCACTCACCAACGTATGCAACTTAAACTATATATATATTTCCAAACAAAAAGATCTAGCAAAGATATATGGACTTATAGTTTGAAAAATTCATAAGAAAAGATGATCCATTCCTTTGGGAATTTCTTACGTAAGATAAGGAACTTAGAAGAATATTCATACATGCAGAAGACTTAGTTAACGATTACTTTAAGTTCATAAATCATGATTTTACTCTTGATACTATAAAATGTTAGAAGACATCTAATCGGAAAAATATAAGAAATGATATATTATTAATTGGCTTTTTAATTCTTATTTTTATAAATATAACGATATCTCTAAAAGTTCATACATATTTAATTTAAGATATGTATAAACTTTATATATACATGTAATATATCCATGTACATATATACATATCTAAATGATAATAATATACATATCTTTCTCAATTATGTAATCTACAATCTTAGATATGCATGTATATAAACTTTTATATAATAAAATTATAAATTTTTCTTTTTATACTTTTTAACATGTGTCACCATTTAGATATGCATATAATTTTTTTGACACCTATTAAAAGTTATAAAAATAAAAATTAATAATTTTATTATATAAAAGTTTAGTTTTTAATATTTAATCATTAACATAACTATGATACATGTTAAGTTACTGATTTGAGATATGAACACATCAAAATAAGTCGGTAATATGATCACAATACATGTTACTTTATCGATATGAGATCACGACACATGTAAAAACAGTATTTTATTTTTATTTTATACTTTCTCCATTTCATATTATAAGATCTTTTTGTTTCATGTTATAATATTGTGAAATATTGAATATTGCGATATGTCAGATGTTCATATTGACATGCATATATATATATATATATATATAATATTAATGCATAAACAAGTATAATTTCTTTTGGGTTATATGCAAGAATCAAGAGAGGAAAGAGATCTCACGAGCGGATTGCACATTGTTAATAAAGAGAGAAACTATAACGAGAAGAGCTACAAATCGAATCGACACCATTTTCCAATGACCTTTTTTTTTTTTTTTTTTTTTTTGCTTAAAAATTGTCAAATTGATATTCAAACTTTTTTCGACCCAATGTATGAATAAACTAAAAGCCGATGGTTGCTTTTATAGATTGATCGTTTATAATTGTTAGGTTTCTGTACATGCATACTATCATTTAAATTACATAAATAATAATTAAGTACATGATTTCTGTACATGCATACTATCATTTAAATTACGTATATAACAATTCAGTACATGATTTCTGTACATGCATACTATTATTTATGACATCCTACCAATGTTATTTGGGATTTCGGGGGAAAAAAATGAAGATGACTTCCCCTATGTAGAATATACATCATTTGTCATTGGTATTAATAAACAAAAGAGAATATTTTTAAAAATGTCTTAAGGTCTTAAAATTTCAACGCATTACAGATTAATCTTAGAAAACATTATCCTACAATATATGTCACCAAACAAACAATTAATCAATTCTTTATTTTTAACTTAGATAATAAGATACATTTTTCTTATGGGAACAAAACATTTTTATATTCTTTATATTCTTTCACTTTAATTATAAGAAAATGAAAACATTATATTAAACTAAATTTCTTAATTAATATCAGTTAATTTAAATTCATCTACAATCTATTAGTTTTCTTATCAAGAAATTAAATCAACATTACAAATTAAATAAAAATAATTATCTACAAAAATAATACTATGAACATATTCAAAAAAATGTATGTATAATCTTGTTACAATTTCTTTTCATAATTAAGCACATATGCATATGTTGGTAAAGGTATACATGTAGTATATGCAGCAGGTTCATGAATACATATCTAAATGATATCAATATACATGTCCTTCTCAGTTATGTAATCTACAAGTGCATGTATAATGCATATGTGCTTATCTCTAAAAATTGTGAATTATCTATGTAATTTTAAAAGCTAACACAATATATAAATATGTAAATTATAACTGTAAAAGCTACAACCACAACAACAACAACAACAAAACTATATATGTAATGTGCATAAATGTATACATGTTCGTATATGCATGTCCATGTATACATATCTAAATGATAATAATATACATGTCCTTCTCAGTTATGTAATCTACAAGTGTATGTATAATGCATATGTGCTTATATTTAACAATTATCTATATAAGTTTTAAAGCTAACACAATATATGGATATCTTAAATTTTAAATGTAAAAGATAAAAACCACAACAACAACAAAACTATACATGTAGTGTGGTGTGTGCACAAGTGTATACATGTAGTGTGCACAAGTGTATACATGTTCGTATATGCATGTTCATGTATACATATCTAAATGATAATAATATATATGTACTTCTAGATTACATGCAATCCGAAGGTCCATTTTTGATCACATAAATACGATTAGTAAAGTATAGAAGATAATGAGAAATGAAATTATGAATATATACTATTAGCCATCATACATAAATTTTAAATGATTTCAATGGCAAAATATATTAAAAAGATTAATACCCATGCTAGAGCACAGGTTGAAGTTCGTTGTATTTATATTGTAATTTTTATATAAAATATTATTTATGTGATTATTTTTAAAAGTTTTTTTGGATAAAATATTATGCAATAAAATTATATACTAAATATGTTCGCTTGAAAAATGACACATGTTTTGTAAGTTTTATATTGTTAATGATTCTACATAAGTACCCATCCTATAACACTGGTTAAATTTAATTTTATACAAACTTTTTTACATTTTCTATTTTAAAATAAAAGTTTAATTTATGTATGTGAAGTTATTTCAATACTGTATATTCTACATCATGACTTGAATGTCATTATAAGACATAATTTTGTAAATCTGGTTTTTTAAAAGCGAGTTATTATATTATGAGTAATTCAATATTGTTATACTTTTTGTTTTAATATACTTGGTTTCTTAAAATTCTTTCATATTATAGTGACATATTATTGACATTGCTATAACAAATCAATTTAGAGTGTTTATAGTTTCTAACTTTTATATCAAGTTTCAATATTAAAAATATTTCAAAATAAATTATTTAAAATTATTATATTATTTAAAATTATAAAATTCAACAAAAAATATGAAATTGAATTTAAATATTCAAATTTTGACCTTTTATTCAATAAAATTTTTCATTCATAAATATTATTTTTAAAGAATAATATTACTAAAAGTTGAATATTTTATGGATTGAACAAATTATATTTGTTTATAAAAATTCAACTTATGGTATATTCGGAAATAAAACTATATTTTATAATTATAATAAATAATATGATAACCTATTTCTAACCAACATATTAAAATTATATAGTATACAAAACAATGTTGCGTACTTCCGTTCCATTCCATTATAAAAGAGATTTAATTAGTAAAACAATCCATGTTACTCTAAGTAATTTACTACTACTCAACTGTGGGGGGAGCTCATTTGATTGGAGGAGATCGATCCCTGATAATGAACTTGGAGACATTTTACCACGTCAACAAAAAGAAAAATGAAAGTCAAAATCAAAACCAAAATCGATTTAGTTTAAAACTTATAAACAATGCACAATAACATACAATTATCTAGTATTAAAGAGAAAGAAACACAATGACCCCAAGCGAGGTCAAACTTGTCTGGTTAAGTAGATGCATGCATGTGCATGCATCTATGCTTGAAGCTTGTACATTTCTTAAACGATCAAAAGCTTTTTTTAGTTAGGATCCGAAGTTTCAGAGATCCCATTAGCTTCTTCTTTAATCATTAAGGCAGCATTGCGTTTGCACCAACAAAAATACTCAGGGACATGCCCATCTTCTCCAGTTACCCATGGATGCTCGGACACATTCTTTAGTGTCATTCTCTGGCTTGGATCTGCAATTTGATATACAGACATTGAGACCTCAATTCTTTAGTCTGCACATTTTATTACACTGAACGAATGGGAAATAACTCACCTTTGCAAAGGAGACCTTCAATCAAATCTCTGAGAAGAGGATTCAATCCATCCGGGATAATCAAAGGGTTGTTAACAATCTGTAAGAGATAACAGGATTATAAACCATGGGAGGTTATAAGATTTTCAAATATATTTTCTAAGATCCAAGGAAAGCATTGATCAAATGCAGAACCTACCTTGTCGTAGGTGTCCTGAAGAGTATCAGCAAGAAATGGGTATTGTCCCAATATCATACAATACAAAGTAACTCCCACTGCCCATGTATCCGCAGCTCTGCCACTATATGTTATACCTGACACTGATTTCCATCCAAGAAAAAAAAACAAAGAGGTTTTTGCTGATTCTCTATGTAGACTAATGAATTAGGACCAAGCTTAAAGAGATTAGAATGGACTCTGACCTAAACAACATTCTGGAGCAGTGAAGACTGGAGTCCCGGGAGATCGACGCAGTTGATCATCATCATCCTGAAACAACAAAAAATTGATGGTAACACTCAGTTAAGAAGATAGATATAAGAATTAATGGAGATCAACGAATCAGTTACCTTGAATACTTGGCTGACACTGAAATCTCCTATCTTCACAGTACCACTACTAGTAACCAGCAAATTGTCGGGTTTAATGTCCCCGTGAATTACATCCTGTTTTGTGCCCATAGAAACATTATCAAGACAGTATTAGGTGATGGAAACATGAAGCGAGGAAAAGCACGCTAAACAACGAAGATCATACATGAGCATGAAGATACATCAGGCCAGTAACTATATCCCGCAAATACTTTCTAGCAGTTTTCTCTCCGAGAGCACCCGGTGGTCCAGAACCGTCATACACCCATTTCCCATCAACGTATTCGAGAACTAGGAGAAACCAGAAACACAAACATTTATAAGATAAAAAGGCTCTTTCCACCGTGAGTATAAATCTAAACAGTAGAAACGAGAGAAAGGAGATTAAGTACCCATGTAAAAATGATCAGTTTCAGGGTCATCTATAACCTCAATGAGGTTAACAATGTTAGGATGCTCCAGAATTTTCATAATCATAACCTGAAGTGATGAGATAAATGAGCGTAAACATAACTTCTTTAAAATGAACCAATAGAAATGCTGTTTGGAAATGCAAAAAACTCAGTATACCTCACGAAGAACATCACTCATAGCAGTCTCTGAAGGTGCAACCCTTAGCCTCAATAAATGTGACTTATGAAATGCCTGGAAATCCAAGTATTAAAATCATAATATGTCAGAGAGCTACAAGCCATATAAGTGATCAATGAAACAAATTAACTTGTATAATTTGCATTATATTGAAGGACCATAGTTCAAACGAATAGCATCATAAACATCAGCTAAACAAAAAGGAAAAGGTTTCACGGCGTAATAAAGGAAAGAAACAAGGGCTTACTTTGATAGCATAATACTGGCCGTCTAAAGTGCTTCGATATAAAACCTGTTGAGAATCCAAAAATATAATGTAATGGAATCCAAATTCCGGGATGCTTTTGGATGATACATTTAAAAGGATAGGATAGTATTGTGTAGATGATGACACTTACCACTTTACCATAGCTACCAGATCCAATTTTACATACACGAACATACTCATTGATTGTCTTGTCACCATTTTCATCCTAAATTATCAAACGACAACTTCGTTGGTATAGACACACACAATGGGAATATTCTAAGAAGCAATAATAACATGAGAAACAGGCACAAGAAGTCACATACCTCTCCACGGATAAGTTCATTAGTTTCTCTCACTGGAATGTGCCTGCAGATTAATCCATTATCTAATCTATATTTCAAAATTTCCTCAGATCGTTTAGAGCGGCTCTTCTGCTCAACTTCTTCTTCATCTTCTTCTTCTTCTCCTCTCGCAGTGGTAGTTACATCATCACTATCACATGAGTATGTATCATCGTCGTAAGGCTTAGGCGGTTGTTCTCGGGTTCTATTACCACCACCAGAAGTGCCAAAACATCCAAAGCAACCCATAGTACGGGCAAACAAAAAACTATCACGAAACATGATCTACTTTCTCCAAACAGAAAAAAAAACAAATTGCTCCTCAAAGTATGACTGTGTATGATGAAAGATAAAAAGTGTCTAAGTTAACTGAAGAACCTGAACAAAAGAAGGTGAGATCAGAATTATTAATCTTACACTAAAAAGCAAAAACCTCTGCAGAAATCGAAATCTTTAATCTTACCCCGGGATAAAAGGGGTTTAGAGGGCTTCAAGGCCCGAAGAACCTGACTATTCCAAAGGATGCCATTCAGCGAGATGAACAGAACAAGTTGAGATATCATAACCACTGCAATCGAAACGAGACATGTCTAAAGACTGAAACCTTATAAATAAGTATGTATTTTATCAAAAATTCCTTCTTCTCGTTGAAAGCATAGCCCCCAATGATTCAGAAGCTACACAGCTTCAGTAAAGTCAAGACGAGCTAGCTATAGAGGGTTCTGCAAAAGAAAAATAAAAATAAAAAAGGGGTCGTCAAATTCTCATTCAATTTCGCTGATAGCAACCACTAAAATTAAAAACTTGTGGTGTGACAAGTCAAGAAACATGATTGTTTCGTATTATGATTCTATCGTAAAGGTGTACACTTTTTTCAATCCAATTAGTCAAACTGAATCAACGAGAATACACACACAAACAAAAGAGAGTAAAATCAAACAATGCAAACAACCAAAATTGTCACACAAACTCAAGAACCCTCAAAGAAGGTGGTTGGCTTTATAATTCACAAACCATAATCTCCCTAAATTTTTTAAAAACCCTAATTTTGAAATCCGATGCAATGAAAATTTAATATATTTTGGCAATCGGAAAAGAAAAAAAGAAAAAAAAACAGTAATTGAAGGTGAAAGCGAGAGAATCATACATCAAAAAGCTGATTTTTGAATTCGATCGGAGCAGAGGAAAGAGCAATAAGATCGGAAGCAAAGGGCTCTCTTTCTCTATCAACGTCGTGCGTAAGATTACTACACACAACACACAAAAAGAAAAAGAAAAAAAAAAAAAAAGAGAGCTTCGAAGCCTTCGATCGAGATTTTCTCCCCTTCGTTTTTTTTCTTGAGGGTTTATATATATTTTAATATATATATTAAATCATTATTACCAGCTAATAAATGTGACAAAACAGCTAAAAACTAATTTCATTGGTTTCTCTAACAATAAAATTACAAATCTGTACAATAAAAATTTAACCTTTACAACGTATTATTGAGATAAAATATTACAAATTTTCCTTAGACCTTTTTTTTTTTAAACCTACAAATTAGAAATTCATTAGTTAAACCAAACATTAGACAATAATCCACTACGGACAGTTCTACTGTACTTGCGTTGACAACAGTTATTGAATTTCGTAAAGTTATGTTTTTTTTTTTGGTTGTTAGAATAGAGAGAAAATATCTGATGATGAAGAATCAAAATCGTGGGCAATGAAAAAAACACAAAACAAAAGGTGTAAAAGAAATTGTCGCCACTCGCAATGTCTCAAAGCCTACAAAGGTTTTGTCTTGTGAGTGTCCGTCCATTAACAACACAGTTTTAGTGTTTGACACTTTCTCTCTCTCTCTCTTCACGCCGCCGCAATGACCGTCGGAGTTTTAGCTTTGCAAGGTTCTTTTAATGAGCACATCGCGGCTCTGCGGCGGCTCGGTGTCCAAGGCGTCGAGATTAGGAAGGCTGACCAGCTTCTCTCCGTTTCTTCTCTCATCATTCCTGGCGGCGAGAGCACCACCATGGCCAAACTCGCCGAGTACCATAACTTGGTCAGTTGGTCCTCCTTGTAGAATCATAATTCTTATTGTTTTTTTTTTTTTCTATGCGATGACCCACTTGTAGAATTCTAGGAAAGGTTCCTTTTTTATGTGTGTTTGAAACGAATCTGATGTTGTTATTCACTAATTTTGCTTTTCTCCAGAATTTGTGTGTGAAGTTATTAGATTCTCCAGAATTTTCATATTTAAAGAGATTAATTTAGTCAATCGTCTCTTATTCCTGAATAATTCAGTTTGTCCTCTTATTCCTGAATTCAGAATTTTCATATTTTCATAACTTGGTCAGTTGGTCCTCCTCTCTCTCTTTGTTGAATCATAATTTTATTGTTTGTTCTTCGCGATGACCCACTTGTAGAATTCTAGGAAAGGTTCCTTTTTTATGTGTTTGAAACGAATCTGGTGTTATTTACTAATTGGGCATTCAGAATTTTTGTGAAGTTATTAGAATTCTCCAGAATTTTCAGATTTAAAGAGATCAGTTTAGTCAATTGTCTCTTATTCCTGAATTATTCAGTTTATATTGTCCAAAGAATTTGGCTTTGAGATTGGTAAATGGAGTAAGCAACTTTGGGATTAGGCTGAGCTCATCTTTTAGTACATAAGTATTGTTTGTGGTCTCTGTTTAATGTCTTGTACCTGAAAACATTAAGCATTGTCGACCAAACCACTCTTCGATTTGATCATATGGATGAGTTTTCCTAACTTTTAACAGAACCGGTGAACATTTGCAAAGCAGTACTTAAGATGATTATAGAATCATGAAAGTGGGAGAGCTGTCAGATTTTATTGTTCATACAGTTTTAGTGGTGACGATGAAGAATAGTATAGAAGTCTCTTCTCTGTTCTGATTTTCTTTCATTTGCTCTTTTGAAGTTCCCGGCTCTACGTGACTTTGTTAAGACGGGGAAACCTGTTTGGGGGACATGCGCGGGTCTCATATTCTTGGCAGATAGAGCAGTTGGTGAGTACTTCTTTTTGGATTCATCTTCCTGTCATTTGTGTTGCTGAAAATTTAGAAACTTAAACAATAAAATGTTTAATATTTTCAGGTCAGAAAGAGGGAGGTCAGGAATTAGTCGGTGGCCTTGATTGCACCGTTCATCGGAATTTCTTTGGCAGCCAGGTATGAGTATGTCTTTTTACCAAAATTCATGTTAAGAGATGTGTATATAGATATATATGTAGATCACTTTTTACTTGCAAAATGTGGAAAAAGAGACTGCTTAAATCGGTATGAGCTTTGATGTAGTTATATAGAAACCTCGGTCTTTTCATAAGAGTTCCATTGGAGTTAAAAGAGTTGCAGCTCTCTGAATGACTAACTTTATAGGAATTCACTCCTACCATCAAAGAAGATCTTAACCATTTGAAAAATCTTAGATTGTTTTTAAATTTTGTTTTCGATGTGTAGATTCAAAGTTTTGAAGCTGATATCTCAGTACCTCAACTAACATCTAAAGAAGGTGGACCAGACACATACCGCGGAGTGTTCATACGTGCTCCAGCTGTTCTCGATGTTGGTCCTGATGTCGAAGTCCTGGCGGATTATCCCGTCCCATCAAACAAGGTCTTGTATTCAAGCTCTACCGTACAAATCCAAGAGGTTTGCTTAACTTTGCACCAATGCTTGTGAAAAAAATTACTTTTCTTGTGAGCACATGAATGAATCCCTTCTTGTTGGTTTAATTTTTTTTGGGGATAAATCAGGAAGATGCTCTTCCTGAAACAAAAGTCATTGTTGCTGTGAAGCAAGGGAACTTGTTAGCAACTGCGTTTCATCCCGAGTTAACTGCAGACACACGATGGTAATAAGTTTGTTCTTTTCCTGGTCTTTTGATTTCTCCAACGGTTCTGATCTATATGCCTTGAGAGTTTACTCTTTCTGCTTTCATTTTCCAGGCACAGTTATTTCATTAAGATGACGAACGAGATTGAACAAGAAGCTTCTTCAAGCAGTAGTACCACTATTGTATCTGTTGGAGAAACAAGCGCTGGTCCGAGCAAGCTAAGCCTGATCTTCCTATATTTCAGTAACTGAACAGAGAGAAGACGCTTCTCTTGAAATAAAACTATAGAGAAGTGTCGGATTCTTTTTCTTTTAATGATGTTTTTGGGAACAATTGCAAGCTAGTTTGCAATTTGTACGCAGGAAAGTTTCACATGACTCTTTAATGGATTCATGTACTTGTTTCTTTCTTGTTACAACTTTGCATACCGTTGAATCTCAAACAGATTTCCTAGTTCAGTTTGGTGTGTGCCTTGTGAATATGTGGAAACGGTCGTTTGGCTAAGAATTGAGATTTAGAATACTGAGATCTTTATACACACAGGACAGAACAGAAAACACTTTGTAAGTGTGGTTTTGTTCTTGGTTGGGAAGATAATTAATCCGGTTAATAATAAACCGGTCAGCTGACTTTGGCGCGTTTGACTTTTCTTTGCTTTCTCGGAAAGGTGCAAATCTTGCAACAGTGGGCGGCTTTGGGCCAATGGAAGTCAAGAAAAGTTTCTTAAAATGCACACATTTACAGAGATGTTTAGACATGAGGGCATCTTCTTCTTTCTTTTTAAGGCATCCTCACGTTTTCACTACTCGTTCCCTTCCACAAAAAGGGATCAAGAAGAAACAACTGGACTTAACAGCCTATAGAGAATAATTCAGATTTTAATACATAGTAAAAATAATTACATAACATTAGCAAATCACTATGAAACGGTGAAGAATTTTTGCTCATAGATAATTTTAAAATTTGATTTATATGTTTCTATTGGGAACAAATGAAGCAATTTTAAATGTGTTTTGATCATGACTCATGAGGCATTGAGAAATGAGTAAAATAGAATGTGAACTGATGATATATGTAAGTTTTTGTTTAGCTTAAACAACTTTTAAAAAGTCTTGATGTTGAAGCTTCATCAAGCTATGTTTTTGTAAAGAAATCAATGGAGACGACTTGAGATGAACTCAAAGAGTCGGCTTCTTTCTTAAGATGAAGCAAGGGATATTATCATATGAGGTTTTATTTAGTCAACTGGCTTCTTTCTCCACTCTATATAATCCCTCTTCCTGCTACAACATTTCACCACACCAAAAACACAGAAACATTTTGAGAAACCAAAGAAGAGGGAAGAACAAGCAAAAGCCAAAAAAAGAAGACTTGAACTTGAGAGATGGAGCGCAGACAGTCATATGTGCTTGTCGCGCTCGTCGGATTGCTTCTCTTGACCGATATTGTCATTGCAGTTGCAGAGAGCGATGGTGGCAAAGGCAACGGTTATGACGGGAAGGGGAACGAGGGACAAGTAGACAAGGGTAAAGGAGGAGATGATGGCAAAGGCAAAGGTAACGGTAACGGTCCAAAGGACAAGGAGAAGAAAGATAAGGAAAAGGAGAAGAATGACAAGAAAGAGAAGGACAAAAAGGATAAGGAGGAAAAGGCAAAGAAGGATAAGGAAAGGAAGGACAAGGAGAAGAAGGAAAAAGAGAGGAAAGAGAAGGAGAAGAAGGACAAGGAGCAGAGTGAAGCAGCTGCAAGATACAGGATGCTAACACCGATGCCTACAGGACAAGAGCAAGCTATGTGCGAGGCACGCGGTGCATGTTATTATAAGACACTTGTTTGCCCCGGTGAATGTGCCACGAGGAAGCCCAAGAAGAACAAGAACACCAAAGGTTGCTTCATTGACTGCACTAGCAAATGTGAAGCTACATGCAAATGTAAGTACATTCTATATATTCCACTGGTCTCCTTTGTTTTAGTTACAGTTTGCTTATCGCAAAATAATAAGTATATAGATTTAAATTGTGGATTGATTAATTATTTGTGGTACAAGGAATTGGTATGCTTAAACCCAAGTAACTTGGCCTAATTCCGGTTTCCTTATTTCTTACAGGGAGAAAAACAAACTGCATGGCTACGGATCTCTCTGTTACGACCCTAGATTTGTTGGAGGAGACGGTGTGATGTTCTATTTCCACGGATCCAAAGGCGGAAACTTTGCGATCGTTTCAGACGACAAACTCCAGATCAACGCTCACTTCATCGGTACAAGACCCGTTGGAAGAACCAGAGACTACACATGGGTTCAAGCCCTAAATGTCATGTTCGGAAACCACAAGCTCGTGATCACAGCCAACAGAGTGTCTCAGTGGGATGAAACATCTGACGCCTTTACCATCAGATACGATGGAGAACTCATCACACTCCCTGAAGACGAACAATCCGAATGGAGGGAAATTACAGGACAGAAAAGAGAGATCGTCATCGAAAGAACCGACGAGAGGAACAGCGTAAGAGTACTAGTCTCTGGTCTTGTTCAGATGGACATCAATGTGAGACCTATAGGGAAAGAAGAGAACAGAGTTCACAACTACCAGTTGCCAAAGGATGACGCTTTTGCCCATCTCGAGACTCAGTTCAAATTCTTAGACCTAAGTGAGCTCGTTGAGGGTGTTTTGGGGAAAACCTACCGTCCTGATTACGTCAGCTCTGCCAAGACTGGAGTCCCAATGCCTGTGATGGGAGGAGAAGACAAATACCAAACGCTTTCTCTATTCTCGCCAACTTGCAGACTCTGCAGGTTTAAGCCTCAAGAAGATTCACTTTCTGCTGATATCTAATGAGAAGAAGGAGAAAGATGGGAACTTCTCTGATTTTTAAATAAATTCGTATTTGTAACTGTTTTGTTTCTGGAAATATATTATTTGATATTCATAAAATGTAATGTAATAAGAGCCAAAAAGATAACATTTGGCCCGTTTGTGCTGTTTTTGAGGGTTTAAGAAATGTAAGACGTTTCTTGCGCCATAAGCAAAACCCTTGATTTCTTATTTTTTTTTCCTTGTTCCGTTGTTGTATTTTGTATACGTATACGTTTGATTTAACAATTAAAAGAAAACTGTTCTATGTGTGTGTATAATATTTATGTATTTGAATCTGACATTAAGTTTCTTGGTTCCCGTTTATTTTGTATGTTCTTCACTTTGAAAGCAAGTGTCTTTTGGGGCTTTTCAAGAACAACTGGAGATGCGTCTAGAGCACTCTTTTTCTCTCTCTAAACTTATAAGCCAATAGCAAAATAATCAGATTTTAATAAGCAAATAAGATAGTGCGCAAACGAAAACTTTGCAATTTTCTAGGCATAGTTCATGTGATCCAAGGAAATTAAACTATGTTACCCATAACCCATCACATGAGTACATGGCTTCAATACAATAGATATCATATTTTTATAAGTACAGTATATGGAATTAATAGATAATTTGTCAACTCCACAATGATGATTACTTAGTGCAACCACTCGTGGTTTTTTCTATTTTTCTTTTAAAATTAGTATGAATTAAGATCCGTGATCGATGGTTCCCATCAGCTTTTCAGCCTTAATTGAATTGACGAATATATATTGTGGGTAAAAACATAGGCCACGGCGAGCAGAGAATAATGTGAAAAAGTTGAACTGCGCAATGGTAATGCTAATATTTTTATAATGTCCTAGATCAACTAGCTGAACATGTTTAATTAAAATCTATAGGTACCGTTTTCGAGGTAAAATATTTAGCTAATTCGTCTAACATAGAATTGGTAAACACAAATTACTTCTAATGCTTAATTTGTATACATCTTCTTTAGATTAGTTTTGAAATTCCTATGCGGATAGGTCGAACTTTGTTTTTCATAATGGCATAGTAAATTAGATTAAACGAAAAAGAATCGAACTATATATGCATGCATATGACTTTATGTATGGTTACAGCCGACCTTTTGTGTGTTAATGATTTATATGACAGTTTGTACTTTATGTTTTCTACAGGCTGACTTTTTCCTACTAAGAAATAATACATATTTTCATTTTTAGTTAAATACTTGAATTCGAATCTAGAGGCTGTTCTCCTAAAGAAAATTTAATAAACAAAAGTCGAAGCTGTTTCTTACACGGTCTTCGATTCTTCATGTGATTTTGATCAAATCTGAACCGTTAATTAAGCCGCTCTTTGCTGCTTACTTCCAGCCTCTTTGATCTATAAGTACACTCCCCTCCACTTCTCTCATATCAAAATCCGAAGAGACATACAACAAAAGACTGTTTCTTTTAACACCACAAAAGAAAAATGTCGAGGGTCCTTGTGACTATTATCGTTCTTGTCTCTGTTTTCGCGGTTGTTTCATCAGCGGAGAAAGGGAAGAAAGGTGCTTATGATGCAGCTTCAACGAACTACAAGGTTTTGTATCCACTTGGCTCGGGCCAAGAGCGAGTTCAATGCTTGGCGAGAGGATCTTGTAACCAAAAGATCCTCACTTGTCCTAAGGAATGCCCCGAGAGGAAACCACAGATGAACAAAAAAGAAAAAGCTTGTTTCATTGATTGTAGCAGCAAATGTGAAGTTACCTGCAAATGTAAGCTCCAAATCTCAACATTTTGGAACGTTTTCATGTATTTTGATTAAGTTTGTAACATTTGTCGATGCCTAACACACATAATATTAATCTTGGTTGATTTGTGTGCTTGAATAGGGAGGATAGCAAACTGCAACGGATATGGATCTTTGTGTTACGACCCGAGATTTGTAGGAGGAGACGGTGTGATGTTCTACTTCCACGGAAATAAAGACGGGAACTTCGCCATCGTCTCTGACGAGAATCTTCAAATCAATGCACACTTCATTGGTACAAGACCTGCTGGTAGAACCAGAGACTTCACATGGGTTCAAGCCTTCTCAGTGATGTTCGATAGTCACAACCTCGTCATCGCGGCCAAGAAGGTTTCGTCTTGGGACGATTCTGTAGACTCTCTCGTGGTGAGATGGAACGGAGAAGAAATTGAAGTTCCTACAGGAGGTGAAGCAGAGTGGAGAATCGATCTTGAAGAAAGGGAAGTTGTTGTTGAGAGAACAGATGAGAGGAATAACGTGAGAGTCACGGTATCTGGGATTGTTCAGATGGATATTAAGGTTAGACCAATTGGGAAAGAAGAAGATAGAGTTCATAACTATCAGCTTCCTAAAGATGATGTTTTTGCTCATCTAGAGACTCAGTTTAAGTTTTTTAGCCTGAGTGATCTCGTCGAGGGCGTTTTAGGTAAAACATATCGGCCTGGATACGTTAGTCCGGTTAAGACCGGAGTCCCTATGCCGATGATGGGTGGAGAAGACAAGTACCAAACTCCTTCTCTGTTCTCACCTCTCTGTAATGTTTGTAGGTTCCAAGGAAAACCTGGTCCTGGAGTGGCTAAGTACTAAATCTTTAAAGATATGTTTGTTTTTGTTTACAAAATTGTGTTTAAATTAAGGCCCTAATTGTAGTGTTTTAGCATCGTTAAATCAAAAAGTTATCGATGTTCTATGTGTCTTTGTGTGTTGTATTTGTATCCGATAGAATAAAAAAAAAAAAAGGATTTCCTTCTGTTTTCTTGTTTCAACGTTTCTTATACGGAAAGAAACATGTAGATCAAGCATAAGGGTTAAAATTCATTCTAGGGTTTAACTTAGAAACTATTTAGTCGAGCTTCTTCTTCTTCTGCAAGTAATCTTGCATTCTCTGGAATTTCAGAATGGCCCAAACCAAATGCCAGAGCCCTAACTCCGGCCAAAGAGCCTCTGTTCTGTGAAGAAGCGACCTCGAAGTTTGCCACGTCATGAAGTTACTCAGCCGATCTCCTCCACCGGTTCTTATCACAAGATCCGGATCCGGCACAGCTGATGTATACATAGACTCTTCAAGATCACTCACCTTTAAAACTACAGGATCATCTCCAGTTTTAGTCTTTCTAATGCAAGATTCTCGAACAGAATGAACAATCTCTTGACTTGTGCTGTAAGCAACGCAAACCACAACGATAAGATCTCTATTCTCCTCCGTGAGCTGCATCAGTCTCTGCGTCGCAGCTCTAAAACGCTCGTTTAAGGAATCCAAATCACCGGCAAAGATTATTCTCACGCCGTTCATATTCCCGGTTAGAGCTTGTTCGATCGTGAGCTCGACTTTCTCCAGCATTAGATCCATCAGGCACTTGACTTCTTCAGGTCCTCTCTTGAAGTTATCCATACCAAAGGCGTAGAGTGTAACGTAAGGTACACCAATCTCTTTGCAGTATTGAAGAATATATTTCACGGATACGAAACCGGCTCTGTGTCCTGCGTCTAGGCCTTCAAGATTGCGTTTCTTGGCGAACCTGCGGTTTCCATCCATGATGAATGAAATGTTAGTAGGGATTGGACCGACGCGTAGAACTCTGAATATAAATTTCCTCATTAGACTCATCAGAGCGTTGAAGATTTGAGTGAATTCCCCTACTTCTTCTTGGGTATTATTCATATTGAAAACCGGGATTTTGCATATGGTTATAGGAGGGAAGTATTTAAGAACATGGGGGGTTTTTGGTTTTGTTGTGAGTCAATGAATATAAGCAAAAGAAATGAAGTTTTTTGTTGGAGGGAATGCGAATGGAATGAGCATATGATACGGCTGATATTTAGGGGGAGGGAGAGAATGGGTGATTTAGTGATTTATCAACTATGTAATGTCTCCTGGTTAAGACATTTTAAAATTAGAATAATTTTAACCATTTTTCCTTTTTAGTGTAATAATCATAGTTTTTGAATTTTTTTTATCTAACTACTTTTAATTTAGACTATTGCTAATTTCATTACTGTTTTAATTAATTAAGAGAAAATAAAGATAACAGAATGGTTACTGGTTATCTTCACGAAATAGTATTGGTTTTGGACCAGATTATTAAGAGAGAAATTATATATGTTAAAGGCTCATAGCAGAAGACCTATGTCTGGCTGTTTGGAGTAAGAACCTAGAATCTGTAATATCAACTCTGCACCTTCAAGCTGAAACCCACTACTAGAGAACTAGTTGTTATCCTCAATAAGACAGAAGTAAACCTCTAGCTGAATTTAGTAACCTTATATATAGAAGATTCTCTCGAAATTACAAAATTTTGCAAGTTATTTGGCAAGATGACTGATTGCATCTATGTTCTTTGGATGGCAGAAACAAAATGAAAATAGTACTAAATGTTTCAAGATTTGCTTGCTTCTTTTTTCCTTTACTAATTCGTGTTTAAATGAAGCCTATATTTGTGGTGGATCGTTGGTGTCTTCGTGTTTGTTGTTGTTATTCGGATCCAATACATAATGAAAATAATTTTTTTGGTGCTTTAGTTTATTGTCTGCGAGAAACACGTAAATCAAACGTAAGGGTTAAAAAGTTCATTCTAGGATTTAACTCATAAACTATTTAGTCGAGTTTTTTCTTCTTTTGCAAGTAATCTTGCATTCTCTGGAATTTAAGAATGGCCCAAACCAAATGCCAGAGCCCTAACTCCGGCCAAAGAGTCGCAGTGGAGTGAAGAAGAGATCTCGAAGTCTGCCACGTCATAAAGTTACTCAGTCGATCTCCTCCACCGGTTCTTATCACAAGATCTGGATCCGGCACAACCGATGTATACATACACTCTTCAACATCACTAACCTGCAAAACTACCGGATCATCTCCAGTACCATCACACTTTCTAACGCAAGATTCTCGAACAGCGTGAACAATCTCGTGACTTGTGCTGTAAGCAACACAAACCACAACCATCATATCCTTATTCTCTTCCGTAACTTCCATCAGTCGCTGCGCCGCCACTCTAAGACGCTCGTTGAGCGAATTCAAATCACCGACAAAGAACACTCTCACGCCCTTTAGATTCCCGGAGACAGCTTGATTGATCGTGTACTCGACTTTTTCCAGCATCAGATCCATCACACACGCAACTTCTTCAGGTTGTCTCTTGAAATTATCGACGCCAAACGCGTAGAGTGTCACGTACGGTATACCAATCTCTTTGCAGTATTGAAGAACATATGTTACGGATATGAAACCGGCTCTGTGTCCTGCGTCTAGGCCTGTAAGATTGTGTTTCTTGGCGAACCTGCGGTTTCCATCCATGATGAATGAGACGTGATTAGGGATTGGACCCGCACATAGAACTTTGAATATGAATTTCCTCATTAGACTCATCAAAGCGTTGAAGATTTGAGTAAATTCTCCTACTTCTTCTTGGGTATTCATATTGAAAACCGGGGTTTTATATATGGTTATCGCCTTATCGGAGAGGAGAATTCAAGAACATTGGAAATTTTTGGTTATGTTTGTTAGTGAAATATATATAAAAGATATAAAGTTTGTTCTTTTTGGGGGGAATGCAAATGGAATGAGCATATGATACGGCTGATTTTTAGGGGAAGAGAGAAAATGGCTGATTAGTTTCTTCTTGGTTTAATCAAATTTGTAATGTACTCCGGTTATGACATTTTAAAAAGAAAATAATATGCATATTACTTGAGAAAAAAAGAACTTACGTACGCAAAAGATGGTATTGGTTTTGGATCAGATTATTAAGAAAGAGGAAGATTATAGGCTCGAAAGCAGATTAACTTGTCCAAAAGAGAACTTAAAACAAACACGTAAATTAAGACTCTTCTATGTTCGAATGCAATGATATACACAAGAAAAGTTGTAATTAAGGACGTCGTCTACTTACTCTCTTTTTAGTTTTTAGTTTCGATTATATTCTTATTTAAATCTTTAATTGTTGATCCAGACTATCCAGTGAGTGAGTGAGCCATAAACAATTCTGAATATAAATTGCAACTAATTAAATTATGTTTCTTTGGAAAAAAAAAAAGAGAGAGTGACAATTACAGTTGTCTAGAACCATATATAGTAAGCAGATCTAAGGATGCCAATCATAATCAAATTTGATGAAAGCATAAACATCATAGTAGGATGACATCGTTGTTTTCATTATGCCCCACAATTATATATTACACTTACACTTACAAATCCAATTCACACCCACCATCACAAAATCTCCCCCGCTCCCTCCAAGTTAGTTTGTCAATTACAAAACTTATATATTAACATTTTTATTTTATTCAATTTCATTTATGCTTGCATTGCATTACGATTTACAAATGAACATAATTGATAAATTTTGTCATCAAATATCTATAATTTTGTCCAGTTCAAAGTAATTTTATAAAATATTCAAAGTAATTTTGTATCATGTGGAAAGTGGAGTTTAAAAAGTTGGAACACAATCTGTGTTTCCTTGGAGAAATGGCAAAAGTACTAAAAGAACATTGTTCCACTAAAAAAAGGTAAATCAATTCACCGCTTAAGAAACTGTTTTCCTGTAATGAGAGATTCTTTTTCGATCAACTCCAATATACAAAGTCTTTTCACCTGCAGAAAAATATAATAGCTACTACTACTATTCGAACAATTTACTGATTTGGGCGTAAAATGTCTTGGCGGTTAATTATAGTTTATTTTCATTTTGATAAAGTTGATGGGTCAACAGTTTTGAAGTTCATATACGTGAAATATGCTAAAAGAATTAGAGAGAGAGAGCCCACCACAAATCAATTTTTTTTTTGTTTGCTTTTTCTTAATTTTCAAGCAAAGTTGCAAGTTGCTCCTTCCATTATCATACACCACACTCTCCATTATTCCTCTCCCACCGTTCCATACACAGGATTTGATAATTACTAACAAGTAATGATTTTCTTTTATGTTTTTGCACACACACACCGTCATACCAACTACTACAAGAACACATTTGTTACCGATAGTCGATTTTATATGTACACTTGAATACTTAGCTCTATTTGTTGAAAGGTTGTTATCAATTAGAACTTGATTAAATATGTGATTAGAATATGAAAAACCATTATTACCTTTTTATCAACGGCTTAAAGACTATATCCAATGATTTTGTCTAGAGGTAAAACGATTCATTTGATAAGATTTGATGGAAGAAAAAAAAACATCATTGATTATAATTAACTAGTATCAACTTATATTAGTTGTAAAAATGTTGACCTCTTAACCAATCAGTTTCCCCCATTACAATATAACCCTTACTCTTCATATAAACTCCTATCTCACACAACCAAAAAAAAGAAGCAACACTAGCTCTTTTGAAAACAAAGATCCAGCGCCATGGAACAATCTCTCATCATCGTCCTCTTCACCGTTCTCCTCCTCCTCCTCACTACCACTCCCGGAACCCTATCTCAGTCTTCTCCAGCCGCCGCACCTGCCCCAGCAGGACCAACAAATGTCACTAAAATCCTAGAAAAAGCAGGACAATTCACTGTCTTCATCCGACTACTCAAATCAACCGGCGTTGCTAACCAACTCTCGGCCAACTAAACAACTCCGACAACGGAATCACTATCTTTGCACCGAGCGATTCCTCATTCTCCAGTCTCAAATCCGGAACCCTAAACTCCTTAAACGACGAGCAACAAGTAGAGCTAATCCAGTTTCATGTCATACCAAGTTACGTCTCTTCCTCAAACTTCCAAACAATAAGCAACCCTCTCCGGACACAGGCCGGTGACTCCGCCGAAGGACATTTCCCTCTCAACATCACCACCAGTGGCAATACCGTAAATATTACGACAGGTGTAACCAACACTACCGTCTCCGGCAACGTCTACAGCGATGGACAGCTCGCTGTTTACCAGGTCGATAAGGTCTTGCTTCCACAGCAAGTTTTCGATCCTCGTCCTCCAGCTCCGGCTCCGGCTCCGTCGGTAACGAAATCAAAGAAGAAGAAGGAAGACAGTGATAGTTCCGGTGATGATTCTCCAGCGGATGCTTCGTATGCCTCGCGTAACGTTGGTTCTGTGTATGGTGCGGTGTCGTTTTGCGTCATGAGCGTCATGCTCGCTTGGTTTTATTTGTGATGATATTAAGTTTTTTTTTTTAAAAACTTTTGATAAAAGTTGTGGTGATAAGTTGCTATTATTACTCATGTTTTTGTGCCATGTGGGTGATTTTGCCATTTTGGGGTATATTTTGTCTCTTCGTTTAATCGTTTCCATACGATTTTGTGTTAATCAACACATCTTTTTTTGTTTTTTTTTAATATTTCCATCTTCTTCTTTTGATAAAATTTATATTTCAATTTTGGTGAGATTGAAATTTGTATTTGTTAATAAATCTCTTTTATATCTTTTCTTTTTCCTTTGATCCGGTTTTTTACATTTCTCAATGAAAACACGGTAGCTTAAATGATGATTATATCCAACTCTAAACCCAACTCAAGTAAAGTATACAATAAAAACTAAATCAAACTCTTTACCAAAATAAATATGATAATATGAAATATATGATGATCCTTTTGTAAATATATATAAATGATACACTGTAAAATGTAAATTGAAAAAAAAAAAAATGAAAGCCTGATTTCAGAAATTGGTGAACAACAAAAAAAGTTTTCAGAAATCAAGACTTGTAATTTGGAATCAAAACTTAAAACGTCATATAGGTGACGGACTAATACTCTTCCACCAAGGAATCATTCATTAAATATCACCCCCAACTAGGAGGTTCTGATGAGAAGGAATAAAGACCATCAAATACTTCAAGGTGTACGTGAAGAGCCATGGATTTTTTTTTAAAGATATTACATCGAAACATCTGCATAAATCCTTAACTAGGACAACTATGTGAGGGCTGTTACCGAATCTTTATCCTTAAAACGGAAAAAAGCAAAATAAGAGATGCTGATGAAATGAAAAGTGTCGTCCACATGAACAAATAATATTCCTAACTACGTATATCTTATTATTTAAAGACTACTTGGCCTTAAAAAATACTCATCAGGAGATTCGTTTATAGTGAAAATGAGAATATAATGGATCACATCTTGAATTTTACTATTACAAAAGGAGTGTGGCTCATGTCACTAGTTAAGGAAGGGACTAAATGTACATGTACTATATAGTCCGAAAGTATTTTAAATCAAGAACTTGGAATTTGTTTAACCAAAAATAAATAAATTAAAAAGAACTCAGAGTTTCTTGGTAATTGAAAAAAATCAAAACCATGTATGTTGGGAACGGTAGACCATATTATTTGACCATTTACCTATATATATCATATACTAACTATTTTCTTACTCAATCATGAATTATTTACACACTATAATTAGCAAAGTAAATACTTTTAAACCAAAAACTGAAGTAAATGCTACGCATTCAAATATCTAGGTCATGAGTCATGGTCGATGATCGATGATCGATGATCGATGATCGATGATCGATGATCGATTACAAGTTAAAACTCAGAAAAAAGATAAACTTGCAAAAATTTATATATCCAAAATCATTGACATTTTGAAAATTTTACTCAAGAAGGCGAAGACCCATCACCGTAAAAGAGATATATTTCTACAACTTCAAAGACATAGAGGAGGTAGTGTCTCTGTTCTTCACGTTGGGACAGTACTTATTGTTGTGGATCCAAACCTTAAGAACTTGTCTCTCTATTCCAACTTCGCTACAAAACTCTTTCACCCACTTCTCATCCGAGCCGTTGATCTTCCACCCCGCTCTCTCTGCAAAACCTCTCATCTTCTCCTTTTGATCCGCCGTTAATTTCGTCCTCTTACGCTTCTTCATCATCATCGCCGACCTATCGTCCTTTGCCTCCGTGAATTTGTTCTTGTCTTCTTGATTCGAGGGTCCAGAGAAACCGGAGCTGAGAGAGAGAAGCAAGTGCGGAGTGGAGGCGAGTGGCTGCACCGGTTGTGACCAGCAGTGACTGAAGACGTCAGAAGGACTACGACGGTGGAAGTTGCGGTGGCAGCCACATGCATCGCACCTAAGGGACGGAGTGTCTGTGAGGATGGTGGTTGATTTGGGTATGAACTCACCGCAGCCGTCAAGAGCGTGGCCGCCGAGACTGACCGCGTGGTTTTTAAGGCATTCATTGTACAAGACAACCATGTCTCCGGCGCCGGTGTCTATGTTGTTTGTTGTTATTGTTGAATAATAGTTCATGGTTGATTTTGTTCCTCAGTAGTGTGTTTTTCAAGGAGATACTTTTTTTGTTTTTGGTTTTCTTTTCTTTTGTAGGCAACTAGGATTCCAAATATCGTGATATTTTAATTGCATACATTATTGTTATTCGTTTCTTTGATATAACCACAATTCATTATTCCAACAGTTGCCATCGGTTAATATGTTAATATAACCATAATCAACTGAAAACATATTGTCAATTAATAAAATTTGGATTAGCTGAAATTAATGCAACTTTTGCCTTTAAAAAAAAAAAAACATAATATATGTGATTTCAATCACGATTAGTCATTATAGGTTCGATTGTAAATAATTGTACGCATTTCTCTTATTCTGCTGATCTCTCATCTCCATGTAAGTTGGATTATCGAATGTTCGTTGTCTCCAATGATCAGAACAAATATACAAATAACGGATTATTGATTAGTCAATACATATTATTATGTAAAAAAAAATCCTAAGACTTCCATGTGAGTTGTCGATCGCTTCAGATTTTTTTGTGTGTTGTTCCTAAAGAAAGCCTGGAAAATTCAAATATCCTTAAACATGATTATAACCACCTTGTACATGAACAAAAAACGAGTATTTTCAGAATCTGACGCCATGCGTACGGTTATATATTTTCCCGCCTACCATGGTTGCAGGCTTGCAACCAACTTGGGGTATCATGGTTCACCGTACGTCATCATTGCACGCTTGATAGGAAGTGATGATGATGTAGACATTGTTGGTCGTCACGGCTTCTTAACACCAAGAAAGTCTCTGGTCCACTCTTCTTCCTTATTTTTCGTATATAAACCATCGGAGTTTGGCATCCTATTGTTGAAGATGGATGAAGTCATTAGCCCCAACATGGTGCTAGTGTCGGAACTCGATGATGATCCCATTTGAGCCACCTTTTGAAGCAATGTTGTTGCCGACAACGAAGCCTGATTTCCTGCTTCTTGATTATAAGAGAACAAGGATGCTATGTTTGCATCGGTTGAGTTTGAGCCGCTATACAAATTTCCCTTTTTGATCTCATCTTCTTGATTTGTGGATACTCCTTTACGAATAACGTTTTTGTTGTTGTTCATACATTCATTGAGTAACCACTGGTTTGAATATTCTTCTTCTCGTAACTCCCATCGGTTATGAACCGAATCAGATGTACCACGAGGTGTTGGTTGTGGGGACAACGGGAAAGCATTGGCTTGTTGCGGGGTTGGGTAGGATTTGGTGAAGTTTTTCTCCAATAAGGTAGTGTTATTGTTGTTGACGTTAACATCGGCCGTACCTGTAAGTGATTGATCCAATTTTGATTGAACAAGAACTGGACTATTGGTATCAGCAATTGTGGAGATGGTCGAATTGGCTGCTTTGGGTGATGGAACTGAGAAGAATTTAGCACTTTCTTCAGCTAAGACATCACAAAAGGTTCTATGTGAGATGAAACTGTCCTTCCTGATACAATCAACCAAATCATACATCATGGGAACTATGTTAATATAATATAGGCTATAATATGCAAGTCTTTATAAAAATGTAGAATCTTTATAAAATGCAAGCTTGGAATTGGTGTATGCATGTAGTAAGGAAACAGAAGACTCTAGGTTATTGAGACATGACCACATCATGTTCCAATCATGCAGCCTTTTTCTCCTCGATATTGATGTCTGTATAAAACTACAAACTGGACCAAGACAAAAACAAACCATGAAATAATTAACGGTAGTGGTATCCAAACGACAAGCTACAAGCCAAAAACACAACGTACTAGACATAACGTAAACCCAATAACTTATAGATCTACAGTTCGTAATTACTTTACGTGTGTGTATGAAATGTGAAAAGGAAAAAAAAAGCACGGTTTGACGACTCTGTATATAAAGATAGTACAAACAAAAGGAATCTTTTTATATTTAATTTTTGATAGCAAATGCAATCTCATGCTTTATGCATACATGCACCTGTTCTAATGTCCAATTATAGGACCCGCCGGTTTTTTTTCAAAAAAATTTCTTTGCGTTTGTGTTCACGTTTATATTTGTAACTTTTATCAAAGACTTCAAATACTGAAAACATGAAGCTTCTTTTGTTGTTATAATTTTACAAAGTGTTTGATGAAAATTTTGAACTCTATATGTATATGTCCGAAAATAATTAATTATACAATAGTTTAACGCGTTAAGGGAAAAATGATAATACTTCAAAAACAAGAAGTAGAAAGAGTAGTAATGACCTGGAGAAGACGGTACCACAATCACACCTAAACTCTCTGCTACCACAAATTTTGCTATGAGCTTTCCAATCAGATACCACAGCATACTTCTTGGAACACTTGTCGCATTTCCACTTCTTCTCTCCATGTTTCCTGCTAAAGTGTTTCTTGATTCCAGTGAGGTCTCGTAGGGCTCGAGCTGGATCATGATGGACGCAGCTCTTCTCGGGACAAATATATACTTTCTTCTTCACCTGATTCTTGTTAGTTTTCTGCTTCAGCTTCCATGGCAGGTTGTGGCCTCTTTTGTGAAGCTGAAGGTTCTGTTCTCTCTGAAACCCCTTGCTGCAGATTTCGCAGAAGAACCGATTTGTTGCCATGAGGGATTTTGGAGATAGAGCGATGACTTCTGCATCTGGATATATATTTTTGGTGTTTGTTCATGTTGTTAGAAATAAAAATAAAATAGTAAACAAGAAGGAAAGACACAAAAGATATTTAAAAAAAAAAAGGACACGAAAGATCTACTTTTGGAACAAGATTATATATATTGAATTTGATGAAAACACAATTTAAGATTTTAAAGAAAATGAAAAATCCACGAAGAACATATAATATTGTATAAACATGCCTGGATTGCCTGGGAGGTTTCTCTTTTTCTTGGCTGTGCTAGTGGAGGCAGGCTTAGAGTTAGGGTTAGGATTTGGAGCGATGTGTTCTTGGGCATGGACAAAGCTAGGGAATGAGAGACGGTCATGATTATGTGGAATCATCATGTCTTGATGATTCATATGTATAAGAAGACAAAAAGAAAAGAAAATAACTCCTAAGTTATGCTACACTTCTCTACTTCAATAAGCAAGAATCTTTAAGAGCAAGAAGACAGACAAAGAGAGAAAGGAGAGAAGAAAACATGTAAAAATGAAAGTGATATCTATATAATTATGAGAGTAAAGCTTTGTGGCTCATATGACGTAAATCAAGATATTTTCTTATGTGTTGAAAAGTGGGATGATTATTTTTTGTTTTTGGTCGTGGGTAAGAAAATACTAATTTTTGTTTTTGGATTTTTATGTTTTAAGAGAGATTGTGATGGGCAAGTTATCATCACTTGTGAAGAGTCTTGTAGGATAACTCCAAAAAAAAGAAGGCTTGCTAAGACGGAATCTCTCTCTCTGTTTACACACAACTGTTATATTACAAGTCGGTCAGTACATGGACTCAAACTGGACCATTCTTATTTTAGTTTAACACAATTTTTTTTTTCACACAAATTTTTATATATATAATTGATAGTTTTTAGTGTTAAATGTAAGATTTAATATTAGTTAACTTTATTACCATTATATTTTGTAAGAAATAAAATAGTTTAAAGATTTTGATATATGATTATCCTTTCTTTTTTTAATTTTTTTGGCAAACTTATGGAGTCGACATTATTAGAACGTCGTTCTTTTGTAATGCATCGATATTGAAATTTTTTGAATATATATCTTGTATGATGATTGTGTATGCATGAGATGTGAACAACTTTAAACTTTTGGACTTTTCTTACTGTTTGAAAGTTGACTAAACAATAAGACCACACCATTTCATTTTCAGCAAACTGGATTTCATTGAGCATAGACGATTACACATGATTTAAATGATGTGTAAACACTTGGTTATAAGGAAGGTCTACCTCAACCGTTGCTTTTGTTCCTTTTCGCCAGAATGTTTGTAAACCTAAACCTTTTTCATTTCAATGAAATATTTACACTCTTAGCAAAAAAAAAAAAAAAAAAAAAAAACCCAATTAAGTCTTGTTTCTTTGGGTAGGATCAAACCTAGAACTTCTTAACCCATATAAGATGAAGATCAAATAATTATTTCCATATATATTGAAATTAAATTAAATCAAAACGATCGAGCAAACGTACGTTAGGAGCTGAAAGTGAAAATATATACCGACAAGAATTATAATTAGATATATATGACTTTGCAAGATGGATGTCACGGATCATATTCCCCCCTCTAGTAATATCTATCTGATCATGATGAATACGTAACTTTAAATTTGATAATGGAAATCAAAGTTTTGGCAAATCATTTACGAGTGAGACAAGTGACATCACATCATCATATACTAACAGAGCACACCACTTCTGTCTAACTAAAGTAGTTATAACATTTTTTCCAAATCAATGTTACTTATTTTTCGTGTTTTACAATCATTACCTCTCTCTCTCTCTCTCTCTCTCTCTCTCTCTCTCTCTCTCTCTCTCTCTCTCTCTCTCTCTATTTATAATCTCAGTCTTCATTCTAAGAATGTTGATTTCCTAATTTAAAGAGAAGAGGAATTCTTACCCTATCTATGGGTCAAGTAGTATAGTTTGTAACAAAACTATGTAGTTCGTGGGTTTGATTGGTATGACAAATGAATAGTTTAATTAGAGTACTAACAAGCATGATAATTTTGAGATGAAAAGTGAGGAAATAAAGACAAATAAACAAGCAGGATAATTATGAGATGACATCAACATATAAAGGATATAAAAGAAAGAAAGAACTAGAAACGAAAATAGAACATGAAGGAAGAAAAGGAGATTGTCTTTACAGCCAACACCCAAATTTGATGGGGCAAGCAAATCATCATTACATAATTACGCAATAAGTACATTATTTGACCTGTAATAGATCAAATAATACATACACATAGATAGAGTTAGACACATGCGTGTGAAAGATCCTCATATTCTGCGTTACATAATAAAATTATAATCACCAAAGTATTCACATTGTCTTTTGGAAGAGTTCACTTTGATCTTATTTCCTCAATTTAGTATGCAAATTGCAAACATTAAATATGACTTAGAAAACACATTTAAGAAAAAAAAACAATATTTTTTAATTTAGTTAGATTTCTCTTTAGCTCCACCGGGTATGACATATTTATTTACCTATAGATCAAAGTGAAATGGTCAATGGATTTAAATCAAAGTGAAAATTCCATGATGTTCTCTAAATTAGTTCTTTTAACTTTAAAGGGTTTTGCTAAAATTAAAAGTAGGTGTGGCAAGAGTAGCCCAACTATTTGTACAATAGCCCATTCTAGATATGAATAATCTGGATCACAAAAATAAACCCAAATGTGAAATCCATAGTAGAAATTAGTTGAAGAAGCCCAATCTAATCTTCAATGAAGTTTTTTTCCTTTTCTGTTCTCAATTGTAAAACGGTAGTGTTGTGTAGGAGGAATGATTACACTAATCAACTTTAGAAACAATCACGATCTAAGATTTAGTACTATCTATCTAAGCAACTTAGGATTTAGTTTAAGTGATCTTTTAAATCACAATCTATTCGCCATTTAATTGCATTTGCATTGTCATTAGAGATAATTAAATTCATTAATGGTGCCAAACTGAGGATCAAAATTAAATTTTTTTACTAATCAAGTTCATAAAAAAAGTCATTGGAGTTTTCTACTAGGTACTAAAAACTACACGTGTCTCTCTCTCTCTATTACACCAAAGTAACCGCCCCTAGATATGACATTATTTACCATATTACCCTTCGTTCACCACTCCTTTAACCTCTTTCTCTCCCTCTCTCTTCGTCTTTTTCCCTAATCTGACCGTACAATTCAATTCAACCGATGGCGAGAGGATCTTCCCAGTCCCAACAATCAACCTCCACCGGAGGCTCAACCGCTCGACCCGGTCTGACCGCTCCACGTGGATCCGCCGCCGCTACTGCAGGCATGCGTCGTCGCAGGCTAGGTGGCGGCGGATCGGCATCGTCAGGCGGCGGATCCGCTGGTGGATCAGGACCGAGCAACATGCTTAGGTTCTACACAGACGAAGCTCCTGGTTTAAAGATCTCACCGACCGTTGTTCTGATCATGAGTCTCTGTTTCATCGGCTTCGTCACAGCTCTTCACGTCTTTGGAAAACTCTACCTCCACAAATCTGGATCATCCCAAGCTTCTTAGATATCCTCCGGATCTTGATCTTGATCCTTTGCATGTTGAATCAGTGATCGCGCTGCTGTGTGTTTTTGTTTTTGTGTTTTTCGATGAGATCTATGTAAATCGCTCTAAACGTTGAATAAAAAAACATGTTTCTTTTAACTTTTGGAACATATGCACCGATTGATATTAGTTAAGGTTAGTCAAAACAAACAAGAATTTTTTTGTTATTTCTATTTAAAACATATGATGAAGTCACAAATTATACAAAACATGTCTCTACTACAAACTAAACTTGCATACTAATATATAGTTTACCATATATTATTGTTAAGAAAATATCATGTTCTTGATTTGTTATTATAACTAGCTTAATTAACATAAGATTAACTTATTTTTCAAAACTAGAAATTAAAATCAGTCTCACATACAAACCAAAAACTTTTTTTTTGTGTGGAGACTTTTATATTAAAAGTACGTAAATAACCATAGATACTACAAATGTAATTGAACAGTCGATCATGTAACTATGGTTGGGTGATGATAGCTTGATAGAGAGAAGCTCCCGTGGCAACCATAGTCAGAAACAAGAGAATTACGGCGGCTGTGGTAGCTGTCCCCGTCAAACAGTCACTGTAGTAGACGTTCCCGAGTTTGGCCAAAAACCTTTTTCTACGAGATTTACAGTGAGCTCTGAGTTTCATGGCTATACCGTGATAAACGGTGGATTCTGGCAGCCGCACTCCTACACCTAACTCGTTAATCATCTTCACGACCAAGCTTGACCTCCCAATACCATTTGCTATCAGCCCTTTTGTTCAAGCAACCCAAATATGTTCGTGATCATTCATCAAATTAATCCTACAGTATATCTTAATATAAAGAAAATCATATCGTATTTGTTATGTTTGTACCTCTGGCATCTAGTACTTCGACGTCTTTATCGGAGGTAACAAGAAAATTCATGAGATATATATATTCAGAAGTCAAGGCATTTCCAAGCATATGACACTGCTCATATGCAATCACATTTCTTAAAATGATATCAGAGTTTTCATCCGCAGGGAAACTCGGCATACTTAAGCAACCTTCCTTAAACGCCACGTCCAATGAATATTCATCCTTCCACACCTTGAATTCGACTCCTACGTGAGATAGGTTCTCAGCGTTCTGCGTATGAGTTCTCCCTTTCGTCCCCTTCATATCCGGATTATGGTCAAGCGATTCCTCGTAAACACACCGGTGCATGTCTGTAAAATGCATGAACTTTGTACTTTCTTTGATTTTACCAACCTTGGAAAATAAATTTAAGATAAGTTGGTAGAGCGTTAGATTTCCACACAAGTCTATTTTTATGGGACAAAACAACTCTTCCAATATGAAATAAGGAAGTTGATTCTCCAGCAAGATGAGATCTTCGATCACCGTCGAAGTGAAAAATGTTTTGTCCACAGTCAAATCACGACATGGAGTATCCATTGACGTAGAGGGTTTGGAAGTTTTGTGTTTTTTATCCCAATGTCTGAGACTGAGCTCCAAGATGAAGATTGAATCGCCTAGGATAAGGTCCACGAAGTCAGGAGATGAGATCCATGACGTCGGTACAGCATAGCTTCCCCGAATCTTCTCTATATTCGCTTGTATGGTTCTCTTCATTTCCTCAACACGAATTTGCCCAATTCTTTTGATGAAAGCTTCTTTGTACCTTTTCTTTTGGCCCTCCATCATCAGATACTCTAGATAGCTAATAAACCATCGACGTACACATTAACTTCTGTATTATAGTTATATTTATAACTCATTAATCATATTAGTCCTTTCAGTATGGTTTAATTCTATATCAAAGAACAGAACATAAGTTTTATAGATTATTCAAATTGTAAACAAAAACAAAGTGCAATGATAAGGTTTATGCACCTTGAATTGCTATTTTTAAGGTCCTCCATAAGCATATTTGCTTCAATGTCGTCATTGTAAGCTCTGGGTTTGACAGAGTGATGAAGTGGGCCGATGATAACCATCCGGGGTGTATAAGCTTCAGGTTTCACTTCACGCAGTGGGCTTGGTACTCTGTAAATGCAATATTCTTGAGATCCCATCTTCGATGGAGACCTTTTGTATTTTCTGCATCAAAGGTTTTGGATATTTAGAAATTAAAGAAATCTATATGCAAATTAGTTATAATTAACTATCATCTTTGTTCTCTTCATATGTACTTATACAGATAAACAAGTATTAAATGAGAGAGAAGGGAAGAAGGAGAGCTTACCGAAAGAAGAATGAAGTCTCTCAGAGGGACTTCTTCTAAATTCTAAGTTTTTAACTCTAATAAATTTTATAGACAGGAAGAGAATATTATTCTGTAAATAAACCGGTGCAACTTTTTTTTAGATTAAACAAAATGATACAACTTGCGACTAGAAAAACAAGAGGTTGCAGTTTTCACTTTTTTCTTAGCACAATTTTGACAAAAGGTTTATTAATCTTTTTACGATATATTTAGAAATCGATTTTTCAATAATCGTCTGACAAAAGTTATTTAACCAAATACTTTTTGATGATATATATAGATAAGTCAGTAATTATCTCTTGTTAAATTTGCTCACACGCTCACACACAGCTTTTTTTTTTTTTTTTGGCAAACAATACTTTTCATTAAAGAAAAACGATTAAGTTACAACAGAGAGGGATCGAAGTGCCTCTTTAGCTAATAGATCTGCATGTCGATTCTTCTCCCGTGAGACAAAAGAGAAAGAACAAGCGGTGAATTGAGAGGATAGAGATAGGATATCGTATAGAATCCCATGGAGTTCCAGAAATTGGATCTTTCCACAAAGAGCTTTGACTAGCAATTGCGAGTCTGAAGCGACACAAGATGCTCACACACAACTATGTTTCCTTTTCATTCACATTTACATTGATTGAGGGTCATTTATCTCAACATGGATAGCATAATGAGAGAAAAATATTTTTAAGGGATAAATGTTGCTCAAGGTGAAACTTTCTTAGGTCTTCATGTCACTTCACGTTTCTGATAACTGGGGAACAAAGAAAATTCTATGTACAATTTTGTATTCAATTCCTAGTAATTTTGTAGACATTACGTGCTCACCTCGTTGACATTTTTTAAAAATGTCAGTATGATTATTTCAAGATGCGGGAAGTTCCTATTGATAATAATCATTCCACAAACATTCTAACATAATTAATACATAGAAAGCGAGTAGTTTTTTCTTTTCTTTTTCGTTGAAATAAAAAGCAAGTAGCCTACTAGCCTTCATTGTTTTTTGAATCTAAAAGACTAAAACTCTTCATTGTTAAACTACAACTATTTCTACACTTTCTACATCATGGCTTGGCTACACACTATCACAGAATGTCCAGTTTATTATACACACTTTCGTATCCTACGATGGCGTGACTGATAACGCTCCGGTACAAAAACAAAATCCTATTTACGATCCATTTCGCCGATTTTGTTTATCTTAGATTTTTACAAAATCGTTTTTGAAAAGTTGATAAATCACTACATGCTTTTTTTTTTGGGGTGAATCTCTCTCTGTATAAAAATAGTCCATTTAGTAGGAAAATTAATCCATTGAATCAATTTGGAGAATTCAAAAAAATATTTATTTGCTAAATAATTGTCTATTAAAAGAATAACTAATAAATGTTTTTTTTCAATATTTAAATATTAAATAAATAATTGATGAGTAGATGATGGAGAGAATACCTTCATCTTTTGTTGTTGAATGGACCAAACTATCGTCTGGGTATACCATTCTCTATATATGAACCGTGTTGAATGGACCAAAGAAGCATTTATGAGATCGAACTGAATTGGTCCAAGCCATCACATATGGTTAAGAGAGGCAGTAATTGTTTAAATGTCTGTGAAAAAAAACCAAAGAAAAGGAAACAAAGCATGTCCCGTGAGAGATATCGGAATCACTCCTAAGCCCCAACATTATGATAGTTAATTCACACAACTCCATGTACGTAATTATGTTTGATTAGCACACTTTTGTTAACGATTAATTGAAAGAAGAAGTACATATCTTTGTGTATATATATCTTCTTGCCAATACTGCATGTAGATGATGGGGTCAAACTAGAAGAGGGCAATCTAAAAACAAGCGTATATCAAAAGTGTTAAAAGGCAACGACATGTTGGAATTAAAGAGACAAGATCGAGGATCAAAACCCCAAATACCCATAATTCGATATCAACAATAATTTGTACCATAGGAAACGATAGTCATTAACACTTGTAATAATACTAGGACGATGACATCAACTCTCTTCAACTCCAATTCAAAATAGAATTTGGTTTCTGATCTATACAGCTTAACTTGGCAAAATAATTAAGTTCATCGATACGAGGAAAGATATCTAACGACCATGATGCAATATAATTAGTTATTCTTATGAAATGGTTTGCGATGAGAAATTTGAGGATAGAGTTTGTGTTTGCCATGTATGACTTAAAAGATTTTAAGGCTTTTTGGTCTGTTTATCACCTTTAACGAAAAGAAGACTAATATGTAGAGAAAACTTAAAATAGGACCCAACCTTTAATGTAGGCTCCAATTTGACAAATAGCTTTCTCCTTATGGGATACCATTTGTCTCTACAATTCTCTTTTTTGATGGGTCCGCTTTTCTTATCAGTTATCACAAGTTGATATATGAGAATTATACGCAAACTGTTTTAGATTTTTTATCGATTTAACTCTAGTCTTATGCATTATGGGTCAAAATATCCAATTCCAACACGGATTATATATGTCCACTACTATATGCGAACTATTTGTCCAAAACTTAAAATACGAACTAATGTGTTCTGTTTCTATATATTCAATATTCATACACAAATATAAGAAGCAAACTAGCTAACCCTAAACAAACCAATTTTTAAAAAGGATACAAAAAACTATTTTCTCTTAAATAGAATACGAACGGTTTTGATGTTTTCCACCTAAAGTAACCAATTGGTTAATTTCTCTAGATAGACCAACTGATTTTAATGTAGTAGAAAAATTCTTGGTAGATCGATTTTAATTTATTTTTGTTATTATTATAGATTATGCAGTTTAAAGAAGAAAACAAAAATATAGTGTTGCTTAGATATGAATTTCTTACATCTTAATTTATAAAACAATTTTTTTTAAAGAAATTTTCAATTTCACAAAACTCTTTGTAAACAAAATAATATCTCAGTTTTAAAAATCAATCAACTCTAGTAAAATCTACATTTTACATACGGTAAACTTAAAGATATATCTGTGTGACTGTGTGTGGTTTATTGCAATTAGCTAGAAGTAGAAACATGTAAAAAGGTCAAGTAAAATACTAGTATTTACTATTTAGGATTTATTACAAAATATATATATATAGTGAGAGAGAGAGAAGTGTCTTTAATCGAATGATACAGACACTTGTGACTTTAATAAAGTCATTGGCGTTGCTTTGTCGTATTCTCGCGACAATTTTTTTGACGCGACGTCTCCTAATTATCCACCTCTGTCTTTTTCCTTTTTTATATTTTTTTCTCTTGCAAAACATAAAGTTTTTTTCCTACTAATTTCAATAAAACAATATCTATTTGTGGCACCAAAATAATCTTTATTATAAAAATATGCTTTATTTGTTATGATATTTTATTATATTATATAGTAGTTGATTCGTAAGTACACGAATACTCCAAAAATAAAATATACATGGCGCAATGACGTAAACTAAAAGAAATATATTTAAAATATTTGTATAAAATAGATAAGTATACACATATATATATATATATATGCCAACAAATTTGTAGTACTAAAGAACTCTGAAATTGTAGATGGAAAAGTATATTTTTCTTCCTTCTAAATCTTAAATACAATCAACTTGGTCAAAAGAATTATAATCACCATGCAACGAATTTTATTTGTTTAAACTTTTTTGATACTTTTATTATTATATAACATTAAAAAAATATATTAATAGATTGGTTTCGAACATTATTTCTACAATTCACATATATACCACATGAAACTAAAATTTTCAATAAGACATATTTATTTTGAAAGTTTCTAGAATCGTCGTAATTATAATAATTGCTCTGATGCTATTGAGAAAAAGAATGAAATCAGAACTGAGCAGTGAGTGAGCGTGATGGCTTATAACGTAAAATGGAGCGATGAATATGGTTAGGTTTTCGATAAACCCAAGCTTACTTTGAGTGGAGAGTCATAGCATCCAAGTGGTTCATTTCTTCAAATGGATGCTTACTTTGAGCAGGAAGTCACAAACAAAATTATGTTTGTTGTAATTGTGATAAATTGTGTGTATATATTAAACGCACATGATAAATTCAGTTATTGGAGAATCCTCACAAAATTATTCAACTTATGGTTCTAAAAATTGCAAAAAGAAAAACAAAATCGATTTTCTTAGTTAAATATCATTTTAGTTAGGAAAGAAACATGGAAAAGATACGATCCATCCTTTATTTTTTGTACTAATTAAAGATAATCTTTGACTAAAAAGTTATGATCGGCAGACAAAAGAATATGGTAATCTTATCATAAAGATTAAGAGATAACACGTTTCGAGTTGTAGTGCAATATCAGAATAAACAAGATATATTTTCTAATCAGAATTGAATAATAATTAAGTACTAAATTTTTTTTCAAAAAAAAGAGAGAATATTGAAGCTAGTTTTAGAAGGAGTTGCATGAAAAAACTGAAAAAAAAAGGAATAAGAAAAGGAAAAGTGTGGGGGTCCAAAAGAGGCAGCAAATATCAAGGGGGGTCTTTGTTAGTTGTTGGGACTCAGTCACTAACTCAGAAGAGACTCATTCTTTCTTCCTCTCCCATCCCATCATCCTTTTTGTTTTTTTTTTTTCTTTTCTTCTACTTTTTTCATCTCCAATGAAACACTGATCAAGGAGGGTATATTTATGATTCATAATAATTTTTTTCTTTTGGGTGTGTCGAATTTATGAGTAAAAGAAGTAAGTTGCAACAATGTGAAAAGAATAGTCAAACTTTCTTATGTTATTGTGACTAAACTAGTTCTTAAAAATCATTTTTTCATATAGTAAAATCATGCTATAATATAACATGATACTTTGATCATGTTTTATGAATTAATAGCAAAACTACATGAGCAAAATAAACATATTACGCTTTCAAGCAATCTTTTGCCACCACCTAACCCATTTGAAGATATTTTTACTAAACCCCATTTGAAGATATATTTAGTATCTTACCCAAGAAATAGTAGTAGTATAATAGTAGATTTTACTGTATGATCGATCAGTCGGTGTGGTTATTGAATTATAAGCTTTTTAATATCAAAGTCTAGCATGCTGGAAGTTTTTTTTGTTTTGTTTAGTATATGATAATTTAAGTAGGTACCATAGGGCGTATGAGTAACAAAAATGCTGATTTTCATATAATTTGTCTTAGAAAAAGAGAGAGAGAGAGAGAAAAGCGCTTTGTTTACACAATCGAAAGGAGCCTACTCTTCTGTCTTTAGCCGGTTGGTTGGCTCTTAACAACGCAATGAAAAAAGCTGAATAATTTTTTTCTGAATAAAAATCTGAAAAAAGTAATACAACAAACAATACATAACATCATGCAAAAGAAAGATTCCAAAGAGATACTGATTCCTTTGTAAGAGTTGTAATCAATTTGCGGTTTTTATTCCTCCTCACACAAGTCATAAGATCAAACGAAAGAAAAGTTAAACGTTATCTCGTAATATCATAGTCGAGTCCATGTCCATGTCCATCGATGCATATTCTTTGAAGTTAATTTGATGGTTCATTTTAAGTGAATTGTTGGAAAAAATGATAACCATTTATAAAACATGCATTAAAAACTAACCTAAAAATATCAAAATATAAAAAGAAACTTAGACAAATGATTTAGCATTCAACTTTAACATTTCTTCTTTAAACAAAAAAGATAGAAACAATGAAAATATAAAATAATGGCAAAAATGTAAACTTTTTTTTTGTGTAAACGTGTGTATATTGACACAAGTAATAGTACTCTAGTTTTGTTATTTATTAATTTGATGTGAATAATAATATTACGAGTCTTTTTTGGAAACAAAACAAAAAAAAAGAAAAAAAGAAAGAAAGAAGAAGGCGAAAGAGAGAGTGTAGGTGTGGGTTCTGTTCTGTCTTGCCTTTGTCTCCCCCGCTTATCTTTCTCTCTCTCTCTCTCTCTCTCCACTAAATTGTTTTGTTTGCTCTTTTGATAACTTTTATTTCTTTAATAAGTATATAGTTTTTATTTTCCCATCTGCAATTTTTTTTATCTTATGTCTGTTCCTTCTGCTCCCTCTTCTCAGTACCTGCAAATGGAGGAAGAAGAATCATACTTTGAAACCCTTGTTCTCATTTGATTCCTCCTTCCTCTCCCTCTCTCTCTCTCTCTTCTCTCACTTCTCTTTCTCTCTGATTCCACACTTATTACTCCTCATCTCTCCCATCACTAGCAAACATCAATTTTGCTTCTATTTTTGTTTTTGTGTGTGTGTGTGTGTGAAATTTGACTTGAAAAGGATAGGAATTGTGTCACTTCAAGCAAGAACCTTTGATGGGTTTTACTTGTTTTGTTGTAATCTGATTCAAAAATAGAAACTTTTTTTTTGTTTTTTTTTCTTTTATCTCCTTTGCTCTTTTTTAATGGAATTTGACTTGAATACTGAGATTGCGGAGGTGGAGGAAGAGGAGAATGATGATGTAGTAGGAGCAAGGATTATTGACAAGGGTACGCTTGGAATCTCACCTTCATCTTCTTCTTCATGCTCTTCCGGATCATCATCATCTTCTACAGGCTCTGCATCTTCTATATACTCTGAGCTGTGGCATGCTTGTGCTGGTCCTCTCACTTGTCTTCCCAAGAAAGGCAATGTAGTTGTGTATTTCCCACAAGGTCATTTGGAGCAAGATGCTTTGGTTTCTTATTCTTCTCCTCTTGAAATCCCCAAATTTGACCTCCATCCCCAAATCTTCTGCAGGGTTGTTAATGTCCACTTGCTTGTAAGTCTGTCTGTATCATTAACCATACTACAAAAAAAAACATTCCTTTTTGTGTTCTCTTTTGCTATTCTTGAACAAGTTCTGTTTTTTTTTTCTAATTGTGGTAATTGTTTGCAAATTTGGTTCCTGTTTTGGGGGAAAAGGCTAATAAGGATACCGATGAGGTCTACACTCAAGTCACTCTGCTTCCACTGCAAGAGGTACTCTTTTTACTCAACTGTTGGTTTTTTTACAATTCAATTCATAGATTGTGGACAAAACATTCTATCTTATTCCAAGTAGAGTAGTCTTAGGACCAGTGTAGATTTGTATTATTGGTGGTGAAATTTGAGATGCTACGGTTAAAGAGATTGTGTTTGTGCTCTTAGTGACTCAAGCTCATTATTTGTTTAAGATGATCATAGAGAATTGAAACATAGTTTTTTTTTACTTTGTATTTAGAATCTCAGTGACCTTAATGTGTTGAAGAAACTTCTTGGTTTTTATAGTTTTCCATGCTAAACGCTGAGGGGAAAGAGGTGAGGGAGTTAGGAGGGGAAGAAGAGCGGAACGGTAGCTCATCCGTCAAAAGAACGCCTCATATGTTCTGTAAAACCTTAACAGCTTCTGACACAAGCACCCATGGAGGCTTCTCTGTACCTAGAAGAGCTGCTGAAGATTGTTTTCCTCCTCTTGTATGGTTCTCTATATCTCATTTCCTTCATGTTTTCAAGAGGAGAGGTTTGACATTCTTGTTATAAGCCTTATTTGCGATTTTTTTGACGGTGGTTAGGACTACAAACAGCAAAGACCATCTCAAGAACTCATTGCAAAGGATCTCCATGGAGTAGAGTGGAAGTTTCGCCATATCTATAGAGGTAGCTCGGGTTGAGTTTGCTATTATTCATTTTTTTTTTTGTTCAATGATATCTAAATGTTCAGTTCTGTTTCTTTATAGGTCAACCAAGGAGGCATCTACTCACCACTGGTTGGAGTATATTCGTCAGTCAAAAGAATCTTGTCTCTGGTGATGCGGTTCTATTTCTGAGGTAAGCATAAGGTATCAGTTTACCAGATGTGATGTAAAATAAGGTATAAACACAAATATTCATTACTAATGTATGTGTTTATAGAGACGAAGATGGAGAGCTGAGATTAGGAATCAGAAGAGCAGCACGGCCAAGAAATGGACTTCCTGATTCAATCATTGAGAAGAATTCATGTTCAAACATTCTGTCTCTTGTGGCTAATGCTGTATCTACAAAAAGCATGTTGCATGTGTTTTATAGTCCACGGTAAAAATAAAATGAAAAACTGCCATAAGAAATGATTCTTAACTAGGTTCAGTAGGATAAAAGAAGAACTATAATGCTGATTCATGTGTTCATTCATATACAGTGCGACACATGCAGAGTTTGTGATTCCTTATGAGAAGTATGTCACTAGCATCAGGAATCCCATTTGCATAGGCACAAGATTCAGAATGCGATTTGAAATGGACGACTCTCCTGAGAGAAGGTATTGTTGCTTTCTTGCTTCTCTTTCCTTTGTGTTGTAACCAGCTAATTTTCTTGGAAGAGAATTTGAATTTGATCTTTTCTTGCAGATGCGCTGGTGTAGTGACTGGAGTATGTGACTTGGACCCGTATAGGTGGCCAAACTCAAAATGGAGGTGCCTTTTGGTGCGTCCTCTCTCATCTATTTGGAGTATCTGTCTGTCTATTAACTTGTAGAATCTTTTCATTTTCGAAAATCTATAATGAAATGTTTCACATTTGTTTTGGCAGGTGAGGTGGGATGAGTCTTTTGTGAGCGATCACCAAGAAAGAGTTTCACCTTGGGAGATTGACCCCTCGGTTTCTCTCCCACACTTGAGCATTCAGTCATCTCCAAGGCCTAAAAGGCCTTGGGCAGGTCTACTGGATGCTACTCCACCCGGAAACCCCTTAACCGGTAAATTATATACACCTCTCTTCCCTTTAAAGTTTAGAGGATATGCTTTTGCAAATAGTTCTCAACTTTCTTCAGTAGATGATTGATTACTGTTCTTGGTTGCAGCAGAAAGGGGTGGTTTTTTGGACTTTGAGGAGTCGGTTAGACCCTCTAAGGTCTTGCAAGGTCAAGAAAATATAGGTTCTGCATCACCCTCACAAGGGTTTGATGTTATGAACCGCCGGATCCTGGATTTTGCGATGCAGTCTCATGCAAATCCAGTTCTTTTGTCTAGTAGAGTGAAGGATCGATTTGGTGAGTTTGTAGATGCTACGTCTCTAGACCCTGCCTGTTCAGGCGTTATGGACCTGGACAGGTTTCCAAGGGTCTTGCAAGGTCAAGAAATTTGCTCGCTTAAATCATTTCCACAGTTTGCTGGTTTCAGTCCAGCTGCTACTTCAGGAAAACCGAATCTTGGATACACTGATCCCTTTGCTTATCAAGCCAACAAGTCAAGTTTCTATCCGCTAGCTTTACATGGGATTAGGAGCACTCATGTTCCATATCAGAATGCATACACTGCGGGAAACCAATCCTCGGGTCGCCCTTCTCGTGCAATAAACTTTGGTGAAGAAACTAGAAACTCTGATGCAGTAAATGAAAGTGGTTTACCGAATAATGTTACAGCTGATTTGCCATTCAAGATTGATATGATGGGGAAACAAAAAGGTGGGGACTTTAGTATGAATGTTTCATCAGGATGTAAACTTTTCGGATTCTCCTTACCTGTGGAGACACCTGCATCTAATAACCCACAAGGCTCGAGTAAAAGGATCTGCACAAAGGTAAAAACTTTCTCTTTTATCATCTCTTTTGCTTGTTGGAGTTGCATTTCTAATGAATTCTTGAGTTGAATATATATCAAAAGGTTCACAAGCAAGGAAGCCAAGTGGGGAGAGCTATTGATTTATCCCGACTAAACGGGTATGATGATCTCCTTACCGAGCTTGAACGGCTGTTCAACATGGAAGGGCTTCTCAGGGATCCTGAAAAAGGATGGAGGATCTTGTATACGGATAGTGAGAACGATATGATGGTCGTTGGTGATGATCCATGGCAGTAAGTTCTTTAGACCTTACCTTCAAATCTCAGTCACAAATTCGTTGCTGCTTAACTTGAAATTGGGTTTTTGGCTATATGAGCAGTGATTTCTGCAATGTGGTGTGGAAGATACACTTATACACGAAAGACGAGGTGGAGAATGCGAATGACGATAACAAGAGTTGTTTAGAACAAGCTGCTCTCATGATGGAAGCATCAAAGTCATCTTCTGTGAGCCAGCCTGATTCTTCCCCTACAATCACTAGGGTTTGATTATAAATAACCCTGAAATAAACTTAATTCCTTTTGCTCTCTTAAGTGTGTTTTGCTGACAATAGACATAAAAGAACTTTGAATCTGTCTGTGTGTTTGTTTGTGTTCTCTGGTCTCCATGGACTTGGACCGTTTTACTGAAGAGATTTGTGAGTTTATGGTATTTGTAGACCATGCCGTTGTATGAGTTTGGATTATGGTCTTGAATTTCGATTAAGGTGGTACTTTGCTGAATTTTGAAAATTTCTTAACAATCTATGTGGATTTTCATTAATTATTCTTTTTTTCTTCGGGTGAAATTCATGAATTATTCTTTTTTGTTTTTGGTGAAATTCATGAATTATTCTTTTGTTTTGCTAAATTTTTTCATGTATTATTATTCTTGTAGTGATTTATTTGGATTAACTGTTATGTATAATGCATATTAGATATTTGATGATAACTTAGTAAATTTTTCGTAGAAACAGAAATATTACAGCAAATATTTGATTGAATAAAATTATGTATATTTGGTTAAATAAAATTATGTGACTTTATGTTATTTGATTTTTTCTATTTTTTAAAAAAATCTACCTAAACTCTCAATGTATTATATTTTCAATACAATTTAAATTTAATTTCCTTATAATTTTTTTCTATATTAGAATTAAATTTTATCATTTGAGGAATATATCATAATCTCTATATTTATCATTCTAAGGAATGAAATAAAAGATTAAAATATTGTAATGTTGTCATTTTATTTGATACAATGTACCAAAATACGTGGGATTTGTGTACCTTTTTCAGTTGATAAAACAGTGCACATAGAAATTTTCAGGATGCTTTTATTTGCAAGTTTTTTATAAGACGAAATTGCAAGTTTATTTCTAAACATATATTACTTGATTGATTATAATTACAATCATTCTTGTTTTAAGAATTCAGAAATTACACAAAATGCACAAGTGAGAAAAATATCCATGGCCGAATGTGGTATTTCGATTAGAGCCGTAATGCATTCGTTTCAGAAATAAAATAAGATATTCTAATGTTTATTCCATTACTCTTTTATTAAGAATTAAAAAATAAAAACAACATAATTCTGAAAAGAAACAAGACAACAACACAACATAATACTTCAACAAAGAAACAACAACAACAACACAACATAACAACAAGAAATAAGGATGACCTAAAACACGCTTTTTCATTGGATCACATAACAAAGGATTATTCAGTAACCAGACCTAGAGTGTGGAGGATGACCTTGACCTTGACCTTGACCTTGACCATGATGATATTCATATTCAGAGATGCTTTCTCTCTTAAAACTCTGGTTTTGGTTTTGGTTGTGGTTTGGATTATACTCTTGTCTGTAGTTCATATTGTACTCCTGAACAAACCCTTCATTGAAATTACCATGATGAGTGTATCCAAAAGATAATGCAGGATTAGGGTGAATCGGGTTCTGGTTGAAGTTGAAGGCATTTATCTCCACCATTCTTCTTTGACTAAACATGTCCATATCATGGTTGATATTACTCCCATCATCAACCCCAAAAGGAGCATTGCTAGAGCTTCCCACATAAAAGTTTGGAACTGTTGCCTGAAAATATTTGGAAGCTTCATGTGTAACTATCTTCTTCAAATTCTCAAGATTATCTTTGAATCCACTGAGTTGATTAAACGCAAGTTCTTCAACGGGAGCTTCCCAACAGTGTCCAAGGGCTTTTGTTTCCTCTCTCATTTTCCTTAGCTCTTCAGTCTTTTTCTTCTCAGATTCTAGTTGGCTCAACAGCTGCAAATATTAACTAGTGTTAGCCACCCAAAAAGTTGTGCTTTAAAAATTTTAAACTTGAGTACCGACACGAACAAGTGCCTGTGATAATTCAATTCAATATGCTACGGTCTTAAACAAAGAATGTGCATTCTTAAATTTCTTAGTTGATAAAAACAATAAATCTAATTTTATTTATTTTTAGAAAATTAATTTCAAAACTTTATTTTACTTGTAAAAACCTAGTTAGTAACATCACAATAATTAATTTATCGGAATATAACTATATAGAAAATAATATTAAAAAGTGCAATATATATATATATATATATAATAAGAACTCTAATTATGTCATTAGTTTTCATGCCATATGATTCTATAATATCTCATTAGCATTTTTAGTGACATGTTATGAGCATATAAATCTATTATAGTTATGAAAAATTCAACTTCTTAGCGTTCAATATTTAATTCTTTACATGCAGAATGTTTTATATATTTATAATATTTAAATTTTAAAAAATATTGTGTTCTCTTTCTCCTGCTTAGGCTGTCAATCATGGAGTAATATTTTAATTAATATGTGGTTGAAAACAAAAAAATTATCATGTAAACTACAATTTTATAATTTATATAAAACACAAAAAAAAAATCAATTGAATTTTATAAGAAAAAATACCTGAGTCAAATGGATATTCAGATCCTGAACAACGGAATTTCTGTGGACTTCACTGAGTTGCATGTTGTTGTGTTGGTGAGGAGGTGGTGGGTTATTGTTTAAAAATCGATCAATCACAAATTCAACACTCGGATGACCAAAAGAAAAGACCTTTCGACCGGGTGAGAACACAATTATGGCGATTTCTGCACCACAAAGTGTACAAAGCTCACTAGCCTTCTTGAAAAGTCCAGATCTTCTTTTCGAAAAAGTAACTTGAAGATTACTTTCGTTTTTCATTTTAACCATCTCTATCTTTTGACGACCTTTGCTTTTTTTCACCATTTTTAATGATATTTGAGAAGATAAAATATAGATTGATGTTTTCAGAATGAAAATGGTCAAGTATTTATAATAGAATATTACATACCAACAATTAACAGTAAAATTAATATTATTTTATTTTATATATGAATTTCAATTATACCATTTTTGTATCTTTTCATAATCTTCTTATTCAATCAATATAAGGTATGCAATTCATATATATTTGACTATTATACCATTTGTACAATGTATCAAAATCTGCCAGAAAGATGCACCTTTTAATTGGTAGTGATCTTTACATATCTAATAAAAATACTAGTAGAAAAACACAGAGATATAATACAAATGGCAGCATGAGAATAAATTACTTAAAAGTATATTTTCAATATATTGGTGACAGAAAATGAAAACAAATATTGGTATTCAATGATACACAAAATTTTGGTACTTATTAAAAATATTAAACTAGAAAATTAGTATACTAACAAAAGTATATTCTGTTACAATTTCATGCGATTATATATGTCGTTATTTAAAAAATATAACATGTTTTCTCTCGCAACTAACGGTTCATTTGTTAGCGATTTATTAAAATATATATGATGAGATGATAATATAATATTCTTGACAGTTGCTATAACAAATATATTCCGTTACATTATTAATGTAATCATATTCGTTGCTATTTTTTATAATAGACGTTTTTTACGTTATTTGTGATTGATTTATTATTGATACTTATAAATATTTATGATGAAATGGTTATGTGATTCTACTAGCAGTTGTTATAACTCGGCCACCCTTCGCAATAGATTTGAGATGAATATATATGACATGACTATGAAAATTTCATTGTGTTCCGTATAAATCAAATTTTCTTTATTAAGATATGAAACACAATATATATAATTATCATCCTAAATAGTTTTTCTTTTCTTTTCAAGAGAGTAGATTTTAAGAAAATTAGATTCATGTAAAAACATTTGATAGATTACTTACGGGGTTTTTCCAAAAAAAAAAAATTATATATATATATATATTTATAGGATAAAATGAGTTTATAAAATTTTCACTAAATAACGCTCCTTTATGAAAATAGAAAATTTAGTTGTATTTGTTAAAATACAAATACTAACATTGTAAAAATTGGGGTTTAATATAAATTATGTTGTTTGGAGCATTATATAGAATATGAAGACCATCCCAAATCCGTTATTATTTCTAACAAATTGACAACATAAATATTTTGTTACATTAGTCGTTTTTACACAAAAAAATAGAACATGTGCTTTATCGCTATTGGCGATAAATCCGCTCATGATAATAAGATATTTTAATTATGAAAGTGGATACATCTTATTTTTAACTCTCTTATCTTAGTTGATGGATTCATAAGAAATAATTAACTAAATAAAATATAACTAAATAATTTTCGTTTTAGTTTGCAGCCAAAAAAATTATATTACAGAAAATAAATTATCTAGCAAGCAATAGAAACTTATCCAACTTATTTATGTAGATAGTAACTGTCATCCGAAAAAAATAAAATTGTAGTTATATAAGATTAAATTTCCAATTTAAAGTATTTATGATATATTTATTGGTCACATGGTTATAAACTATGCATAAAAATAGTATTTTCTAAAACTCTTATCATAGTAAAAAACTACAGTAAAACCTCTATAAATTAATAAAGTCGGGACCGTGAAATTTTATTAATTTATCGAGGTTTTAATTTATCGATAAATTAATAATTATTAATTTATAGAAAGATTTTCCTAATATAGTAAAAAATATTAAAAATAAGATTTAATCTCTATAAGTAATATTTTTATAAAATAAATTACAATGAAAATAACAATTATCATGTTTTGACGATAGCACTCAAAGATTTTTATATAATAAAAATATGAAAATATGAACTCTAATAAAAATTAATGTGTAGATATATACATATATTTAGATAATTTTATGTAATTATTAATTTATATTATTGATGGGACCATATATTTACAAAGAAATTTCAAAAAAATTATTATTTTATTATATTATCGAATAGTGTCCAAAATTACACTAGTCCCAACTTGGGACCAGAGAAATTTATTACTTTATAGAGAGTATTAATTTATCGAGTATTAATTTATAGAGGTTCTACTGTAGATAGAATACCGGTCAAGTTAAATAATCATATAAAATTACACAAATGTTAATGTTTTATCTAAGGTGAAATGGTATTTATTAACCCATTTTTAATAGTGATATTTTTTTAAATGATTATAGATGTATAAATATTATGGTAAATAGGATCATTACCATTTTACGAAAGGTGACATAAGGATTTATAGTCCTTTGCAATTAAGCTTTTTTCTACCATATAGCTTCCTTCTTTGTAGACAAAGCTGATTCGGAATTTTTTTTTTTCATTCCAATATATTCATATCGATTTGTTTTAAAGAAATATGTGATTAAACTATATATCTTTTTTTTTCTTACAGCAATTAAATTATATATCTTAAGATCCTTATTTATGAAAACTTTTGAATAGGTAAATTACCTTTCAAAATTAGTACGGAAATAGGAAATCTTTACAAATGTGATCCATAGAATTTAGACATACTTTGAAGATAACTATTAATTATTTTTGCTATAACAATATATGCATACTTTGAAGAATTTATTAAGATATATTATTTATATATACTTTCTATTCAGTAGCATTTTTCCTTTTATATGCAATGATATTAGTCTTGTCTAATATAAGTTTTAAAAAGGTTAGGCCCTGATTGATAACAGCTGTTACTTGTGGCTGTAGATGCTTTGATTGTAAAGACTTTTGCTATAGAAACTTTAACTGTTAAAACTTTAATGACTGTTATTTTTATTCTATGTTTTTATAAATATAAATTATGCTAAGAATAAATTTATGTGGCAACATAATGAATTTTATCTTTTAAAAAAAGTTTTTAAAAATACAAAAACTCATAAAAATGAAAAGATAAATATTTTCAACAATAAAAAAAAAAAGATATGACATAATTGATTATGTGTTATAATGGTTGTTGATGCAAAAATAATTATGAAAAATGGATCTCAAAATAACAGAAATAAAAAAAATCTATTTTCAATTAAGTATAATATATTTATGATAAATTATACATGGATTGAAAATGAATGTTTCAATCATGAAAAATAAAATAAAAAATAAAAAAATAACTGCAAATTTATTATTATTTATTTTTAAGATTTGTGACTTCTAAGATTTATGCGAACAAAAGAAAAAAATGGACAGTTAAATTTGTAAGGCTTTTAAAAATAATAAAGTAATGAAAAGGTAAAATATTAGCTTTAAAAACTTCAAATTACTTTAAAATCTCTCCCAATCAGAGCCTAGTCTAATATAATCCTACTAGTATTGTATCATCATCGTCTTGTTAACACCGAGATCCAGTTCCACCACTAATAAGACAGAAGAAAATCTTGCAATACGAGATATGACATTCGAACTCGTTGTAGGACTAGGAACCCCTCCCACAGAAACCTTAAAGGTCATTTTGTAAACCAAAACACATGATGAACCACGTCATTTTGCACATCTCTCCTTGACGAGAATGTCGGTACAGAAATAAGCTTAACTATGTCGTATCCTTGACGTGATTCCTATGATGATGATGATGATGATGTTTCAGACTTTGATCAGGACCATGATTCATAATCAATGCATACAAACTACAATGAAGAGAAGAGCTGCATTTTTATAATAAATAAATAAAAATTGGAGCACATACTTTACAATGCTATATCTCTCTATGGCTCCTGGCTCCCGAGTAAATATTATCATCGTCCACACAATGAAACAATAAAAAACCTATTCGAGTATACAAATTACCAATTAAACCGGAACCACCTGTGCCAACTTTTCTTGCCTATTAGTTAACTAAATCAGCCAGTGCTTTGCTTTGCAAAATACATCCTGCAGTGTAGCAGACAAGGCCAAGATCCTGAACCGATATTGAAGAGAGTCAACAACATCATACAAGAGAAATTATCAATACCGGTACAATTCTTGCCTGCACAGAGAATCATGCAAATCTTGGCAAACTCCGGTGTGCTGTCTGATGATCCTGTTCATTGTTCTGTGCATTGCGTTAAGAATCAAAAGGTACACCGAATCATCCCCAGACAGACAGAACAGAACAAAACAGGATGAATATTATCACTCAGAATCCGAGTCAATGGAGAGGTACATCCGAGGTCTTACAGAACGCTTCTGCCGAGGAAATGAAAATGGATTATCTGATCTTTGCTTCTTTGCCTTGTCTTGTCTACTGTCAGTCATACCCAGAAGCAACGAAGCTGCAAATACGCAGTAATAGTCAGTAATTGTACCACATGAACTTTGGATGGAAAGGAGCATAGTCAAAACTCAAAAGACAAAAATAAGCTATATATAAGAACTAAACAGATCTTTCTTTTTCAGTTGTTTACAAGACCTAGCAGCTTAGTAAATTAGAGAAAAAAGGTAAATGCGACATCATGAACCGGATCCACATTCATAGGTCCCTTTGATGATTTTAAGAAAGTAAATACTTAGTCTCAGACAGGGAACAAACCGGTCTCTGTTGTAGTATCCAAAGAACCTTCCCTTGTAGACATCTGCTCGCTTGAGTTGATCCCGTTTACAGTTGCAGGCTCTCCGTGATTCCCAGAAGCGCTATCGCCTAGCCTAAGCGAGATCCAGTCTTCACTGCGGATACCATTTGACATATCAGCTTGGTTTTTAAAACCCGATTGAGCTGAAGCATCTGGTTTGGTTGGCAAAAATATTTGAAGTGAGGGATCGTCTCTACCAAATGCAAGAGGATTGTCAACTAGGCCATCATTTGCTTCAGATCGTCCAGCCGGGCCAGGAACCACAGGAACAGATGCCATTGATGTCTCAGGCGCCATGGTGTAATCCCCATTTATTTCAGGAGCACAACCTAGTGGACCATGATGATGTAACCCAACTAAACCTTCTGAAACGTCAGCATCAGATCTAAATAGTTGGAACCCAGGGGCTTCTGGAGTTTCAGAAGGGAATGACCAAAGGGGCGTATCAAATTCGTCATCATCATTGAAAAGACCTAACCGTGAGCTTGCCCCAGCTATGCTGTGTGGGTCGTCATTATAGGAGTTAATTATTCCAGAAGGGTTCAGCGGAAAATTCAGCCCACCATCTGTTCTACAACCACTGTAAGCAGGTCCCGGAGTGATTACTACATCATTTTCTTCATCCGAATCACTTAGAATGATGACTTCATTATTTAAACCCTCTCCAGATTGGTTTCTGTCAGGAAAGTTATAACCTGAATCAACATTCATGGAAATGGAATCAAGTTCCATGCCGTTAGCTACAAAATCAAAGGTTCCAATAGCATCCTGGTTTACGCTTGCATCATCACCATCCCTACCACTTCCAGTAGCACTACTACTCATTGGTATAACATTCTTCTCCAGATATCCAACCTTTTCTTGCCTATTACTGGAAGATAATCCATTTGCATTAGGTTTGCTAACTTCCCAAATGCCATTGCGATTCTTCCTTATTCCAAGTTTTAGAGGGGCCGGGCCATCTGAGAAACCTTCTTGTTTAACCGGTAACATTTCCGTCTTCCGTTTAATCTCATCAGCAGAGGGGCATAGACTACCATCGGGTGCGTGCCACTGCGAAAGTTCCCCCAGTTCCCTACGCTCACTCTCTCTTTTGGACTTTACCCGCCAAGAACCATCAGGTTTCACTTCAATTTCAGTCACCTCTTCATCACAATGCTTCATCTGTCGTGCAGGAAGAAAACAATTGAATAAAAGCATAAATACACAAGTTCAAGAATTCTAGTGTTCCCATAGGTATACCTTAGACGTGATACGGTTAAAATAAGGATCCACGATTACATGCTCCACTGAGTAATTCTTCAGACAAATAGGGCACTGCCACTGCATGTTAACCAACCACAGAACAACTAAAGTCAGAAAACAAGAGAAATAACTTAACATCCAGACAAGGATAGGAGACCTACCTTTCTGGAACGTTGATTCAACTCCACAAACACCTCAAGGTCAAAACAGCCCATGTGAACACATGGTAAAAATCTCCCAGCAACTTTGATCCTAGAACCGCTCATCTAATGACACAAGCAGAAGAGACAATAAAAGTTTAGTCTGCCAGATAACCCTAGAAATATAAGTGTAAAAACTGAGCTATAAGATATTAGTAACTTACAGGACACCGAAGATTGACACCGAAGAAATCAGCAACAACTTCAATGTCACTATCACTATCAGCATTATCATCTCCACCTCCACCTCCAATGCATCGGCGGACACGTGCAAGAGCATTTTCAAAAGTCTCCCCTTTACCCTCTTCTGGAATCAAATTTAAAACCTAGATACCAAAACGAGTAAATATTTAGGAACAGGATCATTAACGCACAATAGCTGGATTTCGGAACATACAAGAACACTAGCAAAATAAATATAACACAGACCGCGCTCATTGACTCATCTGAGTGAAATAGAGGAAGAATGAATAGAACTCTAACATTTGAAATCTGACAAACAGGGGAATAGTTAATGTAACTGTGTAACCACAAGCAATTTCCTTCCACAGATTACACATTCTAAAGGATGCCAATTTTAACTTAATTCTTTTGTGTTCAGAAGATCATTTTATTTCTTATTTAAACATTTTATAACTATTCCCCCCATAGACCGACCAAATCTTTGAATGTTTCTTGTGCACTATCTGGTATCCATACCTGTTGTAGAGTCCTGCGCTTCACAAGTCGAACTCCAAAACAAAAGATCCGACCATCAGTTCCACTCGAGGAAATTCTGTTAACACCATCCCTAATACACTGTGTGATCTGCCAAAATAGTAAAATGAGATGGTCAAATTTCACCACTGATTGCAAGATTTTCAATGTATGAGAGATCAAATCCTATTTTAAGTGAAAAGGGTTACTACTGAAAAGGGATAAAAAGACACACAATAGGTCCATCGTCGCGGCCGTTGACTCCCAGAAGCTGTGACCCAGGTCGGTTAATTGCACGTACAGGCAGGCCTATGAAATGATAGGCTATATATCAATACCATATCAGAAGATATAAAGCAGTCTTATTGAGTATAATCAGAATAACATAAAATTTATGAGAATATGAATGTGAATATGATGTGCCCACAGAAATTTGACTATATGCAAGTAAAGGCTCATATCAGACTAAAGATCTGGAGATGTCACTGTCATACCATTGACCTGCAGATCAGCATACTGAGGCCACTGCATCCTAAAGATAACTTTGTCATTCAAGAGCATACACCAAGCCTAAAAAAAATCGAATTTCAATTAGAAACGCATAGGTCGATACAGTTTACATTTAAACGTACTTTACAAAACCCAACCTGAACATCGTACTCTTGTTTTGCTAACAAGTCCTTGTCTGCCCTTGTGATTTGAAATGTTCTCTCCACACTCTGCATTGTGCTTGTACTGGAAAGTTTTGCATCGGTGCATTAGAACAAACAAAAGCCATGAAAAAGGTATTTCTTCAGCAAGTACTGTGCATTTAGCTAGGAAAAAACTGTGATTTTTGTTCTCCAGACACTGGAATTAATGTCTTATCCTAGTTCCAAGTAGAAAAGTCAAGTGACTAGCAGGACCGTGATAGAATGCAGATGATTTATACACACAGTGCAGTTGATTCATTAGTGAGTAAATAAATGCAGACCATTGAAAGAAAAATCAAAATGAACGTATTTATTGTAAATAAACAGTGATGTATCATACAGAATAGCCAACTGAGTGAATCAACTTTCTAATGTAAGAATGCTAACAAATTGTAACTTTAAAGGATGGCATTAAAACTAGAAAAGCTCAAAACCATAGCAAAAAAAAGAAAGATATGGAGTCTTACCCATCAGATGCTATGTTCGTTGCAGCTAGCCTCACTGGAGAGAGTGGATGTGCCACTGTAACCCAAAACCTGCACAATGATGAGCATGTAGGACAACACCATAAATAACAATTTTCATGGATAACCAAAGGTGCTAATGTAAAAACAGCAATTAAAATTTACACAAAAGAATTCTAACTACTATGAAGACAGAACTAGAAGATAAACAGCAATCATATACAAGGAGATAAAGAAACTAAAGGGAAAGCATGTCAAATGTATAAATATGTCTTTCTTTTTGGTTCTGGCAAGAAAGAATTATCTTGCAGTAGGGGAGGAGTTCAGATGGATAATTAATTACAACTCAAACTTTAAATCAGGCAAGAAAAGTAAAAAAAACTTACGGGTCAGCTCGAGCAAGTCGGCAGATTTCACAATAAAATGATTCAGGAAGTGGTGGATTTCCATCCATAGGCTTATCTGGTACAAGAACACAGCCAACATGCTGCCAAACATGGCACCTAGGATCCTCACACTGAAATCGGAAAGAAAAAAAACCATAATTACAACCAGAAACTATCACCCACCTTCACAAATAAATCAACAATAAATGCATCACATCATCAGCCATAATATACCAAGAATTGCTCTACAGCCGGTTACAACAGGAATAGACACAACAAGTTTCCCAGGTTACCTGTATCATTGAGTCTGTCTCGAGTGAATTACCACAAACACATCGAACTTTCATTTCTGGTTGAAACGGATCTTCAGGCTCCCCCTTAACTTTCATAACATTGGTATCTGAACTTACTTGTCCTTTTGATGCTAAATCGCTTGCCCCAGATACTTGCATTTTCCTATGGAGCACAAAAAGAAAACATTATGGTAACAAAGAATCGCACAGAAAAAGAATGGCATTGCGTAAGAAATCTATCATGAAATGAGAACTCACCTATATGTATCGTCCACTAGTTTTGCAACTTCTTCCCTTGCCACTGTATTCTTTTTAGACCACAACCTTGCAGCTGTTAGTAGGGAATGAAGACGGAAGTTTATCAGAAAGAATGGTAAAGCAAGGGTGGGTTTAAATACACCAAGACTTGAGTAAACAAAAACAAGTGGCTCAATTAACCTTGTTCATCAGAGAGAAGGGTCAAAATCCGGTCAACAAGTTCCTGCACAAGAAAAATTCAAAATATGGTAAGACAAACAAATCTTTGACAATGGCAAATTGGCAATAACATAAGTTGGTAACCCGCGCATTAATTAAATGTACCCTGTGAGCATTGTGAAGCGTATTGAATATCTAAAATAACAAATTCCCAGAGAAGACTAAACAACGCAGTATCTACCAAACACAAGTTGGTAAAAGGAATCGTCTAATTCATATGAAACAGATACCACTTTCTACAACTATGACTATCTGAACTTCATCAAACCATAATTACAACAAATGGAAGAACATCAGAAAGATATAAACCTGCTTCTTTCCCTGTTTCGAAAGTCCCAGCTTAGTAAGCACATCCTTAAGCTCTTTTATCCGAAAATATGAAAGTTTATCCTGCAAACACACAAAAAAAAAAAAACTCCACTTTAAGCCTAACTACTAAATCCATAAAAACATGAACCACAAATCCAAAAACCCTTACGAAAATTACAATCAAGATCATGAAAAATATATACTTTTTTTAATTAAAAAAAATCCACTCATTCAGAAACAAGTTGAAATCAACACAGAACACAAGCATACGAAAAAAAGAACAGATCTTTGAGTAAAAAAAATACCTTACAACTAGCTTCCAAATCCATGTCTTTCAACCTCGAGACAAACAAAGAAGAAGCGAAAAAACGAAAGCCCAGTTTCAAAACACAGCAATTAGTACCAATTCACAGTAAGCAGTCTCCATACAGCAGCCGATCTAACAAAACAAAAAGAGACAGAGACAAAGAATTAACTCAACACGAAAACCCTTAAAATTCCCCAAAAAAAAAAATACAATTTTTAAAGAAACGGAAAAAAAAAACACAAACCAAGGAATCGGAAACTGCATCATCACAACATAAAGCGAAATTGATAGGATTAAAAGAGAGGATTTTGAAATTAGGGTTTTCACAGCTTCGATAAAGATTAAAAAGACCCCTAAAAACAAAAACAAAAACGCAAGACGGAGACAAGGCAGAAAGAAAAAAATATTGATCCGCCGAGACGAAAACAAAAAAAGAAGGGTAGCCGGACCAGTCGCCGATTATCAAATCCGGTTTAATGACGGGCAATACGTCCGGGTTTAGTTCCTGTGTGGTCACGTGCACCGTCTCCTCCCCTCCACACCAATATTTTTAAAGACGTGTTTTTGACTTTTCGGTTCTCACACCCACTTATCCGTTTTTACTACCGTAACGCTCAGTCTTGTTTTTAATCGAATATTCCCCACGTCAGCTGCTCGAACTAACCGGATCAGACCGGACCGGACCGGTTTTATATTTATCAAATCAGTTTGGAATTTGAAATTCGGCTAGGGTTTGTGTATTCGTAATTTGTTGTGATTTGAATTTAGATTCTTATAGTTTAATGAGAGAATTAGAAGGAAAAAAAATTGGAGTCAAACATTATATGGTAAATTATACAACTTTTACCATATTTTTCTCATGGCATTGTGTATTGTATTATTTGATTCCAACTTTTTTTTTTAGGTAAGAAGAATTTAGAATCATATTTGTGTCTCCTCTTCTTTATTCTTTATTTTGTTTTTTCCATTGAATTCACTTATTAAGTAATTGGAGATCATATAGCTGGTTGTTTAACTACGAATTCAACTAGACGTGTGAATGTATCGAAATGGGTTGGTAGACCGGACAAATATGTATACAGTACTCAATTGTTGGGATGGTCCGTAAAACATGCAGAATATAACATGTGGGAAAATCATGTCTTATCCTCCATATATGTGTGTGGTCTCGTACGCATATTGATTCTTGGACCAAATTAGATATTTATATTTTTTAAAAAAAAGTATTGCACACATTTATACATTATGTTCTTAGTTTACATGAAGTTAAGATAAATGTTTCATTCCTCATCGAAGTCCATCGGTAGCAAAGAAGTGAAATCCATATATAATTTATATGAGAGTTGAGACAACAAAGACGGCATGAAAGTTCTTAATATTCAAAATAATGTTTCTACATTCGAACCAAATATAAATTAAACCATCATTTACCAACAACTAGTGGTGGAGTTTTGGACTTGAGTTTTGTGCTGGTCTCACTGGCTTGATCTTTCTTTGCTGCTAATGGAAACTAATTATTCACGATGTTGACAGTTTCATAGATTAGTCAACCTTTTCGTCTAAACGTTTCGATGGCCCCCTTGTGTCTTGTCAAAAGCAAACAAACAAAGCAAATACAGTAGTAAGCAATAGATATTGTTCATGTGAGTGAGAATCAAACCAATTCTGCAAAACAAACTGAGAAATTGATTAGCCACCTATGGCTGAGGATGTGTTTAATCATTTGAGCTCCTCGCTGAGCAAACTTTCAAAAGACACAAACATCTCTGAGCAAAGAGCAAGAAACCTGTCTTGGAACAGATTCTCATTGTAAGTTAAGAGAAGACGATCTAGAGGCTCAAACTAAGGTCCTCTAATGTTTCATGCTTTAACAATTGTCTTGCAATGTAAGTGCAAAGATAGCTAGATGAAGAAACAACACTATGAATTGAAATGGTATGCATCATTTGTTAGAATTTAGAAAACAAAAGTAAATAATAGAATAACCGAAATACCTTGAAACTTCGAGCTGCATCTCTCTGCCTAAAGATGCATATATAAGGATTGCTACGTAGGAGAGATACCGTCACCAGTCACCACTGGTTAAACTTTTCGAAGAAGTGACGATGGCGCTATCTCTCCTGCGAAGCAAATCTTTGTTCGCAGTTTCATAACCATAGAAGAAGCAAGACCACTCATATGACGATGGTTCGGTATGTGTAATCATTCTATTAGATTCATCTCATCCTTACCATAAGGGTCTAAGAAGAGTGGACTATATTTATACTCGTTGTTCTATATTGTCATTTAGTTTGCCACTTTCTATGTGGCTGCAAATCAAATGATTTTCAAAGATTATTATCTCAAGTGACGTCATGATCTTCAACTATTTGGCATTACCTATTTACCTTCATCTCCAAGATTTTATATTTGCATTGTTCTGTTCGTGTAGAATGATTTTGCATCTATTCTCAAACGTTACATATGTACATGTTCATTGACAGTGGCTGTTCAGTTTCATGCATCTGGAGGGTAAGACACGACACCAAGGTCCCATGGTAAATCTAAAAAGCAAATACATATCCATAAAAATCCTTGTATAGTGTTGGTACTATGTACTATGAACAGATGCTAGATTGTCACTGTACAGCTCCACTTAAGCAAGTGGATCCTTGTGACACTTATCCATACCAACTAGTATCTAAAGATTCGAATTATACGCATAAATCTCAACAAAACACACATACAGTATTGATTGCTGGTTTATTAGTTTGATTAAAGGGTAATATATTAGCTTTATGAAAACCATTGCAAGGAGTGGTTCCAATCTGTTAAATGCCCTTGCCTGGTTTCTGCTTGATGTGTCTATTTCTGTATAATAAATGGTGAAAAGTGATGTTAAAGCTAACAAGTACTGTTCGAAGACTCTGGTTAATACAGTAGCTTTTAGGTGGAATTGCTTTATTGAAGAAAGTTGGTTTACAAAGTTTAGAAACACTTAGATTATGTATGATTTTACAGGTGAGGCTGCATTTATTCTCTCGCTGAAAAAGAAAAAGCCTTATTGTCCTCTTCAATACTTTTATCAAATCCAAAAGAGAAAAGAAAAAAAAATGAAAGAGAAGAAGAATCCAAACTAAGAGTTGTCTTTATTATCATGCGGAGGAAAAAAGGTAAATGAAACCAATATTTTTGTTTTTCATCATTTTTACAAGATCATAAATATTTTCTTCATTATATTCACTTTTATTTTTTTCTTTTTTTAAAAGTTGATTAATGCATTTTAATGGGAGAAGAGGATGAGACCATACCTATTAAGTCTATTACCTACTACTACTATTACTAATACAAAATCTCCAAGTATCAAATGCACAACACACACCACAGGACAAAAAATATACTCTCATATAGTATTATACTTAATAGAAAGGGTGCATTAATTACATAGAGTATATATCTGTACCCACTTTAACCCATTACCAACTCAAGATCTTGTCTATTTTTTTCTTCTTTCTTAGATTTCTTGAAAACAAGATCCAAATGTTCTGAATTTCACTCTGTGAGGAAGAAAAAAAAATGCTGTCAACAACTCTTAGTGGGAACTATGGGTTTCCTCTCTGCATCTCTGGGATCACACAGCAACTAAGTCTCCCCAGAGAGTAATATATCAAATATGTCTCTGTTTCATTTTCTTTAACGCTCTCTGTTGAGATCTTCTCTGTTTATTTGACTTGTCTCCTTCTGTTTCTGTCTCGACTACTCTCTTTGTTAAAGAATGGCAGATCATGACAAAAGAAGGAAGGTGATACAGAGGAGAAGGAGATCAGAAGGTAGCCATGTTGGTGAGGAAGATGCGGAGCGGCTTCAAGGGATGATGAGAGAAGATAAAGATGTTAGAGATCTAGTTGCTTTATTACAAGATCTAGGCTTGTGGAGCTTTTCTTCTCACACAGCCAAAGCTGCTTAGTAGTGTTTGCTTTACTATTTACAAGATCTAGGCTCGTGGAACTTTTCTTGTCCACACAGCTAAAGCTGTTCTGTGTTTAAGAAATCCTAAAAATGCTTTTTATTTACATCTCTCTCTGAGTTATCTTTCTTGTAAAACTGCACCATCAGAATCTTTAGCTGGAAAACCCAAGTGTAGTTAAAAAACTTAAAAGTATGTTCTTCATTCTTGTTACTTGTTGTTGACACGTTTATTTATCGTTGGTGTGATGTTTTTGGATGTCACTTTTGGCCTTATCCATATATCTTGGTTTTTAGTTCTGAGACATCTTTTTTGTTTTGATAATTTCTATTTTCATCAAGTCTTCATAACAACTTGTTGGTTCACTATCTGATCTTAAATACAATCGTAACAAAACATATATACAAAACCATAGATAGTTCTGCAGATATGTAGTTTGAACAATCTCGAAAAACAATTTAAGATGGCAATCAAGAAGACAAAGACAGTTTGTAACACAACTTCTAAATAACTCTTAGGCAAAATTATCCGGAAACTTGCATAATTGAAAACCATAATAAAAATGTCTCAGAGATCCAAAAAAGAGGAAGAAAGAAGAGTCACAGAAATAAGAGAAAAAAAAAAGGCTCAAACGCCAGAGTTTTTAAACCACAGAACCATAAAGAGAGCCGATCATAACGAAAGTCTCATCATTTGGCTCCCTTCTTGACTGCAGCCTTGGTGACCTTGGCTCCAGTTGGGTCCTTCTTGTCCACGCTCTTGATAACTCCAACAGCAACGGTCTGCCTCATGTCCCTAACAGCGAAACGTCCCAATGGTGGGTACTCAGAGAAAGTCTCAACAACCATGGGCTTGGTTGGAGTCATCTTAACCATACCAGCGTCACCATTCTTCAAAAACTTGGGCTCCTTCTCAATCTCCTTACCAGAACGCCTGTCAATCTTGGTCAAGATCTCAGAGAACTTAACAGCGATGTGAGACGTGTGGCAATCGAGAACTGGGGCGTATCCGTTACCGATCTGACCAGGGTGGTTCATGATGATGACCTGGGAGGTGAAGTTAGCAGCACCCTTAGCTGGGTCATCCTTGGAGTTTGAGGCCACGTACCCTCTCTTGAGATCCTTCACAGCAACATTCTTGACATTGAATCCAACATTGTCACCGGGAAGTGCCTCTAGAAGAGACTCGTGATGCATCTCAACGGACTTGACCTCAGTGGTCAACCCTGTGGGAGCAAAGGTCACAACCATACCAGGCTTGATCAAACCAGTCTCAACACGTCCCACTGGCACCGTTCCAATACCTCCAATCTTGTAAACATCCTGAAGTGGAAGACGGAGGGGCTTGTCTGATGGCCTCTTAGGCTCGTTGATCTGATCAAGAGCCTCAAGAAGAGTTGGCCCCTTGTACCAGTCAAGGTTGGTGGACCTCTCAATCATGTTGTCTCCCTCGAACCCAGAGATGGGCACAAACGGGATTTTGTCAGGGTTGTATCCGACCTTCTTCAGGTATGAAGACACCTCCTTGATGATTTCATCGTACCTGGCCTTGGAGTATTTGGGGGTAGTGGCATCCATCTGTAGGAAGGAAACAACAATAAGGCAGCATACTGTTAGCATAATTTCAAAAGAGACAAGATCAATAATTAAAACAGTCGACAATTACAATACCTTGTTACAGCAACAAATCATCTGCTTGACACCAAGGGTGAAAGCGAGAAGAGCGTGCTCACGGGTCTGACCATCCTTGGAGATACCAGCTTCAAAACCACCAGTGGTTGAGTCAATGATGAGAACAGCGCAATCAGCCTGGGAGGTACCAGTAATCATGTTCTTGATGAAATCACGATGACCAGGGGCGTCAATGACTGTGCAGTAGTACTTGGTGGTCTCGAACTTCCAAAGAGCAATATCGATGGTGATACCACGCTCACGCTCGGCCTTAAGTTTGTCCAACACCCATGCGTACTTGAAAGACCTCTTGTTCATCTCAGCGGCCTCCTTCTCGAACCTCTCGATCACACGCTTGTCAATACCACCAAGCTTGTAGATCAAATGACCAGTTGTGGTCGATTTCCCAGAGTCGACATGGCCAATGACCACAATGTTGATGTGAAACTTCTCTTTACCCATAGCTGTAAAACAAAAACAAACAAAGATCGAACCATCAGAACTAAATATATAAGTCAACCACCAATAAGTCACAACATAATCATCAACTCAGTATAAACCAAAAGAAACAAACAGATCTATTGAACATCATCAACAAACTCATCATCTACAGTACATCAAATATCTAAAGGCATCGGAATCAACTAGAACATCCAAAAACGAGTCAAGCAATGAAAACGAACAGTGAAATAGCAGATCGCCTAGATTATACGCTACAACAACAAGCCAAGACGATATAATAAGTATAAGCTATGAGCAAACCAGAGGATTCTTTATCAGACTCAACGGAGGTAATGCAGATCTATGAATAAACGGATCGTAAACTCGACAATCAAAAGCATTATAACCACAGTGAGACTACAGCTAGAGAGACGAATCTAAAACACAGCTTATGAGAAGAATCCTAAACCTAAACAGCATAGAGAAGATGAAGATCGAAAGCCTAAAAGAGAGAGATGATGATAATCACCTGCAAGTAAGTATCTGAGAGAGGAGTCTTGCGGCTAAGTGAGACGGATATGAGAGCGCACCCTAAAACACGACGACTCAGGTGGTACTTATAGCTACGAGCTCTCTAGGGTTTTCGCTTTCTCTTTTGTGGTTCTTGTTTTTACCAATTTGCCCTTATGCGTTTTGGGCCTTTCTTTTATTTATTTTTCCTTGTGATTACTAACAAGTAAAATTATAATTCTCTTTTCCACATTTTTTCGACTTTCAATTTTCCAATTTGAATTATGTGATTGGTTAAGAAAATGCAATAATGGAGATTTTTTTTTTTGTCAATTTAAAAATGTAGATAATTTTGTTTATAACTCTTTTATTAATCCAAAAGGTGAGCGAAAAATACCCTAACCGTCATGAGTTGGCTTTGACAAAATTATGAAATTAATAATAATAAATCTCAGCTAAATCATCGGACATAAAACATTTATTTAAAAATGCATTCACATAATGGAGTTGTTGATTAAATTCCGGTTGTTAGATTTACATTAAAAAAAAATCGTTGAATCATAAGAATATCCCTTTAAAATTCAAATCAAATTTATAATAATTTTGTTTCTCTTACTATTATTAAAGAAGAAATTTAATTATATTCAACAAATTAACGGAGAAAATTTATGAGAGATGATGACACTATATATAAATTTCCTCCTAAACGTTGAATCAAACCGTACGTGTATGTCGTCATTATGTAGCTATGGTGGTGTTACTTGGACATACTATAAAACAATCTACTAATTATGTTTCAAATTTTTGCATTAAATTTAGTTTTCTGGTAGTTAAGGCGACGAAATGCATACAGCTTTTAACAAGTCGATCGAGAAAAGTTTTTAGTCAACAAAGTAACATATTGATTCCACAGTTTACTAAGCACCATTAACTAGATCTGAATCTCATAAATTTAATAGGAGTAGTAGTACATGTTTTCATTAGTCAACTCAACCACATATGAAAATTCTAAACCATTTAAGAACCGGTTTAGTTTGGTTTACTCCATTGAATTTTAATCAAACAAATCAACCGACTCTGAAAATTAGGGCTTATCGTATCATATAAAAGCTTGATTGATTCTTCATCACTTGATTAATCTAATTTACATCTCAATCGTAATCTAATCATAAAAAAATCTTCCAAATAGTGTGTTGTTATAAGCTTGAAGTACTAGTTATAGGATCCTGGCGATGGTGATAGAGTATTGCTACAAACACGTCGAAGGTGATCCCGACGAAGAAGCATTGAAGATGTGGGACACTGAGTTCATGAAGTTCAACGATCAAAACAAACTCCACCATCTCATGATGGCTGCGTATGATCTAAAGATTGAAGGCTTGATTCGTCTCACTTGCAAAACAGTCGCTGACAAGATCCCATACCAAACTGAAGATGAGATGCATGCTTTTTTCAAGATCAATGATGGTTTGAAACCAGAGGAAAAAGAACAAGTTCGCAGGGAGAATTCATGGGCTTTTGAATGATCTCCTTCATTAGCTTTATTATTTTTTTTTCCTTGTTTATGAATTTATGCTATTGTGTTTCTTAGACCTAAAAAAGTTTAGAAATTTGGTTTTTGATTCTACTCTACTAAGTAATAACCTTCAAATGCATATAGTTTTAACAATATATACAAGTGCATGCATCTCGTAATTGTTTAGAGTCAGCGTGATTTTTGAGAATCAAACTCTATAGTTGATGATATCCACATTGAGTGGAAGCCATACTAAATCATTGGACAAAGCTTTCGTTATTTGTATTAACATTGCTTCAAACACATGGAATACAGTAAAACCTCTATAGATTAACAATGATGGGACCTAGACATTTTATTAATTTATAGTGACAGTTTATTTATTTCTAGATATTTTTTAATTGTTTAAATTTTTAAAAATTATGAATAAGAAAATTTTAGCAAAATAAATTAGAGTTTCGGAAGTTGAAAATTTTATGGTTTAGGAATTAAATGTGTAATATTTTTAAAAAAATATTGAGAATAAATTACAAATACTATAGACAAATTCACTTATACACATGACATAAAAAAATTTAAATTTATAAAAAATATTATCAATTGTCATATTTTATTAGTTTGTCAAATTATCAAATTGTAAATGCATATCTAGAAATTGAAAACTTTAAAAAATTTAACTACTTTTATGACATGTTATAGAATATTTTATATCATTATAGTTTGAAAATACAACATTACAATTGTTTTACAGAAATGAGGTTTAGGAGAAACATATATTATTATATCAACATATATATATATATATATATATATTTATATATATTTACATGATTATTAATTTATGATATTATTTGGACCATATTTTACATGAAAATTTCAAAAAAAATATTATCTTATCGAATTTTGTTAATTTTTACACTGGTCTGACTTGGGACCAGCAAAATTAATTAATTTATAATGTTTATTAATTTATAGAGTATTAATTAATAGAGATTTTACTGTATATGTTTCGGATTTTAATTAATATGGATCAAACAGTTTCCATAAGCTTCATATGTCTAATCAGGCTCGGCTCTGTGCTGGGTGTGCATATGCACATGGTCCATCAATTTTTAGATTTTTTTAGTAAATATTTAGGGTCCAAATTTTTGAAAAAAAAAAAATTACATGAGAAAAAGGCCCCAATTTTTTTTTTGTTCTGGGTCCATATAACTATTGAGTCGAGCCTGTGTCTAATATATATGTGTGTGTTGTACGAGGAGGTGAACGTTAATGTAAATGCTTAGTGCTTACTTGAGATTCGGTTAGAGCTTTAACTCTTGATTAACTTTTATGAGACTTTAGTTCACACACAGACTTACCTACAAAATTAATGATGAAGCATGATCATGATTTATGAAAAATTATCCCAAAGAATCAATCTGCAAAGATCATGGCCTCTGTTTGTACTCTCTTAGTTTGAGTCTGTTTCCTCTGCTTTCAAGTTTCCGCAGGAATCTTCGAAATTCAATGGCACTGGAGCCTGGAGGTAATGTGAAGAGATATAAAGAACGTTATATCAAGTTTGGTAATAATTAACGCCTCATATACATATCCTGATGGTTGTATCTGGTTTGGGTTATAATCCACCCACTACCTTATATGATCTCTAAAAAGTAATTCAAGTTGTTTATCAATTATGTTTCACATCATATGAATCATGTGCTGGAAAATCACATTTAAACTATATATATTTTCATTGGAAAAACTTTTTAAATTGCAGATTAGTACATTTGCATATTATTATTTAAGATAAGATTTATCAAATGCCAAGTAAAATAATTATACCGACAAATATCAAAGTCCACAAGAAATTCCTCCCGGACCACCATAATTGAAAAAGAATCCGAGTGGAGTAGTCCAAAATTTGACTCTCTTACCAATTCTTAGCCCATAACATTTACTATCTAGCAACTCCTCTACAGGAAGAGTATTGATTCTACGTTTCTCATACCTAAAATTCAAAACATCAACATTTGAAAACAATGCTGCTCTCAGAGGACCGGGTGCCGGGAATTTTCCATTACCCATTGGAGGACTTAAACCAGAAGGCGAAGCCTGAGCTACACCTCCAACTCCAACCATATTTGCACCATCATCCATAAGGTGAAACAACTCTCTTGGCCAATATCCGATAAATGCATGAGGTTTATTTTGTATAATCCACCAGTTTCCTGTTTGTTGATCCTTTTGGTGTACAATGTCAAAATTCATTTGTTAAAATAAATTCGCAATAAACTTTAAAACATATTATAAAAACAAATAGTAATGTATAATATTAGGAAAACTACCTTAACGATAGACCACTGCAACACTACCTTAGCCCCAGGTTTATAGATAAAGGGTTGGACCATGGGAACCACACTTGATACTTGAACAAATCCTGGACATGCCATATTGTAACATCCTCTTCCATTTATACCCTAACAAAATCATAATTCATATATACAAGTTCTTTGATTAAAAGATGTCACCATATATATAATGTTCACATGCATACCTTCCAATATCCATATGACCAAAGACGTCTGTCAGTAAAAATGCTTGGATTTATCTGTAACAAAAGATTTGCAATATGGAAAGACTATCCAGAGTGTGAAACGAATTAAGAGAATACAAACCATAAAATGTAAAACCTACCATCATCCCCACTGAGATGAAATTGACTTCACCATAGTATCCACTGCCTATATACATTTGACTATATGAGGCTTGATCTTGTTCGATGTTTAGGTTATAACCATCCTGCCAAGCTGTTATACCATGATATGGACCACCGTGTTGCTTAACTCCAGAAATCTACCAATATATACAATAATATTACTGCTTGTAATTAATATACATATAGATAGTTATTAGATCAAAGACATGAAAAGTGAGAAAAAAATGAATGGCTTACATGTGTTCCAGGGCTTTCACCTGTTAGCGGATGAAAATATTTCTCAGATAAGAGTTCAGCGTTGCTGATAAATTCTTTTGTATTTCTCATTACTGGAACAGTTCCATATGGACATTTTATTTTCTCCTTATATGTTTTGGTGGTGTCAGTTTGATTATTTATTCCAAATTGTATTGAAATTGATGGTTCCATCTACAAAAATATAAAAGGTCGTATAGTCAAATTAAAACTCATATTTATAAAAAGAGGTAAAATGTACGCAGGAGACGAATTTCTGAAACTATGCACCTGGATTGTATGGTTTTTGAGAAGTGGGTGATCAAGTCCTGCTTGCTTATAAATATCTATGCAATCGTATGTTACATTTCCACTTATCTACCAATGACAAGAAGAAAAAAAAAAAAAAGACATGAAATTAGTTTTGTAAATAAAAATAAACGAGACGATCACAATGTTGAATTAGGACCAAGATAGTAAAAGATGATGTTGAATCAATCAATACACTGTTTTTGGAAGCTAACCTTGAAGGATGTGAGAGACAGTGTAGCTTGATCCGAACGAACCAGAGCCACTGAGAACAAAAGATATAAGAGACCCGTAATAACAAGAGCCATCCTAATTCTTGTAGACATTTAGATTAGTTTTGTTTCCTTTACAAATGATGTGAACTCTGTATTTATTTATACACAACAGGTAGTAGTAGTATCTTATCACCAAGATACAATTAGCACTGCATTTGATAATTTGTTCTTTTTGTTAAAGGAAATAAATCTATTCACATAAAGAAAATATTACAATATTTGACTGAATTTTATTACTATATATTAATCAAAATAAAGAAAAAGACCATTCAGACGCAAAAGTATGATATATTCTCTCACTTAAATAAGTTTGCAAAAAAAAAAAAAAAAAATGCTACCATTACAAATTTACAACGACATGTTTTGTAGACTTTTCAATTTTCAAAATCTATGAAGAGTTTCCAACGACAATTTTGAACATGATCATGAGTGAGTGATGAACAATTTTCCTAGTATCAATATGCTATCGAAATATATATTTAGAAAACAGAAAACATTCCACTAAACGTATTAAATTAATTCGGTATATACAGAATGTATGTAGTACACCATAATCAAATTGCGGCATACCAGTAGTACAAATCAATCATGGTACGCCTAACCAAATCACGGTTTATTTACTTAACCGCTATGCAGGAACTAAAGAAGAAAAAGGGAAGCAACAACTATGCAAATGATTACAATTAAACAAACAATCGTTAGCAACCTAGCTGGCAGCTTTCGGTGAAAGAATCAACCTTTCGTCTTCTCTTTAGCTTGCTAAAGGAGGAGAAGCTTCTCTAGGTGGCGAGCTCGGGGGAGAAGATTCGAAATTCGGGTTTCCAGGACAAGACTTAGCAAATTGGCAATAACGACATTTCCAACGTTCTTCTTCAGGAGTGTACTCAGAGTCTCGTTCATTTCTCCAGAACTCAATGATCTCTCTATATTTGCTCATCACCCACTCATGATCATGCTGGAATCTAATCTCAGCTATTATAGATTGGTCCTGCTGAAACTCGTACCTGGTATAAAGTTTCCCACTCAGATGATCAGAGATATATATATTAATAATGTTCAATAAGATTAAGAACAAGTTATATTCTACTTACTTTAGTAGTAATTGATCATTTGCTATCGGAAGCATCTTAAATGTGTTTTCATAGTACCTAACTATCTCTTCAAGTGTCTACACCCAAGTAAAAAAACAATAAGAAACACATCAACTTTAGCTTAGTGAAAGATATATTGTGTAAAGTTAAAGATTAGTATACCTGAGCTTGGATACCTGCGTTAGCAATGTGATCTCTTACATCTTGTGATAAGACATAATGGCGATTCAAAGAGAAGTAGTCGAAAAAGGGCCCTGTCGGGAACCCTTCTTTTACAACAGTGTCCCATAAAAGCTTATAAAGCATTAGCTGAAGCCTATCAAATATAGTAAATTTAACGACAGTTAGCATAGAGATCCCTAGTATTAAATCAAAACCGACATGAAGAACGTTTTATTTAACTCTAGAAGCACTTACCTTCCATTCCTCCTCTGTGGCTCAGCTGGAAGTGTATCACGGAGTCGAGTCTTTGTATCTATCAATATCGGTCCGGTATTAGAAGACTCTTGTGCGTATGCGTTTCTAAGCTCGTCAATAATTCCAACAATCCATTGACCTCCAACAAATCCTAGGCTGATAAATGATATAGATCATGAATGAATCAATTGGCATAGATACATTACCAAGAACTGGGGTTACACAAGAAAGTAGGTGTAAGTAACAATAGAACGATCATGAGACTTAAAGCAAAAACTAGATCACGCAAAGTTACAAACTTGGATCAAAAGAACATGACAACTAATGGCAACCCAACTCCATATGAAAGTTTCATTAGATGATTACTACAAAAGGTAAGAGCTTTGAGAATGTCACAACAAGAGGTGTAGAAGGAACTCACAGTAGCAATTCACGAGTTCGTCCTTCAAACAAGAATTGATTAACACCCGCGATAGAATTTAACAGCTTCAGTGCCCACTTATCTTCATTTGATTCAACTCTTACTCTCACCTTTCTAACTACCTACCCCATTTACATAACAGAACAACACGAAGATGTTGTAAGCTAGTACAAGATGAGACCAACACTAAGATCCAATCATATAGAGAGTAATTGTACCTCTTCTTCAAGCTGCAAATGACGAGCCTGGCCAGCTTTCATGGCTTTACTAACTTTTCTCCTGCCAAAACAGAGAACATTCTCCATTTGTTTCTCACACCATTCCTAAAAAACCATATACAGAGTTCCAACACCAATGCTTACTCCTATGATCTCGATCTCAATTGAATCGTAAGAGAAGAAAAAGAATAAGATAAACGTACTGTGCCGGTGAGATCTGTGACACCTAAAGCTTGATTTCTCCTAAATCGACGGAGATAAGAGTCTTCGATATCCGACGAACAAGCTGCGGAGAGTGTCCTCTTGGTAAAGAGAGTAATCGAACGGATGGTTGTTTTTGGGCTTCCGCCGGCGATCATCCGTGACGGAGAAACGGAACGGATCGCACAAGGGAGGATGGAGCGGGTGGCTGCAAGAGCTGCATCGATGATAGCCATTTCTTCTTCACTGACGATCTCGATTGGGATCTCGGGGAAGACATGGTGAGATTGAGGAGGGCTTGAAATAGCATCTGTAGCGGATTGAGCGGGCTTAGTGGATGAGTCGGAGGTTGACTCGGTGGCTGACTCGGCCATGTTTTTTTTTTTTTTTAAGCGGAAGCAACGTGTGGTGGTCTTCTTCTTCTTCCCGTGGCCTTGTAAAAAATATTCAAACTAAAAGGGTAAAAAGGTAATAATAACTGGGAGTAACAAGGTAAAAAAAACTAACCATTGGCTTTGGGAATGGTAAAACCCGAAACAAATTAAATTAATATCAAATATTTTTTGTATCTGGTTTTTGTGAATTCATGTCCCAAAACAGCAAAAATAGACAAAGTTATTGCAAATGATTCTTTTATCGTCGTCATACGTAATTAGCAGCTTTGTGTTTTGTCTAATTTGGTCAGAGATTTATTCAATATGACATCTATTAAGCACTTTATTAGATTTGGGAATTGGTGTTTCCCGAAGAAAGTCTTGTACGCTCTATAGGTTATTATTAAAAAAATTGACTCAAGGATCAAGAACGAGGCTACTTTGGTCTAAATCAGTTTTAAGTTCCGGATTCAACAAGCATGTATTTTGTAACTTTAATTGGTGTTTAAAAAGCCTAAATACCCAAGAAATATAAGAATTGGTGTTTCTCGGAGAACAGTAGAAGTCAAATAACTTGCAAGCAACAGGTTAAATACAAAACTGACTTGAGGATTAAGAAGAATAGAGCTACGATGGTCTAACTCAATTTATGTTCTGAATTTCAACATGCATGTATTATAAGAGAAACATAAAAGTCACAGAGATAAAGAGAAAAAAGAGAGGCGCAAAATCCATCAAAGTTTAAAAAAACCACAGAACCATAAGAGAGTCAATCATAATAAACGAAGGTCTCATCATTTAGCTCCCTTCTTGACTGCAGCCTTGGTGACCTTGGCTCCAGTTGGGTCCTTCTTGTCCACGCTCTTGATAACACCAACAGCAACGGTCTGCCTCATGTCCCTAACAGCGAAACGTCCCAATGGTGGGTACTCAGAGAAAGTCTCAACAACCATGGGCTTGGTTGGAGTCATCTTAACCATACCAGCGTCACCATTCTTCAAAAACTTGGGCTCCTTCTCAATCTCCTTACCAGAACGCCTGTCAATCTTGGTCAAGATCTCAGAGAACTTAACAGCGATGTGAGACGTGTGGCAATCGAGAACTGGGGCGTATCCGTTACCGATCTGACCAGGGTGGTTCATGATGATGACCTGGGAGGTGAAGTTAGCAGCACCCTTAGCTGGGTCATCCTTGGAGTTTGAGGCCACGTACCCTCTCTTGAGATCCTTCACAGCAACATTCTTGACATTGAATCCAACATTGTCACCGGGAAGTGCCTCTAGAAGAGACTCGTGATGCATCTCAACGGACTTGACCTCAGTGGTCAACCCTGTGGGAGCAAAGGTCACAACCATACCAGGCTTGATCAAACCAGTCTCAACACGTCCCACTGGCACCGTTCCAATACCTCCAATTTTGTAAACATCCTGAAGTGGAAGACGGAGGGGCTTGTCTGATGGCCTCTTAGGCTCGTTGATCTGGTCAAGAGCCTCAAGAAGAGTTGGCCCCTTGTACCAGTCAAGGTTGGTGGACCTCTCAATCATGTTGTCTCCCTCGAATCCAGAGATGGGCACAAACGGGATTTTGTCAGGGTTGTATCCGACCTTCTTCAGGTATGAAGACACCTCCTTGATGATTTCATCGTACCTGGCCTTGGAGTATTTGGGGGTAGTGGCATCCATCTGTAGGAAGGAAACAACAATAAGGCAGCATACTGTTAGCATAAATTCAAAAGAGACAAGATCAATAACTAAAACATCTAACAACAAGCCAATTGCTATACCTTGTTACAGCAACAAATCATCTGCTTGACACCAAGGGTGAAAGCGAGAAGAGCGTGCTCACGGGTCTGACCATCCTTGGAGATACCAGCTTCAAAACCACCAGTGGTTGAGTCAATGATGAGAACAGCGCAATCAGCCTGGGAGGTACCAGTAATCATGTTCTTGATGAAATCACGATGACCAGGGGCGTCAATGACTGTGCAGTAGTACTTGGTGGTCTCGAACTTCCATAGAGCAATATCGATGGTGATACCACGCTCACGCTCGGCCTTAAGTTTGTCCAACACCCATGCGTACTTGAAGGACCTCTTGTTCATCTCAGCAGCCTCCTTCTCGAACCTCTCGATCACACGCTTGTCAATACCACCAAGCTTGTAGATCAAATGACCAGTTGTGGTCGATTTCCCAGAGTCGACATGGCCAATGACCACAATGTTGATGTGAAACTTCTCTTTACCCATAGCTGATCAAACACAACAAAAAAAAACAAAACATCAGAATCCACAAAAGTCAAAAACACCATAACTTCAAATTAGTATAGATTAAACAGATACATCGAAACAAGAATCTATCTATCTCATCATATTGTATACAACCACGAGACATCAAATATACCAAATCTAAGGAAGATCATCGACCAAACAGAACAGAAATTAGCTATAACAGTAGCCAAATCAGAATCAAATCGATAAAACAAACAGTGAAATTACAGATCGCTATGATTATAAGCTAAACAACAACAAGCGAAGACGATATGAAAAGTAAAAGCAACACAGATCGATGAACAAACAGGCAGTTAAACAGCAAAGAACAAGGGATAATCACAGTGAAATTACAGCTAAAGAGATGAATCTAAGCACAGCCTATGAGAAGAATCTAAACCTAAACAGCATAAAAAAAGACGAAGATCGAAAACCTAAAAGAGAGAGATGATTATCACCTTCAAGAAAGTATCCTGTGAGATCAGTCTTGCGGCTACGAAAGTGAGAATTATGAGAACGCTCCTGAAAACTGGACGACTCAAGGTATTTATAAGCTATAAGCTCTCTAGGGTTTTCGCTTTCTCTTTGTGGTTCTTGCTTTTACGAATTTACCCTTGTACGTTTTGGGCCTTTCTATTGTTTTTTTTTTTAACCTTTCGATAAACAAGTAAAAATTAAAATTCTCCTCTCTACTTATAAATTGTACATTTTCTCAGAATTTCTTTTTTTGTTTTGCAATTTGAACTTGTGTAAATCTTATTTTTATGTGACTGGTAAAGAAATGTAATTATTTTTGTGCAAAGTTTAAATCAAAAGGGTTTTTAGATCAAATCATAAAGAGGATTGGATCCTTAAACTAATTATAAACACAAAAAAAAAAAAAACTTTTATCGATCGAATAGGTAAAACGAAAAACCCTAGCTGTCATGAGTTAGCTTTGATGAAATTAAATTATGCAATTTTATAAGAATCACAGCTAAATTAAATCATCGGACATAAAACATTTGAATAAATGCATTCACATAATGGAGTTGTTGATCAAATTCCGCTAGTTGCTTTACATATAAACAAATACTATCAATTACGAACAAAATTTCGTTGAATCAAATACTAATTAATATCCATTCTAAATTCTAACAAATTTATAATGTTGTTAAGTTGGTTTGTTATTACTAAATGATGGATTTAATCTGATTCAACAATTTAACTGGAGAACATTAAAAGTTTGATGTTGGTGTTTCTCGGTGAACATTAAAACTCTTGCAAGCTACTGTATACAACAAAAGTGACTCAAGGATCAAGAACGAGAAGCTACTTTGCTCTAAACCAATTTATGTTCTGAATCCAGCATGCATGTATTATAAATTTAACGTCTATGGATTTTTGCATTATTTTGTACATATGAACAGACCTTTATGTTACAACAAGCATAATAACAATATGCACTCCCAAGTCCCAACTTTAAAGTAATGTCTTAATCCAACAAATATGCGAACATTTTGTAGTTTAATAACTGCCCAATCACATTCGCTGAACATCTCAAGCCACAACGGGGTACGATGCACATGTAGCAATACCTGCAGATCCAAATGTGAAGATCTGAGTATCACATATAATAATGGTACTGTCATGGTTTCATGATGGTTAAAGAACTTACCACACATGTTCTTTCCCATCTCCATCTTGAAGTAACCTTTGTCACCCCAATCAGCTCCCCATGAGTTCTTTATAAGCCAATATGGTACACCGTCTTCAACTCCATAACCAACCGCCAGAACCGCGTGGTTCACATCCTATTGCCACATTCGAAAAAACCAAATTGAACACTAAGCTAAGTGCCTAAGATGATCTTATTTGAAACAATGGAAGTCTTTTTAGCAGTTTAATGAAAAAAAGTTTTACCATTGGAGTACTTCCACATTGATCACTAGTGTAAACTCCACTCTTGTAAAGTCGGAATGAGTTCACAACCTCGAATGCTATGCTTACTGGCCGTACCAATCCAACCGCATGCTTCAGTTCATCTTCAGCACCCTGTTGTTGTTGTTGTTTCAATCATAATTACAGATAACAGAATGTATCTTTTCAGGCAAGTGAAATACAAAATGTAAAAAAAGATGCTTACCAGAGTAATGTTGACTGAATCGAGGACTTGCACACCGATGTTTTCTGCTGAAAATTTGCAGGTTCCATCTTTCCCGGTGTAAGGATAAGCTTCCTCTGTGTCAAGGCCACCGTTGGATTTGATGTATTCAAAGGCTTGAGAAGGAAGGCCACCATTGCAGCCATAGTTATTGAAAGCTCCAGCACAATCCACAAGCTGTTGCTCAGAGAGAGATATTCCTTTTCCAAATGCTTGATGGTACGCTGCCTCAAGAGCTCCAGTTGTGCTGCAGTTCAAAAAGCATATCATATCACAAACAATCTTGACATTACGAAATCTAACCAAGATTAGAAAAGATAAAAGGAGATATATTAGTAAATTGTAATCATTGGTTGTTACCTGAATGTCCAGCAAGATCCACAACCTCCCTGGTTTTTAACCGGGCTAACAATACCATCTTCTCTCCAGTCTTTCTGCAATTAACACAATTTGAGGAATCAGAACCAAATAAAAACAAAGGTTCTGCAGCTAAACACATACAGTATTCTTAATGCTGAAAACAGGAAAGAGATGGTTCAGTGCCGCACAAAGATTTGAGGTCTTGCACTTACCGTTTCGGGAAGAGCTGCTTCAGTGAGTTTGTGGCTGCCCTTTAAAGTGGCAGAGCAGTTCTGAGCAGCACCAAGCTTGTTCCTTTGAAACTCTTGCCAGGTCAAATCAGCAAACTCTGTATAGATTCAAGAAACAAATATAAATATTTTAGATGGATCTCTATTAACCTCAAAACACTAGCAATGTCTATCAAAACACAAACAAGGATCCGACAACAACAAAAAAAAAACAGGAACATTCTTGAATCAGGACAGCTATAAATCATAAGGGTACAGAACAATAACTATGATGCTAAATATTCACGCAAACTACTTGTCTCTCATAAACTCTGCAAATACAAAGACCAATAACAATCTTGAATCACGTGAACTCAAAGAAAAAAGAAAAAAAAAATTAAAATAATTAACTTAGAAGAAGATTCCAAGACAGAAAAAGTTAGTTTCCACGTTTCCTTACAAAGCTTTAATACATATGTCAGTTCGTTAAAAGATTCCACAAATGTTTCTTTCTAGTTTCTAGTAATCAAAAGGCTCAATACGAGAACGTAACTACAAACTCAGTTACTCAGTAGAAGAAAAACTTACGATTAACAGCGAGTTTGTAAGATAAGCCTTTCTTGTTAGTGGATCTAACCAAATCAAGATTCTCTTTAAAAATTGAGAATCGAAGCTTCATCTCCTCCACGTTCTGATACTTTTTCCCATACCTTCATACATCACCACAAAATATTATCAGAGCAAGGGACTAAAAGTCTGGTGTATGTAAGGGATAAGAAGTACTTTCACTTACCGGTGAGTGAAACGAGCGAAGGAGAGAACGTGACGAGATTGACCTAAGATCTGTGAAACAGATTCTTCTACTTCCCGAAGACCATCGGAGACCATCCGGATCGGGTTTGACTCATCGAATCTGATATCCGCCGCCGTCGATGCGGCGATGAGAATCACCAGAACTACTGATGATAGGATTGTTCTCACAGACATAGCTTTTTTACTCTCTTTTTTTTTTGTTGTTCTTTTTCCTTAACGCTTATGTCTCTGCTTCTTCAGTGTTTAAGCTTCAGAGATTGCGAGTGAGAGAAGAAGAAGAAGACGGAAGAGAGAGAGAGATACAGACGGAAACGTTATCGGGACACGTGGTCTGTTTTGAGTGGTTTGTATTTGTCCTGTATACTTGGAATGTTGACGTGTACTGTGATGTCATCATTTATACACTACACTATACACTACAACCAATCAATCATATTTTCATAATTTTATACGGTATACGGTAAATTGCACGTTAACCCCATGGAATATGGCTTATCCGCAAGATACCCCCTAACTTATTAAATTAATTTTGCAATCCAGACTTTAACTTGTATATTTTGATCAATCTTGGAGACGGCATATACTACTTCGTAATATATCTAACTTTGAGTATTTAGGGTTTGCATGGTTGGGACTTAGGAGTTAGGACAGTTGAAATGGATTGTGAATTGTACGCTTTTTTTATTTAACATTCGTAAATTATAGTTTGTAATGATGCATAGACAAACTACAAAATTCCTTATACCTTATAAATGAGTTTGGTCCTTAACGATTTGTTTTTTCGTCTCAAAAATAGGGTGGATTAAATTGTTGATGGATTACTTCGATGTACCCGTAACATTCATTCAAAAACCACAATAAAACCTAGAATTCAAAACTTCATATCTAATCAAAAGAATATACAATTTCAATGTCAAATTTATAGACTGAATCCCGTTTATTAAAAGTCAAGGAAAGGTTCATGCATAGACAAACCTCAAGGGTGCGAAAGAAAATTGAACTACAGAATTGGTACGTAGGACGTTTGTGAGTAAATGCATATAAGATGATTGCATGGTGCACAAAAAAAAAAATGATGAAGAAGAGATTGCAATTTTTATGTTCGTTTAGATATCAGATTAGTTTTTTCTTTTTCATTGAAGAGTCGTCGTCAGGAAAATTCGCACTCCTCTTGCTGCTACCGATGCTTTGAACTCCTCTCAGATCAAACGTCTTCACCTTATTGAATTTCACCGTATTGAATCCATTCTCCGGTCGTGACTTTGTTAATACTATTCGGTGTTTTCCCTGTGGTGACTTTGGTAACACGCAGCGCTTTTCGTACGGTGACATTGGCGCAAGACCGGTGTTGCGTTTGGGGAGGCACGCATCAGCGCTATTTGACGTATCATCGCAACATCCGTCGTCCTCATCTGACCAGGTCCGTCTTAATCTATAATCGGGTCTCTGGCAAAATAAAATAAAATCTAAAATCCGATCCCAAGTAATTATAAAAGAAAAAAAATTGCCTTATTTTTTTTTTGACATTCACAATGACTCATGACACTTGCTTACCTTTGCATCTGACATATGTATACCCACTTTCACAAGTTTCGTCACGTTTACTTCTTTCCCGTGCAAGCTCCCTTTTTCACTTGCAATGCATGAACCCTGTACAGGTGAATTGCTTTGCACATCCTCACTTAGCCAACATTCTTCAACCGTCAGCTTCTCGGTCGATTCATCCTCGTTTTCCTCTTTCATTAGCTTAGGCACTTCCTTGCCTTCTGTAGCTGCTCCTTCTTGTTCCATCAGCAATATATCTTTTGTTTTCTTAGGTTTTATTGGGAATGAATTTGATGAAAGGGAAACTCAAAGAGCAGGGATGAAATTACTTGGTGTGTTACTTGTTAGGCTCTTATGCTTCAGCTTCATCTCTGTATGTGTTATTTATATCACATATCCATGTCAAATTATGTTTATGCTTGCCACGGAGGGAGACATTGTATTAACATAAAACGCGTAAACGGCTGCGACGAGTTCGTCACTGCTTTATTTGATGCTTAATTTCTCTTAATTTCGTCACCTATTGTCTGTTGACTCTCATTGCCATTTCACTTGCTTCTATCTTTTTAGTTTCCAAGAAAACATCAACTTTTAATTAGTACTACTACTCTATAAGTTATACGAAACAACTCATAAATTAATAACTCTTGCATTAAAACGAGTATTATATAAATCGACTAATTGTTCTGTCGATTAAAAACTATACTATATCTTAAACGAAAAATGACCATATATATAGAACCCAACTTTCAAGTTTTACTAAATATAAATATACTCAACTTTCAAAATTTTAACCAACTCTGTTATCTTTAAATTAACACAGTTATTAACTGCGTTACTCTCTGTTCTAAAATCCACAAAAAAATAGTAATATTAAATAACCAAATTCCCAAAATTTCTGATATTAGATTTGTTTGGCACTTTTATGTATTTTTCTAACTGCCTTTTAACTCGAACGGATAATTGTTTAGCTACAGGCTGCAGACTTTTAAATAGTTGGATCTTGGAAATAAAACACACAAGTTATTAGAAATTCAAATGAAATAAGTTTTTTTTTTTGTTAAAGAAAATAAGACTTTAAATCTAAACTTGTAAACGTAAAAAGTTTTATTACAAATTAAATACGCATGCTCATTTCGTTTTCCCGATGAGCCAAAGACAAGAGGAATTATATTTTGTCAACGGTGTAGTTTATTTCTTGGCAATTTCGCATGCATTATTTTACTCCATTTGCAAGGTTGAAGTATTGCGCAAGGAGAGAGATACATACAGACGGAAACGTTATCGGGACACGTGGTCCGTTTTGAGTGGATTGTATTTGTTTTGTATACTTGGAATGTTAACGTGTACTGTGATGTCATAGTCTATCAACGAAAAATATCAAGAGATCATACAGTACTTTCGTTATTAGCCAATCTCTGCCATTCAATTCATATCACATAGTTTTTGTTTTTCGTATTGGGCTAGCATATTTTACTAAGGTTACACACACTGAGTCGTTTAATTATATTGAACAAAAACATCTTTATAGGGAAACTGCAGCAACTAGAACACATATATACGAATTCTCAACCAAAAAAAAAAAAAAACAAATAATGAAGAGAAATTTAGTTTTAGTAAATTACAAGTTTGTTCATTTTGACTATAGAAAAATCGGGAAGCAAGCAATTGTTTTCTTCACTTGACGTTGCTCTTTACTCCTCTCAAATCAAACGTCTTCACCTTGTTAAATTCATTACGCCGGGGCGTCCACTTAAAACACTCGTCCGAAGTCCAATCACCAAATTTTGGCACACAAGGTCCTAAACACAACATAAAATTAATGAAACATCTAGGACTCAACAAACAAACATGTGAACATAATATATATATATATATGTATCAAATTAAAAACGTTGATTATTTATGGTTGGAAGGAAACAAAGGTCCAGTCCAGTATGCGTACGTACCTAGGTGATATCCTCGCATCAGTTTCTCCTCATCTGAAGTTATAAAAACATTGATAGCTAGCGGATAATATCAAAACGAGATACACACACATACATATATACTCCTGGCCCTAAATCTACTTCACATAGGTTACATTTAATAACGGCTAAATATGTTATGTTCAAGTTCATCAATATGTGTGTACCTTCTTTACATCTTTTTATTGTTTTGGTCTGATCTTGGGTTGAATCTTGCTTGCGATTGACAACAGTGCTCTCACGCAAGCTATTGTTATTGTTTGCAGCGATTGAATCGTGTACATGTGACTTGCCCACCACATCCTCGCTCATCCAACATTCTACCATCACCCGCTTCTCGTCCGATTTATCTTTATTTTTTCCTGTGATCGACTTCGAAACTTCATTTGCTTTCGCAGCTTTTTCTTCTTCTTTGTTACTCTTCCTCTTCCACAGATATATGTTTCCCAGATAAGAAAGGCATCCGTTTCTCATAACTTCCTTTGTAAAGTTATCAAATCAAACCCAAGTTTCTACATTCAAAAGTCAATTCTCTTCAGAAAATATATTCATATAGGCATCATCTCCTGAGTTGAATTCACAACAACAAACACTCTCATGCCAAACTCTAGTTATACAAATGCAATTTGTGAAATTTGATGAGGTTAAATGCTAATCTTTACTTTAGCAACCCTCTCATATCATGATCTTGGGGGTAGACACTTTAGACTCTTCCTTGGCTGTGTCTCCTGGAAGAAGGAATATAATTCAAACCAGTTAGTGAACACACAGGTAATCTCCAAAGGCGACTTCTAATCATGATCATATCGATTCTAACCCCGCTTTGTCTTTATATTTGTAATTGATGCGAGCATACATGACTCTTTACCAAACCCACAAAGGTAGCCTAGTTTATATTTGCATATCCAGTCAAAAAGTAAAGATTTGTCGAAATTGTGATTTCTGATTCCACATTATCAACACCAGTAGTATAGTTCATAGTCTGTTTCTATTCAACAGGTAATAAATAAGAGAGGGTTGGAGACTAGTAATCAACCTGACTGAGTGGTTGATGTGACTTCACCATAGATGGCCTTGAGCGTGGAAAGAGGAACAACCGCGGAAGCAGCTTCAGCAAAGAGCTGCTGTTTCCACTCCCACATAGTGACTTTCATCGCCTTGTTAGATTTGGAAAGCGAATCCGTCTGCTCTGCTAAAGCCTCGACATACTTCTGCTGTTGATCAGATCTCAATCCCAAAACCACAAACGATACCCCAAGACAAGTGTTTATGACAGCATTGTTGTTTATTGCTTCCGATAGAAACATCGCAATCTTATTCGCCATTTTCTGCGTTTTAGCCATTAAGTCATCAATAGCAAATCCAAAACTCTTAAGATCATCAGAGTAGTACCACCATCAATTACTTTTTTACCAACTTTACTTGATGATCGGCTCTATATCATTGAAAAAAAAAAAAAAACTCAATTAATATCTTATCATCATATAAACTACTGTATCCAACAACAAGACATCAAATATACCAAATCTAAGGATCATCATCGACCAAACACATTATAACAGTAGCCAAATCAGAATCAAAACGATGAAACAGAACAGTGAGATTACAGATCGCTATGATTATAAGCTAAACAACAACAAGGGAAGACGATACAAAAATTTAACCCTAACAGTAAACGAGAGAATTCTCAATCAGACTCAAAGCAATACAGATAGATGAACAAGCAGATCTTTAACTCCAGAATCAAAAGCGGTATAACAGAAAAGAACAAGCTATAATCACAGTGAACATAGAGCTTAAGATATGAATCTGAAGCTAATCTAAACCTAAACAGTCTAAAGAAAACGAAGATCGAAAACCTAAAAGAGAAAGATGATAATCACCTGCAAGTAAGAGTCTGAGAGAGTAGTCGCTACGAGGGTTTTGGCTTTCTCTTTGTGGTGCCATCTTTAGGTGAAATATTATTCTCAAATGCAAAATGAAAACAGAGAGAAGAAGCGAGAATCACCAGAAAATAGTAAACTTTACAATGTTTTTGTCATTTGACTTGCAAAGTTTATTCACTTCCCGGTGGTGCTCTTTACTCCTCTCAAATCAAACGTCTTCACCTTGCTAAATTCATTAGCAACTCTGTTCCTCTTCCCTTCTCACTGCTCTCTGTTCTACTTGAATAAATCGCTGTCAGTCACCTTGAAATGTTCATTTCGCAGTGGTTCTCTCCATAGTGTACTTGTAAATCTGTGGCTTGGCGCATATTTGCTTCTCCACTCACCAAACTTTGGCACAGCGGCTGGAGAATATCTAGGACTCAAACTACATGCTACAAATAAACCGAGGAATATGAAAATGGTTAGTGCGGAATAGTAATTGTGTTTTTTTTTTCAATGATATAGAGCCGATCATCAAGTTTACTATAGAAGTTTTTTACAAAAGATTTCTCTCATGTATTTTTTTTTTTTTTTTTTTTTTTGCGTACTCTCACCATGAAGATGTGAACCAAAATTTGTTTCTATTTGAAACAAAATGCTGTTATTACTTTATTTACTCAACACAAAAGAACAACAAAGACAAATGGCTAGTCCATGACCATCTAAAGTTAAAGATGTCTAATTAACCCAACAACAAAACTGTAAAATCTAATTAACCTACACTACTGCCACACAACATGTGTACATAATGTTAGAATTTACAATTATGCAACGTTTTCAATTAGAAAGCCTTAAAACGTTGATTACGGGTTATAATAATAAATAGATATTGTCGGCCTGGACCTATCTTAATTAATTACGGGTAATATGTTCCATGAATCATGATACAGTATACAGTTTCTGTACCTCGGTTGTATCCTCGTCTAGGGGAAATCGTGATCTGAAGTGTTAAAAAACGTTGATTACGGTTTAAAAGTCAAACGCAAGAATTAAGTTACGGTTAAGTTAATGTTCTGTGATATATGTGTACCTTCTTTATATCCTCGTATTGCTATGGCCTGATATTGGGTTGAATCTTGCTTGGCCTGTGTGCTATTGACAGCCACGCTCTTCAAGCCTTGTTCAGCCGTTAGTACTCCTAGGGCGAGTATGTGATCACGATTCTCATCTATAATTTCTTCGGTTTCCCCTAGGAGTACGTACTTCTTTCTCACGCACGCTACTTTTTTTGAACATGAGTTTATCTATATATAGGTTTCTCATGTGTTACTTCTCTTCCACGTAAGCTTCCATTCTTGATTGAAATGCTTATATCGTGTATATGTGACTTGCCCATTACATCCTCTGGCTCTCTTGTCCAAAATTCGTCAGTCGTCAGCTTCTCGTACGATTTATCTTCACTTCTTACTTCATTCAGTTTCAACACTTCCTTAGCAGATGCTTTTTTTTTTTTTTTTTCTTACTCTTCCAGAGATATATGTTTCCCAGATTTGGAAGGCATCCGTTTCTCATCAAAGATATCTTTTGTTTTTATCTGTTCTTTACAATTTGTTAGATAAAATATTTTCGAAAGGGCAACCAAGAAAAAAAAGAAAGAGAAAGATCTGACTTTCTAACTTGATTGAATTCTGTGTATATAAAGACGTACAGTTCATGTGAATGCTTGCCGTGCGTTAACGGCGACCAGTTCATTAGTGCTTTGATCATATCTCCACTTCTTTATTAAGCCACCATGTCACCGACTGTGACCACTGCTAAATAAATCAGCAAAAAAAACGACAAAAGATAATAATCTAGAAGCTTTAAAAATATTTTTTTCTAATCAATATATATTTCAATGATTTTCCGATGTTTATTTCATCTTCTTTTAACTACAATGGAATTGGCATCTGAAAGATCGTGTTAAATATATTATCGAACCGTGTATTCAATATATACGAGGATTGACCTAAGCTATATAAAAATGAAGAAGAGAAGATCAGCATCAGAATATCAGATACACGTCTCCATCGATCGATATAGTACACCAATTCCTAATATAATATCGAAGTAGGACGCCTCGTTCACACTGATAACCTTGCTTCCTTTTTTACACCTCAATTTTTCAAAACGCCTCTAATTACACTCAAAGTTGTGATATATATATTAAATGAAAGAGTTTTAATAGACAAAATAAAAATTACAAAAGAATTTAAAAAAACCAAGGATAGTGATTGAGTGATCAGATATATATTAATTGACGTGAATGTTGAAACATTCCGATCAGTGTAATGTTTTTTTTTCCGTCATATAAAACCAATTAGCAGGAGTACTATAAATATGTACAGCGGCCGGAAGATAACCTTTGAAAACCAATAACTGTTTTTTGTGCAAATATATGAGTGTTTGTAGAAGAATGCCAAAAAAACTACAGCCAAGCTTTATTCAGAAATATCTAATCTAAGGGCATCTCCATTGGGAGTTTGTTATTTTGAGACTCTTATTATTTTTTAAGATTAGATTGTGTACTTTTTAAAAATAAGAATTTTTAGAAGGTTAAATAAAATTTTTCCCCTCCAATGGTAGAACTCTAATTGGGATTCTTACTTTTGAAAAAAAAGAAGAAATTTTTGAAATAATTTTTTTTTTAAATAGAACATAACTGTTTTTTGTGCAAATTTTTTTTTTAAATAGAACTCTAATTCCGATCACTTTAAATGTTTAAACATTTAAAGTGAAATTTATGCAATACAAAAAGTATTGGATGCTAGCTTGCAAGAAAGCTCTTAAAACCAAACATGATTGAAGATCACAAATCAGCAGCTAAACCAAAAGGGTTTGGTGGCTTTGGTGTTTGGTTTTCCATGCATCTTAGACCTGTTCCATTAAAGAATCCAAGTCATCAAAAAACAATTAAGCTTCTATCATGAATGATACAAACAATAAAAAAAACAACTTGGCTGAATTCTATTTGGACCTGCATACAGACAAGCATTGAGTCTTTTTATGTCCAATACAAACGAGATTTACAGATTGTACCATTACCAGCAATCTTTTACACATGGTAAATGTTCCTGGACAGTATGATATTTGCACTAAGATCACTCTATCTTATTCACAAACCAGAATAGGACAAGGAATGAGTTTCCCAAAAGCATCATCTCTGACATAACTTACTTAATTCCAAACAAAGATAACAACATGTCCTCTGCTCCTTTTGGCCAACCATACCCTAAAATAAATAAAAATAATTTATGGAACTCCTAAGAATGCAGACAGAGATATCAACTTCAACATCAGAGAAAATATAGAAGAAACAGAGAAATTACAGATGATCCAGCTTGCTCGTGGCATTCGCTCAAGCTTCGATACACACCAATTGTTAAATTAAGGTATCCACACTGGAACAAGTCTTATACGAATTAAGAAACAACACACAAGTATACACATTAAAGGCCACTACTAAATTCAGACATGTTTTTCTTTTGATTGAAAACAATTGCAGATTTCTCATTAGATAATAAACAGATCCAACATTACACTAATCAAACGCAACCTTCAATACACAACACTAATCTCTTCAATCTGCTCATGACCCAAAACATAACTAAAAATAAATTCAAAGGGTCAATTTAAAACTAAATCGAGCAAAGGAATCATAACTTTGATTGCATCAAAACTCACCTTCCTTTCTCACGTTTGCTGATTTCAGCTTTTTCATCTTCTTCGTCCTGCATACACCATATTACCACAATGAAGGAGATATTTCGTTAATCCTAATTAAAATCATGCCTAAGAACACAAATCAAAAGAGATATTGAAGAACCCTAATTTTGGGAAAATCCAAACCCCTAATTTCTATTTCGTTATAAAGCAAGAAATCAACCAAACATAAACATGAAATTACCATCAGATGGAGATTTGTTCATCAAATTCTCGGAAATCACTGAAGGAAACGCTTTGATTTGGTTAATCGCAAAATGAGAATTTGGGGAGTGAAGGATGTCGCTAAAGAGAAGAAGGGGAGAAAAAAGACAGAGATAAGGGAAAAAAAAGAAAAAAAGAAAAATTTTGTTTTTTATATCAAAAATGAAGCCAATTATATGTCTCCACGTAGCAATAAGAGTTGGTCTCAAAACTTACTAATTAAGAGGCAACTCTTATGCTTTTAATCAGTTTTGATTTATTTTTTGTCCTAAAAAAATAAGAGTACTTGCTAAAACTTTCCTAAAACCTTCCAATGGACTTGCTCTAATATACCTGTGACGTCATTAGTGTATCATTCATATTTTTCATGATTTTTTTTTTTTAATACGGGAAATTGCAAAATAACCCATGGTTTGATGGATAAATAATGGGTCAATAGAGACTACTTACTAGTTAGACTTTTGCTCACAGAGGAAGACAAAGGCCCTCTGGGCTTTCAGTGTCGGTTGGGTAATGGATCAAAAGATCTAACTTTCAGACGCAAAATTAATTAATTCTTTTCTTTTATTTAACGCCGTTAGATCTTGCGTCCATCCTTTTTAACGGTCCTTATGATTTTGTCTTAAAAAAAACAATAAAACCCTAACTCTCTGCTGCTTCTTCCCTATCAATCTTCGCCGGCGAATTTGAAAAACATTTAGGCTAATAATAAAGGATTTTGCACGATGGCGGGGGCTAACGATGGGACAAGCCGTCTAAGGCCGAACCTACTAATTACGGGGACTCCAGGAACAGGCAAATCAACGACGGCTGCTGCTCTCGCCGAAGCCACGAATTTCCGGTATATTTGCATCGGAGATCTCGTCAAAGAGAAGAACTTGCACGATGGCTGGGACGATAAGTTCAAGTGTCACATCATCAACGAAGACTTGGTGAGTTTCCTACTCCCAACCTCAGCTTCTTTGTGTGAAATTGTCTTAGCTGCTTGTTTCAACTTTGCTCATAAATAAAGCTTCACTCTTTACCTTTGACAAAGATGTGGATTCAATTGAATTGGCCATAGATAAAGAAAGCTTTACTCTTTTTGGAATCATCTTAGTCCTTACATAGTAATCTGTTATTTAGCTAGTAGTAGCTAATCGTGATGTTACTTTGCTTGATTTCTTGGTCGCGTTTCAAATTGTTCTAGTAAAGGAACTTGGTGCATTACATCTTTTTTTATACCTTCTTATTGACCATGAGACGAGTCCTTCTTAGCTAATTGTATTTGAACTTGGATCAGGTGTGTGATGAGCTTGAAGATGTAATGCAAGGAGGAGGTAACATTGTGGACTACCATGGCTGTGACTTCTTTCCCGAGCGATGGTTTGATCGTGTTGTTGTGCTTCAAACTGAGAACTCTCTTTTGTATGATCGTTTAACTAAGAGGTCAGTAATTCGATTTCGTCTCTCTATCTTCATTAAGAGTTGAGCTATTTTGCTTTAGGAGGTTCTGATTGTGTGTTGTCAACCAAAAACAGGGGTTATTCAGGAATCAAGCTTAGTAACAACCTTGAATGCGAAATGTACCAAGTCCTGCTCGAAGAAGCAAAGGAGAGTTATCTAGCGTCAATAGTCCTCCCGCTACAAAGTAACACAATCGAAGATATCTCTCATAATGTTGCCAGTCTGACTAATTGGATTACAGCATGGCGACCCTGATGATCATCAGATCAGATTCCAATCTGATGTATCTGTAATGGTTTACAAGTTTCAAGTTTTTTTAGTAGTTTCATTATATGGATTCTGAGTCTCGGATCTTGCTTGCAAATTTATATATACTGATAGTCTCTGAAGCACAATTCAGCTTATGTATGCTCTTTTTTAATATTTAATGAAAAGACAAAAGTTTTCATCTTTACAAATGTGAGAGAACCTGTGTTTGTTCTGATAAAACATGATTAAGATACTTAACCTGGATCATACTATTCCTTAAGAATCAATAGGATAAATCTAGTGTCCCGTTAGACATCAATGCGTGTTTCAATTTAATCACTTCCGGAGTTCGAACCTCAAAGAAGAAACAGCGAAACAAGTAAGGGTACGATTTGGTCTCTGTCTTCTCTTATTTGACGAGGTTAATTTCTCTTTTCTTCATTGTTTCTAACAATTTTGATTAAAAGGATAAGCATTTGATCATATATCATTAGCAACTGGCTCGTAAAATTGGCAAAGTTTGTATCTTTTCGACTTTCAAAGGTGTGTGTCTATAAGCTGTTCGACAAAATGACTCAATGAGTTTGATCTGTTCCCCCTTCTTTGCAGGTGAAAACAATGCTGACGAAAACGTTTCTTTCTACACATCTTCTTGTTTCGAGGTGTTGTTTCTCATCAGTTACTTCGAAGACACTACTTAAAGTGGGGGATGTTTTAAGAGAAACAAGAGTATTCTCAAGTGAAGATGTTAAAGCCTATGCTGAGGTGAGCCATGACTGGAACCCACTTCATTTCGATCCAGAATCTTCCCGTAAAGCTGGATTTGAGAATCGCCTTGTCCATGGGATGCTTGTTTCTTCCATGTTTCCTCGTATTATCTCTGCCCATTTCGTAAGTTCTCTACTTTTTTAGTTTGCAGTCATAGTTTTACAGTTTTACAGAAACATGGCTAACTCTTTTTGGTCTTGTTACAGCCTGGAGCAGTATATGTATCTCAAAGTCTGCATTTTAGGTCACCGGTTTACGTAGGTGATGAAATTCTCGGACTGGTTCAAGCCACAGCTTTAAGAGCAACCAAGAATAAGTACATGTAAGCTAATCTAAACCCACTGGAACACAAAATAAATAAAATATGTATTGCTTTTCTCTGTCATAACGTGACTTCATTACGTTTTGTTAGTGTCAAATTCTCAACAAAATGCTTCAAGAACCACAAAGAACTTGTTCTTCTCGATGGTGAAGCGACTGCAGTTTTACCAACCCTTGAGATGTTGCAGCCAAGTCCTTCGGACTAACAGAAAATTGTAAGTTTTTATTTATTTATGTTATCTTTTTTTTTTTTTTTTTCGTTTCAATAAAATTTGATTTAAAACCCAAACGTAAATATCTAACAACCACTGTAAATCCTCTAACAGCAATTTCTAATTTTTATCTTTTTAACTTGGAAAGATACTTTTTTTTCTGGAAACCAAAACGAGAGGAAAAAAAATGGAAAAAAGAGGTTTCAGTTTTAGATCAATCCTTATTAACTCTCTTTGGATCACTCTCACTGGAATCCTCTTGTTCAGTCTCTCCACCACCAAAAACCACAACTTTGGTTACATCAAATTCTTTTCTGTAACCGGAACATTACTCATAACCTTACCTTGGATAATCCAGCTTTTGGTCACTTTTGTTGTAATATTACTGCATAAGACCAACGGTTACAATCTTATGTGGATTGTTCAGTCACCAAAATCCAAAGAAAAGAGTCATCACACTAATGTCGCCACCACTACTACTACTACTTCTTGTTCATCGCCTCTTAACTCTCTCCAGGTTCTGAAGAAAGGTGATGTGGATGAGTACGAGATTAGGATTGTGATTGGTGCTGATGGTCCTAGAAGTCCAAAGGATGGATCTTCTGCAACGTCTTTGGAAATGCTCAAGGAGATTGAACTAGGAAGAAATAACACTAAGCTTCTCACTAATGGATCACCTGTTGCTGCTTAAACTATGACTCTGTTTCTATGTTCTGTTTTTTTTTTTTTTTGTTTGTGTGTTTTGTTTTTTTCGTCCATTTCTGCTGGTCTGAAACTTGCAGTGCTTACAAGTTTTCATTAGTTTAAAATGAAGCTTATTGCTACAAACCTTCTGAATTTTATTAATCACAGATTCACATTAAAACACATTGAGAACGTAACTAAACCAATATACAAAGATCCATTTACATTGTCTGAAACCATAGTATATTGAAGAACCAAGAAAGTTCTTAGACTCTCACCTTCCATCTCCGTAAGTGATTGTATGAGTAACAAACATGGAGTTATGGGGAGAAGGAGGAGAGCTTGAGGGTGCTAATGAGCTCCTTGAATTGAAGACTGAATCCAGCAAAACCGGAGTAGAAACTCCAATTCCTGGAGAATCTGGTGAGAAATTTGGCAATGGAAGATTCTGGTTTATAAGTTGTATCACTTGTTCCATGGTTGGTCTGGATTCTGCAAAAACGTTTGTGCAAAGCAATCCAAGCTTCAGAACCATCTCTGTTTCTTCTTCCGAGTATTCACCTCCCAATCTTGTATCTATAGCTTCAACTATAGAATCCCTTCTCCAGCAGTCACAAACCCATTTGGTCAAATGCCGTGTCTCAGCTGGAATCTTGGGATCTAATGGTCTCCTTCCACAAGTTACTTCAAGCATGAAAGCACCAAATGCATAAACATCGGTTCTTGTAGAAGTTCCCATCGTTGTTAACTCAGGTGCCATGTAACCCATTGTTCCTACAGCTGCTGTTGCCGGTAAGCTATCTCCGTAATCTTCAAACCTCGCCATTCCAAAGTCTCCTAGCCTTCCGTTGAACTCAGAATCTAACATGATATTAGAAGCTTTTATATCTCGGTGTAACACAACTTGGTTAGCTCCTGTATGTAGGTAATTTAGAGCAGAAGCTATATCTTTCAAGATGACTAGCCTTTGCGGCCATGAAAGAGCTGGATTTTTTCCGTGAAACAAGTATTGATCAAGACTGCCATTAGACATATACTCAGAGACAAGAAGAAGCTCTCCTTTCCTCCTGCAATACCCGAGAAGTGGAACCAAGTTCCGGTGCTTTAAACTTCCCATAGTCACTACTTCAGCAACAAACTGTTTCATTCCTTGCTTTGCATCGTGGCACACTCTCTTTACCGCTATATCGCCAACGTGAGGCAGAGTTCCTCTGTAGACTTCTCCAAAACCGCCTTTTCCTAAACGACCGTCTTGATCAAACCCTTTTGTTGCTTTGTATAGAGCTCTATAAGAAAACCGGTGTGGACCGTATTCTTTTTCCCATTCTTCTCTGACTTCTGCATACTTCTTTCTCCTGTATAAGTAAATTCCTCCAAGAACAACCAACATCATGAGTATTAGTAACAAGAGTAGAGTGATAAGCAGCGGAGATGTTTCCTCTTTTTCGGCTCTTGGATAAGGAATCTGAGGAAGTTTTGAGAACTCAAGTCTCTGCAACAACGTTCTGCTTCTGCTGAAACTCCATCCTAAGATATATTGGTAACTGACTAATGATCCTGTTGCTGCAGAGAAGCCAAAAAACAGCCTTTGGTCCGGGAAGATTTCAGTAAGGTTGATGGATCTTGATAGAAGAGGATGGCTTGGCTTCTGGATAGTTAGAGGAGCCACTGTGACATTGAGTAAACCTCCTTCATAATCCACCCAGACTTGTATAGGGTCTCCACTTAAGAGCTTGATGCTTTGCTTCTTCCCTTTAGTGTCTGAAAAGTAAGAGGCTGAAGCAGACTCTACAGATTTCAGGCTGTTGATGTCTATACCGACATGATTCTTGTCGATATCATCAAACTCTGCGCTTTCAACTGTATCAAGCTCAATAGCTAGAAGCTGAGAAGAAGGAGATCCGTTTGTTGATATGTTGAAAAGTCCCAAGTACTGAGTTGGATCTGCTTGTGCGAAATCTATGGAAGAAGATACAACAAAGGCAATTCCATGGCCACCATCAGCTCCTGGTTTAGGCACCAACGCGCACACAAAATGAGTCGAGAAAGAGATTTTCTTAGAAGAATCAAACTTGAATGGTTTCTTGAAGAAAGCATGACCCATTTGCTGTGTGGAGGCATTTGTCAGCTGCAACAATCCATCTGGGAAGAGTATTTTTGCAGCTCCATCTAGATGAAGGTCAGCTTGAGCTTGGCCAAAACCATTGTAGACGAAACCGGCTTCTTCTTGCTGACTATACAAGCAAACCAGATGATTAAAGAAGATCAGTAAGATCAGATACAATTTTTCAGCAGCCATTTGTTATAAAACAGAGAGAAGTCTGTTTTTGTTTATGGCCTTGAGGTCTCAAAGTACGAATTCAGATCATAACTTTTCAAACCCAAGTTTTCTACATTCCAAAGTCAATTCTCTTCAGAAAATATATTCATATAGGCATCATCACCTGAGTTGAATTTACAAAATGGAAATTATATTAAATGTAACCGTGACAGTAACCTTCAAACCTGTTTATTTTGTGCTGTTGTTCATACAATAATTATATAGTCTCTTGTCTGGTTCTAACAAATGTCTAACTCAGATGGCATAATACACACATGGCTTGGAGAATGAAGCCAAAGTGATCAACATGTTAAAGTGCATGTCTAATTTTAAAATACCATCCAACGTAGTTGGCATATAATAGCCTCAAAATACTATTGTTTTTGGATGTTGACAGAGTAAGAAAACTATATTATCTTCCTTGTATTTTTAAAACCATGTGTATTATCACATTGAAGTTTCTTTATATAGGGATTTCTTCTTATATGATAATGGTGTAACTAATATTGACCAAAACAGTTGAATTTTATATACAATTATCCACATGTTTAATTAAGTTAAGTTTCATCACCAAAGCACTTTGAAGTCAATGATGGAAGAAAAGAAGAGATGACTCATGAAATGAAAATGGTATCAGACCAAACCATATAACTAAGAGGTTGGAAGCAATTAGACCGTTAAACATACTATACGTTCAAAATCTACAGTAAAACATTTTATTGAATGATTACAGTAACAAGGAGATGTTAGTTACTTTTATTGGTTGGGAGAATATAGCATTTCCAACAGAAAAAATCATTGATTGGGACAAAGTGAGACAGATAAAACAATCTTGAGTGCTAATAATATATCTGCTTTCTGATATGTACATTTGAGGTATACACCTCTGAAAACCGAGGGTGAGAGTTCCTAGTTTCCAGTGTGTTTCCCCATGACTGATCTGTATTCAGGTGAGTTATTGGCAGATGAAGCAGCTGACCAGTTCCTCGAAGCTACAAGAGAGCCTGCATCAATCAGAACAGAAGAATGATTGCTGATCCCCACAGTATATGGTGAGAACTCTGGCAAAGGCAAGTTCTTGTTTAAGTATAGGACAACTTGCTCCATTGTAGGTCTGGATTCTGGCACGGTATTGGAGCAGAGCAAACCGAGTTTCATAACCATCTCGACTTCCTCGGATGAGAACTTTTCATGCAATAATCTGGGGTCGATAGCATCAAGCAAAGAATCCCTTTTCCAGCACTCACAAACCCATTCGATCAGAATTCGTTTCTCAAGTTGCAACTGTGGTTCCACAGGTCTTCTCCCACATGTTACTTCAACCATGAAAACACCAAAGGCATACACATCAGTTCTAGTGGAAGCTCCCATATGAAGTATCTCTGGAGCCATGTACCCGATAGTTCCAACGGCGCATGTTGAGTCTGAGATGCCTCCATGGTCATGAAAACTGGCCATACCAAAATCTCCTAACCTTCCGTTGAACTCAGCATCCAACATAATATTTGAAGCTTTGATATCTCGGTGCAGAACAACTTGGTCAGCACCTGTATGCAGGTAACAGAGAGCAGATGCAATACCCTTAATAATCACAAGTCTTTGTGGCCAAGAAAGTACCGGTTTCTGGTCGTCAAACAAATGCTCGTCGAGACTACCATTGGTCATGTAATCAGAGACAAGAAGAAACTCATGTTTTCTCCTGCAGTATCCAAGAAGTGGAACAAGATTCCTGTGTTTCAGACATCTCATGCTCACCACTTCTGCCACAAATTGCTTCACACCTTGATCACCATTATGTGACATTCTCTTCACAGCTATTTCTCTGCTTAAAAGGAGATTTCCTCTGTAGACTTCTCCAAAACCTCCTTTACCAAGAAATCCATCCTTGTTAAACCCTTTTGTTGCCTCGTACAAGGATTTGTAAGAGAATCGATGTGCACCAAACTCCTTTTCCCATGCCTCGGTTACTTCTGCATACTTGCACCTCTTGAAAAAATACATACCAAGAAGGGTCGACAAGCCCATGATAGCAATAAAACCAAGCAGGACAATAAACAGTGGAGGTATGTTCTTATGTTCAGCTCTAGGACGAGGAACTTCAGGGAGTCTTGAGATGTCAAGTCGCTGCAGTGATCCTCTTCTTGTGCTAAAACTCCAAGAAAGAACATACTGATAACTGATAGCTGTCCCTGTTGCTGCAGAGAACCCAACAAAAAGTTTTTTGTTTGGGAAAATTTCTGAAAGATTGATGTGATGTGACAAAAGTGGCCGACTTGGCTTCTGGACTTCACTAGGAGCCATCGTCACATTGAGCATATTGTCTTCATAATCAACCCAAACCTGTATTGGTTTTCCACTCAAGAGGTTTATGCTTTCGTTCCTCCGCTTTATGTCGGAATAGTAAGATGCTGAAGCTATTCCAACCGACAGAGGACTGTTCACATCAATCCCCACATGGTTGTGGTCTATATCTTCGAAATCTGGATTCCAAATAGTGTCGAGCTCAACAGCAAGGACATGAGAAGAAGGAGATCCATTTTTTGATACGTTGAAAATCCCCAAGTATCTAGTTGACTCTGCATGCGAGAAATCCATAGAAGGAGATACTATAAAAGCCATGCCATGACCACCTTCAACTCCTGGCTGAGGCATTAGAGCGCAAACGAAGTGTGTTGAGAAGGAACTGAGACCAATTGATTCCTTGTAGAAAACATGAGCCATTTGATGATCTAAAGCATTTGTAAGCTGCAGTAATCCATTGGGAAGTACTCTCGCAGATCCATCAAGATAAAGATTTTCTTGGCCATGAAAAGTTTCATAGACAAACCTTGTCTCTTGCTGACTTGACACTTTAATCAAACAAGAAGAGGAGATCATCAGCAGGATCTGAAACAATCCACGAGTCATTGCTGATGATGAATCAGAGAGTCTGGATCTGAAACTGTACATATTCATCACAACCTCACAAGCTGAACAAAAAGAAACAAAGAAGGATGCTTATGTGTTAGTAATCCAAAAGTTTAAAGTATTGTTAGTTTATCCAAAGGAACAATAGCACCAGATGCAGTCTGCCGTTTTTTTTCCTTTACAAGCTGGACTCTACTAATGTTATTGTATTAGATAAATTAACAATAAAGCTTCATTTAAAACAATATTTTAACATAATTTAACCAAGTTGAGCAAAAAAACAAAAGTTCAACTCAATGAAACTACTCAATGCTGCATGTGGTTTTGTGGTGTACCTACAAACGGTAATAACGGGTCAAACAAAAATTAAACGCTAGCTTATGCCTTGGACTAGATGCTCACTAACTTTCATTAGATTTTACTCCTACTTCTTCGACTTGAAGTTATCTTAGGCTTTGACTCAAAAAAACATTAATATTTCGTTGGCCCTTCCCGATGCAGAAACAAAAAGCCATGTTTTATTTCCAACTAAAGTATGAGCCAGACTAAAAGGAACAAGGCTAATAAAGCTTGGCAAAGTTAAGACAGCTATGAATGGTTTCTAGATGAAGAATGTATAGTTTAAAGGTTTGTGTCTTACCACATTAATCATTAACCTAAATGTTCATGTGAAAACACAATCATCTTGGAAACAGATCAAAATCATCTAGGAGAAAACCCATCAATGTAAAATGATACTCAGATAGTAAGACTATTGTTCAAATAAGTGCACCTTGTGTAGTTTGAACATTTCCTGGATAACAAGTCACAACGTTTCCTTGATTCTGCTGCCTTCACCAGTTACTTCAGGCCGATAAATCTCTAGCGGCACTGAACATAGACTTAAGAGGGTCAGTGATATGACCAATTTATTTCAGTAGTGCAAATCATACGAATAGAGAGGAACAAATTTAGGCGGTGGTTTTGGAGAAATGACCTGACTTTTTGGTAGACCTTCATCGTCACAAAATTTCTCAAGCGGGACAAAACAGAGAGCACGCGCTTGAGGGAGAGGTTTATATGCTTCACAAGGAACTACTGAACCGCATTTTAATCACTTTAATCAGTTAACATCCATTTGGTTTTTATAAATTAGTTTTGTTTATTTGTTGTATACTTGTTTTGGATCCAGTCAGTTTGGTTCATCTGTATTGACACAGTTCCAGTCATATATAGTAGCATATTGAGGACTAGTACTACATGAGGATTTGATAACAGAGAGAGGACTACAGGTTATAATATGAGAACTGTATAATCATTAATCAAATAAGTATCTCCAAGGAACAAACTGAATTTGTTGGGACAAGTGATACAGACAAAACAATATTGAGAGCTAATGAGATCTGCTTGTTGATATGTACATCAGGAATTACCTCTCACTGCCGATGCTGGACTGATTGGACTCATGATCTTCTGCAGGCAATGTTACCGTTTTGACAGCGGGTGAGATATTCTTAGGCTTCTCTGGTTCTGCAGCTATGTGAAGAGAGTTCGTAGTGTCTAATGTCTGTCCCCATGGCTGATCGTTTGACTGACAAGCATAAGGTGAGTGGTTTGTTGAAGAAGAAGACACTGAGGGGACTGACCAATTCCATGACGCGGAAGAGACCACAAGCGAGGATGCATCAACCAGAACCGGAGCAAATGTGCCAATCCCCAGAGTATATGGTGAGAACTCTGGCAAAGGTAGGTTTTTGTTGAGGTACAGAACCACTTGTTCCATTGTAGGTCTGGATTCTGGCACTATATTTGAACAGAGCAGACCGAGTTTCATAACCATCTCGACTTCCTCGGCTATGAATTCACCTCCCAATCTCGAGTCGGTAGCATCAAGCAAAGAATCCTTTTTCCAGCACTCACAAACCCATTTGATCATATGTCGTTTCTCAACTTCCAACTGCGGTTCCACTGGTCTCCTCCCACATGTTACTTCAAGCATGAAAACACCAAATGCATAAACATCAGTTCCAGTGGAAGCTCCCATTGTGATTAGCTCTGGCGCCATGTACCCAACAGTGCCCACGGCTGCTGTTGTAGCTGCATTGCCTCCATGGTCATGAAACCTGGCCATGCCAAAATCCCCTAACCTTCCATTGAACTCCGTGTCTAACATAATGTTGGAAGCTTTAACATCTCGGTGCAGAACAACTTGGTCAGCACCTGTATGCAAGTACCAGAGAGCAGAAGCGATACCCTTAACAACCACAAATCTTCTTGACCAAGAAAGAACTGGTTTCTGATCATCAAATAAATGCTCGTCAAGGCTACCGTTTGGCATATACTCTGAGACCAGAAGAAGTTCTCGTTTTCTTCTGCAATACCCAAAAAGTGGTACAAGGTTCCTGTGTTTCAGACATCTCATACTCACGACCTCCGCCACAAATTGCTTCACACCTTCATCACCATTATGGGAAACTCTCTTCACTGCTATTTCTCTGCCTTTTGAGAGATTTCCTCTATAAACTTCTCCAAAACCTCCTTTTCCGAGAAACTCATCTTTGCTGAACCCCTTTGTTGCTTTGAACAAGGACCTGTAAGAGAACCGATGTGCATCAAACTCCTTTTCCCATGTTTCAGATACCTCTGAATACTTCCTTCTCCTGCGGAAATAAAGTCCTGCAAGAACAGCCAACACCACAACAGCCAGACAAACGGGCAGGATAATAACCAGTGTAGACAGTTTCTTATGTGGATGAGGAACTTTAGGAAGTTTTGAGATATCAAGTCCCTGCAGTGATCCTCTTCTTGTGCTAAAACTCCACCAAAGAATATATTGATCACTGATCGCTGTCCCTGTTGATGCAGAGAACCCAACAAACAGTCTTGATCTATTCGGAAAAAACTTTGAAAGGTTGATGGGGTGTGACAAAAGAGGTCGACTTGGCTTCTGGACTTTAAGAGGAGCAATTGAAACATTGAGCATAGTGCCTTCATAATCCACCCATACCTGTATAGGCTTTCCACTTAAAAGGTCTACCCTTTCGTTACTCCCTTTCATGTCGGAATAGTAAGATGCCGAAGCTATTGCTACAGATATAGGACTGTTCACATCAATCCCCACATGATTGTGGTCAATATCTTTGAAATCTGGATTCCAAATAGTGTCAAGCTCAACCGCAAGAACGTGATAAGAGGAAGATCCACTTGTTGAAGCGTTGAAAATCCCCAAGTATCTAGTTGACTCTGCGTGAGTGAAATCCATAGAAGGAGATAACACAAAGGCAATACCATGGCCACCTTCAACAGGTGGCTTAGGCACCAGAGCACACACAAAGTGTGTTGAGAAAGAGAGTGGTCCGGATGAACTGAACTCAAGTGGTTTCTTGTGGAAAGCATGACCCATCTGATGCTGCGAAGCGTTCGTCAACCGCAGTATTCCACTGGGAAGTACTGTAGCGGACTTATCAATGTAAAGATTTTCTTGGCCGAGGAAGCTTTCATAGACAAAGCTTGTCTCTTGTTGACTTGATAGTGAAATCAGATGAAGAGAAGAGATGATCAGGATCTGAAGCAACCAACGAGCCATCCCAGATGATGAAGCAGAGAGTTTGGATCTGATGTGCATCTCATAACCTCGCAGGAAGCTGAAGAAGAAAAAGAAAATGAAACAAACAAAGTATGTGAGCTTCTGTTTTAGTGATCCAAAACCTATCAAAAACTTTCTAATATTGTTTCTTTAATCAAGGGAATCACCTTGGCTTTACAAACTGTACTCCACTAACACGATATTTATTGTAAAGTTTAAATTAAAAAAGCTTCACGTGATTTTCAAAATATGCTTCAGACAATATTTTAACTTATATGATCTCAACTTCAATCTAAATAGACAACGCAGCTGCTCCATAGGGGGTACCAAGAAACAATAAAAAATATGTGTAACGAACATTTATGAATTGTCTAGTTGTAGATCGCGAACCAACTTGCATTGGATTCTTCTTCTAAATTCTACTTAAAGATGTCTTCTAAGGAAGTAGACAAAAATATATAATAATAGAAAAATACATATTTTAAACATGCTTTTGGCCTTTCATACGCAGATTGTAATGATATCAACACAATTATGAGCCACAGACCAAAGGGAAGAAGCCTAGGAAAGCTTGTCGTATACATAACAAATTTAACAACTATGAATTTTCTTTTAATGATGAATATGACAACTGATAGAAACTATAGCTAGGTCCTACCTAGCTGACCTAACCCTTTATGACTTCCTAATTCAGCTCTACAAGTGCAGGAGAATACATCCCACATGAACAAAAGTTTCAATTACTGAAGCTAAGATTGACAGGAAATAAAATAGACAACCACTATAACATAATACTCTCTTCTGCTACTTAGAATCCGCAAATGACAAATGGAAATTGCCTAGAGCCAACTTCTTTTACTGTTTGGTTTATGTCACGGTAGTAACCACACCAAGAGCAGTATAAATATTAGAGTGAAACTGACTAGTTAGCTTAGAAAACTTAAATTCCGCAGAGGTACGATACTTATAAGCTTATATACTAGGTCCACCTACATAACCAGCTCTATTGGGTGGCAGCAGGAAATGGTATCTTGGTGAAAAAGCCATTAATGTAAAGTGAAAATCAGATAAGGAATTTTTGTACCTTGTATTAGCTTTGAACATTTTCTGGATAACTGCAAACGAACAAAGAAGATTCCAACAATCCGCACCACTTGTTCCATTGAGTCTCTCAGTTTTGGCACACCATTTGTGCAAACCAACTTTGGAATTAGAGCCATCTCGACTTCATCAGCTGAGAACTCAACTCTGAAACTCGGATCTAAACCAATTTCCAGCATTTATAAAAACGTCTACCGAGTATCCACTCATACAGGTTTCTTCCCAAAGGTTAGTTCAATCACAAAGGCAACAAAAAGCATACATGTTCGGTTGCTCTCAGCAAGCTACCATTTTTGCAAGCTCTTGACCGATGTGGTCTGAAGTTCTCACTGAGGCCAAAGCATCTAGCATAACATCAAAAGACCTGATACAATAACAACTTGGTGAGGTCCTGTGTACGCGCGCACAATAGAGAGCCCCAATCGAGGCTTCCTTCTTGTCATGGTTCTGAAAATTCCGCTCTCAATTCAAATTACTCCCAATAAGAAAACAAACTAAGGTCATCTTTGAAAAGACTAAAGCTTTACTTAGAAAACTGGACAACTGAAGAAGAGTATGAAGCAATTTGGAGCTTTACCAGAAAAAATAACATTGGAGGGGATAGAGAAATCTCCGTCTTGTAAATTAGAGACTTAGTAGGGGTATATTCATAAATTAAATATTACATTTCTACATCAACCATTTTCAGTTTTTCACTATATTGACTGCAAACTTTAAAATAGTACCCACACAAAATTAAAAAAGAGATTGTTGACAGTGGGATTTGAACCCACGCCCTTTCGGACCAGAACCTTAATCTGGCGCCTTAGACCAACTCGGCCATATCAACTTTTGTGTCCAACGAAGACCTTCAACCATCAAAGACGCTTCCTTCATCGTCCAACTCCGTATTGGATCGAGTGAGTAATGAACTCCGTCGTCGGAGAAGAGTTTCCTCCTACCAAAACCGGAGTAAGCATCCCAATACCCGGTGAATCCGGTGAGAACTCCGGCAAAGAAACTTGTCCGTCAAGGTACTGCACCACTTCTCTCATGTCAGGTCTCGCTTCCGGGACAAGATTCGTGCAGAGCAACCCTAATTTCAGTACCATCTCGATTTGAGACCTAAAGTCTCCTCCACTCAATCTAGGATCTCGAGCATCGATTAAAGCTTTGTTTCTCCAGCAATCACAAACCCATTTCACCAGAAACTGTTTCTCAATCGTCAGATTAGGTTCTACAGGTCTTCTCCCACAAGCTACTTCGAGTATCAATGCACCAAATGCGTATACATCTGTTTTAGTTGAAGCTCCCATTGTAGTTAGCTCAGGTGCCATGTAACCTACAGTTCCCACAGCTCCTGTTGTGATTGGATTAGCTCCATGGTCATGAAACCTAGCCATACCAAAATCTCCTAGCTTTGCAGTGAAATCTCTGTCTAACATTACATTAGAAGCTTTGATATCTCTGTGTAGAACAACTTGTGTAGCTTCTGTGTGCAAGTATTGAAGAGCTGAAGCTATGCCTCTTAGAATCATAAGCCTTTTGAACCAAGGAAGTGATGGTTCTCTGTTATGAAACAAGAACTGGTCAAGACTTCCGTTAGGCATGTATTTAGATACGAGAAGAAACTGGCCTTTTCTCCTGCAGTACCCTAATAGTGGAACCAAGTTCCTGTGATCCAAACAACCCATGCTTGCGATTTCAGCTACGAATTGCTTCATCCCTCGTTCTCCATCATGGGAGAATCTTTTCACGGCTATGTCTCCATCACCAGGCAGAGTTCCTTTGTAGACTTCTCCGAACCCTCCTTTACCGAGGAAACCATCTTTGTGGAAACCTTTTGTTGCTTTGTACATGGATCTGTAAGAGTATCGGTGTGGACCATACTCTTTCTCCCATTCCTCTCTTACTTCTGCATACTTGTTTCTCCTGTATAAATAAGCTCCTACTAGAAGTGCCAAGAGTATGATTACAAGTAAGATCAACAGAAGAATCAGCAGTAGAGGAGGTTTTTTCTTAGGATGAGGAACTTTGGGAAGTTTTGAGATGTCTAACTTTTGTAATAACGCCTTGCTTCTGCTGAAACTCCAACCGAGTATGTAATGGTTATTTGCCAACTGTCCTGTTGCTGCAGAGAATCCGACAAACATTCTATCCTGGATTACTTCTGAAAGATTCATGGATCTTGATAAAAGACTCTGACTTGGCTTCTGAATCCCAAGTGGCGCCAGTGAAACGTTTAGTACAGTTCCATCAAAGTCCACCCAGACCTGGATGGATTCTCCACTCAGTAGATTTATGCTTTTGTTCAGACCTTTGTCTGAAATGTAAGATGCCGGAGAAGATTCGACAGAAGTCAGGCTGTTAACATCGATGCCAACATGATTGTTATTGATGTCATCGAACTCTGCACTTTGAACAGTATCAAGCTCAATAGCAAAGATATGAGATGAGGGAGATCTGTTGGTTGTGGTGTTGAAAAGACCCAAATACTGAGTTGCATCTGCATTTGAAAGATCCATGGAAGGAGATAGAAAGAAAGCTATCCCATTTCCTCCAGTAACTCCTGGTTTACGCACCATTGCACACACGAAATGCGTTGAGAAAGAGAGAGATTCAGATGAACTGAACACCAAGGGATGCCTGTAGAAAGCATGACCCATTTTCTGCTCTGAAGTGTCAGTCAGCCGCAAAAGTCCACCGGTAAGGATTTGAGCAACCCCATCAACATAAAGATCTCCCTGGCGAAAACCGTTGAAGATAAACCCAGTTTCTTGTTGACTTGACAAGTGAATCAGAAGAAGAAAGGAGATCACCATCGAGATCAGATCTAATCCTGGATCCATTGTTAATGCAGCAAAGTGTTTGCTGTTCTGAGAAAAATCTTGTCTCTGAGTCAATGGTATGGCAAATAACAATCCTCTCCATCTGCAAAACAAGGTCAGATTATTACTCCACAACAAGAACAAGCTGCATTTTACAAACCCAAGAGAATTGGTAAGAGTTGACTTCAACAATATGATGGCTGTCACAGTTTGGTCTTTCTTTGTTAAAAGAATACACAAATTCCACATAACAGAATTTCCTTGTAATTTAACAGTATTCAAAAGCAAGCTTCTCACTAATTGTCATACCAAGTCCTACTTGTCTTAAACAATATAGAATGTTGAACTGTCACTATCTCTGAGTATTTCAACTCTTATAGAAGTGAGAGCCTACTCAAATGGGCTGAAACATGCATCTCCTAGGATGTCTGATTTGCGAAAAGAAAAAGTGCAGGTACCTGAGATCTAGCATGAACAAGGTTAGCTGAAGACCAAACTGTTGCGTCTTTGGGGTCTGTCAGATTTCCAAAATAAATCTAACACTTGAAAAGAAATAATTTCATAACCATATTATAGATCAATGCTTTACAAATGTTTAGTAAAGTAATTGCAAGAAGTTATACTAATTATCAGTCTTTATTAATCACTCTACAAGCCAAGCTTGATGGAGGATGTCAAGAATGAACATGGTGTATTGATGTGTGTATATATACATCTGTAAAACAAAATCGGGTGGAACTGGTTGAAAATAATCAGTCAATATCAAGAGGCCAAGAAGAAACAAGTTGTTAGAAACTTTCATCGTCCACTCCCGTACAGAACTGAGTGAGTAATAAACATAGAGTTGTTGGAGGAGGATGACGAAAATGATAGTGAAGGGAGCACGAGCGGTGCTGGCGAAAGTGCCATTGGAGTGAGAACTCCAATCCCTGGAGAATTGGGCCAAAACTCGGGCAAAGCTAGGTTTCCGTTTAAGTATTGCACCACTTGTTCCATGGCCGGTCTTGAATCTGGAGCAAGGTTTGCACATAGCAAACCGAGTTTCAGAACCTTCTCGACTTCCTGGGATGAGAATTCTGTCAACCTTGGATCTCTAGCATCAATCAAAGAAGACCTTTTCCAGCATTCACCAACCCATTTGATCAGAAAACGCTTTGCAGCAGGCAATCCAGGTTCCACAGGTCTTCTCCCACATGTTACTTCAAGCAAGAAAACACCAAACGCATACACATCAGTTCCAGTGGAAGCTCCCATTGTTGTAAGCTCAGGTGCCATGTAACCAACAGTTCCCACTGCAGCTGTTGTGCTTGGATCAGCCCCTCTGTCATATAACCTGGACATGCCAAAATCTCCCAACCTTCCATTGAACTCTGCGTCCAACATAACATTTGCAGCTTTGATATCTCTGTGTATAACAACTTGGTCAGCTTCTGTATGCAAGTAACTAAGAGCTGATGCGATGTCTTTGAGGATCATAAGTCTTCTCCACCAGGGGAGAGACGATCTATCATGATCAAACAAGTAATGGTCAAGACTACCATTTGGCATGTACTCAGACACCAGTAATAACTCATGTTTTCTCCTGCAATACCCAAGAAGTGGAACCAAGCTCCGGTGTTTTAAACTCCTCATGCTCACAATCTCCGCAACAAATTGCTTCATACCGTGCTCACCATCATGTGATACTCGCTTCACAGCTACTTCTCGCAGCTCTCTGCTCCGAGATAGAGTTCCTTTGTAGACCTCACCAAAACCTCCCCTCCCAAGAAATTCATTCCGATTGAACCCTTTTGTTGCTTTGTATAGAGATTTGTAGGAATACCTGAGTGGACCATACTCCTTTTCCCATTCCTCTCTTACTTCAGAGTACAAGTTTCTCCTATACAAATAAGCTGCAACAAGAATCCCCAAAACTATGAAAGCTATTAAACCAAGCAGAACAATGAGCACAGGAGATGGAGAGTTGTTTTTAGTGTTAGTGTGAGGAATCTTGGGAAGTTTTGAGAAGTCAATGTCGAGCAGAGACGCCATGCTTTTGCTGAAACTCCACCCGAGTACGTACTGGTAACTCATGCTTGACCCGGTTGAACCAGAAAACCCGACAAACATTCTTCTACTTTGCAAAATATCAGTAAGGTTGATTGTTGTGTTTGACAAAAGAGGTTGGCTTGGTTTCTTGTTTTGAAGAGGAGCCAATGAAACGTTCAGTGTTGTTCCTTGATAGTCCACCCAAACCTGGATAGGGTCACCACTCAAGAGATTTATGTCTATCTTCTTCCCTTCTTTGTCTGAAAAGTAAGAAGCGTTGTCAGATGTCACAGACACAGCGCTGTTCACATCAATCCCAACATGATTATTGCTGATGTCTTTCACATCTGAAGCTATAGAAGTATCAAGCTCTACAGCCAACACACGTGTGGAAGTAGATCCAGTTCTGTTGAAAATCCCGAAGTATCGAGTTGCCTCTGCGCCTGTAAAACCAGTGGAATCAGACAGAAAAAAAGTTATGCCATGGCCACTCGGATCACCTGCTGGGAGCAGTGCACACACAAAATGTGTCGAGAACGAGACTGATTCAGATGATTTGAACTCAATCGGCTTCTTGAAGAAAACATGAGCTATTTGAGAACCCGTTGCATTTGTAAGTTGCAGGATACCACCACCACGGGGAATGATTCTTGCACTACCGTCAAGGTGAAGACGATCATCAGCTTGACCAAAGTTGTTGTAAACAAAGGTCGTCTCTTGTTGAAATGATGGACAAACACAAAATATCACCCAGATGATTCCCAGAAGCAATCCTCGAATCATTGGTTATCGTTTCTCTTTTGCTTTTGTTTACTTCTCTCTGCTCCAATTACTTAACAATTATCTCTTTCTCTTTGGTTTGTACACCCATTCAATACGACTTCAGAGTCAAATATTACGTCTGCTTTTGGTATTTGGAATCTTTTATGGTATAGAACCTTTTCCCTTGGTAAGACTTTCGAACACCTGTCAAAGTCGAAGACAGCAAAAAACAATTCTTAGTTTCATTCTTAAGGGTAAACCCCTTAGTTCATTTCTACTTATTTTAATTAATAATAATCTAACATGTCATAATACATTTAAAATTTTATTCATTCAATTCTTTATAAAATAAAAAAACAAAATCTGTATACATTATCCTCTATATAATAAAACAAAAATACATAACTTTTTTTGTAAACTATATAATTTTTATAAATTAGTTATCAAATATGTTATAGATTAAATATAGGTTAATTACAAAAAAGATTCTAAATTAATTAGTTAATCCATGAGCTATGAATACATTTAAGAATATCCCAAAAATCTTTTTAAAAAGAATATTCCAATAATTTATCTTCTATATAATAAAACAGAAGTACACAACTTTTTTTGTAAACTATATAATTTTTATAAATTAGTTATAAAATATGTTATAGATTAAATATAAGTTAGTTACAAAAAAAGTTGTAGATTAATTAGTTATTTTGTGGGCTATATGAATACACTTAAGAATATCCCAAATAATCTTTTTAAAAAGAATATTCCAATGATTTATACAATTTCTAAAATAAAATCTTGACAATATATAACACTTAATCGTAATTTTCGAAATCTTATTGTGTAGTTAAAAATACACGGGTCATATTAAAAAAAAATTTCACCAAATATAACAATTTCTCATAAATAAAATTCATAAATAAAATTAAAAATTAACAGTATAAAACTTATAAAATATGTATTTTTTCAAGCCAACATATGTAGCAGATGATTTTATTGCATAATGTTTTATCCAAAAAAACTTTTGAAAACAATCATATAAATTATATTTCATTCTAAAATTATAATATAAAAAAAAAGAATTTTAACCAGTGCTCTAGGACGACTCCTAATCTAGTTATAAAATTTAAAACGCAAACCGTTATTTATAAACCCAAACTGATATATAATTTTATTCTAATTGTAAAATCTAAACCTTAATCCTCTCATTTGTAAACCAAATCGACATATAATTTAATTCTAATTGTAAAATTCAAACCCTAACCATCTCATTTGTAAACCCAAACTGACATATAATTTTGATCTAATTGTAAAATATAAACCATAATCATCTCATTTGTAAAACCAAACCGATATATAATTTTGTTTTAATTATAAAATCTAAACCCTAACCATTTTATTTGTAAACCCAAACCGACATATAATTTCGTTTTAATTGTAAAATTTAAATCCTAATCACCTTATTTGTAAATTTAAATCGACACATAATTTTGTTTTAATTATAAAATTTAGACTATATTAATATTTAACTTTTCTTAATTAAAAATATACAAAATTTGTTTTTTGAATTTAATTTTTTTTTTAATTTAATTTTGATTTGTTTTTAGATAAAATAATATATAGAAAATTGTGATTAATTGAAAAGAAAGAAATAAACAAAGAGATTCACTCTAATGAACCTGACTATTTTTCCAACAAAAGAATATATTCCATGAGACAAAAGAAAAGCGGTAAAAGAAAGGAAGTCTTTAATACAATTATTTAAAGAGGAAAATGTCAAAAGGCTTACTTATGATTGAAAAGAAGAGGGCGACGGTGCAAAACAAATCTATTGATAAAAACAAGTAATCCAGCTGGCAGAACCACTCGATCATTTGGACATGACTTCAAAGTTTTACTAGTATTTTTTTGTCAAATCATTAAATTAGCGGATAAGAATTCTATCGTGTTTCACGGTATAAATTTAAAATATGGGGCTCAAAAATACTCATTGACATTAAGATAATATAGGAGGATACTATATAAGGTAGATAACTTTTTAAATACAGAATGTATATTTGTATAATGTTTAAGGTCAACTTTGTTGAATAATAACCATTTCAATCTTACCTTTTAACAAACTCAAGAGTCTCTCATATCCACACGCTTTACGGGAAGTTTCCACCTATCTTTCCTAAGATTTCATGGCTATTCCAAATATTCTGCAGGCAGACAAATGATGATATTATTAGATCCTCATATCAAATCATAACATTCCTAGGTTCAATGGCCGTGCATTTGTAAATAAGATGCACCAATAAAGTTTTGTTATAAAATTTCCTTTGCAATCTAACATGTTTGAAAAGTAAGTACATCATTTTCAGTCCAATTCATATAATAAATTGAAGGGTCACAGTCCAAATAACATCAGTAACCCTTACCTTTTCATTGGATGAAAAACAAAACACATCTCCTACTTGCACCGCTTGCTTGTAATCGAGTTTGCACGTTGACAAATCAGTCTCTTTCTGTCCTGTTCTGTTCTGCAGCGCCTAAGCTCACAACCAAATCCACAAGAAAACAACTCCTATGAATATCAGTATCATCATTATCCTATAATTTTTCTTTTTGTCAAATTAAAAATTGTATAAGGAAGGAACAATATCATAACCAGATTACAGTGACGATTTTGACTTGAAACATGTGACGGTAAATTCTTCAATATGATAATATACTAAGAAATGACGAACCTTCCTTCTGGCTATTTGGTAGAAAGCTCAAGCAACAAGTCAAAACACATTTGTTTAATATGTCGTCACCGGGAGCGAAAAAGACGGCAACTGATATCTCCGGCTGAAATTTCCGAGACGGTGATGACAACTGAGAAGAAGAAAAACTAATGATTTCGCCTTTGAGGGTAATTGGGTGGGTGGGCGATTTAAAATGGGTTTTATCCGGCCCGATCTCGGCCCATTCGTAATAGGCTACTAAATACAGTGAGTTGATTGTATTGTCTAGATTAACCACGACGTTGAGTTAGGCATAAAATCCCAATGAAATAATAATATAGTTTGTGCTTAAATTTGATGAAATGATCTTTGTTCCCGTAGGCACAGAGGGTTTAATTCAGTTCGCTATCAATCTCATTGAAAGGAAACAAGAAGATGAGCAAAGCCAAAAAACAACTCACGATAAAAGACGTAAAATAACGCGAAAACATTGCCCTAACGTTAAACCCAAGTTGTCCCCAAACTCATACTGTCATGCAGAACAACAAGTCATAGAAACATGAACCTCAAAAAGATTTAAAAGGAGAGAGAGCATATAGCAAAAGAGTTTGGACCTGGAGAATACAAAAGCAAAAGATACCAACTTTGGTGTCAAACCAAATCTCAGAAGTGAGGATAATCAGGATGGAAAGGGTTCGTGTAGTCCTCGAGTTCATAGCCGTCTGAGTCGTACATTGTTGTGTACTTTCCATACTTTCCAAAGTATCCGTCATCCTCATCTGCATTAGCACAGAGTGTTTCCAGATTCTTACGGGTATAGTATTCGCCAAACTCATTTGCAGGAGCATTATCATCTGAATCATTATCATCCGACTGGTACAATTGGAGACGACTCTTGGGAGACAGCATATCGGGGGTAAAGATCACACCTACAGGATTCACCAGAGAGTGCTTTTAGTATGAAGCATATGAGATTCGAGGGTTTTAGAGAGATTTGGAAGGATACATTACCATCTGGCAAGTCAAAGAACGGGTCGAAGGGCTCTTCAGGCATAGGATCATTCATTGCATTAGCACTCTGTGCTTCCAGATTATTACGGGTATAGTACTCGCCAAACTCATTTGCAGGAGCAATATCATCTGAATCATCATCATCCGACTGGTAGAATTGGCGACGACTGTTGGGAGACAGCATATCGGGGGTAAAGATCACACCTACAGGATTCACCAGAGAGTGCTTTTAGTATGAAATATATGAGATTCAAGGGTTTAAGAGAGATTTGGAAGGACATATTACCATCTGGCAAGTCGAAGAAGGGGTCGAAGGGCTTTTCAGGCTTAGGATCATTCATTGCATGCCCAAAATGAAGGAGGAAGTCATCATAGTCGTAATCATCCTCATCATCATCATCCTCATCCTCGTCAACATCCTCATCCTCGTCATCATCATCAGAGTAGTTGTTAGGAGCCAGATTGGCACGCACTGGATCTTGACGTGTGATGACATCATCCTCGTCATCATCATCAAAGTGGTTGTTAGGAGCCACATTGGCACGCACTGGATCTTGACGTGTGATGATGTATGCTTCATCCCAGGTTGGGCAGCGTTTTACACAAGTCTCCGTTTTCTTGTTCCATCCACCTCCGCAATTGTAACAAAACTCATGCCCACATCTAACGAGAATACCAAAGGGAATGTCGAATAGTTAAACACAGAAAGATTGCAATTTGTCTTATTGATAAAAAGGTTTTAGGAGGATCAATGTGTAGAGAAATAGATAGATAGATACCTGCAAGTTATGTGATTGCATCCATGTGTCAGTTCAATCATGTGCTGGCACTTGCCACATTGGCGCCACATCTTATTATTAGCAAGAGACTTTAGCTTCACATCATCTGCTGGAGGGTTAGGATGCAATTTCTTATACTCGGTGCAGGACAGATTTGCATGCCACGGAACTTTACAGTCTACACAGAAGAGGCCACGACATTCGACACATCTCCTAACTCCAGATTTGGGATAAACAGACAGTAAGCTCTTGGCAGTTTCAGCAATCTTGGTTTTGGACATCAAAGCCGAGCACCTCGGGTAAGGGCAGTAAACTCTCTCTGTGACAGGTATTGCATTCTCTTTAAGTCTTTGTTGCCACAGTTTACTCAGTTTTGGAGTCAAAAGCTTGCCACAGGCATCGATAACCAGCTCAGTCTTGCAGCCATCGTGAGGACATTTCGGAACCATTCCATGAAGCAGCTTCACCTCTACATGTTGTTTAACACATTGAAAGCAAAAGCGGTGACGGCATTTGTCAACAGAAAACATGCGCTCAGCATAAATGTCGTTGAAACAGATAGCACACTCCTCTTTCCTAGCTGCTTTTGCTTGGCGAGGATCTTCATGAGGAGTGACCTTAGCAAGTATTGATTCCCTTGCAAACTTATAAGCAAATTTCACATCATTTCCAGCCACCAGAACAGGCTGACTAGATAAAAAGTATCCCATGATGCTTTGTAGATCATTCAACAACAGCGAAATCTTCTTTTGCTTAGCCACATACTTTCCTCTTGCCTACATTCAAGTAAAACACAGTCTTATGAAACATTATGACAGGAAAAGCAGTCTACCATCTCATAAACTAGTAAAGACAAACACAGTCCACATCTTTACAATGCAATCCACACACATTCACTACTCTTTTAGATTTCAGAACAGAGGAATCAACAAAAAAAAAAAAAAACACATCTTTTAATTCGGATTTAACAACATTAAGATCGTGAGAGTGTGATCGAAGACTTACGTATTGGAAAATAGGAAAAGAATCGCAACAAAAGGCGATATGTTTGATCCCCAACTTCGAAGCTTCGGTTAATCCTCGTATCAATGCCTTGAGCTCTGCTCCCTGACGACTCACGCCATGGCCAATCAATGGTCCCTTCATCTCGAACAACAAAGTATCCCTCTGGTCACAAATAGCAACCCCAAATCCAGCCAAAACGTCATTCATCTTCCCCTTCCCGTTCTCTTCGCTAACCAAACCCTTAAAGTAAAGCCTATACAACACGTTCCCATCGAATCTTCCACCAGCAGCGTGAACCCTCGAACTACCTTCTCCGACCGATTGAACCGCCGCCGAAGTTCTGATATCATTAGGGTTTCCGAAAGTGTTTCCCGAGTTGACAACTCCAGTGTTAGGGTTTCGTTCATCATCCGTACGTACAACACCAGTGGTGACAGTGCTTTTTCCTTTAGAGTAGTTCCCTTCGCCGACGGCTCTCCTGAAATCGAAACCGTAACCTCGACTTGTCTTCGGCTTCGGCTTCGGCTCGTCTTCAACGACGATAGCGATACCACACGTGGCAACAACCGGAGGCGGTGACTGTGGTCGTTGAGATCGGGAAGAGAGAGAAGCGGCGAGTGCTTCCTCCATCTGTAACCGGTAAGCGTACTCGGAATCGGAATCGGAATCGGAATCGGAATCGCGAGACAAGAAAGCCATACTTTTTTTACGTCCGTCGTCCTTTTTTTTTTTAGTTATATATATACAGAGAGAGAGACCCCTCACATCACATCATCACACGTGTGTGTGGAAGAAGGGTAAAAAGATAATTTCGGCAACGGCTTACATGAGACGCTTCTTCTTCGGTTTGAACCAGAGAATAAAAAGGTAATATACCATTGATGTCCATCTAATATCTATCGGTCAGTTTGGTGTAGTTGAGTAGAAATAGTCACTCATCAGATCAAAATCACGACAGTATCAATCAAAATTTAATTTAAAAATTTTCAAAATTAGATCAAGAAACACTTAACTCTCATGTGTTTAACGGGCCTAAACAAGTACTAGTAACTAGGCAGCCCGATTATACCCATTATGATTTTTTTTTCTAATAAATTTAGTTAAACTGAAACGACGTTGTTTTATAGGTTTCGCTAAAATTGTTTTGGAGTTCACGACAAAAATCTCTGCTGCTAGAGAGAGTCTCGAACTGTTTCGTCTTCGAGGGATCCGAATCTCGCTCCAATTCTCTCGATCTCTTCCTCTCTCAAGTTTTCGACAAATCGTGGTGGGTTTGTCTTCGTCTTCTCTACGTAAGTTAGTCTTTCTCCTCTGTCTATTCGATTTTCTCCACAGTGAAATCCACATCACCAATAATCTAACCATTGGATTACGTTTTTCGTTACTGCATAGCTCTCCATTGTTTAACTCTGCTGCACAAGTCCGTGATTCTCTCTGTTTCGTCTTCAAAATCAAAACTTCAGGTTTCGTTTCTGCCTATATCCCTTTTCTCTAGTTTTCTCCTCTCTTCGTGGTTACTATAATGTTGGTAGTACACAGTTTCATTGCTTGCTTCTGTAGAATACATCATCTTAAATGAGAATGTATAATCACTTGGTTGTGATTTGTATTTGAATGTCACAGTTACAGGCCGATTGATCTTAGTTTTACTCAGTCCAGTTCCTACTTAGATCCTTCAAGATGCGTTTATGCAATGTTTATATGAGTTCCTAGACTATATGTGTTGTAGTTAGTCATAAACTAAAAGCAATTTACCAATCTCTTTTGTTCAACCCATTATGTTTTTGTTTGTTTCTTTATGGTAAAGGTTTGATTTTTTATGCTATATGTATATGCAGTTCAATTCCATGGCGCCGAGATGGAAATGGAAAGGTGCTGAAGCAAAAGCTCTAGCAGAACCTATTTCCAATTCAGTCTCAGAGCTCCAGCTTTCTCTAGCCAAGACAGAGTCCACGGGTACTCTCTCGAGTACCAATGTGCTTCTAGCGGTTGAGCCAGAGCAAGCTGAGCTTCTCGACCGTTGTTGTTTTGGCAGACTCATTCTATCTACAGAGAAAGTGAAGAAATGGATTCAGTTGTCGTTTGAAGAAGCTTTCTTTTTGTTCTACAGTCTCAAATGCATCAAAATCTCTCTTCAAGGTCGTTGCTTGGAGAATGAAGTAGACACATGGATGTATATGATATCAAAAAGACCAAACTTCCCAGTGTTTTACAAAGCTTATTCACATCTAAGATCGAAGAACTGGGTTTTGAGATCAGGGTTGCAGTACGGTGTCGATTTCGTGGCGTACCGTCACCATCCATCTCTTGTCCACTCTGATTACTCGGTTTTGGTTCAGTCTGGTGACAGTGATCGGTTAAGAGTGTGGTCAGATATCCATTGTACTGTTCGGTTAAGTGGAAGTGTTGCGAAAACGTTGTTGACTCTCTACGTCAATGGTAACTTCAAAGTAGAGGATCTGAATCTACCTTCATGTTTGGAGAACTTCACAGTAGAAGAACAGACAATAAGTAGGTGGAGTCCACAACTTAGTCGTGAAGATGAAACCACAAATTCAAAACCAAAGGTTACCACTGTGAGTAATTTGAAAACTCTTTGACGAACCTGTCCCTGTTAACTTTGAATTTTACGTATCAATTTAAACTATTTTCTACTTAAAGGTTGCATACCATATGTTTAAGCAGTAACAATATTGTTATACTAATCGCAACACAAAAAATATACAAGAGCGATCATCATCATGCATATGTTACACATCCAAAGAAAACAACACGTAAAGTAATAGAACAACATAAACCATAACAGAGTAACTCCGGAAACAACTAAACCAAAATCTCATCAAATTTGAAAATGACTAGGATGAGATTTGGTCATCCTTGCCTCACCGACCGCTTCGTCATTATCAATCCTCTTAACATTCCGGTAAGCAGCGTAGGCGATGACATAGAAGATAACAAGTATGATCAAAACCACAATGTTGATCACCGATACTTTTCTCCAACTCTTTTTCAAGCTACCAAGAACACCAGCTTTACAAGAGCTACATTGGTAACAGAGTACTCTCTGGTCATTGTTCCACAACATACAGTCCGGATTTGGTCCCACCATTTCTCCTCCTGGAATCCAAACCGTCTCGTTCACGTACGTATAGCCACAATCTGTTGGCGGCTTGCAACATCCTGACTACAGATTTAAAACAAATACAAATCATACAAGGTTCTAATTAACAAAATAGTCAAAGTATATATATATACACACCTCAATAGGAGTAAGCTTTCTGAAGTAAAACATCTGAGGAGTTTCAGGAACACCATTTAAATCTCTAGCAATCTTCTTACAAACTCCTGAATCTCTAACACACGATCTGATTCCACTCCAGTAACCATTATCAGTGACACGATCCTTCAACCAACCGGAATAATCACGGAGATAATAATCCATATACCGACGGTTCATCACGAACCTACCCGAGCCTTTATCAGTAACAGCGTAAGCGAAGATGATGAAACCGATGAGAGCAGCGATTACCAAGAACATGGCGAAAAGGTAAAGCCACATGAGGAACTTGTTCTGGTAACAAGCACCGGCTATTCCGGCTAAAGAAACGACCATGATCGAGATACCGATGACGATGAGTGGCCACTGGAGGAATCTGAGGCAGTCGGTTGAGTTAGCTCGGCTGCTCAGCCATATTCCACCGCCGAGGATTGGAATAGAGAGGAGGAAAGTGAAGAAGTTTACGAGACCTATAAGGTTGTTACTTGATCTCATGGTTCTGTTTTTGTGTATGTGTGTGTTGCTCTGTTTCTTGTGTGATTCTGTTTTTGGTGTTGTTGTTGATTGAAATAGCGGTGATGATGAAATGTGAATTACATCAATGGACATGCTCTTGTTGTCTGATTATGACACGTGTTAAGTGACGGTTAACTAAGTTTTTCTTTTTTTGGTTATATATTACTTTGAATAAATTGGTTCTGAACTTAAATTGTGTTTATTACATGTGTTTCTGTAACTGACTGTGTAGTGCTAATGTCAAATATATAAACAGTGTTATTTGCAAAAGTAACTGTAAAATAACTGATATTTTATGAGTTAGATAGACTATGGTCTATGGCCATAGTGTCCCAAAATACAGTTAACGATAAAACTGGGTGCTTTAGCTTTAAAAAAATTTTATCCGACCGACCATACTATCAAGTCTCCTCAATTCTACCCCATTCTAAAAATCTGGGCATTGCACTTGGCACGCCTTTGATGAAAAACATAGTACTGCATTGGTTTTTGCTAGTTAAATAAGGGTTGTATAATTTTAAAATATTAAATGGGATGGGCTTGGTAAAAAAAATGAATGAGCAAACTTATGGCTAGGGATGTGAATTGGACTATGTCCATGTTTAAATGGACATGTCTAATTGGACAAATATATTTTATTGTCTATGGTCAAAGTCCAAATAAATCAATGTCCAAATATGTCCAAACCAAATTAGACCGATATTGGTCTATATATTGGGTGCAGATTGAAGCAAAACTGAAAAGATATACAAAAACAAGTACTACTGATGATCTCCAAATGTAATAATCAAGTTTTATTACAAAAATACAGACTCAAGTACTACTGATAAATCAATGATCTCCAAATGTAATAATCAAGTTTTATTACAAAAACACAGACTAAAACAATCACCGACTTTTTCTACTCACCGATTTCTCAGCACAAATTTGATGAGCGTGTTTTTGGAACCTCGAGATTTGTATCATGATTCATGAACACAAAAAAACAAAATCAACATCACAACCGCAGTAATCAGAGTAATTAGAGTAAAACACACAAACCCACAAACCCAGTAATTACGAATTAGAGTAAACCCAGAAACGAAATTTACCTTGTCAAAGTTCGCAAAGTAGAGCTTCAGATCTGATTGAACCTCCAAGCTTTCGATCTGATTGAACCCAAATCACAAACACAAATCAGAAGAGGAAGAAGAGGATGATGAAGAGAATCAGAGGGAATCACGACTCGCGAGAGAGAAAGATGATAGAAACCGTAATTTCGACAAGATGAAAAAAAAAAAAAAAAAAAAACAAATTGACTAACTTAGTATCATTTAAGAAATCAACACAACAAACAACAACTGACCTCAATTTCGTTTATTTCTGAATCATGAACTTGAGAAAGAACCTGAGAAAGAATTGTCAAATTAACTATGACAATTCAATGTGTAAAAAGGAAAAAAAAACTGTCATCACAAACCTCCGAAGATATGAAAGTTTAGTGCATAAATGGATCAAATCTATTTTTCCATCAATTATACTAAAATCCACACCAGATGCAGAAAAATATTATTTTTTCCATCAATTATACTAAAATCTAGTTTTAATACTTTTTATATATGATCAAATCCTTGATTAATATAAATATTATACACATGTTCTCTAAATATTTCTCATTAATTCCAAAATACATTGTACAATTAATTTTTAAAGTAATTTTTTTTTTCTAGTTTCTTCTCTGTTTAAGCATTTTTTTTTTTTTTGATATTCATGAGATATCCAATCTCTCTTTTACCACTAAAATCATATCCAATTTCTCTTTAACCACTAAAATCAGAAAGCATAAGATATGGGTCGCACAAGCATGAAAAGCAGGTTCACACTCTTGTAATCAATTAACGATTTTCCACTCTTTCTATGTGTTAAAGCACAAAACACAAATATGTTAAAAAACTTATAAAAAGTAAGAGAGTTGTACTGGATACATACGAAGTCCTAAAATATAGCTTTCAAACTTATCAAAATATAACTTAAATCTTTGTAATAAGAGATTTACATATATCCCTCAATAAAATTAATTAAAACAGATACATATTTGAAGTCCTACTTCAAGTTGGAATAGGATGTTGAACGTACACACTATATATTTGATACAAGGACTGACTAACAAATTGTGTTGTTATAGAGTTTGTTCTACAATACTCATCATCATGGAGGAGAGCAAAACGATGGCTAAACCTAAATGTACATGGTGAGTGGATTGGTGATTGTTTTTATTTTTGTTTCTTTATGGTTCCTATATGCCTATTAGATTTCCAACTAATGATGTCTTGATTGCATACGGTATCTTTTTGTGGTTTGGCAGGTCCAAGAAGCAAATACTTTACGTCATCATATCATCATGCACATAATCATCGTGTTGGCCGTTCTTGCAGCGGTCGTGTACATATAAGGCTAAGCAAGGTCCCCTTAAACGACGACCAGATTTTTTGGGGACGTTTTATGTTTCTCTTCTACATCATTGGCGCTAGTGCCGGGCCCGAGGCACCCTCAGATGCCAGTTTCTTCGTTACTGAATGCCTGAGTGATGTCGTTGGGATTGCTCTCGTCGTCTTTCTCCTCTATTGTATCTCTCCCATACTCGCTCTCTATGTCGGATTACCCTCTTCCATTGGGTTCATCGTTGCCCTTTGCTGTGGCTGTCTATATGCCGTAGACTTGCAAGAAAACCAAAGTTGCCTACCAGTCTAAGCAGGCTGCAGGCTCTTACTATGGTCGATTTTCGTTTTGGTAAAAGGTAAAGCCACATGAGGAACTTGTTCTGGTAACAAGCACCGGCTATACCGGCTAAAGAAACGACCATGATTGAGATACCGATGACGATGAGTGGCCACTGGAGGAATCTGAGGCAGTCGGTTGAGTTAGCTCGGCTGCTCAGCCATATTCCACCGCCGAGGATCGGAATAGAGAGGAGGAAAGTGAAGAAGTTTACGAGACCTATAAGGTTATTACTTGATCTCATGGTTCTGTTTTTGTTTCGTGAGTGTTGCTGCTCTGTTCCTTGTGTGATTCTGTTTTTGGTGTTGTTGTTAATTGAAATAGCGGTGATGATGAAATGTGAATTAAATCAATGGACATGCTCTTGTTGTTTGATTATGACACGTCTTATGTGACGGTTAACTAAATTTTTCTTTGTTTGGTTGTATATATTACTTTGACTAAATTGGTTCTGAACTTAAATTGTGTTTATTACATGTGTTTGTGTAACTGACTGTGTAGTGCTCTTGTGCTACTGTCATTGTTCTATATATAAACAAGGTTATTTGCAAAAGTAACTGTAAAATAACTGATATTTTATGAGTTAGATGGACCCATAGTGTCCCGAAATACAGTTAACGATAAAAGTGAGTGCTTTCGCTTTAAAAAAGTTACCATACTATCAAGTCTTCTCAATCCTACCCAATTCTAAAAATCCGGGCATTGCACTTGGCACGCCTTTGATGAAAACATAGTACTGTATTGGTTTTTGCTAAAATCTAGTATTAATTAGTATTAAATAAGGGTTGTGTAATTTAAAATTATTAAATGGAATGGGCTTGGTCAAGAAAATGAATGAGCTATAATTTATGGTCCTTTTGATTGAATATGATGGCCCATTTAAGCAAAGATTATTGAGTTCATGGTAGATTTTGGTAAATAAAAAAATAACATGGTGAACATTTTGACAGTGAGCAAAAGGAATATGAAGTCAGAAGAATAGTAGTATTTTATTTGACATTTGACATTTGAATTTTATTTTGATTCGAAACAATGTAGTCATACCATTTTGGCGACGAACCAAATTGTTGACAAGTACAATAAGTGAATGAGAAACTATTTATAATCAAATATCACTGAACATAAGAAAAAGAAAGATAGTGTATAAAAAAGATTCTCGGGTTTGATTTTGGACATTGGAAACTGTCTAAAACCGGAAATCAAAATTTCAAAAATCAAAAAACCAATCATCAAAACGACAAACGAGTACGTTTGTCGTGCTGCGTTTTGGAATAATCTTTTGTTCCCTTCCTTCTCTCTTTCTCTTTCTTTGTTGCTCAGACTCACTGCCCAAAGCCACAACCCACATTACCTACTCTTCTTTCTCTCTCTCTCTCACACACACACACTGTTTCCCTCTTGGACTCTGCAAACTTAATTAGGTTTTGCTTCTCAAATCTCTCTTCCCATTTTCCTCAACCACGAACCCACCTTACAGCGTAAGTAGCTCTCTCCTTAAAAATTTCATGAGAACTTTTATTAGCTACACTGTTCCCTGGAAATAAATGTAGTGTCTTTTTTGTTTTCCCCTGAGAAAAAAGTTGCCTCTTTTGCATATTCCGCTTCCTCTTTCGTATTTTACCTTTCAGAAAGCTCAAGTCTTTTTGGGTTACATCTTCATTTAGCTTTAATCTCAATTAAAGTTTTCTAATTTTTGTTTATTTGAAGAAATTAAAGTATATAGGGTTTAACATCAAAATGTCTCTGTTTTTTTCTTCTTCTTCTCTGATTTATTGTGTTTGTTATTATTATTTTTAGCTTTTAGTTTACTTTTGAAGCAGGACGTTGGGATAGTTTAATCTTTGCATTACATTACTACTTCATATCTGGTCTGAATTTTTTTATATAAAAAGAACTCCTTTTTCTTTGTTTTTAGTAGTTTTTAAGGTTAAATGTTGAAGCTTTTTTTCTTTTCTTTCTCTGCCTGCACTGTGATTGTTTTGCTTACTTTTATTAACATGATCATTGCACTCAAGTGGTTTTCCTAATTAGATTTTCCTTTTTTCTTGTAAAAAGTTTTATCTAGGAAACCAAATAGTACTAGATTTCTGATTGTCTTGTTGACTCTGGAGTGGGTATATTTATCTGTTTAATTTTTTCTAATTTATGAAACTCATTATGATTCATGATAGTAGTAGTAGTTCTTTAACGTCTAAGTCCCCTCCTTCCACGGCAATAATGAAGGTGAAGATGGAACTTGTTCTAGATAATGACAGTATAACCCTCGTGTGTTCCGTTTAGGAGGGTGAATCTGGTGGGGACGTTTAAGTAAATCTACCACATTTTGCTGCTTGTGTAGTTGTGTAGGACCCTTTGTTACCAGCCTTGATGATTATAGGTTGTGAACATTACATAGTCAAGAGGCAACTATTGAAGATTCGTTTTATGTTACTTTATAGTCAAACACCTTTATGTTGTTAGCATCAATGGTTTGTTATTATGTCAAGACATAAGTTGGTCTTTCTTTCTCTTTTTTGGGTTTTTTGGATACATCCAGAACAAAAAAGAGTCAGCTAATGCAGTCTTTGAAGTCATCTTTTGGAAATATGCTTCTGATTCACCTGAGATGTGACTTTGATTGTGTTGATTGTGGTCTGTCCCATTTTTATAATATTGAATCAAGTATTGTATTCTCCATTGAGTGGAATATTAAAGAACCAAATTTTGGTGTGGTGTTCAAGAGCTATGAGTGAGCAGATATGGTTGAGTAGAACAGTCTTACACAAAAAAGAAACCATATTGTTTTAATGAAATCAGATGTTTGATCAAGAACCATGAACATGATGGCATACCTTTAATTTAATGTGGTTTTGCAGTAGGTAATAATGCACAATCCAACGAATCTCTCTATGTCTGACATGAGACACTAGTAAGAAATGAACTAAAAGATTTTGTTTCTTCTTCAGGATGTTCATTTTCTGGTAGTGGATTTGATTACAGACGTAAAGAAATGTTTTTTTTTACGCTTATCTTTTCTCTGTAATAACTCCTATCATGTTTTATCTCTGCCATTGGGCTTTTAAATATGTCTCCATCTTTCTGCATTTAATATTCATGAGCTCTATACAATTCTTGGTGGGTCAGGCTACATTGAAGAAGCAAAGAGGAGGCTGAAAATATCTACTTTGTGAACAAAGTTTTATTCATCCTGTGCATTGGAGTGATAAGATTACAGTATGCAGACCCAAAAGGCAAGGTAAATATTGGTTTTTGTCTTTGTATGGTTCTTTGCATTTATAGCTGATTCGTCTCCTTTTATGTGATTATCTTGTGGGAGTTTTGCACTTTTTCAACGCTGAATCTTGAAGATTACATTCTTGTGGTCCTCAAAACATTTTTGTTTCTATTTAATCAAATCCTACCACAAGTTTTCTCTAATCTCTGAAGGAAGAAGAAGACTCAATAAGTGATGACTGTTAATAATCTATTTCTATTAGTTGAAGTTTTTTTCGTTCTCTGACTCGTTTGCTTGCAACTTTGGAGTGTGATATCTTCGTGGTTTACAATTTAATATATTTTTGTGTTTTGGGGCAGAAATGGATCTCCAGATGTTCCTAAGAAGGTGTCTCCTCGAGCTTCTCGGTCACTGAAGATAGGATCGCTAGAGTCTGAATCCTCTTCACCTCCCGTCTCAGCTAATAACAGAACACCAAAGGATAAAAGTCCAAAAGTTCTGGATCGTAGGTCTCCACGAAGCCCTGTCTCTGAGGTATGAACATCATGTACTAAGCTGAATAAGATTCAATCCAACGGTCTTGAAAGATTTCTTTTTATTGTTTTATTCATTGTTTTGGGGTACTAGATTTCATAAATTCCTTTTATTTGCATGATCCAAAACAAGCCTTTCCTACATAACATGTTTCTGTATTGATTTTGATGGGGGAAAATTAGGATACATTTAATTTGGGGGCCTATGGGATATAGAATTAGGTGGAACATTTAAGTTGGGTAGTTGAGAGATGATAGTGTAACTAATTTTGACTCAATTGTCTGCTTTTTTCTTCTTCTTGAGATTATTGTAACACTGTGATATGTTTCATGGCTAACAGAAGAAGAGGCCGAGTAGAATAACGGAGCTAGAGTCGCTAGTATCACAGCTTCGAGAGGAGCTAAAGAAGGCGAAGGATCAAGTCTCAGTGTCTGAAACATCAAAGAAGCAAGCAGAGGAAGAAGCAGAGAGGTCCAGGAAAGAGCTGCAAGAAGTTTCCTGTAAGCTTGAGGAGAACCAGAATCAGTTTTTTGAAGTTTCACCCTTGGAAGAAGAGACCGATAATACCTATTCTCTTGTTCACCAAGGTATTATATCTCAGGAGTGCGATTTGGAGTTTAATGCTACCGCTGCTGAAAGAGCAGGATTGGCTGCTGTTGCTCATGAGATCCGACAGCTCAAGCTTCAGATTGAGATGGTGGCTTCTTCTGAAGCTGGTCATGTGAAACAAGCTGAGTTGCATAACTCGGAGGTACGACTTTTGAGAGGAAACTTGATGGACACGATTTTCCTTGTCGAGAGTTTCAGGAACCAACTTACGAACAACTGTGAGGTATCAGAAGCTGAGACCGAGGCTATGGCCACTGAAACTCTTAGGCAATTGGAGAATGCGAAAAAGGCAGTTGAAGAACTGAAGTCAGATGGCACAAAAGCGGTTGAGAGTTACAAGAAGATGGCGGTGGAGCTTCAGCAGTCAAAATCAAGGATGGCGTGGCTTGAAGCTCTTGTGAATAAACTTCAGACCAGTCCAGAGGATTTGGAAAACAACGAAACCCTGCTAAAAGACTATGAAAGTTTAAAACTTGGAGAATCAAATGAGATAGAAGAAGAAGTATCTTCCTTAAGATGTGAGGTAGAGCGACTGAGAGCGGCTCTAGAAGCTTCTGATCGAAAAGACCAAGAGGGGAACGTTGAGGCTTCTTCTAGGTTACGGATACAAGCTGAACTCCAATCTGAACTAAAGATAGCTAAATCTGAGATAGACGAGCTAAAGGCGAGGTTGATGGCTAAGGAAACAGAACTACAGTTTATTTCAGAGGATAGAGACAACCTATGCCAAAAACTGATAAAGAACCAGAAAGAGATAGATGTTGAAGCTGAGCTGAAGAAACTAAGGGAGGGGATCGAGAATTTAAAGGCAGATTTGATGGATAAAGAGACCGAACTCCAGATTGTATCAGATGAGAACGAGACACTGAAGTCAGATATCCACAAGAGGGAGACAGATGTACAAGATGCATTCATGAAGCTAGGGATTGCAATGGAAGAGGCTGACAAGAGTAGCAAGAGAGCAGTTAGAGTCACGGAGCAACTAGAGGCTACTCAGACTTCAAACTCGGAAATGGAAACAGAACTCAGGAAGCTTAAAGTTCAATCAAACCAATGGAGAAAAGCTGCTGAAGCAGCAACCGCCATGCTGTCTGCTGGAAACAACGGGAACTATAATCAAACGAACTCTCCTTACTCTGAGGATATCGATGATGAGTTGACGAAGAAGAAGAATGGGAATGTGCTCAAGAAAATTGGTGTCTTGTGGAAGAAGCCTCAGAAATAGCTGGAGAATGACTAATATAATTAGGTATTATCTTCTAAATTTATTTATCTCTTGTTGTCTAATGTTTCTGTAAAGAGAGTAAGAAACTGACTCTTGCTTTGCCCATCTCGGTTTCTGCTTCTCAGGTACCGTCGATTTGGAGTTGGATTATAAGAGAAACTCCTGTGACTCCGGTATTGATGTGAATTAGTAGTAGTATGAGAACTATGCTCTGGAAAAATACTTGTTGGAAAGATTTTAAGCTAAGTTGTGGTAATTTTACTATTATGTTACGTTTCTCCAGGAGGAAGATTACTATAACTAAAAGTCTGTCATTGTGCAACTAGGTAGAGGTAGTACCTGTTGTTAATGTTCAAAAACATGAAAGCCTCTGATTGACGTAGCAGTAGCAGGATAAGAATTATCTCTGGGCCTTGGCCTAATGGGTCCTAGAGATTGAAAATTAGAGTCTATGGAGGAGATAGATAAAGATAACTTGCAGTTTCTGTTGTTCCTTCATCCTTACTTAAACTCATACTTTTCATTCACCCATTAATCAAATACGAAGATCAGAAACCCCATAGTTAAAAAATGAGTTTGCCTCACTGTTCCATCCACTAATTAATCCGTTCTTTTCGGACGCGTGAACACAAGCTTAACCTTCATCCTTATTAGTAGTATGTATACTTTTTGACTATCTGTCCAACAAAAAACGAGATGTTTTTACTGTACAAGGAACAAAATAGAGAATGTCAAAAGAATTGTTGACAGTGGACAATAAAACATATAGATGTGGTGTGAATGTTTGTATATACATAAACACAAAAACACGTGTTTCTATGTGTAAAGAAATAAATTACCAACCAACCAACAAAGATATTTTATATTTAAAACATTCTCTCTCAACTGTATAGTTTAGCCTATGTAAGCAAAATTAGGTTAGGTGAGATCTTTCATCTTTGCTTAAGTCATCAATTCTGGTCTTACATTCTCACCCGGTACATATTCAATATATACATTCCAAGACTGTTTAGAGCTTACACTTTCGATTATCTTATCTTATAAATTATAATACTGTCTAGTTGAATTGATTAGAGTACAAATATAGCAATAACTAGTCCACATTAAACCAATACTCTAATTGAAATTATATAACATTACTGATAATGATTCTTTACGTCACTAAATCAAACAAGAATAAACTTCAACTTCATTGACCGAGCCATTATTTAAGAAGCCTCTAGAGGTCAGAATTTATAGGTGAGAATAATGATTAGTTTTCAGTGAGAGAAATAATTAGGGTTTGAACTTTGAACACACAATTCCACTATACAGAAACCAGAATTTCAAAATTATAACAACAAAGGAAATATTTCATTCAAAACATAGTGAACATACAAATAAAGAAACACAACAATTTAGAACATAAACCGAAAACGAAAAAAACTACCCCAACCCCATTTTGCAAAGTTTCAAACTCTTCCAAGAAGCCCTACTACTATATCTCTATACTTCCTTAACCATATTTCATAATATAGCTACCCCCATTTTGTTCTCCCAATAAAAAAACATGAAATTCAAACCCTAAATCAAAACCCAAATAATATTGGGGTTTTAAATTGAACTACATTAAAGCACCAGAATTAATATAGTTCATATTGGTCCAAATCTCTCTCCCTGAATCAATATGATCTACATGACCACCACCACCCGCTCCTATGTTCATCATCCCAAAGCTTTCTCCATTCATCTGCCATGGGAACCCCCACAAGACCCTACTTGGATCACCCATCCCAATATCCAAACCGCTGCTCCCGTTTCCGAACCCATAACTAGCGTTCCCCTTTTGTTGGCTTGTCCCAAACACACCCTCCATGTCAGCCTGATGAGAGCTACTGAATTCCGAAGGAAACCCTAGATGTGCAGAACTCCCCGGAGGTTGTTTGTTCAGCAAGGCAAAGGCTAAGCTGAGATCAATCTGTTCATTGTTACTGTACCCACCGAAACTCGCCGCGGAGAATGCTTTCCCGTCGTGGGACGCCGGTTCTGGTGTGGTTCTGAGACTTCTTGTAGCCGAAGAAGTGGACCGTTTGTTTTTCCGGCAGCCTCCGCCGACGGGGATGTTCCTTAGGGTTCCGCCTTTAGTCCAGTATCTCCGGCATGATTTGCAGAAGTAGCGAGGCTGAGTGAGGCTGTAGTTGTTGTAGTAACAAAACTTTGTGTTTGTTGAGTCACAACGTGGACACCTCAGAGCTAGCTCCGGTGGCTGTGGCCTTGTCGCTGCAGCCGAACGTTTCTTCTGATCCTGATCATCTAATTGTGTTGGGTTTGATGAATATGATGATACTCCCATGGCTTCTCTTGCTTTGTTATAATTCCCAAAAACATCCTTCAATAAGAAAAAGGAAAAAAACATATCAAGATTCTAATATATAGACAAACAAAACCCATCAAGATGTAAGAATTTGTGGATCTTGAATAGTAGTTTACCTGGTTTTGTAACAAATGATCCATAAGAGCTGATGAATCTGAGAAGCTGCTTGAAGAGTAATGAGTATGAGTAGTGTTTATGTGTTGGGAGATTGATATTGTTTCTTGAGATCAGAGAGAGAATGATGGATATGAGTAGAATTAGTAAAAGTGAAGCAAAAGGAAAAGCCAAGCATCTGTATATATACATGGGAATGTGGGAGCAGAGAGAGAGACACAATTCTTGTTGTGACCTCGATCTCATATTATTTTATTTAATATTTAATTATTTTTAAAACAAAATGGTGGTATGAAGAAGAATAATGTGAACCAATTCGGAACGTGATTTGGAACAGACATAAAGCCGCCGTTTATTCATTTTTATAATGTGAACAAAAATTCTACATACAGTAACCATATTATTAAATTTATCTCTACATAATTAGTAGTTTGATAAAGGCATGTGGAAAGTATAAACTAATAATGTGTTACGATCTCTCTTCAAGACTTGTTAAAAACTTAAGAGTACTAATGTTTTGGATGATTTATTGATTTTGATATCTAAAAATACCACTAATCATATTTAAACATATTTACCAAATAATCTAACATTTATATATTTTGACTATATAATATCTTACGAAAAAAACGATAATATTTTTTACTAATCAACTTGCAGTTTTATGATTGAAGTAATTAATTGTACACAGCCACATAAAAAACTTGGGAACTATGAAACAAAACTTAAGTCTATAACTACTGTCCGAAATAATCACTAAGCTCGATTAGCCACTCCACCAAATAATGTATCGGTTAAGCTGTCAACTTATGTATATAAATGAATGAGTTGCAGTCGTCGTTATCAATAATGTGAAATCGGATCTATATGATTCAAGATGAATAGTAACCGTACGATGATGGATGAGAGATGGTTGGAGTTCGACGTCGGATTCCCACGCACTCAACTTCGTTGTCATTTCTGTGTTTTATGTCCCAATGGTCCGTTGAGTTGTCACCACGCGGGTCCCGTGCTCATCGCAATGTCTTGTTTCTTCCTAAATGGACCCCTACCGTTTCAAAGTGACCTTCGTAGTTCGTACAACAAAATATATGTGATTTTCTATTTCGATCGTTCATATATATGAGTACATTCTAATTCCATGTTTAAAGCAAAAACAGTTACAGATGCTCAAATTTCTATTAGTATTAGTTGGTTTCTTAGCATGGGAGTTTATCGCATTTCTTAAGCCTTGTTTCTTCTATCGGGTATTACGTACTAAATAGATTCTCTTAAAAATAAAAATAAAATTATTTATAGATTCTCTTTATTTGATAGGACAGAAATGTTTCTATTTTTGTCAAAACATATTGGGGCTACAGTTTCTTTCCTTCTAAACTTCTGCCTCTATTTTACTTATGCAATTCGTTGAGCATAATTGTCAATGATTTGTTGTGTAGAAGTCCGTATTGATTTTGAATATGTGTGTGTGTTTTCTTTTGTGAAAAAGGGTTAAATATGTGTGTTTTTTAATTCTGGAACAACTATCATCAGTAACACAAACTAAAATACTTCTTACGGATATTATAATTAAAAGAAATAAATTTTTCAAAAATGTGAATAAAATAATTCTAGGTACATATTGCTTTATATATATTCACAATAATAAGATATGTGAATAGAACACATGCTGAAGTAAAAGCAAAGAATTGGCCGGACAATGTGTTGTAGCTCATCATGATGATGATGTGCTTGCATTATATCCGATGGGGATTTTAAAGTTCATAGAGACACAAATCACACATCGGTTTTCGGGAAAGACACTTCTATGAAGACCGAGATTTGGTCTAAGGACCATATCCACACATATGTTACATCATACTACTATATTATAGTATTGCTTTTTAATCTGTAGAAGAATCTTATGGAGTATATTATACGATTTTTTGAACCTTGTGTTGTGGGAAGAGAGAATGGGTAACTTAGCCATACTCTCAAACTATTATTACCATAAAATAATGTTGGATAGTTCTCTAGTGATTAGTTTGTTGGTCTACTGAAAATATGTTTCTTTTTCTATTACAAAACGAAAAAGTAATTATAGATTAAATGCATGTATCAATTAGCGACAAATGCTAATTTTTTTTGTTCGTATGTATATATAGACGAATCAATCCTCTAAACTTTTCTACGACGATGGTACGTACAATTAAAATGGTAGATGTATATTAGAAAGAAAAAAAATGAGTTTTTCGTATCCATACTAATGAACACTAGCTAGATATTAGAAATGCTTAACTATTGAACATTACAAGAAGGAGAACAAAATTCCAAAAGCAAAGCTTAAGATAATGATCTCTAACAAAGCTAATCATATGTTTACATACTAGTATTTTTTAACGGAGGACATCAAAATTAAAAATTAATACAGCGGAAACTTGATGATTGAAGATTATATTACGTATGATTCTAAGCTTAGAGATCATAATATTCAATCAATCACTCAATATATAATCTAAACTTTATTTTAATCACTCAATAGGATGGAAAAATCATTTTTCTTATGAACCTGTTTCCGTCAGGGAACTGGTGATTCATTCACAAACAATCATTGGGGTCTCCAAATAAAACTGATGATCATTACAATTCGCTTTGGACCCTACCTACTTGTGGCTCCCAATTTTTATCAAATTAATGATGACCAAATATCTTTAAGTTTTAAATTTAAATTTGATGAATCTTGTAACATTTATATAAAATAAAATTATACCACTAACACTTCACACACCTTTTAATCAATTAAAGATTTTCCATTTTTTATTTGTTTATTTCTATTTGGCATATGTTAAACACACAGAATTTCACCTATTTTTTTCTAAGTCATACAATATTACATGTATTATATCAGTTTTCAGTTGTTTCAGAACTATAAGTTTACATTTATTGAAAGTGTCGTCCATAATTTTCAGAATACAATTTATTCACAGAACTATTCTTCTTCTCAACTTTACCTTTTCAAATTTAGAGAAATTGAAGATTGATGGGTTGGTGTGACTTGTGAGTATTAGGTAATGAAATATAATGTTTTCTGGTGTAGTATTGACTATATATATCGATTAAGTTTTAATATTGGACCAATGTTACATTGAAATCGATGGAGATGAGACATGGAGTATAACATATTGCATACTTGTCTTGGAACTGATGTAAGATTTACAGGAAAAGCGTTTTGTATAGTATAAGATATGCAGTATATGTTGCCCATTGCTAATGAACATCGTTTTATTGTTTTTTTTTTTTTTTCAGTTTCGAGTCTAAAGTTCTCGATTTGTGTAGAGTTTCAGAACTCATTTTTAAACTAGTTATCCAGATTATGAAAGTATAACTTGGAGGTTGCATTAATGAAGAACGTATAAAGAATAAAATTCATGGAATATAACTGGAATCAACATTAATCAAAAAGTCCAAACAATTAAGGGAAACAACATTTTAAGTCGACGTACGTTAACACTAAACTTACGGCAAAGTTTGTTAAGGAAAATGAATCTTATTTTGATGATAATATCAAATTTCGAAAGCTGTGGAGGGTCAAGAAACAGGAATGAGAGTGACATAACATGATTCTTCCATTCAAAAATCAACAAATTCAGCTGGAATCGAACATTATAAATATGTCTTATGTATATATATAACTGGAAGTGGTGGGGGCACGCAGAACATATAAAAAAGACAAGAGTTTTGTGTTGACCAGTCAAATTTGTAAAAGAGTGTCGTAATTAGACAAGTGACAAAACTTAGAATTTCATGGGCAAATAAAAAGTAGTTAAAGCAGATCGTATTGATAAGAGAGCTCTCATATACTTATATACTGTATGAATCATTTTGCAATCTACCTCGACGTGATGATGTCCTTTAATAGAGTGATCGTTATTGTAATTATTCTTAATAGAGTGATCGTCCCCCAAAATATTAGTATACTCTTTTGTTTTCATTCGTAATTGACGTAATGCTAATTCGGATATATATATAGGGGTATACAACTATGGTTTGATTTATCCCAAGTGAAAACTAATACTAGTAATTTATTGAAATGCGATAACTTTTAATTCTTATGCTATTTTTCTATAGATGATTGATTGTACCGTTGGTGTTTGGTTGATGGTCTAAGCAATTGATGAAGTCGAAAACTTTAATTAGTTCTTTTGTTAAATCAATGACTGCGTCAAGTTGATCCATCTCATCTCATAATTATGATTTAAAAAATTATAATGATCGTAAGTACAGATTACTACACTATTTTAGAACTGTATAGGAAAAAAAAAAAGAATAGCTATTATTTGCAATTCCTCATTATAACAAGTGAATACAACAACAGGTTGTATATCAACTTCAATTATTATTATTTAATTAAATGTAATTAGGATAGGATATTCTTGATGAACTACCAAAACAAATGATGTGTGAGAAGGAAATATAAGAAACCCTAATTTCTATAAAAAAAATGATTAAGAAACAAGGAAAATCGGAACAAGTATTCGACGAGGGAGCGGCCAAATGACGACAGAGTGATTGGCCGGCGGTAAGAATGGGACCCAGGTGTCGGCAAATGGGATGACACGTGGCGGCATGAGAAAGGAATAATTTGGAGGAAATCGAGGTAAGAGATACACACAAGTGATGAGGAGGGAGGGAGGGAGAGCAAAGTGGTCGTCGTAGCAGCAGCCTGAGTGATTAGGTATTTGCTTGGCATGTGCTGTCTCACTCACATCACAGTCAGTATTTTTCAATTTGAAACTCCCCACTATATTCTTTTTTAAAAAAAAAAAACATAATAGCCAAATCTATCTGTTTCCAAATTATCTCTGACAAAGAAAAACATGATTGAACCAATTCTTCATCTTACTCTAGCTAGTCTGCTTTGTTAATTGTTGTATACTATATAGACTGTCTATCTTGTAAGAGAATATCTAGTACTAGTAGACAATGTTTTCGTTTAGAAATCATGCATTTTTAACTATTTAAAATACGTATATTTCTTTACTAAAAACTTGCATGATTATAATACTAGTTGGGAACACACACTAGTAACGAGAGAGACGTGTATAAAATAATGGAAAAAGAAGAGAAGAAGATCGGATTAGAAAGATTTGAGGCGCAATTTCCAAAGGGACCCGCATAATATTCTTGCCTCCATCTTCAAGCAAAGCATCAAACCACCAGAGAGCGTAGATTCCCATGCATCCATCTCTCTCTCTCTCTCTATCTTCTTCGGAGCTTTCTTTTTTGTTTTGTTTGTTTCCACTTTAGTGTCACAAATGTTTTTCTCGATTTCAGATAAATGGATTCGTTTTTTCACCATCTTATTCTTTCTCTTTGATTCATTCATTCATCAATAATGTGATCTATCGCTAAAAATCTCTACTTCTTTTTTAATTTTTAGAAAGCGTATTTTTTTCCATCTATAACTATAGCTTAGTTTACTACTAGTTCCTCAAAAGTTATTTATACGATATATGTTTTCAATTCTCAACAAATATTATTTAGTAAATTTAACGTTTTACCCCAAGAAAAAGAAAATAGTATTAAGTGTAGTTATATGACTCAACAAAATATATCATCTCATAATAAAAACTTCTCCTCACACACACTAATAATTTACATGTTTCGTTAAAAGGATACAAGTTCTTAATTATTGGACATTCACATACCTTTTGTTTTTTTGTTTTTTGAAACTTGAACTTGTAGTTATAATGACGAATCCTGTAAAATCTATCATTTTTTACTTATATCATAGACTTATAGTTATAAACTTATAGTATGTGTCGTCACCAAAATGATGCCGTGACTGTAGACGCGCGTCACGGAGTCGCGTGATAGAGTAACAAATGTTTCGTTTTGCACCGTGGGCCTATATTACGAATTTTCATCATACACTATGAAATTGGGCCTACACTCATTAGACCAATGGGCTCAAATAGTCTTGTTTTTGACCTTTGCGGTTGTTAAACCTTAAAAAGTTCAAATTAGAGAACACTGATATCATAATAACCGGTGAAAATATCTAATGTTTTTAGCTCCGGTAAACAGTTAAAATCATACCAACCGGAAAATTGTATCTATCCATACTCAAATGACATCTCTCATTTACTCACACGCTCTGAGACATCAACGTTTTGATCAGCTCCAATATCTCTGCTCTCAAATGGTTAACAAAATCAGGTACAGTCTTCTTCACTTCAGTAAACCACAGCTCATCCCGGTTCTTCATTCCCTCACAGCAAAACCATTCGCATATAACCCGAGCGACTGCAAGAAGGTAAACACCACAATCGTACCCATTCTTTTGCTGCGGTGAATCACTGCATTCTCTGTATGTTGCATCTCCGTTAGCCACAAATGGAGAAACCGCCTCGAAGAGGTGTTTGGCGCTAAATCTGTTCACTCCCATGAAGCTATCGTGATGGACAAACGTGTTGGCATCTTTGTAGTACACGAGTAAGCTCCAATGCAATCCGCCTTCTGCTACCTCCACATTCAGATTGTCGTTTACAGGGAATATCAGGAGGTTTTTGTCTTGACACTTGAGGGGTTTCATGAAATCTTTGAGGGATTCAGTGTCGGGGCAGTTGCAGATCCAGAAGGCAATGGAGGGAGGGATGAGTGAGATGGTAGGGGAACTGTGAACCGAGGATAAGTAGCTTAGGTAAAACTCGATAACACGATCATTCAGAAAGTTGGGTCCACTTAGGATGTCCAAATCTGATCTCCTAAGGACGACATCTTCGAAACTGAGGATCTTGTCATCACCAGAAGTATTTCCCATTGCGTTACACTGATACGCTTCAAATGGCTGCTACACTGGAGAATCTAGAAACTCTGCAATATACATAAACACAATTTGTTAAGCCAATTATAGTAAAACACAAAGAAAAGTAGATATTCTATTAAGTAAGGGATTCAAAAGATTCAATAAGGTGAATTGCTTCTTGTTCATTCAAGAACGTTATCAGTAACATGAGATCTTACTGTCTAGCATAAAGATTAACTAGAAGAGATTAGGTATTGATGAACACAGGACAATTCCCAGAGAACACTCAAACGTCATCAGTTTGATTCAATCGGAAATTTCAAAAACATAATTAAATCAAACCATACTTAGCGTGCGGATACATCAGAGATTGCTATTGAAACAAATTTTTCGTTCAGGCATTTTATCGAACAGTTTGAATACAACAGAAATTGGTTCGTAACACATCTACAAAACAAGGATCAAATTTGCTCCGATCATCTAAATAAAACCTAAGGATGGATACCAAAAATTGAACGGAGATAAAGAAACTCAGATTCTATCAGCGGAAAGAGACTTCCTAAAGAATCATTCACAAACAAGATTTCTCGATTTGATCAGGAAAAAAACACACAAATTATCAATTACCTTGATTCGATTGATATGAATACGCGATTCCTGAAAGATTCAGCTTACTTTTCCAGCAATCGGCCGCTTGACAAAACTGTAATCTGAATTGTTTTAGAAAAACTTGATCGCGAGAGTAGTATATTAGTATTAGTATTACTCCCAGCAAGAAGAAAAAGGAAAGAAAGAGCAAAAAAAAAAAAAAAAAAGGAAAATAAAGAAACCGACTTGGCTGTTACAGAGAAAGAAAACAACGAATCGCAAATATTATATTGGGCTCATAAACCCAACCAATTTGGGCCGAAAGCTAGGTCTTATCAGTATCTTCACAATACTGAAATGACGATTATACCCTTCTTATTCCGAGGAAGATTACGATTTAAATATTTCCATTTTTTATCAGATAAATTAAAATTATCAAAGTAACGAAAATACAATAAAAAGGAAAATTTTGCGAAATTAGTTTCCTTTTCCTAGTAGAGATAATTCCGAATTGTGTTGTAACTAGGAAAAGGAAAACTAACAAAATTAGACCCTAAACTTCTTCTATAAATACTATTTATCATATCACCACGGATCCAACAATCTCATCATTCACAATTCTCTCATACTTCTCAAAAACCACATAACAAATTTATTAAAGGAAACCCTTTTCTGTAAATCATCAATGGCAGTCGCTGGTGATACCTTTTCAATGTCCACCATGTTCAATGCTTTACCATACCCTCAAGGAATCTCCGGCTCCATTCCTCCTCCGGGGTTCGCCCCACGCGCCTCCGCCACTTACTTGCACGCTGCGATGTTCAACCTAATGACTTGCTACGAAGACGTGTCCTCCTTTAAAGAGATGATCGCAACGTTAGACAGAGCAGAGCTTCTGAGGATGGCCTCGTTGCTTACGTCAGACTCCGATTACTTCATGGCCATCGTCACAAACAAGCACGGCTCGAGACGCGTGCAGAAGCTCCTCGGCAAATCAGATGACGTGGACGCACTCTTCTGCGCCGCCATCTTGCGCCGCTTCCTCCACATCACGACCGACAAATACGCATCCTACGTGACGATACGAGCCATGGTCGTTTTTGATGACGAGGAGAAGAAAAAGGCAATGTACGAGCAGATTCTCTACTACGCTCTCGACCTAGCGTGTGACCAATACGGCTGCATCGCTCTCAACGATATCATAACCGACGCGGATGATCCTTACTACAGAGATCAGATACTAGACTTGGTCGCATACAACGCTCTCTGCCTAAGCAACGACGCTTCAGGAAACTTTGTGGTCCAACGTGTGCTTACATTGAATGACTTGCGTACCATGCACAACATCGCGGTTAGTCTCCGTGGACATTGCATTGACCTCTCGTTTAAGAAGTATGGAAGCTACATCGTGGAGAAGCTTCTGGAGGCGGATGAGTCAATGGTAGTGGTGGTTGTGGAGCTCTTGGAGTGCGACGGAGACAGGTTGATGAGGCTGGCAAGGAATGAGTTTGGGAGTTTCGTGGTTTCCAAGGCACTGAAATCGACGAAGATGTCTAGGATTGATCTGTTTTGGGATTTGGTGAAAAAGCTCATGCCTTTCCTCCGTATCTTGCGTAGGTCTCACGGAAGCAACATTGCAAACATCTTGGAATCGCTTAAGCTTCGTTGCTGATCAGTAACTCTGTGTTTAAGGTATAGTTACCTAAAAATTGGTCGGGTGTTTAAGGTAGATTACCTAAAATTGTTCTGGTGTTAATGGTAGTTACATAACTCTTGTAAGAAAGGTTTTTTGAAAAGCAAAGTTGGAGTTTTAATTTTTTTTTTTTTAAGTTACAATTTGAAAAACGATAATTGTTTTGTTCTTGGAAATAACAAACACAATAAGCAATAAGATCTTCTCCTCTCCTCTGCTCTCTAATAGTCTATCATCTTATTTGCTGCAGACTCCAGCTTGAAATATAATACTGTAAAGAAAATGTAAGCTATATAGAAAATTTGGAATCAGAATATATTGACTTGTTTATTTCGGTTCAAAAGTAGGAAATGTAAAAGGTAATTAATGAGAGTTATATGGTATAGTGGACAATCCATTGAGACCGAAATTAATTTTGGAGATGGGAAACTTGCTGAGCAAGTCTTTTCCTCTGTATTAATGAAGGGTTTTCGTTTAGATATGAACACCACCAATTCTTCAATTAGGTTTCTCTTTTTTTCTTTCTTTCTTAATTCTTTTGCTCTCCTTTAAGAATCATGTCTCTGCTTCTCAGCCATCCTCCTAAGCTCTGCTTTCGGAAACCCGTCTTTGTAAGATCTTCTCCTAATCACTCTAATGGCTTCTCATCTTCAACCTTGCCGCAAACTCCTCCTAGTGTCATCATGTACGTTGATCCTTGTGGAGCTGATCCCGGAAAACTCGTGATTATGAGGGCTGGTGACAGCTCTCCCCTGGAAAAGAAGCTTCCCATGGAGTTGACAAACGATATGAAAACGATCAAAACATCCAATGGATGGCTAACTACTTTGAAGGACGACGTGATGGGTCTCCAAGACATTGATCTAAATCTGGTTGCATCGGATGCAGATCCAAAACGTATTTCTCTTCCTCCTCTTGAGGCTCTTCCTCATTGCCAAACCCAAATTATCACCAATGAAGCAATGTCCTCATCTTCTCCCGAGGAAGAGGATTGTGTTGTGGCTGTCAAGTTCTTGGGACCTCAGCTCAGCTTTTTCAGACCCGCTCGAGTAACTCCGAGTGGACCAACATCAGAATCCCAAACCCTTGCTTCTTCTCTTCCCCTGTCATGTATTCCAAGAAAGATAACATGTTTCGCATACCTGGATCTGGAGGCCACCTCATTGCATCATGGGATCTTCACAAACATGGCGAGAAGCCCAAGTTTAGGAGGTTGCAGTTCAGAAAGATTCCCAATCTGACAAAGAACAACAAAGCGTTTCTGGATTCGTGCTACAAAAGCGAACACTTGGTGGAGTCAATAACCACCGGTGAAACTTTCATGGTTAAGTTGTACAAGAAGACCATCGGTGGTACTGCGAGGATAAAAACAGAAGCTTTTTAATGGTGTTCAAGCTAGATGATAAAGGAAGTGCTGTTTACACTCAAGACATCTCTGCATTTTCCTCACAAAGTCTTAACCTTTCTGCGTCCCTTCTAGCTCTTTTCCCGACATGTATCCTAACCATGTCAAAATCTTGGATGTCAACGAAACCACAATTGTCAATCTTGCTGATCAATTTGAAAGTGGAATTATTAAGAGTAGCAACCTCCATTAGTGACGTTGCGGAAAAAAAGAAGAAGATCCTAAAGTATCAGTGGAGCAACTTTGCTATATTCTCCCAAATAGTTATGTTTAAACTCTCTAGTAAGCAGCAATCATTCATTGGCGTACTTTAGTTACATATGGAGGATTAAATAATTGGTAACTAGTGTCAAGAATAAATAATGCCAAGAATCTCTACTACAAGAAGTGATGCAACCAACCAACACTTGTTTTGTGCTTCTGTTCAGGCTTCAGCTCAACGTGGTAACTATCTATTATATAATACAGAGCCTAAATGATGAGATTTTTTCAGGTTATATAATACAAGGAATCTTTGAATGTATGATTTAGGCGATCCTATAGTCCTATTACTATTTTAATTGAGTTTACTTTTTTTTTTTTGAATTAAGTTAACTCTTTTTTTTTTTTAATATTGATTCGCATATATATAAAAAAACAATGTGCTAGGTTTTGGGACGAATACCTAAATATATTTCTGAACTAATATAAAGTACAAAGCTCATATATATCGAGTTCTTTTAATTTACAAGGGTTTGACAAGCGAGGACATGGCGGCGAAGAGGAACACGGACCCCGTAAAAGCAGGAATTAGGGTTGCAATTGGTGACAGTAAGGAGAATGCGCTGTTTAGGACTAGGGGACTTCTACACAACGACCACATGGCTTCTATGGTCTCAGAAACTAGGCCGAGAGGAGCTTTCTATCCTCGTCAAACCAAGGCAGCTAAGAAAGAGTCTTGCGTTATCTGTCTCGAAGACATTGATTCTTATTATGTTTCCAGCTGATGAATGTGGTCACTCGTTTTGCTCTACTTGTGTTAAAAAATATGTAGAGGTGAAGCTGCTTGCTGGAAGGATACCGAATTGTCTTGACCGTCGGTGCACGTCTATGCTGTCTATTAATAGATGCCGCAATCTTTTGACTCCAAAGCTGCATTGTCTCCACATACAGAGTTTATTGTCCTTCGGCTGACAGAGTTTATTGTCCTTACCAAACGTGCTCTTACTTGATGTCCAAATTCATGCTTTCTCTTTATGAATCTTCTGAATCTGGATTTAGGAAGTGCTTTAAATGCGGTGGCTCCTTCTGCGTCCACTGCATGGTTCCATGGCATAGTTCGCTATCGTGCACCGATTACAAGAAGTTGCATTCTAATCCTCTAAACGAGGTGGATACAAAGCTAATGTCTTTGGCAAATCTTGAAGGGTGGCGTCAATGCGGCAGGTGCAAACAACATGGTTGAACTTTCTTGGGGATGCAACCACATAATTTGCCGGTATAATTTCTCTCTCTGTCTCACTCTCTCAAAGAATATATATATTTTTATTTGGGATCTTTTTTTTTTTTTTTCTTTAACGAATTTGATAATGTTTTGGCATGTAAGGTGTTGTTGCATATAACATACAATTTCATGCTTTCCCGTTTAGGTGCGGATATGCTTTTTGCTACACGTGTGGAGCCGATTGGTACAGAATGAGCCATGGAAGATGCATCACTTTTCGGTCAGGCAACGTACGCCCGTTTACTATTGTACTAGTTTCCTTGTTATGCCTAATTGTAATACTCACATAGTCTATTAAGACGACTCAGTACACACAGCTGGTCGCATCTATTATATGTGCTTTGTTCTTTCGACACTCTGAAACAAAATATATATTTCTTTGCTCTATAACAATTTGATGTTTTATAGAATTTTTCAAAAAGCTAACTGTTTTTTTGTAACTAAAATCCATATACAATTTTTATATAAGAAAAAAAAATCAGAGGCACGACTTCGACCCCCTGTTATATCGCTGAACCCTCAAAATTTGCCAGACTTCCGACCAAACCCCATCAGCAGAAATCAAAATCTATCCAAGGCACCCAAACATTAACATCGCTGCTCTCTGCAAAGGAGAAACATATCACTCTCACATATACTATCAAAACGGATGATTAACCATCAAAAATCACACATTACAGAATTACATGATTCAGTACCTTTCAAGTTCAAATTGCTCTTGGGGAATCTATGTTAGGGTCCTGCATCTTTGATGAGAACTCAATTCTATATGTGAACAGTCGTAGCAGTTTTTGAGTACAATTTTCCCAACACTCGGGATCAACCAGAGAAAATCCAACAAAGCGGAACCTCTCTTCATGCGAGAATCACATCCCATATGTCCTATTATACACATCTCCGGGACTTGGAATCCGGAATTTGGGTTCTTCGTATCCGTTGTTGTATATGCTCCCATTAAATCCCAGCCGTTCATTCCTAAGAAGCTCTGCCATGCCTAGAGAGTTAACACTTTGGCCTTCATTCCACTTATCCCAGTGACCATTAGACAAGATTGAATTTGCAGATAGTTGTTGTCTTGGGTGCTGTGAGAAAGGGGATAAGCTACTTCCCTGTGTTTGATCCATTAGCCTTGAGCTGATTCCATAAGGATCGGTAAGTGAAGGAGATAAGTTTCTAAGGTCATGATGAAACCCATTGACTTGTTGTTGTGCACCAGACAAAGACTGCTGTCTCAACATTTGGAATCCTGTTTCATTTTCAAAAGAATTCAGTTGTGATGAGAATCCTGATCTCCTATCCATGTCTGCATTTACCATCCCTCTTCCTACAGCTAGAATTGCAGGATCCACAAATTCAATATCACTTGCACCACTCGAATTACCAACTGAAGGTGGTACTTGATATGCATTCCTCAGCAAGGAAGAAGAGTCAAGAAAACGAGTTCCTACGATACAAGTGCACAATAGTTATAGTCTCTAGCATGAACTACACTCTAAGCTACCCCCTACTAGAAGAAAAAAATAAATACCTGGCACAGAATCAGAAGATAAGCCCATCCTTTCATGTGAAGAGAAGCCAGGAGGCGGTAACCTGTTGGGAGCAGAAAACCCTGGAGGAGCAGAAACTTGGGGTCGTGAAACTGCAAGAAGACAACGGGTGAAAAAGTTGGAAATCTAGCAGAAACATATAAAAAAACGCGAAAAGTCAGAAATACTAACCAGGATTCTTGTGCGAAGAGAATAAAGGACTAGCAGCAAAGTTATCCAATCCACCCGAGTAGTTTGATGCAAATCCATTTAGACTCCCGAGATTTTCTCGATAAATATCTCGGCTCACTACAGACTGCTGACTAGGTTGATTTCTTGACAACTGTCCATACATACTATGGGTGTCGCTGTCATATGCTTGATTATTAGATTCTTCATACCGTGCAAAAGAAAATCTAGACTGGCTATTATGTTGCTTTAGGAGGTTTGAGGGTTTAAGAGTACTAGATCGCTGATCAACTTCACCGAGCAACTCTGCCAAATTGTGTGTAGAAGTCAAGGATTCATCCCATGGATCAAAATCGAGTGACAAAATGTTTGAAATTATAGCATTCTCTGCACTGTTGATTTTGTTCCTGCCATCATTAGAAAACAGAGAGTTCTCCACAGTGTTAATTCCTTCATTAGCAAACAGAGAGTGCTCCACACTGGTCATGGATTTATCACCAAATCCATTTGGAGATGTCCATTTGGAAGATGCAATCTATCACTGCCTCTATCCAAAGAGGACCTCGAATTTGAGTCGTTCACACCTGACACACCTAAAGTTTCACAAGGCGGGAAAGAACGAGAAGCCATATGATTTGTATCCAAAATGGAACTTGACAAATTAGACATAAACCGCGAGCGGATAATATCCTCTTCAGGGTGATGCTGTTGGCTATCGAATCGTGATCTATCCTCCACTTGTAATTTTGAGCTACCTTGCATCTGCGATTGCAGATCTGATCTCCACTCCCACTCTGGCCTTGAGAGGGGGACCCCATCCTCTGATACGATAGCTTTCTTATCAGTGTTTATAGAACTATCCATCCTACATTGCTCTAACTGTGGCAACTTTGATACCTCATGACCAGGTTGTCTAATAGAACCTTGATCACACCAACTACCAATCGCCATTGTAATATCGGGATGTTCATCCCTACAATTCATATCAATCCCCATGCGTGCAACACCATCCGACAAGTTTCTTACAATAGGGCCATCTTCTACAGCTTCATTTGCATCGTTAAATGAGTTCACAGTAGCTGAAGGCTTGTCAATGTCCCGGTCACCGTAGGAAGAGTCTAATGAACTGGATAACCTATTGCTATTGGGATCTCTATCAAGTGAGGTAGTCCTCTTGGACCCGGAATCAACCACAACATTATGCTGCAAAGACTTCAGCACGCTAGGTTTGCTTTTGTCCACAACTATTTCGCTTTCTTCTTTGCGCGATGGTCTTTTAAGAACGTCATTTGCATCGTTAAATGAGTTCACAGTAGCTGAAGGCTTGTCAATGTCCCGGTCACCGTAGGAAGAGTCTAATGAACTGGATAACCTATTGCTATTGGGATCTCTATCAAGTGAGGTAGTCCTCTTGGACCCGGAATCAACCACAACATTATGCTGCAAAGACTTCAGCACGCTAGGTTTGCTTTTGTCCACAACTATTTCGCTTTCTTCTTTGCGCGATGGTCTTTTAAGAACGTCACTAGAGGATACAGGCCCATGAGCTGCGTTTGCAACTACAGCGGAAAACGCCAAGTTTCCATTTACCGATGTTGATCTTTGCACATCAGAAGATCCATTTGAGGTAGCCGAAGTTGCTAAAGACTGCTGGTTTGCAATATGTGTCCCCCTGCAACAGAATTCCCTATTTTATCAGATTGACCAGTCGGAAATACTTCACATAAAAAGCATCAGGTTAAGACATACCATGACGCTGCAGCAGGGAGAGCAGTTGATCTGCTAGAGCTCCCACTCCCACTAGGAGGAGAATACCTGGGAGCACTTGCTGCATTCTGCTCATATAAAAATATATTGAGACATCAAATATAAGCTCAGTAAACCAAAAAATTACATAGCTAGTCATGCCACAACTTCATTTTAGTAATGAACTAGGATTAATACATAGGAAATGCTTCAGATGTTTAGTATTTTCCGGTTTGTTTTGGGCCGTTTAAGGCTTTCGAGAATTTTTGGGGCTAAACATCCTAGAAAATGGTTTGTAATCTACTCAGAAGTTAAGAAAACATATTCTTGGAACACATGACTCAAGCCAAATAGAACGTAATGTCAAGGGCAAGTTGAGATTGAACTGAACTTACGGTTGAAGGAACCTTTACAACTGGTTTTGCTGAAGAAATGTCACTAGAATAAGCATCCAGTGGTGGAGGTAGTATGCTCCCTGAACGGTGCTGCAGAGTATTTGTTGCTCCAGTAACTTGTTGAACTCTACTCCTTCAAAATTACTATAAGACTTAACTAATCATCCAAAAATACTAGAGCAACCATCATATTTTACATATACTAAGTAAAACGGATCCAGGAAACAGAACAATCATGAATGCAAGAAGAAATTATTTAGATGGTAAAAATTTACCTTGTATAAGCTGATATGACTTCATCTTTTGTAAAACTATCTTCTTGAGAACCAACCTCATGCAAATAGAGACAATCAGGATTGACGCATGCCTGAAATAAAAACATGCAATTCATAAGCCAAAAAGACAAAAATTACAACATTTATCTGAAAAGAGGTAACCAAAAGAACAACTCAGGGACTCAGCAAGCAGAACATGAATCCATTGGAGACCTACCACATTTCTCAGCCATGCATGACAATACTTGGTGGTCCCAAAACATGCCCTGCAATATACATGAGTGAGAGTACATAATTATTAGGTGAATGATTTCAGATAGTTTCAGAAAATAAGAAAGCAAGTTAAAACTTACTTCAGTGATTTACCATCCAAGATAAACCCATGAACAGCCTGAATGCAGCGAACAGCCTCTTCCTCTTTTCCATAAGTAATATATCTGGGACAGGAGAAATTTTTATCAGAAAAAAAAAAAAAAAAATTATAGCAAAGGCAAAGAAATTTATGCTAAGAGGAAAGTTTTACGATAAGGGAAGTCTATACAGAAACGCACACACTGCATGTATTGTTTGGGAATTGTTGGATGACACCAGATGTTGTTCGGGACATGGAAACCTTGAGAACTTTTCCATACTGACCAAAATATTCTTTATGCTGGAGTAGCTGAAAAAAAAAAAAAGGAAGGCTAGTTAAATAGCAATCCACAACAAAAAGAATATTAGAGGTTTGGATGAAACTTCACATACATCTTCATCTGCTAGATTAAGGGGCAACCCAACGATGTAAACAAGATTCCTTTGAATCACTCGCACACTGGTGAGTTGTTGCTTTCTTCCCTCAGAAGGTTTTGATTTAGACTTTTGGATCTTCTTGTGCCCCATGTTACCTTCCGAGGCAAGACTGTGAAGGGGCAATAGACAAAAGCCATCAGCAAAAGAAACCAAAAAAGATTTTCCCAGACTAAAAATTAAATTCGCCAAAAAGATAATGCATCATCTACCTGTCACAATTAACAGTCATCCCTACAATCTTTTCTTTGTCATATGGAGTGCGACAAGCTGGACAACGCCCTTCTATTTGATCTTTCTCTGCCATGTCAACTATGTGATGCCAGCACCAAACACATATCTGAATCACATATCACAAAAGTTTTAACAGAACTCATATCTGAATCACAGATCACAAAATATATTAACAGAACAAAAATCAATGGTCAATGAGGCTAGCAAAAGATGTGCAAAATTCCACAACAAAGTCATTTCTTATCACATATATTATATTCCCGTGAGACGCAGATAAACCGTAGCAGAAACATTGAGATAAGCCAAGAAAATTAGATCGTAACCTAAGAGGCTTTGAGAAAGACAGGAGCTATTGAGCATTGCAATAAGCAAAAAACTGTTCTCCCTACTATAATACTCAGTTTCAAGACTAAGCAGTAACAAGTCAATACACTTGTTAACAGAAAACTGAAGGTAGATGGTAATACCTGATAGCCGCATTTGCAAGGCCTCAACTGTTGATCAGTCAGGTCCATCTCTTCAGCACACAGTGGGCAGGTCTTCTCTCCATGGTCACTCATGTTGGTCTATAAGAGAATCTGAGATACATTAATCAACAAAGTTAAGAACACCCACAAACGCTTTTATAGATTCATAAGCAATCATATAGAAGTAAAAAGCCAAACTGCGCTGAAACCACAATCTCAACCACAGGCTAAATTGGCTAAAGTTTGATAAGTATCGAATGTCGAAATCTACATATAGGTTGTTCGTTGCTTTCATAGAGATATAATCAAATCATAGAATTATCAATTTATCATATGTTCACTCATCTCATCAATCAAATGCCAACTTACAAAAATCTAAAATTTACTCTAAAAATTCAAACTTTCGGATCGAATACTAAGGAATATAACAATCAGAATATATACAACAATCTACAATGAAGAACTCCGAAAAACCGATCTGTGCATGCGCCGTGAAATGATTCAATTAAAGACGCGTCAACGGACAAAAAGTGAAAACCAATCGTTATGAAACAATCACAAAAAAAAAAAAAAAAAAAAATCCAAAATCGCAATCACGATTAACGATCCAAACTAATAAACTGATGATCCAATTAAAAAAAAACCCCTCGGATTAAAAAAAAACACAGAATTAGGGTTTTGAGATTCAACAGATTCAAACTCAACGAGAGAAAAAGGAAGGAGATTTCTCAATAAGATGCAAGAAGAAGAAGAAGAAGAACACATACGATTCGAGAAGGATCGATTGAGATTGCTGAAGGAGGGAGGGAGATGGAAGAAGATTTGAGATGAGGAAAAAAAAATGAAGAAGCTCGAACGAGAGAGAAGAGAGAGAGAGATATGGATGGCTGTGATTTCTGGGGCAATGGCTTTTTTAACCTCTTAATATTTATATATAAATATTTTTATTTTTTTTTGTTGTCTGCTGCCAGATCCACGTTGCTGTCTTGTTAAACTATTATAAAAAAAAAAGGTTTTGGAAACTTATTACCCTTCGATTTCTTGTTTTATTACTGATTTAGTCCGGTTCGGTTTTTGTTACTCGGTTGATTTTGGCCGGTTTTATATTACTACCAAAATTACCCAACCACATGTAAAAAATCTTCTAGTCTTGGAATTTTTTTTATGTTACCAAAAAAAAGAAATTGTAAAACCACATATAAGGAAGGGTATTTATAGCTATATGACTACATTTTTTTAAAAAAGATTATCTATGTGAATAAATAAGTGGCAACATCATATTTTAGATCAGTTAAAATCAAATATATTTGGTATTAAGTATACCAGATATGCCATATACAAACAAATTTTATGCTATTTAATTTTATGAATAATCAAATTACTTAATTTTATAAATAGTTATATTCAAATTGGACTAAAAACATGTTAAATCGTCGTGCTTGTAGTTTGTGAAAACAAGTGTAAGTAATATCGTTTGCCAGTTACTAACAGCATGTTAGCTTCGTTGTGGTTATCCAAAGCGTAACACATCATATCGATGATGATTTTTTTAGGCACTAGTTTTTTCTTACATAAAAATAAAATCAAAATTAGATTAATTTTGATCAAAATTAAATTAAAAAAAATTCACTGTATTTAAAGATTATAGTGGTTGTGTTTGATTTTGTAATATATTTTAAAAACAGTTTGAAAATTATTTGGATTATTTGGTTTTTCAAATGCAACCTCATAGTTCAATGTTATCCAGCTTTTGAAGGAACAATCTTCCAAATTCGAAAAAAGAACTCTCCAAATAATGCAAACAAGAGTTTCTTATTTCACTCTCATTGAATCATTATTGTGAAATCCTTTGATGAAGAAAGCAAATGTTAACTCAATTTAATCAAACTATATATCTCATTAAGTATAGAATTGACATGTTATTTTTGTAAACATGAAATGTATATCAAGTGATCCAAATGAATAAAATTCATGATGCCCGTTTTAGTTTATTTTAATCAAAATATTATTAAGTATACTAGATACAAATTTGTGTCGTGTATGAACGAATTTTACGCTATTTAATTTATAAATAGTTATGTTATTTAATTTTATGAATAGCTATGATAAAAAAAAATGTTTGAAAATTACATAGTGGTTAAATTCATGTGCAACTTGTTTCTTAGTATCAAAAAATGTTTTCGAATGTTTTAAACCTACCATGGTCATTAAACAACAAATGGTAAAATATTAGATAAAAACTATGAATAGAGAGATGACTAATAGGAAATGTATTTCTTTCGTTGTTGTTAATAACTTGAAAGTTTAAATTATATAAATACGAAAATTGAGTGGGTGGATAAGTTAATTTCAACGTTTGACAATAAATTTCATCATGCCATCAATTGAAACCAAAGATGGTGGTATAAAGGCCCCTTCATCGATCGTTTGAACTTTATTGTATTAATAATATTTCCACCGAAACCGATATTTGCTGTGTAGAGTAGTTGAAGAGCCTATCATACATTGATACATACAAGTGCTTTTTCACTACTCTCTACTTGTAAATTTGTGATGGATATGTCAACTGATTCTTTGAATAAATTTCTTTGTTTAACGTTTTAAGTCCACACCACAAAAGAGATACCAAGCACAATCACCGGTTGGTTCGATTCGGTTCGGTTTTATCTTATTAAAAAACCTCGATCGGTTCGGTTCTGACATTTTTCTATTAATTAAAAAAAAAGTCTTTAGTTTATATTTATTTCTTTTGTAGCGATTAGCGAGAGAACAATCCCATTGACGCAAGCTCTCTCCTCACAGAGAAGAAAAAGAGAGACTCGATTAGCTCACAGATCCACCACAAATGGATAAAACTTCTCTCGTATCTGATTTCCTCTCCTTTCTCAATGCTTCTCCCACCGCTTTTCATGCCGTTGGTAATTTCCCTGTTTTCTAGTTCCTCAGAGTTTGAGGGTTCTGTTGTGTAAAGTTTTAAAATTGATTGATTGATTGATCTATAGACGAGTCAAAGAAGCGGCTTTTAAAAGCTGGGTATGAGCAAGTTTCTGAGAGAGATGATTGGAAACTCGAGGCCGGCAAAAAATACTTCTTCACCAGAAACTACTCCACTATTGTTGCTTTTGCCATTGGTCATAAGTAAGTTACCACTCATTGTTGTTGTTTCTCTACTAATCCAATATAGCTGCGAGTTAAAAGTGAGAATCTTTTGGATTTTTTTTTTGAATAGATACGTAGCTGGAAACGGGTTCCATATCATAGGAGCTCACACTGATAGCCCTTGCCTCAAATTGAAGCCTGTATCAAAGGTAGGTGCCCATTTCGGTTTTTAGGAGTTTCACTTGCCGTTTTAAATTATTTTGACAAGAAAGTGTTTTGACAGATTACTAAAGGTGGATTCTTGGAGGTTGGTGTTCAAACATATGGAGGTGGCCTTTGGTATACCTGGTTTGATCGTGACTTGACTGTTGCTGGACGTGTTGTTGTTAAAGAGGAGAAAGCAGCAGGTTCTGTCTCATATTCTCATCGGCTTGTCAGGATTGAGGATCCTATTATGAGGATTCCTACTTTGGCCATCCACTTGGACAGGTGGTCAACTTTGTGGAATACTTCTTAGACTCTTGTTTCTAATTGTTTTTGCGATTAGCAGACGACTATATGTTTCTCACTTATTTTATGTAGAGAAGTTAAAATAAGACTTTTCCTTTTTGCCTTGCGGACAGGAACGTGAACAGTGAAGGTTTTAAGCCAAACACTCAGACACAACTCGTTCCTTTACTAGCAACAGCTATCAAGGTGCGCTTTTAGTGCCTGCTATGTTTTTCAGAACAAACTTAAAATAAGAGAATTGTTACACGACATGACTTCACTTATTTCTTTCGTAGTTCCGCTGTTTCATTCAGTCTTGCTAAAATGTTTGTTTGCACATTAGCTATCTTTGTGAACCCTTTAACTTTTGGTTGTTTTATCTATGATGTCAAACCGTGGTTGTCAAGTTTTCAGCAGACTTGAATTCTTTCCCTTTTGCATTTTATTTACATTGTGTGGTATATATATGAAGGCGGAGCTCAACAAAATGCCAGCTGAAGATAGTGAACTTGATGGAGGAAAGAAGTGCACTCAAACTAGTTCAAAATCAAAGCATCACCCACTTCTAATGGAGGTCTAGTTGAAATATGAGATTTGTAGTTTTCATTGTGAATGTTAGATCTTGTTCTCATTTAATAATCAACTAGTCCTTGTTTTTTTCTTTCTAATTCTTAGATTATTGCAAATGCGCTGGGTTGTAAACCTGAGGAGATATGCGATTTTGAGCTGCAAGCATGTGACACTCAGCCAAGCATTCTAGCTGGTGCAGCAAAAGAATTTATTTTCTCGGGAAGACTAGATAATCTCTGTATGTCATTTTGCTCTCTGAAGGTACGTCTTTCACTTTTACTTTTGAGAAATATATGAGTCCATGGTCTATATTTCCTGATCTTAACTATGCCAGTTGGCCTCCACTCTCTCCATGCTCTTCACATATAAAGACATGTGTTTAAGCCCAATTTAACTTATGTCCACCTAGTAGATGTTTCTGTACAAGTATGTTAACTCACGTTGAGTGTATGTTTTGATATGGGTCACATCAAAGTGAGCATCTCTTTGTTTTTTTGTGCGACGAAAGCATTTATAACCATTTGCCACTCTCTTTGAATGGGACTCAATATCTAACTTTATCCATTTTGCTACTGAATACATTGATGAACAACTGTCAGTCGATTCGGGTGCTCAATTAATCTGTCTGCAATTGCATATTTTCTTAGTTTAATCTGATGCTGAACTATATGTTTGCTACAAATATTTGAACTTTGTTCATAGGCACTTATAGATGCAACGTCTTCTGAAAGTGACTTAAAGGAAGAAAGTGGAATAAGAATGGTGGCACTATTTGATCATGAAGAAGTTGGTTCCAATTCAGCGCAAGGAGCTGGTTCCCCTGTCATGATTGATGCTATGTCACACATCACAAGTTGCTTCAGTTCTGACACTAAGGTAGCAACGCATTCAAGTGATAGACATTAACCTGGGGCTTGTGTTATACTTTTTGTTTCTTGTTGCTCATTATAGTTCACTACTATTTAACGGTTACAGGTGCTTAAGAAAGCGATTCAAAAAAGTTTGCTAGTATCCGCTGACATGGCACATGCTTTACATCCAAACTTCATGGTAATCATTTCATCATTTGGCAATATTTTTTTCATAAGTTGATGTCTATCCTTCATTGCATTGTGATTTCATTTTTATAGGACAAACACGACGAGAATCATCAGCCGAAGATGCATGGAGGACTTGTCATCAAGCACAATGCAAATCAACGTTACGCAACCAATGCCCTAACTTCCTTCGTATTCAGAGAGATAGCAGAGAAGCATAATCTTCCTGTTCAGGTATGATTTGCCTGAGAGTGATCCAGAAAATTTTCTTACATGAGTATGGAGATGTTTGACCAAAAAATTAATAATGAGTATGGGCATAAAAACTGCAGGATTTTGTGGTGCGTAATGATATGGCTTGCGGATCCACCATTGGTCCAATCCTAGCAAGCAGTGTGGGGATAAGGACTGTTGATGTTGGGGCTCCTCAGCTCTCGATGCATAGCATCCGTGAGATGTGTGCTGCAGATGACGTGAAGCATTCATATGACCACTTTAAAGCTTTCTTCGAAGAGTTCACTCACCTTGACGCCAAACTCACTGTTGACGTTTGAGAGCTTCTATATTTTATTTTGCTATTTAAGTTGGAACTGAAGAAATCTTAATCCTTTGTTAGGAATTAATGTATACTGTAATAAGGATTTATAGCAATGTTATGTTGCTTGGGGTTATCATCAAGTTATTCTTCTGAATATTCATCAACTTCTTACTAAAAGTTTGAATTGAGTTGTTTAGGTCAATTATCTTGAAATGATACTTTTGTTGCGCTTCCAGGCAAACCCGTCATGGTTCATGATGGTGATTCATAGCCTGGTCGGACTCTTAACAAATCACAAATCTGGTCCCAAGCTTGTAAATGTCATGGATTGAATAGAAAATGCACGACATGTTCACTTGTATTTGTCCAAAAAACTTGTCAAATATCTCTATTATAGGTTTGACTTATAAGAAAAATAGCTCTTGCGGAAGCCAATCATGCCTCAACAACAAGTGCTTTCTACATATTTTATTTCTTACGTATACAAGATCATAAAGTGAGTGTGTTCAACAAAGTTTTAACCAGTAGTGATAAGAGAGTAAGAAAAATAGTTAACTAGAAGAAACCTAGTTTTCAGTCAAAAGCAGGAGGAAGACCTTTGTTATTATACTTTGTACAGTCAAATGGTCCTACAACTTGATTACTCTTCTTCTTGACCTGGCCATCACAAAAGACAAAATGGTTTCCTCAAGTTAGTTTTCACGAACTAATTTTATGACATCTACTTATCTTTTGAATGAAGGTATTTGATAAGTTGGTCAGTTAATGAAGATTATAACAAAATTAAGAGATATTCTACTAGTGCTCTTATCTATGGTAGAAAATCAACCAAACTAATAAAGTCCAAATGTTTTGAAAGTCCCAGTGTTTCAACTTGTTTCCTAATATCAAAACCAAATTGAAATGAGAGAGGGAGAGAGGATTATACCGGGGACCATGGACCTGGTTCAGGAACAGATTTCTCTGTTGGTGAATGTTGCACACGTCCACTTTTCAGTGTTAAGATTTCCTGCATATTTAACAGAAGAGTTCTGCTGAGACATTACCAAAATAATTATGTATAATATGCAATAACAGCAAGTGGGTCTTCAGTTCATTATCAAGGTTTAATTCATATATTTGAGAAATTTATACCTCCCCAGCAGCTTCAATTGCAGCTAACCACTCGTCAGAAAATGGAACAGCATTTGGAGGCTTTACAATTATAGGATCAGGTTTCTTCTCAAGTTTAGCATCCCTATTGAAACAGTAAATTATCAGCGGATTTCTTAAAAATAAAATGCACTGGAGGAAAAGAAAAGGATTACAAGCGGAGAATACTTACAGTGGTATCATCTTATCATTGCCTTCTGATGTCTTGCTTTCTAATGTCAAAATGTCATCGCTGAGTACATTTGACTCGTTAGTCTGCATATCATCTCTGACTGAGAAAGTCTCTTTCATGGTTACTGGAGTTCCTGATTCTTCCTCTCTGGGCGCAAGTGATACAGGATCAGGAGAGATCTTTACAATTTGAACTTCCTCTCCGTCATGGGGGACGAGTTCTTGACCAGAAACCTGTGCACTGAAATCCTTTTCAGCATCTATCTGGAATTTAGCTTTTACAACATAGTTATGCTCAATGCTTCCGGAATTTGAATCATCTTTTGACATCCCTTCAGGTATTCTGGAAAAAACTGTGCTCTCATGTAGACATTCAGGATCTCCAAATATAGAATCCGAGGAACTGATTGATTCACTTAGTAGAGTTTTAGTTTTTCCACACAGGTCTGACGCAGTATGGATATCTTCTACTTGGGGATATTCTTGTTTAAGAATGCCCTTGACGGAAAACTCATCAATGTCACCAGTGAGCTCTGAATCAGTAATCACATCCACCTCTGTGCGCTCCAAATTACCCTCAGGCTCCTCATCTGAACAATCTGAGTCTGTAACCAAGTCCATGTCTTCCAGCTCTGAGTTATCTTCAAGCTCCACATTTGAATAGGAGAAAACAGCAGCATCTTTTTCTGGAGAACAACCAACTAATGTTCCAAGTTGATCAGCTTGTTTCGTTGCACAACCATCATTTACATCAGATGTAATTTCACTACTCGAACAATTGTATTGCTTCCGCTTTTCAGAAGTTGATTTCTCCGGGAAGGGTTTAATCTCCGTGTTAACTTCAACGGAGGAAGGCATTAGTAATTTTACTTGTTCCATGTTGTCAGCATCAGAAGAACCAGTAAAGCATTCTATCTGCATATCAGGCTCATCAGCTCTTTCGTCCCTGGTCAAGACATCTATCTCATGGCCACCCTCTTTCATCTCAAAGACTAATTGACTGGACAAATGTTGTTCTTCAGATTCTCTAAACCAGTCTTTGCATACAGAAAATGGACCATTGAAATCAGCCTCACAGTTTGTCTCTGAGCTATCGCTTAGTTCAGTTCTCTCCTCCGATTCTAATACAGCTTGACCATTACCCACCATGTTATGATCACACAAGATATTCGAAACCGCGTTTTCCTCAAGATGGTTGCATGGCGATTGAACACAATCTGGTGCTTCAGCAGGCCGCAAAGGTACGAAAACATTTTCAGTATTACCTAACTTATTTTCTGAAGAAGATGGATCGTCTACATCACCCTTTATTGAACCAGAATCCCCATTGAAAGTTGGGTCTGCAGTGAAGGAATCTAAAACCTCAGGCTGCTTTGCTACATTTTCAGTAGAATGATAGACAATTAACGCATCTTTTTCTCCAGAAAGGCAATGACTAATCTCCTCTTCATTTCTAGGGTGCACGCATCCATTTAGAGGTTGTCCATGTACGTCCGGTGTATCAAAATGTCTACTAAAATCATTGGTGGAACACATATCTTCTTCCTCCCGATTGCTGACTTGCAACTGTGAGTAGTTATCAAACAGTGTCAACTCATCGCAAGGAGGACCCTGCATCGGGGAATCCATAGAATCTTTCAGCGGTGAAGCACAGTATTCTTTTTCTGAGCAGCAAGACTTCCTTCTCTCATCCCTATTATCGTCAGACATATTACCATCATGCACATTACTTTTGCAACCTGAGTGCGGTATCTCACTGTTACTCTGGAATTCTTCACACTTTGCAGTAGAAATCCTCTCAGATGTACAATAAGTTACATCATCCATAGCTAATTTTCCAGTATCATCTTCAGCGGTACATTGGTGCTGCAGGTTTTCATTTAGCTGAGAACTCAATGAACAACACAACGCTTTGGATTCTACTTCCTGGGTGCTTTTCAAGTCCACTTTCACCTTTTTTTGTGAAGGTTTGGGTAATATAGATTGAGCAGAGAATTTTGCAGTGGAACCTGAACTGCTGAAGTTTCCAGTTGCTGCCTTTGAGTTAACACCAGGAACCTTTTCAGAAATTTGGGGTTTCTTGAAGGTAGGGATCGAAGAAAAATGAGAGGCTGAACAAACATCAGATCTGGCTAGCTGACTATTTTTGTCTCCTGCACCGTGCGACGGTTGAGAGTCAGACTGCAAAAATCAGGAATAAGTATGAGAGATTTACAAGCACAAAACCTAGTTATGACACGATATAATTCAGTATATTTCAATAATATACCTGACTGAAATAGCCAATGGAAGGTTTTGGCACTCTTAAGCCTGATGGTTTTCCTAGTCGTGAAACTGCGGACTGCGTGTTTCCAACTCTGTTGGAAGAACTTTGAGCTAACGAGGTGCCCAGAGTAATTACATTAGAGTCTGTCGATCCATGACCAGGCATAGCCACAATTGATGTAGTCATAGGGCCAACGTTGGACTTTCCAACGACAGAATGCTGTGAGTTGGATACTGAAGATATTTCTGATGTTTTGCTGATCTAGAGTTCAAGAAAATGAAATACATTACTCTCAATCGGAAGACAATGGGAAAGAAAGCATTTGCTGCAAATTTCTAGTGCATAAACTATTTGCTATATTGGTTTGCAGAGGGGCAGCATAGCTTTACCATATTTCTTCTAGCTGGCTTAAGAGAGGGCTTAGGAATTGAAGATTTACTCGCCAGACTGGATTTTGTTTTACTCTTGATGCTTGAAGTGTTTCTAGAGGAACTTCCAGATCCTAAGCTTCTCTGAGAATTCTCTGTCGTATCAGAAGAGAAAACCAAGGTAATGCGATCAACAGCAATATATAAACAACATGTCGCAACAATTTATTCGAAAAAAGAAGCAAGAGAATAAAAACATGTTATGAGGCATACTTAATTGAGTAGGTTGACTATTTTTCGGTTTGCTTGGACTTTGAGTGGTCCTTTTCATATTGTTTGGAGCTGTAATTGGATCAGATTTGGCTGTAGGAACTTTAGATATGCTCAGCTCCCTGCTACGTAATGTTGTTGTATGCACATTTGCAGGTCTTTTCAGGGTTCAAGGAAGTTAAGGTTAACGAGCAAAAAGTAAAAAAAAAACAAGAAAGCAATAGAAGCAGCCAATGATGGTGATTGCCTAAACACTCGTTAATCCAATTAAGAAAAGGATATGAAGAAGAAGGAGGAGGTCGGGGGCAGCCACTGCGCTTGGAACCACTCCTCAATTCCTGAGCTGATGTAACTTTTTTCTGGGCCTATAATGCAGACATTCAATGTTTAGATAGAATTTGCCTTAAAGAAATTGTAAGAAATGACAGATCACCCTCATTAACTCCATAAAATTTAGGTCCAGTAACTCACCAAGGAAGACTGGGCTTTAGATGGTGATCCGTACTTGGGCAGTATACCACTCACAAACTTCTTCTCTCTGTGTTTACTATTCACAGGCAAATCGTCAAATAAGTTTTCTTCAAGTGCTTGTAGTCCTGGTGAAACACTAGTACATTTGGAAGCTGACGTTGACTCTCTATACTCTTCCTGAATGGCAGATAACCGATCTCCACCAATTTGGCAAGCAGTTCCAGTTATTTTAGATAGCTCAGATGAATCCAAAACACCTGGTTCATAACCAATCACACACCTTAGTACCATAGACTAAACAAGAGAATGGTAAACAAATCCATTAGAACAAAAAAAGTCAGTCACCTTCTTCCGTTGAAAAAGCTCTATCCCATGCTAAGCTTTTACGCAGATTAAAACCAGCATTCTTTTTCTTCTTCTTCATCTGCTGTCGTTCCACACTCAATTTGGGCAATTCAACTTTAGAATTCTCCTTTCCTACACTATCTGTATCAACAGTAGGGCATGACTGCTCCATGCTGTTGTTGTTTCCTGTTACTCTTCCTGCAAAAAGAATCCACCTTCATATATCCGCAAAATACACAAATTTATGGAGTGAACATCTAACATTCCCATTTTTCCAGACAACGCTAATTCAAATATTCAAACACTCTAAACAAAGGGGGAAATTAAATTCAAACAACGCTACTTCAAATGTTAAAAACACTCTAACAATTGAACGAAACTCGGATCCAGAAACCGAAGCGCACTTACCAATTGGGGAAAAAGGAGGCCGAGTAGGAACTATACGACTCGATCTAGGGATTTGAAGAGGTGAGCAATTCAAATAACTCTTTTCTCGGCTCGAATTAACTTTCCTCGGAGTATTATTCAGAAGCCAGTAGTCTTCGTCGTCTCCTCCAGAGATATCTAAGAGATCCTTGTCCATTTCTAGCCTCCTTCCGCTTTCTAGCAGTTTCCGAGATCTGACAAGTGGGGAATCAAAAATCGTATAGCTAGCTAGGGTTTTTCCCCTACTTACACTGAGAGAATCTCGTCGGAATAGGCGAATTAACCTAGCCGGTAATCGGAAAAACGTTCGGCCGATGTAGGATTCGACTGTAGAAAGGAATATTCCGGCCTCGTAAGCGGGAAGAGAGGTTGAAAAAAAAACTTGAAATTGAAAAGAAGATCAGACCAACGTTCTCCTATAATCTCAGGTTGATTTTGGTCATTTAATTCAGAAATATTGGGCCGAAATTCAAGCCCATACCTCTTTTTGGGCCTTAACCTCTATTTTGGTTCTCCGAAGCTTTTTTTTGTTTTTATTCCAATTTGAGGCAATAGCGTTCAGGACAGGACAGTCTCTCTCTGTTTTGCCTACAAAGGTCAAAATCTCTAAATGATCTCTCATAAACAAGTTTTACTCTTTCTCTATGTTGATGAACTCATTTTCACCTTCAGTTCCATTACAGAGTTAGGGTTTCAGAGACAAAGAGATGAGGACGATGGATAAAAGTCTCTCCTTTAATAGACTCTTCTTTTGTTCTTGATTCTATACAATTACACTATGTATCATATGTTCTGACTGGTTTCTTTCTATGGAACAGGAAGTTATGTGGATGGTCGTCTCCCAAAGTTCTTCAAAGTGTATTTACCTGATGAATCTGGAGATGATCTGGTAAAGACACACTTCTCTTCACTCTCTTTTTGGTTTTTGTTATATATGTTTATCTGTAGATTTCTAGTTTTATTGAGACTTTTAGATCTTTTTTCAGGAATTACCCATCTCTTTCAACAGCTTTTTACCAAAGTCGTTGCCTAAAAGTGTAATGGTTAGAAGCATTTATGGAAACATTTGGAAAATGGCGTTTAGGAAGTGTTGTGGTGATATCGAGAGATTTGTTATGGTTAATGGGTGGAAGAAGATTGTAAAGGAGGTAGGTTTGAAGGGTGGAGAGTTCTTGGAGTTTGAGTTTGATGGCTCATGGTGTTTCAATTTCTGTGTCTACGGCCGTGAAACGTGTAAAATGCTTAGAAGTTCAGTTCAAGTCAAAGAGATCGAAGATGTATCGTCTGATGGTGAAGGTGAAAAACATAGTGATGATATCACAGTTCTTGATGATGAGAATGATGATGGTGTTAATGGTGATCGATATTATGGTGACGAAGATAAATCTAGTGAAAATATCATAGTTCTTGATGATGATTCTAGTGATGTTCAAGATTATTATGAGGAAGATACATCTAGTGAAGATGCCACAGTTCTTGATGATGCTGATAATGATGATATTAGTGATGTTCAAGTATTATAGTGAGGAAGATACATCTAGTGAAGATATCATAGTTATTGATGACGATGATGATGATGATGATGAGAATGAAAGAAGGAGAGGAGTTAAAACAGAGAAAGGTATGATAGAAACTTTCTGTCTTGTGAAGTGAACTGATCATCACTTGTCTTTTAATATTCTTGCGTATAAATTTTGATAGGTTCTTTTGGAGAACATGACAGACAATATCTAGATAAGCACATGAACCCTTTCTTTACAGTGAAGAAGAAGGATCTGCAAAGTGAAGATCTGGTAAGAAATGTAAAAATCTCATGTGGTTTTTGCATTTCCATGCATTTTCCATCAATTCTCTTTTATATGATGTTTTCTTTGTAATGCAGCGAATACCAACTAAGGTCATAACTAACAATGGCTTACACTTCCTTGAATTCATCAATCTGATTGGTCCACTCGAGCAAAAGTTTGGTAAATTGAAGAGGAAAGTTGAGGGTCAGATAATCAGGAGATTCGGTAGTCTAATCAGAAGGAACAAAGTGAAGTTTACTGATAAAGTGATTTGTGAGTTAGAAAAGGAGATGGATGGTTCGGTTCGCGAAATCAAGGTCCATGTTATAAGAGGGTGATCTCTAGATAAAGCTATATGCATTAACACCAAGACATTATCTATGGTAAATTGAGTTCTTATATGAGTAGAGTACTTATGTTGATGCTGTATATACAAATCTACATCTAGATTTTGTTTTGTGTGTCTGCAACATGAAGTGTAAATATCAAGTACATTGTTCAGAAAAGGTCGTCCTTTGTAGTTGTACTAGTGCAACGTTGAATTAAATCTCAAAGACATTGGTAATATAACGGGTTTGTCTTTTGTTGACTTGTTGGCTCCATTTTACAGATCAAAAGAGGAAAGAGAACAAAGATCAAAAGAGGAAAGAGAACAAAACAATTGCAGTAGAATTCTTAGATTTTGGGAGAAATCATTATAATAACACAAGAAAAACAATGTTACAAAACTTGTAAATAAGTCTTCTATTCGCTTAATATATGTCATTCTTATTTCAAGTATAGTAGTCAAGACGATTCATGAATCCATGCTGAGATTTGATATCACAACCTAAGTCCTTTCTTTGGTGTTCTTTCATGGAGATCACAATTCACAACATATAACTAACAAGCTACAACGTAGAACTGTTTTCAAAGGAAGTTAAGGTTAACAAATAAGAGGAACAAAATCATTAACAAATGTTGAGCTGAAAGAACTTGTCTTTGCACCTATAAGGTAGACATTTGAACATTTAGATAGAATGCACCTCAAATTCAGTTTTTTTTTGCTAGAAAAGGAACGTTGCAAACGACTGATCCAAAATCTCCTGCAGTTCATTCTCTGAACTCTATCTATCTGAATGGAAAGTAACATATCTAGCAAGAACTTTTGTTAATAACAAGATAGATAATTCAACCAATTTCAAGACCACATGCAAACCTTTAAGTACCATAGACCAAAACCTAAACGTTTTATGCAAACTGACTCCATCTTTTGCTTATATACTGTTTAGTCCTAAACCAGCTTCATTCCCAACAGTCTTTCTATCCCAACAGTGACTACGAAAAGTAACCCTCCTTGAATTTTGTTTAGGACTATACAGTATTATAAGCAATAAGATTGGACCGAAACTTTAGGCCCATGTTTCGTTTTAGTGGGCCTTGGCGATACTTCGGCTCTCTTAACGAATTATTTTTGAATATAAAAGAGTACTATTATTAATGGTCTGTTTTCCATTTGAAGCACTAAACGTCGAAACAGAGAGAACACTCTGTTTTTGCAAGTTTTAGCTACAAATGGGCAAATGGCCAAAACCTTTAGATCAAATCACATCTAAAATATCTAAGATCTGGAGAAACTTTTTTCACCTTTTTAATTCCTATTAAAAAAATTAGGGTTTCAGAGAGAGAGAGAGTGTGTCTAAGAACAACAAGAAATTGACGACAATGAACCAAGGTTTTGTCACCTCCTCTGTTCCTGATTCTTCCATTGTAATGTGTTCTAGACATTTCTGTTCTTACTTTTGTTTATTTTGGAACAGGAAAGTATTCGGATGGTTCTACTTCAAAGTTCTTTAAAGCTTACCTTCCTGGTGAATCCGGAGATGATCTGGTAATCAAACACACTTCTCTTCACTGTTTTTGCTTTTTTACGTATTCTAGTTGCTTGAAACTTGCAGAAACTTTTCAGGTACTACCCATTTCTCTCAACAGCTGTTTACCAAAATCTTTACCTAAAACTGTAACTGTTAGTAGTATTAGTGGAAAGATTTGGAATATGGTGTTGAGGAAACGTGGTGGTGACTATGAGGCTGAGAGATTTGTTATCGTTAATGGTTGGAAGAAGATTGTTAAGGACGAAGATCTAAAAGGCGGAGATCTCTTGGAATTTGAATTTGATGGCTCTCGGTGTTTCAATTTTTGCATCTATGAGCATGAGACAGGGTGTAAAAGGATTAAGAGAAGTTCAGAGGAGGAGATCATCATGGAATCTGATGGTGAAGAAGAAACTCGGGCTAGCGATGATGTTACCGTTCTACATGATGATGATGATGATCCTGAGTATCATGATGCTGATGATGATAATGCTGAGGATGAGGATGTTGAGACTCAGGATGATGATAATGCTGAGGATGAGGATGAGGATGATAGTAAGAACCCCCAGTTTACTGTGACACTCAATCCAAAGAGGATGAGCCAACTGGTAAGCAAAAAAAATTCGTTATGTTTATATGATGTTTCTTTATGTGAATCCATAAATAGGGATAATTTCGTTATGTTATATGATGTTTCTTTATTGTTGCAGCACATACCGGCTCATATCATTAAGGACTATGACTTAACCTTCCCGGAGCGTATAACAGTTGTGGACAAATTGGGAGCGTTGGAGAAAGAAATCAAGATTCAAATGAATGGCTGCATCTTTGTCAAGGGATTTGGAAGTTTTTTCAGAAGGAACAAAATGAAGACGACTGATAAAATGATATGCGAGGTTAAGAAGACTGGGACTAATCTGGTTCACACCATCAAGGTCAACGTTATCAGCGGATGATCTCTTCACTGAGCTTTTATGAGTGGGTTTTATTGTGTTAGCAGTGCTAAAACGCTATCTTAGGATTTGGTTTATAACTAAGGATTTGATTGTGAGAGATGTTTTCAGGTTAAATTAATTAAGATACTTTTCTATTAAGATACTTTGGGTTCGAGTAAATAAAATAACATTACACTAAAGTGACAAATGGGTTTGGATTTGTATCACCACTTCTGGTTACAAACTTACAAATCAAAATAAGAAAAGAGAACCAAACAATAGCAAAATGTTGCAATAGATCATCATATTAGACTTCAACAATAAGGGTCCAAGTTATGTCCAAATACAGGGCTTGTTATAGTGTAGAATGTAATCAAAATGTACTAATCTTGAGGTGAAATTGTAGCTTGTGTGCTGAGCAAAAGATAAATTGAACGTTATTGTTTCCTAGAAAGTCTTACCTTGAAGTTTGGCAAAGGAAGCAAATGGTGGAGCTCGTTGGTGGTTCATGAAATGGTTGTGATGTTGATGAGATGTGTAATCAGATGGGGGGGATGACATAAAGATTGGGCAGATTCAAACAGAAGAAGCGGTGTGAACGATGGCAAGTAGCTGTGAATGAAGGCAAGTGTGTAGCTTCTGAGAATGAGAATCCTAAAGAGTGGTGACATTGTAGCTACTGTGGCGGTTCCACCACTGGACTGATCTTGCATTTTGCCATGTACTGACTGTCATGATTTGATGATAACGTGACATAAGACCTTTATCTGATGTTCTTTCCTGAAGACAAAACTTAAACTTTTAGCGCAGAAGATTATTCACTAAACTATTCTCGTTTTCCAATTTGATGCTGCAGAATATTTTGCTCACACTTGAGACTTATCAAAATAACAGGATGGAGAATGTTGACTGATTTGACTGTTGAACGACGTTTTGAAATTTCCGGCGAGAAGAAGTTGAAATCGAAGACGACGACGATCTGGCCGGACTAAACAACTGAAGTTACTACTGTAACCCCATCGCGACTCGTCTCTGTGACACTATTATTCAGGACAATACTGTCATTTTCTTAATTTAGAATGGACCAAAATTTAGGCCCATTTGTTTCGTGGGCCTTAGCGAATGCTTTTGGTTTCTATCGAATCATCTTTTAACAAAACGACGTCGTTTGGATGGTGCTTTTCTATTTGAAGCAAGAAGTAGAAACAGAGAGAAACCTCTGTTTTCCAAGTTTTTGCTACAAAAGTCTAGAAACCACTCAAAGAACCCTTGCGATCTGAGAAAACTGTGGTTTAAAACAACTTTACTCACCTTCCTATTCCATCAGGAACTAGGGTTTTCAAATCGCAGCTCACATTGAAGTAAAAGTAGTTTGTACCAGTCCTTGAAGTTTTATTTTTTCCATTTGAAGCAACAAGCGTTCAAGTCTCTGTTTTTTGCTACAAAAGGAAAAATCTCTAAATCAAAGCATAAGATCCAGAGAGCGAGACAAAGAGCACAAAGAAGTGAAGATGAACAAAGGTTTCTGCTTTGGACTCTTTTTTTTTTGTTCTTGATTCTACAATTACACAATGTATATCCTCTGTTCTCATTTTTTTTTTGCTTTATAATAGGAAACTCTTCGGATGATCTTCTTCCAAAGTTCTTCAAAGTGTACTTACCTGATGAATCCGGCGATGATCTCGTAAAAAACACTCTTCTCTTCACTCTGTTTTTGGTTTTTGTTTCTTAGATGTTCATCTGTAGATTTCTATTTTGGTTGAGACTTTCACATATGTTTGCAGAAAATACCCATTTCTTTCACCAGTTTTTTACCAAAGCCTTCTCCTAAAACTGTAACGGTTAGAAGCATTTCTGGGAGCGTTTGGAAATTGGCGTTTAGGAAGAAATGTAGTGGTGATGTTGAGAGCTTTGTTGTAGTTAATGGGTGGAAGTTGATTGCTAAAGATGAAAATCTCAAGGGTGGAGATTTCTTGGAGTTTGAGTTTGACGGCTCTCGGCACTTCAACTTCTGTATCTACGAGCGAGAGACGATGTGTAAAAGGGTAAGAAGTTGTTCAGAGCAAAGCCAGGAGATCAAAGTTGAATCTGAGAGTGAAGAAGAAACACGAGCTTCTGATGACGTTTTAGCTGTTGATGAGGATGATGATGATGATGATGATGATGATGATGATGATGATGATGAGGATGATTCTGATTATGATAGTGATGTTGCGCTTGAGGAAGAAGGTAATGATGGTGATAAGTCTGATGACTATGTTGTTGATGATGATGCTAGTGAGGATTATGATGATGTTGAGGCTGATGCTGCTGGCGATGATCGGTGTCTTCTGGATGATCCCGAGAATCCATCTTTTACTCTGAGACTGAATCCAAAGAAGAAAAGCCAACTGGTAAAACGAATTTGAATGTTAAATAGCTTTCCATTTTAACAGCGTTGTGTTATGAGTTTTTATGTGAATGCTAATATAATAATCTACATATGCTTTGTTTAATGATGTTTCTTCCATAATGCAGCTCATCCCAGCTCAAGTCATAAAAGACTATGGCTTGCATTTCCCTGAGAGTATCACTATGGTTGATCCACTAGTGAAAAAATTCGGGACATTGGAGAAGCAGATCAAGATTCAGACGAATGGTAGTGTGTTTGTCAAGGGGTTTGGCAGTATCATCAGAAGAAATAATGTGAAGACAACAGATAAGATGATATGCGAGATCAAGAAGACGGGTGACAGTAACCTGGTTCAAACTATGAAGATCCACATTCTTAGTGAATGATCAATTATGTATCTCTTTAGTTATCTGTTTCAGTAAGTTTTTAAGTTTAACCAAGACTACTGTGGTTTATTATATCATGTACGAGTCTCTATATTCTGAATCCAGTCGGAACTATATTATGTCTTGTATTGTTGACTATACAAATCTATCTCCTCTTTTTCTGTGTGGCTGCAACAAGTAGTGGAAAAGTCTCCCAGTAGCTCATACAAATAGAATACATTGTACTTACATTTTATGGATTTAATCTCAGAGACATTGTAGTAAAATTACAAATGGGATAGTGATACGTTTTGCTTATAGAAAAGGATATGATATATTATAGAACTGGAATTACAAAAGGAACTGAGGATTTTGTTAATGGAGCTCCTCCCACTCCCCCTAAAAGACCTCACCAAATACTCGATAACCCTCTCTTACTCTCTCAGACCTTATATATAGCCATAGACTCAAGAAATAACCTAAACTAACCATGGTTAAGTCTCACAACAAACCATGGTTAAGTTACTTATTATTATGCATTTTCACTGCTTCTATCAATACCCCTGCCTTTGAAAACAACCTTGTCCTCAAGGTTGAAATAAGCAACCTGTTTAGCCAACCCCTTCTTTGAGCTTCCCAGGACAGTCAACATCTGGCAACACTTCCCAGTTCACCGACAACTCATCATGCCCTGTTTTAAGATTGTCTCTAGCCTCCAAATCCCAATTCAGTTCTGATCCGACATGGAGATTTTCCTTTAGCTGCATCAACATTGCGTCTCTTGGTCCTAACAGAGTCTCACTCGTCACCATGTCTTCAGTTTCGCCATGTCTTATTTTTTTTGCCAAAGAAGACACTGAACTAGACAATAGGATTATCTGTTTGGCCGTGACATCATCCAGTGGAAACACCTGCTCTATCTCCCAAAGTTTTTGCTCGAGATAACGAATTTCCCACGCCATGCCATTCTTTTCTTTTTCCCGTTCACCCACCATGTTTAGATAGACAACCAGAAACCCCAACTCCATCAGCTTTACTTCCCTTTTTTGACTAACAGCAGCCACTTTGATTTTCAGCATCGTTTGAGATTCATCAGCAGTAGTGAAGGCTAATGAATGCTTCTGTTTTGTTGAGACCTCCATTGCAGCAGCAAGTTCCTGAGAATAGTCATTACCACTCATGTAACCTGCACTAAGAACCAGTGCAACTATTTCCAAGCTAACCCCATGTCTCCTATTTAACGCTTTCATGTTGTCAACACCCCCGCAACCTTCATCCTTACTCTTAAGCATTCTGATTTTTGTATTTTTCTCCCACATGTGCTTGATCTCTGTTGATTTAAGAGGTTTCTTCCTTCCCTTCAATCTGATTTTTGTATCATCAACCAAAACTCTCTTCACTTGAATCTTCTTAGGGCAGAGAAAGAGGTTCTTTCTAAACTTGGCTCTCTTCCCGCTTGTCAAGGACTGCTTCTTATCTACTGTCATCATTTCCCATAACAGCTTTACACAAATCAGAGCATAGACACCATTGTCGGGTTTAGTAAGTTTTTGGTCACACTTCAGCTTAATTCTTTCCTTCACTCTGAAAATCTGCTCCACACAAGCTTTCTTTATTTGAAAAGTAAAGAACATCATTGCCTCCTTCTTGTGATTCTGTCCAAACTTGTATCTCATGCCACCAGTCCAAGACCGCTTCTCCTTAGCTGCTTCTACTCCCATTACCATTACCATTAGCATGTGCTTGATCTTCTTTAAGATTTGGAGAACTTTCTCTATGCGCAGAACCTTGCCTTTGTATTTGAGGCTAGCAAACTTGCTGTATAATATCTTCTTTTTCCTCTTAAATTGATTACCAAAGCATCTCTTGTGAAGAGAATAAAGATACACATCCCTAATTGGTTTGTTTTTACCTTTTTCTTTGAACTTGGTCCCTTTCTTCCACTTCTTAGAGAATGTCTTCTTCCTTGTGATACTACTCTTACTAAGCAGCCAATCATCACGCACACGACAACAGTCTACTTTTTTCTCAATCTGTGATTTCTTTTTCTTCTCCTGAATGTCCCAAACTAGCAGCTTATAAGGCACAATGCAATAACACTTGACTGTTTTACATCCTTTCATTCTCCTCATGCTTTGCCTTTTGAAGTATCTTCTCATATGAAACTGAAATTTGAGGTGATCCCATTTCTCTGATTTGTACTTACATCTCCTGGATTTACCATACGCCAAATTTTTCCTCCTCATCACTCTTTGACCTTTCCATGGCCTCTCAAGAACAATTAGATGGACCATTTTGTTAACTTCGGTTCCTAGCCTCGCTTTTTCTGTCTTCGTTTTACCTTTGGTGGTCTTCTTTTGCATTCGAAATAATTTCTTCTTCTTTTTCTTCCTGGTCGTTTTGTCGAACACTTGGTGAGTGTTTAGAGACATTGTGATACTTATGTTTTTGGCTCATCAAGTTGTTCCTCGTGGCTTATCTTTCTCTCTGACAGATGTGGGAAGTAGACTTTGTTGTTCTCTTCTTTCTTCTCTGCCAACATCTTCACCAAATCCGTATCACCACTGAGTTCAAAACCACTTCCAGACCCATCAATCCTTGAAAGCGTTTTCCATCTCTTCCTCTTTTTCTTCTTCGTGTTCACTTTTCTTCCCGTAGGCATTTGATCGAACACTTGGCGGGCAGGTTTATTCTTCTCAACATCTTGCTCTTTTTGAACACCCGTTTGTTCTTTTCGGAAGAGATTATCCAGCAATACAAACACCTCATCTTCTTCTGCTACTCTTTGACACACCACCACTTCTGCTGCAGTCTCCTCCTCTTGTTCATCACTCAGATTTTCCATTTTTTTCTGATGGCTCCCTGCGTAACTGCTTCAACTCCAGAAAAGCTTGCTTGATTTCTGATATTAGACTGAGATACTCTAGATTTTCGTTGTTTCCAAACCTCCTCAACAATCCAGCTTTGATCTCTGTCCAACTTGTGAAATGATTCATAGAAGTTCGAGACTCAAACCAGAACCGAGCCTCACCTTCCATAAAACCATACGCAAAAGAAACCTTCTCTTCTTCATAGAATCCCTGATCATTGAAATATTCTTCGACTTCTGAAATCCACTTCTCAGGATCTTTATCGCCAAAGAAGATCGGAACCTCCACAAAGTTGTCACCAAATCCCATTGGATCGAACCGCTCTGATACCAATTTGATACGTTTTGCTTATAGAAAAGGATATGATATATTATAGAACTGGAATTACAAAAGGAACTGAGGATTTTGTTAATGGAGCTCCTCCCACTCCCCCTAAAAGACCTCACCAAATACTCGATAACCCTCTCTTACTCTCTCAGACCTTATATATAGCCATAGACTCAAGAAATAACCTAAACTAACCATGGTTAAGTCTCACAACAAACCATGGTTAAGTTACTTATTATTATGCATTTTCACTGCTTCTATCAGATAGGGTTTCTGTTTTGGTATTAGCCCTCAGTATATGTTACAAATTACAAGCAGAAAGATAACCACACAGTGACAATAAGTGCAATAGATTTTAGGAGAAATCGTCGTATTGGCTGGCCTTCCACGGTTGGGTCCAAGTTATTCCAACTTCAGGGTTGTCTAGAACCTGCACATTCACGTAAGAAAAGTGTTATAACTAGTAGTTTTTATAGGGACAGTAACAAAACTATTACCCTAAATATGTGTTTGGGATTCACAAAGAAGCTGCAAACAGGAGGAGGACAATGCTACATAACTTGGAAACTCTGCTATAGTCATCTATTCACTAAGCATTTCTCATACGTTTTTCATGTTTCCATCAAGGTTCATACTAGTACAAGCATCTCAAACTCTAGGGGTCTTCCATCAAAATTGGGTTCTTTACATGAGGATGAAACTGCAGCTTCTGTGCTGAGTCAAAAAGATGAGTTGAATGTTGTTGTTTCTCAGAAAGTCTTACCTTTTAATTAGATGGAGGGAGGAGGAAGCTATGGTGGTGGTTGTGAGCGGTTCATGAGATTGTGGTGGTGGTTCTGAGATGTGTAGTCAGATGGGTGGACGACGTAGAGACCGGGCTGATTCAGATTGAAAAAGGGCTGAGAAGGATGAGGTGTAGCTGGCGATGAAGGCGGGCGTGTATCTGAGAGTGAGAATCCTGATGATGCTGCATTTGAGAACAGTGGCGGTGCTGTAGCTGCTACAGCGGTCCCACCACCGGACTGATCATGCCCTTGCCATGTCCTGGCTGGAAAGCTTTGATGAGAACGTAACATTAGACCTTTCTCTGGTGTTCTTTCCTGGAGACAAGAACTGAATTTTTAGCACAGAGAATTATTCAATGAAATCTTCAAGTTTTCCAGTTTAATGATGCAGATATTACTACACATAAATAGCAAGTAACAACATAGAACTGTTTTTGAAGGATATTACCTAGTCGAGCTCAAGTACTTAATTGATCAAACATCACAACAGTAACCAGGTTCTGAACATCTATCTAACTGAACTCACTTATCATTTAAAATTACTCATAAGTCAAGTGAAGTTTGAAAAAAAATTAAAATTGTGTTTCTATTTCTTCTAATACTAGTTCTGGAGAGAAGGTACAGAAGATTTTGGAAAGTTATAATTGTGTGGCAGTGACAAACAGTTGGATATAAAGAGATGTGAGCTATGGTATTTATATTTACCATGGGCGAAAAGAACGCAGAAGGAAGGGAATGCCGATTACTAAGATGATCTGAACCCCTCTTCAAGAAATTGAAAGGCGTATCACATGACGCTGTAGCCATGTGGTTCTCCATCTGTGAATATACAGAAATTCATGAATCAAGGAAGAACAATGAGGGCTCGAGCAACTTAATGGGAAAGTATAGCTTTGAGTTCCACATTGCAATGACAGATCAACAAAGAAACATTTGACTAATGGTTGGAGCAAAACGCATATGAAAGTAAAGTAAATCATATCTGGTGCACTAAACGGAAAATCGCACCTTGGTGTTCCGTCCACACATGATACTGTTGTTAGGGACATGGTGAAGCCGTTGGGCTCTATCCTTTTGCTTTGGACTATCTCCCAGTGAAAGAGAGATTCCCAAGTTGAGGTCAAGCTTAACATTAGCTGAATAATGAATTCAGAAAACAAATTTATAAGTTCATAGTAGCAGAGATATCAAAGATGGCAGCAAAAGCTGCATGGCATTGACCAGTTTAATAAACAATGAAACGAGCATCAAATACATTACCTGCCTCGGGAATCATCCGGGATGCATGAGGCTCAATCAAGGAAGCAGCTTGCCTTCCATTCCATTGCATGGCTGCCTTGTCACAACCCCTAATTCCATAAGAATCTAAAAATTAGTCTTGCAAATTTTCCTATTAGATAAAAAAATTCAAGATAAAAGAGTTCATCATACTGTGATTTACAATCAGCAACAGCTGCAGCTTATACTCAGATGACAAACATCCCAAGACAGATATATAAATGTCTCATAGCCATCAGAATCTCTAGATATAACCCATAATCACAAAGAGGGTTTTCCTACTAATGGCTCTAACAGAAACATTTTCACATCAACAAAAAATAACCAAAGTCTTCATCTGAGGTATCTCACTCTTTTTTAGGCAATGACTGACAACCACATTTAGACAATAACACAAAGAACACTGCATGTGTAAAAGCCCAAAACCAGATACCGGGAAAAGTTTATTACATGTTTCCATGAAACTGCTCCATTTGAGCTCCCCACCCGCCAATCTTTTGCAAAGCAACTCCTTGATATCTTGAATTATTCCTTGAGAAACCAGAGCTCTGTCGCCGAAGTACTTGCACAACTTCCTCTTTGGAAAGATTTGCCATCTGTAAAGTTCCAAAACAAGATAAGAACAAATCACCAGCATTCATGTCTTCATTATATTTTCTATAACCGTAATCAAAACCTGCTTGAGATCCTCTTCATAATCGCTGATAACGAAATTGATATCAGCCTCCAGACCCCGGAACTTGACAGCAGCTCGATCATAAGCCCTACACAAACCAATGTTTAAACTTATGAAACTACTGTATCATAACGAAAAACAGTTGGAAATATCAATTAAATCCAAAAGGCATTACCTAGCTGCAGCATGGGCAGTATCAAATCCACCTATTGAATTCAAAAAGTTAAAGCTTTTATCAGAAAGCTAAGAACACAACAGCAAAAAAATCAGCTCAGAGTGGTAAAACCAATAGAACTCAGTCCATACCTAAATAAACTTGCTTGCCGCAATCCCTGCAACCAGTAAAATTGACCAAAAGGGAGTTAAAGACTAATACAAAATCTACAAAACCCAGAACTTAGGACCAACCAAAGACTCATTCATCTAAGTAAAATTACCAGATATGGGATTCCCATCTCCCGGTCCTCCGGTAGAAAGTAACACCTCTATACTGCGAACTCTTAGACCTAGGACCTCTCCTGCTTTTCTTAACCGGCTGTGACGGTGGCTGCATCACCCGAGCAGCATCACCACCCCCACCACCACCGCTTCCGCTGCCAATAAAGTCTCCAACTTGATTCCCTCTCTGAAAAGAAATATCAACGGTGCTCCTAGAACTTTGTGCGCTCGAATCCATAAAATTAATACCATCTCTAGGAACAGGGAAAAACTCCTTAGTCATCATCACAGCACTTCTCTCATCATCACCATCATCATCATCATCTTCTTCACCACCTCCTTTCAGTATTTCAAATTGAAACTTGACGGTTCTAGTGGAACAAAGCTCATCTTCACCATCGATACAGCTAGATGATGCTTCAGCATTGACAACCGATGAGTTTGACGTCACCGATTCATCCATCTGATTTAAAGAAACCCCTTTTACAGTAATCGAATCTCGTCTGTTCTGAGTAGACTCCGCTGACGACTCTACTTCTAGATTGAGATCCAGCATCAATCTCACAAATTCAACCCCCAACAAAAAAAAGTAAACAAACAAACAAACAAAGTCTGAGACTTTTTTTAATACAAAGCACAATAAACTATTTCGTCAACACATTCATCAAACTAAACCGGACCCAATAAAATTCAACGATCGCCGTCGATTTAGAAATTGAACAGAGAACAAATATCACATTTCATTGGGTATCACAAACAGTTCGGAGATTTAGATTCTGTGGAGAAGGGAATAATAATCTCTCTCTCTCACAGATATAGTTCGATTACTATGGAGACAAAAGGAGATTCAAGAAACATGGTGGAGATGGAAGAGTTTTTTTTTGTTCTATGAGGGACTTGAAGAGACAACAAAAATAATACACAGCTTTCGCCGGACGAAAGAGATTATCGTCGGCGAAGGAAGAGGAAGGAAAAAAAAAGAAACGGGAATGATGATGGGACGTAAGCCTTGTGGGTTAGTGGCAACAAAGGAACATTAATAAGTTTTTTTTTAATTTATTATTATTCCTTTTCTTTCCATCTTTCTCGGCAATTGGACACCGGTTCTGCCTGTTTCCGGTTAAAAGTTAAAACGTGCTACTTGTTTTGTTTTTATTAGCATGGTTAAAAATTATGAAATTTACTGTTCTTACTTTTTAGCATTGCAGTCTAAAACCATTGTAGCTTTTGGTGATTTCTTTATTGGAACGAAGATAAGTTATTAAACAACTAAGGTGCAGTTGTTCATGGAAAAAAAAAGAGTGTTTGGTTCATAAATTAAGGATGTGTTACTTAGTCTTAAGTTAATTACACCAGTTTGAACTTTGAAGCATGTTTTATCTATAGCCATTTTGTAAACACACATATGAAAATCATCAAAACTTAGCTTTCAGTTTTTATTCTTGAACAAACTGAACCAAAGTGAAAAAGTAATTAATTTAAAAAAAAAAAAAAAAAAAAAAACAGAATTTGTTATTACTTTTTAGCATTGCAGTCGAAAACAGTAAAACCATGGTATAGAAATTGGTGATTTTTTTATTGGAACAAAGATAAGTTATTTAATTAGTACTACTACACTAGATAATAGATATGCATATGCTAGAGCCTATAGACATTAAACAATACGGTGCCGTTGTTCATGGAAAAAAAAAGAGAGTGTTTAGTTCATAAGTTAAGGATGTGTTAATTAGTCTAAGAAATAAGGAAGTAGAGAGAAAGAAAGAGAAAATGAATCTAAGACCTATTCACAACTTTGAAGACACATAAAACCAAAAACCACTTAAGAAGACACATATTCATAACTTTGAAGACAATGCATTTGTTTCCATTCATAGGCGGGTCCTATATTTTATAGATACGTCTTATTCACAAGAAAGAAAAAAAATCTATAAAGAGTGAAATAGAATATTATGATGACTTTATTAGTTGGATACCAAGTTTCCAACTAATGTAAGTGTCACATGTAAAAAAAAGGGGAAAATAATCAAGAAATTAAATGCATAAATAAACATGAATTAGATCATCTAAAAATTAGTGGAAGCAAATTTCACTTACATCAGGTTGATAACTTGAAAAAGAAAAACCAAAAAATGGTCGACAACTCGACATAGTTATGAAATTTGGTTTTAATTTTGTAAGGTTTTGACAGCCACACACACATTAATAACTATTGACATTGAAGATGTCAGTTATCTTTGACTCGTTTGGAATCATCAAATTTTAGAGAAAATTATATTTACACTGTTAAAATCTATAAAGTCTAGAGAAAACAATCTATAGATCATATTTGTGTGTGGGTGTATATCCATTTATTTTTAGATTTTTAGGTTTATCAAATTTGTGTGTGAGTGTATCAATGTATCATGATATTGATATATTCTTTATGTTGCATTCATCGCAGTTCGAACTCAGGGTTACCGGCGAAAAGAGGAAAAAAAAATGACTTGAAAAATATCTTCTAGTTGTGTCCATCCATACGAATCTCTCTCTTTTTTTTTCCTTTTTTTTTTGTTGTCGACATTTGTAATTTGTTTATGTAATGGGGTAGGTCAAATGATAAATTTGCGACTTGATTTAGCCGGTGGCCAAAAAATTGGAGTGTCAGAAAAATCTCGAAGATCATGAATATTAACGAGTAGAAGAAAGCCACGTGTACAACAGAGATTAAACCCCAGCCATTCAACTACTCTCTCTCTAAAGGTCAAAATCTTCCTCATCTGTCTATCTGATCTGACGGCCCGCGTCCGTTCTTAGTTCTTACCTTCCTGAAATTTAGGGATTCATTTCTTTTTCATTTTTATTCTACTTTTTTTTTTTTAAGATTTGCCATTTTATTACCAAGTACAACCTTAATGTTACTTTTTGACGAAAACTGTTAATGTGAAACTTGGTTTGTGGTACTGTAGTCACCGTACTTGCAAGAGAAAATAAATCGTATATAAGAATATAGAAATACGGTATTACTACGTTACATTAAACCAGAGAAAACGAAATTTTCAAAAAAAAAAACCAGAGAAAAGATAAAAATTAGTCTTTATCTAGAATTTTTAAAATGTCGCTGTTATTATATTATTTCTCTTTTTTTGGTTGTCATTTTCTTAATAAATATTATCAATCATTTCTCTGTAAAATCGTAAATATATTAAAACATACACTGTAGACGTGGACGCCTCATGTCCTATCTTCTTTCAAAGGATATATAATATGTTTTCTCTTTTTCTTTTTTCTATTTATTTTGGGGAAATCCTCTACATACCTAATTTATCACAATTTGGTTAAAGTCACCTTTGCAAGGTCTCATTTGATTATATCGCATTTTCACCTATTTTGTTGTACTTCGGTTGAAGGCTTTTTGTTCAAGATTTGTCTATTTAGAATTTAGTAACATTCCCTACAACACACATTCACTAGCATTGTGGTTTGGAAGCTTTTCCACTCTGTTTCTTCACCTTCTTCAGACTTTAGTTATATAGGGATTATATCACTATAAAACCCGGTTGTTGGTATGATATACTATTTTCTTTTTTAATGTAAACTTCTTTTAAGTTTATGTTTTGAATAAAAAACAAATCACAGATAATATATTTAAATTATCATAGTTGCCCACAAAAGTCCATGATCATATGAGTTAATTATTCAGAAAAATGAATATTGTTTCTGGTACGATGTGACACTGCAAGTTCAAGTTGGCCATCTTCTCGTGCGATTTTTCATTTTATATGCCGATTTTAATACAAAGTACGTTAGACAGGAATTGGCAACTACTGTATCTTTTTATTACTAATATTTTAAATTTAAACAGAGTAATTAAAAACAGAGTAATTATGTGGTTTTCGTTTACAAAAAAAAAAAGCCAATAGACCGTCCTGCAACAATCAATAACTAATTGCCGATAAAGCTTGCAGCCGAGTACACATATTCCTGTGAGAATCTCCAACGAACGACCCAAGTTTGTGTTTACTTACCGACGTTACCGTCATTACTTGTAGATAACTAACGTAAGTTTTAATCTCCCCAAACTTTCGGAATTAACAATTCACAAGAAGAGACGTAATAGCCATTTAATTTGCGTTTTTTTTCAAATTGTTATAAAAAAACTCAACCTTGCTTATCAGAAAACCTTAATTAAACACCAAAAATTCCAAAACCATTTCTTACAAGAAGTATGTAACCTTAAACACCCGAACAGTTTATGTGTTGTAACTATCTTCAGACGTAAACACCGAGATACTAATACTAAAGTCAGTAACCAAGCTTAACTGATTCCAAGATGTTTGCAATGTTGCTTCCGTGAGACCTACGCAAGAGATGGATAAAAGGCATGAGCTTCTGCACCAAACACCAAAACAGATCAATCCTAGACATCTTCGTCGATTTCAGTGCGTTGCACACCACGAAATTCCCATACTCATTCCTCGCCAGCCTCATCAACCTGTCTCCGTCGCACTTCAAAAGCTCCACCACCACCACCACCATCGACTCATCCTCCTCCAGAAGCTTCTCCACGATGTAGCTTCCATACTTCTTAAACGAGAGCTCAAAGCAATGGCCACGGAGACTAACTGCGATGTTGTGCATGGTACGCAAGTCCTTCAATGCAAGCACACGTTGGACCACAAAGTTCCCTGAAGCGTCGTTGCTTAGGCAGAGAGCGTTGTATGCGACCAAGTCTAGTATCTGATCTTTGTAGTAAGAATCATCCGCGTCGGTTATGATATCGTTGAGGGCGATGCAGCCGTGTTGGTCACGCGCTAGGTATAGAGCGTAGTGGAGAATCTGCTCGTACATTGCCTTTTTCATCTCCTCGTCATCAAAAACGATCATGGCTCGTATCGTCACGTACGATGCGTATTTGTCGGTCGTGATGTGGAGGAAGCGGCGCAAGATAACGGCGCAGAAGAGCGCGTCCGCGTCATCTGATTTGCCGAGGAGCTTCTGCACGCGTCTCGAGCCGTGCTTGTTTGTGACGATCGCCATGAAGTAATCGGAGTCTGACGTCAGCAACGAGGCCATCCTCTGCAGCTCTGTTTTGTCTAACGACGCGATCATCTCTTTAAAGGAGGACATACCGTCGCAGCAAGTCATTAGGTCGAACATCGCAGCGTGCAAGTGAGTGGCGGAGGCGCGTGGGGCGAACCCCGGAGGAGGAACGGAACCGGAGATTCCTGTAGGGTATGGTAAAGCATTGAACATGGTCGACATTGAAAAGGTATCACCAGCGACTGCCATTGATGATGATCTACAGAAAAGGGTTTCCTTTAATAAATTTGTTGTGTGGTTTTGAGAATTGTGAATGATGAGATTGTTTGGATCTATGGTGATGCTAAATACTAGTATTTATAGAAGAAGTTTTAGGGTCTTTTGTTAGTTTTCCTTTTCCTAGTTACAACACAAGTCGGAATTACATTATTTCCTTTTCCTTTTGGGAATGATTTTACTACTTGTATTTGGAAAATAAATGGAAACAAGTAGAAGTTTGTACAATCTACAACGTTCTACGAAGAAGTTAAATTACAATTTAGCCACAAAAAATCAAATTAACTTGTTAAATTAACGTTCTACTAAAGAGCTTTGCTATATTTGACTCTGTTTCGGAGCGTTTTAACTTATATTTGACTCTGTTTCGGAGTATTTATACATTTGGGCTATAATAAATTGAAGACCCAGAGAACTCTCTCAAGATTATATTGTAAACATATATCTCACTCAATAAGTCTTTCTAACTCATACAGTATATGGTTTGTGTTGTCAAGTCTTTTACCCCTACAAAACAAATGAAGCAGAGAAAAAGATTTTGAAGACTAATTCACTTAAGAAATAAAAAAATAGCGAAGCATAAAGAAAGAGAAGAAACAGAGAGAATGCTTCAAACACACACTAGTATTCTCTTCGTTTCCTGGATTCTCATCATCGCTTCTTTCTATTCTTCCATGGATCTTAAACCTGTCTTTGAACGAACAAACCATTATGCTTCAGAGAGTGAGAGAGAAAGATTAAGTAAGATCTTGTTGGTGCAAAAACATAGATCATCCGTCACCTATTGCTGCAGAAATTTCCTTAATTGTACATCACTGTATCATCTCTGCGCCTTCCTGTGTGAAGGATCCAATGGAATAAAAGAAAAACACTAAAACTGGAACCAAAACCAACTCATAGTGTTGAAATTCATAGTACTGTCAGTTTTCCCATGTACAATGAATTCCATCTAATAACCCCCAATCACCACAGCTGCCACACAAAAGGTTTTTTTAGTAAAATCACAAGTTGTAACATGAATGAAATCCCAAAGCATGTTTACCATTTGGTGATGCAATATAGTTTTCCAAAGCTGCAGGGTGGATATTCTAATATCAGATTCTGCAAAGATACACACACACACAAATTCTCCAGATGAATACACAAATATATCAGATAAAACTTTTCAGTAATGCTAACACAAACCAAATATCTATTTAAAATGATGATTCTTGCTGACTTCATCAATGGGCGTAAGAAGAAACCGTAAGAAACAAGTCAAGTTTGAGCGAGAAGCGTAAATCAAACCCTTTCGATTGAAGGATCTTCGTAAACAACGAGCTCAACTTCGCAGTGCTTGCATTTATAAACCTCGAGTTTTTTTTTTTGTCAATAAACTAAATTAGATTTTGTTCATTTTTTTCTTGTCAATGAACTAGATTAGAGTAATTTATGAACTCATGTGTGCTATTTTATTTAATTTTGTATTTCAACATCACTTATCAATATAATCTAGTCCTTATATTTTTTTTTGGTCACATCCAAGAAAAAAGGTCCAATCTTGGTATTGGATTCGAGGGGTAAGAATTTGAACTTTATTATTACCTCTAACTGCAACTAACCAAAAAAGAAAGAAAAAGAAGAAGATAATACCAAACGAGATTGTAATTATTATTCAATCCAGAGTGCTAAAAAACACAGCCAGTGATACCACCATAAAAATAAACATCGCAAGTACAATATACCCAATTGTCTCTTCACTAAGAGGTCCAAGACCCTCATTGACTTCGGTCAAGCGGATCGGTTTAGCTTCATAGGTGTAGTAAAAAGAATATCCACACCTGAAAAAGGTAACAAAGGAAGCACGAAATGTTTTTATATACAGTAATTGTGTTATCTTAGGAAAAATATCAAAGAGGTAGTATACGTACCTGCAATTTATCATGTCGCATCCGGAAGTACGTTCAACCATGTGTTGGCAGTTGTCACATTGACGCCACCGTTTATGATTAGCTAGAGACTTAAGCTTCGCATCATTGTTTTCAATTTGCAACATCTTGTAATAGCCGCAGGTTAGCTTACTATGCCATGGAACTTTGCAGTTGATACAGAAGTCGCCACCACAACTCAAGCATCTCCTTCGTCCAGGTTCAGAAAATGAAGAAGAAAGCTCGGTTTTGGACATTAGATACGAGCATTTTTGGTATGGACAGTAAACTCTCTGACTATGAGGCAACGAAACCTCTTTAATCATCAGCTTCCACATCAAACTCTGCTTTTCAGTCAATATCTCCCCACATTCATCCATAGATATCTGAGAGTTACAGTGATACTGAGGACATGTCGGTATCTTTCGATCAAGTAGCTTCACCTCGATATGTGCTTTCACACAAGTTAAGCAAAATCTATGACCTTGTGCACAAGCAGGAAACATGAGATAAATATCAATGTCGTCGAAACAGATATTGCAAGTCTCTTCCATGAAACTGTTCTTCTTCTCTTCCGTGAAACTGTTCTTCTTCTCTTCCGTGAAACTGTTCTTCTTCTTCTCTACCGTGAAACTTTTCTTCTCTACCGTGAAAATTTTATTTACTTCCGTGAAACTTCTCTTCTCTTGCGTTAAACTTTTCTTTTCTTCCGTGCACCTCTTCATCATAAAGGGTCTATATAAAATCTTAGTATCTTCATTGAACATCTCAACAAAATTGCTAGACATGAATCGATTTCTCATAACTTTCACATCACCTATTAGCATAGCAATCTTGTTCTCCTTGGGATACGATATTCCCCATAGCTTTAAAAATCAAATCAACGTTACATCAATTTCATTTCCTAGTATTATAATATATATTAAGGAAAAGAAAAGTGAATCTTACGTATTTGAAAATCTGAGGGAGACGGCAGTATATAGTGATGCGCATGATCCCTAAATTAATGGCTTCTTCAAGACCACGCATCAAAGCCCTGACATCAGCCTCCTCTAGGGAAGTAGTCATCATGTAATGGTGACGAAGAGGTTCATTACTCTTAAACACCAGATTATCCTCCTGGTCGCAAATTTTAACCTCAAGTCGCGTAACCGAGACTGGCGTTTCGCTTACATAACTTTTGAAGTAAAGCTTGTAAAACTGACGGTTCACATTGCGTTTTGTTATAGCGGCAGCGCGATAATCACCGTCGAAGTTCATTTCACAAGCTAGCCGCAGGGTTTACTGTAGTATGAGATTTACGATTTATATAAATAATATAGTAACAATACGGAAAATCTACAGATTAGATTCTTGAAGCTTCGTAATCATCATCTAAGCTAAGAATATTCTGAGAAAATCGTGGGAAATCAAATCATAGTTCCATATATATCCGAAAACTATAAAAGAAAAATGTAATTCAAACGTCGTCGTTTTGTTGACTCTTTGGCCACGTGAAACCAAACAACCTTCACGGTCCAAGCTTTTGATTTTGTCCACGTCATCACTCCCCCAAAATAATATCTTCTCTGACCATTTTTGTTTTGGTTCGACCACCTCCCCAAAAGTCTCGATCTTTTCAATCTTCTTCTTCTTCTCTGTTTCTCTAAGTTTTTTTTTTTTTGTTTTATTCTATTTTAGTAGCAACTGGGTTTTGTTAGTTGTTGCCTTTTTTGGTAAAAGAAAATATTGATACGAATCAAAACTAGATTAAATGCTAAACAAACCAGATTAAGCAAAATCTGTTTTTTTTATTTTTTTATTTTTTTTATTTTTTTGGGTTTTGAAGTCAGACATGGTGAGAGATTCTGGTGGTGGTGGTGTTCTTCATATATGGATAAGCTTTGTGCTACAAAGGTCTTTTTTTCTTCTTCTTTATTGTTCCTTTGACAATCTGTTTCAATTTTGTGCGTATCTCATTTAGTATACCATAGCTTATAGTTTGATTTTGTATCTGAGTTCTGAAATTTTCCTAAGAACTATTAGAAATTAGGAGATCCTAGATCTAAGAAATCAAAGAGACTGTGTTCAATGTTCCCAAGTACTGTGATGATTTGCTATAGGTACATTCATAGTTTTTGACTACAGAAGCAGTGACAAAGTTTGATGATTTATCCAAATTCAGTTTTTGTTTTCTTTCTTTTTATTGGCTTGAGGTTTTTGGTGAAGGGATTAAAATAAGTTTGGCGAAAGAAGAAATGTGCAAATGTTATGTCAGTGTAGAGGGGAAGTTTCTGCAGAATCTTAGACGTTATTTGATGCTGCTTTTGTTCTATCTTGTTCATGGAGGCTGGTCTTGACACTGTCATATGAGAAAATTAGTATTGTAAAAATGTGTTTTAATAACAACGAAACTGGTGATGAAGTTGAAACTGAGAGGCAAGTGTTTGGTTTATCCGAACAAGATGAATTTCGAGTTGAAGGTACCACTGGAAATGCCAACAATTTGATACAGATTTCTCAACAACAACCACTACCGCTAGCTCCTGTTGTGAAGTGGGAGAGGTATCTTCCAGTTAGATCTCTTAAGGTTCTTTTAGTGGAGAATGATGACTCAACACGCCATATTGTTACTGCCCTTTTGAAGAATTGCAGCTATGAAGGTTTATTGATTGATTTGATCATCCTTGTTTAGCTATCATATTGTTTGCTTTCGACTAACTGTTTAAATTTGGAAACTTTTTATCAGTCACTGCTGCTTCGGATGTCCTTGAAGCCTGGAGAATCCTAGAAGATGAGAAGAGTTGCATTGATCTCGTCTTAACAGAGGTTGTCATGCCTGTGCAATCTGGAACTGGTCTGTTGTCCAAGATTATGAGCCATAAGACACTAAAGAACATCCCTGTCATAAGTATATACTTAAATCCTCATTAAATTTTTAAGGACTTAGTTTCAGTATCTGATGCTCAGTTAGTATAACTTAAGATGTGATGTTCTCTTTTTTGTAGTGATGTCATCTCATGATTCTATGGTTCTGGTCTTTAAGTGTTTGTCGAATGGTGCTGTTGATTTTCTCGTGAAACCCATTAGAAAGAACGAACTAAAGAATCTTTGGCAACATGTCTGGAGAAGATGTCACAGCGTAAGTGTTCTACTTTGATTACTTGTTTTCAAAAAGTTACTCTGTGGTCTTATTTTTACTTATGAGTTTCTTTATATACCAGTCTAGCGGAAGCGGAAGTGAGAGTGCGATACAGAACAAGAAGCCAGTGAAAACTGAAAGCTCTGAAGGGTCAGAAAACGATGCCAGCATCAGTGATGAAGGACATGGGAATGGAAATGGGAGTAATGGTTTGAGTGACCGAGATGGTGGGAGTGATAACGGGAGTGGAACTCAGGTAATACGTTTCTATGGCAATAGTAACAATTATGTCTGAGGTATCTGTTTATGAGTTTTAATTGGTGTTCAATTACAAAAATAGAGTTCTTGGACCAAAAGAGCCGGTAACAGCACCTCACATTCATATCAATTTCCTGATGCAACCAATATGAACCTGGGAACCTATGCCAACAGATGGGATGATGTTAATAAACTGAAGGAGATTGAAGATCAGAATGGACAGATAGGTAAGAGCATAAACTCATTAGTCAATTAAATTGTCAATACTCTGATCTTGTGGAACCATTCTGGATAATTTCTCTGTTGTAACCTAACTCAAAACTAAGACTTTCGATGATTTTGTAATAGGCATGAGATCACAGGAAGGAATGTTTATAGGTAACAAAGTTGAAGAAGAACGAGGAAACCATGAAAAGGATGCAAAATATACTGTTCAAGCTTTGGAAAGAAACAATGATGTCATGCTGTATCGCTCTGGTAGCTCACAAGTAGAAAGCAAAACACCTTCATCTAAACCAGAAGATTTGCAATCACTCGAGCTAACTCTGACAAAACGAAGAGAGGCTGGAGATTACAGAACCGGTGATCAAAGTGTTTTGAGGCATTCAAATCACTCTGCGTTCTCAAAGTAAGTTCTTGACCTCAACAGCGAAAGAAATGTCAAAACCTGTGACTGATTTGGAGTTATTGTTTCGTGTGTGATATGCAGGTACAATAACGGTGCTACGTCTGCTAGTAAGGTATTTTAAAATGTGTGGTGCTAGTCTTTGAAATCTATGCCAGTTTAAGTTTTCATAAAAAAGCTCTATTTTTTGGTGAATTAGGCTCCAGAAGAAAATGTGGGAAGTTGTTCTCCTCATGACAGTCCTATTGCAAAACTGATGGGTTCGGGTTCAAGCAGTGATTATCCTTTGAATCAGCAGTCTAGTGGAAGCGAAAGATCGGCACAAAGAGAAGCTGCTCTGATGAAGTTTCGCCTTAAACGCAAAGAGCGATGCTTTGAGAAAAAGGTATAGCCTTCTAAACTAAACAAGCTTAAGCTCTAGTTTTTTGATACGAAATTCACACGCCTGTTTTGTTTGTTTTAGGTTAGGTACCATAGCAGGAAGAAATTAGCTGAGCAGCGGCCTCGCGTCAAGGGTCAATTCATTCGCAAGTAAGTTCAAATCCTTTAAACATTTGTCCCTCTAGGTGTCCAAAAGTTTCCTTCTATAGTAATGTATTGACATGGAGTCAACCCTTCTTTATCCTCTAGGAGCGATGATACTAAATCAGGAAATGAGTGTCCAAGTAGTGACGACAGCTAAACAACGATATTGGTATAAAAGAGAGAGAGAGATAGAGAGATACACTTCGAAGATCTGAAGACTGAAGACCAAAAAAAAGAAAGTCTATATAGATATCGTATTTCTACAAACATAACAATATTGCTTTGGTATTTATTTTCTACAAACAATCATTTACTCATTAATTCACTACTCTTTTTTTTTTATCCACACTATTTTTTCTTCGTTTAATACTGTTAGCCTATATTATTCTATGAATATAATTCGAGTATTTTTTTTTTTAATTGTATTTTTGTTTGTTAAATTCCGTTATTATCAAGAAACAAAATAACGAACCAGTAAACAGAGTTACAACTAACTTAACAGAGTCAAAAACAGAGTATTATATTATTTTATTTTCTCCCGCTCTGTATATATATTCAACTCCGAGATCATTTAGTGCTCACCATCATCAACTCACTCGCTCACTTTCTCGCTCTAGTTTGCTAGTTGAGAGTCTGTTTAATTACGTTCTTTTTTTCCGGGAAAATAGTTTCTCGAGAAAATCAAAAAGAAAAGTCTCAAGAAAGATTTCTCTTCGTTGATCGCTACGATGAGTCGTTTCTTTTGCTGTGTCACAGGAGAAGGCTCAAATAGCGCACCGCCGGAAGAAGTGTTTGACGACGAACCAGATGAGGACACCGAATCCCTCAATCGTTTGTGGAGAGCTGAACTCCAGATGCCTGACCCTCGCACTCGTGGAGTTGAAGGTTCCGTTTTCGTTTCTCTTTCGTTTTCAATCTTCTGAAATCGAGATTTCTTGTGCGTGTTTATGGTTTCTTGTGTCTTACGCAAGTCTGACTTCTTCGTTTTGATCTCTTTACGTTATCGATCGTCTCATGCAAGTGAAAGTAGTAGTACTAGAGTTCATCTTGTTTCCATGAAGTTAACTGATTCATTAACGTCATATGTTCTAGCCGTGTACTACAAGAAATTGATGCTAGGGTGATCTTGTTCAATCGATCTTTAACGTTTAGTAATTCATATTGCAGAGCCGGATACTACTCTTTTCCCTGTAACTCCACCTCTACCTGCCAATTGTGGACGACCATATCGATGGCACGAAATCTTACATTCAACCGTAAACTTCCGGCAAGAGTTTTATCTCGGCAAAGGCAACTTCGGCGAAGTCTATCGCTGCGATTTCAAAAGAACTAACGAGGTATAAACCCCAAAAGGTCATTTCGTTTATGTTTAAATATCGAAACCCAATTTCTAAACTCATAACAACGAAACTGGTCATAAAGAATTGCGACTTTTGATTCGTTAGGTTGGAGCTGTAAAGATTCAAGCTCATAACAACGAAACTGGTCATAGAGAGTTCTTGGCAGAGGTTACAACGTTGCATGAAGCTGATCACCCAAATGTGATTAAACTTCTTGGCAGATGTTACGGCCGCAGAAACCGTGCTATAGTTTACGAGTTCATGCCCAATGGCACTCTCGGACGCCACATCTTTGGTAAAGAAAACTCAATATCAAACCTTTATTGATTCTGGTTTAGTTTCTAAACTTACTTAACTCCTTCATTAACGTTCTGTTTTTGTAGATTACATGGGGAAGAGTCCGATACCTCAAGGTCTAGAGCACCCACCTCGGGTTTTGGATTGGGTGACGAGGATGAAAATTGCTGAGGGTGTAGCTGAAGGTCTGATTTATCTACACGATGTGCTAAAAGTGATCAACCAAGACGTCAAGGCTGGGAATATTCTACTTGATGCGAATTTTGTGCCGAAGCTGACTGATTTTGGATTGGCGATTAAAGTCGTTGTAAACAGAAGCGGCGTTGAGAAGCGGAGCAAGATCACTGAGTTGAAGGGAACTATGGGATACATCGCACCAGAAGCAGAGAAGTCCCACTGGGTTTCGACCAAGTACGATGTCTATAGCTATGGAGTTTTTCTGATTGTGCTTTTCACCGGAAGGAGACCTTATAATCAGAATCCGAATCAAACTGTTCCTGAGGATAAACGGAAACTCACTGATTGGGTATGACTCAAACCTCGTATCTAGCAACTTTTTATACGTTTCGTATCCTGTAAGTAATATATAAACTGAGTTGTGTTTTGGATGTTCTTATTTTTATTTTTTTTTGCAGTTTTTGCGAGTATGGGCTACATATGGGGATGTGCCTGGGGCAGCTGATACTACGCTCGGTAATAGGTATTCGGTCGAAGGTTTAAAGAGAATATTTCAGATTGCGAGGCTGTGTATTAGCGCAGACCCAAAGGCACGGCCTCCCATGCGTGATGTGGTAAACATGGTTCGTCAAGCTGCAGCTTCCCCGGTCAGAGTGGTGCCCCTGCTGGAAAGGAGGCATACGATATAAAGAAGTTCTCTCAGGCGGTTTTATGTAGGCTTTTTGGTTTTTAGGTTTTTTCAGAATCATATTATTGACTTGGTTTTGTAACGGATGGTTTTGTTACTATTTGATCAGACTAATTTCCCTCTACAAGTTTTTAATCAACGTTTAAGATCTTTTGTCTTCATTTCTTCCTCATTTCTCTGTTATGAAACTTCTTGATATAAAGATAGAAAAGGTCAAAAGCAGAGCTAAAAGTACTTGTTTGCGTTTTGTTAAATGTGTAAGTCTATCAGAATTAGCCTTTTTGATTTCCGATGCAAGAACCCACCAAAGCAATTCTATCGGATCAATGATTCTGCAACTTTACAAGTTAATTGTTGTGAAAGGTCTTGACTCTTTGATCATATATACCAAGAGAAGCTCTATTATATATATGGTTTGAATCAGTAGTTTCGTGGCTATCATCTACTTAAACATGGAGTCATTTGGCCTTTTGGATAAATAATTCTAAATCAGGAAATCAATGTCCAAGTAGCTAGTGACGACTGTTGCTGAACAACAAGACTAGTATAAAAGAGAGATTCACTTCCAAGATCTGAAGAACAACATGATAGTTTTACAAACTTTAAGAGAGAGTTTGGTTATATTTTTAGTAATGTTTTCTTTTTATTTTGTTTATTTAAAGTCTATAAAGATCATTGCCATCATAATTAGTAAAGTAGTATTGTTCAAATATCATATTTCTATAGATATACTATTGTACTTGCTATACTTTTTATGTTCTACAAACAATCATTTACTCATGAATTTTGACTAATATTTTAACAATGATTAATCAAAAGTCTTTGTCTTTATATATTCACAAAATATCCATAATACATATTTTTATCTATCTTTTAAGGCTTTGTACGTGTGATACTTTGGTCTTCTTCTTCATTTTTTGTTTGATATTCTATGAATCTAATCTAATTAGTGTATTATTTAATTTTATAATTAATAATAAAAACTTACTCATAGAAGTAGAGCTCATATAATATATCCTCCGGTTAGTTCTTTTAGTGTTCATCATTCGACTCTCTCTATCTCTCTCTCTCCTGTCTAATTACATTTTCCGGGAAAAAGTTTCTCGGGAAATAAAAAAAAACTAGAAAAGCCTCAAGAAAGATATATCTTCGTCGATCGCTGCGATGAGTCGTTTCATGTGCTGTCTCGGAGGCGGAAGCGCAAGTAAAGTAGTGCAAGATCCAGAGGAACAACTACCGCAACCACCACAACCACCGGAGCCATCAGATTCATCTGATTCATCGGGACCAACAGATTCATCGGGAAGTAGTGACGACGAAGGTGAGTAGTTTCATTAGGAATATCGAACTCTCTGACGATCGTGAACTTTTCTCGTTTTCTGATTTCTTGTACTACAAGCAAGTCTGTTTTTAGAGTTATAAAGTATCTCGATCTTGCGAAACTGATTTAGGGTTCTTCTTGTTCGTTATGTTTCTTACTTAAGGTTTCGTTAAATTCCGATGGAAAGAGATCGTACAAGGAACCGAGAACTTTAAGATAACACATTTGATCGGCCAAGGCAAAGTCGGCAAACTCTATCGCTGCAATTTCCCAAGAATTCATAAGGTATGAACCCAAAAAGTCTTGTGCTTTATTGGTTAGAGAATCGAAACCCAGTTTCTGAAAGCAGAAACTTTTGATTGATTAAATTAGGTTGGAGCTGCAAAGGTTAATCATGGCAACACGCCTGGTCTTGGTGAGTTGTTGGCAGAGATTAGAACGTTACGTGAAGCTGATCACCCAAATGTGATTAAACTTCTCGGCAAACACTACGGCGTGCAAAACACTGCCCTTGTCTACCAATTCATGCCTAATGGCTCTCTTGACCACCATCTCTTTGGTAATCAATACAAACCTAATCAACGTACTCTGTTTTACTTCTATATCAACTCTGTTTTAATTCTGTATCAACTCATTCCAGTTTTGTTAAGTCATACTCTTTTTGTTTGTAGCAAATGCGAGGCATGTTCAGGGTCTAACACAAGCAACTCAGGTTTTGGACTGGGATACGAGGATGAGAATTGCTGTGGGTGTAGCCGAAGGTCTAGTTTACGTACACCAGGGGCTTTTATCTATTCACAGAGATGTCAAAGCCACAAACATTGTGCTTGACGATAATTTCGTCCCGAAGCTAACTGGTTTTGGAACCGCGACTAAGATCGTTTACGATGAAGAGGGTGTTGAGATGCAGAGGGAGACCAGTAAGAATGGAACTGATGGATATCTCGCACCGGAAACAGAGAACTTCGGGTTGGTTTCGACCAAGTCCGATGTCTATAGCTATGGAGTATTTCTGTTAGTGCTTTTCACCGGAAGGAAAGCTTATGATGATCGGGAGAGACCTGTAGCGAAAGAGAAACTCACTGATTGGGTATGACTCAAACTTTGTACATCTAGGTTTAGTTTTTATACGTTTCGTGTTCCAGAAGTAACTTAGGTTTTCTCGAATGTAGAAGTAACTTAGGTTTTCTCGAATGTGTTTTCCTTTTGCAGTTAATGTCAGTGTTGACTAGATTGGAGTATGCGCCTGTGGTTGTTGATGTTGCGCTCGGTAAGAAGTATTCGGCTCAAGGTTTAAACAGAATATTTGAAACTGCGAGGATGTGTTTAAACGCGCAGCCACTTGAACGGCCTGCAATGGATTTTGTGGAAACGTTGGTTCGTGAAGCTGCAGCTTACCTGGTCCCAGAGGAGCAGCCCCAGGTGAAAGAGAGACGTTGTTCCACATAAGAAGGTTGATCAGGCGATATTATGTGGGGTTTTTGGTTTTTAGGTTTTTTCCAGAATCATATTATAGACTTGGTTTTGTAACGGATAGTTTTGTTACTATTTGATCAGACAATTTCCCTCTACAAGTTTTTAATCAACGTTTAAGGTCTTTTGTCTTCGTTTCTCTGTTATGAAACTTCTTGAAATAGGATAGAAGAGATAAAAAAGCAGAGCATAAAAGTTCATGTTGGCGTTTTGTTAGATGTGTAAGTCTTAGAATTAGCCTTTTTGATTTCCAATGCAAGAACCCACCAAATCAATTCTATCGGGTCAATGATTCTGCAACTTTATATATACAAGTAAAGTTGTGAAAGGTTTTGACTCTTCTCTTGATCATTTAGACCAAGAATAGCTCTATATTAATTTGAATCAGTAATTTAGTGGTTATCATCTACTTAAACATGGAGTCATTTAGCCGTCAGGATGGATGATTCTGAATCAAGAAAAATCAATGAGTGTCCAAGTAGTGATGACGACAGTTGAACAACAAAACTAGTATACAAGAGATTAGAGAGATTCACTTCCAAGATCTGAAGAACAATATGTTAGTTTACAAACTTTAAGAGAGAGTCTGATTATATTTTTAGTAATCTTTTTTTTTTTTTTTGAATAAAATGTTAAATTATATTCAAAATAAAAATAACTTTTTACATCTGCATTTTTGAGTGTAATCTAACAATAGGTAAAACAGAACGTTTGACAAAAAAAAAAAAAAAAAGTAAAACAGAACATTTATCTAGAGATCAACTAAAAAACTCCTAGGTCCTTGTAGCAAACCAAGCTTGTAGTCCATCCGCAAAGTGTTTATCACCAAGGGACGTAAGAACTAGAAGCTGTGCGCTTAGTTGTTTGTCAATCCAGCCAACCAGTTGAGTGTCAGAACGTGGTGATCATTCCGCTCACGCTAGACTGTATGCAGAGTGAGTTGAAAAATGTTCCGTATCAAGAACCCATGAAGTCGATCGTCTAGGAGTGATCTTCTGAGATGTAATCCACCAAATGCTGCCATGTATTAATTTTTTCTGAGATGTGATCAGAGTTAGTAATCTTTTCTTTACATTTTGTTTATTAAAAAGTCTATAAAGATTATTGCCATGATAATTAGTAAGTAGTCTTGTTCAAATATCGTATTTCTATAGATATACTATTGTACTTGGCTACTTGCTATAGTATTTAAGTTCCACAAACGATCATTTACTCATGAATTTTGAATAATATTTTAATAGTGATTAATCAAGTCTTTGTCTTTATATTTTCACAAAATATCCATGATACATACTTTAAAGTAGATTCTCAAAAGTATTACCAAAAAAGTTTCTTTGATGGGAACACACCCAATGCTGTCGGAAACTTTTTTTGGTAATATTAGTATATCCATGGATTTTGTGGTATATTTGGAAAGCACGCAATGACAAAAATTTTAGTAACCTGGATTCAAATCCCCTAGCTATTTTACGGATAGCGGCGGATGAGGCACGAGCATGGACTATGGCTCAGACAGAGGGTACAGTTTCAAATTCCCTGGATAATACTTTGGTTGTTCCCAATGGGATTGGAAGGTTAGGGGTTCCTAGGTCTTTCTCCAGCTATATTTGTTTTGTGGATGGTTCTTGGAAAGCAACAGATAGTTTTGCGGGTCGAGGATGGTTTTGCACGTCACCTTTAGGTTCTGCTCCTACTATGGGCGCTGCCAACCTTCGCCGCAGTCTCTCTCCTCTTCATGCTGAGGTTGAAGCTCTTATATGGGCGATGCGTTGTATGATTGGGGCTGACAATCAATCTGTAGTTTTTCTTACCGACTGCTCTGACTTAGTGAAGATGGTGTCTTCACCTTCCGAGTGGCCAGCTTTTACGCCTTATTTGGAGGATATACAGGCGGATAGAGAGGAGTTTGTCTCGTTTTCTTTAGTCTACGTCCCTCGCTCTCAGAATGGTAAAGCGGACAATTTGGCGCGACGAGTTCGTACAGTTCCGCACTTAGTTACCTATGTAAACAATGTTCCTTCGTATTGGCTTGTTTAAGTCAATCTGTATGCTGTTGTCAAAAAAAAAAAATATAAATGTACCACAACATCTCTAAAATTCCTAAAATAGCATTATATTTCAAAATTTATCTTTTAAAATTAAATTCTAAATTCAAATTCTAAACCCTACCCCCTCTAGACTATACCCTAAATGTGAAACTGAGAATTCAAACCTAAAAAAAAGATTCTAAAAATTAATTTGAAATATTTTAATGTGTTAAATAGTATTATTTTTGGAAATTCATGGAATGTGTCCATAAAACGTTTTTTAGTGCTATTTTAGGGTATTTTTTTATGTTAAACATATTTTAAGGGTTTTTACGTGTGATACTTTGCTTTTTTTTATATATATAATAGAATTTGTACCCGCGCAAGCACGGAATTTTGATTTAAAACTTTTTCTATTAATATCAATTCTTGAGTTCGAATATTATCATTCAAAGTTTTGAGGGAAACTCGTTATAAATATATGTCATTTGGTAATATTAGGATATATAAACGATATTGATGGCTACTTCAAGATCTTTTATCATTTAGAGAGTTTATTTCTTATTTATATTTTTTTAAAACATTTTTTAAAAGTTTTGATGCTGATTAATTTGTTGATCTAATTGTATATATTACTTATGATTAGATGTTGATACTAACATAACATTATTCTATATAAATTTGAATATATCGAATCTCATGAATATTGCTTAGCGTAAAGGTAAAATATAATATCATATCGTTATAACATCTTTACCAAACTTGCTTTACCCATCGAAGTAATTGCAACGTCCCATAAACAACCAATTCATAATTGTGTCTATCTTATCTCACTTTTCATGATTATATGGTTAAACTGTTAAACCCGACTTGGAATGATAATTTATTTAATAATGTATGTCATTTATTTTTCTACAAACTCATTCGTTCACACAATTAATGATTTTAATTTAGTCATGTGTAGTTGTGTATTATTCTCTCTTCAAGTTTTATTAATTTATTTTCAAACACTTTTAACTATAATTCTTTTGTCATTATTGATGATGCACTCCTTTTGAAATCTATTTTTTCTCTACCTTCTATTGGCTCACATATAACACATATTAGACTGTAAAATGATTTTCAAGATAAATTATAACTATTTTTTTTAATTACTATCTTTCAATACTTAAATTTAGATTAAAAGCATTTGATTCAATTTATGAAATATCAAATTTGTTTTCCTTTTTTATCATGTTATAAAATAATATTTCACTTTTATTTTTATTTTTCCTGTTTAAAATCTTATAAATAAAATTACAGATTTTTTTTATTCTACCATAATTTTAAATTTTACTTCCATTCTAAAAATCAATAATATTTAATTACATTTTAAAAAATATTCTACCATAAATTTAAATTTTACTTTTATTCTAAAACTCAATAATACGCAATTACATATTTTTTTTTATTCTACCATAAATTTAAAATTTACTTCCATTCTAAAACTCAATAATACATTTGAAATTTTAAATTATGATGAGTTTAATAGAAAATTTTAATTATATTATTACTGCTAATAAAAATTATAGTATTGTTTTCTTATTTTAACATTTTATTTATTTTACATAATTTTTTATTATTTAAACTTTCTATTAATTATAATTAACATAAATATGAACTAAATAAATATTTTAAATTTATTTTAAAGTAAAAAAAAATATTGCTTAGGTGGATGTTTTTGTAGATAGAAATTATGATATATAATTACAAGATTAATGGAGATTCTAGTCATAGTTCTTGTCTTCTTGATCTAGAAAAATATTTTATTTGTCTCTTATAATTATGTGTCTTTAACCATATGATGCACGTATATGTAAAAGAACTAAACATAAACGATACATGAAAGAAAGTTAGGTACGAATAAATAATAATATTATTCCAAATTCAGTGTTTTACTTCATATATATATATATATATATCGGGTATATGCTCTATTTTTTTTTTTTTTTATGGTTGAATAATAAAATTAGAGTCTCGTTAATCCCTATTTTGTTTGCTCCTTGCTTAATGCTTTTTCAAATTATGATCAAGGGGTAGATGTTCTCTATAGATATAATAATTTATTTTGGAACAATATAATTAGCCATTACAAACGAAGCCGTTGCACTGGTGACGAAAAACATGAAAGGATGTGTGAAAGTTTAGAGGAGTGAAGAAATTAAAATTGAATGGTATGCATTATAACATCGGATGGTGAAACGACATGGATCGAGGTTAAGGAGGAGAGAAACGTGTGAAGGTGGACCGTCCTTCACACTGTCGTCACTAAACTTTATCAGGTTGAATCAATATGATTTAGATATAGTGCTGGGTATAGAGACTTTGGATGAAATAGTGTTGGACCTACAGAATTTGGATGAAATCTAAGTTTATCATTTTTATAATTATTTAAAAGGCATATTAAAATCTGTAAACCCACAAAATTAAATAAGAAGTAGCTGATGTGACAGCACCAAGAGGGAGTAAAGTTAAATTTATATATATAGATTCAGTGAATCTAATCTAATTAGTGTATTATTTAATTTTATAATTAATAATAAAAACTTACTCATAGAAGTAGAGCTCATATATTTATATCCTCCGGCTAGTTCTTTTAGTGTTCATCATTCGACTATCTCTCTTTCTCGCTCTAGTTTTTTCGTATAGAGTTCTCTCTCTGTCTAATTACATTTTCCGGGAAAAGGTTTCTTGGGAAATAAAAAAAAAAGTAGAAAAGCCTCAAGAAAGATATATCCTCGTCGATCGCTGCGATGAGTCGTTTCATGTGCTGTTTTGGAGGCGGAAGCTCAAGTAACGTAGTGCAAGATCCAGAGGAACCACCGCAACCACCACAACTACCGAAGCCAAAAGATTCATCAGAAACTAGCGACGAAGAAGGTGAGTAGTTTAAGTAGGAATATCGAACTCTGACGATCGGGAACTATTCTCGTTTTCTGATTTCTTGTACCACAAGCAAGTCTGTTAATTAGAGTAACTTCTTTTGGGAAACAAGTATCTCGATCTTGCGAAACTGATTTAGGGTTCTTCTTCTTGTTCGTTATCTTTCTTTCTTAAGGTTTCGTTAAATTTCAATGGAATGAGATCGTAGAAGGAACCGAGAACTTCGCTATAACACATTTGATCGGCCATGGCAGAGTCGGCAAAGTTTATCGCTGCAATTTCCCAAGAATTCATAAGGTATAAACCCCAAAAAGACTTGTGCTTTATTGGTTAAAAAATCGAAACCAAGTGTCTGAAATCAGAAACTTTTGATTGATTCAATTAGGTTGGAGCTGCAAAGGTTCACGCTCATGCCGACGACTTTTCTGGTCTTGGTGAGTTCGTGGCAGAGATTATAACGTTACGTGAAGCTGATCACCCGAATGTGATTAAACTTCTTGGCAAACACTACGGCGTGCAAAACACTGCCCTTGTCTACCAATTCATGCCTAATGGCTCTCTTGACCACCATCTCTTTGGTAACAATACAAACCTAATTAACGTACTCTGTTTTACTTCTATATTAACTCTGTTTTAGTTGTGTATCAACTCATTCCAGTTTTATTTAACTCGTTCTCTCTTTTTGTTTGTAGCAAATGCGAGGCAGGTTCAGGGTCTAACGCAAGCAACTCGGGTTTTGGATTGGAACACGAGGATGAGAATTGCTGTGGGTGTAGCCAAAGGTCTGGTTTACGTACACCAGGGGCTTTCCTCGATTCACAGAGATGTCAATGCCACAAACATTGTGCTTGACGACAACTTTGTCCCGAAGCTGACTGGTTTTGGAACCGCGGTTAAGATCGGTTACGATGAAGACGGTGTTGAGATGCAGAGTGGGGTCGGTAACAATGGAACTGAAGGATACCTCGCACCGGAAACAGAGAACTTCGGGTTGGTTTCGACCAAGTCCGATGTCTATAGCTATGGAGTTTTTCTGTTAGAGCTTTTCACAGGCTGGAAAGCTTATGATCGGGAGAGATCTGAAGCGAAAAAGAAACTCACTGATATGGTATGACTCAAACTTTGTACATCTAGGTTTTGTTTTTTATACGTTTCGTGTTTCAGAAGTAACTTAGGTTTTCTCGAATGTACTTTTCTTTTGCAGTTAATGCCAGTGTTGAGTCTGATAACTAGATTGGAGCAATCGCCTATTGTAGTTGATGTTGCGCTCGGTAAGAAGTACTCGGCTGAAGGTTCAAACAGAATATTTGAAACTGCGAGGAAGTGTTTAAACGCGCAGCCACTTGAACGGCCTGCAATGGATTCTGTGGAAACGTCGGTTCGTGAAGCTGCAGCTTACCTGGTCCCAGAGGAGCAGCCCCAGGTGAAAGATAGACGTTGTTCGACATAAGAAGTTTGATCAGGCGATATTGTGTAGGGTTTTTTTTTTTTTTGGGTTTTGGTTTTTGTAGAAACATATTATAGACTTGGTTGTGTAAAGGATGGTTTTGTTACTGCTTCTATGATATGAGACAAGGTCAGGGTGTGAACCTTTTGAGACATTGCCATCTGTAAAGTAGTTGTTATGACATTGCCATCTGTAAAGTAGTTGTTAATCAGCGTTTGAAATCTTTGGTCTTCATTAATTTCTCTGTTACTTAACTTTCTAAAAATAGAAGAGAAGATGAGGGAGGGGAAATAACAGAACAGAATAGTTCTTACCTTTAGGAATTTTCAAAACAATCTCTTTGGTTTTCCGATGCGTAGATTTGAATTTGATTCCCGTGAAAACCCACCAAATCAACTGGATCAGATAGATGATTCTGAAAATTTACAAGTCATGTTGTGAAAGTCTTGATCATATATAACAAGAGAAGCTTTCTCGGTTGGTAGGTTATCCACATCTCTTTAAATGTTTCAATAAAATAATTAGTGTTAACATTTCGAAAATTAATGTTGTTTTACATCCCATTTGATATAGGAGTCGTTTGTTGGTATTGAATCTATTTGCAAACCGTGTTGATCTAATGGAGGAAGCATCAACATCGACATCAGCACCAACCGTTGTTAGAAAGAAAATGGCCAAACAACTGACCGGAAAACGTGAAGATTCGCCGCTCCATTCGGCTGTCAGACGCGGAGATTTCTCTGCGGTGAATGAGATTTTGAGTAATCATATGGAATCAGAAGAGGAACTAAGTGAGTTGTTGCGGAAACAGAACCAATGTGGTGAGACTGCTCTTTATGTGGCGGCAGAATATGGTGATGCGGATGTGGTTGCAGAGCTCATCAAGTATTATGATCTTGAAGACGCCGAGACCAAAGCTAGAAATGGGTTTGATCCTTTCCACATTGCTGCTAAACAAGGCGAATTGGGTATGAAATTTGTCCACTTATATGAACATTTTTAATCATTGTTATTGATCTTAAGCATTGGGAAGAAACAAGTAGATAAACACGTGATGAGAGTGTAACTTTTGTTTGATTTAAGGAACTAGCTACATTCACATAATGTGTGATACATTGATGAAATTTGGAATTATGTTATATAGACGTTTTGAGAGTACTAATGGAGGAACATCCGGAGCTAGCAATGACGGTGGACTTATCAAACACGACGGCTTTACACACTGCGGCGGCTCAGGGACACGTGGAAGTTGTAGAGTATCTACTAGAAGCCGCGGGTAGTAGCCTAGCCGCGATCGCAAAGAGCAACGGGAAAACAGCATTGCACTCGGCGGCAAGGAATGGTCACGCGGAAGTAGTAAAGGCGATTGTAGCGGTTGAGCCGGACACGGCAACGAGAACCGATAAAAAAGGTCAGACGCCACTTCACATGGCGGTGAAAGGACAAAGCATTGATGTTGTAGTTGAGCTAATGAAGGGACATCGGTCGTCGTTGAATATGGTTGATTCTAAAGGGAACACTGCGTTACATGTTGCTACTAGGAAAGGTCGCATTAAGGTATGTTAATCATCTCCAATAACCTTCTTTTAAAAAATTTTGTAAACACTTTACAATTTACAAAAATAAGGAGAAAATTTAAAACATACAAGGTGGTTTTAGTTTCAAGAATAACACTTTTTAAAAAGGTAGCTTTAAAAGGTAAAATAGATACTGTAAAATACTTTTGTAAAATGTACATGCAACTTTTTCTGCTTTTCGTTTTTTTAACGTCCAATTTCTCCTTTTCGTTACGTTTAACATTTAACGAAATTTATACGTTGAAAATTACATGTAACGGTATAAACTCAGTAATAAACAAAGAATCGAGTCTTCACTAACAAGTTACGATAAATCTTGGAAAAAATAGTTTAGTGAGATTTTAATGTGATTGCAGATAGTGGAATTGCTTCTAGACAACAACGAGACAAGCACAAGCACAACAGCGATAAACAGAGCCGGAGAAACGCCGCTCGACACGGCTGAGAAAACCGGCCATCCTGAGATCGCCGCGGTTCTCAAAACCCGCGGGGTTCCCTCAGCTAAAGCCATCAACAACCCTACTCGACCAAACGCGGCGCGTGAGCTCAAACAAACGGTAAGTGACATCAAACATGAAGTTCATCACCAGTTGGAACACGCTCGAGAGACGAGGAAACGCGTTCAAGGAATAGCTAAACGCATTAACAAAATGCACATAGAAGGTCTTGACAATGCGATTAACTCAACCACAGTTGTGGCTGTTTTAATCGCAACCGTAGCTTTCGCCGCCATTTTCACCGTCCCGGGACAATACGCTGATGAATTGAGTTCACTCACTCCGGGACAATCCCTAGGAGAAGCGAATATAGCGGATAGACCAGCGTTTGCGATCTTCTTTATATTCGATTCGATCGCTCTTTTTATATCTTTAGCAGTTGTGGTGGTTCAGACTTCAGTAGTTGCGATCGAGCAAAAGGCTAAGAAGAATATGATGGCTGTGATAAACAAGCTGATGTGGCTAGCTTGCGTTTTGATATCGGTAGCGTTTTTGGCGTTAGCGTTTGTGGTGGTTGGTGAGGATGAGCGGTGGCTAGCGGTTGGAGTGACGGTGTTTGGTGCAACGATAATGCTCACGACACTTGGGACAATGTGTTATTGGGTCATTATGCATCGAATCGAGGCTTCTAATGTGAGAAAGTCGAGGAAAGAGTCGATGGCAAGATCGAGACAATCAGGATTGTTGGAATTTTCTGGGATGTTAACCAAGAGAATGTATGCTATTTAGTGATTTAGAGACATAAGTGTATGTGTTAAGTTTTTGTTCTTGAAAGATCTTTTAAAGACGTAGAATACAGAGACTGAAGCGTGTGGAAGAAGTAAACGAAGTTAAGCCGTAATTTCTTTTGCTTTTTCTTCCGGTATAATGATATGAAGCCATTATTGTTGGTTTGGAAATTTTAGGATTATAAATTGTTCTCTCTTTAAAAAGCGTGTTTTGAGCAAACGTTTCAAAACTATATAATAATAACAATCTCACTAATTGCGAACAACAATTGCCACATTTTGTTGTATATTTTTGTTAAAATATTGTTTTTTTTTTGGTTATTATTTTTTTAAATTTAAACTGTTTTATGTGTTCATTGTAGCGTTGTGTCTTTTCATCATATTTATTCATATTTTTTTATCAAATCTTTTCGTTATAATAGGTGTGTCTATTTAAACAGTCATGTCTTTTGAACACTATATATATTGTTTGTTGAAACAAATTTTCTATTTTATGTTAAATCTAAATAATTTGAATATTAATATCCAATTTTCAACGTTATTCTATAATCTAAATAAAATTTTAGAAATGATTATATCAATATTTTTTTTTTTTGGCAACAGTTTACAAGAGTGGCTCAAACGAGCCAAAACGAAGGAACATTGTTTACATAGGTAACTAAATGCGGGACTGAACGAACTCGTCGAGCTAGATTATCCGCTTTACCATTCTGAGAGCGGGGTACATAGACCAATGCAAACGAATCAAACTCCTCTTTATCCGCCTGGATGTCCTCCAAATAAGGCGTAAAAGCTGGCCACTCAGCAGGTGAAGACACCATCTTCACTAAGTCAGAGCAGTCGGTGAGAAATACAACAGATTGATTATCCGCCCCAATCATACAGCGCATAGCCCAAATAAGGGCCTCGATCTCAGCATGAAGAGGGGATAGACTCCGACGCAGGTTAGCAGCACCCATAGTGGTAGTATCTCCTCCGGGTGATATACAGTACCATCCGCGGCCCGCATAGCGATCTGTTGCTTTCCAAGAGCCATCAACAAAACACATATAACTCGATAAAGACCTAGCAACACTCAAAACCCCGTTTCTACCTGGTGGAACCACATCATGAGCATTCGATGTGAGATCCATATCGTCGACTTGGGCGAGAGCCCATGCCTTTGCCTCATCCTCTGCGATTCGTAAAATAGCAAGGGGATTTGAGTCCAGATTACTAAAAAGTTTATCGTTGCGGGCTTTCCAAATATACCACAATATCCATGGGAAAAACTCATGGTTTGGAATATTATTGGATCGCCAAAAAAGGAAATCCATATTTGTGAAGATCGACTCCGATGGAAAACAACCCAGTGCTGTCGGGAATTGGGACAAAGCCCAAACCTGTCTAGCTGGTGGGCATCCAAAGAGGGTATGATTAATTGTCTCTTCCTGGCAACCACAAAGACTACATGTTGCATCTCCACAAATACCACGACGCCTTAGATTAGCCGCAACTGCCATACACCCCGATAACACTTGCCACAGAAAGTGCCGAAGCTTCGGAGGGCATCTAATTTTCCATACAAAAGCCTGAAGAGGAACAATGTTCGGCCCATAGACACTTAAGTCAGTAGAAACTGTGTGTTTTGGACGGAGACTATGATACCCGGATTTAACCGTATACTTACCAGCCTTAGTAAAATGCCATCCCCACAAATCCGGTTTATCCGGTTGTCGCAACGGTAATGCAGAGATTAGAGCAACATCTTCCGGTACAAAAGTAGCCAAAAGCTGAGCCATATCCCAGGAGTTTGAACTCCTATCAATAAAATTTGAAACTCGGAGCACAGGGTCAGCAGGAGCCCCCATGCTCAATGCTGGTCTCGGGGATTGGGCAGGAATCCAGGGATCAGTCCATACTGAAATGGAGTCACCAGATCCTACCCGTTTAATTAGTCCTTTGTTAACCAGAGAGCGAGCAGAAACTATACTTCGCCACCCATAAGAAGGCGAATAAGACTTAATAGGATCTAAAGGGTCCGAATGCCGATAGTAACGACCCTTAAAAACCCGTGCAAAAAGACAATCTGGAACCGTAATTAGCCGCCAAAGCTGTTTGGCAAGTAAAGCAGTGTTATAGTCATCCAAACATCGAAAACCTAACCCCCCCGCATCTTTCCCGCAGCATAGTTTATCCCATGCGATCCAGTGTAGTCCCCGTGATTGCTCAGACGAACTCCACCAGAAGTTCGAAATGGCGCTTGTCAGCTTCTTCGTGACCGTCTTTGGGAGACGAAAACACGACATCACAAAGGTAGGAACCGCCGTAGCAACCGATTTAATCATAACCTCCTTCCCACCTTTGGACAACAATCTCGCTGGCCACCCACTAGCCCGTGCTTGTAGCTTGTCTTGGACAAACGAAAAAATTTTCGTCTTAGATCCACCTAAACTTTCCGGAATTCCCAGATAAGAACTCATCCCACCCAAATTTGTTATGCCCAAAACCCCTTTTAATTCCTCCCTGAGATCAAAATCCACCGTATGTCCAAATTGAACAGAGGACTTCTGGAAGTTAATTTGCTGACCAGAAACCCGTTCATATTGTTTCAAAATCCCCAGAACCACCTCGCACTGCTCCTTTGTGGCCCGACAGAAGAACAAACTATCATCCGCAAACAACAGATGCGAGATAGAAGGGCTAGCAGTGGATATCCGGATACCAGTGAGAAGTTTTGCCTGTTCTGCTTTTCGAAAATGAGCAATAAGCACCTCTGTGCATAAAATAAAAAGATATGGAGACAAAGGGTCGCCTTGTCTCAATCCCCGATGTGGAAGAATGGACCCCCGAGGACGTCCATTAATCAATACCTTATAGCTAACTGATGTCACACACCACATGATCCAGGATATCCATGTCTCACAAAAACCAAACCGACGAAGCAGTTTTTCTACAAAAGACCACTCCACCCTATCATAAGCCTTACTCATGTCCGTCTTAATGGCCATAAATTTCCCTTTACATGAAGGGTTAGTACGGAGACCATGGAACATCTCCTGCGCAATCAAAATATTATCCGAAATATAACGGCCCGCAACAAATGCTGACTGTGTCTCAGATACCAAAGATGGTAGAATAGTACGCAGCCGTTGACATAGAACCTTGGAAATAATTTTATACCCAACATTACATAAGCTGATCGGACGCAACTCTGCCATCCTTGTCGGTTTATCCACCTTCGGAATAAGACATATATGTGTCTCATTTAGCCGTTTATCGAAAACTCCCTCCCGCAGAAATGAGTTAACCAAAAGAACCAAATCCGCTTTAACTGTACTCCAAGCCTTCTGATAAAATAATGCCGTCATCCCATCTGGTCCCGGGGCTTTATCCGGATGCATCATAAAAAGTGCCTGTTTAATCTCCTGCTCAGTAACTTCCTTTGTTAAAAAATCATTTGTGACCTGACCAACAGAAGTATCAATCTCGGCTAAACTCTCCTCAATATCTGAAGGGTTCGACGAGGAGAAAAGCTCCTGAAAATACGACACTGTAATATTTTGGACCTCACTTTCCTCCGTCGACCAAAGACCATACTGGTCATAGAGACCGACAATTCGATTCCGTACCCGTCGCTGTTTGGTCTGAGCATGAAAATAACTGGTATTGTTATCCCCAAATCTCATCCAGCGACTTCTACTTTTTTGGTACCAGTAAACCTCTTCATCCCGGTACGCCTCCCGTAGCCGCCAAGTGAGGTCTGCAATCTCATTAACCGATGTACTATCATTCTCCTGTGCAACCGCTAATTTATTTTTTAAATCTTCAATTGTCTCCCGGCCATACGGTACCTGAGCCTTCCTCCATTGAGAAATGGCCCGCCGACACGTGATAATTTTGTCCATTAGGGTGGAGGACGATGAACCAACCCCCATATCCCACCCCTCCGCTATTGCTTCAAAGAGCCCATCCTTATCAAGCCAGCGTCGGTCAAAACGAAAACTGTGTTTACCCCGACGACCTTTGTCCTCAATTACCGCAAGCACCGGCATATGATCCGATGCAATCCGTGGCAAATATTCCGTAAAAGAATCAGTAAATAAATCATGCCATTGTTCATTTGCTAAGGCACGGTCCAATCGACACCGTATCGGTTTCTTATCTCTCCAACCTCGCCAAGAAAGTGAATCACCCAGGGCAGGAAACTCAAGGAGCCCACAATGACGGACCATTGTATTAAAAGGTACAAAGGAAGAGGCATGGCGCAATTTGCCGCCCCGCTTCTCATGATTGCCTTTGATTTCATTAAAGTCACCAATTAGGAACCATGGTTGATCGCGTCCCAGCCCAATCCGGGTTAACCGTTCCCACACTAAGTCACGGTTCTGTGGAACCGGATCACCATAAACAAAAGATAAATAAATTAAGTTCCCATTGTAATTAACCTCCACATCAATGAGTCTATTGGATTCAAATAAAATGGAAACATTATTATTATTATTATTATTGTAGAATAAGGCCAAGCCACCACTACAACCAATAGGTTCAACTGTTTTTAAAGCTGAATAACCAAAATGACCAACAAAAGACTCTAAAAAAACAAAAGGTTGTCTAGTTTCAGACAAAAACAAAAAATCTGGTTTATGCTTCCCCCATAAATCCCTAAGATACCCAATGGTAGCTTTATTGCCCAGGCCCTGGCAGTTCCAACTTAGTATCTTCATTTAAGAATCTTTGAAATGGGTGGCTTAGCCCCACCAGCGATACCCTTCTCCATATCCTGAGGTTTCAGGGCAGCCGTATCTCCAACCAGAGCAGAACCCTTTAAAGCTGGTCGCTTGCGGGGGGTACGTACATACACGTTCAGTTTCTTGGAACCCAGACCGTGGGGACCTATGATACCTTTTCCCTTGCGAGACTTATCCACAGTCGTAGACTGACTTGTTACCTTCTCCTCCGATGGGTCTCCAACCAGAGGATGATTCGTCTCAGTTATGACAAGGTTCTCACCGACGAAAGCCACCTCCTCCATACCAGCAATATCCTGGACCTTTTTCCCTTCTTCCTCTGCCACATCAATATCAACCTGCATAGCGATAATCTCCTCCCCCAAAGGAGCGGGTACCTCCTTCTCTTTCAACCTCTCCGTAGCCACAGCAATATCCACAGCAAGATCCTCGATGTTATCCCTCGGTGGCACAATAGACTCCTGAACAGACATAGTGTCACTGTCCCCAACCGAGACCGCAACCACACCAGGCTTATCTTTCTCAACGTGAGAGAGCGTCGATGTTACCCCTGAATCCAAAACAGCACCAATCTCACCCGACTCCAGAGGTGCCTCCACATTGTCCGACGAAACTCGTTCTTGAAACAAAGCCTTACGGACCAGCTTACTCGGGCGAGGATCATCCATTGGAGCCATAGCAACACCAGAATCCCGCTGCTCCACCTGATCCTGGAGTTTAACTTCAGACCCCTCCGAAGCCCGCGAGTGTCTGTGCTCTTTATGTTGCACATACGGTTGGAACCGTCGACCTTTGTGTCCTTTATCAGACCGCCCCTCCATAGGTTTCTTCCCATCAGCCTTAGACCCCACACCACTGTGTTTACCCCGACTTCCCCATTTAGCACCTCCCTCCGGACCAGCCTCTCGCTGCCTCTCCGACATGACCGCACCCTTATAACTTTGGTGCCTACGATCAACATCCTCCCTTGGCAAGGCAAGCGGTACTGAAGTAGGCTCCTCTGATGGAGGACAATGAGCCTCATCATGGCACATACTAAAGCACTTAGTACAAAAGCCAATCAGTCGTTCATAGCGAAGGGACACCACAGTAGCTTCACCGTTGAAAAACTCCACTTCCGTCTCAAAAGAAAGGCATTTGAGACCATTGACTTCCACCTGAACCCTTCCGCCATCGATATCCACAGCCACCACCGACCCCAATGCTTCCCCTATGCTCTTGAAAGTTGGAGCAGCCCAAAACTGAAACGGAACACCCATGACTCGAACCCAGAAGGTCAAGGACGACGGGTAGGAAGGATCTACCGTTGGGCGCCATCGCACCATGGAGACCATCCAGTTGTCAAAGTAGAACGGAACCAGCTTAAGGACCTCAAGCATATCGGCTTCCTCATCGAAATCAAACTGGAACTTCCCCATCCCCAAGTCTGCCCCAACAACTCTGCCCTCCATATGCCAAATCCGCGGGAACATAAGAAGGAGAGCCTTCATGTCTTGCCTTGACGGATTCATACATCTCCCGATCACTGTCTTTGAGTAACCTTCGATCAAAGCCGTATTATCAAAAAACGGAACCTTCACTTTTGTCTTCATCACCTTCGATCCCTTACTGAGAATCAAACTTTGCGACATCACCACACGGGCTATTGCAAGGATCAAGAACGAGGGGCACAAAAGAGGAGCACGAAAAACTGCGAAACAGAAAACAAAGCACTGTGAGTGATGAGTTTCCTGTTGCACAGAATCCAGGGCTTTATACTCGCCAGATAAACCTTCCCACGACCTCACAAAACCAATAGAATCCCAAAAAATCTGACTCACCACGTCGCGCAATAATTGTAAACTCCAATCATCAACCAAGATATGCAAATCGCACCAGATCAAACCATTTATGCCAAACGGAACCCAATCATACCAAGGATCCCCAAATCTCATGAGAAGGGCAGAGATAAACAAATAGGCATACTTTCGGCCTCCTTCTCTGATAACGAAATCAATGCCGGACCAGAGATACAGATCCGTACAGAGCACCTCCAAGATCCACCATAAATGCCCAAGCTTCCAGATTCGAACAAATCTCTCCCAGTAACCATTTTGATTCTCTCGAATAAGGTCCAGATCCGTAGATCTGTATCCAGTATCACCAAACTCAAATGAAATCCCTACTTTTATTTCATTAATGAGAAATATCTTTTCTATCAATGTTAATACTTCGTGATACTCGAGAGAAATAAAAACACTGATTTCACAATGTTGTTGGCAAATGATTATATCAATAGCAATATAGAAATTCAATACAAATTAATATATAATTTATGGTTGCTTCTATTTATGATAACTTTTCGTACAAAAATTATGATATCTAAATTTTATTTTATTTTTATACTTGTGTATTTTTAATTTTTCGTTGATACATTTGCACTCATTATCAAATATATTTTATAGTTATAATTATTTATTAGAAAATATTTATGGTCAGGTAAGATCACTTTGTCATAATAGTTTTTTAGTTTTAGCTTTTTTTACCATAATTCTTCATAAAATATTTTATATTTATAATATTTTAAACAATGTTTTTTGCAAAGTTGTGTTTCTTGTCTATAATCTTTTAAACAATGTTTTTTGCAAAGTTGTGTTTCTTTGCCATAATATTTTATTATTAGAAATTTTCATTTTGATTGTTGTGTTTTTACTAATACTTTATATTTAATATTTGTGTATTCAAATTATTCTATAATTTTCAAATAATTTCATAATATAAGAAAATTTAAAATTTAATTTATATTCTTTTAAAATACTTGTTCTGCGATATCGCAGGAGTCTGAGTCTACTTATTTTTAGACAATGTGAAAGTTATTCAATGGATAAGAAAATTTGATTCTGAGATCAGTGTATATGGCCTACACGGCAATATTTTAATAAAGATATCAAAATAATACAATTGTTATCCCCATGATAATTTTTTAAAAAAGCCTATTGGTCAACGGTACATTGTAAAATAACAAAAATATTCTCTAAACATTTTAGTAATTTACATCCGTGCAAAAAACATGTTTACTTACTAATAATATATGTTTAAATAGACATAAACAGACATCATGTATCATAAAAAAAACAAAAAGACTACTAACATTTGTTTTATTATAATAAGTTAATAATAAATAAAAAAGAGAAATGATGTCAACATCAAAGATGAATCATAACGACATTATATTGACATTGTTTAAAACAGTTTATATGATCCAAATTCCTAAACCCAAGAAGAAGAACAAAACAGAACAATCTCATCACATCATTCACTTTTGTTCTCTTCCATGGAGTCTTCTTCTTCTCTTCTTCCTTCTCAATGGTCTAATCTTCCTTTAGATATACTTGAGTTGGTCTCAAATCGTCTTGACCACGACGGCTCATCAGACACCGTTGATCTCATCTGTCTCCGTTCTGTTTGCGCCACGTGGCGTCTCTTTCTTCCTCTTTCCGACAACAACAACAACAACAAAAACAGTCCCTTTTCAAAATTCCCAAAGTATCTTCCTTTTTGGTCATCTTCATCTTCGTCAACCTCTGGTTTCTTTATTCTGAAACAGAGCAGTGTCTATAAACTCGAAGCTCCTTTGATGAACCCGAGTACTTGGCTGGTTAAGCTTCAAGAGACAACATCTCCAGGGAAAATGCGAGTCTTGGATCTCTTCTCAAACGACAGAATCAGTTTCTTGCCTGAGAAGTTCCCGGAAAAGATCGATTTGCAGGAGTTTCATGTGAGATTGGTTCGTAGAGCGTATCGTATGGAGTACGCAAACAATGGTGGTGGCGAGATGTCTTCTTGTTTCTGGTCTCTGAACTCCGAGAAAGTTGTGATTTTGTCTTCAGGGGAAGGCTCGGAGTCGGCGATAATGGCGATTCACAGTGGTGGGAAATTAGGGTTTTTGAAGAGTGGAAACGAAGAAAGATGGAGAATTTTGGATAATTCGTGGAATGTAATCTACGAGGACATAATGTTGTACAGAGAGGAGAACTGTTGCATCGTTGTTGACGACAAGGGTAAAACCGTAATTTACGATGTGGATTTCAAGGTCACGGATTTGGCTGAAGGTTTGGTCGGAGGAGGTGGTCACAAGAAGCATCTTGTGGAGCATCCCGAGGGAGAAGTGCTGCTTGTTGACAAATACGTGAAACATGTCTGGTCCAAATCGGAGCATTCGAAATCTGCGGTGGAGTTTAGAGTTTATAAGCTGAAGAGAGAAGAGAAGAGATGGGAAGAAGTGGGAGAGTTAGGTGACGTGGCTCTGTTTATAGGAGATGACTGTTCTTACTCCGTTCAGATTCCGGCCGGAAATTTCGCCGGAGGTTGTATTTTCTATAAAGATTATAGAAACGGAGGAAGAAGCAGAGGAGTATGCTGTGACGGTAATGGTCTCTTCAATGTGGACTTTGAGATGCAGGGTGATTTTGTGTTTCCTATTAAGCCCAAATGTTTTGGCCTATAATGTCATTTGGGCCTTCAATTCTGTATTTCCAACTTTTTAAATTAATAATTGTGTTAAGCGCTGCGCTTATTGTGTGTATATATCAGAATCTCACATCATATTATAATCAAAGCATGTGTGTTGCTGCTATTCATGATGATTACAACATGTAACGTTTACAATTGCCATGTGAGAGAGGGTAACCAAAGTTATAAATTTAGAGAAATAAATTCTACGACTACTTGTTTGATAAAACAATCTGATTGGTCTCTTGCCACATAATTTGGAGGTATAAAAAGTTAATGCTTTGGTCCACTAATGCTCTGATATATATATATATACATGTAGTCGGTGATAGAACAAGTTTGAGGTTGATATGTGGAATATGTATGTAAAGTTTTATTACAAGCTCACGACAAAGTTTGTTAGTTGATTTGACAAAAGATGATCCAAGAGATAAAATCCAAGTTATCGTTTATTTTCTTTTTAATCAAACGCATAATTCTAATATATGAACAGATAAGATGATTTTATATAGATTTTGTCCCTCAGCTTTCAAATCCATGTGTTCCCTTCTCAGATGGGAATACTTTCATATTTACCAAAATTATTTCTGACCAGATTTTAATGTAAAAATTAGATATGTATATGTACAATATATAATTTAAAATTTGGGAAATAAAATGTAAATGTAAAGAAATATGAATGATAATACTACTAAACGCCAAATTTCAACCGTAAAAGTTTGTTACCTTTGGGTTTTTTCTGGAATTCAACTATATGAAAATCAAGTGTATGTATGGTAAAGTTGTGTATCTGTGAGATAAAGGAGAAGAGAGACAGCACATGGAGGCAATGATCTAGTATAATGGTCTGATCTGTAAAAGATACATAAAAACAAGTAACATTTTTTTGTTCTTTTTTTTTCTTCAGGTTTTATAATCACTTTTTCTCTCACTCTCTCACTCACTCGCCATTGCAATTGTATTTTTTTTCTTTTTGTTGTTCTAATTCACAGATCCAAAGTCCTTTCATTTTCTTGGATTCTGATTCTCCCAAAAATTCATTTTTTTCTTTCTTTCTAGTATATATCTGCGGACCTTATTGTTTAGTCTTTGTTTTATGTTCCCAAGAAAAACAAATTTTCCACTATCTTCTTTTGTCTTCTCTTTAAACTTCTTCTGAAACTCGACAAGATTTTTTTTGTGGTTTCCCCCAAAATTAATCTCATTTTCTTGTTTGTTTTCTTGAGATTTTTGTTTCACTCAGTGTGACTTTTGCTATTTTTTTTCCCGCGGGAATTCTCTTTTGCTCGAGACAAAATTTTTTTTTAACTTTCTTGAATGGCGTCAAGAGAAGTATCAGCGATGATCAAACAAGGGTTTATCGCAGACCCTTCTCTCTCGTTTTCTCCGTCAAGAATCACTTCTCCTCCTGTTAAACACTCAACCGCCTCTCCTCCGCCGCCTCCTCCGCCGAACGAATCGACCCACAGCTCAAACCCGACTCTTTTCGACATGATGTCTGATGAGCATAACCGCGAGCCGCGGCCGCCGTCACGGAGGAAGTCTCACGCGCGCGTGGCTCAAATCTTGACGGAGTTCAAGAACGGCGTTGTTTACGGTCACAGCCTCGGGCCAAGTGATGTTAAGCTGACCGTGGTTGGAAAAGATGGTTACAGAGTCACTATGGATGTTCATCGGAAGGTTTTATCGGAGAAGAGTAGGTTTTTCATGGAGAAGATGAATTCTAGAAGAGAGAAAGGAGTTTCTCACATGGTGGAGATTAGTGAGTGTGATGATTTGGAGATTTATGTTGAGACTGTGGTTTTGATGTATAGTGATGATCTCAAGAACAAGTTGATCGGTGAAACTGTTCTCAAGATCTTGGCTTTACTCAAGGTATGATTTTTCATTAGAGTGTTTTGTTGTTTGTTTGCTTTGATTTTGTGATTGATGTGAATCTCTTTTCGTGTGTAGGTTTCTGCTGCTATAATGTTTGATGAAGGAGTAACGTCGTGTTTGGAGCATTTGGAAGCTGTTCCTTGGTCAGATGATGAAGAAGAGATTGTTGTGTCTTGTCTTGAAGAGCTTCATCTTCCTGATGATTCAGTCACTTTGATTCTTCAGAGAGTTTCATCTGAACCTTCCACTTCCTCTACGAGAACTAGAACCGATGATATCTTCTTGAAGCTTCTCACTGGTGTTCTACTAGCCAAAGATGATAAAGCTCGGCGAGAGATGAAAGTTTTGATCTTTAAGTTGGTTAGAGAAGAAGCTGATTATGATGTTTCCAAAGACACACTCTACGGTTTGTGCCATCGATGTCTCACGTCTCTTGTGCTTTGCTTATCTGAAGTGACTACTCAAATGAATGATCCGGGGAAAGACCGTGGTGCTTTGATGGGAGAAATCGCCAGAGAAGCTGATAACATGCTGTGGATGGTAGATATATTGATTGAGAAGAAAATGTGTGATGAGTTTGTGAAACTATGGGCGGATCAAAAGGAGCTGGCGAATCTTCATTCCAAGATCCCAACAATGTATAGACACGAAATAAGCAAGATCACTGCGCAGATATGTGTTGGTATAGGTAAAGGAAGGATCTTGGTGAACCGGGAGACTAGGTTTGCGGTTTTGAATACCTGGTTAGAGGCTTTGTATGATGATTTCGGGTGGATGAGACGGTTGTCATCGAGATCTCTGGATAGGAAACTTGTGGAAGATGGACTCAGCCAGACCATATTGACCTTGTCGTTGAGACAACAACAGGTGATTCTGATGAAATGGTTTGATCGGTTTCTGAGCAAAGGGGATGATTGTCCAAATGTTCAACGTGCATTTGAGGTGTGGTGGAGGCGAGCTTTCATAAGACAGGTCTTGACAGAGCCAGATGGATCGCAGCTGCAGATTACACTCTACGACTAACCCAAAATAGTATTAAGATTTTGTATTTTTCTTTTTCTTTGGTAAACTGTTACTATTTGTGACTTTCATTGAGATATAAAGATTCAAAAGAAAGTGGCTCAGAGATATTCTAAAACAGTGATCAGAACATAAAGAAGAAACAAAACTCTCAGGGCACAGAACCATCTTTTCCCTTTTGTAAACCAAAATGAAAAATCCGATTTCTAGTTTGAGTCTAATTTATTGCCCGGCCTTTGCTTAGCCGCTAGAATGCCAATTGGGTGGTTGAGTTAGAGCCCAAGAATTGGTTTCATTCATCTGCCTGATCCTGCATTGCTTGTCATCTATATATGCTGCAAAGTGAACTGCTATGAACCTTTGTTTCCGTCTTTTCAAGAGATGATTGGATCAGGTCCATATTTCAACTTGGGCAGATCATCGGTCCTGGTTATCAAGATTAACCACAGAGTTAGTTTCAAAGGAGATTTATAAGATGTCACATAAGCCCAGAGAACTCCAGTAATGTCATAAGCAAAAGTCGCAACCTGAACCCTTAAAAACAGAGAGGAATGAATCTGACCTTTGGAGGACTTTGAGTATCCCAGTTCCGAGCTTCATTGGTATGCCCATAATCACACATTCTGTAACTCCCTCTATGTTATCAACCTTTCCGCTAATTGCTGCACTAAATAAATGATCTCCAGTCCGCTCAAAAGATGCCTGCATCAGCACACTTTTGTCCATCTTCTGAATACCGGTTCTTTGAATCCCGAGAACCTCCCCCTGATCAAGAGATTGAAATGACATACTTAATCGTTAAAATGACAATATTAGAAAGAAAAAAAATTATTATTAGAGAATAGAGATCATATTAAAAGATTCAAGTGTCTTAGAACTGACCCTGTAAGTCATGACATCAGCCAAAAGCATCATGTGACGAATGTCTATACTCATACCATGGTTACCCATAACTGTCCCTATTTCATCAATAATTGTTGTCCTTGCAGCTTCGATTCCCAGTGTTTTGCTCACTTCGACAACATTGTTACTTGTCGTAGTTCTCCCATTGATTCCTGGAGTCCCCATAACAGCCAGGAGGTTTGTGCTGAAACATATATCAAGAAAAATATTAAAAATCTACAATAGCGGGAAAGAGAGAGCACATATTCTCTTTCACACTACAGTTTTGTTGATACTATCCTTCCAAGTTCCAAATTGGACATGTATTTGTTTATAGAAAGCATTTTGTTTAGTTCAAAAGTTTGGTTTAAGCAAGTGAAATACTGACAATTCATACCACTGGCTTACCAAAAAACAGAAACAAAGACTGCTTAATGAACTAAATCAAGTATTCACCAAATCAAATCATGCCCAACGAGGACATGTTATATCAGCTAAGAACAGAGGAAAATCTGATCTCTTGAAGCTCAAGAAAACTTACCCCTCCACAAACAGTTTCCACCTTTTTTCCCCATCTTTCTGTTTATTTTTATTTATATCCTCTGCGACAACAACTCGCTCAACTGTTTTGATCCCCTATCATAACAAATCGACACAACGAGTATTATAACAAAATCGTAGATGTTTTATTAATATTTATATATATGCGAGAGAGAGTGGTTTAACGAATATCACATTCACTATAATATTTGGCAGCACGTTCTTCAGATTGTGGAGATTGAAATGAGTCCTACTTTTATCCACCACAGGAGTAATGTCCAATCCCGAGTCTAAAACCCTAATATCCTGCAAAAATTCACATTGCTATGAGACTAAAGACCTGTGTGCACCGCAATGAATACAGCAATAACATCTAAGGAACTTACATTATCGTTCAGTTTGATTCTGGGGGTCTTTAGGATGGAATTTTTAACCGACCAGGGGGTAATAGATAAACATGCCTCCTCGATTATTTTACTGTCAAGAATTATTCTCACTGACGCTGATGTTGAAGTCATTAGCACCTCGATACTCTCAGCAACCTGGTCCATAATTCAAGTGGATTTTAAGAAACTGATTGGTAAAAACAGTGATAAACAGAAAGAGAATCTAACAAGAAGGTGCTGGACCAACGATCCAATAGTTATAATAAAATGCCACCTGGAATCTGAACTTAAAACAAGCAGCAGCGACTATCAAATACTGGATATGTAAAATAATTCAGATCAGAACCTGTCCTAAAGTAGTTTTTTCGATGCGTCCTTTCACCCATCGTGCGCTAGTCAGTTCCAGGGGGTTCTCAAGTTCTGCTGAGATGACAGGTGTGCTTATATTTTTGGAAGCATTTATGATTTCGTTGATTCGGGGGACTCCCTGTGTGATATCTGAACCAGATTCAGGAAATCAAAACAACTTACTACTCATATGTGGTCATAAACACTAGTTTTGTAGCGAAATTCTGAAAATAAGTAATTTCAAAAAGGATACTCATGCTCGCAACTCCGGCAAAGTGAAAAGTTTTAAGAGTCATTTGTGTCCCAGGTTCTCCAATACTCTGCGCTCCTATTGTCCCAATTGCAGTCCCAGCCTCAATTTTTTTTCCCCGATAGCGAGATACACAAATATTTACAAATACCTGCATATTTATATATCAGAGGTAATTTCATATTTTATCCAAAGACTGGACAGAATATGATGTAGCTAACAATATATATAATTAAGGACACAAAATGCACAAGAGTATTTTTCTTCTCCAAAAAGAAGACAAAGAAAGTCACCTCGAGTTGCTTATCAGTCACACCAGATGCTTTGTATAAAACCTGGGGCGGGCTAGCAGACTTTACTCCAAGCAAGGAAACAAAATTTCGAAGAGCTTTCACGAAGGCGTCAGAGCAAACCCGACTTTTATCATGTCTGACTAATTCCTCTTCAAACTTTTGCGACAATTCTTCAGAAGAAAGATAGTTGTGGTGAGGTCGAGGAGGACATGTGGCCTGCAAACGCAAGTACCGATTGTGTCAAAACTCTAAATAAAGAGAGACCAAAAACCAATATACAATAATCGGAAAAGCACCTGAATTTTCAGAAATAATCTATCAAAATTTAAAGGAGCTCCATCCTTTCCTTCCATTAGTGCTGGGTCCATTCCATCATCCCCATAAGTAAATTGAAGTATACATCCGCTGGAATTTCGCACTGTGTTATCATAATGGACCAATAGATCCTCCAAGGCTTTCATCAGTCTACGGGACATGTAACCTGTACTGGCAGTTTTCACCTGCAATAGACAAGAGTATAGTTACAAAAAGGTGAAGACCATCTTCAGTCCAGATGTTAAAACACTGTCACCCTACAGAGAACCATCATGGCGGTCTCTTTCAGTGAACAACTTTTCATATATTACAGTGGACCAGGATGGAAAAAAAAGAGAGAAGGATTTATGCATACCGCTGTATCAACTAGACCTTCTCGTCCACCCATAGTGTGAAAGAAAAATTCTGTGGCAGTAAGACCACTGTAGAACGAATTAGCAACAAAACCTTTAGCCTGCGATGCCAAGAAGACATGAGATCAGGTCCTAGCTCTCAAAGCAATAAATACACACCGGAAAATAGTGTAAACAGGCTCCCATCCCAAGAAGCCTACTACAAATTATTCAGTGGCGACAAATGGTTCTACTTGTTCAGGACACGTCCAACGAATAGCTTAAGAAGCATCCAATATGTTCAAGATTGCTCACAGGGGTTAAATAGAGGGGAGTAATTGCAACGCAAGAGAGATGAATATAGAACAAAAACTTAACAGATCATCTTCATACAAAAATAAATCAGTCAATCAGGGGAGAGTGGTTAGCAAGCTGTTTACTTACTGCAGGTGATTTGGACATCCTAGGGAAATGAGGAAGACTTCGATCTATAAATCCATCAGGAGCACGGTGACCATTAACTGTCTGCTGACCAACACATGCAACCATCTGACTGATATTGATAGGAGATCCTTTGGAACCACATTGTGACATGATCAAGGGACTGTTTCTCCAATGTAACCCGTCCATACAGGCCTGTATATCACAAATATAATGACAAGATGAAGCATTAGTATTTTAGTAGCTAACCAGGATCTGGATTCATTGGCATTTGATTAAAGTAGATAAACATTCAAGGATATTCCTTCAATATAGATTTTTTATAACTCACCTTTGGAACAAGAAACTAATAGAACTAGAATGCAAATAATTAATATTAACTCCAAATCAAAGCGTCACCTTAGCCCATACACCTATCTTAGTAAATTAAATCACATTCGCAATGAATTTACTAACTGGAAATATATAAGCTACGTATTCACCTTCCCAGTGGCTTCTCGAATTGTATTGAGAATCCCTGTTATGTCAGTTTCTAATGATTTTGCACCATCTAGACCAGCTTTAAGTTGCAAATTTCCTCGATGAAAATCCTCAATTTTTCTCTGGCACTTGTCATATCCATCCTGGATTGTGTTTTTTCTATCTTTATTTAACTCTGCACCAGGTTGAACGTCATCGATTCCAATGGAGAATCCATGGATTCCAATCCACCGAGCACTGCATAAAATAAGATAAAGAGCTACCAATTAGACAAGAAATTATTCCTTTACTCGATGCCTTGATGCAGCAATGGCAGATAGCAGAGAAAGGTCACAGAAAACACAGCACATACAAAGCAAGAACAGAGAACTTTTGAAATTATTATAGAGATGAAGCAGAAAAATGAATGAGCAAGACAAAGATTGAAGCGTTGCTGTGAGATCAAGGAAAAATTAGTCAGAGGAGATAAAACAATCCCATATGCATAAACTCACCTCAATTTTGCTAGCCGATTCATGCAGACTGCAGCAGCATGGGAGTTGTAATCTCTTAGAAGAATAGAATATAATCCATTCTTGTTTCCATTACCTAGAGAAAAATATCAAGTGCTCAAAATATAGGAAAAAATCCAGAATGAACAGCTATCTGATGCCATTTGCTACATATTGCATCCCATCTTGGACTTACCCAACGTAGCCTTCCCCAGTTGTCCTGATATTAGCTCACTATTTCGAAAATAAACCCATCCATCATTTGCGCACATTGTTTCATCGAAACCACGCTTTCCGTTCTTGAAGTTCTTCTCTTTCACATTTAAAGTTACGTAGACTCTAACACTTGCATTTGGACGCAGCAAAACACTAAAAACCTGTTTACCAGTCCACAGCTCTATTGGCTGCATCAAAAATAGCATCTGGATAAGAACTTTAATAGAACGAAAAATGCTAAAAAGGCAGAAGAATTACCAGTGTCCACAACTTAATTGACCACACAGATTAAATATCAATAACTAACAGAATTTGAGCCCATCAATTAAACTAAAGACAACAATGTAGAATGTCATGTAAAATCCAGGTTGATACAGTAATTGGAACTGGAGCAGTTTCTACACACGTGATATGGAAAAGGTCTTTTAACATTATGGGAAAGCAGAAAGATAGCCACAAAGTATGTCTATAACCTTGAGCATCCAGCAAAAGAAAGCTAAGCTGAGATAAGAACTATTATCTCTCAATGAAAAAAATGACAAAAATTATCGCTCAATTTCAGAATCCATGACGAAGGATTACCAGAAGAAGTAGGACAACAAAGAGATAATGAGAAATTAAACAAGCACAGAAAAAAAGATATAAGATAATTGATACCAACAGAACAAACGGTAGCTACCTAACACTCTCAAGTCAGTTGTGATAAATTATAGAGGTGAAACGTGTAGAAGCCTCATACCTTAAGGATTGACGGTGTGGGCAAATCAATGGCATCCATGCCATCTCCCATGTAAGAACATATAAGTGAAAAGGCTGCACGGTCATAAAACGTGTCCTTTCTCGTTATCAAAAAGGAAGTTGTCAAAAAATCCTGCGTTGATGCTACTAAAATTTCTCCGTTTTTTGGGGTGCATAAATTGTTTTGTACCTGAGAGACCAATCAAGGGAGAAGTAAATAATCATCCAGAAGAGAAATTCTCACCCAGATAATTATTCCTGTCAGCAGTTATATCAATGAAGTTTTTCAAACATTTTTAAACTCAGCATCTCCTCAACTAAAGAATCTAAATTGCTTAGGAAAGCCTAACGGTTCAGTTGATTTAGTTGAAAACCATTGGTGGAATTTGTTAAAGCAAGACTCCATCTCATCATCATCTGGTACTTAGTATGTAATGTGTGCATGAATATGAGCATAGAGAGTGTTAAACGTAGCCAACGTATAATTGACTATCCCCAAGAAACTTCATATGATGCTAAGTAAAAGAGCAAGTACCCCCATCAATGTTATAGCCTCTGTCCGAGCCTCCTCTGTTTGTGGTACGTGCATGTTCATCTCATCACCATCAAAATCAGCATTATATGGGTTACAAACCGATTCATTGAACCTCAACGTTCTCCAAGGCATTATTCTTGCCTACAGGACAACAAATGTAAAATTAGGAACTTAGGATTACTATGAGGGCAAGAGAAATTATGACTAAGCATTCTAAATCAGTACTGACCCTGTGACACATAATAGACATCCGATGCAGACTCGGTTGCCTGTTAAAAAGAACAACATCCCCATTTTCCAAATGGCGGTCCACTATGCATCCAATGGTCAGTTCATCAGCAATACGCTTACGATAATCACCAACCAAAGTCCTGAAATGAATTGTGTTAATGGCACATATGATGGACAAGCACCCAAAAACATGCAAATGACCCTATGAGGAGTATGCAGTCCCTCAGTGGTATCAGGTAACTTCAGTTCAGTAATAGTTTTTACTATTTTCTTGAAACAAATCCCAGTGGTTTGACTTGGCTTCATTAAGAGGAAAAGTTGTTACTTGCACATTTTCATTTCTACCTATGTACTTTTCCTGTTTGGGTGTGTCTATACCATGAACAAAACCTATATACGAGTCGACATAAATTTACAATTTCACATAATTTTACTGAAACTGAAGATCACTTCAACTGCGAAAACTAGCTATCTAGATATATTAACTCATCAAGATCAGTTTCCTCTCCTTAAATAGTATGCATCAACCAAGAAGTAACAAAACTAGCACACAACATTACCTTGAAGAACCATCCGGATATCTGACATTTCTGGCACCAGGGTATTTATTCGGGCCATTACGGACACATTGTCTCAACTTCTCAATATTATGACGGGAAACACATTCAGGAAAAGTTAAGATCCGAGCCATAAGGATGGGAATTCCTACCTGAAAAGTTTAGTTACCTTTGTGATAAGTTACACCAAAAATATAAATAACAAATAGCAAAAGTTTAAAACCATTTATGGTAAGAGATACCTCTGTAATTTTCAAATTGGGATCAGGTGAAATAACAGTTCTACCAGTGAACTCGACACGCTTTCCTGACAAATTTGCACGGAAACGTCCCTGTTTTCCTTTGAGACGCTGAAGAACTCCACTCAGTTGTTTTCTGTCTGGCTGACTTTGAACACCACGGACTTCACTGTTAATGAATTTTGCAACCTCGCTTTGTACTGTATCCCACACTTGCTAAAAGGAAATCCTCAAAAGTAAGTAAGAAGAAAATAATCTAACATGAAATGGTAATAAAAGAAAATGAATAAAAACGTAAACCAAGAAATCATTTCGAAGTAAGATCTAACAAAAACAGAGACAAACTTAACAGTACAGAATGCATAAATACACAGAATGCATAAATAACTCGATCGTACCATGTTTTTGGTCGATGTGGTAGGTTGATTCAAAATTCTATGAAGAGAAGCATTGTCTTGAATGATTTGCTTTAATTGCGATGATAAGTCATTTTCATTACTGCAGCAAGAAAGCACGTTCTTTCAAGAAAATCAGCAGTAGAAAGTATAATTGACATAAAAAAAGACAAACAAAACAATAGCTAACCTTTCTGTGCCACCAGTCATAACAGACGGTCGGATTGATAAAGGTGGCACAAGCATGCACGTTATGATAAGATTCTCAGGTCTGTGGGCAATATAAAGAAGTTCACAGTCCTGTAATCAATTTCAGAAAGAAAAAGGAAAAAAAAAAAACGAATCAGCATGACTGAATTATTTGTAAATAAGAAAATTCCCTTTATACTAATGCATATAATCTGAGAGCAAAAGAACACACCGCAGGAAACTATGTTGAAAAACATGTGCATTATAGATGTAACTCAAATATACCTTGTCACTCATTCCTTTAAAAAGCCCAAGCACCACGTTAGGATCAAGAACATAGGTAAGAGGATTTATTCCTTGAGTAGACTCCTTTGTGTGGGATATTGCAGCTTTAAATTCATCAACCTCTCCACCATGAATTTTAGACCGGTCATGACTGATACCTATAAAACCCATCTGGGCTGGAATCTTTTTCACCATACCTGAAATAATCAACAGATAATCATCATAACAAAAATATATAATTGAACTGGGTAGGAAGAAGCACTTTCAAGAACATAGCATAGATTAGAATATAACATTGAGATTAACCAATAACAAAAGTTATAGGATTTTTGCATTGGATATTAGAGTTCCAAAAATGTTCTACGAGCTAAATTTTGCATCTAAGATGAAACATATGAAGAATGAGAAAAGAAATCAAGGTTATAAATAAAAATCTTCGAAAAAGCATACTGAATCTAAATAGTTTCAGCCAAAAAATAGTTCAAAAATATACCATTCTGGTAGCCACATTTTTTGCAAGTTATAACTCTCTGGCTTGCCATTGTACTGCACTTCTTGACAACCGCTTTCGCCAATTCAGTCTTCTTCAATGGCTCCATTTTGGGACTCCGCATCTTCCTCAAGTGATCTTCATACAATTTCTCGTCCAAAAGCATGTTCGAACAGCGCTGCGGGAAAAGAAAGGAAAAATACAATATTTGTGAACTACTGTTGATGCTACAAACAGTTTTGTTATGCAAATTAGGTGTTTTCTGGATTTCGAAAGGCATCTTCCCTAGAAATAATTTTTATATGCTGTAATTGTCTCCAGTGTTTCCATTCAACAAAAGTAAAAGGGTCGAGAACAGAAACTAGAGAGATATATAATCGGCTAACTCTGTTACCTTACAAATGCACTTCAGTATGTCAAGGATAAAATTGAAATATCCAATGTTGTAAACTGGGAGGTCAAGCTTCAGATATCCGTAGTGTCCCGGACAATTTTGGAAGTTCCCCTCACAAGTTGCGCATATAGACCTTTTGTTTGGAGGACCCTGCATAATCATAAATGAAAAAACCATTTAGCGATAGTCTTTATGCAAGTGAATGTTTTAGAATTACATACACTGATGCAAATAACTGCAGGAGACAAAGATATGACATAAAATTCTTGCCATGGCTATATGCATAAGAAGTTAAACCAAAGGATATATCTATAGGAAATCGGCTACCATTCGAGGATCCAACAAGCCGCCTTCATAGGGTTTACCATTGGGATCGTAGTAACCATTCTTCCAGACCTGAACTTCAGCGGCTTTCATGACCTCAAGATCAGAAAGCATAGAGAAGTTGATGCTTTTTCTGCAGCGATAATAGTAATGTCAAAATCCCAGCAAGAACAAACAACAAAAACTGACAAACAAGATTGAAAAAAAAAAAAAAAATCTCAAACCATAAATCAAATCAGACATTCATGAACAACACTCAAAGACAAGCCCTATTCAATTGTATCAAAGTAAGATCATCATTAACCTAAATCTACAGACAAACATATCAGCTAAGAAACTCTAAACTGGTAAACAATCATCTCAATCTGACATAAGAACTCAGACACCCAAATCAAAAAATTTCATGACCTTTAAACCAAGTTAGCAAAAGAAACGAATTTTAGGCACATTGAGTATGTATGATCCAGAGCTGCTAAAAAGGAGCGTACTTGAGAAAATTATATCAACGAAAAAGTTAAAACTTGAGGAGAAAAAAGTGAAAAGAACATACATTTTAAGAGCACCAACATCTTCGATGTAAGGCTTCTTAGTGAATTCAATCTCCATCTTCGTCTCCATCTCTCCCAATCAAAAAGCTTCAAACTTTATACACAGGATGAAACAAAACATAACAAAAAAACCCGAATAAGTTCGAATCGACGTCAAAGAAGAAGAAGCAAAGTCAGGATCAATCGAAAAAAAAAAAAATCAACTTACGGTGAGAAAGACGAAGGTGGGTTTAGGGTTTAAAGAGAAGCAGCAGAGATTAGTAACAGGCGGGAGATACAGAACGGCTGGCGAGCAAGAAAGATGAGGATTCAACAAAAGAGAGGAAAAAAAGAAACAAAAACCCAAAAAAAACCCTAAGTTGCAGCTTCGAACCTGCGACCTTGACGTTTCTAACCTTAGGGCTCACAACCACCGAGGTATTTATTCTAAACATAGATGATCTCGCGAGTGTTTTATATATATGTATAACATTTTCAGCTCTACCAAAAAAGGGTAAAAATAAAACTTTATAAAAAAAGGAGGGTGTTTTTGTAATTTCGGTTTTTGATTTTGTGTATATTGCGAAAGTATTAAACTTTATGGAGAAATTGCCCTAATTTGTGCAGAGAGAGAGAGAGAGGCGCGGCGATCTTCGAGCTTCTTTTTTTTTTTTTCCGATGAAGACAGTCACCGGAAGAGTTATTAGTGCTGAACCAATCTCACTCTCCAAAGCAGCTACGCTTCTCTCTAGGTTTACTTCTTCCGATAATGGCGCCTCTCAAGACGTTAGAGCGTACCTCCAACGAGCTTCTGCTGCCTTCACCGAATTAAAGAGTTTCCACAGGGAGATTAGATCGAAGGAGACGAAGCCAAGCTCTGAAGCGAGGAGTGAGCAGAATGTCACCGGAGAACTCGATGGTGGGGAGGCTCGTGACCGGAAAAGTGAAGGTATGAGTGAGGAATCTGTTTACGGAAGGGAAAAGGAGGAGAAGAGAAGAAGAAGAACAGAGAGGAAGATGTTACTGCTGAGAAGGTGGAGGAGAAGTTGGAAGACGAGGAAAGGAGCGAAGATAGAAAAGAGAGAAAGAAGGAAAAGAAGAAGAAGAAGAAGAAGAACAGAGAGGAAGATGTTATTGCTGAGAAGGTGAAGGATAAGTTAGAAGACGAGGAAATGAGCGAAGATAGAAAAGAGAGAAAGAAGAAGAAGAAGAAGAAGAATAGAGACGAAGATGTTATTGATGAGAAGGTGAAGGATAAGTTGGAAGACGAGGACACAAGCAAAGAGAGAAAGAAGGAGAAGAAGAAGAGTGAGGAAGAGATGGCTTCAGAGGAGAGAAAGAGCACAAAAAAGAGGAAGAGTGATGACGAGATGGGTTCAGAGGAGAGGAAGAGCAAGAAAAAGAGGAAATTGTAAGAGATTGATGGTTAAAGTTTGTTTATTTGGGTTTTTAGCTCAAGGTTGGGGAAAATTTTGTAGTGGAAATTTTACAAATCTTTCAAATTTTGGTTTCAAGTGTAGTTGAAGATGTTTACTTGGTGACAATTAAGATTGAGAAAGATTTGATTTTTGGATTTCTCTTGTTAGTTTATGTTGTCTGCATTCAAGTTTTTGTTGCTTTGGTAGTGTAATGCTACCTTCTTTTATTCTTGACTATATTTGGAAGATGTTTGAATGCAAAGTTTTGGATCTTAGAAAGATGACTTCTTTAAGCGTTACTTATTCAAGTTGTGAAATCAACTAGAAATGCTATCTGTAAAACTCAATTTTTTTATGCACTTGAAAGTCTGATGCTTGAAAGTGTTGGAAGTCTGCACAATTGCTCTGCAGTGAAGTTTTCTGTGTGAAGGAAGAAGGATTTCCATGTTCTGTTCAACTAAACTTGTGCAAGTAACAGATAATCCTCGATCATCAGGTATGTAATCTTACATGCTATTTTGTCTGTTACAATACCCTGGTTCCTTCGTCTATTAACTATCAGAACATTTTAATTACTTGAGATTATGGTTTTTCGTAGTGACTCCCATATATAGCAGATGTGATTATGGTTCTTGAGAGTTTCAGTTAGACTTTGTGCTACTCCTAAGATCTTTTAATAGATAAATAATTACACTAGGGAACTTGGGATAAATGTGCAGAACCATTTTGAGTGTAGAGCCATACATTTCTGCACGGCTTTCATGCAAACAATTGAGTTTTGTGGAACCTTAAAGGACGCATATATCATATGTATATACAATGTGTACATGTCATATGTGGATGTTGCATCATTGTTTACATGAACCATCTGATTCAACAGTTAATTGCTACAGAGTGATTAACAATCGAGGGTAAGGTCAATATATGCAAATTAGATTGTGTGTATATATATATTAATTTGGGGTTTACATAGATCTACACTTACAGAAAACAGAGCTTTGCAACAGTAAATAATCGTAAGGAAGTTGACCTCATGTCAAATTATTGAACAGGAATTGACCTCATGTCAAACGGATAAATGGCCGGGAAAAAAAAATACACGAAGCTTGTAAGAAAGAAGAGACAAGAAACAAAAAGGAAAAGGAATTGAATCATGAAGCAAGAATTCTCAGCATTTGGGCAAGTCTGCAGGAGGAGGAAGAAGTTTCTGATCTGGCTTATCTCCATCAAGAACAAGCCAAGCCATCCTCAGACCCCAACTGGTATGTACTTCCAAGTGACAGTGCATGAACCACACTCCTGCGAAACATTTTGTAAACTTGGTTATTATCATTCATCTAAGGTTACACTAATGTAAAGCTGTGTTTCTTTGGTTTATTATTGTTTCTCTTACCTGGGTTATCTGCAAGGAATCGAATAGCAGCCCACCCACCAGATGGCACACCAATTGTGTTCCGCTCTATTGGGTCAACAAGGTTGAAGTTTTTAGGATCCTTGTTTGGGTCGAAATTCCCAAAGCCTTGGCCAACGACGAAGAAGTTGAAACCATGAAGGTGAAGTGGATGGCTTTCAGCACCAAGAATGCTAGTGTCTTGCATCACCAACTCCACGCTGGTGTTGTAAGGTAGAACCATCAAGTTTGTCCCGTTGCTAACCATGGTATTGTTAGGTGGAGTGCCTGTGTAGTTGAACGGAACAATGGGACTCCATGGGAATTTGGGGGAATACACTCCATGAGATTGGCCAGAATAGTGAGATTGAAGGAGAGCTTTTGTTGGCATTGTGAAGGAAATGTTACTGATTGAGGCAGCAAACATTGTGGTGTTAGTAGGACCCTGGCATGTCTGGTTATTCTTATGATTGCACGGGTTTGTTCCCAATCCTACTGTGAAGAAGAACTTTCGATCAACATTCAGAGGCACATTTGCTGGGAAGTTTTTGCTGTTCAGACTGCGTAGCTTATTGCTGAACTTAGTAGCAAAATTTGTATCGTTTAGAGCAGGGAGTGCTGGTTTGAAGAGTGGAAGATTCTTCATATTGGTCCTTGAGTGAGAATCTTTGGTCTGTTTAGATGGTTCATATTCTAAGATTCCTGCAACTGTAGAGTTATCGAAAGTTCCTTGACCTGTGACATATGGTCTTGCACTCATGAAGAAGGAGGCACTCGGGTAACTAGGTTTGGTCTTCAGCAGGACGTTTGTGGTCTGGCCAGGCGCAATTAAGATGGTATCCGTCTCAAATGGTTTAACATAGATGGCATCAGCTTCAACAACCGTAACAGTGTGATTTGCGATGCTGAAAAAGAGCTCATCATTAAGTGCAGCATTGATTAGCCTGAGAAGGTATGTTTTTCCTGGCTTCACTCTCAGTCTGAATGTATCTGTTTTACATCATTCGTTACATAGATTAGTGGGTCATATATTATTAAAGCAATTAGATGTTGGAATCAATTACTACCTTTGGCAGAGCAGTTGTATAATGGACCAGGAAGCCCGTTGATCGTGTAAGCATCAGAGACATTAGGACCACCTCCTGTTTGTGTTGCTTGGCGAATGATTGCCTCAGGGTCTGCGTTGAACCACTCCCCTGCAATTTAACCATAAAAATCAGTTATTATGTTTTTTTTTTAACTCTCATCATAGTCTCTGTCTGTTTCTGTTCCTCATCATCCTTACCAAAGATCATGGGAACTTCTTTGTGAGGTTTAGCAAACGGGTAAGGAACACCGCGTTTGGGAAGGATGATAAGTGGACCATAGACTGTTGCTCTAAGCCATGAAATGTGAGCATGGTAAAACAGAGTGCCTCTTTGACCAACAATGGTGTAGTTGTAGACATAGCTTTGTCCTGTCTGAATAGGACATTGGGTTATATAGGCTGGTCCATCAGCCCAACCAGTCCGTAGTTGCCGGATCCCATGCCTGAGATTTTTCACGATTTAAAGCCAGCTATCAGTAATCAAACAATACTCTTAATAATGCTACAAGTGGTTTCAAGATTACTCACCAGTGGATAGAGATGTTGTTTGGCACTTGATTAACGACTTTGATCAGAAGCTGGTCACCTTCTCTAGCAATAAGCTTAGGTCCTGGAAACTGCCCATTTACAGAAACAAGGCTCTTTGTGTGGCAAAGACGTGTCACGTTCTGCATTTTGATCTGCGAAAACAAAACATTCAATCATTATTTGCATCCCCTTTTAAACTAATAAACAGAAGAAACAGTCTTCACATACTTCCAGCGTATAATGCCTTGTAATCCCAAATGCAGGTTGAGGAAGAAGAAGAACACAAGAGAAAATAGCTAAGAGAAGCTGAAACGCCATTTCAGTGTGCTTGGATCCCGAGGCTTTGATTAGAGCAGGTGAGTTTACTGAATACTCTGCCTCGGTTATCTGTTTATGTTTTGCTGTAGATTGTGGATTCATTGTTTCAACCTTTAGTGTATATATAGGAAGGGGAGTTAGGTGTTTGCTTGAGCAGGAAAGCTAAAAAAACAATTAGTAAATGTTTAAGAAAAAAACAAAAAGATAATTGGTAGAGAAGTACTCCCTGTAATCAGAAGAACTTGATATGGACTAGTTGTTAGATTATATGAACAGCTAATGTATGAGTGGTGTCAAAGATAAGTCAAACTCTTTGACCCTCTTCAATTCCTCAAAAACTATTGTTCCTTCACAATACTATGGCGTAGATTCTAGATATGAAATGTAAAATTGCCAATTTGAGTTTCTCGGATATGACAGTTCCTCTACCTGTGCTGCATCTTTGACAGCATTGAGTATATTAGACTTCAAATTTTGACATGAGAAGCTAAGTCATTTGGACCAGATGTGCCAGTTTAGGACTATCGTTTGATTTGATCCTTGGCTAAGTTTTATTTAGACCCAAAACAGAACAATGCGAACAAATTTTAGCACTATTGGGTTCTTTTGGAAGGGTAACTTTTGTGGTTAGCGGTTAAATTTTAGTAAATACATTTTATCATTTCATAAGCATGTTATAAGTGATAAGTACTTCATCTGTTTGTTTATTAATTTATTTTATTTGTAGGTGGGGGAACTAACTACTAAAGGAGAGATTAACCGAGGTGGAGTTAGTCAAAACATTCGTAAGCTCAAATTGCTTGGGGAATAAGCAAGGAGAGGGAGATTGTAGCTATCAAAGAAGGTCACGATTAGGGTTAGATATCAAAATCCATGAAGGGTTTTTCCTTTTTTTTATAAGAACATTGTTGAGGAAACCTCAAATTAAGGTTGGCTATTTTATTTCCCAAGCAAGTGACCTAACTCCCTTTTATGTTCGTATCCTCAAAGGCATGCCACTTATATATACATGTCTCTCTATACTTATATACATATTTACACAACTTATTCTTATTTGTTGAACGGATTTAAAAATTATTTTAATTATGTTTATAACCAGCAAGTGTATATAATTAATTATGTATCTTTAACAAAATATAAATATATATATATATATATATAATGTATATTTGTAAACTTTTTGTTTCTCCTCTTTCAAATTTTTAAATTTGAGAAATGTACAGTCGAAATACAATGAAAATATGATCTAGACAGGTTGCTAACAAGTACGTATCAACTTATCCCTTATCCCCCTGCATATTAGAAGTCGGTAATTAAATATATATTTTTTTTTTTTCTAGAAAAAGACAATAAAGAAATGTTGAAATTGGATATTAATGGTTGAATGAAAATAATCGGACATAATGATGAAACACAAGTTTACATCATTAGTATGTAGTTCAAACCATTTGTAGTTTTTTCTACAATTATGTCTTTAACAATATTTTAGTTGGTAACTCACAATCAAAATCATAAAAACAGTAAATTTAGTTATAGATATTCATTTTAAGTTTTAACTAGACTAGGCATGTGACACGAGAGCTATATTTAGAAACAGGTTAATTCCGGGAAATTAATTATGAATCCCATATTATTTGAAAACGAAATTCTGATATCTCTTATAACGGTTTCGGCTATATAATTTATCTAATTACATTAAACTAAAAACATATATGATGAACTTTTACATATTTAGGCCTTAGACCAATTTCAAAGAACTCTAGTTTAGAGAAACTATTTAAATACCTTAAACTTACCATTTGAAGTTTTAATTATTGATACTACGTACATACGCGTAGAAGTGTATTCTTTATACTGAATACATACGCGTGAATACATGATTGGTATGTGAAGAGAGATTAATTAGATTGGACTATTGGAGGAAGTTTCAATACATGTTTTTTCTTATTATTTTTTTCACATATATATTGTGGTTACACCAACCCTTGATTTCTGATTAAGGCTCCAACAAAATATATAGTATAATGTATGCACGTATGTATACATATATAGAACGTATCCTATACGAATATATATGTACATATTTGAGCGGACAGTTACTAGCCACCTTTTAGGTGAATATATAAAGATGGTGATAATTACAAATATTCTCTAAGAAAAACTTAAAGAGTTCGACGTACGTAAAAGATATATGCATGTGTGATGTGTCCATATGATAACTGTAATTAATTAGCCACGCGCTCATTGTTATTAACTTATTATTTACATATTTGTAATGCATGCACAAATGTATGTCATATGTCCTATATAGATTATATAAACATTTTTCCTTTTCTGTTCGGTAAATTTGTCTAAATTGTTGTTGAAAATCTTAATTAGGGTTATAGTCTGTCAACAAAAATATAGAATTTTAGTTTTCTCTAACAATAGATATCTTAAGAGTGAGAAGTAATATTGTATCGTGTCTATCCACCAATAATTAGGAGCAACGAAAACCTAAAAAAAATCTTACTAGCACAATTGTATCACTAAGCCATATGTATAAAAATAATCAACTTTCTTTTTAAGCTTTGAATAGAAATGATCAATGATGATTATTAAGATGCTTTACCTTAAGTGCCAAAGATTAGCCAATCTTTAATAACGTCAAAAAGAAAAAGCAGAGTATAAGTACACCTAAAGAAAATATTTCTCACACAATTTTCTTCGTAAGAAAAAAGTCTTCCCGTAGGAGTATACCAATTATTTAAGTACGTCTTCATCAATATGGTACGTTTTGCTTGCTCGAGGTGAATTAAACCCTGACTATTAAAATTAACAATAGTATGTAATTAGTTCTACGCAAGACGGAACTTTTTTGTTTTAAGTAATGCAATTTTCACAAAAATATTATCAGTTATCTAATTTAATAAATCTTTGTAAAATCCTTTAACAAAACAAAAAAAACAAAAAAACTTTGTAACATTATATAGAATCCATGTTATATGAAAAATATCAATAATGTTCCATGATTTATCCATGCGTACGAAAGGTCCAAAACTAACAATTGCTTAACAAGTTAGACTCTTTTGTACACTTCGTTATCATATATTACCTACTCTACTCCACTTTCATTAGAAAATTTTGGCGAACACTCCATTTTGATAGTGTTTTAAAGATGTCAACTATTATAATTAGTATCAAATTCAGAATTTTGTGCTTGAAAGATGATTATTTACGTTTGAGGATCTGCCACAGGTTCCATTTAAATATATATAGTTCTAAACTTGAGAAAACTACAAGTCAAAACCCAAAATATATATACTTTTATAGAGACATATTATAGTAGTAAACTTGCAATTTATAATTTCATTTTCCAGTTTAAAGTATCAAAAATTTAAAAGAAGGATAAAATCGATCATCCATATTCTGATTAAGCAAGTTTTCTAATTATCAACCGTACACTTATCTGATTTAGAAGAAATAATCTAGAAAAACAAATTTAAAATTGATAAAACGCATAAAATGCATAAAAGTTTGTGCATTAATTTGTGAGATTTTCTCAATTTCAAATATTTTGACAAAGAAAAAAATAACAATCACAAGTTCACAAAACTTATTACATATAAATTGTTCTAAACAATTGTAGCAAATATATTTTCATCACAAATATATATATACAAAAACTATGTCAAAGCAAATGGATCAATATAAACAATACTTAAGATTTTCTTAATTAAAATGTTACTATACATTTTTCACTTCGTTAATTACTTTACATTATCTCACCAACTAATTACATCCTGCATATATGGTCTTTAATTTATTTCCAAACTGATTGAGGATAAGCAAAATCTGTTTCTTTAAGATTATTTTGGTTAGAAGTTTTCCTTGTGGAAAGTAAAACGAGTGGATGACTCGAGACTAAACTCCTGACAAAGTTCTCTAAGTGGTCTAACCAATGTTGGGCTTCCACAGTAGAATACACCTGAAAAATACACATGTTAAGAATTATTGATGTTCATAGAGATTTTTTTTTGTTTAAAGTTGATATTAACTGTTTAAGATAGTAATTACCTATTCGACAAGCTTCGTGTTTGCTTGACAATTCAGAAAAAACTTTCCTCCAATTAGGTCTTGCGAAATGTGTTCGTATCTGATGTGTTTTGGGGATAAGTAAGATTGATTAATTATATAATTGAGATACACGTAACTTCTTAAAGAGTGCTAAACGTTAACAAAATGTCATTAGTGACATCTCCTTGTAAGTCTAAATGATTCTATGTTTTCTTCCGCATTAATATAAAGTGGACAACTATTATAATTGTTTAGTATATTGAATCAAAAAAACATGAGAACTTACACGGCTTTCGGAGACAATATCAACACCATTCTTTGCATGTTGAAGTTTCTGAACCATGGCGATCAGGGCAGATCTTGCATCTCCCGCTTCGTACATACTTGTTAAGTAGTTATGCATTTCTATCACATGCTGCCAAAAATTAAAACATTACAGATATTATTTAGAAACTCTGTTAAAAAAAAATATTTTGTTGTGGCAATTCATAAACGAATTTAAGGAAAAATGAATCAATAAACTTACGGTTTTATCATATTCGGCAATGTCATCCATAACTCCCTTAAACCAATCAAATGAAGCTTGTTCTCTTGTCACCCAAAAAAAATATGCTCTTTGTGGAAACTTTTTGCCTCCTCCACCACTAACACTATCACCTGCTACACTCGATCCTCCTACACTTTCTTCGTACTTTTGCCCCTGATGTTCCAATGTCAAAAAAGTAGACCCTGATTCTAATTATTTTCCTTAATATTCAAACTCACATAAATAATGAACAAAAAAGTATATACAACTTACACTTTTGGGAATCCCGGGTTTTAGATGGTTTAACATGTCTTTCAAAATGCTAATGAATGGAGTTGCTCCAATCCCTAGGCCAACTAGTAAGAGGATGTCGAACTTTTGATAGTTTTGTGCCGGAGCTCCATACGGTCCTTTGATGAAAATTCTAGGGAATCTGATACAAAAGATGACCCCATCAGATCAACTTTTTCATTTATTTTTTTGAGCAGCAATCAGATTAAATTTTAAAACACTGGTTATGTGAACAACTGAACATACTCACCTTCTTGCAAAATAATAAACATTTAATTGGTGATTATTGTTTAGTATTCACTTACAAGACTTGTGATTCTTCAATGTGAGGATTCACACCCGCTGCTCTTGTTTCCATCCTCATAAGACTGTTTGGTTTAGGTTTAGCAGCTGCTTGAGTGGGTTCGCATGTCTATATATAATCAAAATTAAACAGTTTACACTTAAATTAAAATTTAATAAAGTAAAACTAAAATATTGCAGCTATATAAAAAAAATTAACTAAATAAATAAAGAGTGACGAAAAAAATTACCTTTGCAAATCTGCTCCTAAGTTCAGTAGTCCAATCTCCTAAGGCTCTTATGTGAACACTTAAATAGTCATCCCCTGGTGCTGAAGTGATGGAGAATGGATGCCTAAATAATAAGGGAGATAATTTGTATATATCATTATTTAGTCCTTATAAAAACCAATCAGTGAAGTTATTTTTACTCAATTATTAATTAGAATACCATTCAAACTTTGACAGATCAGGACACTTGACAAACATGTACATGCCACTTTTGTATTTGAACCCGGGAGGTTTGGTCACGTAAAGTGCAAGAACGTTGCCCGAATATACAATAGCCTGTACATGTTTAAACAAATTAATATATATATATAACAGAAACACTCGATAATATAAATTACTCAGAAATGTTATAGTTTTGTCAATGTTCAAATTGTAACTTGAAAATATTTGATTAATCAACTTATTTATTATTAGTGTACCTATAATTTTTATCAAAATAATTTTTGTGTATATATCAATATCAAAATCATGACCAGGTGCAAAATTCTAAATGGATTACCATGGTGATGTTCAAATTGTAACATTAATCATATAAAATCAAGGCAACACATTTATATAGCCTTTTGTTTGTTACCTTAATAACGTTGACACGGTGGCTGTGTTCTTGTAGGAGACGTGAGAAAAGCCTCTCACTCGCGTAGAACAGCATCGGTACGGCCACATACATCCATGTCTTCATTATAATACAATTTACCAAAAAAAAAAAAGAAGATAAGATTGAAATGCAGAAATTTATTATGTTACTTTTTTTTTGTGTGTGAACGATTTATTATGTTAAACTTAAAAATATAAGAAATTGAACGTAATTACCGTCTTTTGGTACCAAGGCTTCTCGATGATAAGGATGTAACCATGGATGATGAGAAGAACATAAGCAAGAACCAACAAATGATGAGCATACCAAAACGCATTAAAACCAGCAAGAACGCTAAACGGTTTAGGCAATTTCACTATGTTCCTTCTAAAGTAATGCATCGCGAGCGTAAATGAGAATCCCATGAAGAAAATCATTAAAACTCCCGTGATCGACACTGAAGTCGTCATTAAACCTAGATAACTCGGTTGCGTATTTCCCAAGGCAGATCCCGCGTACGTCAAGAACACGTCGTAGGAGCACGAGCTTAACCTAGGGTAGTTACAGAAGATGTGAAGTGCCGTGTGGAGCAAAGCTTGGAAAGCGATCATATATGCAATCACCTTATGGAAGTTAATGTTGTCGTCGAATGGGACGACGCGGTTCAAAAACGTTGACCTAAGGATCGTTAGGGTTTTTCTACATACTGGTATCAAAATCAGAGCCATGTTCAGTTTAAGCGTTTCGGCTGCTCCTTTAGCAGCGCAAACACAGCGTCCGGTGATATTGTATAGAGGGTTTCGCATGAACTCTTCGTACTTCCACATGAATAGATAAACGTTAATAATGATCCACAAGACGAGTACCCATATTTTTTTCCAGTTCTCATGCATCAGTTCCCCAGTTACCGAAACGTATTTGCTCATCGGGGTTCTGTACCGCTCTGGGATCATCGCGCGTGTCAGAGTTTGCGATTTCTTCATCTTATCAGCATCAGCATTTGTCACCATTCCTGTTAATAGTATTTCTAACTGCCACATCTGGTAGATACAAACAATGAAATGTTCAGAACATAACTCTCTATATATATATATTTATGAATTTATCTGAATATAAAATATAAAGATAATGTGAACCTCTATGTATCCTTTGTGATCAGGGTCGAGTTCTTCCATAATCAAAGACGCATAAGCCGCAGCGTTCTTTTTCAAATTCCCTAGGCGGTTAGCGGAGGCGCTCAAGACTATGACTTCTTTCACTTCCTCTTCCGTGAGCTTACCATCTCCGTTCTTGTCACACCTAAACAACAACCACAACCACAATGGTTAAATGAATTAACCGCATTTGGATATATATATATATATATATATATGTAATATATGAAAACATATAAGATTAAGTAAATTTACATGTCGAAGAAAATCTGAAGACGACAATCAAGGTCTTTCTTGATCATGTCTTCCCAAAACAGCTTCAGTTGTTCTTTGTCGATACCGTTTTCTGTCTCTATTTGTCTTCTCCGTCCCAATGCCTCATAAACTTCTGCCGCAAACTCCATTGTGTCTCCCATTCCTAGTAATATATATCATCGACGTTAATATTTTTTTCTTCTAAACAAACAATTAAAAGAAAGAAAAAAACAATTTCTTCCTTAATTGTCGTATTTAAGTTCACATTTCTAACAATAATTCAATATGAATTATATTTGTCTTTTCAATGTATATATTAGTCTTTTGATTTTGACATATAATTTGCGTTTAACTATTAGTATATTTGTTAGTTACCAATGCAGACGCCGAACTTCTCTTTGGGCAACTTGCCGTCAACAGAGAACTGATTAAACCGGTTCTCAATCGATTTCCATGCGTCACGTTCCCGTCCGGTCACCGTCCGATCAAGGAACCGCAAGCTCTGAAGTCCCCTAGCGGCGCTAGATGTTGTCCTCTCCACTCTTTGTGGACCTGTCTTCTTGGGCAACGCATTGGTCGGAGGCCCTAGGTTCCCGCTTTTCCTTGTGCTCGGAGACCCGAGATTACCGCTCTTTCTCCAGTTTGAAACGCTCAACGATCGGATTATCGATGCACCAAGATTTCTTGACGCGTTCTTCTTAAGAAAACCTTCGTTCTTGTTGAGGTTAATGTCGGGTCCTTTAGACGAACCTTCACCCATTGGATCGATCTCTACACTCTCTAACATCCATTTTGTGGAATCCTCGGTAGGAGTATTATTTTTCATAGTATTTTTATTTATTCTTTCTCCGGCACCGGTAGCTGATCCAAGGATCGTCGGAGATCTTATAGTTCTTCTGTCTTGTTGTTTCTTTGATCGTTTTGTTTTGTTTTTTTTTTTTTCTGGTTTGAGTTAAGAATTATTAAACGAGGAGGAGAAAAAGTAGGGGGAGAGGCATTGATTTTTGTGTCGTTTGTAACATTTGTGTTTAGTTTATTTAGTTGGGAAGCGAGACACATGAAAAGTTTACTAAAAATAGAAAGTTCTAAGGAAAGCAATTTTTTGAGGTCAAACACACACAGACCAATCAAAGACCTATAAAAAGAATGAAACTTATGAATTTGACTTAGTGCTACTAGAAAGTCCATGATAATAAATTAAAATTAAACTGCATACAATATTACAAAATATGTTTCCAAGTTACTATGATTCTTATATCATTATTATTTTCTTAAGTAAGAAAAATACTAGTCGAAGTGTTTACTCTAATGGCTGACCAAAACAAGCAAGTGATCGCAAAACTGTTTAGTATGTATCCGTAGAAGCAGAAGAGTTCAGAGCAGTTCTTAAAAAAGTTTAGACCTCATTTAAAAAGGTAAAATTTATACCATTAACGGAAAGCTATACTGTATCATGGTGCCTCAGAGATCAGAGAGTGACACAGGGCCAATATAGATCAGTCCTCGGAGCCCTAGCCGAATGAAAGTGAGATTCCAAGACTTGGACCAACCCCAAGTTTTTTGGGCCTGAAACAGGCTTTTGATAGGCCAATACTGAACTCACTTTATTTCTGTAGTAGACAATGAAGTCTAATCGTAACTGAATATAGCTATTATTAATCATCTTTGAGTAAAAACGTAGTCAGATTTATACGACCATTTAAAAAAAAACGTAAAGTGAATACTTAAGAAATCGAAGATCCATTTCCAATCGAAAACATACTTTCAACACAAAAATTAAAATCATGGACACTCTTATAGTGGTCTCGTTCATGACCATGATGCTCTTTTCTACGTCCGAAACCACACGTGCCGCCAATCTTCTCGTGTCCAATGAGCTGCAGACACGTGGTGATGTTCCCGTCTTCGTCACGTGCCATCCTGGCCCTCTGCTGTCGAAACGTGTGCCATTGGGTCAAAAGTCGTTGATAGAGATCCCAACCACAGCTGGCAATGATACCGTTGATGAGAAGGTGGCGGGATCTAGAGTGTGGAAGCTGCCAACGACTTGCATAGGAACGTTTTACAGAGAAGCACATTTCGAGATGCACGAGAGACCGTACGTTTTGTACGAATCGGACAAAGATGCTAAGGAGTGTAAAAACTCGTGTTTCGTCGTTGTCAAAGACGATGGATTTTATCGTTGGAACAACAACAAGAGAATCTGGGACAAGATTTTTCCGATCATTTGGTATTAGTAACGCATTGATCTTTTTATATTTTCGTGTTCATTTAAAAGATTATAATTTCCTCTAATAGTTTGTCAACATTTTGGTTAATCAAACACTAATTAACGATGAGGTTTATGACATTTGTAGTGTTCCAATATTAAACATCTAATTTATGTAAGGTGCATCTAACTTGGGTAACCGACTAATCTCAGGGTGAGATTAATTACTAGATCAAATGTTAGAAATGAGTTGTTTGGGTAACTTGGATGGATCGTATGCACATATTTAAACTCTGGAAAACATCAAGTTAACGACCAAACCCCAAAAGGTCAATAATTTAACTTATAAGGTGTTATATTTTTTATTTTCAATTACCTTGTTGAACGAATAACAACTCTGCAAAATTATAAAGTGTTATGTTCCGCAAGCATTATGTTTTTTTTTTTTTTTTGGTAAAAACCGCAAGCATTATGTTTTTAGTTCGAATAATGTTGGCTTTCTTATGTTCACAGAAGCTAGTGTGAACTTGCCAAACTCTATATACTGTATGTAGAAATATTGATACTTATAAAGACGATAACTTGATATTTTAGATATAATGATAGTGGATGTTGTCAAAATCTGTTACATGCATTTTTAACGCAAAATCAACTTGTCATGTCAAATAGAAAACCCAAAACTTTACATTTTCCACACAAATTTATATAATATGTATACATTTTAATTAGACCTCTAAAATTAAGTTGACTTTTGATAGTTTGAACTTAGTTTAGGTGTTTTATGTAAAAAATATTTAAAATTTGAAATAACACTTAACTGTACTTATTTAAGAACAGAAATAATGAGAAAATGATATCTTATTTACAAAAGAAAAAGATATAACTTTAATTTGATGTAGTCAACCATATGACTAACAAATTAATTGTGGGTCTCTTGCTAACACTTCAGATTTTCAAAGTTTCAAATACGAAAAAAAAAAAAAAAATTGTAGTGGTTTGTGTTAGTGTTGTCATTGAACTAATTATTCACGTATAAACTTGCAAAATGCTATCAATTCGTTAGACAACTATCAAATATCATGCTGCACACTGGAAAATTCATTTTTTACACTTGTGTTATTTTTTCTATGCATGTGTTTGTGTAATCTTTGCACACAAAAAAAGTGTTTGTGTAATATGTATATTTACATATTAGAAAATTAAAAGAGTACAAATCTAACCAACCACTATAAGGTCAGATCTTAGTTGACTTCCCCCACGTTTTTATCAGTCAGAATCAAGTAGACTTGATATTCTTCAACTTTACTTCGAGTGTTTCAAATAATTACAAGAAAAGAAAATAAATTGACAATTTTTTTTATAATTTAATACTTTTTTAGAAACTTACAATATGTTTAAAAATATTATGGAAATAAAAATGACATACATTTTTTAATCCTATGTGCTGTGTTAAGAACTGTTTCTCGGATTCTCACCTCACTGAAATTATTTCTATTATTATTTATTTATTTTAATTATTCTACACAAGAAAACATATGAACTTTGGTAGATTTATTAAAATAGCTAGAAAAAACTAAGTACTAAAAGGTGAGGAAAGGGAAGAGGAGGAAAAGGACAGTGATGGGGAAGGCTTATCTTAGCTAGAGAAGGTGCATTTTGCCACACCAATCTTTCTTTGTCACTGTTAGTCAACTTCGCACATCTCTTTTTTCTCCCTTCAAATTTTGATATTGATTTGAATATTTGACGTTGATCTCTTGACTCTTGTGTATGTACTTGACAAGAATTAGTGCTTTCAATAAAAGAATCATCTCGATATATTTCAGTTTAGTTGCTAAATATATTAATTTGATATTGCTCTAAAATATACATATCAGAAAACAAAATGTATGTTTTAGGATGAATTGGAATCATAAACCGAAGCCAAGATTTAGAAAGTATATGGTCTACTCGATGATCAAATTTAACATGTTTATACTAAATTTTTTATTTGATCTTTAGATTTTTATAGAGTTTATGGATGCAAGTTTTTAGGAGCTTAGGGTGTTGCAAATGAGTTTGTCCACCATAGTCTTGTGAATGTTGCACGAATTATATTTTCTGACAAATAGTTTTGCGTCCATTGTAAATAATGGTATTTCGTTACTTGTAAAGACCAAAAAAAAAAAAAAACTGATTTTGAAAACAGAATTGGCGGTTATAACTAGTTAATTAATGTTTTAATTAAATGACACGAATTTGCTTGTCACTAAACTTATTTAATGTTCAAATTTTAAAGGATTCAACCTAATGTTTTCCAGTATATTAGTATATACTATGTGTTTAGTGTTTACTACTAACTGTTTAAGTTATGAATGTTTCTGTTCAAAAAGCATGGTCAACTCAAATCGATAGTAAAAAGAACTGGTTTCATGATTTTGGTTACCTATAAAACACAAACCCATCCCATTGACTTACCAAATCAAAAGAAATATCATTACTTTTAAAGCCTAACCCATTTTACCTATTTTGGAAAGTTATTTCTTCATCCTGTTCTTGATTTTGGCTTTACGGACTTCCTATCTAGCCCAATATAGATCCTGTTCGACATGTACATCCACTCATTTTTTACATATAGCATCCAAAGCAAAATATAAAAGCGGTGTTAACATATTAATTATACCAACTGCGAGTAAGTTCATCGAAATCAGGGAGGGATGATGACCAATTTTTGTTTATTTAGGCACGCTGTATGATGTACCTGACAACTATAAATTGGAAGAATTAATCTGAGTTTGAATGAATTTTTTTTCGAAAAATACTTAGTTCCATTCACCCCTTCTTTCTCATCCAATCAAAATCTTCCATCTAATATTTCATTTAAAAAATAAATCAAAATTAAATTAAAAAGCAAACCAAATTAAGGAAACAAATTATGTATACTTTTAATTAAGTAAAGTTAAATATTGGCTTAGTTTAGATTTTTAAAATTAGAACGAAATTATATGTCGGTTTGGATTCACAAATGAGATGGTTAGGATTTAAATTTTACAATTAACACGAAATTATGTCGGTTTGGATTCACAAATGAGATATTAGGGTTTAGATTTCACAATTAGAACAAAATTATATGTCGGTTTGGGTTCACATATGAGATGGTTAGGGTTTAGATTTCACAATTAGAATGAAATTATATGTCGGTTTGGGTTCACAAATAAGATGGTTATGGTTTAGATTTAATATATGTTGGTTTAAGTTTATTAACGAGCGATTTAAGTTTTTAATTTTATAACAATGTATACATATTTTATTTCCTTATTTTATAAAAGGGTGAATGGAGAGGTTCACCTAAGTATTGTTCTTTTTTTTTTCCCATACTAGAAAAATAGGGTTAAAACAAGAGGTACGAAATTAAGTAATTCAAATTGATAGAAAACAAGTTGTGTGTGACGGATTTTATTGTAACGTAATATATAGAGTTATAAGTTTACATCATATACACTAAAAACAGTCATTTTACATTAGTTTCAACTGCCTTGCGAAGAAAATATGTATCATTCTATATTTATAACCACATAGCCAAATTGATTGTAGAGATTAGAGAACAAAAGAAAACAATCTGCTTATTATCTTCTTCTCGTGGATGTTGTGTGAATTATTAAGCATGTTATCAAACTTCGGTGAATTTGTTTATGTGCTGTTGTTATATACTAGGGACTAGACTATCCTTGAGTAAAGTGAAACTGCTTTAGCTTCAAGTCTACGTCTTATATATAAACCCCAAACCATTTTGACAGCGCCTTCATTTTTTGTTAAAATTTTGTTTGAACTAGTTTTTTGCAAAGTAAAGGCTTATACGGGAGCTTGTACATGTAGTGGGATGGTTCGTCTACTTCGTCCAGTCACAATATATATATATATATATATATATATATATATCTGGTGAGTTCGACCCCGCATCTCATGCATGAAGTTTATTTAAATTAATTTTGATAGAAGACAATAGCCAAGACAAGATGTGTAAATAACAAAAAAAATATTTTAAACATATTATGTAGCTTGTGTACTACTATAGATTTTGAAATTTAGTTACCACAAATGAAGATGAAATACAAAATATGAATTACATGTATTGAAAAGTGAAACATTTTAAATAATACGTTTAAAAATATAAACTACTTGTATCATTTATCGAATATGCCATTTTATACTAATACCGTTTGAATCAATTTGAATGATTTGGTAATATTTAGAGAGATAACATTTAAAAGTTCTAATTACAAAAATTATCTAACAACTATTAAATGTTATGGTAGAAAATACATATTCATTTTCATTTAACATTACTTCACTTTTCATTCTTGTTTTGTGTTTTCCTAAAAAATAACTATGATTATCTAACATCTAATTTTTCTATATTTGTTTTTTCTTTCTTATTACAAATTTTTTTTTATCTTGGTTATTTACCTTCTTTTCAAATTATATATTTATATATATTTCTATAATAAGTCATAAATCAAAGTAAATACAACAACTAATTAATTAATCTCCAAAATGTACTACAGATTTGATAAAAATATATTTTGAGAAAAAAACTTAGTTACCACAATTGAAGATGAAATAAAAAAATATAATTACATGTATTGGAAAGTGAAGCATTTAAAATAATACATTTAAATATGAACTACTTGTATCATTTATTGAATATGCCATTTCCGACTAATACTGTTTGAATCAGTTTGAATGATTTGGTAATATTTGGAGAGATAACATTTGAAAGTTCTAATTACAAGGTTATTACCTAACAACTAATAGATGTTATAGTAGAAAATACATATTCATTTTTCATTTAACATTACTTCAATTTTCATTCTTGTTTTATGTTTTCCTAAAAAATAACTATGATTATCTAACATCTAATTCTTATGTATTTGTTTTTTTTTCTTATTACAAATTTTGTTTTATCTTGGTTCTTAACCTTCTTTTCAAAAATTTTATATATATTTCTGTAATAGGTCATAAATCTAGGTAAATACAACAACTAATTAATTAATGTCCAAAATGTACTACAGATTTGATAAAAATATATTTTGAGAAAAAAACTTAGTTATCACAATTGAAGATGAAATAAAAAAAATATGAATTACATGTATTGGAAAGTGAAACATTTTAAATAATACATTTAAATATGAACTACTTGTATCATTTATTGAATATGCCATTTCCGACTAATACTGTTTGAATCAGTTTGAATGATTTGGTAATATTTGGAGATATAACATTTGAAAGTTCTAATTACAAGGTAATATACCTAACAACTATTAGATGTTATGGTAGAAAATACATATTCATTTTTCATTTAACATTACTTCACTTTTCATTCTTGTTTTATGTTTTCCTAAAAAATAACTATGATTATCTAACATCTAATTCTTATATATTTGTTTTTTTTTCTTATTACAAATTCTGTTTTATCTTGGTTCTTTACCTTCTTTTCAAAATTTTATATATATTTCTGTAATAGGTCATAAATCTAGGTAAATACAATAACTAATTAATGTCTAAAATGTACTATAGATTTGATAAGGAATATTCTATGTAATATCTTAAGGAATATTCTATGTAATATTCCTTAAGACTTGTACTATAAATAGCGAGGCTTGGTGAAGAGTTTCATTCAAGCTTGAGCAAGTGAGTTTGAGTGAGAGTCTTAAGAGTACTTATAATCCTTTGAGTGTTTAAATAATAAATCTTATCCCTTTGTATAAAGATCTTACTTATATCCTTAAATAATCATTCCAAAAACACTTCTTAAACATTTAGCCTTGATCCTAAAAATCTCCTTAGTGGTTGTACCACTATGTGTGTGTAATTTTGGTATCAGAACCATGACAGTCTAAACTATAGTTCTTCTCTTCCGGAGAGGTAATATGTCATGACATTGTCTTCTACTATGCTAGTAAGAAAGTATGTTTTGTGGTTGCCATATTAATGGATCCTCCACATCAGAAATCTAACTATGCTAAGAAAAACGGTATGGAGAAAATTTTCTATGAGGTTGTGATGCTCGAAATACCTTGAGGCTTTTGGTATAGTAGATGTGTTGCCTTGGTTTGCGTAGCTAAGCACCTCTTGATTTTTTTCTCTATATTAGTAGTACATAAAAGAAAACAAAGAGACAACTTATGGATTGTTATTACTTCAAAGGTTAGAAGAGAGTTATAGTATTCTGTCTTGGTTTCTGGTTCTATCGTATATTATGGAAAGTTCATCTTCTTTGTCTAAAGCTCCCTCTTTTCGACGATCAAATTCTAAAAAAGTTGATTACTTATATGAAGTAGAGTTTGTGAGTGATGATAGTAAAGTTCCTATTACCCAACTCGCGTTACTTAATCCTTACAAAGCTTTCGCTAAACCAAATTCCACTTTTCCGAAAGTCATTCGTCAAGTGTTCGGCCCAAACAAGCATAAGGAAAAGGAGCTCGTTCTAGCATCTCCATTAGAACAACATCTCATCTCGGCGACGGAAACAAAACAGATGGTTCCCCTCAGACTCAATGAAGGCATGTTACATCATTGGCGAACTCAAGGATATACCCATCTTCACTACGGAGCAATACACTTGGCGCTAACACTTCATGGCAGAAAAGGCTTACCAGTTGTAGCACGAGTAGCTCTCCTTGACACCAGATACAGGGAATATCAACACGCTTGCATTGCAACTATCCAGACAACACTAAACGCTGGCACTGTTTCCGTCACCCTCTTCCCTAATTTCAACATGGCATTAGAAGACCCACAAATATATCAGAACATGCAAATCCAGCTGCAAATCATAGGCGCCCCACAGACTGGAAACATGTATGAAGCAACACTCCATCATCAAATGGCGTATAGAGTCCAAAATCATGCAATGGACTTAAGTCTCCCCAGAGACACTGAAGATGCGCTACTCATACAATTGGAGTCACAACAGCCCATCGTGCATCTATATTCCTAGACAGATTCCTAGAGATGAGCTTGTCAAGTTACTTCCTGAATCATGGGTTACCAATTACGAAAAACTCCATGACGGGAGCACTCCAATACAATCGGTAGACTCTTCTATCCATAGAAGAAAAGATGGATCTGTAGAAATTTCTTTTGAACAACAGGCTGAAAAGTCAAGACTGACGGCTTTCTGCACAAATATCAACACAATTACTCCTTTTGAAGACGCTCAAATCTTGGAGATCAATTCACGTTTATCTGGTGTTCCAATTTCATCTTTTGATTCGCTAGGAAAAGCCATTTACTCATTCCAAGATGAAACGGGCCACAAATTCTTTGATGTTTGCGATTGCCAACATTGTCAAATGATTAACTTCGATGATGATGACACCCCAAGGCGTAGGAGAAAAAAGAAAACTTCACAACAAATCCTCAAAGAACGATATGAATCCGGAGACCCACAAGTTGGCCTTCTCGGAGAACCAAGTGGCAAGAATTTTGAATACTATGTATTGTATTCTGGTGGACAGGGATTGGCAAAAAAACCGTAATCCAAAAACCTGAACCGAACCAAACCGATATAAATGGTTTGGTTTGTTGGATATCGAATATTAAAATTCAAATTATTTAGATTCAGAATGAAACGAAAAATTTGTGTCAGCGATCAATGATTCATTGATTTGTTAGTTATCTAAGAAGACACAACTATATAATAAACAGATGCAATCATATGATTTTTTCAAAATTTATATATTATATAGATATTTTATGGTAAAATACAAAACTCTACAATGAATAGAGACAACTGTATTTTTAAAAATAAATATAAAAAAATTATTTAGCGAAAAAGTCTTTTTTATATTGAAGTGACGAATCAGAATCATTGTCTTTCTTTTTAATATTTAAAAAACCCTAAAACCCTTTTTTTTAACATAACTTTTGATGCATTTATTCAGATTACTATTATATATAGATTATTTTTACTCTTATTTTCATAGCTTAGTTGTTTGCGTATGGTGGTGAGGACAGCGTACGTACGTATTCACATAATTATATTAAGTTTTAGGATGGACGTTCTTTTTTCATAAATTTGCATAACTTTGGCCAAAATTTAAGTTAATCCAAAAACAAATAGAGAATTGTGTTTTTTTGCAATTCATAATTTCCATAGTTGTCCGTCTGTTTGTTGACAAAAAAAAAAAAAAAGTTTATGGAAGAATCCAAAGTTTGAAAGTTTAACGTGAATCAAAATGGAGTATATATGAAAATGAAAATGTTGTTTGCACAAAAGAAAAAGTGAAAATGAAAATGGTGGAGAAACTATTGAGCTTGTTGACCTTTTTCACTTTTCCAAAAGATTAGACAAACGCATAGAAACACATGCACGAGTCCTAATTAACAATTTAAAAATAGAGAAAATAATAAAAACAAAATGATGGGATCACTTAAAAACATCTAAATCACACCGTCTTTCTTTGATTTGTCATGAACATACTTTAGTTTCTTTCAACCAAGAACGAAGTAACCCTACACATTTCATTTCTTTTGATCACAAACTCTTTGTGTACTCATTGCCTACATTTATGCTATTATCATTGCTTTCTATAGGCATGGACTATATAATTTGCATATTGCCACTAATATATTCTATAATATAACATCTCAGCATTTTATGATCCCGGACCCGCTGACCCTTTTTATTATAACGGAATTACCCAAGTAATGCGGGATCGTAGATTCGAAATCAGGATGTCTACGGACTTGCATGTGGTTATAGCAATTAGCAACTAAATGCCTTCGACATTAAACACACTTTTTCTCAACAAAAAAAAAAAAAAAAAAAGACATTAAACACACTCTCTAGGTCAAGACAAACGGACATGAAACATATACTCTGTTTGATATATATACATATATACAACATAACCAACAGTTGTATATACCGTAAATCAGGTCCAACACTACCAAAATTCCTAGTTATACCGTAAATTTTTCATCATGTAGTTGTAGCGAATTTTTCACATGATTATATCAAATGTCAATTTTATGAGTATTATGAGTGTGTTTTTTTTTTCACATAGAATTATTTATTTAATCTCATTAATAATAAGAATAAAACATTAGAATATTTCCCCTATTCTGTCATCGTTTTCCTGAACCGTTGACCTTCTTGAAACTCCAACTAGTTAAAATTGTTGGGTGTCAAATAACCAAAGTGGGTTACTGAACTGATAGAGAAACTTGCGAAAGTGAAAAACCAATAATTTGCTCCAGTGGTGAAAAAAAGAAAAGATGAATTATAAAAAACAAAAAGAACAAATTCTTATTGGATCGTGAAAACTCGAAACTAGTTATGAACCAACCATAGCATGAAACGTTTAGTTTATGGTACATAATGCAACAAAGTTTACCACCAAATAGAAAAAGTCTTTGTAACCATCGATTGATCTATAGATTTTGCTTTTGCATGACCTTTCCCATCAACTTGTGGGCGATTTTGCCCTTAAGGATACACAATATGTCTTTCTGTTTAGTCCCATAGTACATCTATCCACTGTAGGAATCGATCGAGATCCTATATGTCCTCGTAACGATTGCGAATTATTACTTATGTCTCCTCATTATGTGGGGATCACAATGTAGAGAAAATAGACATTTATTTTGAAGTCTTGAAATGTCTGCAACGTTGCCTTCAAAAATGGTTGCAAAAAAACTGGTAGATACTTAGAAACACAGATCGAACATAATACATATATATATGTTTATAAAAATTGAAAAATGTATATACGTTTGTAGAAAAAGAAAAGAGTGAATAGTGATTAATAAGAAATATGAAGCTATATTTAATTTCGATGATTCTGATGGACCTACAGAGCCGATCTTTTCTACTTGAAAAAGATGCTCTCGTTGGACCTTTTACCCCATACCTAAAATAAAACTATATTGCCGCAGCGAAGTGATCTCCAAGGAAAAAAATCTTCAAAAATACATTTATCGAACGGACCCATATGTGTATATATATATATATTATTTAGAAGAAAAATCATTCATTTTGGGAGGATCAAAAGATTCCAAACATTTTAGGATGGGTTCAATTGGACAGAATTTGATAAATCCATTCGATATTATTTAGTAGTCTATAATATGTGGATTATCCTAATTATGGAGAAAGTGTGGCTTTGACTGAAAAATTAGAAGTTGTTTTGATCTTAAGTGAGAGATGATGTATTATGATGATAATGATGATGAGTAGGCCAATTTAGTCACTGACTAAAACGTGTTCCTACAATATATTGGTATATATGCAGTAATCCTACTATTCGAATGTAGTTAATCATAAAGTAACAAATATCTATAAAAATAATATTTCTTAATTTTACCTTAAGGTTAGACTCATTTGAGATATTTATTTCGTTGTGTTACCTAAATCAATTTGATTCCCAAAAAAATCTGGCTAACCTTACTAATAATGGACTGAAAGGGATATAATTTAACTACAGAGCAATTATCGTGTTTGCTGTTGTTTGGTCCGGTTTAGTATCCGGACCGGACTAAATACCCATCTAATGTGAACATACATCAAGTTTTTGAGCTAATTACTTAATTAGTGTTGATTAAGTAAATGATTAATTAGGCAATAAAGTATATTTGTGCTCCTCACATGGGTTTGCGTGAAATAATGCTTTTAACCATCTTTTTGTCTCTCCTATATTTCGAGCTAAAAAGCTAAGTCGTGTCTTTCCTTTATTTTTATATTTTTTTCTTTACATTGTTCTTTTGCTGTTAAGAAATGTTGCACGAGATATTGTTTAACTACAAATTTAATTAAACAACAGTTGGTTATTGTCTTTAAGGGCTTGCCCACTTCAAACACAATCGTTTAAGGAGAATATCAGTACTATATATATTGTTTCAATAATTGATTATTCATTCCGTTTTACAATAATTATCGTTTTGATGTTTTCACACAAATAATAAACAGGTTAAACTTTTTAACCACGGTTTGCAAATCAAACTGATTTTTTTTTTTGACAACAAAAATATCAGCTCATATGAACCAACACAAAGGAAAAACGTTTACAAACAACACATGTTGCGGAGATGTACGCGCTTGGCGTACCAACTTATCCGCACTTACATTTGCACTTCGTGGAATTAGAAACAAAATCAAACTGATTTTTGGTATTATATTTTTTACTATTAGTGACTTAAGTTCAAACAAAAATTTATATTAAATATCTAAAAATCATAAATTATTATAACGGAAAGTTTTAAAGAGATAAAAAGACTACACTTGAATAAAATTTTCTGTTATAGTAATTATATTGTTACTAGCGCTCTTTCTTTGCATTTATAATCGATCACATATTAAACAATAACTAATATATATATATATATATATTTCTTTATTTAAATAAGAATTTGACTTTTGTTTTCAATTGAAGTTTCTTAATTATAAAACATTTGAAGCCATGCTACATAAAAAAAATTATCATCGTTGTTCTAGTTCAACTTTGTATTGTACATGTTAGATTCAGTTTTTTTTTTTTTTTTTTTTTTGAACAAAACATGTTAGATTAGATTCAATTACAATAGAACCTCCGTAAATTAATACTCGATTAATGAATAATCTCTATAAATTAATAAATTTTTTCTGTTCCAAGTCGGGACTAGTGTTATTTTGTACATAATTTGATAATATAATAAGATAATAATTTTTTAAAAAATCTTTTGTAAATGTATAGTTCCATCAATAATATAAACTAATAATTATATAAATTTATCTAAATATATATATATATATACACATTAATTTTTATTAGAATTTATTTTTAATATTTTTATTATATAAAAATTCTTGAGTGCTATTTTCAAAACATGATAATTATTATTTTTTGTAATTGATTTTATAAAAAAAAATTATTTATAACAAGTAAATTTTATTTTTAATCTTTTTTATTAAATTAGAAAACTCTCTCTATAAATTAATAATTTATTGATAAATTAATTTTTTATAGATTAATAGGTTTTCATGATTCTAACTTTATTACTTTATAGAGGTTTTACTGTATGTTAGAAGAAAATAAATGAAATAATAACGGGTGAGAGAGTGAGATAGAAACGACGTGAAAACGAAAGGCTATTTCAGATTCCTTTTTTATTAGTCAGTCAAAAGAAGTCAACGGTTAAGTCAGTTGACCAAACGATGACGATCAATGATGTCAGCTTCTGGCTTCTCCTTTGCTCTCTGTTTAAATAGAAACCAAACCACTTGGGAGTTTTTCACTCACACTCACACACATAAACAAAACACACAAAGACACGTAACCCGCCATGTGTGGACACGTCAGCTCTTCCATCACTTCCGGCGACAATTGTCCATGTTTCCTATACTCCGAAAACATAGTGACTCCTCCTCTGCTGCACGATGATGATCATCCTCATCATCATCAGTTCCAGCCTCTTACGCCTCTTCCGCTTCTTATGATGAGCCACAACTCTCTATTCGCTTCCGAGGCCGTTTCAGGGCTCGGTTACTTTGATTCTTGCATGAACGGTGGTGGCGGAAGCAGCAGTTGCGACTCTCCAAGCTCTATGGGGAGCGGTGGAGAGAGTCTTGTTATGCAGAGGAGTGTTAGTAGCCATAATGGCTTTTCCGGTAATTATGCGCCGGCCCACGATTACGTTAACGATGATGATGGGCCAGTGAGACAGGCCCTTAGCGCCGGAGATCTACCCGTAAGTAATATTATTTATATACACACTTGCATGACATAATATTGATATCAACCTATTAGCTCCGATTGCATTTTTTTTTTTGGTTATGATCATTAGAAAAGTTTATCACATGGAAACGATAATAACTTGATATTCAAACGTTAACTTTTCTATCATGACATAAAACGAAACTGTGTTTTGCTTTGTGAGTAGAGAAGTAGCAGAAGAGAGAGCAGTGCGGTGTGGAGTGAAAGCAATGCAATCATAGAAGGAATGAGCAAAGCCTATAAGTACAGCCCCGAGGAGAAGAAAGAGAAGATCGAGAAATATCGTAGCAAACGAAACCTTAGGAATTTCAACAAGAGGATTAAGGTACTTATTTTTAAACATGTTTTACATTTGTTTCTATGATTCTTCTGAAATAATTTATTTTATATCTTTTGATTCATATTGTTCTTCAAACACATAGAGTACATGTATACCTAACCTATACTACATATTCAACATGTATATATATATATATATGTGTCGCATAGAAACTTTTTAAGGACTTGACATGTAGTGTAGTTGTATGATACAGTGACATGCACCTGCACACTTATTGTATGCCAACCCTTCCATTTTCTAATCAAACGTATAATTTCCTACAATTGTCTCTATTAATATCTAACTATATATATATATATATATATATATATATATATGATTGTACAATTTCATACAAAAGCATTTGGCGATGCGCATATATCTATTTTATTATAATCATCAAATTTATTCTAAAACTTTTTTTTAACAATTTATAAGACAAAAATTCATCACATTTGATATAAAATAAAATGATTCGTTGACCAAATTAGAAAAGAAAAGAAAAAAGAAAACGGGCTCAATGTATCATATCAAGCAAGCACTCTTATCACTAAAAAAGTAACATTGAATTTTTCTTTTTAATCTTATCTTGGAACATAAAATAGAATTTCATTTGATATATATGAGTAATGTGAATGAGAATTAATGTTCTGTCACATCAGATTTGGGTCTAAGGAATCTTTTGAGATAGACACATGATCAAGCTCCAAGGTTGCTATAAGTTTATTTCTCCATTAGTTATTTATATGATAATGTCCCGAAAATATTAAGGAAAAAAACATTTCCCGATTAAAGATTATTGGAGTATTCGTATGTATGGTAATATGGTATACTAACATAAACCGTGTCTAGCTCAGACTCTCAGTTAGATGTTCTCTGTGCTAGTTACAATTTTTTGAACGACAAGTTTATACCCAATTGTAAATTATCTAATCCAATCACATTGATTTTTGGGACAGGTTTAATAATCTTTTTTTTTTTTTTTTTTTTGAAATTAGTATGAATGCAGGAAGACATTAGCGGACAGTAGGCCAAGAATAAGAGGGAGATTTGCAAGAAACGATGAGATGTCACAACAAGAACAAGTTGATGTTATGGAAGCCGTGGTTGGAGATGTTGACACGTGGGCATCTTTTCTTGATTCTTTCACGGCTAATCACTTCCTTAACTAATCTTTTCTAGTTATGTATTTATGTTTGTTTTTCTTACATACAGTATATGTTATATATGGCATTTCAATTTTCTTTTTGGTTTAAATGATTGTCCCCATGTTGCTAAACAAAACTCATGTAGGTTTCGTGCTTTCTTTGTATATAAGAATAATATATTTTGTATTTTTTGATCGGAGATATTTCCAAAAACAATCGATCTTCACTGACCAGACAGTTTTAGACTGGTGGTATGTGCCATTTTGTCAATCTCTTGTTGGCATGGCAGGAGTTCGTCGACCGTAAGTTCTCTAAAATGTCGTTGCCGTATTATATCCATAAATTAAATTCAATAATCCGTATGTGAGTTGTAGACAACAAACATAAAAATAAAACGATCAAAAGTAACAATCGAACTCAAACTAAGAAAACAAATTTTTCTTCGCATATCATTATTACTAACATGGACCCATAAATAGTTTATGCATAGTTAAGTATGTTCCTTAATGGTCTGAAATTTCTTTTAAGCAACTTGATTTACAAAAGTATTCAGAAAGTACAAAGATGATAACTTTTAGCATTGAAAAAACATATAATGAACATGGCCATGTTACTCTGATGATTTCATTACTCTCACGTTTGATTACACATCGTGCTACTAAGTACTAGCAATCTCCAAAAGCAAACATATATTTATACCTTGGAAATTCTTAAGATATCAAAGAAGGTTCCACTAAAATAAACTAAATTAAAGTAATCAACCTAGACATACATTCTCATAAATAAGTACAAAATGAAAGAAAAAAAACACACTAGACATATATTTTGTTGTAAAACTAACTTTTCACAATGAGGTGATTAGTAATAATGTGAAGTTGCTTCTAGATTAAACTTAAAAAAAGTAGTAGTTTTGAAAAAGGAAAGAGAGCAGTCTTTCTTCTTTAGCAAAGGCTATGAAGGGAGTTGTAGGCCCTCCGGCGACATTGTCCCCGACTTTTGTCGGCCGGCGGTAGATTTACCGACTCTCCACTCTTAATAATTTTTAACTTTTTTTTTTCTTTTTCTTTTTATTATTTTAATGAAAAGCCTTTTTCTTGAACACAAAGAATCAACCCTAGAGCATAAATTAGATTCTTTCTTTTCCCCACTTTTATAATCGGTTCAACACTGAAACCACGAGACTTGCGTGGGTATATAAATTAATGGACAAAACTTATCTAGGGTTTTAAGAATTGATCAAGCTCTTCCATGTTTTCTTTTTCTACTGATCCGTTTGAATCTTGACTGGAGTAGAAAAGGCTTGAAAGGCACTAGTTGCGGTAATCGAACTCTACTCCTCTTTGCTTGCGTTTTACCTACATTTTGGATTGAGATAACATAAGACTGAATCCTTCGTCCCAAACTTGTGTTAGGTTAGATTTGCTAAATGAGGAAATTTTGATCTCGTACCTGATATTGTGTCATTGTTACTTCCAGAGGATTGGACTTGGGCTTGGTGATTAGTTTCAGTTTCAGTCTTTCCTTCCTTGTTGTCTTCAATTGTTGACTCTTCCACCTTCTTCTCTTCCATTGTTATCTCAAAGGTGTTGTCGTATGGCACTGATGCCTCCTCTTCATCAAGCTCTGTCTCCTTGGACTCTAATCTTGAAACTTGGTCATGTTCTTGTCCAACCGCCTCTGGACTGAGAGATTTACCTGATTCTCTTAGCAAATCGGTAGTCTCAGAGGATAAGTTAGGAAGATTAATATTACTGTCACCTGTTTCATGCTTCTGGTCTTCCAATGTCACCTCCATGTAATCAATTTTCATCTCATCAGCAATGGATGTGTGGTGTTCAGGCTCAGCGATATGCTTCTCTTCATCATTGAATGCGTGGTGTCCAGGCTCAGTGATATGCATCTCATCATTACTAGCATGACCAGTGTTAACTCTTTCTTTGTTGTTGTCGTCCACTGAGACTTCATCTAAAGCAGTCTTTCCCATGTTAATCACTTCAACAGGACTTTGTGAGATCCCATGATCGCTTTTTGATGGTGACATTGATCCACCTTCGGAAGTCGACTCAATGTTCATGCTAACATCCGAAGCTGCATCTGACTTTGTACATTTTATCAGTGTAAAGGAAGCAGCTGTTTGGTTTTTCACCAAAACCCCCTGGCCATTGCTGGCACTGCATTTCCTTAGGATAATTGCTTCTTCCCTGCGGACATCTGTTGTAGGTTCCACCTTACTGTCATCTTCAGACATGTGCATGTCAATTTGGCTTATGGTTTCGATCTCCTGAGGATTATCATCAGATGAAGCTGCCACAGGTTTAGATACTTCAGAAACCTGATTACTGTGCACCTGTGCGTCAATCACCATAGCTGCAGGAGGCTGAGTCAATGGTTCAGTGCCTACAATATCCCCAACCCGGAAACCATGTGTTGGCAAACCATCGAGAACAGAGGCGAAATCAATAGCCTTAGAGGATTTGTGCGCCACAACATTTGTGGCATCAAAAGCCTTTGCAAGATCATCCAAAAGCATGTCACCTTCACCACTCGAAAGGGGATCCCATTTCGTACAATCTCCAGACAGAGGCTGGTCGATGCTAAATGTATCACCAGAAGACAGTAATTCAACCCTGACAGCTTCTTTGTGGAACCGTTTTTTCTTTAAAACCTTGGCTATCATATTCCTGAAAGCGAATCAAAATCCATCCTCAGTGACATAAATATACGCTAAACTGCATCACATAAGTACAACAATTGCTAGAAGAATTGGATACATACCTACAATTTTTTGAAATGGCAGCTCTGGCTCTTTCAGGACAGAGTCCAAGCAAGGACATGAGATTTATGACATCGTTTGGACCTCTAACTTCTGTGACTGAAGGAGCACCACTTGATATAATCAGATTCTTCCCCCTAGTCCAATCCACCAATAACTAGAAACACCATTTCACAAACAAAATAAAAAAGTTCACATAATTGACAGAAAGAGCAACACAAAATCATCCGTCACACTAAATATACAATGCGATACTTGAGCCTGATTCATCAAAAAAATTCACCTTAGCATTCGATATAACTTGTCTCCTCGTTTGTGCATCCATTAGGAAATCAGAGTACTTGATTTCAAAGTAAATCCCTCGCTGCACATAAGAAATTTCATCAAGTTGAAGCAAAGAGAAAACAATGAGATAACACACACTCTTCTTATAACAGGAAACAATGACCAATCTAAATTTCAGAGAATCACAAACCTGAATTGCAGCTTTAACCATCGGATGCTTCAATCGGAATAACATCTTGTCTGTGAAATCAATCGAAATCATATCAACCTAGGAAAGGAAACAACAAACTAAGAGTTAACTCCCACAAACTTCAATTGAGCTACAAAAACTTCAATCCCACACTAAAGATTGAATTTTTACCAGAAAAAAACTCAATTTGGGGAGACAGAAGTACAAACCTCAGCTTTCTCACAAGCATAATCGAAGGCATTCTGATTCAACGGCCTAACAGCAATAATATCATAACTCTTTAGAATCGGATTCCCAGAATTCAAACTCTGACACTGAGCATTACTCTCCACATGAACCGTGAGACGCGTGTACTGCCGAAACGGAGTAGCTCGCGGAACGCCGAGTAAATCGCGATGGAACCCAACAGAGGAAGCTAACCGCGGAGCGACTTTGATAAGTGATCCAAGAGTGAGAAGAGGGATCGTACAAGAGTCCTTGTCAGACATCACGCCTTTGATCGAACGATTATGAGCTATCCCAACATAGCCCAGCTCCATGGCTTTCGTGGCGAGCTTTAACCGCAAAGCTTTCCCGCCGGCGACTTCCTTACCGCCTGATCGTGGCGGCTCATTGTACGGAATACTTAGATCGAAGAATCCCATAATTTTTCCGATTTTTTTTTTTGGTCGTCAGAGATTTTTCCGATTAGGGTTTAAGCAATTGGGTTGTTTTAGATACAGTCCTTAACAAACGACGACGTATGAGACAATTGTAGAAAACGACATCGTGTTAAAAAGTTAGCCAAATATGAAATTAACCCAAAATAAAAAGAGTTAAAGTGCAAATTATAAAAAGTTGAGTTTCGATTTCGATCCGTAGGGAAACTGAAGAAACACTCGGTGTATATGTATATCACGCGGATCGCTATTAATAACCGTTGATTAAAAACAATCGACGGTTCTTATGTTGTTTCATTGTTGACGAGGATCGATATTAACAGCCGTTGGATGGAATATTAAATCGGATGGTTTAAAACAAAACCCCTCTTATATATAAACAACCAACACTCCAATCACTTTCTCAGAATCAAAAAGCAATTCATTCTTTTTACAAAAAAAAAAAAAGGAAAACTAATTCTTCTGTGAAAAAAAAAATGTCGGGTCGTGGAAAGGGAGGAAAAGGTTTGGGAAAAGGAGGAGCGAAGCGTCACAGGAAGGTTCTGAGAGACAACATCCAAGGAATCACTAAGCCTGCGATCCGGAGGTTGGCTCGTAGAGGTGGAGTCAAGCGTATCAGTGGTCTCATCTACGAAGAGACACGTGGTGTCCTCAAGATCTTTTTGGAGAACGTGATCCGTGATGCTGTTACCTACACCGAGCACGCTAGGAGGAAGACTGTTACCGCTATGGATGTTGTCTATGCTCTCAAGAGGCAAGGAAGGACTCTTTACGGATTCGGCGGTTAAGGGGTTTCGGATGATTTGTGTTTGTAGATCTGTTTCTGAAAAGATTAGGTTTTCGAGAACTCAATGTGGGTATTTTAGTAAATGTAGCAAGATTTCGTTTCCTTTTATTTTGTTGTTTGCCTTTAGTAATGTGTTTTCTCATTTGCAAAATTATCAACGATGGAATTAAAATTGGCTTTGATTTTTTTTTTTTAACCTCGCTTTGAAATTGAGAATTTGACAATTGAACAAACGTGTGCCTCGCCGTGAAACCAAGTCTTCCATCTTTTGCCATCTACGTGTGCACTCGACTACTTTCTTGGGAGTTGGGCTAATGTTATTCAGAACGAAATACTAATGTGGGCTAATATGTCAAAATACCTGAGTCCAATAAAAACCATCACCAGGCCCAGTAAAAATATGTACCGGCCGTGTAGACGAGACGTCAGGTTCAAGTTTTGAATAAAGAAGAAGAAGCTTTTACAACAAACTTTACTTATTGCGGGTAAACTTTACTTTCACTCCATGTATGGTATATTTGGTTTTATACATTATCGCTTTGCCACGAGTGATAATGATGTCTCGATGACTCGATCCATAACTTAAAAAAAGCAGATAATGATATCTTATGGATAGCTCCAATGAATCAGATTTTTGCAAATTTCTAAAAATAGATATAAAAGTGTCGTATTGCATAACAAATTTTGAAAAAAAAGAAAGATATCAATCCACAACAATATAACGAAGCTACTCAAATTTGTAGCTAAACAGAGGAGTGGACTGAAGATGTACACGTGTCATTATCAAAGCAACACGTCATCACTGATCTATAACGACGTCGTTTGAAACAATCTATCCTCTCTATTCTCCTCTCCTGTCTTAATCGTAGTTACACAGTTAGCAAAAAGTTCTACACAGAGACCCCAATTGATTGATTGATTGATTGATTAATTTGGATAAATTTATATTTGAATAAAGAAGAAACAATCATTGTCATCAAATCCTTTCTCTCCATTCTACATAAGATAGATCGAGGCGGTGACCCGCATGTGGTAGTTTTGGATCAGTGTTTTTTTTTTTTTTAGAATGGAGAAAGTTTCATCGCCGTCTTCTTCTTCACGGAGGTCTGCTTATCTTGAAGCTCTTACTCAGGAGATTAAAAAGAAGCTTACTCGGGTTTGCTTCCCCCACCCCTTACAGATCTCGATTTTTTCTTTTTCCGTTCCCATTTTGTGTTTATCGGTTTTGATTTTTACCCAGAAAACACGATTTCGATTTCAGTACCTCTGACACATGATTTCACGATACATGCATTTAGAATACTTAGTTTTGTTTCAATTTGAGAATCTACGGGTTTCCGATTAAGATCATCTTCATGCAATCTGATTTTGTTTATCCGTCTAGATTTCTTGGATTTTAGTCATTTTGAGGACTTGTGATCTTGTATAGGCTGTTGTCTCTCCAGCACAAACACGCAACTTGTTACAGGACTTATTTGCTGATATAGCTCTCGAAGTTGACGAACGAGCTAAAGGTAAACAACGACTATTTGGTGAAATGTTTCATGAATCTGTTTGCTTCTTTTGGAATTTAACTTATTGGAGCTGGAATTTTTTTAAGCAGATGTGATCCTTAGCAAAGAAGAAGATTTGATTTCTTGCGATGAAGCTGATGCTGATGGTCCGTTGTGTTTTTTCGACGTTCTTGCTGATTATTATGTGAAAGTCTCTGAGAGGGGCAAAGATATACTTGATTTGATGGTTCAGCTCTGGAGCCAGTCCTTTGCATCACATATATTCTCTCTACTGTTTCATAAATGGGTAATTGTGAAACCTTGCGATTTTGCTTTAGTGTTTATGTTTCAGTCCCCTGAGGTTTTGCTCTTTCCATTATCTTCAGTCCATTATTTTGAACATGTTTTCTATATTCTTCTCAGCTGTTTGAAGTTGAGCTTGACAATAAAGAAATACTCCTGCGATATTCTTCGGCTTTGGTGCAGGGAGCAACAAATGTCTTCTGGTATAATTTATGAATTCTCTGGCATAGAATCTTTACGTCATGTTGAATCGCCTTGGTTCAGTATGTATACCTAACTAAGTTCAGTTGTGTACTTTGGATCTGTAGTTGTGGCATTGGCCTAACTTTAGTACTAATTTTTTTAGTGATATGATAGTCTTTCCAACTCTCTTCCTACTTTAGATTGCCTGGCCAAGAGATATGACGGTAACAGGTGATAATCTCTAGTTATTATATTAATTGCAGGATTGACATCCAGACAAATACGAGGCGCTTCCAAAGTCTCTTTCGGGTATCTTCTTTTCCTCAGATATATATCATAGTTTTCATCTTCTTTTGTTGGATAATTTTATGTATAGAAGGAACTTTAGTTATTAATCGAATGACTTTGATATATACAGTAAGATTGTGTTCTCAACATCTTCGAGATAGAAAATATAAACCACACATGCTAAAGATCATCATATCCTCTTCTATGATGTTTACCTTGTTTAATGCCTCTGATAGATCTTCTAGACAGTAAATATTGCTTTGTACTTGTCAAGTATGGTTGTCACTATCGCACGTTCAAGTTTTCATGCTAGTTGGATATTGTAACTAACATTTCTGTGTTCTCCTAGTATCTTCTTGAGGAAGTTGCATTGGAACCAATCCGATTGAAAAAAATTCCCGTTCAGGTGATTATTTTTTCAACATTTTCATGATGGTTCAACTGATCTCTGTCTGTAAATTGACACTCCCATACCTAATTTTAGGCTCAGAGGGAGCTGTATCTCTTGCTCTCAAGGTTCATTTTCTTTTACAATTCAGGTAGTACACCTTTCTCTGTAAAGTTATCATTGGAACCAAAACGTCTTTTCTTGTTCTCTGACAAACTGTTGTGCAGTGGATAAACTCGATAGCTTCTTGAGGAACTTTCCAGAGTTTCCAAATGCTTTCTTGATAGGAGGACCGGGAGACTTTCTTGTTATCGAACTTACTGATCAGGTATAGAAGCAAAACACTTAACGACTATCTACAAATTTTATCTCAAAAAAAGAAACACGTTATTGATCTAATACTTTTTTGGGGTTCAGCTGCAAAAACTGAAGGTGGAACCGGTGCTACTACATTATCTTTCTCAGATGAAGATTCTTCAAGGTACGTTTCTCTCCTTTAGGAACTTGGCTTAATGCAGCCTCTAACATGGAATCAAAGTATAAGCGATGCTGAATTACATCTGCAGGTATGGAACTGAGGATGACCACTAGCACGAGGTTAAAGGCATGTTTATATAGTTTTACATCTCCTGGAGGTCCTATGTACCCGACAAGAGCTGTCCGTCATGCAGCCTGGGATTCTTTGGATTCCCTCTTTCCCGTGAGTATTTCTTTGTGATAAAAAGTCAGATTTAAACCCCTTCTTTTGACTGCTAGATCCATAAGTGCACTGAGTCTAAAGCCATCTATCTAAGAATCTTAGAAACCTCTTATATATCTAGAAGGACCAAGAGCTCAGCGAAGCAGTCCCAAATTCACCCGTTCAATGTCTTTAACACTTGCAAGTAGGACACAGATATGGATAAGGCTTGGCTTGTAATATTGCGATACTCTTGTGTTGCAGGTCGGGCGTTACCCGAGGCATCTCATTAGCCTATTTTTCAGGCTGCTATATCCGTGGTACTGGCCATCCTCGTGTTGGAATTTTGTGGTTTCTTGCATTAAGGCGGTACTATATTCTATCGTAAGGCTCATCTTTTCACGGCGTGAAAAGCCAAGGCACAGCTAAATAGCTTTTACTTTTGATGAAGCTTACAGCATGAATCCAGTCCTTGTGTATATACAGTAATGTGGTTTTGGTCACAGAGGCAAACCAGAGAGCCTTAACATCATCCGTATTGTGAGATATCCTATGGAATAGCCTTTGACGTGTTTTGTTGTCATTGTTAAAAATTTAAAATTGTTATTTTGCTATAGAGGATGATGTATTGTGTGACCAAAAGCCCTTTTTTGTAGAAGAACCGATGTTTCATCACTTCCCTTTGTCTTTTTAGACTTCCATTAAAAAAATTCACTATCCATGGAGTAACTCGACTGTGTAGTGTGTACCAGTTTGACATCCAAAACTGATCGACTAATCCTGAATGTTTTTACATGTAATTGTAACACTATTCAACTATTGTGTTCCAACGGTTTAATGCAAATAAAAACTTTTCAAAATACTGCGTTCATAATACCACAGGGCATGACTTGAATAAGAAAAGAGACGACATACAACTAAATCACCAGAATCAGCAGTCTTGTAACCAAACCTGGTTTCTGAGAACTCTTTCGACCGCATATGATCTGTAGATGAAACTGGTATTCCCTCCTCTGCCTTTTACTCGAGGGTATTAAGATAAACAACAACTTTCAATTAAAGTCAACACAGATTCTCAATTCTATATAGTAATTCTAATGAAACAAATGAACAACACACAGCCAAAAGGCTCTAAGTGGCCAAAGCCTCTGGCAAACATTTTTCTCAGATTCCTTCCCTCCTAAAACAACCCCTTGCGGTTTGAGAAGCTCAGTCACTTTCCTTAGTTTGTCTCCATATCTCCAGAATGATACTTATCGAGATCTGCATCAAGATCTTCAGCAGATATCTTCTCTGCAGGGCCCTTACCAGGACGCCTACCACGGCCGCCACCACCACCTCGGCCACCGCCTCCTCGACTACCACTACGGCCACCACCACGTTGTTGACCACCTCTCCCTTGTCCTCCTCTGCTAACACAGCAAGACACACTTTAAATAAAACTCACAAGAGCAAAGAAGCTTTATTACATAAAATACATAATGAGCAATGTGTACAATCTCACCTCCATGGAGCACCATTGGAGTTTCCATTTGCAGGTCTACCAGACGGTTCTGCAGCGGATTGAAGATTGGTTCCCAAAATCTCTATCTTCATGGGTTTTCCATCCAGTTGAACATCGTTATACTTCTTCACAGCAGCGAGTGCATCACCACGCCGAGAGTACACTACTTCAGCAGATCCCTAATGGTAATAAAGTAGTATACAATACTTAGCCTTCAAGACTCAAATAAGAGGAAAGACATATGTGCAACAAAAACTATCAACTCAAGTACCTTTGATCTTCCACTCCTATCGAAATGGACTGTGTAGCGTTTAAGTTCCCCAACTTCAGCAAATAGTTCCTGCAAATTAACACAAACATATTCATATTAACATCAACTTCGCAAGAACGAATCCATTAAGTTTTACGACGATGCTTGATTCCACAAACCCTAACTAGTAACTACTACACAATTTGCTAATTAGGGTAAAAAACAATATTGGTACCTTAATGTCTTCGTTCATGACACCGTAATCCAAATTGGAGATGTAAAGCTTGGTTCCAGTTTCGATTCCGGCGGAAGAACGGCTGGATCGGGAAGGGAAATCTTCAGATCTATCGGAGAACATGTCGTGACCCCAGGTGGACTCCGGCGCCTATACAACCAAATGAATCCGTTTGTTTGATTTTTCCACTTTTTGAGAGATTCATCAACACCAAAAGCTTTTTTTTTTTTTTTTTATAAAGAAAACGTCAACGCAGAGAGTCTATTTCCATTATGAATCGGCAGATCTGAGAAGAAAGATCCGGCCAAACTAGAGAGGAAGAAGAAGAAGAAGAGAGAAAGAACAGATGTAGATCGGATTTGGACCTTGGCTGATTGGTATGGAGCAGATCGGTTTGATTTCCGATTAGGGTTGTTGCGACGAGTTGGACCCGGTCCGGATCCGGAACCAGATCCAGATCCACGGGTGGGGCCGGATCCACCACGAGACTTACGGTTCTTGGCGATCATGTCGTCGAGAGACATATCTAATCCAGTCGACATCTCGAAAATTTCTCCGATCGACGTTTCTCTTTGGACGGCGGAGGATAGAGAATATAACGAAGCAGAGAGAGAGAGAGAGACGATGAGAGAAAAAGAAAAGGTTCGGCTAATGCTAAAGCCCAAGGTTGAGCCGACACAAGGGAAAGGGGTTAAAATGTCAAACCTTGTGAATATAAATAATATAGGATGATACGCAAGACATCAAGGTTTCGTGGTGTAGTTGGTTATCACGTCAGTCTAACACACTGAAGGTCTCCGGTTCGAACCCGGGCGAAGCCATTCTATTTAGTCTTTTTTTTTTTTTTTTTCCTGAAGTCTGATAGAATTTGATTTTTTTTTAAAGAATCAAAGTATAGAGCCATAAAGGCAATTCAATATTTTTTGTACTGTTTATCTAGTAACTGATTACGATCCTTCAGAATGACGGGAATGTTGATCTAAGGTAATTCAATATTACCACCAGACTAAAGAAGGAGATCAATCAAGAGTATATCAAGGAGGAGCAATTCTGGCAGGACAAATGCAGATTCACTTGGCTCCAAAATGGTGATAAGAACACTAAGTTCTTTCATGCTGCAACCAAGAACAGAAGAGCACAGAATTGAATCCACAAACTGATCGATGAGGAAGGCAAAGAGTGGACCTCGGATGCTCACATGGGAAAAGTGGCAGAGGACTACTTCAAGAATCTATTCTCGTCGAAGGATGTGGGATATAAGTTACAAGAACTTGAAGAAGTAAGTCCTCTTGTCAATGACACTATGAACGCGAGGCTGTTGGAACCAATATCAGATGAGGAAGTTAAGCAAGCAGCCTTCAGCATCAACCCTCACAAGTGTCCCGGACCAGACGGTATGAACGGATTCTTCTATCAGCAGTTCTGGGACAGTTTGAGCCCCCACATCATTAGAATGGTGAAAACCTTCTTTCATTCAGGTTGCATTGAGGAGGGTATGAACACTACTAATATCTGTCTCATACCCAAAACAACAAAGGGAGAAAAGATGTCAGACTTCCGGCCCATCAGTCTTTGCAACGTTGTCTACAAGATCATAGGGAAGCTGCTTGCATCTAGGCTGAAGAAAACACTGCCCAATGTGATATCAGAAACCCAAGCTGCATTTGTGGAGGGTCGGCTTATAAGTGATAATATCTTGATTGCCCATGAACTGCTTCATGCTCTCAACTCCAACAACAAATGCTCCGAAGAGTATATTGCTATCAAAACAGACATATCCAAAGCATTTGATCGGGTGGAATGGACATTCCTGGAGCAAGCAATGAAAGCTTTGGGCTATGCAGATGAATGGATCAAACTGGTAATGGCATGTGTTAAGTCAGTCCGCTACCAAGTTTTAATAAATGGTGCTGCTTATGGTAAAATCATTCCATCGAGAGGGATACGACAAGGAGACCCTCTCTCCCCGTATCTCTTCGTCATTTGCACTGAAATCCTGGTGAAGATGCTACAAAAAGCAGAAGAGAAGGGTCAAATCACGGGTCTTAAGGTAGCTCCCACAGCCCCTCCAATCTCTCACCTTCTTTTGGCAGATGACAGCATGTTCTACTGCAAATAAAAGGATGAAGAGTTGAGCCACATCATCAGAATCATTGAGGAGTATAGCTTAGCTTCGGGCCAAAGAGTGAACTACCAAAAGTCTTGTCTACACTTTGGTAAGAATGTCCCTCATGATAGACGGAGCATTATCAAGCAACATCTGGGCATTGAAACTGAGGGAGGACAAGGCCTCTACCTCGGTCTTCCGGAATCTTTTGGGGGATCCAAGATAGAGATTCTGAAATTCTTACAGGACAGACTTTCTCTCAAAGTAAATGGTTGGCAGAATATGTTTCTCTCTCCTGGTGGTAAAGAAGTCCTCCTAAAAGCAGTGGCTCTAGCTCTTCCAACCTATACAATGGCTTGTTTTAAACTTCCCACGGCCACTTGTCAGCATCTGGCTTCAATTATAGCAGATTTCTGGTGGAAGAACAGGAAGGAGGGTAGAGGTATGCACTGGAAAGCATGGGAGTATCTGAGCAAACCGAAAACAGAGGGAGGGTTAGGTTTTAAAGATATTGAAAGTTTCAATATTGCGCTGTTAGGGAAACAACTATGGAGAATGATCACTACGTCAGACTCCCTAATGGCCAAAATCTACAAGAGTCGCTACTATAGGAGATCAGACCCCTTAAATGCTCCATTAGGCTCCCGTCCCTCATATGCTTGGAGAAGCATTCATGAAGCCCAAAGATTGTTGAAGCAAGGGGTGAGAGCTATAATCGGTGACGGTACGTCTATAAATATTTGGCAACACGGATGGCTAGGGTCACAACCAGCTAAGCCAATCCAACAAATTGGTTTTGTCCCCAATGAACTAAAGCAGTCTGTCTCAGATCTTAGGGTCGTTAGCGACCTACTAGAAGATTTTGGAAGAGAATGGAAGCAGGATCTCATTTCTGCTATCTTACCCGAGGAAGATGCCAGGAAAGTCCTATCTTTACGACCAGGGGGAAGAAACACAAGGGACACATTCGCGTGGGACTACAGCAGATCAGGACGCTACTCTGTTAAGTCAGGCTACTGGGTCATGACAGAGATTATTAATAGAGAGTCTGAAGCAAAGGAGGTTCTCCAACCGAGCCTATCGCCATTATTCAAACAACTATGGAGAACTGATGTCCCTCCCAAAATTCGCCACTTTCTCTGGAAATGTATGTCCAACTGCCTATCTGTTTCTGGCAATTTGGTGCATAGACACCTTGCGAGGGACGACTCATGCAGTCGTTGTCCCGACAGTGTTGAAACAGTCAATCATCTGCTGTTCAAATGCACCTTTGCGAGGTTAACATGGGCCCTCTCTTCATTCCCTGCTCCTCCAGAGGGTGAATGGTCAGATTCTCTATACCAAAACCTCCACTATGTAATGAATATTAATGACTTTCACCCACAGGGAAATTCGAATAGCTCAGGTATGATATGGATCCTATGGAGACTATGGAAAAACAGGAACTCCCTGGTCTTCCAAGGTAAGGAATTTACAAGTCAAGAGCTCATTCTGAAGGCAAAAGAAGATGAGGAAGTATGGAGGCTAAGAACACCACCCAAGCGTCAATCTGAAACCCAGAACATCACTACTCCGAAAGTACCAATTCGATGGAAACCTCCCCCACAAAACTGGTTAAAATGTAACATTGATGGAGCTTGGAGGGAGCAAGAAACAAACTGTGGAATAGGTTGGGTTCTGAGGAATGAGAAGGGTCAGGTATTATGGGTTGGTAAGAGGGCATTACTGCGGATCTCTTCAGTGCTGGAAGTTGAGTTTGAAGCTTTAAGAGAAGCAGTGCTTTCACTCGCTCGACTCAACTATACGAGGGTAATTTTCGAATCAGACTCTCAGCTCCTTGTGTCCATGATCAATAACGGCAATGAAAAGCAACAAATACAGCCAATCGCCCAGGACATAAGGCAAACTCTCCAGCACTTTGATAAAACGCGAGTACAGTTCACACCAAGGGACGGCAATAGAGTGGCGGACAGGGTCGCAAGGGAAGCTCTCTCCTCTACAACTTATTCTCCTTGTTTGTATTCTATCATGCCAATTTGGTTAAAACAGCTAGTGGATGTTGAAACTGTGTAAAACTTTGTTTAGGTGAATGATTAGTTGATGTTGAGCCAAAAAAAAAAAAAAAAGGTAATTCAATATTGCAACGAGAGTAATAGTAGTTACACATATTGTGATTGTCAAGAACCACATGTAAACCTTTTATCCGAGGGTCGATAATGGTTTTTTTTGCTGAAGACACAGAGAATAGTCCATACATTTAAAGGTGCAAATAGACTTATGAGATATAAAACATATCTAGTAGTAGTAGCATTGTAGCACTCCATAATTCTCACAAAAACTTGAAGTTTATGGAGTATAAAGGGAAGTCGTAATTGAATTGTCAGACAGTACCAATAAAGATTCTATTTCCAGAAGCAACAAATTTGAGAAGTATGAAATCAAATAAAGTAAAACATAATCAATACATAATAGCAATCTGAATAAATGCCACCAAAAGTTGTGTTAAAAAAAAAGAGTTTTAGTGCTTTTAAATGTTAAAAGAAAAGCGATGATTCTGATTTGTCACTTCAATATAAAAGAGGACTTTTTCATTAAATATTTTTTTTTATATTTATTTTTAAAAAAACATACAGTTGTCTCTATTCATTGTAGAGTTTTGTCTTTTACCATAAAATATCTATATAATATATTTATTTTGAAAAAATCATACGATTGCATCTGTTTATTATAAAGTTTTGTCTTCTTAGATAACTAACAAATCATGAATCATTGATCTCTGACACAAATTTGAATTTTAATATTCGATATCCAACAAACCAAACCGTTTATATCGGTCTGGTTCGGTTCAGTTTTTTGGATAACGGTTTTTTTGCCAATCCTTGTCCACCAGAATACAATACATAGTATTCAAAATTCTTGCCACTTGGTTCTCCGAGAAGGCCAACTTGTGGGTCTCCGGATTCATATCGTTCTTTGAGGATTTGTTGTGAAGTTTTCTTTTTTCTCCTACGCCTTGGGGTGTCATCATCATCGAAGTTAATCATTTGACAATGTTGGCAATCGCAAACATCAAAGAATTTGTGGCCCGTTTCATCTTGGAATGAGTAAATGGCCTTTCCTAGCGAATTAAAAGATGCGATTGGAACACCAGATAAACGTGAATTGATCTCCAAGATTTGAGCGTCTTCAAAAGGAGTAATTGTGTTGATATCTGTGCAGAAAGCCGTCGGTCTTGACTTTTCTTCCTGTTGCTCAAAAGAAATTTCTACAGATCCATCTTTTCTTCTATGGATAGAAGAGTCTACCGATTGTATCGGAGTGCTCCCGTCATGGAGTTTTTCGTAATTGGTAACCCATGATTCTGGAAGTAACTTGACAAGCTCATCTCTAGGAATCTGTCTAGGAATATAGATGCACGATGGGCTGTGTTGTGACTCCAATTGTATGAGTAGCGCATCTTCAGTTTCTCTGGGGAGACTTAAGTCCATTGCATGATTTTGGACTCTATACACCATTTGATGGTGGAGTGTTGCTTCATACATGTTTCCAGTCTGTGGGGCGCCTATGATTTGCAGCTGGATTTGCATGTTCTGATATATCTGTGGGTCTTCTAATGCCATGTTGAAATTAGGGAAGAGGGTGACGGAAACAGTGCCAGCGTTTAGTGTTGTCTGGATAGTTGCAATGCAAGCGTGTTGATATTCCCTGTATCTGGTGTCAAGGAGAGCTACTCGTGCTACAACTGGTAAGCCTTTTCTGCCATGAAGTGTTAGCGCCAAGCGTATTGCTCCGTAGTGAAGATGGGTATATCCTTGAGTTCGCCAATGATGTAACATGCCTTCATTGAGTCTCAGGGGAACCATCTGTTCTGTTTCCGTCGCCGAGATGAGATGTTGTTCTAATGGAGATGCTAGAACGAGCTCCTTTGCCTTATGCTTGTTTGGGCCGAACACTTGACGAATGACTTTCGGAAAAGTGGAATTTGGTTTAGCGAAAGCTTTGTAAGGATTAAGTAACGTGAGTTGCGTAATAGGAATTTTACTATCATCACTCACATACTCTACTTCATATAAGTAATCAACTTTTTTAGAATTTGATCGTCGAAAAAAGGGAGCTTTAGACAAAGAAGATGAACTTTCCATAATATACGATAGAACCAGAAACCAAGACAGAATACTAAGTGTTTTTGGAAGTGTTTTTGGAATGATTATTTAAGGATATAAGAAAGATCTTTATACAAAGGGATATGATTTATTATTTAAACACTCAAAGGATTACAAGTACTCTTAGGACTTTCACTCAAACGCACTTTCTCAAGCTTGAATGAAACTCTTCACCAAGCCTCGATATTTATAGTACAAGTCGTAGGGAATATTACATAGAATATTCCTTATCAAATCTATAGTACATTTTGGAAATTAATTAATTAGTTATTGTATTTACCTAGATTTCTGACCTATTACAGAAATATATATATATAAATTTTGAAAAGAAGGTAAAGAACCAAGATAAAACAGAATTTGTAATAAGAAAAAAAAAACAAATATATAAGAATTAGATGTTAGATAATCATAGTTATTTTTTAGGAAAACATAAAACAAGAATGAAAAGTGAAATAATGTTAAATGAAAAATGAATATGTATTTTCTACCATAACATCTAATAGTTGTTAGGTAATTACCTTGTAATTAGAACTTTCAAATGTTATCTCTCCAAATATTACCAAATCATTCAAACTGATTCAAACAGTATTAGTGGGAAATGGCATATTCAATAAATGATACAAGTAGTTCATATCTAAATTTATTATTTAAAATACTTCACTTTCCAATACATGTAATTCATATTTTTTATTTCATCTTCAATTGTGGTAACTAAGTTTTTTTCTCAAAATATAGTTTTATCAAATCTGTAGTACATTTTGGACATTAATTAATTAGTTGTTGTATTTACCTTGATATATGACCTATATATATAATTTGAAAAGAAGGTAAATAACCAAGATAAAACATAATTTGTAATAAGAAAGAAAAAACAAATATAGAAGAATTAGATGTTAGATAATCATAATTATTTTTTAAGAAAACACAAAACAAGAATGAAAAGTGAAGTAATGTTAAATGAAAAATGAATATGTATTTTCTACCATAACATTTAATAGTTGTTAGATAATTACCTTGTAATTAGAACTTTTAAATGTTATCTCTCTAAATATTACCAAATCATTTAAATTAATTCAAACAGTATTAGTAGAAAATGGCATATTCGATAAATGATACAAGTAGTTCATATTTTTAAAAGTATTATTTAAAATGCTTCACTTTCCAATACATGTAATTAATATTTTGTATTTCATCTTCATTTGTGGTAACTAAGTTTTAAAATCTACAGTAGTACACAAGCTACATAATATGTAGATTCTAGTAATAAAAAAGTTTTTTTTGTAGATTCTGGTAATATTACCTAAAATAAGTAACATTTGAGTAATTCACCCTATGTTTAAAATAATTTTTTTGTTATATACACATCTTGTCTTGGCTATTGTCTTCTATCAAAATTAATTTAAATAAACTTCATGCATGAGATGCGGGGTCGAACTCAACAGTTATATATACATGTACAAGCTCCCGTATAAGCCTTTGCTTTGCAAAAAACTAGTTCAAACAAAATTTTAACAAGAAATGAAGGCGCTGTCAAAATGGTTTGGGGTTTATATATAAGACGTATACTTGAAGCTAAAGCAGTTTCACTTTACTCAAGGATAGTCTAGTCCCTAGTAAAATAAAGTTTCAACTTAATAATAGAACAAAAATTATATATATAAAACTAATTCTCAAACCGGATGAAGAAAATATAACAACAAAACTTTATCCAAAATTTGAATGGTGCAATACAACAAACCACTCATTAAACATAAGTTCAAACTTTCACCCAAATAATAAGATAAACATGAACGAGAACAAATATAACCATTGGCTTCATTAAGAATCTTTATGATGATCGAGTCTTTGCATCGAGTGTGACATTGGATGCATAATGGTCGAGTGTTGTGATTGTTATGAACTACCTCAACATCAATTTCTTTTTCTCCAAAACAGAAGATGCGTCCTGGCATCAGACGTGAGAAATCTCCTAGTACACAATGAACATGTAAAGTGACTCCACAATTAGAACACATGTAGAACCATATACTTGGATCTAATTCCGTCTCACAAATGTCGCACCAATATTTTCCACACGCCTCTTCCTCTTCGCCACAAAATAAAGTGAGAGGGTGCCCATAGTTCCTATGCCATATCTTTTTTGGCAAACTAGCACAATACAAACATAAGTCAAAATCACAAACATCACAACCGAGATAATGGCTATCTATACTGTTATAGCATCCATCACAGTAGTGGTCATCATATTTAGAAAAATATAAGGGATGTTCATGGCCATCATGGACGAATGGCTCATTAAAGGAACCACAATGTATATCCATATCCCACCATCCATGGGAGCTATACTTGAAACCATCAGATAATGTTCTACACAGAGTGCAGTCGACTACAGCTCTGCTATGAGCTCCCAGTAAGTGGTTGTCCTGTCCATCATCTCTAATATGAATAGTTGTTCCGTCGTGAGGTGAGTTTGATTTTGAACATTAATGTTTCACTTAATTTCAAAGATAACATGTTTCCTTTCACCTTGAACTGCATCTCTGATAATGACGTTGCAAGTGCATCTTGCTGATCTGATGATGCCATTTGTTGGGAAAAAATCCAATTCCCTTGCATGAATTCTCACAGAGTTACTTATTACAGTCACTAGCAAGTTTTTAATTGTCCCATTGTTTCATTGTTAGCCTTGAATCTTGAATGACGCTATGGCACCTATAGAGTTCGAGCCATGATTTCCATCTTATGATCCAAGTCAAAGAGAACTTATTCACATGAGTAATCCTCTAGTGTCTCCTTCCAACATACCAACACCATTTCAAAATACGAAATGTTACATCGTCCAGAAAAACATATACCATTAAAGATAGTGGTAATCAGCTATTTGCATTGCAGACAAAGACACGTAAGATATTCATAAGACATACCCGCAAACTCCAAAGAAGCTTCCTTTTTGCTGCTTCTCAGTTCTTACAGAGACATATAAAATCACTTCATTGGTATATGAGAGCATGATCATAGTTGAGTGATTCTTTTATCAAAGTTGTATTAAAACACAGAGTGATGATCAAGAATCGAGCATCTTCTTCTCTTGCCTCTTTTATTTTCCTATGGCCTCTTGATTAGGTCTGGCTTATCACATAGTCAATGTTATACTTCTTTAGTGATGGTTTTAGTAGTTTTCCTTAGTCGTCTCACTTGTGCCTCTTTGATTATAGTCCGCATCACTTGTGTTTGGGATGGTGGTTACTCTTTCTACATGAAGTCCCATATCTTCTTGAGTCTAGGAATTTTTTTTTGGTGAACGACCAGGGGAAGAATCCCCTAGGATTTTATTAAGAAACTTTCAAATAACACCTACATACGGACTCGCCTATGGCTTTGAACACCACACGCATCATCTCGCAACAAAGGTTCCACTAGACCAGGAACTACATCAAACACATGAAAACTAAAAGGTAAAGAAAAAGCATAGTTGGCTAATCCGTCCGCTAGACGTTTAGCTTCCCTATACACGTGAACCACTCGGACTATCCAGTCCCTTGCAAGGAAGCCTTGGCACATACGTACCAGAAATGACAGAGGATGCGACTCAGCAATCCCGAGTTGTGATGTGCACCTACCAGTGATCACTGCAAACCCACCACACCAACCACCAGACTCATTTCTCAAAACCCCCTGCTGTATTTAACTGATGCAATTGAAGAGTACGCTTAATTTCTTTGTATTTTGGTTGATACCTAGAAAACTTGAGATATTGTTTTTATATAGACTAGGATGTCGGCCCGTACGTTATCGCACGGGAAAGTGAAAACTTGAAATAACTAAAATTGTTAATTTCACATTTCGAGTGAAAATTTTATGATAATTTTTTAACTGTATAATATAAAAGTCACAAATAATGATTAAGATGAATTAACTAAATTAGTTACATAAAATATTTGTTGTATATATAAAAATAGAAAAATCGATTCAGTGACAATAAGAGAATAATGTTAAAGATATATAAACTTAGGTTTATTGAATCATACTCACATAATCAATTTTGAAAGATATTCACATCAAATAAAATTTAACTCATTGTTCTATCAAAATTTATAAAAAATAATAAGAAAATCATGGAGAAAGAGCTCATAGCTACAACTGTAACTAACCAAATTGACTAAAAAGATAAATCTATGAAAAATTAAAAATCACAATTAATTACCTAAATTAATAGGAAAAAAGATACTTAGCTATATGAAGTATCGAAGAACGCATGGTCACACATGCCAAGTATATTATTGTATAATCAACTACAAGAAGTATATATATTACATGACCACATGCATGAACTATATGACGTTATGCGGTCAACACCATAAACATATAATCCAGTACACCGGTTGACTAACTCCGACGAAGACCGACGTTGACTTCGGCGTTGACCAACAATAACAAAAAAAAGAATATTTTAATTTTTACAATATTTAAAATTTAAAATAATAAATTATTATACTAAATCAATTATGTTTTTCATGATTAAAAGACATATTCTATTCAATATCCAAATATTTTTTATATATCTCTAATATATTCATTCTTATAATTAGTTACTTTTTATTTTTCAAGCTAAAGTAAATAGTTAAATAAAAATCATTTATAATTATTTTCAAGATAGAAAAATTCATTTATAATTATTTTTAAAATAGAAAATAATTATAAATACATAAAAATCATTTATAATTATTTTTAAGATATATATATATATATATAAATTTCTGTTAATCAGATTATTTAAATACCACCAAAATAAATTATATCAAATTCAACTACTTTCATTAGAAAAATATATGCAAAAGATTGAGGATATGACTTTTCACTCTAAATTTTGCATGGTAAATGTTATACAAAATTTTAGATACCCTTTACTTTAAAATTTACATACTCAAAATAACATATAAACAACAGCAACAAAATTCACAATATTTATTTTTAATATAAAAAAGATAAAGATACAAAAAATTCATTTTAGCAAAACAATAGATTTGATTTAAGGGTATGCTTGCAAAAGGGTGTAGAATAAGAGTATTTTTGTAAATAACTTTATAATATATCTTGAAAAGAACTATTAGTGATTTTTATCATCTATTAGTTTAGCTTCAAAATTAAAAATTAACTAAGTATAAGAATGTTAATTTAATTTTTAAATTTTTTTTAAAGGTTTGGATTCTCTATTTTACATTTATGATATAGTTTTGAGGAGTTAGGATTTAGTATTTGGAGTTCAAGACTTAGAATTTAGTTTTTTTATATATAGAAAATGATTATTTTTTGAAAATGGACAACATAAAAGGGTATTTTAAAATAAATGACATAGAAAAAGAGGTATTTTTGAAAATCCTCTAAAAATGAATACATTAGAAATATATAAAAAATATTTAGATATTGAATGTAAAATTTTTTTATTAATAAAAACCATAAATGATTAAATATAGTAATTTTTAGTTTTTATTTTTAATTTTAAAATTTTTTTTGGTCAACGCCGAAGTCAACACTGGAATTAATCAATTAGTGTACCAGATTGTATGTCTATAATGTTGAACACATGACGTCATATAGTTCATACATGTGACCATGTAATATATATACTTCGTGTAGTTAAATATACAATAGTATATTTGGTATGTGTGACCATGTATTCACATATACTTCATGTAGATAGCCATCTTTTTTACTTGAAAGAGATGATCAATACGGTTAAATGAAAAACGACACCAAACAAAAGTTAGATGAATGAATCAATAAATAAAACAATCCAAATTTTTAACACAGATGAGTGAATAAATGTTGATTAATAAATTGAAAGAAAATAATACTCAGAATTTTTAAATTTGGAGGTGTTAAACAATACTCAAAAGAACAAAAACTCTTTTCAATGTCCATATATATATATATAAACAAAGAGGTGAGAAACAAAAAGTGTGGAAACTAACAAATGTGAACATTGAAAGTTGTGAGTACGACGAAGAAACACAATTATTAAATCAAAATATTGTAACTTTTAAGATCATTAATAAATCTAAATAGTTAGATGAGCTAATAAAAACAATCTCATCCGTTATATTTAAATTGACCCCTGAAAGTGAGTTTAAAAAATACTCAGAAAATAATAAATTTAAAACTTGTTTTTGTATTCCATAAAAATTTATATATAATAAACAAAGTGAGTTTGCTATAATATATAGATTTATATTTATTAACTTGTAAGTTTAAAAAATACTTAGAAAACAATAAATTTGAAACTTGTTGTTGTATTCCATAAAAGTTTATATATAATAAACAAAGAAGGTGTAAAATATAAAGATGTAAAATATAGAGGCGTTAAAAAAAAGGTGCAAAAATTAATATGTGCGATTTTTGAAAGATGGGGGTACGACGAAGAGATGCAAAAATATGAAAATAAAGACGTGTGAAACAAAAAGGTGTGAAATAAAAAAGTGTGAAAACTAACAAGTGCAAACATTGAAATCAAGGGGTACGACGAAGAAACACAATCGTTGAATCAAAGGCTGCCTGTAGTAAATCCCCCCTATTATAACAGCTCAACTAAATTCACCCTGTACTTTTGGTCTCTACCCATTTCCCCATGTACAAATTTAATTCTACCTAATTTTACTTATACTTTATAATTCTATTTAATTAATCAAAATCAGATTAGCTCTTGAATTGTGTTTTAAAATTACAAATTCCCGGTACCGCGATAGAGCAAAATTAAAAACTTGATTTTGATCTGACCATAGTTAATTGTTGACCCGATTTAAAACCAAAATCTTAGGTTTAATATTGGGGAAATATTAAAATTTGGGTTCTTCTTCTCTCTTCTCTCTTCTTCCCCGACACTCTGTTTTTTTTTTTTTTTTTTTTTTTTTCTCTGATATTACGTGCTGTTGACATCTTTGACGAGGGCCGAGGTGATCTCTTTGTGCGAATCTTTTTTTACCCACGTCACTGAAACAGGGTCTGGTTTAAAGACCCATGAATCTCCAACAACACCTACCAAGTCTCCGTCTATGCTCTTGTATCTTATTTTGTCTAAAACGGTAGCTGAATGATCGTCTCTTGCTAAAAGTTTGAGATGGAGAGGATGAGCCAGCATCAGCAGATCTCCAAAGCCTCTCTTCTCCCACTTATACTCCAAAGCAAAAGGCTTTACGAAATCAGCTTCACCGGAAACAGGGTAACGGCAACTGTACCGGTCGAGAGTCGTTTCAATTCTAACAACCCCCATAAATTCAGGAATTTCAGAACACATGAGTACATTAGTCTAAAAGGAACACCAACAAGCAAACATCATAATAGCTGCAGTAGTGTACAACCACAACCAAAAACAAAAGAAAGCCGAAATTGGCAATAATGTTGTGGCCTGAGAACCTCCAAAAAAATAGACGACACATTCAAATGCGATAAACCCGTGAAACACAACCTAGAGACTACATTAGAGCTGATTGAGAAGGTTGTGTGAGTGTTAGAGTATCTGGACCTTGAGTCTCCTGAGTGGTCTTCTTCTTAGACTTCTTCTTCGTGTTAGCCTGAAGCAATAGTAGTTAGTCAATAAGAAACTATGAAGTAAGAAACCAACTATAAAACAGAGTACAGTTTACACAGACAAAAACATACCTCTTCAAGTCCAACATCTTTTGGCTTTCTCTTTCTCGGTACCTTCTCCTTTGGAAACATCTTACATCCCAATGCGTTGTGGCCAGCTTCACCGCAACTCTTGCAATGCATGATTCTTCCTTTTCTGCTGAGTCTATCTACTTCAACCTTCTTTTTCTTCTTCTTTGGTGACTCATGCTTCCCTTTGATCCTTGCGAACTTACCTCTTTTTTTCTTTGATTCTTTCTTTCTCCCAGGTAGTATAGGTTCTGGTGGTGCGACCACCAACTTGTAAGTTGAATTCATCCAATATTGTGGTCCCCTTAATGGGTAGGTGGCTGTGTGGTAGTTATCTCTCCACATATCTGTCAAGAAAAACTCAGATATGTAGTCCTCAGGGTTCAAACCTGCTTCTATCATCGCAGCATAAGCATGCTCACAAGGAATCCCACTTATTTGCCACTTCCCACATGAACATTTACTCTTTGGTATGTCCACTCGATGACCACCTCCATCTAGATATACATCAAATATGCCATGTGTGCAACGATACACTGTACATCTATCCGCATCTTTCTTCTCCAATGCAAGGATTTTCAGAGCATATTTAGAAAATCTACCTTGATGTTTGTAAGCTTTCTTGTTCCTCTTAAAATTTTGTGTCATTCCTTGTCTCCTTATCATTTCCAGCATTGGAACCAATGACTTTTCTCTTGCTTTCGTGATGGTGGAGTTGAATGACTCAGTTGCATTGTTGTCGACATCCTCACAGCAACTACCGAGTCTATAGAAGCACCTTGACCAAGTATGTGGCTCCTCCTTCAGTACATCATTGTACAATGCATCATCATAACATCTCAACTCGTTGAGATGCTTCTCATATTCCTTTTTGTTGTAACTCCAAGCTAATCTCCACACTAATGTCTTTAGCATATCCTTCTTGGCATGATTTTTCTTTAGATTCTCGACAATGTGTTTAACACAGCTCCTATGTTCAGCTAAGGGAAGCTCATTTTTAACTGCAGTTATAAGACGCTTACGACATCTTTTATGGGTTAGCGATTGACCACGACGCTTTAGATTCCAACCACCGAAGACGAAGCAATACGTAGCAGAGGTAGAACAAGGAGAATATCACGAGTTCGTAATATCACGTAATATCAGCTAATGTCGTATTTCTACGGGAATAAGAGAGTATCGGGGAAGGTTGCACAAAAAAAAAAAAAAAAAAACAGAGTATCGGGGAAGAAGAGTGAAGAGAGAAGAAGAACCCAGATTTTAATTTTTCCCCAATATTAAACCTAAGATTTTGGTTTTAAATCGGGTCAACAATGAACTATAGTCGGGTCAAAATCAAGTTTTTACTTTTGCTCTATCGCGGTACAGTAAACGGGAATTTGTAATTTTAAAACGCAATTAAAGAGCTAATCTGATTTTGATTAATTAGATAGAATTATAAGGTATAAGTAAAATTGGGTAGAATTAAATTTGTACAGGGGGAAATGGGTAGAGACCAAAAGTACAGGGTGAATTTAGTTGAGCTGTTATAGTGGGGGGTTTACTACATGCAGCCCTTGAATCAAACACTGCAACTTTATATAAACAAAGAGGTGTAAAACAAAAAGGTGTGAAAACTAACGGGTGCCTACATGGAAAGTTGGGGGTGCGATGAAGAAACACAATTGTTGGATCGAGTCTTTGCAACTTTTGAGATCATTAACAAAGAGTGAGATCATTAATAATACTTAAATAACAAAAACTCTTTTCAAAATCCATAAAAATCTGTATATATATAAAAACAAAAAGGTTTGAAAACAAAGAGGTGTGAAACAAAGGTGTGAAACAAAAATGTGCGAAAACTAACAAGTGCAACCATTGAAAGCTAGGGGTACGATGAAGTAACACAATTGTTGGATCAAAACATTGCAACTTTATATAAACAAAGTGTTGTAAAACAAAAGGGTGTGAAAACTAAAGGGGGCAAACATGGAAAGATGGGGGTGCAATGAAGAAACACAATTGTTGGACCATAATTTTACAACTTTTGAGATCATTAACAAAGGGTGAGATCATTAATAATACTCAAAAAACAATTACTCTTTTCAAAGTCCATAAAAATCTGTATACATATAAAAACAAATAGTGTGAAAATTAAAAGGTGTGAAACAAAAAGATGCTAAAACTAACAATTGCAACCATTGAAAGCTATGGTACTACGAAGAAACACAATTGTTGGATCAAAAACAAAAACTCTTTCTAAAATCCATAAAAATATGTATATATATATATATATATATGTAAACAAAGAGGTGTGAAAACATAGAGGTGTGAAACAAAAAGGTGTAGAAATTAAGAGGTGCGATTTTTAAAAGATAAGAGTACGACGAAGAAACACGATTATTAGAGAAAAATTACTTGCAACTGTTGGGATCTTTAATAATTCTAAACCGTTAGATGAGATAATAGAAACAATCTCAGCCGTTAGATTAAAGTTGATCCCCAAAATTCATAAAATTCTACTTCAAAATTAAAACTATGAAAATCTAGATATTTGCATTTTTTAACGAAAGAAATCTTAGAAGCAACTATTCATTGACACACTATTTTACACTTGCTACGTCGTAATACTAATTATGATGTATAGCATTGTTATACTCATGCTATGTTTTAAATGATAAAGAGAAAAATCATTTAAGACAGAACTTCTTAGAATTGTATATGTAAAAAAACTTCTCACCAAAAATCAAAACAAACAGCCCAATATTTAAAAAATTATGCCACTTTGTTACGCCCCTTTGTGCTATAGATATTGATATCAAGTCCTTTTGTTAGTCTATTTAACTTGAAGAAATTAATTGTAAGTGCTATCTTGAGTAAATAATTAAATGTAAGTGCTATCTTGAGTAAATTATCTAACCGATAACATAAAGACAAACAGAGCACTTAAGAAAAACCAAACTTTTTGTTAATCTATAATCTAATATATGAGAACAAACAGAGGAGGGAACAAAACCAATTTTTCGGAATGAACACTAACTTGTTAGTTCATAAAAATATCTTGATATAGATACTGATGTAGGTTAATATAAAAACACTCCAATAAAAAAAAATATTTTTAACTTTTAAAAATATTCTGAAAACAATAAATTTGAAACTTGTTTTTGTAGTCTATAAAAGTTTATATATAATAAACAAAAATGTGTAAAATATAAAGGTGTAAAACATAGAGGTGTAAAACATAGAGAAACAAAAAGGTGCAACAATAAAAAGGTGCAATTCTAAAAAGATGGCAGTACGATGAAGAGATACAAAAGTTAATTAAAAGATGCGAAAAAAAATGGAGGTACGACGAAGAGATGCAAAAATTAAAAGGTGCAATTTTTGAAATATGGGCGTGCAACAAAGAGAAACGATTTGAGGGAAAAAACTTGCAACTGTTGGGATCATTAATAATTTTGAACCGTTAAATGAAATAATAGAACCAATCTCAGCCATTGGATTAAAGATGACGCAAAAAGTGGGTTTTCTATTATATATAGACTTCTTAGAATTGTATATGTAAAAAAACTTCTCATCAAAAATCAAAACAAACAGGCCCAATATTTAAAAAATTGCGCCCCTTTGTTACGCCCCTTTGTGCTATAGATATTGATATCACGTCCTTTAGTTAGTCTATTTAACTAGAAGAAATTAAATGTAAATGTTATCTTGAGTAAATAATTAAATGTAAGTGCTATCTTGAGTAAATTATCTAACTGACAACATAAAAACAAACAGAGGTGAAGTGACTTTATTGCAGTGGCAAGAGGTAAGTCCATTTGTAGAAGGCACCATCACACCAGGGATCGAGTCCTGCTTCCTATGAATGTAGGAATTTGGCTAATGAGCCGGCCATTTGTGGCCCAATGGTTGACAAAAAAAAAAAACAAACAGAGCACTTAAGAAGAACTAAACTTTTCGTTAATCTATAATCTAATATATGAGAACAAACGAAGGAGGGAACAAAACCAATTTTTCGGAATGGACACTAACTTGTTAGTTCATAAAAATATCTTGATATAGATATTGATGCAGGTTAATTTATAAAACACTCCAATACAAAAATTATTTGTTTTATTTTTTACTTTTAAAAATACTCTGAAAACAATAAATTCGAAACTTGTTTTTGTAGTCCATAAAAGTTTATATATAATAAACAAAGAGGTGTAAAGTATAAAGGTGTAAAACATAGAGGTGTAAAACATAGATGTGTGAAACAAAGATGTGTGAAACAAAAAGGTGCAACAATAAAAATGTGCAATTCTAAAAAGATGGGGATACGACGAAGAGATACAAAGGTTAAAATGTGCGATAAAAGATGGAGGTACGACGAAGAGATGCAAATATTAAAAGGTGCAATTTTTGAAAGATGGGGGTGCGACGAAGAGAAACGATTTAAGGGAAAAAACTTGCAACTGTTGGGATCATTAATAAGTTTGAACCGTTAGATGAAATAATAGAACCAATCTCAGCCATTGGATTAAAGATGACGCAAAAAAGTGGGTTTGCTATTATATATAGTTCAAAAAAATATCTTGATATAGATATTGATGCAGGTTAATTTAAAAACTCTCCAATAAAAAAATTATTTGTTTTATTTTTTACTTTAAAAAATACCTTAAAACAATAAATTTGAAACTTGTTTTTGTAGTCCATAAAAATTTATATATAATGAACAAAGAGGTGTAAAATATGAAGTGTAAAACATATAGGTGTAAAACATAGAATAAAAATGTGTAATTCTTAAAAGATTGGGGTACGACGAAGAGATACAAAAGTTAAAAGGTGCGATAAAAGATGGAGGTACGACGAAGAGATACAAAAATTAAAAGGTGCAATTTTGAAAGATTGGGGTGCGACAAAGAGAAACGATTTGAGGGAAAAAAACTTGCAACTGTTAGGATCATTAATAAGTTTGAACCGTTAGATGAAATAATAGAACCAATCTCAGCCGTTGGATTAAAGATGACGCAAAAAAGTGTGTTTGCTATTATATATAGATAGTTCATAAAAATATCTTGATATAGATATTGATGAAGGTTAGTTTAAAAATTCTCCAATAAAAAAAATATTTGTTTTATTTTTTAGTTTAAAAAAATACTCTGAAAACAATAAATTCGAAACTTGTTTTTCTAGTCCATAAAAGTTTATATATAATAAACAAAGAGGCGTAAAATATAAAGGTGTAAAACATATAGGTGTAAAACATAGAATAAAAATGTGCAATTCTAAAAAGATGGGGGTACGACGAAGAGATACAAAAGTTAAAAGGTGCGATAAAAGATGGAGGTACGACGAAGAGATACAAAAATTAAATTGTGCAATTTTTGAAAGATGGGGGTGCGACGAAGAGAAACGATTTGAGGGAAAAAACTTGCAACTGTTAGGATCATTAATAAGTTTGAACCGTTAGATGAAATAATAGAACCAATCTCAGCCGTTGGATTAAAGAAGACGCAAAAAAGTGTGTTTGCTATTATATATAGATCATATAGAGTGATAATTCATTGACTTTAAGTAGGATGGCTTAAATAGTCTTACAGGAATCAAACAACAAAGGAAGCAAAGCTAAAAACAGGAAACGTATTTTACTATATGAACTGACTCAACTCACGACTCCTCTAACTCTAAGACTCGGACTCAACGACATGTTCAACCAAAGAGACATTTACTACCAATTCAAACTCCAACAAAAATCACTCTCGATTACATTTTATTTTTTGGAACAAAATAGGAATGCGAATGAAACAATAAACCATATATGATAGAACGAGCACACCACTCATCAAATGTTAGTTCAAATCTCTTCACCCAAATAACTCGATAAACATGAACGGGAACAGATGTACCCATTGTCTTCATTACAATCCTTTAGGATGACAGAAACCTTGCATCGGGAGTGACATTGGATGCAAATTGGCCGAGTGTTATGATTGTTAGTAAGCACCTCAAACTCGATTTTTTTTTCCCCAAAAATGAAGTTTTGTCCTGGCATGATACGTGAGAAATCTCCAAGTACGCACTGAACATGCAAGGTGGTTGTACAATCAGAACAAGTATAAAACCATTTACTTGGATCTAATTCCCTCTCACAAATATCGCACCAACGTTTACCGCTCCCTTCTTTCTCTTCTTCTTTGACACAACATAAAGTGAGAGGGTGCCCATCATTCCTATGCCATATCTTTTTTGGCAGCTTCGCACAATTTAAACACAAATCAAAGTCGCAAGCATCACAACGAAGCATAAACTCATCTACAACCTTTTGACATCCATCGCAATGGTTGCCCTCATTGTTGTCAAAATATAAGGGATGCTTATGGACATCATGAACGAATGGCTCATTAATCGAACCACAATGTACATCTACATCTGCGCAGTCTTGGGAGACATATGTGAAACCATCAGATAATATTCCACACAGCTTGCAGTCTATAACTCCCGTACCACCTTTCATTAGTGTATATGGTCTGGTGCCAAAGACAAGTCTTTTCTTCTTAGAAAGATTAGCACACTTTTCATGGAGGATGAAATTACGACACTTTACACAGCTGTAGATCGGGTCAAATCCAACTGGATGGATACATGCTTGACATCGTATGTGTTCATCGTGATTGACTTCGTCTTTGTTGAGCTCTAAATTATGTCTTTTATGACCAAAATGACGTATCAAGTTTTCACCCATTACCGTGAATGGTGCAGTACGTTCTGTGATCTCAGGTGTCCCTTCCAATTCTACACCATCCCATACGTCAGTTCTCACCGCACATGTAGAATGAACAGCATAGTTAGGGCAAACAGAGCAAGAATAAGCCCCCTTGTACTGACTTACATTTTTGTGACAAACTCCGCATGCCGAATACCCTACGCCAAGATGATGCTTGAAATGGATGCGATGATCATGACGATTGATATTGATGACACGGGGTATGTCGATACATACTCTTTCGGTGATAAAATCACATTGAAGACATGTATAGAAACCATAATCACTTTCGTCCCCACAAACGTCACACAAACAAGTGGTTCTCCTAAGAAACAGAATAAGTGGATGTTTATGGGTTCTGATGTGCTCAATCATAAGGGGTGGTGGGTTTTTGGTACAACCAAGACATGATGTGAAATTGCAAATAGAACAATGATAAACCACATATTCTGGTGTTTCTTCACATAAACGACACTTTGTCTCGGCATCATTCGTAAGTGATGCAGACACGATTAACTTGAGAGGATGAATAGAGTGACAAGGATGATGTACCTCTTTTGAGAGTTGGACGCAGTACAAGTGAAAGTACACATCATCGCATTCAAGACATGAATAGGATGGTCCGTCAATAGACTCCTTGCATAATTCACAAGGGACTTTCTCCTCTCGTTTCTTCAAGAAGACAAGTGGATGGTCATGGCACGGTGGATGTTCGATAGCAGGCGGTGATGGTTTCATCCCACAAGAAAAATCCACTTTGAATTCACATGTGGGACAACTATAACAGGGAGACAATAGCTTTTGTCCGCACAAAACACATGGACAATCTCCAGAGTCGTCGTGGGTGAGCAGGAGGGGATGTTCGGGGTGGAAACTATGGTTGATCTCCTCTGGGGCCTCGGCGCACTTCTTATGGAACCAAACATAACAATAAGGTTCATTGCAAAAGTAGCCGCTGTACATGATCTCATTTACATGGCAGCCATCACATTCACCGGTAATAGATCGAGCTGAAGGAAAAAGAGGATGCTCATGAATGGGTAGCTTTACTGATGTTTTGTCCATTTTTGGATCGAGATGTAAGTGAATGAATCAAAAAGGTTTGTTAATTTGTTCGATGAGATCCCCAATTGAAACCGGAAGACGTCATTTTGTATGCCTCTGATATCCCGAAATAATTGCGAAGTGCACCTTCACCTACCTAACTTATATAAACAAATTAAAGTACACCTATATGATTTAATAAATAAAAGAAGTACATCAAGTTCTTATTTGATAATTCGAAAATGGGGAGCTTTAAGAGAGAAATATTTATTGGTAAAAAAAAGGTTTGTTGTGTGATTTTAGAAAATAACATATAAAATTTATGTGTAATATAGAAGAACTGAATAGCATGTTATTTATAGAAAGAAAATGTGTTTTACGAAAAAGTATGTTTACTCTATAATTAATCTGTCGTAGTCTCGTAGACGTCGCCGTCTTTGGCTCGATTTGGATAATTTATAAACTTTAATTGATAAAAATGTCTCATGTAAACAGCTAAGCCTTAAGAGGTTGACAAAAAAAAACAGCCCAGAGATTTAGACTTCGAGTAGTCCTACATGTAATTTAATGCGAATCACGACTTAGACATCAGTGTATGGATTGTAAAAGTCTTTTATTATTACTCAAATTTAATTGAACTTAGATAAGTTTTCCACGTGCTAAATTACTTAATTTAATAAGATACATTTATGATAATGCTAAATTTATAGATCATTGATAGATCTCATAGGTCATTCAAATCATTTGTCATGTGATTCATATAATGTCATAACTCATAATTCTCATAAATGTAAGTCTCCTATTGTCTCAGATTGAAGTACTCCTTAAGAAATTGAAAACAGCTTAGAGTTAGTCTTCAATAATAGTATTCTAATCATTTTGATGCAAATCTCGCTCGAATTGTTAAGGATGATAGCTGTAATGACACAAAATCCTATAGTAAGTTTGTTGATTAGTAGAGTCATGAGTCATGACTCATGAACAACCTCATCAGCAGCGGAGTTGACTTGTATTGTATACTAGCGTGACAGCAAAAGGTTGAAGGTTCAATCCTTTCTTATCCACTTTTTTTTTGTGTGTGCTCGTCATAGCTTGTCACAATTCCTTTATGCCAATGGTAGCTTGATGTATCAATTTTTGTAAGCAAGTGGTTTATCAGTTTTTGTATATAGTGGAACTAAGCTACGTAGTTACATTGTAATTGCCACAAACTCCATATAGGTTCTGTTACAATTCTGTATTCTTCTAAACGGCTTCATGGTTCTATTTTTTCTATAATCGAGCACTAAGGCTATTCTCACCTCTATTATGCTTATTGAATCCTCAAATTCCTCTATATTATCCTTATAGAATCCATTAAACTCTTATTTTGAAATGGTCCACTCCTCATACCTTGTAGAATCCTAAATTTTATTTTCCTATTGATCTTCGATTCCCTAAAACACATTTCCATTTTCAAACTCCCTCATCTTCAGTTTAGTTGACTGATGCAATTCATAAGTGAACACATTCAATGGGGAGTAAAACCGATTTATTTTTTTCATCCTTTCTAAGGGATCTAATCTCAGGAAACAAAATCAGTTACTTATGGCAATGGAATGCTGATATGTTGATGTCATTAACACTGCAACTTTACATTACATTGCATATGGAAACGCAGAAATATATGTCAAACAAATCTTACATAGAACCAACAAATGAGGTTGAAGGTGAAGGAAAATTCAGAGAATTGACAATCAACAGAGATTGTAACATGAATGAAACAGAGAGAGAGAGAGAGCTAAGCTGCGATTCTCTTTCATTTTCAGATATCTACTCCACTTCACATCAAGGCCAAAATTAAGAACAAATCATGCATCATTCATATTCATATATCAAATCCAAATCAACGATCAAGACTGAGTACACACATACACTGTAATCATAGCTCACAACATGTAAAAGTCCCTTAGAAAACGAAACCAGAAATATAGACGAGACTACTCTTACAAGTCTAACACAAACAATTCTCACGATTACACATAACATCATATTCAGTAACAAACAGTTGGAAGATACATATACACACACATACAGTTCATGTTATGATCAAGTGGTGAACTTATATTGAATCATGGTTACTAGATCAAAGGCATAAACTCTCGATACGATAAGGTTGGGACTCAAAAGCGCAAATAAAGTTTCCAAAACATATCAATAGCAGAATACTTCATAACTAATAAAACCTAATTCCGATCTTACAAATTCCATTAAACCCTAATTCCAGTAACATCCATATGATAAAGAGAAAGAGACACCCTAACTCAAATTACTCAAGAGCTGGTGAATTTAGTAACCGCCTTAGTTCCCTCAGAAACAGCATGCTTAGCCAACTCTCCAGGAAGCACCAACCTCACAGCAGTCTGAATCTCCCGAGAAGTAATAGTAGGCTTCTTGTTGTACCTCGCAAGCTTCGACGACTCTTGAGCTAACTTCTCGAATATATCGTTGATGAAACTGTTCATGATCCCCATCGCTTTGCTTGAGATTCCGATATCTGGATGAACCTGCTTCAACACCTTGAAGATGTAGATCTTGTAAGTCTCCACACTCTTCTTCTTCATCTTTTTCTTCTTGTCGCCTCCAGCACCAGCTTCTTTCGGCAGCTTTTCCCGGCCTTTGGTTTCTTCTCCGCCGGAGCTTTCTCGGCTTTTGATTTCTCCTCCACCGGCTTCTCGGAAGCTGGTTTCTTCTCAGCCGGCTTCTTCTCTGCTTTCGGCGCCATTGATTCGAGTTCTCGAGGTTTCTAGGGTTAACGAATCTGAGATTGGAGTACGTTTAATCGCTTTGTGTTTGCTTGATTTGATACTTAGAAAAACTTGAGAAATTGCTTTTATATAGATCCTGTAAAGTGATATGATTGGTTGAAATAGATTGACGCGGATCGATGTCTGTACCGTTGGATCTGACTTTTAATGGAAAGATATCGACGGTTGAAAAGGAATCTTGAAAAGAAGGAAAGCTCTTACACGTGACGGTTCTTTATTGGATACTCTTGGTGGCAAGGACTGCTGACGTGTCGAATTTGGCGCTTTTTACATTTTTAGACTCCTCGTGAAATTTTCATTTTCCCGCCCCCACCACCGTCAAAACATTTCTGCAATCAGCCCATGTTTTCTTAATAGCCCAATATGATGCCCATTTATAATTGACCCGACCGGAGATGATCCGACTCGGTCGGGTCCCCAGATATCGATTCGTTGTAAAACACAGACAAGTGCTGGTTCTGATTTTTTACAGTGGAACCTCTTTTGATGAAGCTCTATTGTTTGATTCGATCAAGAACAAGCTCTCATTTTCGCCATAGATGCAGAAACGTAAGCTCTTTGTTCGATTCCGCTCAAGAAGATTGTAAAGTCGCTGAAGATTTACAATTCGTCGATGCTGTTAAACGAATCGTGCGGGGGAAACGGAGCTGGGAGGTCGCATTGAGCAGTGAGCTCGTCTCGTGTAGATTGAAGCCTGTTCATGTTGAAGAGATTCTGATCGGAACCATTGATGATCCCAAATTGGGTTTGAGGTTTTTCAATTTCCTCGGTTTGCACCGAGGATTCGACCACTCCACGGCGTCGTTTTGTATCTTAATCCATGCTTTGGTCAAAGCTAATCTCTTCTGGCCTGCTTCCTCTCTGTTGCAGACGCTTCTTCTTCGTGCCATGAAGCCAAGTGAGGTTTTTGATGCGCTTTTTAGTTGTTATGGAAAATGTAAGCTTAGTTCAAGCTCGAGTTTTGATTTGTTGATTCAGCATTATGTACGAAGTAGGAAAGCTTTAGATGGGGTTTTAGTGTTTAAGATGATGACGAAAGTTAGTTTACTGCCTGAAGTGAGAACTTTGAGTGCTCTCTTACATGGATTGGTTAAGTTTAGGCATTTTGGTTTGGCGATGGAGTTGTTTGACGATATGATCAATGTAGGGGTTCGTCCTGATGTATATGTTTACACAGGAGTGATACGTAGCTTGTGTGAGTTGAAAGATCTCACTCGAGCTAAAGAAATGATTGTTCATATGGAGGCAACAGGGTGTGATGTGAATGTAGTTCCATATAATGTGTTGATAGATGGGCTTTGTAAGAAGCAGAAGGTTTGGGAGGCTGTTGGGATAAAGAACGATTTAGCTAGAAAAGAGCTGAAACCAGATGTTGTGACATATTGTACATTAGTCTGCGGGTTATGTAAAGTGCAAGAATTTGAGGTCGGATTGGAGATGATGGATGAGATGTTACGTTTGAGGTTGGCACCTAGTGAAGCTGCAGTTTCAAGTTTGGTGGAGGGATTAAGGAAGAGGGGAAAGATTAATGAGGCGCTTAACTTGGTTAAAAAAGTAGCAGAATATGGTGTGTCACCTAATCTATATGTGTATAACGCATTGATTGACTCATTGTGCAAAGGTAGAGAGTTCAACGAAGCTGAGTTGCTATTTGGTAAGATGAGGACAATTGGCTTGTGTCCGAATGATGTGACCTATTCAATTTTGATAGATATGTTTTCCAGACGAGGGAAACTGGACACGGCATTTAGCTTCCTGGGGAAAATGATTGATACGGGTTTGAAACCAACTGTATATCCATACAATTCTTTGATCAACGGGCACTGCAAGTTCGGTGACATTAGTGCAGCAGAGAGTTTCGTGGCGGAGATGATTAATAGAAAGCTGGAGCCTACAGTGGTAACGTACACATCATTGATGGGTGGATATTGCACCAAAGGGAAAATACACAAGGCTCTTAGGCTCTATCATGAGATGACAGGGAAGGGTATTGCACCGAGTATTTATACATTCACCACGCTTATATCAGGTCTTTTCCGTGGTGGGTTGCTTTGTGATGCAGTAAAGCTATTTAACGAGATGGCAGAATGGAACGTTAAGCCAAACAGAGTGACTTATAATGTCATGATTGAAGGTTATTGCGAGAAAGGGGACATGGCAAAAGCCTTCGAGTTGCAGAATGAGATGATCGAGAAAGGTATTGTGCCTGATACATACACCTATAGACCGTTGATACACGGGCTATGTTTCACAGGTCGAGCTATCGAAGCCAAAGAGTTTGTGGATAGCCTTCACAGGGGAAACTGTGAGCTGAATGAGATATGCTACACGGCACTCTTACACGGGTTTTGTAGAGAAGGAAGATTGGAGGAGGCGTTAAGCATTTGCCAGGAGATGGTACAAAGAAGGGTGGATTTGGACCTTGTGTGCTATGGTGTTCTTATAGATGGAAGTTTAAAGCACAAAGATCGAAAGATGTTTCTTGGACTTTTAAAGGAGATGCATGAGAGAGGACTCAAGCCTGATGATGTGATCTATACAAGTATGATTGATGCAAAGAGCAAAACTGGAGATTTCAAGGAAGTATTTGGATTATGGGATTTGATGATAACTGAAGGTTGTGTACCTAATGAAGTCACTTACACTGCTGTTATCAACGGATTATGCAAAGCCGGGTTTGTAAATGAAGCCGAGATGCTTTGTTCGAAAATGCTACCTGGAAATTTGGTTCCTAACCAAGTAACATACGGTTGTTTTCTGGACATTCTCACCAAAGGAGAAGGAGACATGCATAAAGCTGTGAAACTCCACAATGCAATATTGAAAGGGCTTTTAGCTAACACCGCTACACACAATATGTTGATCCGCGGGTTTTGTAGACAAGGGAGAATGGAAGAAGCTTCTGAGCTCATAACGAGGATGATAGGCGATGGAGTTTCCCCTGATTGTATAACCTACACAACAATGATCAATGAGCTTTGTAGGAGGAACGATGTGAAGAAAGCGATTGAGTTATGGAACTCAATGACGGAAAAAGGCATAAGGCCAGATAGAGTAGCATATAACACCTTAATACACGGTTGCTGTTTGGCAGGAGAAATGGGGAAGGCGACCGAGTTGAGGAACGAGATGTTGAGACAAGGCTTGAAACCTAACACCAAAACCAGTAGACCAACTATTTCGAATGACTGTAGGTCGAAATCCTAATCCCTTTTTGTAATTGTATCACCTTAAAAACATTTTTTTGACATCTCAACCATTTTATAGATAGGAAATAATTTTGTTAGTCTAGATTTCAGAAAGGTGTATACTTTTTGTATTTTGTATTCCCTCTGTAACAAAGAGCACAAAGGGAAGAAGCTTAAAGGAATCATCTTACACAAATCATAAGCTTTTGTATTGTTGAGACAAAGGAAGCAAACATATATAGCACAAACCTTGCGATAATTTTGAATGTAGATGAAACACTGTAAGGTAACATAAACACAGAAAACAGACCAGACGGATAGAAATAGAAGGGTGAGAGGTTCTTCTTCTAACAGTCACAAGAAACTGTAAGAGAATATAGAAAACACCATTTTCAGAATAGTCAAATATGATAGAAATTGCTTATTCAAAGAGAGTTTCTTTTGCTTTAGTTGACGCGGCTTTTCAAAACATCAAGATCCATCTCAGTTGGATCAGTTGCCTGAAGCTCAACTTGAATCCCATCAAGTTCACGCTTGAACCTGTCCTTGGAGCTAGCATAGATCATCTTGCTTCTCACCTTTGCTACATCAGGACACCTTTAGCAAAAAGAACAACAAACAAGGTAAGAATGGAGAAGCGAGGTTACATGGTTTTAGGCTAGCAGATAAAGTTACCATGCAATGAAGAAAATCTTGCTCTTCTGGCAGTTCTCAGCAGTGACAAAGTCGAAATCATAAATGGCGTAACGGCACTCTTCAGCTGGAAGACTTGCTGCAAAGTCCTCGTAAGTTAGAATAGGTTCACCAACTTTCTCAACAATCACTTGCTTCTGCTTCTCCTCGATCTTGTAGACAATGAAACGGTGTGTCCTTTTCGCCTTAAGCTCCAGAAACCTTAGCTTGCAGTCATCATGGACTGCCATTCCCGACGCTGCATTAGCCTGTTTTTTCAACAAAACCACTTAAGATTCACATATCCAGATCCCACAAAGCCAAGGATCTATGATTTAGAACCTTAAACTCAACACATAAACTGGTGATTTACTCGCTAAAACATCTCTAGTAACAGTCTATATACTTCAATTGCAACTATAGTCATCATGAGAAACGAGAAAACAAAAAAATATCAATCTCAACAATCACAACAAGCTCGACGGATCATACAAACGAAGTAGAAACGTTCAATAGTGATTAGTGACTCTGAGCTCAAATGAAACAAACAGATTCTTCATGATTTCGATTCTAGCTAAACGAAACACAAGTAGATAAATATCGCCGGATCACATAAACACAAAAACTCAAAGATCTAATCGGAGAAAACAAATCAATCACCCAGATCTAGTGAGCCAAAATCGCTATTCAAAATCCGAGACTAAAGCATTAAAAAAATAATTCGAGAAGCAAGCTTAAATACGAAGGAACTGGAAACAAACAAAAGAGTTAAAATAACAAAGTGAAATAAAGAGTATTCACCATGGCTGAATCAAAACGGAGTCAGAGACAATTTCGGGTGAAGGAGACGAAGAGAAGAATGAATGATGTGTGTTTTCAACGAATATGACTCTTCTTTTACTTTTTTTTCCTTCAGCGTTATTTGGAAGCTATACTCTCTCCCCCCAATATATAGAGAACCTCAATCTGCTTTTTGTATATCTCTCTATTTATTTATTTTCTCCTTATATTCTTCTACTGTATTTATTTTATGAAAATACTTCAACTTCAACTTCTATGGTAAGCATATTATTATTCTTCTTTTGGTCAAACATATATTAATCATCTAACTATATTAGCAATATTGTTAAAAGTCATTTTTAAATACAGAGTATCACGGTATTTTCGTTTTATTGACCTTTTTTTTTTGGTTCACTCTTAAACAATTTGTTGTATGTATTCTGACAATTTATATCTTACTCAATTCAATAAGTTATATCCAAGTCTTCATGATTTTGACAGTTGAAAGCTTTGCGTAGAAAGAGCAATGGGACAACAACTTGCCAATGGTTGGATCTCTGTTTCCAAATAATCATAAGTGTCAATTAAGAAGAATTCTTAATGTTTTGAGGTCAGTTTATCTTGTTGGACCAGGCTCGATTGCTCAAATCTTTTCGTTCTTGAGACTTAATCCTAATCCTTCAAACCCGAATTAGTCACATTGACGAATATGTGTAATACTCGTGTGACGAAATGAACGTATAAAAATCTTGCATAACTAAAGAATCTATCAACTTGGCATATATATGTGAACTTGTGAAGACGAACATGTGCCAATAGGATTCTTGTTTGATAAAATGGTTCGAGTTTCTTCCACAATGGTAAAAGAGAGCACAAGCCAGATTTCTTAAGTTTTAGGACAAAACACTATTAAGGACCCAAAAAAAAAAAAAAAGACATGAACGACAAAGACCAAAGACTGATAAAATGAAGCTGTTTTAGTTGGCACCGTCACAGCAAAGTTTAAGAAGAAAAAAAAAGCATCATTGGGTAAAAGTTTTTGATTCAACCGAAATTTTTGAAGGGATTTCTCCATCAAGTGGCTCGGCTTTTGAAAACAGAAAGATCCATCTCGGTTGGATCGGTTGCCTGAAGCTCAATCTGAATTCCGTCAAGCTCTCTCTTGAACCTATCCTTAGAGCTCGCATAGATCATCTTGCTTCTCACTCTTGCAGTGTCAGGAGACCTTGGCAAAAAAACAACAAGAGATGTGTTTATCAAAACAAGGGTGAAGCAAGATATTAGTAATAGAGATAGTAGTAGTTAAGCTTAGTTACCATGCGACGAAGAAAATCCTGCTCTTAGGGACATCCTCTGCAGTGAGGAAATCAAAATCGAAAACAGCATAACGGCATTCATCAGCTGGAAGACTGGCTGCAAGATCCTCATGGCTTTGGTTAGGTTCACCGATTTTCTCAACCATCACTTGTTTCTGCTGCTCCTCAATCTTGTAAACAATGAAACGGTATGTCCTTTTCGTCTTCAGTTCCATAAATTTCAGCTTGCAGTCATCGTGGACTGCCATTCCTGATGCTGCATTAGCCTGTTGTACCAACAAAAACCAAATAACATTAAGATACAACCCCATATACCTTCAATCCAAAACACATATACTAGTAGTAGTGCCTACACCCCATATGGTCTGAGACCTTCGATCCAAAACTAGCTCAGAGAAATACAAATTACATTAAGATACAGCTCTCTCTTCAAAACACAAATACTAGTAAAGCCCTACACCCATATGGTCTGAGACCTGTAATCCAAAACTAGACATCTCAAGTAACATGTAATGGAACCATGTACAGATCTTGGTAGTGTTTATATCAAAATGAAGACGCAAGTTAACATCCACACAACACATATATGAACGATGGTATAGAGCTATCAAGATATCAATTTCACAAAATCACATCGACAGAATCAAAACACACATCTAAAATGAACAATTGACACTCCAGAGAAGCGAGAAAATAAAAAATCCAACACAGATTGTCACTGAAACCCTAAACTCAGTTGAAATTCAAAAAGGAGAAGGAAAAAACACATGGAACACCCCAGATTTTTCAAAACGCAAATCAAGCACAGTGGAATCGTAGAGTTTAATCGTCCGATTTACTATCCTAGATCAGTTCCTACAACCAAACAAAATCCAAAAATTCTCAGAGATCTAAAACCACCAAATCCAGATCTAATCATATACAACTCTGGGCAAGAACTAAAAATCGGGAAAAAAAAATTTGAAAAATTCCAAGACGAAACGGAACTCGAATCGAGAAGCACGCTTCAAATCAAGCAAGAGAAAACAGCGAAAGAGACACATATTAGAGAGAGAAAGGGAAAAAGAATTGAGCTCTCACCATGGCTGAACTGAATCCAAGCTTAAAGTTTCAGAGAAAATTATTGCAGAGAGACGAAGAAGCAGGGAGGAGTCTATTGTTTGTCTTTGGGGGTGGGGGTGTGAGAGAGTCTTCTCTCTTTCTTTTTTCCTCAGCTTTATGCGGACGCTTTACTCCGAATAAACATGTGTCTGTGCGTGTGTAAAGCGTTTTAATTATTTGCTTTATTTATTTACATTAGCCCATAAAAAGCATAATATAATCACATAAAAAAATAAAATCATTCATTTTACAAATATTTTAGAAACAAATCTTGATTTAATTAATTTATTATATATTCAACAACTTAAATTCATGATATTCAACAACTTAATTTATTTACTATTACTTTTTATTTTTTTGTTCAAAACTATTACTTTATTTCTAAGAAAATTCTGTCTTTATAGAATTTCTTAGAAGATGATAGATATGTTCAAAACTCTGATGTTGATAAGTTGATATATATATACTTCTGTGTCACAGAATGACAGAACCAAAAAAAAAAAAATATTTTGATTTTTTCAATCATCCATGCCAAGTTGCCAACCTATTATTTCACAAAAAGAAAAGGTTCACATATTATAAATTATAAATACAATCTCGTTTTAAAAACAAATAGTCTTGTATACTCTGTTTAAAATGCCTAGAGAGTACTATAATGAAGTTTTACTTGTAGCTACTACGTAAGCAAAAATTCTTAGGAGATCAGAAAAATGAAAAAAAAAAAAATATATATATATATATATTTGACCAGCCATTTATGAATAGTTCAACATTTTATTAATTCGTCGTTAAGAAACTAAAGAAAAAAATCTATCTTATAAAGGAAAGAATATAGAATGAAAGGTCGAAGACGCATATGATAGCTCTCTCTCATCAGGTTGGCTCCACTTTTAGGCTCTCACTATCATCATAACCGGTGATGGAGGCCAGCCTAGTCGAGCTGGAATATTCCTTTTCATGAATATATGCAATGATGCTTACACGCGCTATACACATTTTATCTTTGTTGATTCTTTGATATCAACTATAGTTAGCAAATGTGTTTGGTTACAATACTACAAAGTACAAACAAAGCATATGTTTTCAAAACTAGACGACAAAGCATTACCACGTTAATGTTTTCGATAACACCATATGATTAGGAGAGAAACAACATGCATGTCTCTACACAAACTCGATGTATCTTCAAAGATATATCCAAAACTTGTTGGTGATTTTGACCGTTTCCTGTTGCTATCGAGACCGACTCTTTGAGAAAGTTTAAAACAGTTGTTACAGAGTACCCGATAGTGTAGACAAAAACATTTATTTTGGATGTATCTTATTGCTTTGCTCGTATATATATTTTACCTATTTCTCTACTATATATAAGCGTCTGTCGAACCATTTATTGTTCCAATAGCATTGTTAGTCAAGTCGATCGATATCCCAAAGCCTACTACTTCCTTCGAGCTTTCAGATTCTTGGTAACACCAGATCCCGTAACTCTTTGGATTCTGATTTTTCGAACAACAACAAATCTCATATTTTTTGAGATCCAGAGATTTCTTAAACTATATATGACATTACGTTAGCAGTAGAGGCTCTCATGCCGGTACTAAAGAAAGGCTTACCTTTCAACAAAATGACTTTATTCATTATGGATTCCAACCATTAGCACTTCACATTATTTCGACAACGCTAGATCTTCCAATCTATCTTTTATGAATGTACTTTGAGTTGGAGTTCGTTTTTTCTTGCATTATATCATACCTCACTAGCTAACGTTCAAACATGTATATAATTGATCTAGCTAACACAAGAAAATAAGATTTGATTTGAGACTCTTAAGATAAATGAACCGAATAATCATTATCTAGAAGGGCATTTGGAAGTTTAAACTAGAGCTACTATCTGAAGAGACTATTTGCTATGACTAGTGACTCTCACACTGAATTCCATATATATCAAGTGAAACGTTTTAATAAATTTTCATGCATTGAAAATGATAAGGTACTAACACGTGCAAGTTTACAAAGAAAAAATGTTAAGACCTATCTCCTTTTTATGGAAATAAGGAAAATGACGTCTCATAACTACTAAGCTGCATGGAATCGGAAGCGGGTACGTGGAAGCGGAAGCGTTTGGAAACGTAGAATCGATATTTTAAGAAATATTAGGAAACGAGTTCGTATTGGAAGCGTTAATATAATATATATATATATATTTAAATATATAACATAATAATTTTTCAAAGTTGCTTGTCAAATCTTATTTCATAAAACAGTAAGCATTGTCAAATGTTGTTTAGCAAAGATAATGAATGTATATACCTACCAAAAAATAATAATGAATATACATTGAGAAAAGGAAGAAATAAATTATCTAGACAATTTACAAATATATTGCTTTAAATACACATTAAAAACTTGTTGGAAAACAAAAATTATAAAATTAAAAGAAAGCTTTAATTGCTTCTTCTTCCTTTCTTCTTCTTCTTGCAGCGCTGCACACATCACCTCTCGTTATACTATATTTAAAAAAAAAAAAAATTCAAACTCTAGATTTCATATCATTATGGAACCTACTTGAAGTAAACTAACATAGGGTACAGATTTAAATCATTTGACAAGTACTTTGGACATATCTTTGAACGTTTCCGATTCATCTTTTTGTAAGCTTCTAAATTAGAACCGTCGTTTCCTTTACGCTTCCAAAAGCTGCTTTTCAGGAAGCGCGATTCCATCACGATTCCGAACAATTCGGGACGGTTTCGATTCCGGTTCCGCTTCTGAAGCGTGAATCGAGGCTCAAGCCACGCTTCCATGTAACGTAGCTGATAAGTATGAGAATTTAGATTTTAGATAATTGTTTTCGTAAGTGTTAGGTACAATAGGAACAAAAAATCGTGTGTGCTCAGAGCAGGCCACAAATACAAGCGAAGAAAGCACTTGCTTGCGGCCGCTTATTTATTAAACATATTTCGACCCTATAATTATGTAAAGTGTATGTAATTTAATGGTATTGTTTAGGTAATTCTCACCTTCACTTCCTTTTTTCTCTGGTTCTGAATTCACCATCATTTTTATTCTCAAATCATCGATTTTGCCTCATCTTATAGCTATTTTAGAATTCATCTTCTATATTTAGATTTTAATAGGTAAACTTTTTTTCTGAAACATAGTTTTAACGTACGTTTAGATTTTATTAGGTAAACATATGTTTATTTTCACCTAAATTTAGGTGAAAGATCACTTCAATTTAGGTGAAAATAAATACTCTTAGATCACCCACCAATTATTCATAAATCGTTTAACGATCACTTCAATTAGGTGAAAATATACGAACTTTCACCTAAATTGAAGTGATCTTTGAACAATTGTGGGTGATCTAAGAGTATTTATTTTCGGTTGAATATTCACCAAACATTTAAACCGAGGGATAATCGTTTTCATAGGTAAGGTGATAGGTAGGAACAAAAAAAACGTGTGTACTAGCTACTACTACATTAATCTTATAAGATTAACCTAATTAAGGTTACTTGTCGATGTTTAACCTTTAACACGTTTAAAAAGAAATGGTACATAACTCTTCTAATCCGTTTCATATCAAATATAACTTTGGCAAAGTAACCAGTCCAGTAAGCAAGTAATCAAATACCAATTTTTTTTAATTTTCGTGACAATATCGTATAAAATGTCTTTCATCTTAAAACACGATAGTTCATAACTCGGCTCCAATATATATGGTAGAAGTGGTGCATCACACACCATCAATTGTTCATAGTTTAAGCAAACTCTCACATGTTATCGAGTAATCGTCGAATAAAAGAATAAGTAACAAAAGGGACTAAACAAAGGAATTTTTATTTAGACTGTCAAGGATTGGCACGACTAAACTCCTGATTCTATTTTCAGTTAACCTGTGTTCTTGCTCATTCGGGGCCTTCCCCTGTTTATAGTTGATGAAACATTTCGCACCTTTTTTCTTGGGATCGATGTGGTATCGCTTAACTGCTTTGGCGGCGGTTGTTTGTACTCGGGCCATCGTTTAAATGGGTCGAGAATCTTAATGGGCCATCTAAGCATGTTGCGGGCCAACTCGTTTTATTCAGTTGGTCAACCCTTTTAGATACTATGTTGACCATTTACTAGATGCACTAAGAGGAGACCTGTTAAAATGTGGTGAAACCTATGTCCAAGTGTCCAACATCATCTAAATTGCAGTGAGATTTATGAACAAATGTGGGTGATCTAAGAAGATTTATTTTCTGTTGAATATTGACCAAACATTTAAACTGAGGGATTTAGTACCATTTTTATACCAAATCCCCAAAATTTTCAAAAAAACAAATGGGCCCCGCTTGGAAAATCCAAATCTATTCTCATTGGCTAATAGATGAAGACGAGGATCGCACTTTATCCATTACCAACCGTCGATAAGATTACATCCAACGGCTAAAAAATCCTCATCCCCTTATTTTGTCCTCCTTCACTTATTATAAAAACCGCACCAAGGACCAGGAATCCCAAAACATATTACAAATCTCTCATAATCTTCTTCAAATCTATTGAGAAATGGAGACCACCGGAAAAGTGAAGAAAGGTTTCGGAGGAAGGAAAGCTGGAGGTCCCAAAACCAAATCGGTTTCCAAGTCAGTCAAAGCCGGTCTCCAATTCCCTGTGGGAAGAATCGCTCGTTTCCTGAAGAAAGGACAATACGCTCGGAGGCTTGGCGGTGGTGCTCCTGTTTACATGGCTGCTGTTCTTGAATACCTCGCTGCTGAAGTAAGTTTCATTCAGATCTGTAAATTTTTTAATAAACTCAAGAGATTAATATTCTGATTCGATTGATTTTGATTTTTTTCCCAGGTTCTGGAGCTTGCTGGTAACGCTGCTAAAGACAACAAGAAGACAAGGATCACCCCGAGGCATCTCCTTCTTGCGATAAGGAATGATGAAGAGCTGGGGAATCTTCTGAGTGGAGTCACAATTGCTCATGGTGGTGTTTTGCCTAACATTCACTCTGTGCTTTTGCCTAGGAAGAAGTTAACCGAAGAGAGGGCTTCCAAATCAGCAGCCAAGTCTCCTAAGAAAGCTTGATTTGTTTATCTAAGTTTAATTCTCATTCACCATTTTTCATGTTTATGTTTGGTTAATATAATCTATGTTAGGGTTTGGTGAATGTATATGATATAAGTCTTATATTAGGATCTATGTATTTTGTTTTCCCAAACTTGTCTTAGATCTTATATTAATAATAATAATATCTCTGTCTTTGTTTCTTAAATCTTATATCTTATGCTAAATTGTTACAACAACTTGAGTTAACAATAAGTAGCGGTTTCAAGATGATCCGATGATCCAATAGAATAATTATGATTCGTTCCAATGTGTTAAACTGTGGTGGGGATTTAAAGTCTTAAAATCACATATACTTGTCTCTTTATGGAGCTGAAGAACTTTAGAGTCTTGTAATTCTCTGGTTTATGTTCTCTTGGTTTTGTTCCATTACCCATTTGACACTTGATATATCTTTCAGCTTCAGCTTGGATCTGTAATAGAGATTTCCAAAGCCAGAGTCACTAGTTCTCGCCTGTTTCAAGGATGAATCAAGGGTTTCCACAGCTTTGGAAATCTCTACTAAAGATCTAAGCTGAGGCTGAAAGACATATCTTTTAGCCTCAGCTTGGATCTTTAGTAGAGATTTCCAAAGCCAAGAGTCACTAGTTCTCGCCTGTTTTGATGATGAATTAAGGGTCAAGGGTGTCGATAACTTTGGACATCTATACTAAATCTAAGCTGAGGCTGAAAGATATATCAAGTGTCAAGTGGAAATCCTTCGGTCCACTTATCAAGATCATTCGGCTCCCAAGTTCCATTCACCGAGCTAAGACCACTACTGTCGCTGATGCATGTAATGAAACAGTTTGGACTACCCCTTCTCCAAAACTTCTGAGGAGGCTCTAAACTTGCATGCTTATCTCACCTCTTGTGAATTGTCCAAGTAAGTGTTCCTCTAATGCTGCTTATAAGGCTACTTTGTTGAATCTTGAAGGTGTGGATTGTATGGGATTCTCTTCTGCTACAACATGGGCTGTTATGAGGCTGTGTGAACCTGTAAAGGTTTGGCATGATTGTGTGTGGTTTAAAAGGTGTCACTCCAAAGCATGCTTTTCATGATGTGGGTTACCCAAGCAGAGCCGTCGCAGAGAATTATAAGGCCACAAGTGACAAGCCCAAAAACATTTTTAGGCATGTTTAAAATAAAAAAAATGAGAAGACAAAAAAAATTATTGTTTTAAGACTCGAACTCATGACATCTTACCCTCTTTTCTACTGCTTATCCACTAGACCAAACTAACTTTCTGTAAAAAAGGGCCGATTTTAGAGCTATATTATTTGCGGCCGCAAGCTGATGCTTTGTCAGCTTGTGCCTTGGACCGGCTCTGTACCCAAGTAGAAAAACTTCCCACTCAAAATCGCTTGGTCTCCTGGTGGTTTCAACCCCTTGTGTTGTCTGCAGAATGAATCAAGGGAACATCTCTTTCTCATATGCATGTTCCCTACTGATGTGTTGAAACAGGTCCTTACAAGACTTGGCATAATACACATGGTTTTTCATCTTGGTTGGCTCTAATGGATTGGATAAAGGACTCTAAAAGAACTCCAACATTGCTGCGGAAAAAGTTGTATCTCAAGCTGTTGTCTATGGCATTTGGAAGCAAAGAAACAACTTGTTACACAATCAGCAAGTTATACCATCATCTATAGTCTTCAGAGATATAGACAAGTTGGTCCGTAAGGACCGTAACTCGATCTCAGCAAGATGACATATGCAAAGCTACTCAATACTGATGCAACTATGGCTTCACTAAGACTCTGTTATTGAATCTCACAAATTCTCTGGTTTATGCTCTCTTGTTTTTTTATTGTTTTTTTTGGCAAGGTAGCAAATATTATAGGTTAAACTTCTTGTAAGCCTCAACTTTCATACCTTAATGATACTTAAGGTTTATCAGATTTCTAAAGCTATAAAGATCATAAGTAGCTGTTTCTTATATAATTTAGATTTCGAAATTAATGAATGAGTTTATTGTTATTGAATGAGTTTGGTTCATAGATCTCTAGGGTTTTGGCTATATAAATCCTCTCATGATGTATATAAATAAAATCTTGTAAATCTAATTAAGGTATCACATTATCTATTGGATTGGATAAAGGAGGACTCTCAAAGAACTCCAACATTGCTGAGGAAAGTTGTGTCTCAGGCTGTTGTCTATGGCATTTGGAAGCATAGAAACAACGTGTTACACAATCAGCAAGTTATACCATCATCGACATTCTTCATAGAGATAGACAGGTTGGTCCGTAAGGACCGTAACTCGATCTCAGCAAGATGACATATGCGAAACTACGTACTAAGGACTGATGCAACTATTGCTTCACTAAGACTCTGTTATTGAATCTTATAAATTCAATAGGTTTATGCTCTCTTGTTTTTTATTATTTTTTGGCAAGTATTATAGGTTAAACTTCTTGTAAGCCTCAACTTTCATTACTTAATGATATTTAAGGTTTATCAAATATATATATATATATATATATATATACTACTATCGCGAGTCTATGTTCCTAAAGCCACAAAAGATCATACGTAGCTGTTTCATATATAATTTAGATTTATGAATTAATGAATGAGTTTGGTTTATAAATCTTGGCTATATAAATCTGTCTCATTATGTATATAAATTTTGTAAATCTACAACTAATCTAATGTGTCAAAATCCTAACTTTTTCTAACTAAGGCCTCACATTTTCTTTAAAATTATAATTAGACAGTTCCTTGATTTCATAAGCAGTAAATTCTCTTCGAAATAGGGTTTCACAATATCCTTATAAGTAAAACTTAAACCTTACTATAATTTTTGAACGCAGTTAACTAGAACTTCTCAATATCCTTATAGGGATTCACGTGCTATGTTACATGGAAACATAAACGGATACGTGAAAATGAAATGTTTCAGAAACTAGAAAGTACATTGTTTAAATGAAATTATAACTTCATAATATCCTTGTAGGGATTCATGTGACAAAGTAAACCCTAAAATTTACGATAAAATATAATTTAAAGGTGTATTGAATCTAATATTTTAAATAATTTGAGTTTTATATGATTAATTTGATGATTGTAGGGAAAATTATGAGTCTATGTTCCTAAAGAGATAAAAGATCGTACGTAGCTGTTTCTTGTATAATTTAGATTTCTGAATTAATGAATGAGTTTGGTTCATAAATCTCTAGGGTTTTGGCTATATAATTCCTCGCATGATGTATATAATAAATCTACAACTAATGTGTCAAAATCCTAACTTTTATAATTAAGGTCTCACATTATCTTTAAAATATAGTTAGACATTAAATTGATTCCATAAGCTGTTAATTCTTTTCGAATTAAGATTTCACAATACCCTTATAAGTAAAACTTAAACTTTACGATAATTTTTGAACGCAGTTAATTAGAACTTCACAATATCCTTATAGGGATTCACGTGCTATGTTGCATGGAAACATAAACAAATACGTGAAAATGAAATGTCTCAGAAACGGAAATATATTTTTAATGAAATTAGGACTTCACAATATCCTTATAGGGATTCACGTGACAGTGTAAAACTCCTACCTTTGCGATAATATATAATATTTTAAATGATTTAAGTTTTATATGAATTTTTTTGGTGAAAAGAGTTTTATATAATTTTGATGATTGTATGGAAGTTGTTATGATTTTTTTTTTTTTTTTAAACTTCTAACTTTTATTAATTTAGAGAAGAAGTATACAAAGAGTTAACCAACCAATGAGGTGGTATTGTATAAATTTGATAATCGAATTAATTAAAGAAATATGATGTGAAAGTTTATCTCCTGCATTTTTCTCTCAGTTAACTTGTCTGAGAGAAGAGTATGGAAGTTTCGATATCCAAAAGCGAATATCTAGAAGAGATCCTATCTTGTGATGGTCACCTACCTTGTTGTTCAGATTTGTTAACTCCATATTATCTCCTTCAAACCAGACATAGTGAAACCCATGTGCCCATGTCACCTAAAGAGCATGTAGGAAGCCTAAAACTTATGCTTAGAGAGTAGAATAAGAAGCTTGAAGTTTTGCACAACCTGATAAGATAATCCTACCATCATGATATATGCTCTTCCTTAAACAAAACCATTGTCAATATACATTTAAGCGAGCCTTCGGGGAGAGGATCCCATTGATGGCTTTGATTGTGACTCCTAGGAATCCGATGACCATTGTTTTTTCCATCTATGTCATCATGTTGTAACTGATTTATCTCCGACCATTCGTTAACATCTTCACTACTTTCTTGTGCTTCTTTTGCTGGATCATGATTGGTCTTTCGAAAAAGAAAATCATTTCTCAACTTCCATATACGCCACATCATCCAAAATGGTAATAATCTGTTCTCAAGAGAAACAAATTGTATCTTATGAAGATTAATCAACAATTGGATATTATTATCTTCAAGACTACCATTAAAACCATGATGTTGTCCATTGTAAATAGTCACACTTAGCCTAACCGCGTGTACATGAATGCACTTGAACAATAAATGATTTATAGTTTCAACATCACTAATTCAATAACATTGGATTTTATTAGATTTTCAAAATTCATGATTGAATAACATAAAATTTGTCATTTTCACGTAAATCTCTAAAAATACACTCCCATCACATTTATTTGATTTTCAAAAAATGTTCATTTTCCAACTAATTTATTCATTGACAATATCTTAAAATATCATTAATATTTTTCCTATAATACCCAAAAACATAATTGCAGATGGTCGTTCGTCAGGCCCGGTTCACTCCTAAAGCAATTAAAGCATGTGCTTTAGGCCACAAAATATATTTTAGTTATGTAGGAATTTATACAATAATATTTTTTACCTGAATTTATTGTGTTGTATGGACAATAGTTTCTTGTCATAGGTTCGAACCTCCAAATGGACAGTTTAAGTAGTTTTTGTTATTTTTATAAAATATCACAAATAAAAAATACTTTAGGCCACAGCAGTCCTAGGGCCGGTCATGTCGTTCGTCCACCAATTGAATCATCATCAATCATGTAACACAAAGAAAAAGTGTGTTTAAAGCTCTTTTTTTACAACTCGGGTTTATAAATCTGAAAATTTCGTTTACACAATGTAACAATCAATGTACAGTAATCATGATTTTTAACCTAAAACTAAAATCCATTTTTCCCAAAAAAAAACCCAAACAACCTAAAACTAAAATGGAGACTGCGCAAAAACACAAAAAAACTAGCGCCTTTTAGAAAATCATGAAACGTTTCTCATTGGCTGATTCACCAATCACGCGGATCGTGCTAAATTCAACACTCACCGTCGATAACAATAAATCCAACGGATAAAAACTTCTCCCATCTATTTTTCCTCTCACTTATAAAACGACACAGAGCACCTTCAAAAGCAAATCACAAATCTTCCAATACAAAAAAAAGCAAACACTCTCAGTAATCAGTAACTGTTAGCAATGGAAACCACCGGAAAAGTGAAGAAAGCTTTCGGAGGAAGGAAAGCCGGCGGTCCAAAAACCAAATCGGTTTCGAAATCGATCAAAGCCGGTCTTCAATTCCCTGTTGGAAGAATCACTCGTTTCCTGAGGAAAGGACGATACGCTCAGAGACTCGGCGGTGGTGCTCCGGTCTACATGGCCGCCGTCCTCGAATACCTCGCCGCCGAAGTAAGTTTATTCAGATCTGAACTGTTAATTTCTCAGAAGAAGTCAATTTCTAACTTGATTTTTATTTTATTATGTTAAGGTTTTGGAGCTTGCTGGTAACGCTGCGAGAGATAACAAGAAGACAAGGATCATTCCGAGGCATCTTCTTCTTGCGATAAGGAACGATGAAGAGTTGGGGAAACTTCTGAGTGGAGTCACGATCGCTCACGGTGGTGTTTTGCCAAACATCAACTCCGTTCTTTTGCCTAAGAAGACTGCTTCTAAATCTACCGAAGAGAAGGCTTCTAAATCACCAGCCAAGTCTCCTAAGAAAGCTTAATTAATCTCTTAGTTTCTTTATGGTTTGTGTTGGACTTTGGTGAATGTAGTTAATCCAAGCTTTTTAATCTTTATGTATTTGGTTTTTAAGCTTATTTTGTTCAGATTTCATTTCCTAATTATAAGATTATATGGTCTAATCTCTTGGCCCACTCGTCGTAATGTCATTTGGTACAATAGGAACAAAAAAACGTGTGTGCTACATTATTCTTAGGTTACTAACAACGTTTTTAAACCCGTCCCGGAAAGCAACCCGGACAACCTTCCGGGTCACCGAGTCACCGGGTCGACCCAGTCCAACTGTGAATCACTAATTTGCTGAATTTTAATAGATATCATATATATATATGTTCATCCCTTGGTTTTATGAATATTCAAACAAAATTTTCCATATCTACCAATTATTAATTAGTATATATTTTTGAACTATAATTATAAAATTCTATTTCTTATTATTTTAAATCCAAATAAGAACAGCAAAATGTAATAGGAGAATATCAGAATACTAATTAAAAAATTATTTCTATCATCCATATAAATTAATATTATAAAAAGATTGTGATTGAATAAAAAAAAAAGGAAGCCACGTACACTCCAAGTTTGTCCCACATCGGGAGAGAATAGAGGAAGTAGTGCATGATTTCTTATTTATATATATGCTCGTCTAACTGTCTAAGTTAAAATTGACCCGGACCGCCGGTTAAACCGCCGGTTGGCAGGTTTTAGCCGGGTTTTTCCGGTTTTATTCGGGTTTCTTAGAATTCGGTTTTTAAGTAATATCCGGATCGGGATAATTTTCGGTTTGCGGTTAAACCGGTTCGACCGGCCGGTCCGGTCCGGGTTTCAAAACATTGGTTACTAAGCTAGTCGATGTTTAACCTTTTAACACGTTTAAAACAAACGTTAACTCTTCTAACCTATTTTATATCAAATATAACGTTGGCAACATAACCAGTTCAGTACAAAAGTAATGTAATATTAAATTTTCAAATTTTCATAACAATTCATATAATATCATATAAAATGTTTTTAGTTCATAAATCACCTCCAATATATATAGTAGAAATGGTGCATCATACACCACCAATTATTCATACTTTAAACGAATTTTCACCTAAATTGAAATGATCTTTAAACAATTGTGGGTGATCTAACGGCATTTTTAATGGCACAACTGATCTTAAAATAATTATAATAATATTATAATGAGATAATAATATTATAATAAAGTAAGAGAGAGAGCAAGAGAGAAAAATATCAAAATCCATGCTCAAGACCAGATCTTGCTCAAGACCGTTCCTCTGCTTGTTTCTCTACTATTTGAGTTTTTTCTATTTTTTTTATACTCAAGAACAGTGTAAAAGATGTCCCGTTAATGATTGCCTAAGAGTACTTATTTTCGGTTGAATATTCATCAAACATTTAAACCTAGGGATAATCGTTTTCATAGGTAAGGTGATAGGTAGGAACAAAAAACGTGTGTACTAGCTACTACTACATTAATCTTATAAGATTAACCTAATTAAGGTTACTTGTCTATATTTAACCTTTAACACGTTTAAAAAGAAATGGTACGTAACTCTTCTAATCCATTTCATATCAAATATAACTTTGACAAAGTAACCAGTCCAATAAACAAGTAATCAAATACAAATTTTATTTTATTTTCGTGACAATATCATATAAAATGTCTTTCATCTTAAAACACGATTGTTCATAATTCGGCTCCAATATATATGGTAGAAGTGGTGCATCACACACCGTCAATTGTTCATAGTTTAAGCAAACTCTCACCTGTTGATCAAGTAATCGTCGAATAAAAGAATAAGTAACAAAAGGGACTAAACAAAGAAATTTTTATTTAGACTGTCAAGGATTTGCAAGACTAATCTCCTGATTCTATTTTCAGTTAATTTGTGTTCTTGCTCATTCGGGGCCTTCCCCTATTTATAGTTGATGAAACATTTCACACCTTTTTCTTGGGATCGATGTGGTATCGCTTAACTGCTTTGGCGGCAGTTGTTTGTACTCGGGCCATCGTTTAAATGGGTCGAGAATCTTAACGGGCCATCTAAGCATGTTGCTGGCCCAACTCGTTTATTCAGTTGGTCAACCCTTCTAGAAACTCTGTTGACCATTTGCTAGATGCACTAAGAGGAGACCTGTTAAAATGTGGTGAAACCTATGTCCAAGTGTCCAACATCATCTAAACTGAAGTGAGATTTATGAACAAATGTGGGTGATCTAAGAAGATTTATTTTCTGTTGAATATTGACCAAACATTTAAACTGAGGGATTTAGTACCATTTTTATACCAAATCCCCAAAATTTTCAAAAAACAAACATGCCCCACATGGAAAATCCAAATCCTATTTTCATTGGCTAATAGATGAAGACAAGGATCACACTTTATCCATTACCAACCGTCGATAAGATTACATCCAACGGCTAAAAAATCCTCATCCCCTTATTTTGTTCTCCTTCACTTATTATAAAAACCACACCAAGGACCGGGAATCCCAAAACATATTACAAATCTCTCATAATCTTCTTCAAATCTATTAAGAAATGGAGACCACCGGAAAAGTGAAGAAAGGTTTCGGAGGAAGGAAAGCCGGAGGTCCCAAAACCAAATCGGTTTCCAAGTCAGTCAAAGCCGGTCTCCAATTCCCTGTGGGAAGAATCGCTCGTTTCCTAAAGAAAGGACGATACGCTCAGAGGCTTGGCGGTGGTGCTCCTGTTTACATGGCTGCTGTTCTCGAATACCTCACTGCTGAAGTAAGTTTCATTCAGATCTGTAAATTTTTTAATAAACTCAAGAGATTAATATTCTGATTCGATTGATTTTGATTTTTTTCCCAGGTTCTGGAGCTTGCTGGTAACGCTGCTAAAGACAACAAGAAGACAAGGATCACCCCGAGGCATCTCCTTCTTGCGATAAGGAATGATGAAGAGCTGGGGAATCTTCTGAGTGGAGTCACAATTGCTCATGGTGGTGTTTTGCCTAACATTCACTCTGTGCTTTTGCCTAAGAAGAAGTTAACCGAAGTGAGGGCTTCCAAATCAGCAGCCAAATCTCCTAAGAAAGCTTGATTTGTTTATTTAAGTTTAATTCCCATTCACCATTTTTCATGTTTATGTTTGGTTAATATAATCTATGTTAGGGTTTGGTGAATGTATATGATATAAGTCTTATATTAGGATCTATGTATTTTTTTTCCCCAAACTTGTCTTACATATTATATTAATAATAATAATATCTCTCTCTTTGTTTCTTAAATCTTATATCTATGCTTAATTTTTACAACAACTTGAGTTAACAATAAGTAGCGGTTTCAAGAGGATCCGATGATCCAATAGAATAATTATGATTCGTTCCAATGTGTTTAACAGAGCAAAACTTGTTGGTTTAGAGTCTTAAAAGCACCATAGCTGTGTTGGGGATTTAGAGGTCTTAAAAGCACATATACTTGTCTCTTTACGGAGCTGAAGAACTTTAGAGTCTTCTAATTCTCTGGTCTATGCTCTCTTGATTTTGTTCCATTACCCACTTGACATGATATATCTTTCAACCTCAGCTTGGATATGTAATAGAGATTTCCAAATCCAAGAGGCACTAGTTCTCATCTGTTTTAATGATAAAAAAGGGTGTCCACAGCTTCGGAAATCTCTACTAAAGATCCAAGCTGAGGCTGAAAGATATATCAAGTGTCAAGGGGACACCCTTCGGTCAACTTATCAAGACCATTGGGCAAAGCGCCCCGCGTTCCTTTCGCCGAGCTAATACCACTACTGTCGCTGTTGGATGTAATGAAACAAGTTGGACTATCACTTCTCCAAAATGTCCGACGAGGCTCTAAACTTGCATGCTTATCTCATCTCTCGTGAATCTTCCAAGTAAGTGTTCCTCTAATAACTCATATGGTTGGTTTGTTGAAGATGTGGATTGTATTTTGCTAGAACATGGGCTGTTATTATCCCGAGTGAAACTATGAGGGATTGTAATGATTGTGTGTGGGTTTAATCGTGTCACTCCAAAGCATGCTTTCATGATGTGGGTTAGCCAACTAGTCAAAATTCCCACTAAAAATCGGTTAGTCTCCTGGTGGTTTCACCCCATGTGTTGGTTATGTAATCTGCAGGATGAATCAATAGAACATCTCTTTCTCGGATGCGTGTTCCCTACTGATGTGTTGAAACAAGTCCTCACAAGACTTGGCATAATACACATGGTTTTTCATCTTGGTTGGCTCTAATTGATTAGATAAAGGACTCTCAAAGAACTCCAACATTGCTGTGGAAAAAAGTTGTCTCAAGCTGGTGTCTATGGCATTTGGAAGCAAAGAAACAACTTGTTACACAATCAGCAAGTTATACCATCATCTACGGTCTTCAGAGATATAGACAGGTTGGTCCGTAAGGACCGTAACTCGATCTCATCAAGATGACATATGTGAAGCTACTCAATACTGATGCAACTGTTGCTTCACAGACTCTCTTATTGAATCTCATAAATTCTCTTGTTTATGCTCTCTTGTTTTTTTTTTATTGTTTTTTAGCAAGGTAGCAAATATTATAGGTTAAACTTCTTGTAAGCCTCAACTTTCATTCCTTAATCAGATTCCTAAAGCCATAAAGATCATACATATCTATTTCTTGTATAGTTTAGATTTTGGAATTAATGAATGAGTTTATTGTTATTGAATGAGTTTGGTTCATAAATCTCTAGGATTTTGGCTATAGAAATCCTCTCATGATGTATATAAAATCTTGTAATCTACAACTAATGTGTCAAAATCCTAAGTTTTAGTAATCAAGGTGTCGCATTATCTATTGAATTGGATAAATGAGGACTCTCAAAGAACTCCAACATTGCTGAGGAAAGTTGTGTCTCTGGCTGTTGTCTATGGCATTTGGAAGCATAGAAACAACATGTTACACAATCAGCAAGTTATACCATCATCGACAATCTTCAGAGAGATAGAGAGCCTTGGTCCGTAAGGACCATAACTCGATCTCAGCTAGATGAAATATGCGAAGCTACTACTCACTGATGCAACTGTTGCTTCACTAATTCTCTGTTATTGAATCTCACAAATTCTTTGGTTTAGGCTCTCTCTTTTTTTATTGTTTTTTGGCAAGGTAGCATATTATATAGGTTAAACTTCTTGTAAGCCTCAACTTTCATTCCTTAATGATATTGAAGGTTTATCAAATATGTATGTACGATTATCGAGTCTATGTTCCTAAAGCCATAAAAGATCATAGGTAGTTGTTTCTGTTATAATTTAGATTTCTGAATTAATGAATGAGTTTGGTTCATAAATCTCTAGGGTTTTGGCTATATAAATCCTCTCATGATGTATATAAATCTACAGCTACTGTGTCAAAATCCTAACTTTTTCTAATTAAGGTCTCACATTATCTATTAAATTATAATTAGACATTTCCTTGATTTCATAAGCTGTTAATTCTCTTCGAATTAGGGATTCACGATACCATTATAAGTAAAACTTAAACCTTACCATCATTTTTAAACGCATTTAATTAGAACTTCACAATATCCTTGTAGGGATTCACATGCTATGTTGCATGGAAACATAAACGGAAACGTAAAAATAAAATGTCTCGGAAACAGAAACACATTTTTTAATGAAATTAGGACTTCACAATATCCTTATAGCGACTCACGTGACAATGTAAAATTCCAAAATTTGCTATACATTTAATTAAAGGGTGTATTGAATCTAATATTTTAAATGATTTGAATTTTATATGATTTTGATGATTGTAGGAAAAATTACGAGTCTTTGTTCCTAAAGCCATAAAAGATCATACATATTTATATCTTGTATAATTTAGATTTCTGAATAAATGAATGAGTTTGGTTCATAAATCTCTAGGGTTTTGGCTATATAAATCCTCTCATGATGTATATAAATCTACAACTAATGTGTCACAATCCTAACTTTTTCTAATTAAGGTCTCACATTATCTTTAAAATTATAATTAAACATTTCCTTGATTTCATAAGCTATTAATTCTCTTCGAATTAGGCTTTTACAATACCCTTATAAGTAAAACTTAAACCTTACCATAATTTTTGAATGTAGTTAATCAGAACTTCACAATATCCTCATAGGGATTCACGTGCTATGTTGCATTGAACATATACGGATACGTGAAAACGAAATGTCTCAGAAACTAAAACACATTTTTCATGAAATTAGGACTTCACAATATCCTTATAGGGACTCACATAACAGTGTAAAACTCAAAACTTTGTGATAATATATAATACTCTAAATGATTTGAGTTTTAAATTTTTTTTGGTGAAAATTTTTTATATGATTTTGATGATTGTAGGGAAGTTGTTATGATTTTTTTTTTTAATATCTAACTTTTATTAATTTAGAAAAGAAGTATACAAAGAGTTAACCAACCAGCTAGGTGGTATTGTATAAATTTGCTACATCAAATTAATTAAATAAATATAATGTGAAAGTTTATCTCCTGCACTTTTCTCTCGGTTAACTTGTCTGAGAGAAAAGTATGAAAGTTTCTACATCCAAAAGCGAATATCTAGAAGATATCCTATCTTGTGATGGTCACCTACCTTGTTGATCTCCATATTATCTCCTTCAAACCAGACATAGTGAAACCCATGTGCCCATGTCACCTAAATAGCATGTAGGAAGCCTAAAACCTTTGCTTAGAGGGCATAATAAGAAGCTTGAAGTTTTGCACAACCTGATAAGATAATCCTACCATCATGATCATGAATTAACCAACATGTACTTGTATATGCTCTTTCTTGAACAAAACCATTGTCAAACTACATTTAAGCGAGCCTTCAGGGAGAGGATCCCATTGATGGCTTCGATTGTGACTCCTAGGAAGCCGATGACCATTGTTGTTTCCATTTATGTCATCATGTTGTAATTGATTTATCTCCAACCATTCAGTAACATCTTGACTACTTTTTTGTGCTTCTTTTGCTGGATCGTGATTGATCTTTCGAAACAAAAAATCATTTATCGACTTCCATATACGCCACATCATCCAAAATGGTAATAATCTGTTTTCGAGAGGAACATACTGTATCTTATGAAGATTAATCAACAATTGGATATTATTTTCAGGACTACCATTGAAACCATGATGTTGTCCATTGTAAATAGTCACACTTTGCCTAACCACTTGTGCATGAATGCACTTGAACAATAAATGATTTATAGTTTCAAAATCCATGATCGAATAACATAAAATTTGTTATTTTTACGTAAATCTCTTAAAATGTTAATTTGAATACACTCTCGTCCTGTTCATCTGATTTTCAAAAAACGTTTAATTTTCCAACTAATTTATTCATTGACATTATCTTAAAACTATCATTAATTTTTTTTTTCTATAATTTCCAAAAACATAATTGAAGATGGTCGATCTTCCACCAATTGAATCATCAACCATGGAACACAAAGGTGTGTTTAAAGCTCTTTTTTTTTTTTACAACTTGGGTTTATAAATATGATTTACACCATGTAACAATCAATGTACAGTAATCATGATTTTTAAGTTACAGCTAAAATCCATTTTTCCCAAAAAAAAACCCAAATAATGAAAGCGCCAATCTTAAAAAATGGAGACTGCGCAAAAACACAAAAAACTAGCGCCTTTTCGAAAATCATGAAACGTTGCTCATTGGCTAATTCACCAATCACGCGGATCGTGCTATATTCAACACTCACCGTCGATAACAATAAATCCAACGGATAAAAACTTCTCCCATCTATTTTTCCTCTCACTTATAAAACGACACAGAGCACCTTCAAAAGCAAATCACAAATCTTCCAATACAAAAAAAACCAAATCACAAATCTCCCAACTGTTAGCAATGGAAACCACCGGAAAAGTGAAGAAAGCTTTCGGAGGAAGGAAAGCCGGCGGTCCAAAAACCAAATCGGTTTCGAAATCGATCAAAGCCGGTCTTCAATTCCCTGTTGGAAGAATCACTCGTTTCCTGAGGAAAGGACGGTACGCTCAGAGACTCGGCGGTGGTGCTCCGGTCTACATGGCCGCCGTCCTCGAATACCTCGCCGCCGAAGTAAGTTTATTCAGATCTGAACTGTTAATTTCTCAGAAGAAGTCAATTTCTATTTCGATTTTTTATTTTATTATGTTAAGGTTTTGGAGCTTGCTGGTAACGCTGCGAGAGATAACAAGAAGACAAGGATCATTCCGAGGCATCTTCTTCTTGCGATAAGGAACGATGAAGAGTTGGGGAAACTTCTGAGTGGAGTCACGATCGCTCACGGTGGTGTTTTGCCAAACATCAACTCCGTTCTTTTGCCTAAGAAGACTGCTTCTAAATCTACCGAAGAGAAGGCTTCCAAATCACCAGCCAAGTCTCCTAAAAAAGCTTAGTTAATGTTATGTTTTGTGTTGGTCATTGGTGAATGTAGTTAAATCCAAGCTTTTTTTAATCGTAGTTTTTTTTTTAATGTATTTTGTTTTTAAGCTTATTTTGTTTAGATTTCAATTCCTAATTATAAGATTTTATGTTCTTATCTATTGCCCCGCCCCACTCGTCGTAATCTTATTTGCTAAAATATTAATTAACCACTTTGACCATTAACGCACCCTTTTTATTAACTGAGATAATTAATTCATGTGGTGAAGAGAGCACAAAATGTTCTCTTCTCTCTTTGTTCGTTGTAACTCCATAACATCTCCACTGCGGAATTTAACAATTCGTGGATCTTGTTCTAAATTATTCGTCGGAGGTATTTTTTTTTTTTTTGTTAATCCTCGTCTTTATAACATACCATTTAATCTAATTGATTTTGCAGTAGAATGCATAACGTTAGTAACACATGTTCTATCCGTGATACAAAAACTATGCACTCAAGGTGTTTGTTAAAATGCGTGAGAGAAACTGACTTTTTTTACTATCAACAACCAATGCAGGGTTATCTTACGATACTAATGAACCTGTTTTGAAGAGTGAGTTTGAAAAGTTTGGTGAAGTTATTGAAGGTACGAATCGCCGCCATGAAATATGTTATGAACAAATGCAATTCCTGAAGTTTACTTTTTGTTGTTGAATGTGAAAGTACAGTGAAAGTCATATGTGATCACAAGAGCGGGAAATCTAAAGGTTATGGCTTTGTGTTATACCATTCAGAAGAAGCAGCTGCAAGTGCCTTAGCTTCCATGAACAATCAGGTATTGTGTACAACTAAACCAAATACATGAAATGCATTCTAACAAAATCTTGACTGTTTCATATAACATTGTTCTTGCTATCGTTTTGTTCAGTTACTCGAAGGCAGAAACATCAGAATCGGATATGCTCAACCTAAAGGAGGCTAAGATCAGAAATAATCTCAACTCAAAATTAAACTTCAGAACCACTGTTGTTTCCCTTATTGGCTCTACCTTAACTCAGGAAATGCATCCCACTCTTAGAGCTGTAACAGTGTAGAGCTCTAGAATGATTTTGGTGAAGATCCTTATGTTGTTTTGTAATGACTGTGTGTTTGTGTGTGTCCTCTTCAAGCCTGGTTAACTCTTCGTATTTATTATTGGTGCTTCTACTTCCTTTGCAGCTTCCACAAATATTAATCTGCCATCAACAATCTGAAAAACAGATAACCAAATGCAATACTCAGTCCAAGACTAAAAAGCTTAATTTATTATACGCTAATCTTGCATATATACACTTAATCGATTAGGATTATACAAATCAACATTTGTTTTTCAATTCAAATCAAGAAGCAAAGAACGTATACAACATTTTAAAAGCGAGTGAAGAAATGGATCATCATCACCTTCCCATTCAAAGCTTTTAACGCCTTTTGTGCATCATTCTCAGACTCAAAAGTGACGAAGCCGAAACCTTTAGGTCTCTGTGTTTGCTGGTCCCTAATAAGACGAGCTAATAAATAACACACGACAAATAATTAGTTCGGACACATAACCAGAGCACTGTGTCAAATTCGATTTTGTGAATGTATGTACCTTCTGTAATCTGACCAAAAGGTGAAAACAGTTGCCTCAGCGACTGATCTGTGGTGTAAGCAGAGAGTCCTGCAAGAGAAAAGGATTGCAACTAAATGAGAAGCTCCTAATAGAAAAGAAAGTACAAATAGAGAGATTTTGAAGTGGAGATGAGAAGAACATTTATCATACTGCTGACGAAGAGCTGTGCTGTGAATCTCTTTGCCATCTCGCAAATCAAAACACATGGAGAAACCTGAATCAGAAACACAGACTTCATCAACGTGAAACGATGGCGTTTGAATATCGACCTCCGATGTGACAATGTTAACGAGTTTATAAAAAGGCCCAATAAAGCCCAACTTGAGATCCATTAACCAGTCTAGTAAAGTGCCCCAATAAAAAGCAAAAACCCTAATTCGCATCTTGTATTTAGTTGTCTTGTTCAACTTTTATTTCCTCGACGCTAGCAAGGAGAGGGTTTGTGCGGCTGCCATTTTCGATTTCAAGGTTAGAAAAAAAAATTCTCCATAGCTTCGAGCTTCCTTGAGCTTCTTTGTTCCTTTTTTTGGTGTCTTGGATCTGCTTTTGTGTCTGCTCTAGCTTAATCACAACGTGAAAATTATGCAAAATGTTCTCATGTTTCCTCTTGCTTATAGATATTTGAGTTCGTAACTGATAGTATTGTATCTATTATTCCAATTTTGCTTTCGTCATTAGGTAGCCGATCTAATGTAGGAGTCAAATTTGGTTTGTTCTCGATTGAGCCGCTGCCACTATACATAGATGTGCATTGAAACATAGATTTTTTTTTACACAAATGGATTGAATTTGGTTGTTATGTGAATGTTATATTGGTGTTGCTATTAGTATTCTTGTGTATTTGTTTGCTATATTTGAAAGTTTTGAGTAATCTGAGATTTGTGTTGTTTTTGTTTTGTGTTACAGACTTGGAGTTTTTAAAATTGTTGAAGAATGGTGAGAATCAGTGTGCTTAACGATGCTCTTAAGAGTATGTACAATGCTGAGAAGAGAGGTAAGAGGCAAGTCATGATCAGGCCTTCTTCTAAGGTGATCATCAAGTTCCTTATCGTCATGCAAAAGCACGGTATGTTGATGATCTTTCATTGTCAAAGCTCGTTTCTTTTCCTCTGTTACTGTTCTTTGCTCAACTGTAACCTTTTTTTTTATAATGGAAATGCAGGTTACATTGGTGAGTTTGAGTACGTTGATGACCACAGGTCTGGCAAGATTGTTGTGGAGCTTAATGGAAGACTAAACAAATGTGGAGTCATCAGTCCTCGTTTTGATGTTGGAGTTAAGGAGATTGAAGGTTGGACTGCTCGTCTTCTTCCTTCCAGACAGGTCTGTCTTTACTCTTACTCTTTTAATAATGCTAACTCTTGTTCATACTAGTATCGGTTACAGAACTTGAATAACGGCGGTTATATGCTGATAAGATAGGTTCCGTTTTGGGTTTAATGTTATCTGCGGAGAAATCTTTATAACTTATAGTGATCTTACAATGGATTCTTGAAATGTGCAGTTTGGCTACATCGTTCTTACAACCTCTGCGGGTATTATGGACCATGAAGAAGCCAGGAGAAAGAATGTTGGTGGGAAGGTTCTTGGATTCTTTTACTGAACCAAAAAGCTTTGAAGAAGAGAATCTTTGTCTGTGATGATACTTTGCTTCTCCTTATGGTGTGAGAAGAGGAATTCGATTGAGCTCAAAGTTTAAGGGGTAGTAGAGTTTTTGATGAGTTCTTGTGTTTGTTTTCTTTTAGATAATATGCCATTTTGTTCCTTTTTGGTTTTGCGCAAATGTTGTTGAAGACTTAACAAAGTAGACAGTTATTTTCAATTTCTGTTTCTATAAACCAAAAAAAAAAACCTTGCTTTTCTTGAGCCAATACTATCAATCGAGACGTTTCAATTCACTACATGAGCCTCGTGACTTTTTTCTTCGTTTGATATACTAACGTTTTGATCGAGACCATCACATATATCAGCACCTTTCGATTGTTCAAGTTTATCGACTTCTCTCTCTGTTGCTGATGTAAACCAACATACTATGTATATAGTTCATACATGGAGTCATTGATATATGTAAAACTTTACACATAAATATTGAAGATATATATTTCATTTTATTGGCAAAGATCTCTCACACTTTCATACATGAACGAGTATTTGAAGCTTCTTATTATATATGCATCAACCACAATCTTAATATTTCTGTATGTAAAATATAAGGATAATCATCTTGTGAACATGTTCAAGGACATTTGGGTTGTCCTTTGGAGTTCTTCATATCGCGGTAACAAGGACATTCATCTTTGTGTCCATAAGTGCCCGAAGGTACACATTGACACTTCTCACAGCATATATTGCAATACTTGAGACACCGATCTTGTCTTCCTGCCTTTGAACATCTCACATTGCATTTTCCACCACATGCTGCTAATTTTATTCACCACAAATTAAGAAAGCTTAATTCAAAATATCTATATATATATATATATATATTTAAAATAAATAAAATGAATTGTATATACTATACTTACATGAATCGGCGGTAGAGAGCATGAACAAAGAAGATGTGAGGAGCAGAGAGATGATAAAAAATTGTACAACCGGGAACTTCATCTTAGTTCTTTTGCTGAGATTTGGTTTCTTTTTTTTATATAATCTGTTTGGAGAAAGTTTGTTACTTAGGGAAGCTATGAAGAGAAAAAACTTGAAGTTTTCACACAATGCAAAAGAAGTGATGATGGCTTGAGAGGAAAATGAGGCTACAGAGTTATTTATAGGTAAAAATCTTTGGAGTTGGTGAAAGTGAAACGTTACTTATCTATTGTATTCTTTTTTTTTTTTTTTTTTTTTTTTTTTTTTGTATTTTTCATTTTTAGAAAAAAAGTCTACAAAGTATATTTATTACTTAATCTTTAATAGAGTTCTTTTTTTTTTTTTCAAGATTTGTAAATTTATAAATTTTGTAGATGTGTAGATTTGTAAATTAATATTGGTAAATTTGATTATTAAAAAAAAATTACAGTGATTTTGGTAGGGGGATTAAGGCCTAATGTTTTGTGCACCGTTCATTAAAGAAATGGAAATAAACAATAGTAGCTTCTATCAAATCCTGTTTCTGTATCATAACTTACTAATAGAAATGTTACAAAGATAGTAAATTTGCTTTGAAGAATCTATTAACTCTGATGGTTGCGTGCCGTTGTACAATTGTATTCCATATTATTGTCGTTGTTATTAAATTGTATTTTGTACATTTATATCAAAAGGTTGATAAAACAAAAGATATGAATAAACGCGTATACACATGAAATGATTATTTGTTTTTTATTTTTCTTAGTGGGAAATACAAAGGGCACAATGTCGTTCACGTTGAGCGACCATCGCGTTAAAGCTATAATAAGAGTGACACACGTAACAAGAATCTAAAGGTGTATATGGGAACTTCTACATCTTTCTCCTCTCTTCCACTTTTCTACATTTCTCTAATACACTACAATCCATCAAAAATGTTGGAAAAGAAAATGTCCGTAATTATGAAAGTATTAGTTGTTTAAAGCTATGGATGCATTTATGTTAATAGAGGATGTCAAGCAAAGTCAAAATGATGGACCACCGACTTATGATTCACGATTAAAAATGTTAATGAAGGTGTGTTTTTGTCACGATTTAGCTAAAAGTTAAGGGTAATTAGAGGAACCTTGTGACAAATGGGATGGATTCAACTTTCATATTTTGTTTGGTGAAACGGGTCTCCCGGACTTAATGTCCTTTTAGCAATTAGTATTTGTCTGCATGCTTACATAAATGGAAAATTAAAATTCTTATTGAGATATCCTTTTTTCTCTAAAACTTCATAATGATAAAGTGTTGGGAAAGAGACTCTCCAATTTGTTGTAGTATGGTTGTATATATAGTACTAATATAGTATATGGTCACTGTGTGAGTTTATATAATATAGTAATATAGTATATGTTCACTTACTGTGAAATTTTTAAGAAGTAGATTTGGAAAGGCATCATATGGTTTATATATAGTATAAAGTTTATACTTGACAATACATTGGTGATGACTGATGATATCAAAAGAAATGTTTACAAGTTATATCATTCAACAAAGGATGTTAAGAAATTATTCATATCACTCTATCGTCTTATTTTCTTATCTCCACTAGTATTTATTTTCCTTTATTCAAATGATTCTCTTGATCAGTCAAATAGATGTGATGCATGCCCACAGGCCACAGCCCACATATATATAACTTTAATCGTTAGAGAGAATCGGAAAAACAATATGTCAACTTTAAATTTGTTGGCAACGAGTAGCTTACAAGTTACAAAGCATATCTATACCACCCAAGTTGCCTCTTCCTTTTCATTCTTTTTGGACTTTTCGAGTTTTTTTATGCATCCTTCAAAGTTTATGGAATTGTCACTGTTCAACTCCACGTGTTAATTTCTAATTAGTCCATCAGACTTACCAAAAAAAGGCCCACAAAGAAGGACTAATTAATGGGCTTTATTATTTTTGGGCCCTCTCGGAGACTATGATCGCTCTCTCCTTTTCAAGTGGCTAACTTACGCCGGAGGTAATAATATCGTGCACGCGAAGAAGAAGCAAAAGCAGAGTAATCAGGACAGGCGTATTTTAGCCGTCCGCCATTTCCATCGCTCTCTCTCTCTCTGCTTCATTTTCACTATAACCACGCTCTCTTCTCTTCTCCTCTCTGCATCATTTTGATCTGGTACGCATTGATTCTTCAGAGTTTAGATCTCCTTCGTCGTCTTTAGATGAAGCAATGTTATTTTGGTTTTGTTTTGATTGATCTCTTGATTTTTTTTTTTTTTTTTTCAATTTAGATTCGATGGCTGCTCCACCTGCTAGGGCTAGAGCCGATTACGATTACCTCATTAAGCTTCTTCTCATTGGTGATAGCGGTACGTCGTCTTCCCTCTCTTCGGGATCCAAACGATATCATCGATAAATTTTGAATTCAGTGAATCTATCTATTCGTTTACAAAACCGATCTAGTCATTGGTGTCGTTTGCCATAATGTTGATAAATTTGAATCCATGCTCGTCTTTTGAGTTTGTAAAGAATCATTTTACGAGTTTCTGAAACTTATAAAAACTGTTTTTTTTTTAGATCTCTGTAACACAAATGCTTGTTTCTCAGGTGTTGGTAAAAGTTGTTTGCTTTTAAGGTTCTCTGATGGCTCTTTCACCACTAGCTTCATCACCACTATTGGGTTTGTGTTCCTATAACCATGTACATAAATTTAGAGACTGTGATCTCTGTTTGTTTCTCTCTCTCTGAGTCTGTTCTCTGTTTGATGCAGCATTGATTTTAAGATAAGAACTATTGAGCTTGATGGCAAACGTATCAAGCTCCAGATTTGGGACACTGCTGGTCAAGAACGTTTTCGAACCATCACCACTGGTCAGTGAAACCCTCTTTTCATGAGTTTGCTTTCTCTAATAGTGTAGGTCTAGAACCATCACCAATGCTTTTGTACTGTTTGTGGGACATATATATTTGTTTAAATTGATTGCAACACTAGTTTGAAGAACTAATGTTTATTAGTTCCTATTTTCCTTTGGCATTGTTGTAGCTTATTACCGCGGAGCAATGGGCATTTTACTGGTGTATGATGTCACAGACGAGTCATCCTTCAACAGTAAATTTTCTTCTATCTACACACTGACTACATCTTTGGTCTTACATTCTTTGTTTTGTTCTAGACCTGTTCTTTTGACCTTATTGCAGACATCAGAAACTGGATTCGTAATATCGAACAACATGCTTCGGATAATGTCAACAAAATCTTGATAGGAAACAAAGCTGACATGGACGAGAGCAAGAGGGTACAATACGAGCTAGTTCATTCATACTGTAAATTATCCAATTTCCTGATTCACGAATTACGACTAATCCAACTAATGGCGTTTTTGGTCCTTGACACATTTTTCAGGCTGTGCCAACATCAAAGGGTCAAGCACTTGCTGACGAATATGGAATCAAGTTCTTCGAAACCGTAAGCCAAACATTATCTCGAATGTTTTTAATTTCATGAGAACAATTTTGACTACATTGGTCGTACTCGTTTGCTTACATAGCTAATAAGTAAACTCCACATCTCAGAGTGCCAAAACAAATCTTAATGTGGAAGAAGTTTTTTTCTCGATTGCTAAGGACATAAAGCAGAGGCTCGCTGATACTGACTCGAAAGCAGAGGTTGATAATTTACTTGTTAATTCTTCCTTAAGCTTTTCTTTCACTTCACATTTCTTGGTCCAAATAACTGAAAAGAAACCCTTTTTGTCACAAATTTGTCATTCGTTTCAGCCTGCAACGATCAAAATCAGCCAAACGGACCAGGCGGCTGGAGCTGGACAGGCGACACAGAAGTCTGCATGCTGTGGAAGTTAGAAAGTCTCAGTAGCTCTAAAATTGAAGTGAAGTAAAAGAACATACTTTATCTTGTGCCGCTTTTGTAATTCTTTCCTTTTGCTGATTTGTTCTTAATTGACCTTTTTCTAGTTTGTTCATGAGGGTAATAGAATCTTGAAGTAATCGTTCGTTCTCAGACATATCCGATCATCTATATCTGAAACTGACACTGTGGCTGAAGTAATCTTAACTTTTGCTTTCTCTCTTACATCTTTCTTAAAGCTTTTACACAATGATGCAAAAAAAAACGAATAGTTTACTCAATTAAGATTCAGCAAAATGTGTACAATCTTACAACTTCCCAATAATACATTACATTCAAAAGGAACGCTCTTCTTTGCCATAGATCCGCTGAAGTTCCCTAGTCGCCGCTTGGAATGATTCTAAACCAAATCGAAAACATGACATTAGAGAAAACTTAAATGTAAGTAAATACACATCCATAAAGAAGAAGAGGGTTGAACCTTTCCAGATGCGAAAAGCTTTCTGGTTAATAGGAGAACCAAATACAGTCTGAATGACATCAAACAGCATACTCTCTGGAGCGTTCCTCAGTTCCTGAACTATCTGATAAATCGTCTTCCCGTTTTCAAAGTAAATATGGTTGTTTGGATGCTTTGTTTTACATCCGGCGTGTCTCTCAAATGCATACGCGTTAAGCACCTTGAATGATTAGAGTCAAAGCAAAATATTATCCGGTGAGTGTTCCAGAAACATAAAGAAAAAACCTTTTATGTTGTTGACTTACCTTTGTGAAATCGCAAGTTTGACATCCGCAGAGATAACCTGATCCTTTGATGACTCCTCGAAGCTCCTGATATTAAGATTGTTTCAATGCAATTACAAATCAAAGGCTTCAGGAGAATGGTTAGCTTAAAAAGAACAGCTGAGCTGAGAAATTTAGTTTTACCTCTCGCGAGAGAGAAACATACTTGACAGGAACACCATCGAGCATACCAGTTGATATTAAGCTTCTGACATTTGAAGGAAAGCTTGTGGAAGCTTCCTTCTTTGACGTCTTGGCCTCTGCTTTGTTCTTTGGAAGAGTTTCCAAACTCGGTTTAGCCACTTGTTGTTGTTCACTTACAACTCCACTGCTGGTCTGTGAACTCCCAGTCTCTTGGCCATAAACCATATCAGATGTTCCAATAGGATCCTGAACATAAGACTGATAGTTTTCAACCTCATTGGAGCTAGATCCAACACCGTGTTCATCATCATTAATTTCACCAAATGTGATACCATGAGAGTCCTCCTCATTGCCATAAGGATGACCTGCCATTGCAAAATTTATAAAGCTACTCTCGTTCTCCCGGCTACAAGGGTCAACCGAAGACGACTCAACTTTCCTTTCACTATGACCATCTAAAGCAACATGTGTACTCATCGTTTCCTTAACCCGACTAACCGGAAGTTTTCTAACTTCATCACCACCAAAACAACTCCCAGCAACCTCCACACCATTAGATATAGACAACTCAACAGATCTGTTTTCCATAAAACTCTCAGCTATACTCTTACTTTGGTGGTGGCTACAACCTTCTGTTCTATCTCTATCACCAAACAAAAGAGGTCTTGGCGGCATTTCAGCTCCTAGAAGCCGATCCATGAACTGGTTAGAGACGGATTGAAAAACAGATGAGCTTTCCCACAAAGGAAGACCTAAGTTTGATTTCCCTAATCCTGGATCTTGCACAACAGCTTGTTTCTTGTTTGGGAACATCTCTGAGCGAGAAGAAGAATCAACAAACCAAGGATGAGGACGCTTTGAATCATCTCTTGTAGAATGATCATACACTGAATCTTCCTCACTTGTATGCTCATTGTTCTTTAAAACCCAGAAACCTTTGCTTTCGTATGACTGGAAACAATACAATTTGGACCAAATCAGAAGTGAATGCAATCCATAAACCCATTAAAAATATAATCTTTAGGTAACATAAACCCTAAATTCCAAGTTAGGAGACGTACCATTTTCTCGTCCTTTTTGATTCGATTTCAATCTCTCACGTCGTCTAATTGCAAGTGTGAGTTTTCTATCTTCCCCAGAAGATTCAATTTCGCAAAGCAAACCTTCAAAACGATCAACCTATAAGAAATTGAAACCTAATCGCTCAGTAAAGAGTGTTGAAAATTCATAAAGTTGAAATCTTTTTGAACGAATACGAGTGCCCTATGGAGTGAGGTTTGAAACTTTGAATGGCTGACAAAAAAATAATAGAGAAATTGAAAGATTAGTACCTTTTATTGATCGTCGGTAAAACTAGATCGCCGGCAGAGAGTAATTTCGCCGGCGAAGAAAGTAACGGAGAGAGATGTGATGATACGGTGCGCGAGAAGCACCAGAATTTTGCTTCAGCTATGCTTTGGGTTTTTTTTCGTTAAAGGCATAAAAGCAATTAAGCAAAAATCGCATGATCTGATGTAACGGGTACCACGAAGCTTATCTTACGCGTGTTGAGTGATGTCTAATCGTGACCGTTCATCTCCACCAATAGAGATTGTTGTGGGCACCAACTTATGTAAAATATGTTGTTATTCAATAGAAACTTTCAAAACTTTTAAAATTTATGTAAAATATGTTGTTATTCAATCAAAACTTTTAAAATTCTTTAAAAATTTGGTGTTATTGGTTGTAGATTTGTAAAAAATTATTTAAAATTTTGATAAATCTAGTGTTATTAGATTAAGAGTTTTATAAAGTCATTATGATCTGATGTTATTCAAGTAAAACAAAAAAATCTTGGATTATTAATGAATTCAAATTTTGTGTTATTGGTTTAGAATTTTATATTATTTCCTTCATAACAAAAGTCATAAAAAATTTTCATCAAATAGAAAGATTTTGAAAGATTTTACAAAATCAAGAAAAACAAATCAGCAAGATTTAAAAGAATTTCCTAAACAATCTCTTATAAAATCCTTCATTTTTACTTTCTAATTTTCTATAATTTTAAAAATCAGCAAAATTTAAAATTATTAAAATCCTAAACCAATGCCTCTCTCTAAATTTCTATCAATTCTACCATGAAACCAATCAAAATAATACTATTAGAAACAGAACAATTTGCAAATTAAATCTTCAATATTATTACTGATGCTTTAAATTTTTTAAAAAAATTTGATTATTTAAGATCCATTTTATTTTATGAAATCAACTATATAAGTTGAAGCTTTCATATTAGGTGAGGGTGTTTTGAGTATGAAAGATGGATTTGAAGCTGATCATATCATAGACTAAAGACAACGTGGGCGTTACTTATATGGTAGATGAGATAGTTAACAATTGACTGAATAGCCTCATCCAACACGCAATTCCAACTGACTTGTGTGAAAGAGATGCATATATGCTACTGACAAAATTGTCATGTTTGGCTTCAGGACTCCGATCCTGCTTTCTTCTTTACTGGAGCATTTTGGTTTCGCAAACCGCGAGAAACTCAAGGAGCTTTGCTTCTTCCCTGCATATATAGGATGATCATCAACGTTGCTTTGACACAAGCAAAAGTAAAAGAGTGAGAGAGACCGTATAGATATGGTGGTGTTGTTGGATCACGTTGGTTATTCGACCGATCACGTTGAATATTTTTGTCTGATATGTACAAAAAAAGTTGATAATGGTAGGATCACAAATAACACTCTCAAAGCTTCCACTTCTGATGCTTCAAATTTTGATTTTTCACTATGTCTGTTGAATAATTTGTATACTTTCCGAGTCGGTTTTGTATAAAATGTAGATAAAGTTAAGTATCTATATCTCGGGTTGTTGTTATTCGTGATGAGGAGGGTAACAGCATAATAATTGATAATTAACCCCAAAAAAAGAAAAATAGAATAGGATATTTTAACGTCGGCCAAAATAAAAAGAGAGTTCAAAGAGATATTTCTCATCAAACGGCAAATGCTCAAGTAAGAAAGATATAAAAATCTCCAATGCTATAATAAGAAGAAAATATTTTTACAGAACCAAAAAAAGATTACATTCCTAAGAAAGTTTCCTAAATCTGCAGATGTATGTATAATCTAAAATATTAAGAAAAATTCAAAGAATGATATAGAAACAATAATATTTTTCAGAAAATTATGAGAAAAAAAGAAAAAATCAATCAATAAACTGTTCTCCCAAGCTCCAGCTTGAGATTCAAATTCTCCACCATCCCTAAACTGAGATCCAAACAAGCCACTCTCTTCCCACTGCTAGATTTCTTCAACGTCGTAACCGTCGGCTCCGGCAATAGCGCGCGTGTAACCAACGCGCCGGCAGCGCCACTCTCGTTCCTATGTCTCCTCATATGCCCTCCCAAAGCTTGTCCCATCGGAAACTCAACTCCACATATGGGACAAGGATGAGATGTGGTTTTAACCTTCTTAACCAAACCAGACGACGACAAGGTCTCGTTGTTGTTGTTGTTAGGCTTCTTGTGACTCGCACGGTGACCTCCCAAGGCTTGAAACGAATGGAACTCCTTCAAACACGTTTTACATGTGAAAACGCGTTTTAGATCTCCACCACCGTCAACGTTTTCTTGTCCAACTCTTGACAATAGCATCAAACAATTAGCTGCCGTGACATCAACCGTCGACTTAATCTCCTCCGATCTCGCAACCATTTTCTCTTCTCTGATGATGTTTTGATAAGATGTAGGTGTTTTGAGTTTTTCTTTGTATGTGATAGTTAGTTGTGTTGTGTTGTGTTGTGTTTGGGTTTGGGAAGTATTTATAGATACCGAGTTTGTGGACTGAAGACGTGTGAAAGGATGACGAAAATAGCCTTGTGACTTGGTGGGTAAGGAAGTGGCAGCGAAGAGTGTGGTATTAACGCAATTGCGTGGAAAGATAAGGGGTAAGTAAGGAAGATGCGTGTTATGTGGTCACGATTTGCGACACCGCGTAGTTTTTGAGACTAAACTACAAAAAAAATATAAAAACGAAAGAGTCGTTTCGGTTGGTTGAGAATCTTCCTCGTGTTTTCTCGAAAAACACTTTATTTTTTTTATTTATAATATAAAGATATTTTTATTTTGGGATTACACTTACACATCAGAAAAGAAAAGAAAAAAAACTAAACTAAACTCTTTTGAGTTGACGTCAACAAATAAAACTATAAACTCAAACAAGTTTGATGAATCCACAACGCGCAGCGCGTGATTCTCTCAGCCGTCTTCTAGATATATATTATTATTATACGGAATAGTTTTAAGATTGATCAACGGTTTCTAGAGATACATACGAATCATCTGATTCTGTTGAACTTAGAACTTTAGAATTATATATTTTGAAATGCTTCTTCAAGTTATGTGAATGCTTTCATATAAGCTATGTTTTACAATTTCGTGATTTTAATATCCATTGGTATTTTATACCTACAACTTAGTTATATGATCTAATACTGTCTATCTTGGACAAGGTGGTTTCACTTTTATGAGTTCCAAACATATATTAAAAAAATAAACATATTGTTTGGTTTTGTTTATGGTATGTCGGTTCGTTTTTTTTTTTTTCCCTTTCTTTTTGGTCCACAAGAGCTTGTATTCTGGAAAGTGAACTACCTATTCTGTTGGTGTGTTTTGTTAGAAAAATGTATACTTTTAGTAGTAGTTGTTTTAAGAATGTTCTGTCAAAAACTGTCGTCAGCGATGAGCCATCTAGCACAACCCACAGCGAAGGCATGACAACACCAAATACGTGAAACCTACGCGTTTGAAAAGAATCGCGTGGATCATTCAAATTAACAAGAAGATATGTATGTACGGAAGCTTGATGGAAACGTGGGAAGCAAGTAGAAGCGATAATAAATACTGTAATAAACATAAAAAAGAGATAGTGACTCGTGGCACTTTTTAGTGCCTTTTCCACGCGGAAACAATCTTCGTTTTAGTATAAAACTCTCTTCTAGTAGTTATATATACCTTAAGATTCTTGTTTTCACACTCTCTCAACTACTCAATTTGTAAATTTTCATAAACTTTCAATAGATAATTCAAGTCAATAATTGTTTACATGAGTGGACAAGTATAATATGATGATTGTTTCGGTTTATAGGATTACCAACCAAAGTATGAAATGGATAGCCATAGGATCGACTTGTGTTTTGTTTTTTTTTTTTATTTGACTCTCTCTATCAGTTTCCATTTTGCCTTGTACGCCAACGAAATATATTTTTTTGTACATACTTCTAGAGTACTGTATATATAACCAAGCAAAACAAACTTGACATATTTAAAAATAAAAAATAAAAACTCGCATCTGAGACTGAGATGAACCAAATTGCACTTCCCTTGGGGACAATTGGCTAGAATCGTCATTTATATTAGATGAGATTTCCACGGCGAGAATTAATGCAGAAATATATAATGGAACTCAACAAAAGCTAAAGAATTTGATTAAAATGACTAAACCAGTCATCTACCAATACATTTGATTCTCGGGATTTAATAGTAATGAAACTTTGACATGAGGCTTGTAGTGAGGTCTGAGGTGTGGTTACCCACCTCTGGCTGTCTAGCTAATCACATGTAAATAGCCCAATAGGTTCAACAAACCTCTCTTTCAAAGGGTTAAAAATGTAGAATTTTTTATTATCTTATGTTGTGTATACTAAGGTTGAATAATCAAATTATATTCATTACGAACTTACGATTTTTTTTTTCTTCTAATAAAGTACTAAAACATAAACTGAAAGACAGTAAATACCTTTAATTGTATTGATCAATATACGTTATAATATTTTTTTTACAAAGAATGAAGAAAAGATGTCAGGGAAAGTAATTTCAAAAAATAGGGAGATAAATATAAATATGGACAGAAGATCATGACGATCCTCTTAGATTTTTTTTTCTCTTAGTTAGATAATGACAGTGGAATGGAAGAGATAATAGAGTTATGCTGAAATCACTCAACCAACTTTGATAGTAATTAAGTTGAGATAATTCGTGATTCGGTCCATTTACCAAATATAGCTAGGAAGAGAGATTTGTGGGTATTTGTACATAAAAGAATGATGAGAAGATATTTGAGTACTCAATACTCTCACACAATGAGTTTCCAAAGTTTATCTCTTCTTCTCTTCGTCACTCTCCTTGCCTCTCCTGCATTTGCTCTTAAAAAGGTCCTCTCTGTCTTTCTATGTAACTCTATTTGCTATCACGATCGTTATATATGCACTTGTTTAATTAACATTGTCTTATTGAACAGTCGTACATAGTGTACTTGGGATCTCACGCCTATCCTACTCAACTCTCTTCTGTCCATCTTGATGGTGTTGCTCACTCACATCGCACTTTTCTCGCTTCTTTCGTGGGAAGGTATCATGACCCCTATGTACCTCTCTTTATGAAAATATACTAAATCAATGTTTTAAAAATTGGATCAAAAAGTTAACCGGGAAGTATTTCGGATCACCGGATCATCTGATATGGTTTTAGGTTAATGACACTTAGTTTTTGTTTATTATTATCTTTTTTATAGAAAAAAATCAAATTGTGTTTAGTAAACCATGTCTTGAAACCAAACTCGAATATAGAGGCACAATAATCAACTAGACGTACGTATAAAGAGATACATGAAAATAAGGATTTTTGGGGTACGTACTTTGGTTTTTCTCAGGGTTTTAGGCGAGGCAAGTCTTTAAACATAAAGTATAATTGTACTCGTTTACTGCATGAATTGCGAATTTACTAGTCTAACCGGCCTGTTTAGTCTGAGATTTTTAGTTGTACATTACAATAAATTACTATCTTCTCTATTGCAGCCATCAAAATGCACAAGAAGCAATCTTTTACTCATACAAGAGACATATCAATGGATTCGCCGCGGTTCTTGACGATACTGAAGCTGCAGAAATCGCCAGTGAGATCATCAATCCCCATATTTTTTACATGCGGCTTCTCAGTTCTTTTTGGTTTCATCACCTAACGAAATTTTATATATATTTTAAATGCAGAGCACCCTGATGTAGTCTCTGTATTCTTAAACAAAGGAAGAAAACTACATACCACTCATTCATGGAATTTCATGCTCCTTGAGAAAAATGGTGTTGTTCACAAGTCTTCATTGTGGAATAAAGCAGGATATGGAGAGGACACAATCATTGCTAACTTGGACACAGGTAATTCCTAAAAGAAGGTTTTGAATCTTTTTGTTCTGTTCCATAGTTATGAATGATATCATATTCAAGTCATGGACCTTTCTTAGTGTTTAAATATTTCAACTTTTTGATGAAGGTGTGTGGCCTGAATCAAAAAGTTTCAGCGATGAAGGGTATGGAGCTGTTCCAGCTAGATGGAAAGGCAAATGCCATAAGGATGTTCCTTGTAACAGGTTCAGCTCTCAGCTTAACTTAATTGTTTATAGAAATATCCAGGCAAAATGATATATTATTGATCCATAACTTGTAACCAGGAAGCTCATAGGTGCTAGGTACTTTAACAAAGGTTACTTAGCATACACAGGCCTTCCCTCCAACGCCTCATTTGAAACATCTCGCGACCACGATGGTCACGGTAGCCATACTCTTTCCACGGCGGCCGGTAACTTTGTTCCCGGAGCTAATGTGTTTGGCCTCGGGAACGGGACAGCCAGCGGCGGCTCTCCTAAAGCTAGAATTGCTGCTTACAAAGTGTGCTGGCCGCCTGTGAATGGCGCGGAGTGCTTTGATGCTGATATTTTGGCAGCGATTGAGGCTGCCATCGACGATGGTGTCGATGTTATCTCGGCTTCGGTGGGAGGAGACGCCGGAGATTACATGAACGATGGAATAGCCATTGGATCTTTCTACGCCGTCAAAAATGGTGTGACGTTTGTGGCCTCTGCTGGAAATTCTGGTCCTAAGCCTGGAACTGTCTCAAACGTTGCACCATGGATTATTACAGTCGGAGCTAGCTCCATGGATCGGGAGTTTCAAGCCTTTGTTGAGCTGAGCAACGGCCAAAGCTTTAAGGTTTGCTTTAAAAACTTTTTGTTCTTTTCGTTCTTGTGGTACAAGTAACTAATTTTGAACACAGGGAACAAGCCTCTCAAAGCCTTTGCCCGAAGATAAGATGTACAGCCTGATCAGTGCTGCAGAAGCTAAAGTAGCCAATGGAAATGCGACAGATGCGTAAGTAAAAGCTATATTCAGATTTGGATATGTGTAACGTAAGTAAGTACTAATAGAACTAATGTTGGATACACAGATTGCTATGCAAGAAAGGTAGCCTAGACCCAATGAAAGTGAAAGGGAAGATCGTGGTGTGTCTTAGAGGAGACAACGCACGAGTGGAGAAGGGACAGCAAGCGGCCGCTGCGGGTGCTGTGGGTATGATTCTATGCAACGACAAGGCAAGTGGAAACGAAATCATCTCAGACGCTCATGTTCTTCCTGCTTCTCAAATTGACTACAAGGATGGTGAAGCTGTGTTTTCGTACCTAAATTCCACGAAAGATCCCAAAGGTTACATAAAAGCACCAACTAGTGCGCTGAACATAAAGCCTGCTCCTTTCATGGCCTCTTTCTCTTCCAGAGGACCAAACACCGTCACACCAGGGATCCTCAAGCCTGACATCACTGCACCTGGTGTCAACATCATAGCCGCCTTCACGGAAGCCACAAGCCCTACGGACTTAGACTCTGACCATCGCAGAACTCCTTACAACACGGAATCAGGGACTTCTATGTCCTGTCCTCACATCGCCGGCATTGTTGGTCTTTTGAAGACACTTCACCCTCAATGGAGTCCTGCTGCTATCCGCTCTGCTATCATGACCACTTCAAGAACCAGAGACAACAGACGAAAGCCTATGGTTGATGAATCCTTCAAGAAAGCAAATCCCTTCAGCTACGGCTCAGGCCATGTCCAACCAAATAAAGCCGCCCATCCTGGTCTTGTCTACGATCTCACTACTGGAGACTACTTGGACTTCCTCTGCGCAGTTGGATACAACAACACCGTAGTTCAACTCTTTGCCGAGGACAAACAGTACATGTGCCGCCAAGGAGCCAATCTTCTCGACTTCAACTACCCTTCGATCACTATCCCAAACCTAACGGACTCAATCACCGTAACCCGCAAACTCAAGAACGTTGGACCGCCTGCTACTTACAATGCTCATTTCCGAGAGCCACTTGGAGTAAGCGTCAACGTGGAGCCCAAACAGCTCAATTTCAACAAAACTGGGGAGGTGAAGATGTTTCAGATGACACTACGTCCGAAGTCAGTGAAGCCTTCTGGTTATGGCTACGTCTTCGGAGAGCTGACGTGGACTGATTCTCATCATTACGTTAGAAGTCCCATCGTCGTCCAACTTTCAAGCTAGCCTTCATCTTTTGTTTTTCACTTTCCTTCTATCAAATCGATTTATAAGTTTGGTTAGCCAACAAACTAATGATCACAAAAAAATAAAAAACAATTAATTGACTTAAACCCATTATATAGTTATTGTTAGAAGTAAAAACTTTGTTATTTTTATGTTAATAAAAAACTAGTTTATTACCGAAAAAAAAGTAGTAATCCAAAAACTTTTGATTATTTATTTTTTTATTTTACTTTTGAGTAATGCATCTGATATGCACGTGATTAATAACTTTGCTAATTCAATTATTCATCTTCTAATTACAGAGTTTGTGTAAAAGAGATGAATTAAGATTGCCAAGTGTGCTTTTTGCGTGTCGTTACGTGAACGCAGTGAGTGACAGAGAAATAAAAAGTTTGTGGTGTGGCTTGGACTTGACCAGAACTAGAACCTCACTCTCGTCACGGGTTTTTTTTTGGGTTAAACCCGGAAACGAAGCGATGCAGACGAGATCCTCCTCATCCTCACCCTCGCCTGACGAGAACCAGCTGCAGATCGTGAACACTATTTCGTTTCGCGGCAAGATTTTGCCTGGTTGGACCGTCGTGAATCGGCCACGATCTACCCGAAGCGGCAGTGCCGATACGGTAAATGTGATACGAAATTTGAGTTTTTTTCTTCTAGATTTCGCAACAAGTTGAAGATTTTGAACCTTTGTTATGTCTTTTGTGCAATGGATATGTATGAGACCAAAGTGTAATGTTTGGATCAAATTGGTGATTTTGTTGTCACAGAGCTTTTGGCTGTTGCTTTAGAGGATAGATCTTAGAGTTATCTTTTGGAAAAATCTCATCTTTCCTTGTTTTTGGTATTGTGGGCAGTACTTTATTGAGCCAGGGACTGGTAGAAAGTTTTCATCTTTAGAAGCGGTTCATAGACACTTGGCTGGAGAAGTAAGTGATAGACGCTTGACTCGAGCAAACACCTTCTTCCAGGAAAGGACAAGGGTTTATGAACGATCCATAACCAAACAGGTCCCTTTATCAAGATTTCAAATTGCACAAGCATAAATGGTTCTTCTTGGATCAATTATACTTGAAATCAGTGAGTTACGCTTTTTGCAGGAACATCGTAACGTTGAATATGCCTCCAAGGATTTTCGATTGCCTAAAGGATGGTCTGTTGTAGAGGTTCCGAGGAAAAACTCTCATTATATTGATAAGGTACTTGTGTAGAGACCCTATGCATATATGTTACTCGGAACAGAATGTGTAACATGTACTTAACAAACTAGAATGATTTTGGTGGTTTTTAGGGTTGAGTCTCTGGCTAAACAGTTAGTATTGTTCTTTGCAGTATTATGTTGAGCGAAAAACAAGAAAGCGTTTCCGTTCTCTTGTTTCTGTTGAGAGATACTTAAAAGAATCCGGGAACCATTCAGATCAACAGCTTATGCTGTTACAGTATCGCCGCCGTTCCAAAGATTTCAGATTACCTGATGGATGGATCATTGAGGAGAAACCACGAAAAAGTTCCACTCAAATAGACAGGGTACACTTCTGATGCTCTGGTAATGTTTGTTTTGTGTTCCAGATTTTCAAAACCGTTAATAATGTTATTTGCAGTCTTACATTGAGCCAGAAACGGGGAATAAGTTCCGTTCCATGGCAGCCGTTGAGAGATACTTGCTAGCAGTCGGGAATGGTGCAGTTGACTCGGTTTCTATGGTGCAATCCAACCAGCTTGCTGTAAGTTTTCTAAGCTTACCAGATAAATAAAGTTTGGTTTTAAGCTTTTACATCATTTAAGAGGTTTACAAGGTTGTAATGGTGTGATAACACATTTTTCAGCTTGCAGTGAACCGGAATGATACCAGATTTCTGAAGGAAGTTATTGACCCAAACCCACCGAAGAAAGTTAAATGGGTACTTACTGGTCCAGGCGGAAACATGTTTACTCCGAAAGTGAGTGGATCAGACGTCTCTAGCTCAGTTAAACAGACATGGTCCGAGGCGTTTGTTTCAATGATCCAAGACCGCTCTTAACAAAAATGTGACTAGGTTTTGGTCTATTTGTGGTTGGTTTTGTCATGTTGGGTTACGTTTAACAAGCTAGTCCAGTTGGTAGTCTCATGATGAGACTCTCATCCAAGTTGTTTTCGTTCGCAAGTGACTCAGATAACCGGTTTTGCTAGATATTCCATGTTTGGGGTAGGTATATATGTTAGTGCTCAGGATTAGTTAGGGGATATTAAGTTCTTTGTACTCTGTAGTAAGGTGAAACAATGGTTGAAATAATCCAAATCTTTGACATGTGTTTTCAAAAATAAATTATGTGTTCTTCCTAGCTTAGAATTTTATTTTTTTTCAAATTCTTCTCGTTCAATATAATCGCCAAAATTGAAAAACGAAGCTCATACAAAGATCTTTTTAGCATGTGAATCTAATTATATCGAGTATAATTTCGAAATTGACTGGACTTGCTCAATCCTGAGAGTACGTCCATCGTTGTTACTAGTGGTTAAAAGCAAGTAGCTCTCGAGTTTGGTATCTTAGATTGAGACTTGAGAAGGTTTGTTTGATTTTTATATGACAATACAACTATATCGTATTCCATGTGAGATATAATTACCTCCCGTTACCGGTTTTTCTCAGTGAAACTGTAGAAAAGATGTAACTGTAGATATCAAATTATAAAACTGTGAACTGTGAAGTACAATGTGTACACGCAATCACAGCTCTTTTTTACCAAAATGTGAATTCACTTCAATGAAGTCAGTCACCTACTGCAAGATCTTATCATTCTTATTATATGATTATATAATCTTTATTTATTCTTGAATGTACTGTAATAAGACTGAGCCTTCGATAGACTCCAATATTTCAATATGATATACAGTGTACTTTATTTTGAACTTGATCTAACCTTTTTCCTTTTTTTTTTAATTTTTTTTGTCAACCTAAACTTTTTCACTATATATATAAGTTTGATTTCATTTCTAATGTGGAATGTTGAAGAAATAAAACAATTTTTTTACAAAAAAAAAAAAAAAAAAATTCACCCGAAGTGTTAGTAGTATCTTATGAATGTAAATGAGAAGACTTTGAATAACAGTGCTATTTAACACTTCTAGAAATGGGTAAGTGGAAACTTCTTCTAAGTTTTCAAAGTCAAAAGACAACATTGTTGTTGGTTATTGAAATTTCTTTTGGTACGATTATTAAAATTTCTATTGTGTGTACGTGCTATACAAATCGAAATTGACGCCCAAAAAGGACAAATAGGCCAAAGTTAAAGGCATAGAGACTTTTTTTACTTTCTGAATTTTAAATTTGTAATCTCAAGGTACTACCCCAACATTTGACTCTAAGCTATTTATACTTTCAAGAATAAATATCACTTTACCACATTTCAATGGCATTTATTTCGAATATAGTATAATGTTTTCGATGTGATTTCCAGTAACACAAATTTACTTCACTGAAAGTAATCACGCCATATTATAGTCAATTTGTAGTATTATATTTTCTCCGTTTCAAAATATAGAATGTTTTAAACAAAGCACGCAGATTAAAAAGATTTTCTTTTTAACAAGTTCAATCAATCAAAAACAATACTGCATAATATAAAATATTAAACTAATCTAAAAGTTGCATTGAAATTTGAAAACATACTATATTATGAAACAACAAACTTCTCTAAAACATCTTATATTTTTAAACAGAGGGAGTATAAAATTACTCAACAAAATCCTGCGCACTGGTTTATTTACTGCAAAATTAGCTATATCTATAAATCAAATAGTTAGGTATACTTAATCACTTTTAACTTAATAGTGATACCAAAAAAAAAAAAAAAAAAAAAAAACTTCAACAACCCAAGAAAACTCAACCCAACATTCACAATTACTACGGATCTAAAAAGAAAAAATTTGTTAATGTATTTGCTATTTTGGTCAGAACATTTCTTTTAATTAACATCACAAGTATCTACAAGCTTAATGTATAATAACTACTACAGTAATACTCCCAAAGTAAACGAAGCTTCCTATAATCATTTAGCATATAATTTTGAAGTGAAAGGAGCTATCAAATGGGAAACATCAAAAGAATGAAAAACTTGTCAAAACTAACTGAAATTTATAATTGAGATTCCCAATTACATATATAAGGTTAACATTGGGGTTATGAAAGAAATCAGATTTAAATTTGACCTCAAAAGACACCTAGGCTCAAACTACAACAATTATATATAAAAATATATGCACCCATCTTGTTTACTCTTAATTTTAAGCTTGCAAAGGGAATTTTATATAGTTTTACCTACACAATTCACAATGCTTACAAGTTACTACTACAACTCCCTATTCTTTGTTATTCGAACCCAAACTAAGCTTGTTAGACGTGCCGTCTAGCTTCCTTCTCATCAGAGACATTAGTGCCGTTTCATTACTGCTGCCCACCATTGTTCCTTACAGCCACCGACTTTGGTTTCCTCGGGATACACTTAGCTCGAACCGCTTCTTCCTCGTCCTTCTCCGTCGTTGGTCCCATCCTTGAACTCCTAATAAAATGACCAAAATATAAATTATTACGATCTTTCAGTTCATGTTTTTAAAAAAATCTTTTTCTAAAACGAAGAGACGTTTTGAAAGACGCCCCAAAATGTACTTGTACAAACTTTACCATTTTCAGCTCTTCAATCAACTCACGCCATAACCAATTATTTACCACGTACGTACGGGAAAATTCATAAAAGAGTAAAAACAGAACTACGTGCCGTTTCACATAAAGAGAAAGCGAACTGCTTGATGTTTTTTTTTTTAAATACCTGTCAGCATTGTAAGAAGAAGATCTTTTCAAAGCAGGAACAAGTTCTTCCTTCTTGGTCTCAATCAAACTACCACTAAAATACTCCTTATCTTCCAACTGTACCCTTCCGAAACTCTTTAATTCCTTCTCTACCCTCTCCACACTACTACTACTATTATTATCGCCTGCTTCTCTCGTTAGCGTACACCCGCTACGCCCAGTCATCGACAGCCCTTGATCTTTCAACAAAACAGGTCCGCATTCTTTAAACGACATCGTACCGCACGATATCAGCTGCATCAACACAGCAGAAGCTCTCATCCTCCCACTTGATAAACTCTCCACCGTCCGATGATCAGTGCTGCTGCTTTCGTTATTAGGACGCAATATCAGCCGTCCATCTGCTTTGATCAGATTCTCTAAAGTCTCGGGACTCGAATCCGACGGTGGAGGAGATATCTCGTCTCTGCTCAGCTCTGTGCTCTGGTTCTCGTAACTCAACGACCTCTTCACTTCCTCCTCCACCTCTTCTTTCGCCGGTTTTCTACGTCGCCGTCGATCGTCTGTCTGTGTAGAAGCGTCAGCAGCGAGTCTTTGAGTTGACTCGGCGCTTGACTCGGTTGCTTTGTAGACCTTGTACTCGCTGAGATCGATGGAGCTCCAAGACTGGTTTCTCCGGCGATTTATCGCCGCCGGGATATCATCTCCGGAGTTTTTATCCGGGTTTAAAGATCTCGGATCCCTAAAGGACGTGGTTTCGAGGAGGCTTCTTGGGTTTGAGATAAGACAAGAAGAATCAAGAACCTCAGAGCCTTTGAGAACGTACTCTTGACCTTGTACTGGAAAGATGAAGTCTTCCTCTGATAAATCGTGCCAGACGAATCCATTTTTGTAGCTCCTGTAGAAAAATTAATAACAACATGTTAAGAGAGTTTTAAAGGAAGAAGCTTTATAGATCTTACGGTGGAAGTTTAGAGTCGTTTACCGTTTAGAAGACCAAGAGTAGAGACTTGCCATGCCCTTCCCTCTTAGATCATTTAAGCGGTTTATCACATCTGAGGATTTGGAAGAGAAAAGTTTAAAACTTTATTATTAGCTGGCTAATGAAGTTCTTGATTTTGAAAGCTACAATTCGAAAACTTGCCGCTTCTTTCGCACTGTTACGTTCTTGTAATAGTAATAAAGAGGAAAAGGCCAAAGAGAAGAGAGAGTTTGAAAACCTTTTGAACTCAAAAAGCTACTTTCTTAAACAAAAAGATTAAAGCGTTTCTTTCTTTTTGAACAAAAGGGTTGGGTTGATTGAAAGTACCTTTGAGATAGAGACCATCGTGGGAAGAGAGAGTGACTTCCATGAAATGAGGATGGTCAAGCTGACCATTCCGGCAGAGATAATAGACGACTGGGACTTTCCGTTTAACGATTGGTTTATGACGAGGTTCAGACCAGATTCGGTTACGGTCCGGACTGGTGTCTTGTTGTTGTTGGTCTTTGGATCTCCTGGGGACCAAATAGTTGTTTTCTGTTGTTGTTGTTGTTGTTCCTCTGAACACTCTTGAACTCATCTTTCTTTTGTTTCTTTGTTTGTGGGAAAAAAAAAAGAGTGAAAAGAAAAACGAAGAACACGAAGTGAAGGAGGAGTTAAAGTGAGAGTTCTTTTAGGGGGGGAGGGGGAGTTATTGAGAGAGTGATGTTGATGGAAAGACAAAATCTTTTGTTTATGAGTTTGGATTTATAGAAAGTAAATGAACAAGAGAAGAGAGAGAGAGACAGTGAGAGATTTTTGAAAAATGGGATGCGAGAGACAAAAGGCTACACAACAAATGAAACTTTGCTCTCTCTCTCTCTCTCTCTCTCTCTCTCTCTCTCTCTCTCTCTCTCTCTCTCTCTCTCTCTCTTCTGGCCTTTCTGATATAAACCATTTTATCGGCTCTTTCTTGCGCCAGTAGAAAAGCATTTTCCCAAAGTCAATTTAATTTAAATTCTACCATGATTATAATTTCCTAATTCAATTATTTTGTGACTTATTTAAAGAGTATGTTTTCAAATTTCAAAATTATACTAAGACTGGTAGAGAGAGAGCTAGAGATTCTTATTAAGTATTTTTTTTCTTCATTTAGATATTCTTTTTTTTCTTTTTGGACCTAGACTATACTTTTCAGTTTTCAATAATCCATCCACTAGAATAATTCAAAATGAATGCTATTTTAGTGTAACTTACGTATTTTAAAATTCTTTTTTTTGGTGTATCTTTTGTGTAAGTCAGTTGGAAGTTTGTGTTTTTTCATAAATTGTATTTGGATCAGAAGATCATCGTTCATCGACTAACGATTATGTGAGCTTCTGTTCCATTTAAAATCGGTCTTGTCGGTTTATGAGCTTCTAATAAGTCACATATAGTAATACGAATTATAATGTTTGTACTTACATGGAAATCAATATCAATTTTACGTATTTGTCAGAGACTTAAAACACAAAAGAGTTTTTACTGGCTATCGGATTAAAAAGTGTCTGATATGAATAAACCAAACTAATCTAAATCATTTATAGTACTACGCATAATAACAATATTTAATACTAGGAGAACAATACATCGAGTCAAGTGCGGCGTTGTTTAGAGCGTTTTTATACGTACAATAAATGAAACGAGTAAGAAGATACTATAAAAAATGCTGATCAAGTTGACTAAAACGAGTCCACTTTAGAGTCCTCCTCTTCATACCTAACTTTGACTACCTAAATATGAAACCAATGTTTTTAAATGTGTTGTCCGTTTCAAAGACTTGATTTACGCGGGGGCCTTTGCCATGTGTCACATTACTTAGGTTTATAAAGCTGTGATTAGAACCCAAGATTATGTATAACGGATGGAAGAAAAGAAACGGTACGCAGAGATTTGAAGCACTCTTAAACACATGTAATGATGTTAACTTAACATCATTCACCACGAATGATACGATTGTTCCACCTAAGTGTTTTTTTATTTGGGCGGGTCTCAGTGACTTTAATCCAAGACATGACAACATAAAGGGTGTGAATGGTAACTGCGGTCAGGGCGGCCAAATCCGTCTGCGGTCTGGACCGCTCTATTTTTGGGGCGGACTACAGACCGCTGCGGACCAACTTTATTTGTATGCAAAAGCGGTCCGCAGTTGGTCCGCAGCGGTCTTGTCTCTGCTTTATTTGGACCGCAGTGGTACGGATTACATTTACTGAATGGTAAATAAATAGCGGTCCAGTCCGCAGATGAATTTGTCCGCTCCAACCGCTGCAACCATTCACACCCAAAATTCAAACCTTTTTCTGTTCTTTCAAAATTATTGATTCTCTTTTCATTTAAATGATTATATAGTCTTAGTCTCAGGAAAAAAGGGTTATAGTTTGACTTTTATTTTTTGCTTACTTTGTCATGACAGGAGTTCACGGACACACTCGATAAAGTGTGGTCCCTTGAGGAGATTTTGTGATGAACGGTTGAGATCAAATTTGAAATGTTGATCACATCACCTGCAAAATGTAATTGTTGTATACGGTGACTGGAACATAGATACGCTCATAAAAGTCCAGATATTCTCTTCCACTCTATCCGACGGCTCTCCTGCTATGACTGAGAGATATCAATAGGTTCGTTTGTTAATACCACAAACATACATACACCACATTTTGTTTTTCTCCACATCTTGTTTCTTTGTTGTTGTCATATTTGTTCTTCAATGAATTTGGATAATAAGTACATTTTATGGGTCTAAATGGTCATCATTTGACCCCCCAAAAAAAAAAAAAAAAAAAAACAGAACTCTAAGAGAAAGTAATATAACCATTGATGATGCTTCATTTGACATCAGTTTAGAGATTCAACGGTATTTGTTTTGGTTGTGTATTCTTTTTGGTTCATGTCAGTAGGTTGCTAATGTAGAAAGTCTTACAGAAATTATAGGAAGCATTACTGAATTAGTTGTTTGGAACATTTACAACAAGTTTCATGATAATGGTGGAAAACAAGTTGTGTGTGTGATATTGAAGGGAGGTGGCGAATATCAAAGCTGACAAAAATGCGGTCGGTCGTCCAACTTAACGGCCAAATAATAAAAGTCACCCATTCCATTTCCATATTCACGTGGGGGACTACTCCAAACAAAAACAAAAAAACTTAATACTACTACAAACAATCCACATTTGACTGTTTTGATACACCCAAGACATTCTATTTTCTTCCATTTATTGCTGTTGTTGTTGCTCCAACCCCCAAAACACGAGTTTCCTAGTAAATGAAGTGTCAAACAAGATACCAAGCCGATCGAGAACGTATTTTTCGTAGGGAAACAGAGATCTTGGAAACATAATTATAATGGAGCGAAATATTTGCTCTTTACTCAATCGTTATAGTATAACAGATTCATTGGGCTGATAAATCAAGAAAGAAAACGTGAAAACTTATTTAAATGGTAAGATGTATATATATTTTAAGCTAATTAATATACACTACTAAAGAGATTCTTGAGTCTGAATTGTTACAGCAGAAAGGAAAAAACACAGTAATGCATATAGTAAAAAAAACAAAAAAAAAAACAGTATGGTTAAAAATGTTGGATGATAAACTGACCAACTTTATTAATGGACAGGTCGTATTTACATACACGTCTGAGTACAGTGAAGATTCATTTTTCAAAGTCTTTGAATTAAATAGACATCAAAATTTTACAAATGTAGTCGTGTGAGTTTTGTCTGGGGTTGTGTCCAAAAAGGGGGGTTTATTATTGGAATTGGTATGTGAGCTTGGAAAGCTTTGGAAAACAAAAGCTAAATTACTAAGGGTCTATCGATCTTATAAAGTTAAAAGACACAAATGCATTGCTTTCGCACAAAGTCTCTGTGTGTACGTGTTGCATATCAACTGAGTTCGATGCATCTAATCCCGTAATTTGATTTTCACACTAAATTTTATTTCAGAATTATTCAGTTCTACTTTTTTTTTTTCCCATCAGAAAACAAAAAAGTTATACTTAACAAAAGATAATAAATCAGACTAATCCAACAACATTGAATTAATCAGACTTAATTGGGTAATATCGCCCCGTTGTAACAAGCCGATATGAGAGTAGTGGGCTTATTTTGCTTTAAATGGGCCTAATCTTATATCTTTGCGATTAAAAAAAAAAACTATAAAATAATTAAAATAAAAGGTGCTTATCACAGAGTTGAATATTATTTCCAGCTTTAATAATAATATAGAATAAGGCTGATGAAAGCCTTATCTCTCCCACCTGATCAAGAGCAGCTAAAGCTAGCTACTGACTGGTTCATATAATTGGACAACACCTTTTTCTAATTGATAATTTCAAATACAAAATAACTTATTAATAGAAAGAAATTTCTTAATGTATTTCAGTGACCAAATAAATTATTAGTACTAATATGGCAAGTGACGTTGGCGTGATCAACTACAACTAATTTTCTAAAAAACAATAATTTTGTATTTAGCTAAGAATTAATCTAATAATTACTTTAGTGTCGTTATTACAATAGTGTTTAAATTTTTTTTCATGTCGGTGTCGGAAAGAAAAAAAAAGAGTGGATTAGAGTTTAAGAAACAGGTTAATCAAAATCGAGTTGACCGGTTAAATCAATTCTACCGAAAAATAATATTAATTTAAACAAATGCGATATTTATCCAAGATAATTTGATATGTGTGGGGGTGGATTTATTCATGGTGAATTAGTGGAATTTCAAAAGAAGAAGATATAATCATATACTATTACGACTAGACAGAGTCTCACAATTAGCGGTAGCAAGGTTTCAAGATGTCGTTGTAGAGTAATAAAAAATATTATCTCTAAAACTAACCGAATAACAAATGGATATATGTATTTGATTTTCCTAAAGTGATATATAGCATTATTTGTTTTTTTTTTTTAATATAAAGAGCATTATTATACTGTTGATGTAATAATATATATTCCCATAGATGGCTTGATCATACAATAACAATTCATGGCATACGTAACTTTAAAGAGAGAATGATAAGGAGAATATCCAGAGTCCTCGATGCTCTTTAATTAACAAGTATAGGCTTCTCCTCATCTGCACAGAAAGTCATTAGCTCACACATACGTAAAAACTATTCCCTCCGTTTCAAAATATAAGATGTTTTAGAGAAGCTTTTTGTTTCAATATTTTTAAATTTTTATACAACTTTTAAATTATTTTAATATTTTATATTATGCAATATTGTTTTTGATTGGTTGAACTTGTTAAAAGTAAAAAAAATTTAATATACTTAAAACATCTTATATTTTGAAATGGAGAGAATATTAAATATGATGGCTTCTGGTTAAAAAAATTAATAACGGTTATTCCACTGCAATTCAAATATTCAATCATAGTCTATGAATCACTGTAAATAATTTAAATTGATAGAGTAGGTTTGCGTATATATATATATCTCCTAGCAGGCATGTGCACAGCACGGCACGAGTCACGAGTGCATGATGATCGAGAAGTAAAATTTGTGTTGGAATGGTCATCTGAATTAGTGACTCAAACCGGGTGAGCCAAACCAAAAGAAGTTTGTAGAGAAGAATTACGGTGACTAGCTTTGTTTCCGGTTCCAAGTACAGATATGCGCACTGGAACGAGTGCATGGTGAGAACTACGTAAAACTTGAGTTGAAAACCATGAATCTTGTTATCGTACTTGTGCATGTGTGTATGACTAAGTCATGAACTAGTTAATCTTAGCCAAATTAAAGTATATATAGACATAATAGAATCAATCATTAATTAGGGCTAAATCTACTTGGTTAACATGTATTAAATTATGCCTGTGGAAAAAGATACTTGAAAAGATTACTATAGGAAATTAAAATCAAAGATATATAACCCCTAGCGCATGCATGTAGATATATATGCATGGCGAATATGTTACATTGAGTGTGGAGAAAAATGGAAATGCAATCAAAACAAAACGAAACTAAGTATAGATCATAGGATACCATGAAGTCATGTTATGATGTAAGGAAAAAAAAGATGATAAGTGTGGGACCAAAAGGTCTTTATCTTAAACGTTAAGTGCGTGTGCCTTCGCAAGTCACGAGCCAGAGGAATTGAAGGGGAAAAAAATCTTACTTAGTGGAGTAGCCATAGAGGAAGTGGTGGCGTCCACGTAACTCACTCTCATATCTGTCTGCTTACTTCACTCTAATCTCTTCAGAATTTTTGGGTCCTCCATTACAAAGACACCTTACAACAACAACAAAAAGACCAATTTTACACAACTGAACTCTCATGAGAAATATTTTATTTTTATATGTTCAATTGAAGAATATAAATATGACCACCGTTATGAAATTGGCCGCATAGAGACGCTTATCAAAGTACCTACACACTCCAATTTTAACCAATGGATTGGAAATTCTATTTATCTATAATCCTCTTGACATCTATTAATATATTTGAATAAAATAAACTTATGTTAAAATTTTGAAATAAACCTACTAATAAGCTTCTAAACAATTGTTTAATTAGACGGTAGAGAACGACCAATTAACTTTAACTATTTATAGAACAATGGATATGATGGACCAAACCCAACTAACAAAAAGAATAATATATATGTTTACTAGTATCTTTTTGCTTCAATCATCTACTAATCATATTCTTCCAAATGTATTAATCTAATTGAGTCTCACTATTTACCGCTTAATTTAAGTGATCATTTCCAACTACTAATTAATCGATGGCTGAGATCAATATTACAAAATATGCAGTAGCTTTCCCATTGTGGTGTGTAGAATTTTATAATAGCTATTGGACAATGGACAATTTGAGAGTATGAAAGCAACATGCAAAAAATTCAGAACCCCGAATCTTCTCACGCCATGATATTTAAAGCATTACAAGCACAGCCACATAATCGTTAAGGAAAAACAAAAAACTATTGTAATAACTACTTTTTTTTTTTTTCGTTACTCGATGTTAAGACTAATTAAAAGGTGAATTTCGTAATGCCCTAGTTGATGCAATTATTGAGAATCACATCCGTAATAGCCACGCAAGTTCATTTCCGAAAAAAAAGAGAATCAGTTCTTGCTCTCACGTTTCTCTACCAAAAAATAAACTAAAACCATATTATGATATATTTAAATAACCAATCGTTCATACTAGACCACGTATGTTGCAATTTCAATTGTTTTGACTCAGAGACCAGGTCAGAATTTAGGGTAAAATATGAAATCATTGCTGTAAAAGACACAAGAACTGTAATGGATTTAACCAGTGTGGTGGAAATTAATTTTATATGTCTCGGCTTAAAATCATTATTGATTATATTACGGCCTTAAAATAGGATCAGACCAAGAGGTTGGACCAGTCGGTCCACGAGTTTGACACTTTTTAGCCTTGCGGTATATTTTTGCTTCAACATAAATTAAGACTATGCGACATCAATATTGTAAGTATAATTCTCTCAGATTCCAATATGTCATTTTCAGAATTTTCCACAGAACAAAACAATTTGAAGAATCTTGGGAACTCTTTGCCAATTAGAGATGTATTCTATATTCTCTGCTTCTATGGACCAGCACACCAGGTACTTAGCTTGTACACACACAGAGTCAGAACCCTCTCCACTCTTACTTTTACTTCATGCATCTTGAAGATGTAAGCCACATAAATTGCACACGTGCCGTTAGGATATATATGCAAGGTTAATGAAATTTCAATAAATCATATGAGATATAATATAGGAAATATATAATTTTAAAACAAGTATTACCAACGGATGGATCTTCAGATTCTTGAAAAATCTTGGACTATAATATCGAAACTTGAAAACAGAGCCCCAAGAGGCAAATTATAACAAAGCCAAGCCAAATCAAAGTGGCTGTTCTCATCTAAACAAACGATTGGGTTGGTGTTTAAAACGAATTATAAATCCTCAAAATAATATCCAAGTATCTAACTTTCAATCCCAAGTGCTGTTGCTAGATACAAAAAGCCACTTATCACACACCCAAAACAATTCGACCCCTTTTGGTAAATGCTTTTTAAAAATATTTTTCCTTTTTTTTCTTCTTCTTCTTCTTTATTTGCCTTTTATAAGCTTCTACAGTGATATCTAAATTAACCTTTAATAAAGTCAAGAGACACACTACAAATAATCTGACTAATAGGGTAGAAAGAAGAAAAAAAATGTCTAGAGCCTTCGCTCTCACACATACACACATGTACATGTTCGTTCATGTGTATTTCTTCCATATTGTTAAAAAAAACCTGATGTGTAAGAAAACTAGAATACTTGTATACTAAGTAAGGATTATATAATTCACTTAATTTTCTCTTCTGGTTTGAGATTGGGATGCTGTTGATATATTACTGACACGAGAGATAGTGGGAATGAAACTATTGGGACATGCCACAAGAAAATATAAGAAAGTGTTCTTATTGCAACACACAAAAAGACAAAGAAAAGGCAGAGTTAATGGGAATGTTACATCAGTGTACATCAAACGCCTATTAGCAACGACGATCATTTCCATATTTTAAAAATGCTCTAATGGCTTGATGGCATCACAAAACAACAGACCCCACATTATCAACAGCATAATCGATAACCATATGGACGGTATAGATTAGAAAAAACAAAAAAAATCATTAGAGAATTTTAATAATGTGAGTGTTATATCGCGTAGACACAACACAGTGTTCAAGTTGGCTTATATAAATATTGGTAAGAGGAATGCCATAGGTTCCCATAAACAAGCTCAGAAGTAAACTTTTTCTACAAAGAGAAATACAGAGAGAGTTAGAGAGAAGAGAGAAAGATGAAACTTGTGCAAGAAGAATACCGTAAAGGACCGTGGACAGAGCAGGAGGACCTCCTCTTGGTCAACTTTGTCCACTTGTTCGGAGATCGAAGATGGGATTTTGTAGCGAAAGTTTCAGGTTTGAAGGTGGAGGGAGAAACATAAGAATAGGTATAGGTTATGTTTTGGAAAAATGGGCGGTCTTTGGAAAGGGCCTTCCATTTAAAGAAATGACCTGGTTTTGGTTGTAGGTTTAAACAGAACAGGAAAGAGTTGCAGGTTAAGGTGGGTTAATTACCTACATCCTGGTCTCAAACGTGGTAAGATGACTCCACAAGAAGAGCGTCTAGTCCTTGAGCTTCATGCCAAATGGGGAAACAGGTCAGAAGGAATCTTCATGAAACAGAGAAACCCGAAAACTGTTTTTGTATCCTCTTTCTTCTTTCTTGTTGTGAACTTTTGGAAAATTTTCATATGCAGGTGGTCAAAGATAGCCCGGAAATTGCCGGGGAGAACAGATAACGAGATAAAGAATTACTGGAGGACTCATATGAGGAAGAAGGCTCAAGAAAAGAAGCGGCCTATGTCTCCAACTTCCTCATCTTCAAACTGTTGCTCATCATCTATGACCACTACAACTACTCAAGACACTGGTGGCTCCAATGGGAAAATGAATCAAGAATTCGAAGACGGATACTACTCAATGGATGACATATGGAGAGAGATTGATCAGTCTGGAGCAAACATTATCAAACCTGTAAAAGACATCTACTACTCAGAGCAAAGTTGTTACTTGAACTTCCCTCCTCTGGCTTCTCCAACATGGGAGAGTTCCTTGGAGTCTATTTGGAACATGGATGCAGATGAAAGTAAGATGTCGACTTTTGGTATTGATCAGTTTCCTCTCAGTTTTGAACATGGTAGATCATCGTGGTCGTCTTTAGTCTAGGATTTGATTCAGTTGGGATGTTTATATGTGCAGCATATATATGTTATCAAACGACCGTAGTAGTTTTCCACTACTGTACTAATCTCATATGTAGTCATCAATCATGCTATGTCTTTGTTTCCTTTCAAAGTTCAAATATGTTAGTTTGTAGATTGAGTGAAAAGAATCCAATGTGTAATACAAGTCAGAACTCTTTTTTGTTAAAGTTTGTAAGAAGTCAATAGTTAGAAATTAATGTTGATTTATGAGAAAAGTCTTCGAGTATCCATTACTAAAATGATGAAGAGTGTAGGAAGAAAAATGGAATAAGCAAATAGCAAGATGAGTGACCAAGGCATATTCATCTGCTAAATAATGAAGAGAGTATAGGTTTGACTTGTAAAGCTTAAGCCAACTTTGTGAAAAAAGAATGTATTCTTCTACTTTATCATCTTATTGATCAAATCGAGTATGATTTTTCTGTTTAAGAAATGAATCCATGAGAAAAAGCTCAGTTCCCACTCTTTAGTCTTTATGGTAAGATATCTTTCAATTTCTTTATTATATGAACCACTACTACAACTTCAGCTTTTCTTTTTAATATTGTTTAAAATTTCAATGAAAGAATACAAAAACAAAAAGAAGAAAAGGATGGCTGCTTAAAGTAAGCGAAAAACTATTTATCAACAAAAACATGTAGAAGGGAACCTAATTGATAATTAGCTCAAATAAATAAAAGAAGTAATATGAACTGACTAGCTGATTCATACACAAACAAGTATTTTGATTTATTTCTTTTTTGAATAAACATATAATAAATTTGGTAATTTGAAGAAAATAGTTAAGCATATATATTTCATAATGTGATTTTACATTCCTACATTTGCCCCACTAGAAACAAGAACTAATAGAATGATAAAATAAGGTACACAAAGACTTAGTCTCAAGTGCATAACAAGTTCATAAGGGCATCTCCATCCATGCATCTTAATATAAATTTTTTACAAATGAAAATCATAAAAATATTATTATTTAATTTGATAAGTTTTTAAAATAGTATAATAACTCTCTCCAAAGTTTCTAAAACCTTTTATTTAAGATATTTTAAAGTATATTTAAGAAACTTAAACAATTTTTTATTAATTATTTTTCTCTCTCTACTCTAAGAAATTTATGTTAAAAAACTTCAGTAAAGATAACATATTCTAACGTGAATCTTTTAAAAAAAACAATGTCAGAAAAACATAATCCTTATGGTGGTATTGGAGCTGAATTCGACGATAGTATTTATGATGGAATTTCTAAAATCATTTTTCTTTTTCCTTCGGTCAGCTTTAGTTTTGGATTACCCAGATGAATATGCTAGAGTCCAAAGGGCCAAATCATTCTGGAGAGTAATGGGATGATGGAATACACGATCACATCCCTATGATTATGGTAGAAACAGGTTGTATGATTTCTTTCGAGTTAATGAAATTTGAATCGGTATTAACAAATTAACCAGTTTAATTATTATTATTATTATTTTTTCGGTTTTAATGAAATGTTCTTTGACTTTTTTAGTACCGGTGAGCTATTTAATTGTTTTTTTTGGTTTTTTAGCTTTTATGTTTAGACGATTATATAAGTGAGTGAGAGTAGGTTTGGAGATGTTTTTTTTTTTTTTTTTAACGATTGTTATTATTGGGCCAACCCAATGGGCTTAGGCCTGAGATTTGTAATCTCAGGTTTGGAGATGTTCTTAAAAAAAGGATGTTATCTTTATCGAATATAACTTCAGGGTTAAACTGAAACTAAATAAATACTTGAGGGGTTCATTCGTATAAAATATTAAATTCTCCTAACTATCTAAACTACTAACTGTACGAGAGACTACACGAGTGGACTCATCATGGCCACACAGAAAGAAGTGACGTCACTGCAAATCTTAAACCCACACCGTCAATAATGCTAATTCAGACGAAGCAGCCACCACTATTCTTCGAGCCGCCGCCGCCGGTCCCGATCGAGGCCTAGAATCCAAATCTCTTCTAATCGGAGATGTCGCCGTTCGTCAAGTGTTATCTCTTTGCTTACAATTTTCTCCAAGCTTCTGCATGGTATCTCTCTCTCTCTCTTTCTCGTTTTCACTCTCTTTGCCCTTTTTTTTTTGTTTTTCATCGGGATTGTGTTGTTCTTCGCAGGACGATTTCGCTTCTGAGTATCTTGAGTAGCTTTTTATCGAACAAGACAATCAATGGCGCTTACGCTTCTGCTGGATACTTGATTAGTGAGTAGAAATTTTTAGGTTTTTTATGTATTTGAATCGATTTTGATGTACTTACTTGTGAACTTAGAATCTATAGTTAAAATGATAGTCTAGTGGAATTGATGATTTCCTGAAAATGGTTTGTGTTTGTTGGGTTTTGTTTTTGATTCGTTTAGGTGTGATGCAAACTGCTGCTGTTCTTGAAGTTCTTCATGGAGCTATTGGTAATGTATTGGAATCTATTTGATGTTTTTGTAATTGTTCCTTTTTTTTTTTTTTTGGTATGAATTATGAATTGAAACACTGATTGATTGAATGATTCTCTGTATAAATTCAGGGATTGTCCCTAGTGGATTCTTGTCTCCTTTGATGCAATGGAGTGGAAGAACTCACTTCATATTGGCAATTGTTGGACAGATCAGAGAGGTTTGTGTGTGTGTTTTTATACTCTTTTAAGAGCGTTTTACTGGAAAGCTGATACTAAGTTTCATCAGAGCTAGCAGTGTAATTCTGTTTTTACATTCATCTCTTATTTAGGTTCAGGATTCCCCATGGCTGTCAATAACACTTGCAGCTTGGTCTTTGGGTGAGGTGAGTCTATCAATCTTTACAACAATAAGACGGGAAAAATACCAATGAAAAGTTTATGATAGTTGAAAAGAAACATGTTATCTCGATGTTCTGGTCTGCGAGAATGTTAGCGAGACGCTTTGACACACAATGGCAGTGATCATAGTAGATCAAAAGAGTAATTTTAGCAGAATGGAGCACTGTCTAGGTGGAGGTGGAACGATGATGTTTATATACAAAACTAGTTGTCTTACTTTTCCTAAAAGAGCTAAGCTGATTGTTTGATTTGGATGTAGATGATCAGATATCCTCACTATGCTTTTACTTGCCTCGGTAGATGTCCCTATTGGCTAACCTATCTCAGGTGCAACATCATATCTTATTTATAATGTTTTTGAACTGAAACATTCCATATCACAGAATTTATTTTTCTAGTTAGAACGGATTGCATATGATATGTTTTACCATCCAGGTACACAGGATTCATTATGATCTATCCAACAGGACTAGTGGGCGAATGTGAGTTCTCTGAAGCTAGAATTCTTCTTTACATTTTCTTCTCGTTGACGTTGACCTTGTTTCTGCAGTGTTGATCATGTACAAAGCGCTTCCATATGTTAAAGAAAGGAATCTTTATGCAAATTTCTTCTCTGTTTTCCCCTTCAGTTACTACGATTTCCTTTGGGTATGTTCATCGTTTCCTTCAATAAAAGTATAAAACCCTTTTGGCTTAAGTATCGTTGATGTTTTAAGCAGCGCTTTGGGATTTTCTTTGAGAAAACCTCTATTTTCTTAATCTTCTTGGTCTCATATTCTTCTTTGGATATCATCATTGTCTTTTTCCAATAACCATTTTATCTTTCCATTGGCATTTTTGTTCAGGCCGTCCTCTTGGTGTACCCGTTCCTTTGGTTGAAGCTTTATCTTCAGCTGTTCAAACAAAGAAAGTCTAAGCTTGGAAAACCGCAGAAGCATCAGAGCAAGAGAAAGAGAATGTGAAGTCCATTTAATCGTCTCAGACATGTATCTCACCATTGATTATATATATGTGCACCAAACTGTTCCTAAAAATACCTTTGTAGTATAATTCATCCGAGACTTTATCAAGGTCCATCGAGAGAAGAAGAACGAAGTGAACAACCAACAGAAATCCAGATAAAAAACCAAGTTTCACATGGTTGATTCACAATATTATGTGTTGTACAAACACTATTCTTCATATGCGAAGAAGTTAAAGAGGTCTCTATGCATCTTCTTTGAAACGAATTCAGGATAAAAACACAATGTCGTTCATTTACATAAGCAATTCATATCTTGACATGATCATTGACATGCTTATGGTTAATCGTAGCATCATATTTGAACTCTTACTTACTTTAATCAGGGAAAGCCAATCCTTAAAAAAAGAGTGTTTGTTAAAGATGAAAGCATATCGCAAAACCCATAATTTAGAATAATTGAACAAGTTTTCGTTTTCAGTCTATAAACTCAATAAAAACCAGATAAGAGATTCGTCTTCAGTCAAACTATTTAACTTTTTTAGCTTTGGACGACCACCCAATTATTTTCTCGTTCTTCTCAGTTCTCACTATCTTAAATTAAATCTAATGGAACAAAAATGCTTTCCTCTGCTGCAGCTTTTAATACCAGTCAACTTCTCGTGCACCTCAAGGTAATGTGTTCGCACTTAATACCCCAAAAAGCGATCAATCTTAGAATTTTGCATAAACATATCAAATAGAAATATTCAATTCAAACCCTTGGACCGACTTTAATACCGACGTTGTTATCAGAAAAAAGTTCTTATTTATTGGCCGGAAGTGGAACATTAACTTGTAAAAATTGTTCAAAAAGTAAACCATATTCTAAGAACTACCTCCAATAATTAACAAATACTCCTACGGTTACTGTATATATTATAGTATCAGTTTACGGCAAACCAGTATATTTTTGTGAAGAAATCTAATTGTCAAACCGAAACATTAAGCAACGTTTCCTTTAATTTGGTTGTTTGAATACTTTATAAAATGTTTAGTTACGACTTGAAAAATTTACAGTCAAAAGAAAAAATTATCGAACATTTATACTTTTGGTAGATTAAGTCCGTTCTAACATTCAATCAAATGTCGTTAGAAACTGAACCATCGGACAGCAAAAAAACTGGTTGAGATAGAAATCAAATTGTGCCAACTGTTGTGGCCTTGACCATTCTAAGAATTGAACGATTAATCGTTGGGAGAGTTTGAAAATATTAATTTATGACAAAACATTTGAAGATATATTCAAATTGATTGGATTTGGTAGTCAAAGCATTTAGTATCGTCAAGTCGACTTTTAGACTAATCAATTCACAAGTGAAGACACGTGTAATATTTTCAAGTTAGGGTCGTCTAAGTCACGAAAGATGAGTGTTGTCGATATATGACTTGTACTTGTTGCTATGTGCCGTCCATGGAAAATGCCAAAATCACGAGTTCCATAAGTTTGATAGGCCAACTAAAATGTATAGTTAAGGCATAAATATAGCTAACGAAATTGTAAAAATTAATAATATAGTTTATTTGTATATAGATTAGGATGTATAGAAGTCTAAGGACTCTTCTCTTTGTCACTTTATGGTATGTGTCTTATTCACTTGTCTAAAATATGTATAGATAGATATATTTGACTCTTTTATAAGAAATGAAAAACTTTGGGTTAATTACTAGTTCGTTCATTACAGTGCAAATGGTTAGATTCTATTTTAAGCCAATGAACTTTGCTTTCTAGGTATATCATAATTTTGAGCTAACTTATATGTCATCAAAGGTATTGTTATGCTAATTAATATATCATTTTATAATAATGTACTAGTAGCAGTCGAAAAGCAACAAAATTGTGCGCCGTGAGCCGTTTAAGTGACAATTCTAATGTTTGATGTGGTAGTGTTATACTACTATATATTGTTTACGAAAAAAAACATTGAAATTCATACCACGAAGCTCGATAAAATGTTTTGTATAATAGTGGTTTTGAGTATTATGTGCGTAAAGAATATTTACATGAAAATGAAATAGAGTGTACAATCCAAACTAAAGCTAGCTAATGTAACAAATAAAGATATAAGTATAGAGTAAGTAAAGCTATACGTATCTCGTGGGGAAAAACCAAAAAAAATACGTCACATTAAGATATCAAATATGTTTCTTGGGCAGTCCACAAGCCAATCTAATACAAGTATTAATTTAAGTTACATGCAAACAAAAAAAACATACTGCGACCTAAATTGGACTGGTCTGAATTTACCCATCTTTTTGTTAGTTTGTTCAAGAGAATCCACTGTAATTATTGGGTGATTAAATGAAAAATATGTGTTTAGGAATGTGTAACAGAGTCAATCCACTATATTATTATCAAATGCAAATTCTTTTAGTTATGATTTACCATTTCTGAGCCTTAAAGATAAAATTTGAAACTGTCTGTATCTGGTCGTCTCGTCTCGTCTCACGGAGAAAATTAATTTATGTGGTTTGAATAAAAGAAGACTCCTTTTGACGTACAATAAAGAAGACTCCATTTTGTCTCCATCCAGAAATAAAAGTCACAGACTCACAGTAACACTTCCATTACCATTATATTTTATTTAGTTTTTTGTCATGAAACAAAAAAAGATGGAATTATGATTACTATACGTCTGTGAGTGTGACTATGCATAATTGATGGATTTGTTTGTTTTTTCCTACCGTTAAGCTGATTTGATGCTTCGTTTAGTTTAATATATCAAATCTAAACCTACAATCATTATTATTAGTTTAATATTTTCAAAATTGTAATGGCTAGAGAATATATAAGTATTCGTTTAATTAGTATGTAGTAAAAACTCCACAACACCATTAATTTAAAATAGACTGCATAGTGCCACCATCTTCCTCAACGAATATAATATATGCAATATTTACACGAATTTTTTTGAGAAATTATATATTATATATATATATATATGTAAAATAATTTGTAATTTATTGTTTCGTAATATACTGTATATATATGTTGTCGGCTATGTTTCTTGAAATAACAAAATCAAAGTTCAACCATTCACTTTTACATTTTATATAGGAATTTTTCTTTGTCACACTCACATGGGTTAACGACTTTTTAAAGGATGTTCCATAGAAAAAAATAACCGATTTATTGTTTTCAAACCAACGCACTGATATTTTTACACTGATGCAATGATATTTATGTAAATGCATATACTTACTATATATAGGTTCGTCGATACAACAACCATTACAAAGAATCTCATTCTAATTCCCCTAAACAGAGTATAGTTAACAAACCTCAATAGACACTACTGATCAATGGATGACTTATCTTCTTCTTATTGGTTTCATCAAGAGGTATCATCATCCTCATCATCATCATCATCATCATCATCATCATCACTTTTCCTTAATTTTCTCATACGAAATTTTTCTATTTTTTGTTAATGCAGAGCATTGATGAAATGAGGCAGAATCTACAGAACACTCTGTCCGAGCTAGAGACACTGAGAATGGAAGCTAGCGAGAAATCAAGAACACACAGAGAAGAAGTGAACCAACTTCTCCACCTCCTCAAACTCACTCAGCAAGAACGAGACGAAGCTAGACAACAATTATCACAGTTCCTCCTCTTCAAAACCCAACAAAACCCTAATTCAAGAAGCATCACTGAATCAAACAGCTTCTCTCAAGATGTATCTTCTTCTTCTTCTCCTTCTTCCTCAGAACTCTCCAGCTTCTTCAATATCCATCATCAGCCGCCGTTGATGAAAAATCTCGAAGATCCAACGGCTTGTAATCGTCATGAGATCGATCCTCTAGACGTTCTTGTGATGGGGAAAGCTTTTCCGGAAACGGGAAAGCTTTTGAAAGCGGTGGTTGAAGCTGGACCGCTTCTTCAAACGCTTCTTGTCGCTGGACCGCTTCCCAAATGGATAAACCCACCGCCTCAAACGCAATCGCAGCGTTTTGAGTTACCTTCTATCTCGTTCAGAGGGTCCGATGTTAATAATAGCAGTTCCGCGTCGGGGATATGTGATTCTCTGACGTGTTCTGGTGCGGTTAATGGATTTGATTTCGGTCCGAGTTCGGTTCTCGATCAATCAATGTTAACCGGAAAGAGGCAGAGATTAGAGTAGCGACGGAGCAGTTTTGTAAGTAAGGGTGATTGTTATTTCGATTATCATATCACAAACACTGGGAGATATACGTAAATTAAGTTGAAAGTAAGTGCAAAAGAAACAACAATCCAAGAATTGTAAAGATTGAAAATATAATTAAACTTTTATAATAAGTTGCCAAAGAAAAGTTTTAGAATACCAACAATTTTATTTATTTATTTTTTAAGCAATTATGTTCTTAGACTATTGAGATATTATTATAGTGCGATCATGGAAACAGGTTTCCCTGAATCGACAATGTTAAATTAGAGAGATCTCTATTTATAGCATCAACAAGATTAAAATTGAAGACATGCTCGTCCCAACCACCATTAGTGTTCATGTAGTACCTCTCAAAGAACTTTACTCCCCCAGTGCGTTCTACGGCCAATACCGTCGTACTTGTTGTTCCAAAGCGTTGATTGTCAAGCTGAATCGAAATGATAATAAAAAAGATTAGCAAACTAATGATGGTACGAGGATGGATGGATCGATCATATATAAAAACGTTAGATATCATAATTTCTTACTCCTGAGACAGGATGCCTAGCCATCATTTCCACATACATCGTGTCTTGACCACCCCTTTCGTCCTCAGGTTTACACATAAAGTCCCTAGCAAACTTGATAAGCGGTGGTAGTTGAACGTTTCCCAAATCAACAATCTCCTCATTAAATAAGTGTTTCAGGCGCATATCCTACAAAAAGAAGAGAGTTTGAAAGAGCTAGAAACTAAATGAATACGATTTTGACAACAAGACACAGTTGTAACTTGATTATTTATTTACCTTGGACCTGGCAGAGACTAAGGAATCGAGACCGTTGTAAGGAGAAAGTGTGTGCACACCAAAGTTAACGGTTTGTTTCACGACATTTGGCTCATGTTGATTTGGTTTCCTGATATGAACCATTGAATTTGAAGCCATGTCTGCGACTATAAGGCAATAGGACCACGCACTGTGTTTACCCGCTTCATGCTGTTCCACATGGTCGGCAAACTCCAATGGACTCATATTGCTCTGCTATCAAACAAAGAAACCGTTGTTAAAATTTATCTTTGTATGAAAAGCCCAAAAAAAAAAAGAAGGAATGAAAACAAACATTCAAGAAAGCAATGGGGTAAAACTCGCAGCCGTCGTTTGGAAGAAACTTGTCATCCAACAACGTTATACTCATTAGAAACGCAACTCGGCCTCGTTCAGAAATAGCAAACCATGTTCCGTCGTTATCTTGGCACCGACCACTCAAAATCTGTTCTTTCCAAGATGCCTTACTTATGACCCTGTTAATACATATATCAGAATTCAGGCAGACCATAAATCATAAAATCAAAAAACCATCAACATTATTAATATACGCAAGAAACGTCGGAATGAATTGTATTTTATAACTTGCCTGTTTGCCCAATTGTCTCTGTTCATCACAAGCGTCAGTTGGTTGTTGCCTTCCTCTGCCCAGTTGAATGCTACGATCCCCATCTTTCTTTTTGTTTCCTTTTGAAAGAATATAGAACTATTTGAATCTCTCTCTCACTTTGCACTCTTGCTTTGTTCGTGTAGTGATATCTTGAGTTGTGACCCCTTCTCTGTTTTTTATAGCCGAGAGAGATGATGGATGATCTCTCTGCTCTGCTTTGTGCCTTTGTCCTTTACTACTTCTTCTCTACTCCAACGTAACCACCCGAAGCGCGTGACAGCTTGATTTATCCATTTTTGGATATATCTTTTGCTGTTTTCTATCACCATAATACGCTCCATCGAGTAACCCATGAACCGTGTATCTGTGGTGCAATGTACCCTTACATATGTGTAAATTATCGATTAAAAAGTAGTGATGAGTAATATGAAAGGTGAAGAGTTTCAACAATATTCCACTTTTGATCTCTAGCTTTTTTTCTGTTAGAGATTGAGTCATGTCTATGGTGGAACTATCAAGAATTATTAATTTTTTCTTACTATACTAAGAAAAAAAATACAACAAACTAAGTGGTTTCTGGTGGTAATACACACGTTAAAGAACTCAAATCCAAAGGCAAACTATATTCTTTGGTCTTAGCTATATAGCTTTGGTGGTAGTTGTGTTGATTGTGTGTAATGAGGAGGAGTCATATGTGTATTAGATTGTGTATGTCCAACAATTTAGAATTACTTTTTTACTAATTTGAAGAGAAAAGTGAAACGAAGACGTTTAAATAAAGAAAACAAAGATGGAGATGAATGATGAGGTGGCAGCTTATGGTTCGGTTTAATATCTGGGCTTTGAGTTACCTTCTATCTCATTCAGAGGGTCCGATGTTAATAATAATAGCAGTACCGCGTCGGGGATATGTGATTCTCTGACGTGTTCTGGTTCGGTTAGAGTAGCTAATTCCAAGAGCAGTTTTGTAAGTTTGGGTGATTGTTATTTCGATCATCATGTCACAGACACTAGGAGATACATAAATTAAGTTGAAAGTAAAGTGCAAAAGAAACAACATCCCAAGAATTGTAAAGATTGAAAATATAAAATTGAACTTTTTTATAAGTTGCCAAAGGAAAGTTTTAGAATACCAACAATTTTTAAATTATTTATTTTTAAGCAATTATGTTCTTAGACTATTGAGATATTGTTATAGTCGCTATCAAGGAAACAGGTTTCCCTGAATCGACAATGTTAAATTAGAGAGATCTCTATTTATAGCATCAACAAGATTATTTTACTAACTAAAGATAAGTTATATTTTGGACGCTGCGATTAAGGTTTCTTCGAACTCTCTCTACTGGATGTTGAAATTGAAGCGGTGCTCGTCCCAACCACCATCAATGTCCATGTACCTCTCAAAGAACTTTACTCCCCCAGTGCGTTCCACGGCCAGTACCGTCGTACTTGTTGTTCGAAAGCGTTGTTTTTCAAGCTGAATCGAAATGATAAGAAAAAAAGATTAGCAAACTAATAATGATGGTACGAGGACGGATCGATCATATATAAAAACGTTAGATATCAAATTTCTTACTCCTGAGACAGGATGCCTAGCCATCTTTTCCACATACATCGTGTCTTCACAACGCCTTTTGTCCTCAGGTTGACACATAAAGTTCCTAGCAAACTTGATAAGCTGTGGTAGTTGAACGTTTCCCGAATCACCAATCTTCTCATTAAAAAAGTGTTTCAGGCGCATATCCTACAAAAAGAAGAGGGTTTGACAATAAGAGGAATGTCCCGTATGTAGTTAGTTACAAACAAGATACTTGTAACTTGATTATTACCTTGGATCTGGCAGAGACTAAGGAATCAAGACCGTTGTAAGGAGAAAGTGTGTGCACACCAAAGTTAACGGTTTGTTTCACGACATTTGGCTCATTTTGATGTGGTTTCCTGATATGAACCATTGAATTCGAAGCCATGTCTGCGACTATAAGGCAATAAGACCACGCTTTGTGCCTACCCGCTTCAAGCTGTTCCACATGGTCGGCAAACTCCAGTGGACTCATATCGCTCTGCAATCAAACAAAGAAACCGTTGTTCAAGTTTATGTTTGTATGAAAAGCCAAAAAAAAAAAAAAGAAGGAATGAAAACAAACATTCAAGAAAGCAATGGGGTAAAACTCGCAGCCGTTGTTTGGAACAAACTGGTCATCCAACAAGTTTATACTCATGAGAAACGCGACTCGGCCTCGTTCAGAAATAGCAAACCACGTTCCGTCGTTATCTTCGCACCGACCACTCAAAATCTGACCTTCCGAAGACGCCTTACTTATGACCCTGTTAATACATCAGAATTCAGACAGAGACCATAAATCATAAGATACCATCAACATTATTAACATACACAAGAAACGTCGGAATGAATTGTATTTTATAACTTGCCTGTTTGCCCAATTGTCTCTGTTCATCACAAGCGTCAGTTGGTTGTTGCCTTCCTCTGCCCAGTTGAATGCTACGATCCCCATTTTTAAAGAATATATAGAAGTTTTTTTTTTTTTGTTGCTATTATCTCTTGGCACTCTTGCTCTGTTCGTGTTGAGTTGTGACCCCTTCTCTGTCTTTTATAGCCGAGAGAGATGATGGATGATGTCTCTGCTCTGGTTTGTCCTTTACTACTTCTTCTTCTTCTCTGTCTCCAACGTAACCACCCGAAGCGCTTGACAGCTTGATTTATCCATTTTTGGATATTGCTTTTGCTGTTTTCTTTCACCATAATACTCTCCATTGAGTAACCCATGTCTCTGTGGTGCAATGTACCTTTACATATGTGTAAAACGATTAAAAAGTGACTTTCTAGTATCAGAATGTTGCTATTGTGACGAGTAAAAAGGAAGATGAAGAGTTTCAACAATTTTCAACATTATTCCACTTTTGCTCTCTAGCTTTTTTTTTTCTTCTGTTAGAGATTGAGTGATGGACAAGTCATTTGTATCGTGGAACTTATCAAGAATTATTAACTTTTTTTTTCTTACTTTTACTTATAAAAAATATACATCAAGTGGTTTCACACAAGTTCAAGAACTCAAATCCGAACTATTCTTTGGTGGTAGTTCGATTCTTACTAGTGTTGATTGTGTGTAATGAGGAGTCATGTGTATGTCCAACAATTTAGAATTACTTTTTTACTAATTTGAGAGAAAAGTGAAACGAAAACGTTAGAGAAAAACACAGATGGTAATCAGATGATGAGGTGGCAGCTTAATATCTCTCAATCGAGGATTCGGTTCGGTTTTCTCCTCGATGATCCGGTTCAATCTAGATTTGTTAATTTAGCTAGGGTTTCTGATTTTAAAATGATCGGTTCTGCTGTATAAATAATACTATGTGAGCTCGTTCCTGCATCGCCGCCATAATTAAGGACATGGATCTTCTTCGTCTTTGCTTTGCTTTGTTGTTCGATCTAGTCTTAGATGTTCGTTTATATTCATTCGTTGTTCAATTAGGTTAAGGCTTAGTGTAGTGTTATTGCCTCAATTGATTACAACCTTATTTTATTATGAGTTAGGATTATAACTTTTAAGTATGGTACAGAGAGAGAGAGAGCAGATGATGGGATACACTTGATCTCTGAACTTCACAGGTAAGTTTGCTTGTTGATAACTACTGGTTTTGCTGATGCTCTCTCTCTCTCTCACACACACACACACTCTCTGCACCTGATTTAGATTTTTATTCCTGAGATTGCTCCATGTGAGTCGTTGCTGTGATTAAGTAATGATATTAGAAGAGATGCTGATTTTGTAGTTTTAAACATGAGTATAGGAAGCAACCCGTGTAGTAGAGAGGAATGATTGAAGGATCTTTAGAAAAATGCATCAAATGTGTTTGATGAAATGCCTGAGAGAAACTTATATATCTCCCGCCATTGGTGTAGATGACCCTTTATTTATTTAATGTGGATATGATCGCATTTTGTGAAGTCTATTTGTCTGGTTCGAGCTATCAGGTAGTGAGAGTGGAGCAAGTCAGTGCGATGATTCAGAGCTAAGCACCAATATTGCTGTCATTTGGGAGATGGAATCATCAAGCTGTCTTCGTGATCCCTGCATTACATTACATTCATTCAAGTTATAGATGTGAATTTAATCAACTGATGTAGTGAAATGATATCAATGTATTGAAAAGTTGTATGATTAACCCTGAGAGCTTGTTGACTCATGAAGTAACTATGGTTGATGTTTACACAAGAATGAATCAGTTATACATACAAATTTCAAAAGTGTTTGTTTCTTATCAAAAGCTTTTTGTCAAGCCAACGGGTGATCGTTATCAGATATATAAATATGACCCATCTTCTTGCGTTTGGTCTCCATATACCTTCTGTTCTCCTTGGTGATTGGTGTCACCACTGGAACACGGCCAACTACAGCAAGCCCGTATCCTTTCAGACCGGTGAACTTTGCGGGGTTATTCGTCATTAGTCTCATTGTTCTTACTCCTATGTCTCGTAGCATCTACATTGGACCAACTCAAAACCAAAACAATTGAGAGAAAGCTAGTGTACTTGATCAATAGGCTACGAGAACCGAACCGAAATAATATAGCTGACCTGAGCACCGATACCATATTCACGAGAATCAATGGATAGGCCAAGTTCAACATTAGCCTGAACAGTATCGTGTCCTTCATCCTGCAAGTTATAAGCCCTAAGCTTGTGACCAAGGCCAATGCCTCTTCCTTCATGGCCACGGAGATACACGACGACTCCTCTTCCCTCTTTCTCAATTAGCTTCATGGCTAACTCCAATTGGTTTCCACAGTCACACCGCTCTGAGCCAAAAATGTCTCCTGTTAAGCACTCTGAATGTACTCGTACCAGAATGTCCTCACCATTTCCGACGTTTCCCTTGTCAGGATTCAGACAGAGACAAACACAAAACTAGTTTTAAAATCTGAGATGACACCAATGTAAATTGATCAAGATTTAGAAGCAAGTGGTGCTTGATTTATACCTTAACGAGGGCGATATTTTCGGTTCCATCGAGTTTAGAACGATAACAATAAGCTTGGAAAAGACCCCATTTGGTAGGCAAACGAGACACTGTGATCCTCTCCACAAGCTTATCTCGTTTTCTTCGATATCTACAAGTATATCAAACTTCAGAAACTTACTTGTATCCAGAGTTTCCTATCTTTTCAATACTGTAGATGGTCTAATTCTTTTCCGAACCTGATTAGATCAGTCAAGGATACAATGGGGATGTCATGTTCTGTAGCAAGCTTTTTCATATACGGTAGTGAAGCCATTGACCCATCTTCTTGATCAAGAATTGCTGAAAGAACAGAGACGGGACGTAGACCAGACAATATCATTAGATCCACAGAAGCTTCAGTATGACCAGCTCTCCTTAAAACTCCACCGTCTCTGTACTTTAGAGGGAACACATGGCCAGGCCTCCTGAAATCTTCTGGTTTAGCTTCGAGAGAAGAAAGTGCAAGAACCGTCATCGCCCTGTCTGAAGCTGATACTCCAGTTGATGTTCCTGATTTTGCATCCTTGTAACCAAGAAATATATCAGAACTCAGAAGCAATGAAACCCTTTCTAAGAATTATACATCTAGTTTTTGCAAAGGGTTACCACAGTGATTGTGAAAGTTGGAGCAGAGGAATCTTCATCTTCCATTTCGGGTGACATGAGTGTAAGGCTTAGTCTTTCGAGGTCTTCTTTCTTCATACCAACTGAGACAATCCCAGAACCATTCTTAATCAAAAAGGCTATGTCTTTTGGACTCGTTAGAGTTGCCGCCATGATCAGATTACCTTCAACTTCCCCATTTTCATCGTCAACTACAATCACAAACTGAATACGAAATAAAGTTAGACCTAATCCATACAAACTGAAAAAAAAACAGAACATTAGCAATTCCTATTCAAGAGAATCCCAAAGAACAAACCTTTCCTTGGCGTAGAGCTTGAAGAGCAAGTTCAATAGAGGAATAACCTGGAGTAGGACAATCTGGATCACCCTCTGCATCACTCACGAAGAAATCATCAGTCTCAGGCGTGATTTTCGCGCCAACTGTCTCAAACAACGACCCATCGGTTGTTCTTCTCAGAGGACTTTCATCGAACACGTTACGATCACCATTCCCACTAGCCTTTAAATCCCAACTTAAACCATCATTCAATCTACAGCAAATATTATTAACAAACCTAGGAGACCTATACGAGCCACTGATGAAGCTGTGAGCGAAAAAGATTCGAGGATGATGATATAAAACAGAATCCATCTACGTGATGAAACATATATATCTCTATTCGTTCTACGATTCGCTGCTTCTCGTCGTTGTTTTTAACACAACCCAAAGTTTTAAAAAATTTCGGACATATTAAGGTTTTAAGAAAAAAGTTCACAACCACGAGTTTAGGATTATCTTGTGTTCATGTGTTGTCCTCATTGGATTAAGTGGTGTTTCTCAAGGGGCCACACGTTGATCACATAAACGGAAACCCTCTGTCTCGTTTAAAAGGTGTTGACCTTTGTCTGTTCGCTGACGTGGCATATGTACTTAGAAAACATCAACGAACAGAACTTTAAAACGGGCGGAAATAAAGGAATAAAAGAAAGAGAAAAAGAGGACGGTGGAGGAGCAAATCGGATCGAGACGGAGAACTCGCCGGAGAATCAATCTCTTTACAGAAAAAGAGAGAGAGAGTTAAGAGACAATCTTTCTCCGATCTCACCGGATCAGCTGTTGTATTGTAATCATATCCGTCGTCTGGTTTTGTTTGAAATCACGGAGCTCTAAGGTGTGTGTTTAACAGTCACTAGTTACTGTGGGTTTTCGCATGCTTACATTAAGAAAGGGTGGTTGTATTGTGTGATTAGATTGGTTAATTTATGATTGGTTTTGTGTTTAGAGGTGGATGGGACATGGCTGAGCCGGAATCATCTTTAGTTAACGGAGTGAAGGAGAACAAATTATGGAAAGGTGTATTTGCTGTTTCCGGCATTATGTCTACTCTTGTAATCTATGGTGTTCTTCAGGTCTGTCTTTGTTTTCAAAAGATTCAATCTTTGTTTGGAAAGTTTCTTCCTTTTCTTCTGTTAAATATGATTTAGGACTTTTCTGTGGGTTTTTTTGTTGTTGTAATTTTTGTAGGAGAAGATAATGAGAGTTCCTTATGGAGTAAACAAGGAGTTTTTTAAGCACTCTTTGTTTCTTGTTTTCTGCAATCGGCTCACTACTTCAGCTGTCTCTGCTTGTGCTTTACTGGTGAACTAGCAAAAACCCCAACTTTGTGTTTTATATTTTATACTTATTACCAAAGTTGTTAAGAACCCTTTTTTGTGGGTTTTTTTAATTTGTAGGCGAGCAAGAAAGTTTTGGATCCTGTAGCTCCGGTTTATAAATATTGCCTTATATCAGTGACTAACATCTTAACCACAACATGCCAATATGAGGTAGGATTTTATCTTTCACCTCCAGCTTTTAGTTTAATGAACTTTGTATGTCTACTTTAATATATGATTTGCTTTTTGTGCTATTTGTAATGCCTCCAGGCTCTCAAGTATGTGAGCTTCCCAGTCCAAACTCTTGCTAAATGTGCCAAGATGATACCAGTAATGGTAAGTTGTAACAATTCTTTATATTAGTAAGAGATGGAAGCGCTCATGCGTTTGAGTTTAGCATCAACATTCGTATACTTGTGCGCTATACAGGTATGGGGAACACTCATCATGCAGAAGAAGTACAAGGGGTTTGACTATTTAGTGGCTTTTCTGGTGACCCTTGGTTGCTCTGTCTTTATTCTTTTTCCGGTATGAACCTGCTCTATACTCATTACCCCAATCATTATAAAAGGCTTCAGTTAGTTAAAGTATCACAATTACCAGGAACATGCAGGTTAGATGTACTGATGTTTGTTTATGTAAATCTGAGTTGTAGGCAGGAGATGATGTTAGCCCGTACAATAAGGGAAGGGAAAATACTGTTTGGGGTGTTTCCCTTATGGCTGGTTATCTTGGGTATGTGTATCCGTGTAACTAGTTTCACTGATTATATACTGAGATTTTGTTTTCTGATTCTAAAAATAGGGAATCTCAATACTTCGAATTGTGATTGTGTATTTGGTAATTGGCTAATGTAACAGGTTTGATGGCTTTACAAGCACATTCCAAGACAAACTTTTTAAGGGATATAATATGGAGATACATAACCAAATATTCTACACAACACTTTGTTCTTGTGTTCTGAGTTTCACTGGTGAGAATCTTTCTTGTTTCTGCAATCTTTATTGTTAGAGTCGCTTCTTGTTCTGTCTAGTCATTTTTTCTGGACACTGGACCATTAATCTTTATCCGTTGTGGTTCACTTCGGCTGGTCGTTTTACCACATGAAGAAGACTTTTTCTCCTCTTTCTTTCTCTTTATTTTGTTTTGTTTGGGTTAATATATGACTATTGATTCAAGCTTCAGCTGATGATTAGTAGGCTTAAAGTTGGCTTATATGTTAGGGATTGTAACATGTAATTAGTTGCTTCCTTTGTTTCTGAACGTGTTTCTTATAGTCAGTATTCATCTCTTCTTAAAACCTCGGTGCTTAGAACTTAAAAAAGAAGGTCACAACCTGGTCAATCATTCTTTATTCTTATCATTCTGTGATTCTTGTGTTTAATGTAGGACTCATATTGCAAGGGCATTTACTACCAGCTATAGATTTTGTTTCTCTGCATAGGGATTGTTTACTTGACATCGCTCTGCTTTCCACAGTAAGTTTCCTCTATTCTTCTACTCTTAGTCATTACAATACCTTGTTGTTTCGTCGAAATTAGTCTGATTGCTTCTTTTTTTGTAGTCTAAGGTCCACAAGATGCATGTTTAATTCATGATTCCCACTGATTGATACCTCTCTTGTCTCTTTGATATCCACTGAACTTCCCAGATACTAATTATGTGCAGGTTGCAACAGCGAGCCAGTTCTTCATTTCTTACACAATTAGGACATTTGGTGCTCTAACATTCGCTGCAATCATGACGACGAGACAGGTAAAAAGCAAACTCGATCTCAATCCGGCTAATCCATCTTAATAACGTGATCGTTTCCAATCTGACTAATCTGTCTTTATAAAGCTTGCAAGCATCATGCTCTCATGCATTTGGTTTTCTCATCCTCTTAGCTGGGAGCAGTGTATTGGATCGGTATATATCTGAATCATTTAATTTTTTTGGAACTTTACGGTATAGCTTTGATTCTCTGACTAACCGAGTTTGCTTGATCAGGTCATTGTTTTCGGATCTTTATACGCGAAAACTTTACTGAACAAGAACAAAAAATCACAAACAACGCCACCAGAGCCTACAGAGCTTCCTCAATACCAAAAGGCTGAGAGCTCTTAACGGAATATATAACACAATTTAGAGGTTTTTGCTCTTGATATAACCCTCAGAACAAAACAAAACGAAACTAGCCGTTAGGGAACTGAAGTTAGGATTCATAAAGACTATATATGTATCTGTTTCATCTTTCTAAAATTTTGTTGTTGGATCTCTCTGTAGAGTTGATTATATATCTTATTATGAATACATGAGTTTTTACTCCTTTGGGGATGAAATTGAGTTTCTTGTTGGTTAGTAGACATGTTATACACAATATGACTTAAATAGATATACTGTTTGTATAACTAAAAAACCTGTTCTAAAACTTAAGTTTATGTAACAAAAGAAAAGAATTGAGTTCATATTCTATTTTATATATACGAGTTTCCTTTTAAAATTGGTCTAATTTTAGATTGAAAAAGTGGTTAGAATTTCCGATTGACTCCCCAACAACAAGACTTCCGTTATTGGCACCTTTTCCTTTTACTTATAAAATTACCTTTTTGTATTTCTAGCATTTTATTATTATTATTATTCTGCAAAACATTTTGAATTATGAATATACCAGTAACATAATGTACCTGGTCGTCATCTGAGTAATGATTCAAAGAAAAAACGTATAAGAAATTGATCTAGTAAACATTAGAATAAGGTCTTCCCTAACATTTTTTAATGGTGACTGAAGAGTATCAGTCTTATATATATGGACTATTCTTAATTTCTTCAGATACTTGAATGCTTCAAACGATGAGATTCTATAAGTCTTTCCTTCTATAGTGTCAATTTAGAACTATCGAATATGATACTATTTACTTAATGTTTTTGATCATAACCGAAGGATGAAACAAAAACACTAAATAGGAGACGTATTCTTGAGGAAGTTATAAATTCGTAAACATACAACGACGAGGTCAAAACGAAAGGTCCAAATTTCACACCTTCGAATAAACTAAATGTTCGAAACAATCAATATCGCATCATATGATTGGTTAAGTTTATACGATTTTATATACACAAAATCATATTTTGGTCATCGAATCTAAAAAATAATATCAAAGGAAAGTTTATACATATAGGCAAATATTTTGGATGACGCGTAGTTTCGTTCAACTCACAATTGCCAATTCAAAGTCAAACGGTGCGTATAATACACAAGAAAGGTTTTACCTACACAATCTGCGTAATTAATACACCTATATTTGCCGATATATACACAAGGATCAGTCTAAATATATATGACAATGGAGGGTTTTTTGGAAAGATGACGTTGAAACACGTGGTTTAGAATGGGTCTTATACCATAGAATGGTGTGAATGTGATCGACCTTCTAGACCTTCATTTCACCGATCGAGGGATGTGTATGCTCTCCATTTGGAACTAATGAGAGTTACCGCACACATCACGATAGGCTTATTTTACGAAGTATATGATTGTATATAGTGTCAAACTCGGAGTTAAAAATGTCGCTTTAAACCAGCCAAACTAACTCATAGCCAGTCTAATTATGCTGCGAAATTCAATTTAACCCCAATTTAAATTAAACCCAAAAAGTTGCATCAAACTCTCTCTCCGGTTTATTTTGGGGTTTAATGTGAATTGGCACAAGAACAAACTTTTACATCGGAACACTCTCTCAGTCTCTCTGTCTCTCAGTTCGTGAGAAGAGAGCCAACATCTCACACATAACACCAATTATGATATCATCTATTTTTGCTAATTTTTATCAAATTAAATACATATATATATATATATATATAGAAATGAAATAGTGATCTCATTTTAAAAAACAAACACAGCAAGCTGATATCTCAATTTTAATTATTTAATCAGCAATATGTCAATTCACAAGTAGTCTTTGATGGACTGTCTATCCATCCATAATAGTATGCAACAGGTTAATTGGATAGACCCGTAAATAAACCGGTCAAAGTTTACAAGGTCAAATTCCTAATTTTATATTAGTCGAACCAAAAAAAACAAAAAAAAAAACAAAAAACAAAAACTAAGTGCTCTAAAAAGAGAACAAGTGGGTCGGCCGGCTCTAGTCTAATCCAAAGCCTCTAGGGGCCATGAGGGAATGAGGACCATCCATCCATATACGTATGTTTTTGAATTGCATGGATGGCTTTTAGCTTTATCCTAGTCGGCAACTTCCACTCGATCGGACTCACGTGTTACTTATGGTGAATCCATCTTTTTAGATTCTCTGTCTTTTTCACTGTCTTTTCCCGTTATTAGAACTAGGATGTCGGCCCGTGCGTTACCGCACGGGAAAGTGAAAACTTGAAATGATTAACATTGTTAATTTCACATTTCGAGTGAAATTTTTTTGGTAATTTTTCAAATGTATAATATAAAAATCATAAATAATGACTAAGATGAATTAACCAAATTAGTTAAATAAAATATATGTTATATATATAAAAATGAAAAATCGATTCACTGACAATAAGAGAATAATATTAAAGACATATAAATTTAGGTTTACTAAATCATACTCAGATAATCAATTTTAAAAGATATTCCCATAGAATAAAATTTGAATTATTATTCTATCGAAATTTAAACAAAATAATAAGAGAATTAGGGAGAAAAAGCTCATAGCTGCAACTGCAACCAACCAAATTGATTAAAAAGATAAATCTATGAAAAATTAGAAATCATCATGAATTACCTAAGTTAATACTTGAAAGAGATGATCAATACAGTTAGATGGAAATCGAAACCAAACAAAAGTTAGATGAATGAATCAATAAATAAAACAATCCAAAATTTTTAACAAAGATGAGTGAATTAATGTTGATTAATAAATTGAAAGAAAATAATACTCAGAATTTTTAAATTTGGAGGTAAACAATAGTCAAATAACAAAACTCTTTTCAAGGTCCATAAATGTGCGAAAACTAACAAATGTGAATATTGAAAGTTGGGAGTACGACGAAGAAACACAATTGTTGGATCAAAATATTGCAACTTTTAAGATCATTAACAAATCTAAACAGTTAGATGAGATAATAAAAATAATCTCATCCGTTATATTTAAATTGACCCCTAAAAATGAGTTTGCTGATTTTATTTATAAACATATAAATCTATGATTTTATTTATTAACTTGTAAGTTTAAAAAATACTTAGAAAACAATAAATTCGAAACTTATTTTTGTATTTCATAAAAGTTTATATATAACAAACAAAGAGGTGTAAAATATAAAGGTGTAAAACATAGAGGGGTGAAAAAAAATGTGAAAAAATTAATAGGTACAATTTTTGAAGATGAGGTTACGACAAAAAGATGCAAAAATATGAAAATAGAGACGTGTGAAACAAAAAGGTGTGAAACAAAAAGATGCAAAAACTAACAATTGCAAACATTGAAATCAAGAGGTACGACGAAGAAACACAATTGTTGGATCAAAACACTGCAACATTATATAACAGCAGCAGTGGGTGCAACAAGCAATGTTGGACCAAAACTTTCAGTTTGAGATCATTAACAAAGGTGAGATCATTAATAATACTGAACAAAGGTGTAAAATATAAAGGTGTAAAACATAGAGGTGTGAAAAAATGTGAAAAATTAATAGGTGCGATATTTGAAAGATGGGGGTACGACGAAGAGATGCAAAAATATGAAAAACTCTTTTCAAAGTCCATAAAAATGTATATATATAAATACAAAGAGTGTGAAAACAAAGTGTGAAACAAAAGGTGCGAAAACTAACAGTGCAACCATTGAAAGTTAGTGGTACAACGAAGAAACACAATTGTTGGATCAAAACATGCAACTTTATATAAACAAAGAGGTGTAAAACAAAGGGTGTGAAAACTAACGGGTGCCAACATGGAAAGTTGGAGGTGCAACGAAGAAACACAATTGTTGGACCAAAACTTTGCAACTGAGATCATTAACAAAGGGTGAGATCATTAATAATACTCAAAAACAAACTTTTTCAATGTACATAAAATCTGTATATATATAAACAAATGTGAAAACAAAGAGTGTGAAACAAAAGATGCGAAAACTAACAAGTGCAACCACCAAAGCTAGGGGTACAACGAAGAAACACAATTGTTGGATCAAAACATTGCAACTTTATATAAACCAAGAGGCGTAAAACAAAAGGGTGTGAAAACTAACGGGTGCCAACATGGAAAGTTGGAGGTGCAACGAAGAAACACAATTGTTGGACCAAAACTTTGCAACTTTGAGATCATTAACAGGGTGAGATCATTAATAATACTCAAAGAAAAACTCTTTTCAATGTACATAAAATCGTATATATATAAAAACAAAGAGTGTGAAAACAAAGAGGTGTGAAACAAAAGGTGCGAAAACTAACAAGTGCAACCAAGCTAGGGGTACAACGAAGAAACACAATTGTTGGATCAAACATTGCAACTTTATATAAACAAAGAGGTGTAAAACAAGGGTGTGAAAACTAACGGGTGCCAACATGGAAAGCTGGGGATGCAACGAAGAAACACAATTGTTGGACCAAAACTTTGGCTTTGAGATCATTAACAATGGGTGAGATCATTAATAATATTCAAAGAACAAAAACTCTTTTCAAAGTCCATAAAAATCTGTCTGTAAATATATAAAAACAAAGAGTGAAAACAAAGAGGTGTAAAACAAAAGGTGTGAAAACTAACAAGTGAAACCATTGAAAGCTAGGGGTATGACGAAAAACACAATTGTTGGATCAAAACATTGCAACTTTATATAAACACAGGTGTAAAAAAGGGTGTGAAAACTAGGTGTCAACATGGAAAGCTGGGTGCAACGAAGAAACACAATTGTTGGACCAAAACATTGCAATTTTTGAGATCATTAACAAAAGGTTTAAAAGGTGCGATTTTTAAAAGATGGGGGTACGGCGAAGAAACACGATTATTAGAAGAAAAAACTTGCACCTATTGGGATCATTAATAATTTTAAACCGTTCGATGAGATAATAGAAATAATCTCATCCGTTAGATTAAAGTTGACCTTATTTAGTACTCAGAAAATAATTTTTCAAAATTTGTTTATGTAGTCAAGAAAAGTTTATATATAATAAACAAAGAGGTGTAAGACATAGCGGTGTGAAATGTAAAGGTGTAAAAATTAAGAGATGTGAAACATGGAGGTACAACAAAGAGGTGTAACACATAGAGGTGTGAAATAAAAATGTGTAAAAATTAATGGATGTGATTTTTGAAACCAGGAGGTACAACAAAGAGATGCAAAAATTAAGAGGTGTGATCTTTGAAAGATGGGGGTGCGAAGAAAAGACACAATTAATAATTTTAAACCGTTGGATTAAATGGGAATTAATCTCATTCGTTGGATTAAAAGTTGACACAAAAAAGTGGGTTTGCTATTATATATAGAAATAATCTCATCCGTTAGATTAAAGTTGACCTTACTTAGTACTCAGAAAATAATTTTTCAAAACTTGTTTATGTAGTCAAGAAAATTTTATATATAATAAACAAAGAGGTGTAAGACATAGCGGTGTGAAATGTAAAGGTGTAAAAATTAAGAGATGTGAAACATGGAGGTACAACAAAGAGGTGTAACACAAAGAGGTGTGAAATAAAAATGTGTAAAAATTAATGGATGTGATTTTTGAAACCAGGAGGTACAACAAAGAGATGCAAAAATTAAGAGGTGTGATCTTTGAAAAATGGGGGTGCGAAGAAAAGACATAATTAATAATTTTAAACCGTTGGATTAAATGGAAATTAATCTCATCCGTTGGATTAAAAGTTGACACAAAAAAGTGGGTTTGCTATTATATATAGATTAATTTACTTTTCCACGACAAAATTAAAAAAAGAAACAATTATTGTAATTTTTCCGTTACCTAACTAATTTCCAGAACAAATACTACAATAATAACATAAAATATTCTTCAAACACATAATTACATATTTAGAATATCATTCATGCTACCTTCCCTCACGTTGATTTTTGTTAACTTCCACTTCGTTTGATTGTCGGTTGGATTAGCTTTTTTTAGTTAAAAGGATGGTCGGTCGATTACTGTCATTTTATATCATATTATGAAACCACTTAAATCTAAGACAACTGCTCTTAATTTATCAGAAAACTACCGAATTAAAGCTTAATTAAAACCCCATGTTGATTTTTGAGTCATGTAAAATAATTGATATATTTGTTGTCACATAAAACCATTAACGTTTAACAATGAGTAACGATTAAGACTAAAACTACAGTGGAACTGTGGAAGGATCATCGTTTTATCATATATTAGATTTGTATGAAATGTAAGATGTAGTTTAACGTTTCTTATGACTGTTGGGACATATCTAATTGTAATAAATAATTAAATCAAAGACTCTTAATTTAACTTACATGTTTGATTGTTAAGTTTATATTTAACATATGGTACTAATGTATATTTTAAAATGGTTTTATAGATGGAAAATTGTGTATTGTCTTCTTTTGCCTGGTCTATTAAAAGCATAATTAAAAAGAGAGAGAGATTGAGAAAAAGTTTATAAATAGTGTTAGTCGTGTTATGGCTAATTTAGGATCTTTGAACATCTTATTAAAAGAAATCTGTGGATTGCCATTTATGTGGCGGCAGGACGTAATAACGTAATAATTATTCAACTTATACATAAACAGAAAGAAAAGGAACCTTCCTCACAATTGAACCTAGAGAGCTAACTAAAACTCTAGCTTATGTGTTGTAAAAAAGCTAATCAACAGTTGCATTCTATAATCAATGCAATTAATAACACCATACAGAAAAGATCAAGCTGTTTACATAAAAAAAAAACAGACAAAACAAAACTGTATCACACGGACTAATTAACATCAATGTTATTATCATACTACAAAATTTTTGCTGTGCCTTGTGATTTTGTGCACGAGAGTTTCCTAGAATGTAAGATCGATCATCAGTTATAATAATTTTTATATAGAAGGGTCTACACTCAACAATGTTGATTCTCTCTTTTTGTTCTTTGGTTTCAACAACTCTCCCAAACTAATTGTTAATAGTTTTTTTAATCAATAATCATCGATGACGTACTTAGACTTAGTACTACATAAACTCAAACAAAGCCTAGGATTTTCAGCTAATCAATACAAAAAAGATTAATAGAGTTTGGCAATTTCGTGACAGTTAACATCTTTTAAGATATTTTTTAACATTGTAAAAGAATTGATCATTCTTTTTGGTTGGTGTAAAGTTGGAATAAACGACACTAGTACTAAAATTTTACATTTAATATCAGTAAATAATAGTACTCCTTGTCGAAACGGTAACTTTAACATAAAAATTCACAGCTGCAGATGAAGCCAATAAATGTAAATAGTTACTACTCTTTATTTCGTCAGAATTGACTAAACTAACCCTTTCTCTTTTGACTTTGTCCCCAATGTCTTGTCTTAATTGACACCGCGTTTGACTAATCAAACTATTCTCCATTCACATATACGTATATATATAACCGTATCTCTCTCTTTTATTCCCCATTGAAATAGCCGTCGTTTCTTCTAATTATATATATTTATCAGCTCTTCCTCCTCCTCCACCTTCCTAACCTTATCTATAACTTCTTCACTTGATACCATAAGCAAAAAACAAACCACAAAGAAACTTTCAATTTATTTTGCTACAAAGCACAAAAAGAAAAAAAAAACAGAGCAAGAAAAGATGGGGAAACACTTATTCCGATCATCACCACCGCCTGAGAAACAAACAGCTCATCTCACCCTTGCGGAATCAGCTGTACAAGAGTGTATGAGCAGTATCAACACCGTCATATCAAAATGGACTACTCCTTCTCTTTCCTCCACCTCCTCATCCGAAGAAGAGTTTCTCTTTTCTACCAACAGCCGCCGCGAAGCAGAGGAGTTCGTTGAAGCCGTTAGACATTTACAGAGCACGATGCACCGTTTGGTTTCCGTTAACACTTCCTCCGATAAACTAATCTACGCTCAGAACCTGATGCAATCTGCTATGAAGCTTCTCGAATCAGAGTTCTACCGTGTCTTGAAAGCAAACCGGGAATACCTAGACCCTGAATGCGTCTCCGTTCGTTCTTGCAAATCTTCAAGATTCACCACTTCGACTACGGTCAGTGTCTCCGACTCAGAAGACGAAACCACTTACGAAGAAACCACAGAGGAAGAAGAGCATAGATTCTCTGGTGGTGATGCTGACGCAATGGATGATCTCAAGATGATTGCTGACTGTATGATCTCAACCGGTTACGCTAAAGAATGCGTTAGGGTTTACAAAACAGTACGGAGATCGATCGTTGATGAGACTTTGTATAACTTAGGGATGGAGAGGTTCACTCTTCATCAGATTCAGAAGATGGAATGGGAGGTTCTTGAATCTAAGATCAAGACTTGGTTAAAAGCTGTGAAGTTAGCTGTTCGATCTCTCTTCTTCGGTGAGAGGATCTTAGCTGATCATGTCTTCTCATCCTCTGGTCCTATAGTTGAGTCTTCCTTCACTGAGATAACTCAAGAAGGTGCTTTGATACTCTTCACGTTCCCGGAGTACGCTGCTAAGATCAAGAAACTAACTCCGGAGAAGATGTTTAGGTTTCTTGATATGTACGAAGCTCTCGCGAACCTCTTCGTTGAGATCGAGTCAATCTTTTACTTTGACTCAGGCGCACCGGTTAGATCTCAGGTGATTAACTCGTTAGCTAGACTCGGTGACGCGGCGAGGTCGATGATGAACGATTTCGAATCAGCGATTCAGAAAGAGACATCGAAAGTTACGGTCGTCGGCGGCGGTGTTCATCCTCTGACTCGTTACGTTATGAACTACCTCTCTTTCCTCGCCGACTACGACGAGTCAATCGCCGCGATTTTCGAAAACTGGCAGCCGACGGTGGCGGTTCCGTTGCCGGATTCTTTATACATCAACGGCGGAGGAGATGAAGCTCAGCCGGCGGATTTGTACTCTTCTCCGGTGTCAGTACGGATCGCGTGGGTGATTTTACTCACGCTTTGTAAGATCGACGGTAAAGCTCAGCCGTACAAAGACGTCGCTTTAGCTTATCTCTTCCTCGCGAACAATCTCCAATACGTCGTCGTTAAGGTTCGGTCGTCGAATCTGAAGCTTCTTCTCGGAGACGATTGGGTGGTTAAGCACGAGGCGAAGGTGAAGCTTTACGCTGATAAATTCGAGAAGCTGGCGTGGGGGAAAGTGCTTGATTTGGTACCGGAGAATCCCAAGGAGGAGATGTCGCCGGAGGAGGCTAAGGAACTGGTGGGTAGGTTTAACGATGAGTTCGAGACGTCGTACCGGAAACAGACTTCGTGGGTTATACCCGACCCGAAACTTAGGGACCAGATTAAAATCTCGGTTAGTCAGAAACTTACGCTGGGTTGTAACGAGTTTCATCGGTTGAACCGGTCCGGTTTGGTTGGTGCTAACGAGACTGTTCTCAGATATACCCCTGAAGATATTGGGAATTACTTGTCGGATCTTTACTTTGGGTCTAGAGGCTCAGGGAGTGTTTCGACTAAAGGATCCGTGTCTGGGTCTGGATCCGGTACCGGTTCGTCGACTACGGGTATATCTCGTGGTGGTGGACGTAGTAGTCATTGAGATATTTTTTTTGCTTATTTTTTTTCATTATTTAGCTTTCTTAAAAAGAAAGACATTAAAATATGTGTGGTTACAAGTAATGTAAGATCGTATTCGTATCGAATCTCTTTATTTGAAGTTACGTGTGAGTACATATGTTAAATTATTGAATTCGACTGTTTTGGAACTTTGTGGATTACTCAACGACAAGATAATACCAATGATTATATTTGACGCTTGAAGATTTTAATTAACACGTATAGATAAAAGACAATTGTAAAGTAGCTCTCACTCATGTCTGATTTTAATTAGTGACTATGGGTCTGAGTCTGTTTGATAATCTGTAAAAGTTTTGGTGGTACATTACTCCAAGTTGGTAAGAGAAGAGTCCACACAATTTGAATAGAGTTATTATTATCTACTACAAGTACAACAAATTCAAATGCAAGTTGCTTGAAGAATGAATACATACGAAGCTGACAGAACAATAAATTTCTAGAAAAAAAGACAGAGAGGTTGACAACAATGGCCAATGGGACTATGGGAGGGTCGACGAATCTAAACAGGTACTCATTAATGCGTTAATTAGGCTATTCCCGATAAGCAATCTCACGTTATGTATATAATTCAATCTTCCTCATAATGTGCAAGTTACCCATGTTTGGAATAATTTGTGTTGCTGTTGCGGTTATTACGCCTACTTTTCCTATTAACTTTATTTCGAAACATAGATCATGAAATAGAGAACATGATTGATAATGTTTTTGTTTGGCCCATGGAATATTTTTATAGGTCCCTTGCCTCTTTTTGCTCTATGATCAGCCCATATTATCTCTTTAATCATATTCCATAGTCGAAATTTGCAAGGAAGAGGGAATTAGGGGAAGAAAAGCCAAAGTATAGTTTGCGACTGATTAATATTATAAAAACATTCGTTTATTCATTATAATAAGATGTTACATTCATATGATTATTCAGAAAAAAGCCACAATTTCACAAAACAACAAACCAAACACCACAAATTTAAGCACACACACGATTTTTTTATTTCAGACATGACACACCAAATATTCAACTTCATGTTCAATTAGCCGGAGATATCAATGGACTTGACTTGAGGCTTCTTCTCGGGAGCTTTAGGAACCATAACCGTAAGCACACCGTTCTCCATTGTTGCCTTCACTTCTTCCATCTTTGCATTCTCTGGCAACCTAAACCTCCTCATAAACTTCCCACTAGCCCTCTCCACACGGTGCCAAGTATCGTTCTTCTCTTCGTTCTCCTTGCTCCTCTCTCCACTGATCTGAAGAACGTTCTTGTCTTCAACCTCAACCTTCACTTCTTCCTTCTTCAGCCCCGGCAAATCCGCTTTGAACACATGTGCCTCCGGAGTTTCCTTCCAGTCTACTCTAGCGTTTGTAAACGCTGCCACGTCTCGAGTGGATGCAGCGTTTGCCAACGCAGAAGATGGTGTGAAGAGTCCTTCGAATGGATCCCATACGTCTTGCGAGAACGGATCGAAGACGTTTGATCTACGTCCTCCGAAAATACTTGGAATTAGAGACATGTCGTTGTTTGATTTTCAAGTGATTTTTGATTCTTGATTTTCTTGATAATTTGATTCTTGGTTTTTCTTGCTGCTTTGATCTGGTTTCTGAGATCAGGTAAGGGATCCATATATATAGGGGAATCAGTGGATGAAGACAGAACGTTCTTCAAAATTCTTGAATAGAAAAGATCAAAAGAACATGCTCTTTTTCTAAAACCTTCGTTTGTTGTCTAGAGTCTTTTAAGACATTAATCACATCATGAAGTGACCAGAGTTTTCTTGGCATTTCATGAAGTTTCGGTGGTTGAAACAAAAACGACACACAATCTTTGGCTGGCACGTAAACGACGTGCCGTTTTCTGGGTGTATCATGTTGTATTCATCCCCTTTGAATAATCAATATGGGCTCAGTGGAGCAGACCGTCTTTCTTAAAACCCCATCTCTTTTTTGGGCCCATTTCTCCATAATTTAAACAAAACTATATTCTCATTTACCACAGAACTGAGCTACGTTTTCGTCTACAAACATAGACACCATATTTACTAAACAGGTGCAGTATAATAGAAAAAGGAAATCTAGTTTATTTGATTCCAGTCAGTTATTGTGATCCAAATCTCAACTTATTGCCCGTTCATGTTATGCAATAAGTTGAGATTTTCAACAACTGCGATTACCTTGTTGGAAAGAGAACTCTGGTCGAAGTATTGGATTATATGCGAGTAAGTCAAGGTTAACCTCTGCAACTTACTCTACAACGATTATATGCGAGTAAGTTTAGAGTGGATTATATGTGAGTAAGTTGCAGGATTCTCAAAAATATGAGTATAGTGGCAAAAGCTGAATACGAGAACTCAGTAACCGGAAGTGAAATAACAAAAAAAAAGAGTCTAAATCAGAGGACAAAGGACATGGTCAAAATTGGAGATTAACTTCTTCCTTTCACGTTCCCTTAACTTTATACCAAAAGAAAATTCTATTAACTTTTTGTCCAATAACAGTTGATACCAAATTTCCAAGATTGTCAACAATCGTTTAATGGACTCTGTCCCCATTTATACAAGAACTGAGCCACGTTTACGTTTACAAACATAGACGCCATATTTACTAAACAAGTACAATATTATACTAGGAAAAGGAAATCTAAATTTATTCGATTCTACACAGTTATTGTGATCCAAATATCAACTTATTGCCCGGTAATGTCATGATTGGGCCAGAAGAAATGAACAAGGAAAGTAACTGCGATTACCTTTTTGGAAAACTTGGGGTTAAAAATTGAAAATAGTGAGATGGTTTGGTCTCTAATCAATGGAGCTTGCATGAGAAATAGACAGAAAGAGACAGAAATAAAGAGAAAAGCTTTACACTGTAAAGATGCTACTAATTGAACAAACCTAAGTGTCGTCAATGCTGCAGCAAGCTTGGTCTCTTTTCCATGAGCTCGTACTTGACAACAAAATGTTCCTGCAATAAACATCACCCAAAAAAAAATCACTATAAAACATTGCAAATTCTAGAATAAAGAAATAGGATATCCCTGCACTAGTCTTTGGCTTACCTTTCGGATTGTTTTGAACGAATTTGGATCGAGGTATTCGTATGTTCCCCTTTCATGCGTAGCTTGCCTGACTAAAGGTTCCCCAACTCTGAAGAACCATAATCTGAGTTCCTTGTGGTAAAACCAACCTCTTTCATAACTGCAACATGTCAATCAAACTCATAAGTCTCAGCCTCAAGAGAGCGGAGTTAACGAATAATCAAAGAACATGGTAGAGAAAAAAACACATACAGTTCATCTGCTGCGAATAGCTGTGCTTCATCTTTTGGCATACTGGAACAATAATTAGAGGAAATCAATTAGTTTAATTGGACAAAGATGATTCATGAGTTGGCAAATGTGACGTTAAATGCTGGTTTATTAACAGACCTGTAAAATGTGTAGAACAATAACTCATAGGAGAACCTTTTGAAACTTGCTCGCTGCAACAAACGGAAATGATAACACATTTGTCAACAAAATCGAGAAAAGAAGTGAGAGTCGTCAATACATCGTTGGTGCTACTCACAAGATCAGAGGAAACTTACAGTTAAAGGTGGAGGTGGTGTGGCGTAGTAACAATTTGGTACTGTGAACTCGACCTCGCTCTTTGCCGGTTCATTGGTCCAAGGGGACGCAAATGTCTTGTAGAGATTTCCCGTTGAATTCAAATCTAAGCCTAGCGTCGTCAAGTCTATGCCAAGAGCAAGTGAGGTCAATTCAGGATTGCTCCTGTTTAGTACATCTAACAAGCCAAGCAAGCAAAAAGGATCTGCCTCTGACTGTCCCGATTTCATCTCAGAATCTCTAAATTGGTTGATTGATGACATCTGTTGCACAGGAAACTGGGATTGATTCTGATGCTGCTGATACTGCTGAATAAGCTGGTCATAACCAATACTGGAAACTGCATTGGGAGAGCTTAGTGGTCTAAGACCAAGACCCTGTAGCCCACCAGTCTGGTATTAAATAAGAATTAACAATGATAAGAATTAACAATGATAACCACAAGATGATTATGTATTTGAGATATGCAAATTGAAGAAATTCCTGGCTGTATACAGATAGGGATAGGAGAGACTGCCACTCACGGATGAAGCATGTTGTGGTTGTTGTTGTTGTGGACGATGTGATGAATATGTTGCCCCCAAGTTGAAACCACCAGATCTACCCATCTGCAAATTTGCAAATATCCAAACATTAATTACCACATCAACAACCATATCAATAGAAAAAGGTAGGAAATCACTTTGTTAACTTTGAAACAGTCTATAGCTTACAGAAAAGTTTTGTGAGTGCATCATTGACATAGCATTGTCATGGAGTTGTTCTTTCTGATGCAAATCCATAGGATAATCAGAATTACCACCTGCAAAAAATCTACTACGCTTGTGAATGATCGATCCAGCATGTTCAGCTTACAGCATTAAGAAGCACATAAGTCCGGAACATCTATTATATTCTCATGCAATAAGCTATAATATGCGGCAGTTAATAAGTTTATGAACTTCCTTAGTATCTAGACCATCTGGAAACGGACTTTCATAAGATCTCGGAGAATAACACTGGGGAAAACTTTTCACAGTAGGGGAAACTAGAGAAGATATTATTCACTTTGCGCACATTAAATATGCAAGACACAACTTTATGCACAATATAATACAAAGTTATCGACAATTAAAGACCAGCACCTTTATATCCCGGTAGGGCAGGAAAGTCTTCATTTTGAATGCTGAACTCTTGGTTTTGTTGGGCAAGTGGGACTCCTAAACCTTGTTTCCTTAATGAACCTAGAAACACCACCACAAGAGTATGAGGGAAACATGATATGGAAAATCATTTTAAAAGATCTTCAGATAAACTGACTACCTAGTTGTCCTTGAGTGCCACCAGCAGATCCAGGACGACTTGTGAGCTGAGGAAAATCGTTGTTGATGTCAAAAAGAGAGCTGTCGTTAGAGTGATCACTGAGCATCATATTGTTAACTGACTGAACATGGTTCTGAGAAAGTGGGCCACCACCAGTATGATAGGAGTTCCCCAGCATAGACATGACCTGAGATCCTGTACCACATAATCTTGCAATCAGTTTTTTACTTCTAATTCCACATACAGCAGCTGTTAACTTATTGCATGTCCATGAGACTCTAGAGAAGTATAGACTACAGTACAAAGGCAAAAGAAGTTCAACTGCTGATATCAATCCACCTCCCTAAATGACTAGTTATTTTATGTTGCTATTAAGCAAATTACTTTCTTTACTTAATTTCCACAGCAATCCCTAGCTACTATACCAAAGACCCATAGTAAAAAGGTGTTCTCAATGTCCATAAAGCAAAATTTATAATCCGTTATTTTTTTACAGCGATATAACAAGACAAACAAGGCTTAGTTTTATCGACTTACAAGCAAAAAAAACTGAAGACAGCAAATGGAATGAACTGGACAAAATCATATATACCTTGAGGAAGTACTCCACCCAGCATTCGGTTCTGTCCCTGAACATTTATTCCTGATCCGCTATTTGCTGCCAAATTTAGTCGTGAAGACAGACCAGGAATAGACAATCCACCAGAGCTAATATTCCTCCCCAAGTTACCTCCACCAACCATGTTTCCCATTGAATTTGTTATCCGAGGACCTGAATTTCCCAACAATTGGGATATTCCCATCCCTGGAACACTATTACGATTACTGAGTCCTGCAGATGTAGAGAGAATACCAGGAATAGAACCACCAACTCCATTTGCGTTACTATTGAATCCAGGGTTGCCAACAACATTAAGACCTCCTCTATTTGGGATTCCCGCATGCCCATGTGAGCTACCATGAGACAACTATAAAGCAATCATCGTAAACCATGAGACATAGATTTAAGAACAAGAGCAGTTACTTTCAAAAAAATTTAAACCACATAGCACCTGGGAGAGATTAACAGGCAGATTGTTTGAAGCAAATCTTCCACTGGAAAAACTCCCGTTAGGTTGTTGAACCCCAGGAGATGGTATACTATTCATACTTGAGTTTCTTGATGTAAGTGTACCTTGCATGTTCCCGACATTATAGCTCCCATGAATATTATGAAGTCCCTGAAGATTTCCTGCATAAAAAAAAAAAAAAGATTTTAGAAGCTACATAAGTTGAGAACTTCACAAAGATATACAACGGTATCAAGATAAGTATTAGACCCACCGGTATGATGAAAAGAGGGAGACGGTGCACCAGATTGTCCAGAATAAGAAGCAGCAAAAGATCTGCCTGACCCATCTGGTAAGTTTGAAGCAGAACCATTGAGAGATGACTGCAAAAGGCAAAAAAAAAAACACAAGAGTTGAAATAGTAGAGATGGTACACATAACTAAGTAAACGATGATGTCCTTACAACACTAACATATTCTTCAAGTTCAAAAAACTAATATAAATGATTAAGGGGGAAAGGAAGGTTACAGTACATGAAGGTTTGACATTGCACGAACTGACGAACAATCACTCGAGACAAAATATCATTCGGCGAACCGCCTACAATCTGAGAAGGAATAAAACAACAACACACGGACATAAATAGCCTGATAAAAAAAGGATGAATTCAACCAACTAACAAAGGTGATTTTAACCATGGAGTAGCACCAGACTGCAGAAACTATATATTGTTCAAAGTAAGATTGATATGCTCATATTTTTATAAAGAGCATCCCCAGTAAACTAGCTTTTCATCGAGAAACAATAACAATGAATATAAATCTGCAACTAGTAAGAAACCACGAGAGGATCCAAAAACAATCAACGCAAAAGCATAATTCAATCAATAGCTAATTCCTGTTAACAAAAAAATTAACGAGTGAGCAAACACAGGATCCTAAATTGAACTACCGCGACGCAATTTACAATACTAGGATTTACAAAAATGAACTCAGAAAACCCTAAAACTCGCGTGTTTTTTAATCTGTTAACACACTCACCAGTAACAAGGAGCGTACCGAGGAAGAAGAAGGAGAATAGCACTGACCAATTACGCGGAACCCAGGAAAAGGAAAGGGTTACGATAATCCCGAAGAAGATTTTATGAAAGAGAGTAAAATTGGGGGAAAGAGCAGAGATTTTGATTACAATTTGGTGCCCTAAATCGGAGAAACGGATATTGAAACGAAGGAAGAGAGAGAGAGAGAGAGCAAGATTTAGAAAATGGGATCCTCCCCATTAAAATTAAATAAATAAATAAGAAAAATAAAAAGGAAACTAAAATAAAATAGTATTATTTTGTGGAGAATGATTGGTGATGGAGGGAACTTTCATAGGTCACGGGATAGGTCCTACGAAACCTTCTAAACGATTCAGAAGGTTTCTTTGTAAGGAAAGCTTTTGACTTCTAGTTTGCGGATCGATGTTTGGGCTTTAACCCAACAGGCCCGTTATACACCATGCTGTTGATGTTTTTTTTTTTTACTTTGTTTGTGTAATCATGAAATCATTAGTGTTGATGTTTAAAGTGCGTATAAAAGAGAAAAAGTTTATTATGTAAATTTCTGCAATACAAAAACCACTAGGCTAATTTTAAACAAAACGACAAAATATGTGTGTGTTTTTGCGAAGGGTTGTGTAGTTAAAGCTAAAAGGATTGAAAATAGTTTAAGGACTTTTTAGTTAAGAAGTTATGAATGTTTTGTTCAGATGTTTTTATATTTAGTAAACAAACCATATCATCCAACTACATGGAAAAAGACGTTAGACGTTTCAGGATAATGAAAACTACGTCCACTAATTAATATAATTCAATCATACAATACGTATAACCTTATCAAGTTTACAGAATATATATAAGACAAAAAACAATATTTCTAGAATTGTATATATGGACTAAAATTATCACTAAGTAGTCACTAAATTACTAATGAAACGTGTATCCCAATTAATACTTTAAAAAGAAAAAAAAAACTAAAGTTATGTTTAATCTAGCTTAAAGTCAAACACTTAAATTTTACGATCACTCGAACAGGTTATAAAAATATTTGTAGGTTCGATCATGAAATATCTAAATAATTTGATCAATAAAAAATACCTACATTTTGTGCTCTTTGAGCACATGATTACACGAGAACGTGACCCGATGTGGAAGACGTTTGCTGATGAATGAATGATCCCATTTTAGTCCGATCAATGAATAATCACGACAAAGCTTCTCATTCACTAGTCAAGACTTGGTTCATGTAAGTCATCTTTATCCTGAGGGATCTTACTTCGTTGGTAGCTCTAAGATAAATATATTAGAGAGTAGCAATACATCTAAACTTATAAAAGTAGAAGGGGTTTTTGTATTAATTATAAATCAATGAATAAAAACAAATCTGAAAGTCACTCTCCTAGTGACATCTCAACCAATTTTTTTCCCCTTTCTTATACTTAAATATATAGAGACTTGTTGTTTCCGGGCTCCAAACAAAATGTGTCGGTAGACAACAGGTCCACATATATATATGTTTTCAGACTGATATGTTCTTTGTACAACTTACATCATGCGGCACTGAACTTGGATAGTACACATGACACAAACACAAGCCACTAAATCTTATGTAGTTTTCTAGACAAGCCACTAAATCTTATGATATCGGTTTATATAGTGGCATCTTATCATTTCCGTTTAATCCACATAGATGACTAGTGTAGATGAAGGTGGCTAATGTCATCAATCTTTGTTTATTTTTAAATCTAAAACTCTTAAGAGTATTGAATGAAACAGATGGAAGCCGAACGAAAAAAATCAAATCATGTGCTTTGTTAATAAAAATACCGTTCGGGAAGTTTGGTATATACACTGGCGAAAAGTTCTCACAAACCCACGTATGTTGACTTTTCGTTCCAACCTCCACTACCTTCCTTATTTGAGATTTATCATAATAGGATTAATTAGTAAGAGTGATGAACCGACGATGAAGACAAAAATGATATGATAATTATAGTAATAAACAATAATATTAATAAATAAAGTTAAGTTATTGCTTTATCCTTTCTTTTTCTTTTTTTTAATAAAGAACTATTGCTATTTTTTGACACATTAAATGCGGTAATGTAACATACCACTTACGTTTGTGCAGTTTTTTATGGTAAAATCTGGAAAAACAAATTCGTCTTCTTCCTAAATTTTCTTAGCCATCAGAACAAACAAATTCAGACTGACGATTTCAATTCAATTCATCCGTCTCTATATTACAAATTCTGCTCATATCCCTTAAATTTTATTTGTCGTTGCATCTCTATGCACATACAAATATTAAATTAATATATTATATGATATATATATATCCCACAGTTCATCTTCTCTTGTTACCCACTCTGTTCTAAACACAGTTTCAAAACAAAACCCAAAAAATCTAGAGATCATTCAATCATCAGCTGATCCTTCTTAAGTTTAACCTTTCATGGAACAATTACTTTTCCTGGAGTTCTTGTCTTAAAAGGTAAAATCTTTGTTCTTTTGCTGCTTAATTTTTTAATTAGTCCGTTATGAATATTATTAGAAAGTTGTCATCTTTACTAAGACAAAACTCTAGATTTGCTCATGTTCGTATTTCCCTTGAATCTAGCCGATAGATTCTTTTGTCTGTTACTATTTATTCAGCCGAATTGTTTATAATTTCCAGGTTTTGTGAAGATGGGTACTGAAAAGTTTGGATTTTTTATCTGGGTTTCATTGGTTTTATCCTTAATCTGTCTCTGCCATGGATACGTACCTCTGAATAATTACCTAATCAACTGTGGATCATCAACCAATGTTACCGTCACTGGTCGAGTGTTCATGTCTGATAAGCTTTCTTCAAACCTCTTAATCTCTCCTAGTGAAATCCTCGCCGCGAGTAACCGCAATTCAAATTCAGATATTTACCAAACGGCGAGAATCTTCACCGGCATCTCTAAGTATAGATTCTCCGTCGCTAGAGGCCGCCACTGGATTCGTCTCCATTTCAATCCTTTTGACTACCAAACCTTCCAGATGGGATCAGCCAAATTCTCAGTTTCTTCACAAACACATGTTCTGTTGAGTGATTTCACTGTGAAGTCCAGAGTTATGAAGGAGTACTCTGTCAATGTAGTAGCCACGGATCATCTCGAGCTCACGTTTGCTCCCTCGGGTGATTCGTTCGCTTTTCTGAACGCCCTCGAGGTTGTATCTGTTCCTGATACGTTGATCAGTGGTGATGCTTCCTTTGCAGGCAGCCCGGGAAGTTTCAGGGGTTATCATGGCAAGCTCTTGAGACGGTTTATAGAGTAAACATGGGTGGTCCGCGTGTTACGCCTAATAACGATACGCTTTCGAGAATTTGGGAGCCTGATTCTGAGTTTTTAATTGAGAAGAATCTTGTTAAGAGTGTGTCTAAGATTGCATCTGTTGTTTATGTTCCTGGTTTTGCTACAGAGGAAACTGCTCCAAGAACTGTCTATGGTACTTGCACTGAGATGAACTCCGCGGATAACCCGACTAGCAATTTCAATGTGACTTGGGATTTCGATGTTGACCCGGGGTTTCAGTACTTCCTCCGGTTTCATTTCTGCGATATAGTGAGCAAAGCTCTAAACCAGCTTTACTTCAATGTTTATGTTGACTCAATGTTGGTTGTTAAGAGTCTTGATCTAAGCTCTTATTTATACAACACTCTGAGCGGTGCATACTCTATGGATTATGTCACGGGATCAGCTAAACAGACTAATAGAATCCGTGTGAGCATTGGTCCATCGACTCTTCACACGAGTTACCCTACTGCGATTCTGAACGGACTAGAGATCATGAAGATGAATAACTCCAAAGGTCAGCTCAGTGGCGGGACGTTTTTGCCCGGTGGTTCAAGTTCAACCACTAAGAAGAAGAACGTTGGTATGATCATTGGTGTAACGGTCGGGTCATTGCTTGTTTTAGTGGTTTTATGTGGTTTCTTTTTGCTGTACAAGAAACGAGGACGAGACCTTGATGACCATTCAAAGACTTGGATACCTTTGTCTTCCAATGGAACAAATTCATCCTCAAATGGGACTACAATTGCAAGTATAAATTCTAATTCGAGTTATCGGATTCCTTTAGCAGCGGTTAAAGAAGCTACAAATAGCTTTGACGAGAATCGAGCTATTGGAGTTGGTGGTTTTGGTAAAGTGTACAAAGGAGAGCTTCGTGACGGTATGAAAGTAGCTGTTAAAAGAGGTAACCCTAAGTCTCAGCAAGGTTTTGCAGAGTTCAAAACAGAAATCGAAACGTTATCTCAGTTCCGTCATCGCCATTTGGTTTCTCTGATCGGTTACTGCGACGAGAACAACGAGATGATTCTGGTTTACGAATATATGGAGAAAGGAACACTGAAGAGTCATCTTTACGGATCTAATCTACCTAGCTTGAGTTGGAAGCAACGTCTTGAGATATGCATTGGATCAGCTAGAGGATTGCATTATCTCCATACCGGTGACTCGAAACCCGTGATTCACAGAGACGTGAAGTCCGCCAACATATTACTCGACGAGAATCTCATGGCTAAAGTTGCAGACTTTGGACTGTCTAAGACCGGACCTGAGATAGATCAGACTCATGTGAGTACAGCGGTCAAAGGAAGTTTCGGGTATCTCGATCCTGAATACTTCAGAAGACAACAGCTCACAGAGAAATCAGACGTATACTCTTTCGGAGTCGTTATGTTCGAAGTTCTCTGCGCAAGACCTGTTATAGACCCGACGCTCACTAGAGAAATGGTGAATCTTGCGGAATGGGCGATGAAATGGCAAAACAAAGGACAGCTTGAACACATCATTGATCCATCACTGCGAGGTAAGATCAGACCAGATTCGCTTAGGAAGTTCGGTGAAACAGGGGAGAAATGTTTAGCTGACTATGGAGTTGATAGACCATCGATGGGAGATGTGTTGTGGAATCTTGAATACGCTTTACAGCTACAAGAAGCTGTGATTGATGGTGATCCAGAAGAAGATAACAGCACGAACATGATCGGTGAGTTACCTCTACGGTTCAATGATTTTAACCATGGGGACACGAGTGTTAACGTTTCTATAGCTAGAGACGGAAAGATTGAAGAGGAAGAGTCAAGTGTTAGTGATCTTTCAGGTGTTTCCATGAGTAAAGTTTTCTCGCAGCTGATCAAATCTGAGGGACGATAAGAATCTATTTACTCCTATAGCTTTTGTTTTTGTATGTGTACATATAATTAAACGATTAGACTATGATTTTTTTTTTCAATAACCAAACGTGTACCGGTTTGTTTTGGTTAAACCAATACCGAACCATTTTTTAATGCGGCGTCGTCCTTAAAATCATGTCAGGTCGATGAAAACGCCATATCGTCAAATCACAGATTAAATGTTCGCCGATATGATTTTAAAACGCTCGATTTCATAGTTTCTCTTCTATGCAGAAGCAAAATTGAAGAAATTTTCACCAGTTAATTCGATTAAACGCAATTTGGTAGACACAACGCCATTAAAATTGAAACTTAATTCGATTTATATTTCACCAAAGGAAAAGGCGTAATTACATAAAACGAGAACGCTACCGCAAACTACTAAACGCCAAACCGGAGAAAAACGCAAACGCAGAACATAACATTGATTCGATTAGAAATTCCCAGAAGAATACGCCGCTAAGTAACAAACAAACCCAGAAAACATTGAATCTGAGATTTCCCTTAACCGCCAAATCCGTAAAGAGTCCTTCCTTGCCTCTTGAGAGCGTAGACGACATCCATAGCAGTGACAGTCTTCCTCCTAGCGTGCTCGGTGTAGGTAACAGCGTCACGGATCACGTTCTCCAAAAAGATCTTGAGGACACCACGTGTCTCTTCGTAGATGAGACCACTGATACGCTTGACTCCACCTCTACGAGCCAACCTTCGGATCGCAGGCTTGGTGATTCCTTGGATGTTGTCTCTCAGAACCTTCCTGTGACGCTTCGCTCCTCCTTTCCCCAATCCTTTTCCTCCCTTTCCACGACCCGACATTTTTTCAGAGACGAATTAGGTTTTTTTCTCGAGAAGAAGAACAGTTAAGAGCTGATTTGGGTGAGTAAAGATGTGAGATTGGTTTTATAGGCAAAGACGGAGAGACTTAAGTCAGATCGGGTATTAGATCTAACGGCTGAGATGTCGATCCGTGTAGTTAATAAGAAGATGTGTGAACCGTAGATTTATTTTAATCAACGGTGAATATTAGTGATCCGCGAGAAGGAGTTATGGCCAATAAGAAGCGTTTCTGTTTTACATGCGGCGCCACGTATTAGCGGTAGTGAAGCGCCAATATTTTGGAACTTTTAAAATAAATTGCGCCATCAAATTTTTTCGAATTTTTTTCATATGCGTTCGTTAAATTATTTGATTTACAATTACGAAATTTACAAATTACCACCGACAAAGATTTCTAACATTTAAAATTTAAATTTAATATATAACATTTCATTTCCCTTTTAAAATAACACACTTCAGTCGATACATTAATTTGACTTAAAATAAGTGTTTTCAAACCACAGTAACAAAAACTATATAAAAAGTAAAAATACAAACAGAGCACACAAGTTCGTTGAGTGGGTTCATAACAATTGTGTTACTTGCAACACAAACTATCTTGCTCTAGGAGTCATCTCACTATCAAAGATCATGCTCACTTCAGGGGAACTCAGTGAATTCATGCCTTGACTCATATTTCTCCTCGAGCTTTCAGTCACAAGACACTCTTTTAGTTCAATAACAACATGAGACATGGTTGGTCGCTTTGCTGAAGTAGGATTTGCGCACGACATTGCCAGTTCGAGAGCTCTCCAAGCAGAGAGAGAATCATAGTCCCCGTTCAGCTTTGGATCCATGATCTTAGCAATATCTCCACCGTTAAGCTGAGACTCAACCCATTGTGTTATGTGAGACTTTGCGCGGTTTCGATCAATCACTGCTTGATTAGAGATCATTTCTAATAGCACAATCCCAAAACTGTACACATCACTTTTCTCACCTAACCGGCTTGTGTGGTAATATCTGCAAAGGCAAGAACAATGTTTAGTCTCTTCAAGCAATGAAGAATGAAGGTTAGAAAAGTTTCAGCAGAAGTGTGTGTTGATACTTGATACTTACTCTGGATCAAGGTAACCAGGAGTACCAGCAATCACCGTCGAAACATGAGAGTCACCTCCAACTGGGAAAGACCTAGAGAGCCCAAAATCAGCGAGTTTGGCCTTATAATGTTCGTCCAACAATATGTTTGTAGTTTTGACATCTCTGTGAACCATTGGTGGTGTGCATCCAATGTGTAAGTACTCCAAACCTATGCAAATGATTCATCCATATGAAATGATTATATTGTAGGATTAAAGGATTCTAGTTCTAGAATGTAAGTATGTAACTTGTTACAAACCTAGTGCTGCCTCCACAGCTATTCTTAGCCGAGTACCCCAATTGATGACGATGGTTTTACCTCCTTTTCCTGTATATTATATCATTAGATCCTATCATGTTTGCGGGAAGAACAACTATATTTTCATGAGTTCCTAAAACATACGAAAGTATAAAACCTTAAAAATACACCAAATTTTACCTGACAGATGTTGTCTTAAGTCCCCATTGGGTACGTATTCGTAGATGAGTGCTAAGTGGTCTCCTTCATCACAATATCCTACAAGGCTTACCAAATTTGTATGGTGAACTCTCAGAAGAAGATCAACCTAATGCAAAAAAAAAACAAGAAAAATCCATAAGTGATGTTAAAAAAAACAGATCGTAATTGGTAATATCATGTACTAATTAATACCTCTGCCTTGAACTCTTTATAGCCTTGAGTTGATGATTGAGACAGTAGCTTAACAGCTACCTGTTCAGAACCATTTACAGTACCGTGACAGACAACGCCAAATCCTCCTTCGCCTACAACTCTTTCGAAATTATTTGTCATATTCATAACCTCTGGATAAGTAAACTTTCTCTTTTTCGTCGGAGTAGCATATGTATAATCCATTGCTGGCCTACTTGAAGTCGGGTGAACAACTGTTAGATAAAGATTTAGGGGTTAGTAAAAATCATGTTTTAACGAGATTTATCCGTTTTCTAGTTTGATATGTCTAAATCTTGCGTAGATACCTTCAACAGCCGACGGCTTTTTCTTTCTGAAAATAAGAAAAAGAACCAACACAACAATGAGGATGGCCGCAGAAGCAACTGATGCAACAATTGGCACAAGAACTTTTGTCTTTTGTGGTTTTGTAGGTGATCCAGGGAGAATAAGCCTTGGGTTTCCTTGATAACTATACAAGAAACAAGTGTTTTTTTTTTTAGTTTGTTAAGCAATCACACAAAAAGGTTGTGGATAATAACTGAGAAAGGTTGATAAATTATGTAGGAAGATTCTTACGATAGCTCGAGTCCTTTCCTTTGTAGAGATTGAGGAATTGTACCGTTAAGATCGTTCCCGCTTAAATTTCTGCATAAAAAGAGAAATCTTGTAATATACATGAACATGATCCGAGGTGGAACTTGAAAACCATTGAAAAATTTGTTTGCAAGAAACTTACATGACCAACAACGATTTCATGTTGCCTAGAAATTCTGGCACCTCTCCGGTTAAGTTATTATTCGACAAGTCCCTAAAGTTTGAAAGAAAGTATATATACTATGATATTTATAATCCAATATTGTGCAAACTTGATCAGCAATAGACATACTTACAGCTTCTCTAGCGTCGTAAGATTTTGAAAGGCAGCTACTATGGTTCCGGTTAAACCACTTGAAGACAAGTTTCTGATGAAATTTTCAAAACCACATTTAATAATGATCATGATCACTTATAGATGTGTATGTGGGAGTGTATACTAGTGAACTTATGACTTACAAAGAAGTGATTCTTGGTGGCGTGGAGGTATCTGTGATGCTGCAGTTTAAACCGTCCCACATAAACTGTAGAGGTACGCATGGATCGCTCTGCCAATTGATTCTACTCAATCCATACGTGGCTTGGATGTTTTTCACAGCAGCAACTGACATAAATGTTTTGGTAATGTTAGAATACTCTTTAGCTTTTATGATTTTGTTTCCAAAGTACCATAAGAAAGCATAACTTTGAAAACACACATACCATCATTTTCATTTGTTTCAGACTGAGGAAACTGAATAACTTTGTAGACCTCATAAGCGTTAAGTAGAGGTGGAAGTGTTGATCTGTTGGTTCTTATCAGCTGTAAATTGCATAACCCTTCTTCGCAAGTATCCGGGTTTACACTTAGGACAGTAGTTATTAATAGCTTTGGAGGAACCACAGGGCCATAAAAAAGTTTCCCATTCAGTACCATGTTGAATTCCCTGGTTTCATTTGCAAGCAACTCTTGGATCTCAGCAAAGTGGGCGTACAAATAATACTGTTCACCGACATCTACTGAACCCCATACATTCGTCAATGGTGCAGTGGCATTAGTTGGAATGGCCGCAGTAGTGAGCGCCACTTTTGGTGGCTGGTAGTCATTGGAGTTGCCTACATCGCTAGTAGTGGAAATTTGTGTCCACTCTTTCTCAAAGAACGAAGTCCATTGACGGTCATAGACATCATCTGGGTACCTGAGGATACAAACAACATCGTTTTAGCAAAGGAGAACAGAGCCAAAAGAAACAGAACAAATAGCAAAACAGAGCAAAACAGAACAAGTAGCGAAACAGAGGAGATAGTGTTCAGCTGAAGTTGATACCTTAGAGAAGGACCAGACTTGCTAAAATATTCTCGATAGTAAAATTTCAGAGAACCAGACTTGGTGAGATAAGAATCTTTTCCCATCGGCCGTACTTCCAAAACCGATATCAAAGGTGTAGTTTCTCCAGTCTTAACAAGACAAATCTGCAACTTGTTTGATGTTGGAATGTGCAAGATCTCAGGACGTGAACCATTCACTTGCTTTTGCAAATCTATCGTGACCCATGGATTAGGTCCAAGATAAAGATCAAACGTGGGGGCAATGTCAAGACCATCATAGTTTCCATATACAAACCTAGCCCTGATCAGATGATTTCTTCCCTTCTCAACGTTTAGATTGTAACAGTTGCGTGTTCCTTCTGGAAAATATCTCAGCGTAGTTGACGGCTTCAGGAACTCAGCCTCCAGATTTGGTTGGATTCTACCAAGTTTTCCAGTCTGGATGAATGTTGCATCCGAAATGAACTGTAATCCGGTCCTCGGCTCTTTATAAGGAGACGGTTCATTTGGAGGTAGACCACAGTCCAAACTGATAAACCCTGTTACGAGACATAGAAAAAAGAAATGAATGTTTTAAAAAGAGAACATATGAATTTCCAAATAGAAGTAAGTTTAAGAATCAAGATAGTAATAATAAGGACAAGACGAAGAATATATGTCAGTTTAGACATGGACACCTTGTTGGCTCTGAGCTTGAGCAATATGAATGATGGTCAACGTTCCGGTTAGCAGCAACCAAATCCTAAGAGACCTCTCCATATTCTCTTACCCACAAAGGACAAATCAAGAAAATTATTTCCCAAGCTCTGGAAGATAACAAGAGAATATATAAGCAAAGTCAAATTGGAAACTAAAAGCAAAGGCTTTTTCAAGTCAATGAAAAAAAGAAGAGTAAAATGTGTTTTAATGTAACTTCACCATGAGAAGAAGAAGAAGGATAAGAGGATAACTATATATGTTATATGTTCCAACATCATATGAACTTGACTGGGGTCATCTGTGGTATTGGACATCAGTAAAGTTTCTTGGTCAGACAACAAGCATTTACCTCGGAAGAATCCGTCAATCACACAAGAAATATATTGAGTTTAATAGCCACTAGACTCACCACAATGATGCATGAAGAAATGTTCAGAAAGAGTTGACATTCTTATAGTCGTTGACTTACATATATGTAGTAGACCTGACTTTATTTCAATCATATGAATAAAAGTTAGAACCCACAAATACAGCACTAGGCACATAATGATCTATATATATGCTGCTGACTAAGATATTACCAAGCACGTACACTTTGTGATCAGCATGAAATAAAGAATTAGACCTTGAGCTTAAACAAGATGGGTGATTATTAAGAGGTTGTTTTTTATAATGCAACTACACCATTGGAGGACGAAGAATAAAAGGGAGATAAATGTTCCAACATCACTATCATGAAAACTGTGTACATCAGTCTAGTTATTAGTTTCCTGGTCAGGCAATATGCAACTGCTTTTAGTATAAAACTTCCAAAGAATGAATCAATCAAGCAACAGACCAGACTCGTTCAGCACTATGACAGCACGAAGAAACTAGTTAATGGTCGTTGACTTTTTGATTGGTTAAGATAACCTGTTTTTTGGATGACCCCAGTCCGTAGCTAGCCAGTCCAAGAGAAAACGACCATCTACGGCGGCGAAACCTGCATGCGTCAAGGGAAAGAGAAGAGCGCTCTTCGCCTTCAGTAGATCCTGTCGGTGAGAACTCATCATTTGTTCAATAGTCGACATTCACAAATAGTGAAGTTAGGGTTTTGTTGATTTTAAGCTGAAAGTGCAGGTCATTCAACACTTTACAGATTTGAACACTTAGAAGAATGAGACTGAAAAAGAGAATCATAGTGAAAAGGTTTCAGTTTCTTATTTTACAACAACAACACCCTCTACGATGGGCCACACTAAGTCCACAATCATAACATTAGGGTTTTGTTGATACCACCAAAAAAAAGTTAGGGTTTTGTACGGCGCCACTCGCCAGTGACCGATGGCCAAAGCAAAATAAAAAAAAATCGTGGTACTCAAGACATATATGAAGAAACCACAAAAAGAGCAGAGAATAGCAGAATGAAACCTTAATATATAAGATTGAGATTTTATAGTACTTTTAAAAAACAATAACATTCGTATCTGAAAATGTAAATAGGGAAAATTTATATATAAATTTTAAAAAAACATAAATTCCTTTCAACATTTTTTTATTTCCCTTTGAGAAACTATAGACCACAAGAACACAGTTCAGTCGATACATTAATAATTGTTTTCAAACCACAATAACAAAACATATACACACACCGGCACTCAAATTACAAACAGAGCACACGAAAGGTCCACAAGTAAGTTCATTGAGTGGGTTCATAACAATTGTGTTACTTGCATCACAAACTATCTTGCTCTAGGAGTCATCTCACTATCAAAGTTCATACTCACTTCAGGGGAACTCAGTGAATCCATGCCTCGACTCATATTTCTCCTCGAGTTTTCAGTCACAAGACACTCTTTTAGTTCAATAACAACATGAGACATGGTTGGTCGTTTTGCTGAAGTAGGATCCGCGCACGACATTGCCAACTCAAGAGCTCTCCAGGCAGAGAGAGAATCATAATCCCCGTTCAGCTTTGGATCCATGATCTTAGCAATATCTCCTCCGTTAAGCTGAGAACCAACCCATTCTGTTATGTGAGACTTTCCGCGGTTTCGATCAATCACTGGTTGATTAGAGATCATTTCCAATAGCACGATCCCAAAACTGTACACATCACTTTTCTCACCCAACCGGCTTGTGTGGTAATATCTGCAAGGCAAGAACAAGGTTTAGTCTCTTAATTGACTGTGTAGTGTGAAAACTGTTGATACTTACTCTGGATCAAGGTAACCAGGAGTACCAGCCACCACCGTAGAAACATGAGAGTCACCTCCAAATGGGAAAGACCTCGAGAGCCCAAAATCAGCGAGTTTGGCCTTATAATGTTCGTCCAACAATATGTTTGTAGTTTTGACATCTCTGTGAACCATTGGTGGTGTGCATCCAATGTGTAAGTACTCCAAACCTATGCAAATTATTCATCCATATGAAATGATTTATTGTAGGATTAGTGGATTCTAGTTCTAGAATGTAACTTGGTACAAACCTAGTGCTGCCTCCGCAGCTATTCGTAGCCGAGTACCCCAATTGACTATGGATTTACCTCCTTTTCCTGTATAATAAATCATTAGATCCTAGCTATCATGTTGCGGGAAAAACAACTGTTTTTTTCATGAGTTCATGAAACATATGAAACCTTAAAAATACACCAAGTTTTTTTACCTGACAGATGTTGTCTTAAGTCTCCATTGGGTACATACTCGTAGATGAGTGCTAAGTGGTCTCCTTCATCGCAATATCCTACAAGGCTTACCAAATTTGTATGGTGAACTCTCAGAAGAAGATCAACCTAATGTAAAAAAAAAAAAAAAAAAATCCAAAAGTGATGTTAAAAGAAGACTATTGTAGACTTGTAGTTGGTAAGAATGTACTAATTAGTACCTCTGCCTTGAATTCTTTATAGCCTTGAGTTGATGATTGAGACAGTAGCTTAACAGCTACCTGTTCAGAACCATTGACAGCACCGTGACAGACAACACCAAATCCTCCTTCCCCTACTACTCTTTCGAAATTATTTGTCATTTTCATAACCTCTGAATAAGGAAACCTCCTCTTTTTCATCTCGATTGATGGCTCAGGCAAATAACTATATGTTACAACACTTGGTGGCGGCGAGTGAATAACTGTTAGATCAGAATTTAGGAATTAGCATAAATCATATTCATGAGCTCTATTGGTTCTTATTTGATATGTCTCTCTTTGCAAATACCTACCTTCATCAGTCGGCTTTTTTTTTCGGAGAAAAAGAACGAGAACCACCACAACAATGATGAGGATGGCTGCAGAACCAACTGATGCAACAATTACAAGTGGAAAGCTCTTGCCAGGTGGTTTTGTGTGTGATTCAGAGGGAAGAAGCCTTGGGTTTCCTTGACGGCTATAAAAGGATATTAGTGTTGTTTCAGGACATCCGTCGCACAAAATGTGTTGTATGGAATAAGTACAGAGATATGTGGGAAGTTTCTTACAATAGTTGGAGTCCTTTCCTTTGTAGTAGAGATTGAGGAATTGAACCGTTAAGATCGTTTCCACTTAAGTTTCTGCATAAAAAAAGACTAATGAACCTCGTTTCCAGAAAGCAATATCCGAGATAGAATTTTGAGACGCATCAGAAAATAATCTTGAGAGAAACTTACATGAATAACAATGATTTTATGTTTCCAAGAAACTCTGGCACCTCTCCGGTCAAGTTGTTATTGGACAAGTCCCTAAAGTTTCCAGGAGAGAAAATAATCTGATTTCTTCGCAATACATATAACGCTTCTGATCAACAATGGAAATGCTTACAGTTTCACTAGTTGCGTAAGGTTTTGAATGGCAGATGCTATGTTTCCAGTCAAACCACTCGAAGACAAGTTTCTGGTGATATGTTCAAAACCACAGTCAAAAGTGTTGATGATCAAGCATGATTACTAACAGATCTTGAGGATCGAGTGTGGTGACGTGCATGAGGCCTACTGAACGTATATGACTTACAAAGAAGTGATTCTTGGTGGTGTGGAGGTATCCATGTTGCTGCAGTTTAAAGCGTCCCACCTAAACTGCTGAGGGACGCATGGATCGCCTTGCCAATTGATTCTAGTCAATCCATAGGTGGCTTCAATGTTCTTGATAGCAACCACTAACAGAAATATATATATTCAAGATGTTAAGAAATTAATTAGCAAGCAAAAAGACTGAACCATTATGTGCATAAGGTACGTTATAAAACACAGTGGAATTAACAAACCATCATTTATATCTGTTTCAGACTGTGGAAACTGAATAACTGTGTAGACCTCAAGAGCGTTAAGTAGAGGCGGAAGAGTTGATCTGGCGGTTCGTATCAGCTGGAACTTACATTTTCCTTCATCACAAACCCTTGGAGACTGGCTGTAGATAGTAAGTATATCTAACTTCTTAGGAATTATAGGTTCAGTCGACATAACTTCACCATTCCATACCATGTTGAATTCTCTGGTTTCATTAGTCCCCAACTCCTGGATCTCAGCAAAGTGTCTATACACGTAATATTGGTCGTTAGGATTATTTAAATTGGTCCATACAATCGTCAGTGGCTCACTGGCATTAGTAGGTATGGCAGCAGTTGCAAGTGCGTCTTTTGGTGGACCATAGTAGTTAATATTTCCCACATTGCTAGTGGTGTTTACATGGGTCCAATCTTTCTGAAAGTACGCAATCCATTGGCGATCATAGACATCATCCGAATACCTGAGGGTGGAAACAATCTTGTTTAGTAGTGGAATAAGTAAATAGAAAATGAATATTATCATTGTTTGATAGTGGAACATAGACTGTTCTTCTTCCTGTTTGGTTTGGTGTCTAGAAATAGTCTTACACCTTAGAGCCACAAAACAGAGAAAAGGAAGAGATACAGTTATATTGTAAAAAGGTTGATGTTAAATATTACCTTAGGTAAAACTTTGATTGGGTAAGATATATCCGGAAAAAGAGTTTGAGAGAGCCAGACTGGGTGATATAAGAATCACTACCCATGGGACGTATCTCCAAGGCTGAGATAATCGGTGTAGTCATCCCAGTCTTAACAAGACAAATCTGCAACGAGTTTGATATAGGGATGTGAAAGATCTCTTTTCGTGTACCATTCTCTAGTCCATGCAAATCTATCGTGGCCCATGGATTTGGTCCAAGATACAGGTCAAACTTGGGGCTATTGTCCATACCATCGTAATTCCCGTATACAAACCAAGCCCTGATCAGATGATTTCTTCCTTTCTCGGCCTTAAGATTGTAGCAGTTCCGTGTTCCGTCTGGAAAATATCTCAGCGTTGCGTACGGCTTCAGGAGTCTACGCTCCAAAGTTGCATGGGTTTTTCCGGTTTTACCACTATGGATAAATGTTGCGTCCGAGGAAAACTGTAATCCAGTTTCCGGCTCATTGTAAGGAGACAGTTCATTCAAGGGTAGTCCACAGTCCAAGCTAATAAACCCTGTCAAGAAATATATACAGTATATGGTAACAAATTAATTCACCGTTAACATATAGAAGTGGCAGGCCGATACAAGAAGGAGAAGAAGGATATGTGATTTAAGATGCGGATACCTTGTTGGCTCTGAGCTTGAACAATATGAGTGATGACCAAAGTTCCAATTAGCAGCAACAACAACAGCCTAAAAGACCTCTCCATATTAATTCTCTTACCCACCTAGGACGAATCAAGAAGATCTGCCCCAGCTCTGAAATATAACAGGAGAATATATATAACCAAAACCAAAACAGGAAACTAAAAGCAAAGAATTTTTATAAGTCAACGAAGTAAAAGAAAAGAGTAAATGTATTTTATAGTGCAACTACTTCACCATGGGAAGAAGAAGAATAATAATAAGAGGATAACTATATGTTAATTCAAAGATATATGAACTCGACTGGGGTCATTTGTGGTATTGGACATCAGTAAAGTTTCTTGGTCATACAATATGTAATTTACTTCGAAAAGAATCTGTCAATCACACACACAAAAAAAAAAAAAAGGTATTGGATTTAATAGCCACCAGACTCACCACAATGATCGATGCATGAAGAAATGTTCACAAAGAGTTGACATTCTTATAGTCGTTGACTAACATATGTAGTAGACCTGACTTCGTTTCAATCCTATGAATTAGAAGTTAGAACCCACAATTACAGCACTAGGCACACAATGATCTATATAGTGTATATATATGCTGACTAAGATTTTACCAAGCAGGTACACTACGTGATAAGCATGAAATAAACAAGGTTAATAAGAATAAGACCATCATCCAAAGATGGTTTTATATATAATGCTGCTGCACCATTGGAGGAAGAAGAATCAAAGGAAGATAATATTCCAACATCATTATCATGAAAATTAATTGTGTACATCAGTCTATGTTATTAGTTTCCTGGTCAGGCAATATACAACTTGCTTTTAGTATAAAAACTTCCAAAGAATGAATCAATCAAGCAACAGACCATACTCGTTCAGCACTATGACAGCACGAAGAAACTCTGAGGAATAGTCAATGGTCGTTGACTTTTTGATTGGTTAAGATAACCTCTCCCACTTACATACATATTTTAGTAAACCTAAATTTTTATCCAGTATAATAACCTGTTTCGATGACCAGTCAGCAGCGAGCGAGTCCAAGAGAAAACGACCATCTTGTTCAAGGGAAAGAAAAGAGCGCTTCGCCTTCAGTAGTTCCTGGCGGTGAGAACTCATCATTTTTTCAATAATCGACATTCACAAATACTGAAGTTAGGGTTTTTGTTGATTTCAAGTCTGAGATTGCAGGTCATTCAACACTTTACAGATTTGAACACTTAAGAAGAATGAGATTGAAAAAGAGAATCATAGAGCAAAACGTTTCAGTTTCTTATTTTACAACAACAACACCCTATACGATGGGCCACACTAAGTCCACAAGCCCAACAAAACATTACGGAACATGATTCAGTTGTCACCACCCACAATGAATTCTTCTTATTTTCCTCGAGACATCAGAGATGATGAGATCACAAAACAAGCATCAATATCAACAAGGGTTTTGTTGATACCAAAAAAAAAAAGAAAAAGAAGGGTTTTTTACGGCGCAAGTGATTATGATCTTTGGAATGCCGATGGTCAAAGCAACACATCTGAAAGAAACCACAAAAGAGCAGAGGATATGATCTGAATATATCAATGATCTATGAAATCAAGCAGAATGAAATTTCTCGACTTCGAGTTTATCTATGAAACCATACATAGTTTACACACTTTAATCAATACTTTTTAACTATTCTACAATTTTTTCTTACAAGTACCACAAATAGACAACACTGAAAACTACCTTGGAATGACAACCGTATCGTCCAAGCTAACGATCGTTTCTTGATATTCTAAGCCTTGATCCTTACTTATCCTCGAGTTTTCACACACAATACACTCTTTTAGCTCGTGAATTACCTCAGACATGGATGGTCGTTTTGAGGAAGAAGAATCTACGCACGACATTGCCAGTTCAAGAGCTCTCCAAGCAGAATTAGTGTCATAATCCTTGCCAAGGTTTGGATCCATAATCTCAAGAATGTCTCCTTTGGTGATCTGAAACCCAACCCATTGTGCTATGTGAATGTGAGACTTTTCAGAGGCTTGATTATTAATCACAGGTTGGTTTGTGATCATCTCCAATAACACGATCCCGAAACTGTAGACATCACTCTTCTCAGCCAACCTATTTGTACGGTAGTATCTGCAAGACAACAACGTGATATGTAAGACTTTAACCGTTGAACAAGGAACATAAAGTTTCAGAACGAGTGTTTGTGTGTGTGTGTGTATGAAAACTAATAATGAATACTTACTTGGGATCAAGGTATCCACGAGTACCAGCAACAACCGTCAATTCCTGAGATTCACTTCCACTTTGGAAAGATCTTGAGAGCCCAAAATCAGCGAGTTTGGCTTTGAAATTCTCGTCTAGCAATATGTTGGCAGTTTTGACATCTCTATGAACCATTGGTGGAGTGCATCCAACATGTAAGTACTCCAATCCTATGCAATCAAAGTCATCTACATAAACGGATTTATCAGGAAATCAATATGAAACGGAATTAATATTTTGTTCTTTAACTTAAGTAGTACGAAACCTAGTGCTGCCTCCAAAGCTATCCGTAGTCGAGTACTCCAGTTGATGATGGATTTACCTTCTTTTCCTATATATAAGATCATTAGATCCATTCAAGTATTATGAGTTTCATTAGCTATTGCTACATGTGAAATCACTTTAAGAATATTGCCTGACAAATGTTGTTTTAATTCTCCATTAGGCAGAAACTCATAGATGAGGGCCAAGTGATCTCCTTCATAGCAATACCCAACCAGGCTCACCAAATTTGTATGGTGCACTCTCATAAGAAGATCAACCTAAAGTAACGTTCATGTCAATAAAATCTTGAAATGCATAAACACATGATACTGTAGTTGGGAAGATAACAAAAGTATGAATTAATACCTCTGCTTTGAACTCCTTATAGCCTTGAGTTGAAGACTGAGAGAGTACCTTAACGGCTACTTGTTCAGAACCATTTACAGTACCGTGATACACCATGCCAAACCCTCCTTTACCTAAAACTCTTTGGAAGTTATTTGTCATTTGGATGACCTCTGAATATGTGAACCTTCTTTTGCTGTTCTTATTAGCAAAAGTAACCTCCCTATGTGAACCTGTACATCATAATAAGGATGTTATCATATCATGTTCAACTGCATTCAGAAGATTTTATATGTATTCTTATTTTGATGCCTCTGGCAACCTTGTGGAACCGTTGACTTTTTCTTTTTGAGTACAAGAAAAAGAATCAATACAGCAATGATCAAAATGGCTGCAGGAACAACTGATGCAACAATTGGCACAAGAACATTCTTCTTAGGTGGTTTTCTACATGGATCAGAAAGACAAAGCCTTGGGTTTCCTCCAACACTACAATAAGACGAGGGTTGTTCATGACATTTAATGCACAAAAGGGTCGTAGACAAATAATCTAGAAAGTTCAAAAGCTATGTATAGAAAGTTTCTTACGATAGCTTTAGTCCTTTCTTTTGAAGAGCTTGAGGAATTGAACCATTAAGATTGTTCCCGCTTAAGTTTCTGTTAACAACGACTATGATCTGAGTTGGAAATTTTGAAAAGAATTAATACATATGTTTAAACTTACATAAACGACAACGATTTCATGTTGCCTAGAAACTCTGGCACTCCTCCAGTCAAGCTATTATTTGACAAGTCCCTAATGTAAGCAAGAGGGAACAAAAGCATGAAGGTTTATCAAATGTATTCCTATCCATATATAATAGCGTATTTAACAATGGTAAATACTTACAATGTTTCTAGTTGTGTAAGACTTTGAATGGCAGCTACTACGATTCCGTTTAAACCACTTGAAGACAAGTTTCTAGTAAAATGTTCAACATTACATTCAAAGTGTCAACGATCATAATTACTATCAGATCTTAAACAGTGTGTGAGCGCCTGTGTACATCTATGATGCACGGGGACGGCAGTTTGATGGCACTGTATTTGTATTTGTACCACTAATTTGTATTTTTATTTTACGACTTACAAAGAAGTTATTCTTGGGTGCATGGAGATATTTGTGTCACGGCAGTTTAGTCCGTCCCACCTAAGGTCTTGAGGGACGCATGGATCACCTTGCCAGTTGATTCTACTCAATGCATAGGTGGCTTCAATTTCTTTTATAGCAACCACTACCATAAAAAAAGAAAGGGTTGTGATGATGTTAGAATTTAATATATGACTTTGTTTCCACACTAACGGTAAAACAAACCATCTCTTTCATCTGTTTCAGACTGTGGAAGCTCAAAAACTGTGTAGAGCTCAAAAGCGTTGATCAGAGGTTGAAGAGTTGATCTTTTGGTTCTTATCAGTTGAATACTACATTTCCCCTTTTCGCAAGTTCTCGGTGACTGGTCGTAGATAGTACTTACCTCTAACTTCTTAGGAACTACAGTCGACATAACTTCACCATTCCATACAATGTTGAATTCCCTGGTTTCATTTTCCTTCAACTCCTGGATCTCAGCAAAGTGTGCATACAAGTAATATTGGTCATTAGGATACAATGGAGTCCATTCCATCGTCAATGGCGCGCTGGCATTACTAGGCGTGGCAGCATTTTTTAGTGCTTCCTTGGGTGGAACATAGTTGTTGGAATTGTTCACTTCGAGAGTGGTGGAAATCTGAGTCAATACCGTCTGAAAGTAGGGATTCCAAATGCGATCATAGACATCATCCGGGTACCTAAGGGTCATCATAAGATAAAAGATCAAAGACTGGGAAGGAGAAACATACAGAAGAAGAAAAACAGAGCAAGACTTACTGTATATCAGGGATTGGCTTGCCACGGAAGAAAAATCTGTAATAAAGTCTGAGGGAACCAGACTTAGTGATATAAGAATCTTTTCCCAATGGACGTAAATCCAAACCGGATATTAGCGGTGTAGTTTCTCCTGTCTTAACAAGACAAAGCTGCAATGAGTTTGATGTTGGGATGTGTAAGTAATTTTCCCATGTACCATTCACTCGTGTTTCGATATCTATCGTGGCCAATCGATTAGGTCCAAGATAAAGATCAAAGACAGGGTTAATGCGAAGACCATCATAATTTCCATATAGAAAGGCAGCTCTGATCAAATATTTACGGCCCTTCTCTACACTCAGATTGTAGCAGTTCCTTTTGCCTTTTGGAAAATATCTTAGCGTCAAGTACTGCTCCCTGTTATAGTTCGGATTTTCTCGGACTTGACCAGTTTTCCCGCTCTGTATGAACTCGTTGTCCGAAGAGTACCAGCAATCACCGTCGAATGCTGAGATTCGCCTCCACCTTGGAAAGATCTTGAGAGCCCAAAATCAGCGAGTTTGGCCTTGAAATTCTCGTCTAGCAATATGTTGGCAGTTTTGATATCTCTGTGAACCATCGGCGGTTTGCATCCAACATGTAAGTACTCCAACCCTATGCAATTGAGTCATCATCAATATTAATTAATCACTTCATTATATAACCAGTTGAATCGATATCTTAAAAAATAGTACGGACCTAGTGCTGCCTCCAAAGTTATTTGAAGTCGAATACTCCATTTGATGATGGATCTACTTCCTTTTCCTGTATAAAAGATCATTAGACCCATTCAAGTTCTCCTAACAAATGCTACTAAAAAATTTTTACCTGAAAAATGTTGTTTTAAGTCTCCATTGGGCAGAAACTCATAGATGAGGGCCAAGTGATCTCCTTCATAGCAATACCCGACGAGGCTCACCAAATTCGTATGGTGCACCCTCAAAAGAAGATCAACCTAAGGTAAGAGTAAAACTCATCTAAGAAAATCTAATTGAATGCTAAAACAGATAATATATACTTTAGTTGGGAAGATAACAGAACTATGAATACCTCTGCTTTGAACTCCTTATAGCCTTGAGTTGAAGACTGAGAGAGTACCTTAACGGCTACTTGTTCAGAGCCATTTACAGTACCGTGATACACCATGCCAAACCCTCCTTTACCTAAAACTCTTTGGAAGTTATTTGTCATTTGGATGACCTCTGAATATGTGAACCTTCTCCTGTTCTTATTAGCAAATGTAACTTCCCCTGTTGACGTCCTTGGTGGCAGGTCTAGACCTGCAGTACATCAGAATAAGGATGTTATCATATTCTTTGTTATGTGTATATCTTCATTTAATGCAGCAGAGCAACCGACATTCACCAGATACTCTTTGGGAGTACCTTTTACAATTGTTGACTTTTTCTTTCTGAGTACAAGAAAAAGAACCACAATGACAACTGATGCAACAACAAGAACTGATGCAACAATTGCCACAGGAAATTTCTTCTTAGTTGGTTTTCTACATGAATCAGAAAGACAAAGCCTTGGGTTTCCTTCAACACTGCAATAAAGAAAAGGGAGAGTTGTTTATGATTATTAACGCACAAAAGGGTCGTCGTAGATAATATCTGAGAAAATTTCAAAGCTATGTAGAAAGACTCTTACGATAGCTCTACTCCTTTCTTCTGAAGAGATTGAGGAATTGAACCACTAAGATTGTTCCCGCTTAAGTTTCTGTTTTAAACGATCGACTATGATCTGAGTAGGGATTTGAAAAGAATTAGAATATTATATAATATATGTTGAGAGAAACTTACATGAACGACAAAGATTCCATGTTGCCTAGAAACTCCGGCACCTCTCCAGTCAAGTTATTATTCGACAAGTCCCTAATTTTAGCAAGTGAGAATTCAGACATGAATTGAATGTTTAACAAATGTATATTTCCCATCCATATTTATATAATAGCAGTTTCTCGCCTCTGATTAACAATGGTAATTAGTACTTACAGTTTTTTTAGTTTTGTAAGACTTTGAATGGCAGCTACAATGTTTCCATTTAAACCACTTGAAGACAAGTTTCTAGTGACATGTACATTCAAAGTGTTAGTGACCAAGATTACTAACAGATCTCTAGGAGTTCGCGTGTACTACTAAACTTAGTACTTACAGAGAAGTGATTCTTGGTGGCGTAGACATCTCCGTATTTTTGCAGTTTAATCCGTCCCACCGAAGCTGTTCAGGGACGCATGGATCACCTTGCCAGTTGGTTTTATTTAATGCATAGGTGGCTGCGATCTCTACTATAGCATCCACTGACAGAAAAAGGATTCGATGACTTTAGTACTCCATTCTGTGTGTACTAATTTCTTTACTAACATAAGAAAACATAGATTTTAGATGCATAGACCTCGAAAAGAAAGTCACATACCGTCGCTTTCATCTGTTTCGGACTGCGGAAATTGAATAACTCTGTAGACTTCTAAGGCATTAAGTAGAGGTGGAAGAGTTGATCTGTTGGTTCTTGTTAGCTGCAAACTGCATCTCCCTCCTTGGCAAGTTCTCGGAACCACACTTTGGAAAGTAGTTAGGCTAAGATTGTTAGGAATGATAGGGCCAGCCAAAAATTCTCCGTTCAATAGGATGTTGAATTCTCTAATTTCATTTGCCTGCAAGTCTTGGATCTCAGCAAAGTGTGCGTACAAGTAATATTTGGCAGTAAATTTTGGCGAATCCCAATTAACTGTGAGTGGCGCACTGGTATTAGTAGGCGTGGCAGCATTTTTCAGCGCATCTTGCGGTGGAACATAATTGTTGTTAGTTTTCACTGTGAGATTAGCGGAAATCTGTGTCCATTCCTTCATGAAGAACCCATACCATATGCGATCATAGACATCTTCCATGTACCTGGGGGGTGCGAATAATGTTGTTAAGCAGTAGAATAGGCAAATAAATAAGATGAACTACATTATTTATCATAATATTATCATATTGATCGTTTTAAAACCAAATGTGTGAAAAGCCAGCCCTTGTGTTAAAAAGTGTAAACAGACAAAGGAGGCAAAAGACAAATGAGAAGATAAAGAAGAAGAACAGAGTCACAGAGAAAAAAACAAAAACAGAACAAAACAGAGCAGAAATAAGAGATACCGTAGAGGAGGTCCCGACTCTTTATAATATCTCCGATAGAGGAAAGCCAGGGAACCATTCTGAGTTATATAAGAATTTTTTCCCATTGGCCGTAAATCCAAAGCTGTTATTATCGGTGTAGTATTCCCAGTCTTAACAAGACATATCTGCAACGATTTTGATGTTGGGATGTGTAAGATCTCTACTTGTGTACCATTCACCATCTTTTGCAAATCTATATTGATCCATAGATTAGGTCCAAGATAAAGACCAAACACCGGGTTACTGTACTGACCATCATAATTTCCATAGAGAAAGTAGGCCCTGATCAAATATTTACGCCCCTCATCCACAGGCAGATTGTAGCAGTTCCGTATTCCCTCTGGGAAATATCTCAGCGTCAAGTATGTCTCCCCGGAAGGAATAGAAGTTTCTTGGACTCGACCAAGTTTTCCGCTCTGTATGAAGTCTTTGTCCGAAGAGTACCACAGTTCAGTACCAGTCACTTGATAAGGAGACTTATGATCTTCAGGTAGCCCGCAATCCAAACTGATGAACCCTGTTAACAGACATGGTAAACAATAATCATTTAAAAGTTAAAACCAGTTTACTTCTGCGAATTGTACACACATGGATGTGTATATACTATATAAAGAACAAATAAGAAATCTGGTACCTTGGTGGTCTTGAGCTTGAACTATATGAATGATGGCCATAGTTATCAGTACTAACAAAAGCCCAAAAGAACCTTCCATATTTTTCTGAACTCCTAAAGAAAAATCAAGAAATCATTGGCTGGCTATGCTGATGAAGATATACAGCATATAAATAAAGCAAACCCAAATTGCACACTAAAACAAAGACTTAGGTCAATGGTGAAAATGAGTAAAAGTTTTTCTGGGAAACTGAGGATCGACCCAAGAATCACGTTAAGCAATTACATTGGTATATATCATAGGACTATCAATTATATAAGACGAGTCCAAAACAAGGGTCAATGTGTGCCCAAAAGAACGCTCCATATTCTCTTAACTCCCAGGGAAAAATCAAGAAACCAATGGCTGGCTATGCTGTTGAAAATAAACAGTAAATAAGTAAAGCAAACCCAAACCATACACTAAAAGAAAGACTTAGTCAGGTCAATAGTGTTTTCTTTTCTAGTCCAGTAGCTTCACCAAGGGGAGAAGAATGAGCTATAAGAGGACAACATATTCTCCACATCATTATCATGAAGTTTTTTACGTGGGAAATAAGGAACAGACCAAGAAGCACGTTAAGGAATTAAGGGAGGATCAATTATCTACGACAAGATCAAGAAGAATTTTGCTTTTCTTTGCTTAACAGCTCTTACTAATTTGTGACTCCTCCGTAACTATTTGGTTTTAAGAGTATAAGTGAATAAGAAATCACAACCCACGTTCTGTTTTCTTGGTTCTCTAGCGAACTTAGTTTGAGACAAGGTCACATTTGGTGAACTTAATTTTGTACATCTGTTTCGTTTCTTGGCCAACAACAATATGCATATCATCAAAACAAAAATGAAAAAAGACATTGCTCCGGTATGAATTCACAATGCACGACGAAATGCTAAGAATTTTAATGGTCGTTGACTTGGATCAGTGAAAGATTAGAAGTAGAAAAAGCTTTTGCTCCTAAACAATGGCATACCTATACGCTGCTTATAACCCAGGAAACATAATTAATGTTAAATCCTATTCGAAATGAACTGGCATTAATTTCATAGTTTCAACGACAAACCTGTTTATCTGTCTCAGCCGGCATAGGCGGTGGATGAGTTTGAGAATCTCCGGTGGCAAAAAACCTTCTACTGGGAAGTTAGGCTGCAACAAGCCTTCCTCCATTCCAATGTCTAAAGCTGATGGGGATCTCCTTAAACCTAATACCACCACCAAAACCAGACAACGACAAGGACTTCCCATAGTTAGTTACTTTCTTAAGATATACTATTAGAACACTACACTTCCTAAGCTTGGAGAGATTAACAGCGCATGCATAAATAAACATAAACGGGCATTGAAAGCAAAATCAAGCTCTGGCTACATTGAGAAGAGGTCTTTACTTTTAGTGTGCAATTATAAAAAAGGGAAAATGACTGAATACAAGAACTTGAACAGCTACATTATCCAAAGAAACATACTGATTGATAATATCTTGGTCACACAAATAGGCAACTTGTTTTTTTGAAAGACAATTTTCATTTGATCTCACCTGTTATAGTTATCACTCTAGCTAATACATTAAGAATGTTGAGAGAGAGAGAGAGATACACACCCACGGAGCTGATAAAACAAGCTATGACAATTTCCATTCACAATAGTAGCTTCGAACCCAGAAATTATATAGACAGATCAAAGCTTAAAGCTAATTCAAAGAGCAGCACCGAGGCAAAACAATCAGCACCAAAAGAGAAGAAGGCATTATCAGAGCTCAGTATTCAAAATTCGTAAAAGACAAAGACGACGCCATTAGCAGATCTCTAAAACCATGACCCAATGAAAATAAAGTTGCAAATTTTACCTTCCGCCCATATATTTTTCGGCCGGAGTCGACCAATTGCAAAGCCCAATAGCTGTCGTCGAGAACTCCCGCCGTGAGAGAAAGGGAACGGTTTCTTCACCATCACCAATTCCCGGCGATTGAAACGCAGCCACTCGCGTTAAGAAATTGCCTTCTTGTTAATGTTTGGCTATCGGGTTTAACCCATTCTTACTAGGGGTTTATTTAAGACATAAAGGCAACCCATTGTGTTATGTGAAGATTTTCAGTGGTTTGATTAATCACGGGTTGGTTTGTGATCATCTCCAATAAAACGATCCCGAAACTGTAGACATCACTCTTCTCACCCAATCGACCTGAATGGGTATATCTGCAAGACAACGACATGGTACAACTTTCTAGTATAACTTGAACAAGATGAATAATGACCAAAAGGCAAATAAGTATCTTTCTACTATAACTTCACACCATGGGAAGAAGTAGACGACATTCACAAAATAGTGAAGTTAGGGCTTTGTACGGCCAAAAGAGTTTAATCAATCATCAATTCATAAATCTTAACGGCCTGACAATATTTCTCAAAACTCAAAAGAGTGAGACACATATTACAAAGAATAAAGACTGGTTTACAAAGTTTGCTTAAATTGTAACTAATCACTGATTACTTAATATCTTCGTACCAACAGTACTAATATTAGTACCAATGTACCATGATTAGACATACACTCAAAACTATCTTGCCTTGGGAACCACGGAAGTGTCCAAGGCAATGTTCATGTTTTCTGATTCCAAGCCTCGATTTTTTTCACACTCAATACACTCTTTTAGCTCTTGAATTACCTTAGACATGGATGGTCGTTTTGAAGAAGAAGGATTCGCGCATGACATTGCCAGCTCAAGAGCTCTCCAAGCAGAATTGATGTCATAATCCTTGCTAAGTTCTGGATCCATAATCTCAATAATATCACCTCGGTTAACCATAAAGCCAACCCATTGTGTTATGTGAGAATTTTCAGTGGTTTGATTAATCACAGGTTGATTTGTGATCATCTCCAATAACACGATCCCGAAACTGTAGACATCACTCTTCTCACCCAATCTACCTGAATGGTAATATCTGCAAGACAACAACATGGTATATATATATTTTTAACCATTGAAGAAGGAACATAAAAGTTTCAGAAAAAGTGTTTCCATGTGTGTATATGAAAACTAATAATACTTACTCGGGATCAAGGTATCCAAAAGTACCAGCAACTGTGGTTGCATCTTGAGTTTCGCCTCCTCCACCTTGGAAAGATCTTGAGAGTCCAAAATCAGCAAGTTTGGCCTTAAAATTCTCGTCTAGCAATATGTTGGCAGTTTTGACATCTCTATGAACCATCGGCGGTTTGCATCCAGTATGCAGATACTCCAATCCTATGCAATAGAGTCATCAAAATATTAAATCAGTATAACCAATTGAATCGATATCTTGTCCTACGGTTTTTAACTTAGGGCAGACCTAGTGCTGCCTCCAAAGCTATTTGTAGTCGAACAGTCCAGTTGATTATGGATCTACTTCCTTTTCCTGTAATATAAAATCATTAGATCCATTAGATTTAACTACATTTCATGAGTTAATGCTACACGTAAAATAACAAAAATATTATATCACCTGACAAATGTTGTTGTAAGTCTCCATTAGGCAGATACTCATAGATGAGGGCCAAACTATCTCCTTCATAGCAATACCCAACGAGGCTCACCAAATTCGTATGGTGCACTCTCAGAAGAAGTTCAACCTAAGGTAAGTGTAAAATTAATTAATGTCAAGCTAATGTAATCGAATGCTAAAAACAGATCATAATATATACTTTCGTTGGGAAGATTACAGAACTATGAATACCTCAGCTTTGAACTCCTTATAGCCTTGAGTTGATAATTTAGAGAGTACTTTAACCGCCACTTGTTTAGAACCATTTAAAGTACCGTGGTACACCATGCCGAACCCTCCTTTACCAAGAACTCTTTGCAAGTTATTTGTCATTTGGAGGACCTCTGAATATGTGAACCTTCTCTTGTTCTTATTAGCAAATGTACCTTCCCCACTTGACGTCCTGGGTGGCAGGTGTAGATCTGCAGTACAATGGAAAAAGGATGTTATCTTCATTTCATGCAGCAGACATTCACAAGATACACTTTGGGAGTACCTTTCACAATTGTTGACTTTTTCTTTCTGAGTACAAGAAAAAGAACCACAATGATAACTGATGCGACAATTGCCACAGTAACTGATGCAACAATCGCCATAAGAAAATTCTTCTTAGGTGGTTTTCTACATGAATCAGAAAGACAAAGCTTTGGGTTTCCTTCAACACTACAATAAGACAAGGGAGGGTTGTTCATGACATTTAATGCACGAAAGGGTCGTATATAAATAACTGAGAAAAGTTCAAAAGCTATGTATAGAAAGTTTCTTACGATAGCATTAGTCCTTTCTTTTGAAGAGCTTGAGGAATTGAACCATTAAGATTGTTCCCACTTAAGTTTCTGTTTAAAACGACAATGATCCTGAGTTGGAATATAATGTTGAAAAGCAATAGAATACATGTTGAGAGAAACTTACATGAACGACAGAGATTCCATGTTGCCTAGAAACTCCGGAACTCCTCCAGTCAAGTTATTATTCGACAAGTCCCTAATGTAATCAGCATGATAGATAAATACATGAATATTTATATTCCTAATTGCTATGTTTACATATAGTCAGGTTATTATTATTCGACAAGTCCCTAATTGCTTTGTTTATATAATAGCAATTTCTCGCCTCTGATTAGCAATGGTAATTAATACTTACAGTGTTTTTAGTTGCGTAAGACTTTGAATGGCAGTTGCTATGGTTCCATTTAAACCACTTGAAGACAAGTTTCTAGTAAAATCACATTCAAAGTGTTAATGATCATAATTACAGTCTGATCTTAAAGAGTGTGTGTATCACTAAATTTTCGACTTACAAAGTAGTGATTCTTGGTGGCATTGACATATTTTTGTTGCTGCAGTTTAAACCATCCCACATAAGGTGTTGAGGGACACATGGATCACCTTGCCAGTTGATCCTATTCAATTCATAGGCGTCTCTGATACTGTTTATAGCGATCACTGACATAAAAACAAAAAAAGGGTTTTGATGATGTCAGAAATTAATATATGATTTGTTTCCACACTAGCTAACCGTAAAACATACCATCTTTTTCATCTGTTTCGGACTGTGGAAGCTGAGTAACTATGTAGATCTCAAAAGCGTTGATTAGAGGTGGAAGAGTTGATCTTTTGGTTCTTATAAGTTGAAAACTACATGTCCCCTTTTCGCAAGTTCTCGGTGACTGGTCATAGATAGTACTTACCTCTAACTTCTTAGGAACTACAGTCGACATAACTTCACCATTCCATACCATGTTGAATTCCCTGGTTTCATTTTCCTTCAACTCCTGGATCTCAGCAAAGTGGAAATACAAGTAATATTGTAAATTAGGAATCGTAGCAGTCCATTCCATCGTCAACGGCGCACTGGCATTACTAGGCGTGGCAGCATTTTTTAGTGCCTCTTTAGGTGGAACATAGTTGTTGGAATTGTTCACTTCGAGAGTGGTGGAAATCTGGGTCCATGCCGTCTGAAAGTAAGAATTCCATAAGCGATCATAGACATCATCCGGGTACCTAAGGGTGGGGAAAATCTTGTCAAAAGGAAAATAAAAAGAGAACAAGAACAAGCAGAAAGAAGAAATACCATTCAGTTGAAGTTGACTTACTGTAGATCATAGATTTGTTTGCTAGGATAATTACGAAAAAAAAGTCTGAGGGAACCAGACTTAGTGATATAAGAATCCTTTCCCACTGGACGTAAATCCAAAGTGGATATTAACGGTGTAGTTTCCCCAGTCTTAACAAGACAAATCTGCAATGAGTTTGATGTTGGGGTGTGTAAAAAGTTTTCTTCTGTAGCATTCACTCTTTCAAGATCTATCGTGGCCAATGGATTAGGTCCAAGATAAAGATCAAACACCGGGACTATGTTATGACCATCGTAATTTCCATATACAAAGGAAACTCTGATCAAATATTTTCGTCCCTTGTCCACACTCAGATTGTAGCAGTTCCGTTTTCCTTCTGGAAAATATCTCAGCGTCGTTTGTTGCTTCGTTAATCGTACCGGATGTTGTCGGACTCGACCAGTTTCTCCGCTCTTTACTGAGTCGTTGTCCGAAGAGTACCACAATCCAGTTCCAGTGTCTTTATAAGGAGACAGTTCATTCGCAGATAGCCCGCAATCCAAACTGATGAACCCTGTTAACCGACATGGTAAACATTAACCATTACAACAACCAGGGCACTTTCTCAGAACCAAAATGTTTGTACACTACAGAGGAAATAAGAATGATAATACCTTTTGGGTCTTGAGCTTGAACAATATGAATGATGGTAAAAGTTATCAGCACCAACAAAAGCCCAAGAAAACTCTCCATATTCTCGTAACTTCCAAAGAATCGTCAAGAGACCAATGGCTGCAGCTATATTGTTGAACATAAACAACAAATAAATAAGCAATACACTACAAGGAAAGACTTAATCAGATCAATGGTGAAAACGAGTAAATGTGTTTTCTAGTGCAGCGTCACCAAGAGAAGGAAAGGATATGACGGTTAAGAAGTAAAAAAATGTCGTAATTTCTTTGTTTTATCCCCTTTGAATATCCTTTCCGTAGTTTGTCTGCTCTCAGTAATTTGTGAGTCTAGCTTAGGTTACTTAGTCTCTCTAAATAGTTTGTTTAAGAAATCACAAAAATATTAGTTCTGTTTAGTATATCTTAGGTTGTTTAGCCTCTAATTATTTTGTTTAAGAAATTATAACAATATATTCTTGTTCTTAAGTAACTAACTTACTGATATGCTCAAATTAACCCTAGAGCTACTCTCTCAAATTAAGAGGTCAATGTAGTACTTAGGGGTCGAATTCCACAGAGACTCAAGATCACACACAATGGATTATAGAGTTTTATAATTATGCTAAACAAATTGATTTAAATAAAGAAAAGCAATGCAAAATATTAATATTAAAGACTGTTGTAAATTCAGGAGATCAAAAAGCTAGGCCTAGGGAATTTTTCAGGAAATTATGAAATATTAAGTCAATCAATAAATTAGGATTCAAACAATTAAGAACAGATCTAGAACTCTAAACACTTTTGTAAATTAAATCAGTTCTTACTGCAAATAATATCTAAATTTAAAACCAGAAAATCCAAATCTCTTTGTAAAATTTTAGGTTAAAAATCAGCAATAAAATCAGGTTTAGATTGTTCACAAAACTATTAAATCAAATCTCTTTGCAAGAAATAATTTTGCTCATCAAAAGGTTTTATCAGGAAAATCAATTATATTCTCATATCAATTTATTTTCCTAGAGTATTCATTCTAGATGGCCAATCAAGGATTAATATGAAGAACAACCTAAGATGAAGATCTAGCAAGATAAAGAATCCTAAATAAACAGATCTAATAAATCATAAAATCCCTGTGAAAAACCCTAAACCTAACAAGCAAACTACTCAGACATGATCAATGAAGAACAAAACATCTTTCTGAATAATAAGCAATTGAAATTAAAAGAGTAAAGGGAGTTCAAGAAATTCTTCTCTACAAAGCAGATCTCTCTCTCTTTCAAAGCTCTCCAAATCTCACAGGGTTGCAGGAAAAAATAAAACTTGATAGAATAAAACTTGTGTGTTTGGAAAACCTAAAAACTATATATATATGTCCTAAAACACGTCATGGACTTATGTTGCAAATATGGAAAACTTCGGGCAACTTTGTAAAACTTCCAAATTTGGCTCTCTCGTCGGTTTGGACTGGGTGTCGAGCGATGCCATCTTGGTGTCGATCGATGCCCAGTCTTTGATCCGAGATTTATGCTCCAAAACGATCCAAATTGCTCTATTTCACTCCTTTCATGCCAAAATCCTAGAAAACCTGTAAAGACTCAAAAACATTCTAGAAAACAAATCAAAAGACTCTAAAAGACTCCTTATATCATGGTTAAAAACCACAAAAACCATGATATATCAACTCCCCCAGACTTAGCCTTTGCTTGCCCTCAAGCAAAACATAAACTTAGACCTGTGAAAGAGGTTTGAAAACAGGGAACTCACTCAACTGCATGATCATTCTTTATTTACACTCTTCATTTACCTGACTCAAGAACTTACTTCTTATACTCAACCATGATAAGCATCAACATTCCTTACTCAAATCCCACAATCCTTTGGAATATCTGAAATCTCCATTGTCATCTCATTAGTCAATATTAAAGCACAAATAAGGTGAATTCTTACCTTGGATGTATTGATCAGTGGCATATGACTCTTTTCAGGCCAAGACTTTCTTCTTACATCCTTTCCTCTCCCTTTCTCACTTCCATTATTATTATTGTTTTTTTTTTCTAAATCAAAGGTGTTAATGGGTCATCGGTAATTTACCTACCCCTCGCTTCCAAGCTTTGTGTGATCATTTGACTCAAGAGTAGAATAATGAGGTCACTGGTAATTTACCTACCTCTCTAAACTGATCAAAATCATCTCATCTTTTACTTCTCTTTTTTTTTTCTTTTTCTGATCTTTTTTTTTTAAACTACTGAAGGGAAGAGAGAGGGGAGACATACTTTGAAAAATTGCACTGTCTTGTATGGCCTGAAGAAGAAGTCTAGTCCACTGATTTCCAACCCCAAAGTAAGAGATTAAGTCCGGTTAAAATCCTGATAAAGGTTGAGACAACGTTAGATCAATCAGATATCTATTGAATAAGGGCTTTCAGGATTGTTGATAAGGCTCATAGTCTTTCTAAGCTTCAGTTCTGAGATCAAGCATAAACAAATAATCATTAGAGTGTTAGCCAAATAAGAGAAATCATTAATCAAGATCATAATTCCCAAAGACAAAAAGAAAAATTTTGAAAAATTTGACTCAAACTTTATGGTTTTGACTGACACAACTGAAACTCAAAAACAGAAAACATAGTTAGTAACTAACCTCCCCCAGACTTAAACAACACTGTCCCCAGTGTTATCAAGTAAGAGGAAAGCAAAAATAGAAATAAAATAAACAAAAATCAAAATCAAAAAAAAAAGAAAATCTACCAAGTTGCCTCCCACTGCGCTTGTTTTCAGTCATTAGCTTGACTGTATTGGAGCTCAGGCAACCGGAGGAGCAGAACATGGCATTGAAGTCCTCTTCATCCAAGGTGGTGTATAAGCTTTAGGTGCATGAGGTCTGCCAAGGATGTTCGGAACAGGACCAGGGCGGGATTTAGGGATGGGTTTGCCTCTTTTTAGCCCTGCAAAATCATCAACAGAAGAAACAAGCGCTCTACGATAATCTCGTGGCTTGGTTAACTGCAAAACAGTTTTTATCTCTTTGAAATTCTTATTGATGATAGGAGGAAGTTTAGGAGAAGGAGAGGTGTACCTTTGCCTTACCTGAGGACTCTGGAGGGTGGAATGGGAGACTTTCTGTTTGGGAAAGTGTTTCTGTCTTGGAGCTTCAACTTTGGACAAGCTTTGTCTCGGATGTGGAGGGGTGTCGATCGATACCCTGGTGGATCGATCGACACTGAGCCTGATGCTCGTGTTGCAAACTTTTCAACAGAAAAAGTATGTCCATCAATAGTAGGAGCCCTCCTCAGCTTATCCATCTCAAAATGCATACTCAATCCATCCACATTCAGTGTTATGTGTCCCTTCTGCACATCTATGATGGCACCAGCTGTAGCCAAGAAAGATCTTCCTAAGATGAGAGGATCTTTAGGCTCTTGATCATACTTCAGCACCACAAAGTCAGTGGGAATCATGAAGTTGCCAACCTTAACTGGAATATCCTCTAAAACACCTTCAGGAATTCTTCGGGATCGATCAGCCAAGATAAGAGAAATCTGAGTTGGCTTGAATTCTGTCATCCCAAGTCTCACAGCAAGAATGTGGCATCAAGTTGATGCTAGAACCAAGGTCACAAAGTGAGTGTGCAAACCTTCCTGTGAAGATAGAGCAATCAAGTACAAAGCTTCCAGGATCTGGTAACTTCTCTGCAGTCCTACATTGAATGATTGCACTCACTTCCTTAGAGACAACCACCTCCTGCTTTCTCTCCTTATTCCTCTGAACAGGCTGGTTCAACAGAATTGCACTGACATCCTTAGTAAGCAGTGCTCCTTCCTCAGGGCTCAAACCATTGGATACCATTCTCTTCACATACCGCTTAAGAGGTGGTGAAAGCTTTACTGCATCAATTAAAGGCATCTCAATCATCACCTTATCCATCATAGCCTTGCATCTAGCTTCCTCCATCTCTGCTTAGACTTTCTTGGCTTGGGAAAAGGAACCTTAGGCTTGTAGACCCTTTCAGCAGGAACCTGAGATTTTGCAGCTTCTGGTTCCGTCTGAGAGAGTGTCGATCGACACCCCGGGGGTGTCGATCGATGCCATCATCTGGATCCGACAGATTGGCCGATTTTTCTCCTTGTTCTGCAGAAAAAATTTCACCATCATCTTCATCTCTCACCGATATGGCATTGCAAGCATGTCTGGGTTTGACTCAGTTCTTGCTGGAAGATAATTCTCTTGCCTTTTACAGACTCAGCAGTCTGTGCAACTTGAACCTCCAGCTTCTTAACATGTACATTTAATGCTTCTATCTTCCCATTCAGCTCAGTGTAGACATTGTCAATCTTTCCATTGAATGTCACCTGTCGATTCTCTTGTCCTTGCAAAAGCTGCTCAAGCATGGCCTCCATTCTACTCTCGAAGAGGTCTTAGGAGGTGGAGACTGATAAGATGAATTCCCATAGGTTCTTGTATAGCCATTGTTCGTTGCTGCTTCTGGTCACCATTGGAAGGTCTGTTTCCTTGCTGATTACCGAATCTCCGTCCCGATACCCCTCCATACACATAGTTGACATTCTCCTCTGAATTCTCTGGCTCTGGCTCAAATGTCTCAACTTCAGCAGCAAATTGGACTGACTTCTTTCCCACAAGAAGATTATGCACTGAATCCAACTTAGCATTAACGAAGCTAGCTGGTTTGAATCAAATCCTCCATGCAATCTCTTCCTTTCAGCATTCCGCTTAGTGCTATTGCTAGAAGCCAAATTCTCAATCAAAACTTCAGCATCTTCTGGCATTCTTGTCTTGAAATTCCCATGACTTGCAGCATCCAAAGCTAACTGATACTTCCAGTCACACCCTCTGAAGAAGATACTCAACAGTTGTACCCTTGAAAAACCATGGTGTGGACAGTCCCTCTGATAAGCTTTGAATCTCACCCAAGCTGCCTTGAAAGCTTCATCTGGTCTTTGCTTGAAAGTGGATAGCTTGACTCTCAACTCATCTGACATTGCATCATCATAGAAATGGTTGAGGAAAGCCACTTTGACTTGTTGCCAAGATGTCAAAGATCCAGCTGGCAACTGCTTCAACCACTGAGATGCCTCTCCTGCAAGTGAGTAAGGGAATAGCTTGCAGAATATGAAGTCCTCAGTCACTCCATTAGCCTTGATGCTAGTCACCAGATCTTCAAAATGCTCAATATGGTCCAGAGGCTTCTCATTGGGCAAAGCAGAGAAAGGTCTCTGCCCAACTAGTTGAAAGTACGCAGGTTTCAACTCAAAATCATTCCTCTGAAAAGGGGGAGGAACAATAGCAGACCGGTTCTCATACACCAGATCAGCCCGGTTGTAGTCAGCAATGGTCCTGATCAGATCCCGGTTGTTCTCCTGTCGTCGAACTGGGTTCTGTACGTGGTTGGCAGCTCCACGCACGTCTGCAGGTGGGTGTCGATCGATGCCACCTGGTTGGTGTCGATCGACACCGAGGTCCGGATCATCAACGACACCCCAGCTTGTTGATTCACGACAGCCTGCTCGTTGACAACAGGTTCAGGAATCACGTTGCCTTCTGCATCCAGCTTTTGGCCGTGCTCATTGCGCAAGTGGCCCTCTTGATCCCTCAAAACACCAGCCTCATCACGCATCAGAATGATCGTATTGACCATCTTCAAGGATTTGGCTGCTTTTCTGTTCTCACGCTCAAGTTTTCCCAACTCTGGGTTTGAAAGCTTCAGAATTGGACCAGTCTTGTTGCTCCTTGTGTTAGGCTTATTAGGCATACACCTGAAACACACAAGAGAGAAGAAAACAAAAGCGTGTTAGTTTGAAAATAAAAAGAAAAATTTAGACAAAATCTAAAACTCAAATCTAATGGTAGATCAAAGAGTCCCCGGCAACGGCGCCAAAATTTGATATGCTCAAATTAACCCTAGAGCTACTCTCTCAAATTAAGAGGTCAATGTAGTACTTAGGGGTCGAATTCCACAGAGACTCAAGATCACACACAATAGATTATAGAGTTTTATAATTATGCTAAACAAATTGATTTAAATAAAGAAAAGCAATGCAAAATATTAAATAAAACTTGTTGTAAATTCAGAAGATCAAAAAGCTAGGCTTAGGGAATTTTTCAGGAAATTATGAAATATTAAATCAATCAATAAATTAGGATTCAAACAATTAAGAACAGATCTAGAACTCTAAACACTTTTGTAAATTAAATCAGTTCTCACTGCAAATAATATCTAAATTTAAAACCAGAAAATCCAAATCTCTTTGTAAAATTCTAGGTTAAAAATCAGCAATAAAATCAGATTTAGATTGTTCACAAAATTATTAAATCAAATCTCTTTGCAAGAAATAATTTTGCTCATCAAAAGGTTTTATCAGGAAAACAATTATATTTTCATATCAAATTATTTTCCTAGAGTATTAATTCTAGATGGCCAATCAAGGATTAATATGAAGAACAACCTAAGATGAAGATCTAGAAGATAAAGAATCCTAAATAAACAGATCTAATAAATCATAAAATCCCTGTGAAAAACCCTAAACCTAACAAGCAAACTACTCAGACATAATCAATGAAGAACAAAACATCTTTCTGAATAATAAGCAATTGAAATTAAAAGAGTAAAGGAGTTCAAGAAATTCTTCTCTACAAAGCAGATCTCTCTCTCTCTCCAAAGCTCTCAAAATCTCACAGGGTTGCAGGAAAAATAAAACTTGATAGAATAAAAACTTGTGTGTGCTAAAACCTAAAAACTATATATATATGTCCTAAAACACAAGACTTATGTTGCAAATATGGAAAACTTCGGGCAACTTTGTAAAACTTCCAAATTTGGCTCTCTCGTCGGTTTGGACTGGGTGTCGAGCGATGCCATCTTGGTGTCGATCGATGCCCAGTCTTTGATCCGAGATTTATGCTCCAAAACGATCCAAATTGCTCTATTTCACTCCTTTCATGCCAAAATCCTAGAAAACCTGTAAAGACTCAAAAACATTCTAGAAAACAAATCAAAAGACTCTAAAAGACTCCTTATATCATGGTTAAAAACCACAAAAACCATGATATATCACTTACTATAGAAAAGTGTCACATTTGGTGGTGCAATAGTAGTTTCTTAGACAGACAAGCAACATGAACCTTACTTCCAAAGAAACTATCATACGAAAGAACTTTAAATCACCATGATTTCATTATGCACGAGCGCAATGTCAAAAGAAAAAAACTTTTTAGATATCCCACAGGCAGTTAAGTCAGAGAGGAGGGTATTTTTTTTGGGTAATGAAAAAGTGTTTCTGTTACAAAATATAATAAAATTGAATCGATAATCTTTAACTAAATAATTTTAAAATGTTGCTGAAAAGACCAAGAAATAAGTACACGAAACCCAAATCATTCACAAAAGAAAGACTTTTCATAAGTCATCGATGGTGAAAAGTTGAGTAAATGTGTTTTCTAGTGCGGCTTCACCAAGGAGGGAAGAAGATGAAGGTTATTAAGGGGACAACAATGTCCCAACATCATTGTCATGTCATTACTGGGAAAATAAAGAGCGGTCCCAGAAGGGACGCTAGCCAATAAATTGGCCCATTATAGGACGATCAATTATATAAGACTGTCCTTTTTTTTTTGGCTACTCTCAATCCAATAATTTGTGAGTATCTCAAATCTTTTATCCAAGAAATCATTAACAATATTCTTGTTCTCAAGTTTTTATAGAGAAATGTTACATTTGTACTCTCATGATCGAAGCACGACGAAAAAAACCCGTTTGGGATAACCGACAGGGCAGCGAGTCTGAGAGACATCTGGGCCTTTCATCAAAAACAGTGTATACAAAGCCTCGGATTCCCTTGAGCACACTACAAGAATATGCACAACAGTTTTGTTTTCAGGACATATATTGGACCAAAGAACTTTAGAATTAGAAAAACTCAAAAAACTATATGGAAAAAGGTTTTTTATTTACAGTACAAACTCTACTCTTTCCCTTTGGAGAGCTTGAGATATTGATCCAGTTTCTGTTTACAAAGAAATAAAGAAAAAAACACATATACATGAACATGAGCTATTATCATGTCAGATAGAAACTTACATGAAAACAATGTTTTCATGTTGCCTAGAAACTCCGGCACTCCTCCAGTCAAGTTATTATTCGACATGTCCTATAATTGTTAGCAAGAGAGAAGAAAGACATGAATGTTTATAAAATGTATTCCCTATAATAACAATATCTCGCCTCTGATTAACAATGTTAATACTCACATTTTTTCTAGTTTTGTATGACTTTGAAAGGGCAGCTGTTAATGATATGGTTCCAGTTAAACCACTTGAAGACAAGTTTCTAATGAGTAATGACATGCACATTCAAAGTGTTAGTAACCAAGATTATATTACCAGATCACCAAGAGTGCATATGTAGTAAACTTACTACTTACAAAGAAGTGATCTCCAAGAGTGCGTATGTACTAAACTTACTACCACACTCACCTCAAAGATGTATGAGCGAAAATATTCAAAAATAGTTGACTTTCTAATGGTCGCTGACTGGGATTGAGAGACCTAGTTTTGTTTCATAAGCAGCAAATACTATTATAAATGGCAATGTGAACCAGTACGAAAGAAAACAAGACAATGAGCCAGTATCACAGACAATGCATAATTTACAGATTCCTCGATCGGCATCTGTTTCTTGAGGCGTGGCACTCAAGAAAGAGTAAACTACATACAAAGAAAGCAAATTACAGAGAAAAATGATCCTTCGTGGTACTCAAGACACATGAAGAAACCAAAAGAGCAAAAATATATAGATGATCTGGATACATCAATGATCAAATTAAAGCAGAATGAAATTTGTTGACGTCGAGTTTTATCTATAAGGCCATACACAGTTACAAACTTTAATCAGTACTCTTTAACTAGTTTACAAATTTTGTTTAATATGTAACTAGTAAAGTATTGATTACTTATTAATACCACAAGTAGGACAACACCCAAAACTATCTTGCCATGGGAACCACCGTAGTGTCCACGCTAACGTTCATTTCTTGAGATTCCAAGCCTCGGTGCGTACTTATCCCTGAGTTTTCACACACAATACACTCCTTTAGCTCGTTAATAACCTGAGACATGGATGGTCTTTTTGAGGAAGAAGGATTCGCGCATGACATTGCCAGCTCAAGAGCTCTCCAAGCAGAATTAACGTCATAATCATTGCGAAGGTTTGGATCCATGATATCAAGAATATTTCCTTTGGTGATCTGAAAGCCAACCCATTGTGTTATGTGAGAATTTTCAGAGGTTTTATTAATCACGGGTTGGTTTGTGATTATCTCCAATAAAACGATCCCGAAACTGTAGACATCACTCTTCTCACCCAATCGACCTGATTGGTTATATCTGCAAGACAACAACATGGTATATACTTATTAAACATTGAAGAAGGAATAAAGTTTCAGAACAAGTGTTTGTGTATGTGTGTACATGAAAACTAATAGTACTTACTCGGGATCAAGGTATCCAAGAGTACCAGCAATAGCTGTTGCATCCTGAGCTTCGCCTCCACCTTGGAAAGATCTTGAGAGTCCAAAATCAGCGAGTTTGGCCTTGAAATTCTCGTCCAGCAATATGTTGGCAGTTTTGACATCTCTATGAACCATCGGCGGTTTGCATCCAAAATGTAAGTACTCCAAACCTATGCAATTGAGTCATCTATATCAACTTATTTGCAATAAACCTCATTAATTTTGACATCTTGTCCTACAGATTTTAACTTTGTACGAACCTAGTGCTGCTTCCAAAGCTACTCGTAGTCGAGTACTCCAGTTGATAATGGATACACCTCCTTTTCCTGTATGTTAGATTGTTAGATCCATTCAAGTTTTATGTGTTTCATGAGCTATTGCTACACGTGAAACCATTAAAAAAAAAATCACCTGACAAATGTTGTTTTAAGTCTCCATTGGGCAGAAACTCATAGATGAGGGCCAAGTGATCTCCGTCATAGCAATACCCAACCAGGCTCACCAAATTTGTATGGTGCACTCTCATCAAAAGATCAACCTAAAGTAACATTCATGTCAAGAAAATCTTGAAATGCATAAACACATGATAATTTAGTTGGAAAGATTACAGAACTATCAATACCTCTGCGTTGAACTCCTTATATCCCTGAGTTGAAGATTGAGAGAGTACTTTAACGGCCACTTGTTCAGAACCATTTACAGAACCGTGATACACCATGCCAAACCCTCCTTTACCTAAAACTCTTTGGAAGTTATTTGTCATTTTGACGACTTCTGAATATGTGAACGTTCTGCTGCTCTTATTTGCAAATGTAGCATTCACCGCTGATGTTCCCGGTAGTAGGTGTAGACCTGTACATCAGAATAACGATGGATGGTATCGTGTTCAAAGTTTTATATATGTATCTCTTCTTATAATGCAACGAATTAAAGTTACGGCATTCACAAGATTTGATAAGGTTTCTTATTTGATGTCTATTTTGCAAGTACCTTCTACAACCGCTGACTTTTTCTTTCTGATTACAAGAAAAAGAAGCAGTACAGCAATGACAATGGCTGCAACAGCAACTGATGCAACAACAATTGCCAAAGGAAATTTCTTCTTAGGTGGTTTTGTACATGAGTCAGAGACACAATGAAGCCTTGGGTTTCCTTCAACACTAGAATAAGATGAGAGTTGTTCAAGACATTAAATGCACAAAAGGGTCTTAAATAATAACTAAGAAAATTTCAAAAGTATAGGTAGAACGTTCGTTTCTTACGCTAGCTCTAGTCCTTCCTTTTGAAGAGCTTCAGGAATTGAACCATTAAGATTGTTTCCGCTCAAGTTTCTGTTAAAAACGACTATGATCTGAGTTGGAATCTGAAAAGCAATAGAATATATGTCGAGAAAAACTTACATGACCGTCAACGATTCTATATTGCCTAGAAAGTCCGGCACTCCTCCACTCAATTTATTATTAGACAAATCCCTAATGGTTAACAAGAGAGAATTAATAAAGAAACGAAAGCTTCTCCAATCTATTCCAACACATATGATAACAATTTTGTCGCCTCTTAACAATGGTAAAATACTTACAGTTTTTCTAGTTTTGTAAGATTTTGTATGGCAGTTGCAATGGTTCCGGTTAAACCAGTAGAAGACAAGTCTCTGGTGATATGTTTAAAACCACATTAATTACATGATCACAACCAGATTTTAAAGAGTGTGTATGTGCACTAGTATTGAAATCAGAACTTACAAAGAAGTGATTCTTGGTGGTGTGGAGATATCTGTATTGCTGCAGTTTAAACCAGCCCACATAAGGTCTTGAGGGACACATGGATCACCTTGCCAGTTTATTCTATTCAATTTATAGGCGTCTCTGATATTTTTTATAGCAACCACTAACATAACAAAAAAAACACAATAAATTGTCTTGAGTAATTTATAAATTGTGCTTGATTAAGTTTTGTTGAAAACATACCGTCGCTTTCATCTGTTTCGGACTGTGGAAACCGAATAACTGTGTACACCTCAAGAGCGTTAAGTAGAGGCCGAAGAGTTGATCTGCTGGTTCTTATCAGCTGAAAACTACATTTTCCTTCATCACAAGTCGACGGAGAGCTGCTGTAGATAGTAGGTATAGGAAACTCATTGCGATTGGGAATCAAAGGGCCATAGAAAAGTTTCCCATTCAATAGGATGTTGAATTCTCTGGTTACAATTGCCTGCAAGTCTTGAATCTCAGCAAAGTGTGCGTACACGTAATATTCGGCATTAGGATTATCTGAATTAGTCCATTCAATCGTCAGTGGCACACTGGCATTAGTAGGTACGGCGGCAGTTGCTAGTGCCTTTTTTGGTGGATCATGCTTGTTGTCATTGTTCACAGCGCTAGTGGTGGATATCTGGGTCCAATCTTTCTGAAAGTACGCACGCCATACGCGATCATAGACATCGTCCGGGTACCTGAGGATGGGAACCCATGTTAAAATCATTTTTGATAAGATCATTTTTGTTGGCGCTTGAACCCATGTTATTTTTAATTGATTAATTGTCTAAAAAACTTTGGATACATGTTTCATTTAAATTTGCAAATGCTGAGGACTGACTAGTCTTTTCTTTAACAGATGAGAAACAGAGCAACAAGAAACATAGCATAACGGAGGCATCTAAAAACAGAGCATAAAGAAGAGAAAATGCTCAGGCTCAGTTGAAGTTAGGGTACCTTATGTAAGTCTGTAATTCGTTAAGATATATTCGCCAGTAAAGTTTCAGAGAACCAGACTTGGTGAGATAAGAACCATTTCCCATGGGACGTATTTCTAAGGCTGAGATCATTGGGAAACTTTCCCCAGTCTTAACAAGACAAATCTGCAACTTGTTTGATGTTGGCATGTGCAAAATCTCAGGACGTGAACCATTCACTTGCTTTTGCAAATCTATCGTGGCCCATAGATTTGGTCCAAGATACAGATCAAACTTGGGGCCCTTGTCAAGACCATCATAGTTTCCATATATAAACCAAGCCCTGATCAGATGATTTCTTCCCTTCTCAACCTTTAGATTGTAGCAGTTCCGTGTTCCTTCAGGAAAATATCTCAGCGTCTCGTATGGCTTCGGCAAGTTCCTCGGACCTGCTTGGATATTACCAGTTTTTCCACTCTGGATGAACTTTGCGTCCGACTCGAACTCTAATTCAAGTGACGAATCTTTATAAGGAGACAGTTCACTCGCGGGTAGTCCGCAGTCCAAACTAGTAAATCCTGTTACATAAATGATAAAAGTGACCGTTTAAAAAACAAGCTTAAGTATTAAAGCTTTAACGAGAAGGTGAAGAAAAATAATAATACCTTCTTGGCTCTGAACTTGAGCAAAATGACTGATGGCCACATTTGCAATTAGCACGAACAAAAACCCTAGAGATCTCTCCATACTCTCTCTCACTTTCCAAGGAAAAATCAAGAAGACCACTGGCTATACTCTGTGGAAGATAAACAGAGAATATATATAAGCTAGAAGGAAAGACCTCGTCAAGTCAATGTGTTTTGTTTTTTTGTAGTGTGCAACACGGAGAAGAAGAGTAAGAGGATGCTAATCCTTTAACATCATTATCAACAACATCGTATCAATACGCAACTTGCTTAGTATTAACTTCCAAGAAATCTTCAATGGTGAAAATAAGTATTGTGTTTTCTAATGCAGCTTCACCAAAGGAAAAGAAGATGAGGGTTAAGAGGAGGACAACAATGCCCCAACATCACCCTCATTGAGTTATTCATGGAAACTAACAAGGAGCCACACCAAGAAGCACGTTAAGCAATAAATTGACACATTATATAAGACGAGTCCAACAAGAATGTACCACTCACTAATTCAGTAATTTGTGAGTTTCCTAATTAAGTTTAACTTAGGTTATTGCTTACATTAGCCTCTAATTATTTTTTAGAGAAGTGTCACATTTGGTACAATAGTATCATACAAATTATAACGCAGTGTCAAAGACAAACCTGTTTGGGTAACCCACAGAGCACAGTCTGAGAGAAATCTAGGTCTTTCATCTATCTCAATTAGTTTCGGCGAGTCGGCGAATGAGAATAATAATCTCCGGTGGTCTACGACGGCGAAAACCTCTCCCATCAGCAGTTTCCGGCGGTGAGACCTTTCCCATCAGCAGTTTCCGGCGGCGAAAACCTCTCGTCGAGAGAGAAAGTGAAGCGTTGGGATCGCAACCATCCACAAAACTGTTATAAGTAAAATCTTTTTGGGCCATTGGGCTTGGCCCATTCTATTTTGTTAAGGATCTCTCCTGTTTCTCTTTTCTTTTCTTATGTGAAATTATTGTAATACACACATACAACGAATGAAAACATCACTAAATAACAGAGAATATGATCTTGACATGTTGATGATCAAATCATTAAAGCTAAGAATGACCAGGTTTACATATTTCTTTTTACACAGTCATCTTTAGCTTAGATTATTAGTTATTACCTAGTTTATTTGAGAAATCACAAAGAAGTGATTCTTGGTGGTAAAGACATATCCGAGTTACTACAGTTTAACACCCGTTGGACGGGTCCCGTCCCACTTCAACTCTCCAGGGACGCATGGATCGCCTTGCCAATTGATATTCCTCAATCCATGGCTGGCTTTGATAACTTACAACAACTGACCTATATAATTTTTCTGTTCATGACCTAGGGATGTTAAAGTGGGTTAAAACATTGGGCTACTCGAAACCCATAGTTGTTATAGGACTTCCCGACCTGTTTTTCATTAAAAAGAAAAAGTGAGTTTATAACGGGCCAGTACCCAAAATAATCGAGTCTAATCGGGTTTATCTTCCTAAGATTATGGGTACCCGTCGGTTTTTTTTCTTTTCTCAACTCATGTCGTGCAAAGTTAGGAACATGCTTTGGAAACAGAGCACACATAGAGTGATAGAGAGCCACAAAACTGACAAAATACGGTGCAAAACAGAGAGGCTGATAGAAAAAACAGAGCACAAAAGAAGAGATAATGTTGAGCTAAAGTTAAGTTACCTTAGATAAATCTCTGTGTTGTTAAAATATATCCGAAGGAAAATATCCAAGGAACCAGACTTGGTGATATAAGCCGTGTGGGTGTGGCTGTCACATTCTTCACAACTCACAAGACAAATCTGAAACGAGTTTGATGTTGGAACATGAAATATATCTGTCCGTGTACCATTCACAAATGAAGAAACCAAATGAACAGAGAATACGATCTGAATATATCAATGATCAATGAGAGCATGATGAAATTTGTCAGACTTCGAGTTTATCTATAAGAATAAGACCATACGCAGCTACAACTTTAATCAGTACTCTTTAACTAGTTTACAAATTTTGCTTAGTATGTAACTAGTTAAGTATTGATTACTTATATTAGTACCACAAGTAGACAACACTCAAAACTATCTTGCCATGGGAACCACCGTGGTGTCAAAGCTAACGTTCATTTCTTGAGATTCCAAGCCTCGATTGTTATGTATCCTTGGGTTCTCACACGCAATACACTCTTTTAGCTCTTGAATAACCTTAGACATGGATGGTCGTTTTAAAGAAGAAGGATTCGCGCATGACATTGCCAGTTCAAGAGCTCTCCAGGCAGAATTATAGTCATAATCCTTGCGAAGGTTCGGATCCATAATCTCAATAATTTCACCTCGGTTAACCATAAAGGCAACCCATTGTGTTATGTGAGAATTTTCAGTGGTTTGATTAATCACAGGTTGATTTGTGATCATCTCAAATAAAACGATCCCGAAACTGTAGACATCACTCTTCTCACCCAATCTACCTGAATGGTAATATCTGTAAGACAACAACATGGAAACATCAAAGAAAGATTTTTTTTTTTTTAAGAACAAGTAGTACATATAAAGACTACTAACACTTACTCGGGATCAAGGTATCCAGGGGTACCGGCAATCACCGTCGAGTGCTGAGATTCGCCTCCACCTTGAAAAGATCTTGATAGACCAAAATCAGCGAGTTTGGCCTTGAAATTATCGTCAAGCAATATGTTGGCAGTTTTGACATCTCTATGAACCATTGGCGGTTTGCATCCAATATGCAAGTACTCCAAACCTATGCAATGGTGAATGGAGTCATCTATATCTACTTATTTTCTGTAAAACGTACCAATTGAATCGACAACTTATTCTATGGTTTTTAACTTAGTACGGACCTAGTGCTGCCTCCAAAGCTATTTGTAAGCGAGTACTCCAGTTGATGATAAATCTACCTCCTTTCCCTGTTCCATTCAAGTGTTTTTGAGTTTCATGAGCTACTACTACACTTGAAATAACTATTAAAAAATCACCTGACAGATGTTTTTTTAAGTCCCCATTAGGAAGAAACTCATAGATGAGGGCCAAGTGATCTCCTTCATAGCAATACCCAACGAGGCTCACCAAATTTGTATGGTGCACTCTCATAAGAAGATCAACCTAATGTAACGTTCATGTCAAGAAAATCTTGAAATGCAAAACTTGTGGTGATGCTAAACGCCTAAAAAACACATGATAGTTTAGTTGGAAAGATAACAGAATTATGAATACCTCTGCTTTGAACTCCTTATAGCCTTGAGTTGAAGATTGAGAGAGTACTTTAACCGCCACTTGTTCAGAACCATTTACAGTACCATGATACACCATGCCGAACCCTCCTTTACCTAAAGCTCTTTGGAAGTTATTTGTCATTTGGAGGACCTCTGAATATGTGAACCTTTTGCTGTTCTTATTAGCAAATGTAACTTCCTCAGTTGGCGTCCTCGGTGGCAGGTTGAGATCTGCAGTACATCAGAATAAGGATGTTATCATATTTTTTTTGTTGTATATATATCTTCATTAAATGCAGGACGACATTCACAGGATTTTTCAACTTTTCTTATTTGATATCTCTCTTGTGAGTACCTTTCACAACTGTTGGCTTTTTCCTTCTGAGTACAAGAAAAAGAACCAAAATGACAACTGATGCAACAATTGTCACAGGAACTGATACAACAATCGCCATAGGATATTTCTTCGTAGGTGGTTTTCTACTGTAATCGGAAAGACAAAGCCTTGGGTTTCCTTCAACACTGCAATAAAGAAAAGGGAGAGTTGGTTATGATATTTAGCGCACAAAAGGGTCGTCGTAGAAAAATATTTGAGAAAATTTCAAAGCTATCTAGAAAGATTCTTACGATAGCTCTACTCCTTTCTTCTGAAGGGATTGAGGAATCGAACCATTAAGATTGTTCCAGCTTAAGTTTCTGTTTAAAACGACTATGATCTGAGTTGAATTTTTTAAAAGCATAAGAATATATATATTGAGAGAAACTTACATGACCGACAAAGATTCCATGTTGCCTAGAAACTCTGGCACTCCTCCAGACAAGTTATTATTTGATAAGTCCCTAATGTTAGCAAGAGAGAATTTAAGACATGAAGGTTTGTCAACAAATGTATTCCCATCCATATAATAGCAATTCTCGCTTCTGATTTGCACCAGTAATGCTTACAGTGTTTCAAGTTGTGTAAGACTTTGAATGGCAGCTGCTATAGTCCCATTTAAACCACTTGAAGATAAGTTTCTAGTGACATGTTAAAAATCACATTTAAAGTGTTACTATCAAATCTTGAAGAGTGGGCGTGGACGAACTGAGTACTAGTGTGAACTTACAAAGAAGTGATTCTTGGTGGTGTGGAGATATCAGTGTTGCGGCAGTTTAAACCATACCACCTAAGCTGTTGAGGGACGCATGGATCACCTTGCCAGTTGATTCTACTCAATGAATAGGTTTCTGCGAGTTTATTTATAGCACTCACTGACATAAGAAAAAAGAAAAGGGGATTTTAATGTCTTGAGAACTCCATTGTGTTATCTTTTTTTTTTTTTTTTTTTTTAACTAACATTAAAAAGCATAGACTGGATAATTAGAAAGTCGCATACCGTCGCTTTCATCTGTTTCGGACTGCGGAAACTGAATAACTGTGTAGAATTCAAAAGCATTAAGTAGAGGTGGAAGAGTTGACTTGTTGGTTCTTATCAGCTGAAAAATGCATTTCCCTCCTATACAAGTTCTCCCCCACTGGCTTAAGATAGTTGTTGTAGTTCGCCTTTTTGGAACTAGAGGACCATAAGGAGTATCTCCATTCCATATCAAGTTGAACTCCCTGGTTTCATTTGCCTGCAAGTCTTGGATCTCAGAAAAGTGTGCGTAGTAGTAATATTGGTCATCAGGATTTTCTGGACTCCATTCAATCGTCAACGGCTCACTGGCATTAGTAGGGGTGGCTGCAGTTGCAAGTGCCACACCCGGTGGATTGTAGAAGTTGGTATTGCTGATCACTCCGGGAGGACTGGAAATCTGTGTCCATTCCTTCATGAAAAACGGAACCCATATGCGATCATAGACATCTTTCGTGTACCTGGGGGGAACAATATTCTTAAGCTGTTGAATAGGTAAAACTAAATTAGGTGAACTATTTTCTTTACAATCTTTGAACCGTTGTAATATCGTCTCTAAAGGCAAAAATGTATGATAAATGTAAACAGCCCTTGTTTCTTCTGTAATTTAAGCACCGAGGTTCCTTGAAAATAAACCAGCCCTTGTGTTGAAAAATGTAAACGGACGCAAAACATAGCAGAAAGAAGAAATATTGACTTACCGTAGCTCAGAGATTGACTTGCTATTGTATCTCCGAAAGGAAAGTTTTAGAGCAAACCCAATGCACATACTCATTTGAGTGTCTATATCTTTTAATAATACTAAAGATAATACAAATTTCTTCAGATCCTTCTTTTTTACTTTTGTCTTCCCATTAGTCATCCTTGGATGTCTAACTTTTTTTATTAAAAAAATGTTTACAGTATATTTTAAAATATCATAAATGTTAGTTATATAATTTATGCAATATTAAGAAAATAAAAACTTGTAGTAAAATACATTTATTAAAAAAAACAAATGTATTACATTAAATCGACTTTAAAACATATATTACAATCCTAAAAAAACCACAAACTTAAAACTGATTACAATAATAATAAAAAACATATAATTGACTGATAGTACATAACATAAAGGTAACATCTATGAACAAACGTGAGTGTGAAGTTAGCACACACGAACCTGTTCAGAGCTTGATGAACGGAACTCTTCCCAGTATCTCGTGAAGTCCAGTTCCAGCTTACGTTTGTCTCGGCTTTTCAAGACGTAAAGAGGAGAACCATTGGTTACTTATGCCACCATATGATCAGTCAAAGTGCACAAAATAAATTGCCTTGAGAAAACCAACAAACTATCTCAATAAATAGTGTCACATTAAACTACCTACTTGGTAACTTGGAAAGATGACGCTCGTCTGATTCAGTCTATCTACTTAACAATATCTCTTCTCTGCTACACTAGAACCGAATCCTAAACCTAGCAATTGCTATCCCCTACATATACTAGTACAAAGTCTTGGAAAACAATTAAAATTAAAGGCACCACAGAGGAGTTTCAGGAAAGTAAAATACCTTGTAGGAGATAATGAATTGAAGTTATGCTGAGCAGAGACAGCGTTAATAGAGGACGGGGAAGCTGATGAAGACGGAGACAAAAATCACAGCGACAACCTGTTTCATCCTATAGCATCCACTCACCGGAACCTACAAATATTGTTTAATAGTAGTGTTTCAAGAATCAGAAACATAAGACTTCCTCTCTACACAACAAACATCATATTTCTCATTACCGTTTACATTAAAAACATAGAAGACTGTGCTTTCTGATAAACAAAAACATGAATCCAAATCAAATAAAGGCAATCAATAAAACAAGTTCCTCAAAAAATTTCACTACCTTGGCTTCGTAGAAGCAATCACTGGGTTGGCTAAGACTCTCTCTCTCCTTCTTCGAATTGACCAGCAGGAGGAGGAGGAAGAATAAGAAGAGGCAAGTCTTCTCCGCCGCAATCGTCCTTTCGTGTCTCTCCGATGGAATCGGTTGTAAGATCTGTCTCGGCGGCGGCGTCGTCGTTAGGGCTTCCCATCTAAACTGAAGAAGAGAGTTCTTCTAGAGACTACAATGGCGCCGCTCGATTTTATTCGACGGTTCGTCCCATACACAAACAATACAACCCGATCGAGAAACCAAATCACAAACCCAATCGAAGACTTGCGTCGAATCGATTTAGAAGACGACGAGGCGAGATCGGTTTAGAAGACGACGACGAGGCGAGATCGAATCAATCGGAAGAAGAAGACGACGATGCGAGAGCTATTGTCGTGATTTTGTGTTTCTCTCGTTTCAATATTGTCGAGAGAAAAAAGAAAACGAAGAAAAGATAAAACTGAATAATAAAAAACAACAAAACAAAATTTAACCAATACAAACAATACACGTGTCGGGTCTCTGCTTCTCTCAAAGGATCGCCGCAGAGACCTGTGTCTCTCAAAAAATAGGATTAAAACTTTTCTTTTTTTTGTTTATATTACTAAAAAAATCAGAGACATCCCACGGAGTTGTGCAATGGGATTGCTCTTAGGGAACCAAACTTAGGGATATAACAGTCTTTTCGCATTGGCCGTAATTCCAAAGCTGTTATTACCGGTGTAGTATTCCCAGTCTTAACAAGACAAATCTGCAACGAGTTTGATGTTGGGATGTGTAAGATCTCTTGCCGTATACCATACAATCGTTTTTCCAAATCTATCGTGGCCCATGGATTAGGTCCAAGATAAAGATCAAACACCGGTTTAATGTCTCGACCATCATAATTACCATACACAAAGATAGCTCTCATCAAATATTTACGCCCCTTCTCCACACTCAGATTGTAGCAGTTCCGAATTCCATCTGGAAAATATCTTAGCGTTGTGTATGGCTTCAAGAGCTCAGCCTCTTGATTTGTTTTGATTCGACCAGATCTTCCGCTCTGTACGAAATCTTCGTCAGAAGAGAACCACAGTCCAGTATCAGTCTCTTTATAATGAGACACTTCATTTGCGGGCAGTCCGCAATCCAAACTGATGAACCCTGTTTGTTAACAGACATATATGGAAAACATTAACCATTAAAACTAGAGCACTTCTGAGAACAATCATGTTTGTACACATGGATGCATGTCTATAGAACAAATAAGAAATCTGGTACCTTCCTGGTCCTGAGCTTGAACAGTATGAATGATGGCCAAAGTTATCATTACCAACAATAGCCCAAAAGAACTCTCCATATTATTTTAACTCCAAGGAAAAAATCAAGAAACCAGTGGATGGCTATGCTCTTGAAGATAAAACTTGAAATAAATAAGCAAACCCAAATCATACACTAAAAGAAAGACTTAGTCAGGTCAATGATTCAAATTGAATAAGCAAACCCGAATCATACACCAATGGAAGAAGATGAGGCTTAAGAGGACAGCAATGTATCAACATCACCCTCATTAAGTTTTTTCTGGGAAACTAAGGAGCAGACCAAGAAGCACGTTAAACCATACATTGGTATATCAATTAAACAAGACTTTCCTTTTTTTGTTGATTTCTTTTTTTGTTTGAATATCCGTTGTTTGTCTGCTCTCACCAAGCTGCCTAAGATTTTGTATAGCAGCTGCTATGGACCTATGGTTCCAGTTAAATCAGTAGAATACAAGTTTCTCGTGATATATATGTTCAAAACCACATTGTAAGTGTTAATATTATAATAAATAACAGAATTTGAAGAGTGTGTGTGCACTAGTAGTGAAATGATTCTTGGTGGTATGGAGTTATCTGTGTTGCTGCAGTTTAAAACATCCCACATAAGGTGTTGAGGGACACATGAATCACCTTGCCAATTTATTCTATTCATTTCATAGGCTTCTCTGATACTTTTTATAGCAACCACTGACATAAAAATTATGAAATAATACATGAATTGTCGTGAGTAATCTATATATTGTGCTTGATAAAGTATTCTTGAAACACCATCGACGTTTGGAGTGCGGCGTGTAAGACAGTAGTGTCAAAATCCACGTTTTAAACGCAACGGTCATAGTGGTTCTTCACAAAATAACTGAAAGACTTATTTTGGGCCTGAATTGTGTTTTGGGACAACCCATTAATGATTACTTACTCAAAACTATCTTGCCCTGGGAACCACGGAAGTGTCCAAGTCAATGTTCATGTCTTCTGATTCGAAGCCTTGATTGTTAAGTATCCTTGAGTTTTCACACACAATACACTCTTTCAGCTCTTGAATAACCTGAGACATGGATGGTCGTTTTGAAGAAGAAGGATTCGCGCATGACATTCCCAGTTCAAGAGCTCTCCAAGCAGAATTATGATCATAATCCTTGCTAAGGTTCGGATCCATAATCTCGATGATATTACCTCGGTTAACCATAAAGGCAACCCATTGTGTTATGTGAGAATTTTCATTGGTTTGATTAATCACAGGTTGATTTGTAATCATCTCCAATAACACGACCCCGAAACTGTAGACATCACTCTTCTCACCCAATCGACCGGAATGGTGATATCTGTAGGACAACAACATGGTATATACTCTTTAACCATCAACTGAAGAACAGAAAGTTTCAGAACAAGTGTTACATGTGTTTAGTAAAACTAATACTACTTACTCGGGATCAAGATATCCAGGGGTACCGGCAATCACCGTCGACTGCTGAGATTCGCCTCCACCTTGGAAAGACGTCGAGAGTCCAAAATCAGAGAGTTTGACCTTAAAATTATCGTCCAGTAATATGTTGGCAGTTTTGACATCTCTATGAGCCATCGGTGGTTTGCATCCAATGTGTAAGTACCCCAAACCTGTGCAATGGTGAATGGAGTCATCTATATCTACTTGTTTTACGTAAAACCAATTGAATCGATATTTTAACTTAGTACGGACCTAGTGCTGCCTCCAAAGCTATTTGTAACCGAGTACTCCAGTTGATGATAAATCTACCTCCTTTTCCTGTATATTAGATCCATTCAAGCTTTTTTGAGTTTCATGAGCTACTGCTACACGTGACATAACTATCCAAAATCACCTGACAAATGTTGTTTTAAGTCTCCATGAGGAAGAAACTCATAGATGAGGGCCAAGTGATCTCCTTCATAGCAATACCCAACGAGGCTCACCAAATTTGTATGGTGCACCCTCAGAAGAAGATCAACCTAAGGTAAGAGCAAAACTTATCAACCTTTGAGATATTTCTAAAAACAGATTAGTTGGGACGATTACAGAACCAATACCTCTGCTTTGAACTCCTTATAGCCTTGGGTTGAAGCTTGAGAGAGTACCTTAACGGCTACTTGTTCAGAACCACTTACAGTACCATGATACACCATGCCGAACCCTCCTTTACCTAAAACTTTTTGGAAGTTATTTGTCATTTGGATGACCTCTGAATATGTGAACCTTCTTTTGCTGTTCTTATTTGCAAATGTAACTTCCTCAGTTGGTGTCCTTGGCAGGTGTAGACCTGCAGTACATCAGAATAAGGATGTTATCTTATTCTTTGTTATGTGTATATCTCTTGTGAGTACCTTTCACAACTGTTGACTTTTTCCTTCTGAGTACAAGAAAAAGAACCACAATGAAAACTGATGCAACAATTGCCACAGGAACTGATACAACAATCGCCATAGGAAATTTCTTCTTAGATGGTTTTCTACATGAATCAGAAAGACAAAGCCTTGGGTTTCCTTCAACACTGCAATAAAGAAAAGGGAGAGTTGTTTATGATTATTAACGCACAAAAGGGTCGTCGTAGATAATATCTGAGGAAATTTCAAAGCTATGTAGAAAGACTCTTACGATAGCTCTACTCCTTTCTTCTGAAGAGATTGAGGAATTGAACCACTAAGATTGTTCCCGCTTAAGTTTCTGTTTTAAACGATCGACTATGATCTGAGTTGGGATTTGAAAAGAATTAGAATATTATATAATATATGTTGAGAGAAACTTACATGAACGACAAAGATTCCATGTTGCCTAGAAACTCCGGCACCTCTCCAGTCAAGTTATTATTCGACAAGTCCCTAATTTTAGCAAGTGAGAATTCAGACATGAATTGAATGTTTAACAAATGTATATTTCCCATCCATATTTATATAATAGCAGTTTCTCGCCTCTGATTAACAATGGTAATTAGTACTTACAGTTTTTTTAGTTTTGTAAGACTTTGAATGGCAGCTACAATGTTTCCATTTAAACCACTTGAAGACAAGTTTCTAGTGACATGTACATTCAAAGTGTTAGTGACCAAGATTACTAACAGATCTCCAGGAGTTCGCGTGTACTACTAAACTTAGTACTTACAAAGAAGTGATTCTTGGTGGCGTAGACATCTCCGTGTTTTTGCAGTTTAATCCGTCCCACCGAAGCTGTTCAGGGACGCATGGATCACCTTGCCAGTTGGTTTTATTTAATGCATAGGTGGCTGCGATCTCTACTATAGCATCCACTGACAGAAAAAGGATTCGATGACTTTAGTACTCCATTCTGTGTGTACTAATTTCTTTACTAACATAAGAAAACATAGATTTTAGATGCATAGACCTCGAAAAGAAAGTCACATACCGTCGCTTTCATCTGTTTCGGACTGCGGAAATTGAATAACTCTGTAGACTTCTAAGGCATTAAGTAGAGGTGGAAGAGTTTATCTGTTGGTTCTTGTTAGCTGCAAACTACATACCCCTCCTAGGCAAGTTTTCGGGGTCACATTTTCAACAGTGGTTATGTCAAGCTTCTTGGGAATCACAGGTCCATAATAATGTTCTCCGTTCAATAGGATGTTGAATTCTCTGGTTTCGTTTGCCTGCAAGTCTTGAATCTCAGCAAAGTGTGCGTACAAGTAACATTCTTCACTAAAACTTTCTGAGATCCAATTGATTGTCAGTGGGGCACTGGTATCTGTAGGCGTGGCAGCATTTTTCAGCGCATTTTCAGGTGGAACATAATTGTTGTTATTTTTCATCGTAAGATTAGTGGAAATCTGTGTCCATTCCTTCATGAAGAACCGAACCCAGAGGCGATCAGAGACATCTTCCATGTACCTGGGGGAGCGAACAATGTTGTTGAAGCAGTAGAATAGGTAAATAAATACATAAGATGAACTATATTATAAATCATCTTGAAATGTTGTAATATTATCATATTGATCGTCTTAAAACAAAATGTATGAAAAAGCCAGCCCTTGTGTTAAAAAGTGTAAACACACAAGGGCGCAAAAGACAAATGCAAAGATGTAGAAGAGATACCGTAGCGTAAATCCGGACTCTTTAAAATATCTCCGAAAGACTAAACTGAGGGAACCATTCTGAGTTATATAAGAATTTTTTCTTAGTGGCCGTAATTCCAAAGCTGCTATTGCCGGTGTAGTCGTTCCTGTCTTAACAAGACATATCTGCAACGATTTTGATGTTGGGATGTGTAAGATCTCTACTCGTGTACCATTCACCCACCTTTGCAAATCTATCGTGACCCAAAGATTAGGTCCAAGATAAAGATCAAACACCGGTTTAATGTCTCGACCATCATAATTTCCATATACAAAGGAAGCTCCGATCAAATATTTACGCCCCTTGTCCACAATCAGATTGTAGCAGTTCCTTTTTCCCTCTGGGAAATATCTCAGCGTCAAGTATAGCTCCAAGTAATTTTTAGGATTCTCTTGGACTCGACCAGTTTTTCCGCTCTGTATGAAGTCTTTGTCCGAAGAGAACAACAATCCAGTACTAGCCTCGTTATAAGGAGACGTCTGATATTCGGGTAGCCCACAATCCAAACTGATGAACCCTGTTTGTTAACAGACATGGTAAACTTTAGAACCAGTTTACATCTGAGAACAAAAATGCTTGAACACATGGATGCGTATAGAACAAATAAGAAATCTGATACCGTTTTGGTCTTGAGCTTGAACAATATGAATGATGACCAAAGTTATCAGCACCAACAAAAGCCCAAAAGAACTCTCCATATTCTCTTAACTGCCAGGGAAAAATCAAGAAACAAATGGTTGGCTATGCCGTCGAAGATAAACAGTAAATAAATAAAGCAAACCCAAATCATACACTAAAAGAAAGACTTAGTCAGGTCAAATAGTGTTTTCTGGTCCAGCAGCTTCACCAAGGGGAGAAGAATGAGCTATAAGAGGACAACATTGTCCCGACATCATTATCATGAAGTTTTTGTCGTGGAAAATAAGGTGCAGACCAAGAAGCACGTTAAGGAATTAAGGGAGGATCAATCATCTAAGACAAGGTCAATGAAGAACTTTGTTTTTCTTTGCATAACAGCTCTCACTAATTTGTGACTCCTCCGTAATTATTTTGTTTCTAGAGTATAAGTGAATAAGTAATAGCAATCCACATTCTGTTTTCTTTGGTTCTCTAGAGAACTTAATTAGAGACAAGGTCACATTTGGTGAATTTTATACATCTGTTTCGTTTCTTGGCCAACAACAACAATATGCATATCATCAAAACAAAAATGAAGAAAAAAAAAAAGACATTGCCCCGGTATGAATTCACAATTAACGACGAAAAGCTAAGAATTTTAATGGTCGTTGACATGGATCCGTGAAAGATTAGAAGTAGAAAAAGCTTTTGAAACAGGATGCTCCTAAACAATGGTATACCTATACGCTGCTTAAAACCCAAGAAACATAATTAATATTTGAACTCCTAATCGAAGTGAACTGCATTAATTCCATAGTTTCAACGAAAAAACCTGTTTAGATGTAGCGTATCCGAGAGAAATCTGGGTCTTTTATCTGTCTCAGTTGGCATAGGCATAGGCGGTGGATGAGATTGAGAATCTCCTGTGGCAAAAATAGCTGTCGTCGAGAACTCCCGCCGAGAGAGAAAGGGAACGGTTTCTTCACCATCAGCAATTCCCGGCGGTTGAAGCGGTAGAAACGCAGCCACTCGCGTTAAGAAATTACCTTCTTGTAAATGTTTGGCCATCGGGTTTAACCCATTCTTACTAGGGGTTTAAGACGTCTCACCATAAACACGACACTCTTTAGCTCGTTCATAGCCCGAGTCTGAGACATGGTTAATCGTTTTGACATTTGAGGAAGAAGGATCAGTGACCGCCAAGGTTTGGATCCGTACTATAAAGACCATACACAGTTACAAACTTTAATCAGTACTCTTTAACTAGTTTACAAATTTTGCTTAATACTCCGGTGGTTCCCATGAATTTTGGAGTATGTAACTAGTTAAGTATTGATTACTTATTAATACCACAAGAAGGACAACACTCAAAACTATCTTGCCATGGGAACCACCGTAGCGTCCAAACCAACGTTCACTTCTTGTGATTCCAAGCCTCGGTTCGTACTTATCCCTGAGTTTTCACACACAATACACTCTTTTAGTTCTTGAATGACCTGAGACATGGATGGTCGTTTTGACCTGCTGATGCACCAGGTAGCAGGTGTAGACCTGCATATCAGAGTAACGATGGTATCGTATTCAAATTTCTTTTTATGTTTATCTCTTCTTATAATGCAACGAATTTAAGTAACGACATTCACAATAAGTTTTCTTATCTGATGCCTCTTTTGCAAGTACCTTCTACAACCGTCGACTTTTTCTTTCTGAGTTCAAGAAAAAGAACCAGTACAGCAATGATGACAATGACTGCAACAGCAACTGATGCAACAATTGCGAAAGGAAATTTCTTCTTAGGTGGTTTTGTACATGAGTCAGAGACACAAAGCCTTGGGTTTCCATCAACACTAGAATATAATAAGGGGTTGTTTGAGGACATCATCAAATGCACAGAATGATTATACATAAATGATTGATAAAAGTTCAAAAGCTATGTGGAAAGTTTCTTCTTACGATAGCTCTAGTCCTTTCTTTTGAAGAGCTTCAGGAATTGAACCATTAAGATTGTTTCCGCTTAAGTTTCTGTTAAAAAGACTATGATCTGAGTTCTGAAGAGTGAAAAGCAATAAAATATGTATATGTTGAGAGAAACTTACATGACCGTCAATGATTTCATATTGCCTAAAAACTCCGGCACACCTCCACTCAGTTTATTATTCGACAAATCCCTAGAGTTAGCAAGAGAAAATTGATAAAGAAACGAATATTTTCCAACTGATATTATAAACAATTTTTACCCCCTCTTCATTAAAAAAAGCTTACAGTATTTCAAGTTGCGTAAGATTTTGAATGGCAGCTGCTATGGTTCCAGTTAAACCAGTAGAAGACAAGTTTCTGGTGATTATTTCAAAACCACATTAAGTAAATGATCATATGAGATTACTACGAGATTTTGAAATCAGGACTTACAAAGAAGTAATTCTTGGTGGTGTGGTGATAACTGTGTTGCTGCAGTTTAAACCATCCCAGATAAGGTGTTGAGGGACACACGGATCACCTTGCCAGTTGATCATATTCAATTCATAGGCGTCTTTGATACTGTTTATAGCAACCACTAAAATAAAAAATACATAAATTGTCTTAGAGTAATCTTATTATATATAGTGTTTAATTAATTTTTTGTTGAAACACACTGAAAACATACCGTCGCTTTCATCTGTTTCGGACTGTGGAAACTGAATAACTGTGTAGACTTCAAAAGCATTAAGTAGAGGTGGAAGAGTTGACTTGTTGGTTCTTATCAGCTGAAAAATGCATTTCCCTCCTATACAAGTGCTCCCCGACTGGCTTAAGACAGTTGTTGTACTTAGCCTTTCTGGAACTACAGGATAAGGAGTATCTCCATTCCAGATCAAGTTGAATTCCCTGGTTTCATTTGCCTGCAAGTCTTGGATCTCAGAAAAGTGTGCGTAGTAGTAATATTGGTCATCAGGATTTTCTGGACTCCATTCAATCGTCAAGGGCGCACTGGCATTAGTAGGTATGGCTGCAGTTGCAAGTGCGTCTTTTGGTGGATCATAATCGTTGTCATTGTCTACAACGCTAGTGGTGTTTATTTGAGTCCAGAAATCCTGAAAATACGCCGTCCATTGGCGATCATAGACATCGTCCGGGTACCTGAGGATGGGAAATATTTCTTTAGTAAAAAATAAATAAAAATTAATTTGATAATTATGATTTTTGTGAACAGCATGTTATTGTTATAGATTAATGAAAAAACTAAAAACCTTTAATATTTACATTTTTCATTGTATTTGCAAGAGTCGAGGATTGACTAGTCCTTTCTAATTTAACAGATGAGAACAGAGCAACAAGAAACATAGCATAACAGAGGCATCTAAAAACAGAGCATTAACAAGAGAAAATGCTCAGACTCAGCTGAAGTTAGGTTACCTTAGGTAACCCTTTGATTCGTATAGATATCTTCGATAGTAACATTTCAGAGAACCAGACTTGGTGAGATAAGAATCTTTTCCCATCGGCCGTACTTCCAAAACCGATATCAATGGTGTAGTTTCCCCAGTCCTAACAAGACAAATTTGCAACTTGTTTGATGTTGGAATGTGCAAGATCTCAGTACGTGAACCATTCACTTGCTTTTGCAAATCTATCGTGACCCATGGATTAGGTCCAAGATACAGATCAAACGTGGGGGCGACGTCAAGACCATCATAGTTTCCGTAAACAAACCTAGCCCTGATCAGATGATTTCTTCCCTTCTCGACGTTTAGATTGTAGCAGTTCCGTTGTCCTTCTGGAAAATATCTCAGCGTAGTTGACAGCTTCAGGTATTCAACCCCCGGATTTGCTTGGATTCTTCCAAGTTTTCCACTCTCGATGAATGTTGCGTCTGAAGAGAACTGTAATCCGGTCCTCGCCTCTTTATAAGGAGAGACATCGGCGGGTAGCCCGCAGTCCAAATTAATAAACCCTGTTAACATATATGAAAAAAATTGACCATTTAAAAACAAACTACAAAGTACCAAAACTTTCATGAGAAGGTGATCAAGAATAATAGTAATAATAATAAATACCGTGTTGGCTCTCGACTTGAATAAGATGAATTATGGCCAAGTCTGCAATTAGTACGAACAAAAGCCCTAGAGATCTCTCCATGCTCTCTCTCTCTCTCACTTGCCAAGGATAAATCAAGAAGACCACTGGCTATGTACTCTGTGGAAGATAAACAGAGAGTATATATATAAGCTAGCTAAAAAGAGAGAATTCGTCTAAGTCATTGTGTTTTGTTTTTTTGTAGTGCAACTTCCCCATGCAACACGGAGGATACTCATCCTTTAACATCATTATCAACAACATCGTATCAATACGCAAGTTGCTTAGTATTACTTCCAAGAATATCTTCAATGGTGAAAAAGAGTATTGTGTTTTCTGATACAGCTTCACCAAAGGAAAAGAAGATGAGGGTTAAGAGGACAACAATGCCCCAACATCACCCTCATGGAAGCAGACCAAGAAGCACGTCAAGCAATAAATTTACACATTATATACTGGACACACTCAATAATCTAAGACGAGTCCAACAAAGACTGTCCTTTTTTGTTTGTCCTGCTCTCTCTAATTTTGTGAGAGTCTCTTAAGAAGTTTAGCTTAGCTTCTAAGTACATTGTCACATTTGGTGCAATAGTATAAGACAATCAGCACGAAGAAATCATAACGCAGTGTCAAAGACAAACTTGTTTGGGTAACCCACAGAGCACCGAGTCTGAAAGAAATCTAGGTCTTTCATCTATCTCAGTTGATTTCGGCGAGTCGGCGAATTAGAATGATAATCTCCGGTGGTCTACGACGGCGAAAACCTCCCGTCGAGAGAGAAAGTGAGTGCTTCTTCGCCATCAGCAGTTCCCGGCGGTGAGACCTTTCCCCACCGATCAACGAATTGAAGCGGTGGAATCGCAACCATCAACCAAACCGTGAAATAAAATCTTTTTGGGCCATTGGCTTGGCCCATTCTATTTTGTAAAGGATATCACCTGTTTCTAATGTTCTTTTTGGGCCATTGGGCTTGGCCCATTATGTTTTTTTTTCTTATGTGAACACATAAAACGAATGAAAACATCAATAAGAACAGAGAATATGATCTTGACATGTCGATGATCATCAAATCATCAAAGCTAAGAATGAACAAAGTACAATTAGCATGGTTTTGGTACCGAACAAATTATCTTGCACTAGGAAACATCTCTGTGTCAAAGCTCATGCTCACATTGATAGAACTCTGAGACTCCATCTTCACATTTTCCCCCGAGTTTTGAGACACAAGACACTCTTTTAGTTCGGTTACAACTTGAGACATGTCTGGTCGTCTTGCTGAAGACTGATTCGCACATGACATTGCTAGCTCAATAGCTCTCCATACAGAACGTGAGTTGTAATCTCCGTGTAGGTTTGGATCCATGATCCTAGTAATATCTCCTCGGTTAAGCTCAAACCTCACCCATTCTGTTATGTGAGGCTTTTCGCGAGTTTGGTCAATCACTGATTGGTTTGTGATCATTTCCAATAACACAATCCCGAAGCTGTACACGTCGCTCTTCTCACTCAACCGACTTGTATGGTAATATCTGCCAAGTCAAGAACATGTTTAAGTTATACCCTTTAACCATTGACGAATCAAAACATTTGTAAGGGTGACTAATACTACTTACTCAGGATCAAGGTAACCAAGAGTACCAACAACCATTGTCGAAACATGAGATTCACCTCCAACTGGAAAAGATCTCGACATCCCAAAATCAGCAAGCTTGGCCTTGAACTGCTCGTCCAACAATATGTTTGTAGTTTTGACATCTCTATGAACCATCGGAGGTGTGCATCCAGAATGTAAATATTCCAATCCTATATTCAAAGTATTTATCCTATTTTAATCCACTAGAAGGGAAGTCATATTAATTATATTTGTTTAGCTCATTAGTACTAACCTAGTGCAGACTCCAAAGCTATTCTTAGCCGATTGCGCCAGCTGATAATGGACTTGGTGTCTTTTCCTGGTACATATAAGATCTTTATATCATCTTGAACCTTAATGGTAATAAAAAGAGTAATGTTAAACCAATAGAAAGCGCCACTTTTTAAGTTTACCAGATAGATGTTGTCTTAAATCTCCATTGGGCAAATACTCGTAGATGAGAGCCAAGTGATCTCCATCATCGCAGTATCCGACGAGGCTTACCAAATTCGTATGGTGAACTCTTAGAAGAAGATCAACCTAACCATCCATGGTACAAAACCCACAAATTAAAATCCATATGCTTCTGATACTAAACTAAAGATAAAACATAAAAATATCAGAAAAGATATGCATACTATACCTCTGCTTTGAATTGCTTATAGCCTTGAGTTGATGATTGAGAGAGCACTTTAACAGCTACATGTTCAGAACCATTTAGAATACCGTGACAGACAATACCAAATCCACCTTTTCCTAATACTGTTTGCAAGTTGTTCGTCATTTCCACAACCTCTGAGTAAGTAAACCTTCTCTTTGTTGGGCTCCTTGGTGTTTGTAGAGCTGTAGGGTAAAGAAAGTATACTCATAAGATTTTTCTATATAGTTCTTTAATTTGATGAGAGGTCTCCTAAAATTTACCTTCCGTAGTCAATGGTTTTTTATTTCTGAGTACAAGAAAAATGATCAACATCACAATGATGATGGCCACAGAAACAACTGATACAACAATCGCCGTTGGAAATTCCTTGATATTATTAGGTGGTTTTGTGGGCGAAACAGAGGGGAAAAGCTTAGGATTTCCTTTAATCCTGCAAGAAGTTATGTGTTGTTTTAGGACACAAAATGCAAAAAAGGTTTGCGGATTGTATATTAAGAGCATGTTAGAAGAAATCGTGGGAAGTTATACGTACAATAATTCTAGTCCTTTCCTTCGAAGAGACTGAGGTATTGAACCATTAAGATCGTTTCCTCTTAGGTTTCTGCATAAAAAGGATCAATCTCGATATATATATATATATACATGAACATGGTCCATGGTGGAATTTGATTAGCATTAGAAATATAGGTTACGGAACTTACATGAACCGCAACGACTTCATGTTGCCTAGAAACTCCGGAATCCCTCCAGTCAAATTATTATACGACAAGTCCCTAACGTTTGTACCAAAAGAAAGGAATGGTCATCCAACTTGTTTCCAGTTTTCCATAGATGTGACACTTTAATACCTTAAATCAACAATGCAAATACTTACAGTTTTACTAACTGCGTTAGATTTTGAAGGCCAGCTGCTATCGTTCCATTTAACCCGCTTGAAGACAAGTTTCTGGATGATACGTCCAAAACATGATTACCAACTGTTTTGAAAATTGTGTGTGTGTGATGTTACGACTTACAAGGAAGTGATTCTTGGTGGTGTAGACATATTAATGCTGCTACAGTTCAAACCGTCCCATGCATACTCTTGAGGGACGCATGGATCTCCTTGCCAGCTAATCCTACTCAATCCGTATGTTGCTTCGATATTTGTTATAGCAAGCACTAATACAAAGTTGAATGATGTCATCAAAATTAGCCTTTGAGATGTTCTTTTTCAACTGTATTACGAAAAGATAATGGAGCTCAAAATGAAAAGCATTGTCAAGCTTAAAGTTAACGTACCGTCACTTTCATTTGTTCCCACTTGTGGAAACTCGACAACTGTGAAAACTTCAACAGCGTTAAGTAAAGGAGGAAGTGTTGAATTTACAGTTTTTACCAACTCGAAAATGCATTTCCCTCCAGTGCAAGTCATTGGGTTTATTGTAGGCCAAGTAAGTAACTTAAGCTTTGGAGGAATGATATTGTCGCCAAAATTATTCCCATCCCAGAACAGGTCAAATTCCCTGGTTTCATTGCTACCTAAATCTTGCAACTCAGAGAAGTGACTGTACACGTAAAACTGCTCTTTAGGATTATCCGAACGCCAGACAAACCTCAATGGCGCACTTAAATTTCTAGGCGTGGCAGCCTCTTCCAGTGTATCTTTCGGTGGAAAATAAGCGTTTCTATTGTCCACAAGGAGGCTTGTCGAAAGCTGGATCCAATACGATATCGTAAATGCACCCCATCGACGATCATATATATCAGTTGGGTACCTACACAGGGAAAAAATGGTTTGCATTATATCACAGGATATGAAATGTTACAATCTTTCCTCTTAGTTGAGAATAGAGCAAACAAAAAAAAAAAAAAACAGAAAGAGGTAATTTAATTATGTGAACGTTGACTAACTAACCGTATAGATCCAGTTTTCCCGTGGAAATAATTACGAGTGAAGAGCTTCAAGGAACCGGACTTTGTCACATAAGCATCGTTGTGCAGCGGGCGTAGTTCCAAGGCCGATATTAGTGGTGTGGTCGTCCCATTCTTAACAAGACAAATCTGCAACGAGTTTGATGTTGAAACGTGGAGGAGCTCTACGAATGTGCCACTCGAAGATTTTACCAAATCTATCGGTGTCCACAGATTGGGGCCTAGATGCAGTTCAAACTGCGGGTTAGTTTTAAGGCCGTCGTAGTTTCCGTATATGAATGTGGCCCTGATTAAATATCTTCTGTCTTTCTCAACGTTCAGATTATAGCAGTTCCGCTTCCCTTCCGGAAAATATCTCATCGTCTTGTGTGGCTCAAGAAACTCAAGAGTTGTATTAATTTTACCAATTTTTCCAGTCTTGATGAACTTTGCATCCGATGAGAACCGTAATCCGGTTGATCCCTCGGTATAAGGAGACAGTTCGGTATCAGGTAGCCCGCAATCCAAACTGATGAATCCTGGTGAGAGAGAGAGAGAGACATGTAAGAGTTTAGTAATGGTGAAAGACGGATAAGACACTAGTTGTATGTAATATATATACGTACCAAGTTGATCCTGAGCTTGAACAAGATGAGAAATGGCGAAAGATCCTAACAACACTAGCAAAAACCAACAAGAATTCTCCATAATGACTTACTTTTTCAAGCACAACGCCCCAAGTTGTGTGAGAGACTTGGTGCATATATATATAAACAAGAATGGAAATGGAAAGAAAGACTTTTCGATGACAAACTCTGGCAACGTGAGAAGACGTCTGATTGGGCCAAAACAGAGTCAGTCAAACGAATGAGTCAATGTGTTTTCTATTTTCAGTTTTTCACAACCGAAAAAATAAAGAATTAAAAACACCACAGCCTTTGACATCTTTACATTCACAAAATATGTAACTAATCTAATCTCTATTGTTTACTCCTCAAAAGCCTAAATGTGTTTTCTAGTGAAACTTCACACAATGGGAAGAATGTTCCGACATCATTATTACGAACTAGGTTATAGACTTTAATGTGAATGAGAATTGTCTGTGTTGTGTTCATGTATCAGATTAGACACATATACGTAAATCAATACTCTGTTAACTACTTTACAAATATGTAACTAAAATCATCTATTCCTGATAATGATTCTAAATCAGGAAATATTGGAACCACAAGAAGAGAGACAGCAGTATGGCACTCAAGTGGACAGCATCTGGTCCTGATAATGATTTACTAACAGTGATATTCGAACTGGGTTCAGATCCAAAAGAGTCAACAAATACAAAAGAACGAAAAGTAAAAAAAAAACACACACAAAATTTACCAAACAGTAGAAAATGCTCCTCACATAGTAAGAGTGCCCAAGTGATTAGCAATGTTTATGTTATTTACAAATTATCTTGCCCTGGGAAACATCCCTGTGTCAAAGCTCATGCTCGCTTCAGGAGAACTCTGACTCTCAGAGTACATATTCATATTTCCCCTCGAGTTTTCAGACACAAGACACTCTTTTAGTTCGGTGACAACTTGGGACATGTTTGGTCGTGTCGTTGAAGAAGGACTTGCACATGATATTGCCAGCTCAAGAGCTCTCCATGCAGAACGAGAGTTGTAATCTCCATGCAGGTTTGGATCCATGATCCTAGTAATATCTCCTCTGTTAAGCTCATACCCAACCCATTCTGTTATGTGAGGCTTTTCGCGGGTGTGGTCAATCACTGATTGGTTTGTGATCATTTCCAATAACACAATCCCGAAGCTGTAGACATCACTCTTCTCACCTAACCGACTTGTATGATAATATCTGCAAGGCAACGACATTATTATACTCAGGAAACAATTCCAACACATTCTAATGGTTACAAATGATACTTACTCAGGATCAAGGTATCCAGGAGTACCAACAATCATTGTCGAAACATGAGATTCAACTCCAACTGGAAAAGATCTCGATAGCCCAAAATCAGCAAGCTTGGCCTTGAACTGCTCGTCCAACAATATATTTGTAGTTTTGACATCTCTATGAACCATTGGAGGTGTGCATCCATAATGTAAATATTCCAATCCTATTCAAAGTACTTTTAGCTACGTTATTCAACTTGAATGAAAGGTCATTCTAGCTCTACTATTTAGCTTAATACTAACCTAGTGCAGCCTCCACAGCCATTCGTACCCGACTGCGCCAGTTGATAATGGGCTTGACGCCTTTTCCTGTATATTAAATTTTTGTCTTCTTCTTAACTTTTAATGTTAATAAACAGAGTAACCTATAAAGCGCCAATTTTCAAGTTTACCACATAGATGTTGTCTTAAGTCTCCATTGGACATAAACTCGTAGATGAGAGCCAAGTGATCTCCATCATCGCAATATCCAACGAGTCTTACCAGATTTGTATGGTGAACTCTCAAAAGAAGATCAACCTAATCATCCATGGAAAAGAAAAAAGAAAAAAGGGGATAAAATCCATATGCTTCTAATGCTAAAGATGATCATAACTTTTTCATAAAGATTGTGTAATATGCATACTATACCTCTGCCTTGAATTGCTTATAACCTTGAGTTGATGATTGAGAGAGCAGTTTAACAGCTACATGTTCGGAACCATTTAGAATACCATGACAGACAATACCAAACCCACCTTCTCCTAATACTCTTTGGAAGTTCTTAGTCATTTTCACAACCTCTGAGTAAGTGAACCTTCTCTTTTTCGTTTCGATTGATGGTTCAGGTGAATTTTCATATGTAACATTCATTGTTGAGGTACTTGGTGTTTGTAGAGCTGTAGGTAAATAAAACAATATTCATGACATTTTTTTAAAGTTACTTAGTTGATGAAAGGTCTCCTTAAATCTACCTTCCATAGTCGATGGCTTTTTCTTTCTAAGAACAAGAAAGATGATCAATGCCGCAATAATGAGGATGACCACAGACGTAACTGCTACAACAATTAATGTCACTGGAAATTTCTTGTTAGGTGGTTTTGTGGGTGAAACAGAGGGGAAAAGCCTTGGATTTCCTTCAAGACTGCAAGAAGACATGTTATTTTAGGACATCAAAATGCACAAATGGTTGTGAAATTTTATCGACTTGTGGGAAGCTTCTTACAGTAATTCTAGTCCATTTCTTTGAAGAGACTGAGGAATTGGGCCATCAAGATCGTTCCTGCTTAAGTTTCTGCATAAAAGGAACAATTTTGATACATACATACATACATGAACCTGGTCCACGGCGGAATTTGAAAACCATTAGAAATTGGGTTGAGAGATACTTACATGAATAACAACGATTTCATGTTGCCTAGAAACTCCGGCACTCCTCCAGTCAAATTATTATTCGACAAGTCCCTAAAATTTGTACCAAAAGAAGGGAAAAGGTCATCCAACTGATTTTTATAGACATATAACCACTTCTATACCTTGGAGCAGAAATGGAAATACTTACAGTTTTTCTAGTTGCGTAAGATCTTGAATTCCAGCTGCTATGGTTCCATTAAGTCCGCTTGAAGACAAGTTTCTGGATGATACGTCCAAAAACAATTATTACCAAAGATTTTGAAGAGTGCATGTGTGATTTTACCACTTACAAGGAAATGATTCTTGGTGGTGTAGTAGACTTATCGATGTTGCTACAGTTCAAACCGTCCCATGCAAACTCTAGAGGGACGCATGGATCTCCGTCTCCTTGCCAATTAATTCTACTGATCAATCCATACGTTGCTTTGATATCTTTTATAGCAATCACTAATATAAAGTTGAAATGATGTCAACATACGAAATGGTTATGTATTACAAAAAAATTAATAATGCGCCTAACGTTTAAAACTTAGTTAACATACCGTCATTGTCATTTGTTTCCGATTGTGGAAACTGGATAACTGTGAAAACTTCAAGAGCGTTTAGAATAGGAGGAAGAGTTGATCTCGGGGTTCTTACTAACTGAATAATGCACGTCCCTTCATCACAAGTGGCCGGAGTGGTGGTCTGCCTAGTAAATAACTTTAATTTTAGAGGAACAAGATCTTCGTCAACGTTATATCCATTCCAGAAGGCGTCGAATTCCCTTGTATCATTGATACCTAGGTCTTGTAACTCGGCAAAGTGCTCGTACGTGTAATATAGGTCGCTAAGATTATCCACACGCCAACTAATCATCAATGGCTCACTGGCGTTGGTGGGAATGGCAGCCTTTTTAAGTGCAACTTTCGGTGGATGACATATGTTATTATTCTCGACATTGAGGCTGGTGGAAACCTGTGTCCAACTTGTCTTAAAAAACGAAAACCATCGGCGATCATAGGTATCATCTGGGTACCTAAGCGAGAAAACGTTTGTGATCCTGTCAACTTAGACAAAAAAAACAGAAGAGTATATATTTTGTCTGCTGATGATGTTGAGTTGTTGACTAACCGTAAAGATTCGTCTTCCTTGTTCAGATAAATCCGAGTGAAAAGCTTCTGAGAACCAGACTTTGCAGGATAAGAGTTATTTTCCAACGGTCGTAACTCCAAGGCTGAAATGATCGGTGTAGTCGTCCCTATCTTAACAAGACAAATCTGCAGTGAGGTTGATGTTGGAATATGAAGGATCTCCGCCACTGTACCATTCACTTTTTTTTTCAAATCTATTGTTTCCCATGGATTAGGACCTAGATGCAGACCAAACTGTGGGCTAGCGTTTAAACCATCGTAATTTCCATAAACAAACGTAGCCCTGATAACATATTTTATGTCCTTGTCAACACTCAGTGTATAACAGTTCCGCATGCCATCTGGAAAATATCTCAACCTCGTGTATGGTTCCAGGTAGTCACTCACAAGATCTGCCTGGATTTTACCAATTTCGCCAGTTTTGATGAAATTTGCATCTGATGAGAACTTTAATCTGGTGATTGACTCAGTATAAGGAGACAGTTCCGTATCAGGTAGCCCGCAATCCAAACTGATGAACCCTGAAAAACGAGAGTGACAATCAAAAACATCTCTCAGGTACAACAAACATGATCAAGGCTCGAAGCAGTAAGGAGAAGATGTATATATATACATATATAGACCATTAAAATGTTGATACCTTCTTGATCCTGAGCTTGAACAAGACAAATAACGGCAAAAACTACTACTGTCAGCAACAAATGAAAATGAAGAGTATTATCCATCTTACTTCAGTATCAAAACATTACCAATGCCAGAGCCTATAATAGATAACAAAGCCAAGCCTCTGGCCAACATGGCAAGATGTCTTGAGTCTGGAAATTAAAACTAAACATAAAAAAATCAGTGAAAAGAATGAGTTTATGTGTGTGTGTGTTTTTTTTTTTAAATTGCAACTTGACAATGACTAACTTGAACAAAGGACATTAGCACAAGAATACATCTGTAATCTGTTATAGTTTCTTGGTCAGAAAATAGGCAACTTGTGTGTGTGTTTTTGAGAGTATGTCAATCACAGCTTTAAAAGTCAATCACAAATCTTAAACGCTATAAAAAAAAAAAATGAAAATTATGATGAATTATCTAAGTTCAGAAGCCATGTAAATAAAGTTGCAATTTTTACCTTCAGCCATGAAATTGAGTCCCATCTCTTTTAGCCGGCGTCGACCGGCCCATTAACTGTTCTGAGGAGGACGAATGTGGGGAATCTCCGGCGATAAATCGGCCGTATACGGCAGAGAAATCTTCCGCCGCGAGAAGGACGGCGATGGCGATGAGACCGTATCATCGGCGATTTGAGAACGCGATCGACGATTTAGGAGTGCTGGAAACGCAGACGCAGAAGTGTCGCGTTTGAAACCCAACGGTCAGTATATTTTTACGAAGGATGAAAAAAAAAACAATAGTTTTGGGCCAGAGATGGATTTTTCGGCCCATTATACAAAAGGAATTCGGATCCATTATTAAATCAACCTATCAGAAATTGTTGAACTGCTTTTTTGGAAATTTAAGAACTCATTATACAGTATTATACAGAAATAGTAGTGTACAAAAAATCACTTGACACGAGAGAAAAAAATTAGAAATCGCAATTAATCCATCTTGCCGTAGGCAACATCGCCAAAGCTCAAGCTCACTAGTCACTTCAGTAGAAGGCTGAGAGCCCATGCCTATCCACGCATTCATATGATCAAAGCAAAAATGACTGCTTCGTGTTACATATGTTACACGGACCTGCCTAGAACATAAGCCCCAACTGTGTTACTTGCAGCACAAACTATCTTGCCCTAACAAACATCTCAGTGTCATAGCTCATGCTCACTTCAGGGGATCTCTGAAGGTTCATATTCATATTTCCTCTTGCATTTTCAGACATCAGACATTCTTTCAGTTCATTAGCAACTTGGGACATGTTTGGTCGGTTCACAGAAGAAGGATTCGCACACGACATTGCCAGTTCAAGAACTCTCCATACTGAACGAGAGTCGTAATCCCTGCTCAAGTTTGGATCCATTATCTTAGTAATATCTCCTCGGTTAAGCTCAAACCCAACCCACTGTGATATGTGAGATTTTTCACGGGATTGGTCAATTACGGGTTTGTTTGTGATCATCTCCAACAACACAATTCCAAAGCTGTACACATCGCTCATCTCACCCAGTCGAGTTGTTTGGTAATATCTACACGGCAAAGTACATGGTTATACTCTCTAAACCAAAATATAAAGAGCAAAATGACAACTCACTTTCAGCACATTGTAATGGTAACTAACGATACTTACTCAGGATCAAGGTATCCAGGAGTGCCAGCAACCACAGTTGAAATATGTGTTTCACCTCCAACAGGGAAAGATCTTGAAAGTCCGAAATCGGCAAGTTTAGCCTTTAACTGCTCGTCCAACAATATGTTTGTAGTTTTTATATCTCTATGTACTATTGGTGGTATGCATCCAGAATGTAAATATTCCAATCCTATTCAAAGAAGTTATTATTTCTTAATCCACCATAAGGAAGTCATTCTAAGCTATACTTTATGGGATAAGCTTAGTACAAACCTAGCGCAGCCTCTAGAGCTATTCGTAGCCGATTGCCCCAGTTGATAAAAGACCCACCTCGCTTTCCTGTATATAGGATCCTTCTGAACCTTATAAATTATAAACATTGTTAGATACTCAAATCATGAAGAGATAGAAATTTACCGGATAGATGTTCTCTTAAGTCTCCATTGGGCATAAACTCATATATAAGAGCCAAGTGATCTCCTTCATCGCAATATCCAACGAGGCTCACCAAATTTGTATGGTGAACTCTTAGAAGAAGATCGACCTAATCATTCATGGAAAATAAAAAACAAGAGATAACGTAAGGTTGTGATGCTACTTAAGATGATCATAATTTTTTAAGAAGATTCTGCATACCTCTGCCTTAAAATGCTTATAACCTTGACTTGATGATTGAGAGAGGACTTTAACAGCTACCTGTTTGGAACCATTCAGAGTACCATGACACACGACACCAAATCCTCCTTCCCCTACAACTCTTTGGAAATTATTCGTCATTTTCATAACCTCTGAATAAGTAAACCTTCTCTTTTTCGTCCCGATTGATGGTTCAGATGTATTATCAACCGTTGGCGTACTCAATGGCGATTGTAGAGCTATAGAGAAAGAAAACAAGTAAGAAATGCAAGAAAAACTGTTCATAAACTTTTCGTAGTTCCTTAATTTGATGAGAGATCTCCTGCTTATTACCTTCCACAGTCGATGGCTTTTTCTTGTTGAGAACAAAAATAAGAACCAACACAGAAACGATTATGGTCACAGAACCAACTGATGCAACAATTACCACAGGAAACTTCTTCTTGGAGTTTTCTGTGCAGGACCCAGAGAGACAAAGCCTTGGGTTTCCTTCAACTCTACAAGAAGAAGGGTGTTGTTAAAAACATCAATTCACAAAAGGGCTGTGGATAACTGCGTAATATTAAAGAGTATGTTGGAAGTTTCTTATTTCTTACAGTAACTCTAGTCCATTTCTTTGAAGAGCTTGAGGAAGGGAACCATTAAGATCGTTGCCGCTTAAATTTCTAATAAAGGAGAGCAATCTTCATGCATAGAGACACATGGCCAAATATAGAATGTAAAGTAAAAGAAAATCTGCTGAGCAACTTACATGATCACCAACGATTTCATCTGGGCTAAAAATTCGGGCACCACTCCAGTCAGTGTGTTATTTGACAAGTCGCTAAAAAATAATTCCCAAAATAAAGTAAAGGTCAATAGGTTTACTTCCACCATTGACAATACCACGCTATATACAACGGATATACTTACAGTTTTTCGAGCTTTGTAAGGTTTTGAATAGCGGCCGCTATGGTTCCAGTTAATCCACTTGAAGACAAGTTTCTAGTGATTCAAAGCATTGTCAGTAACGTATCTTGAAGAGAAAAGTGTATATGTGTGTGTGTGTGTCATCATACGACTTACAAGGAAGTTATTCTTGGAGGTGTATAGATATCTGTGTTGCTACAGTTCAACCCGTCCCATACATACTTTTGAGGAACGCAAGGATCTCCTTGCCACCTGATTCTAGTCAATCCATAGGCAGCTTTGATATTTTTAACAGCAACCACTGATGTAAAGTTCAATGATGTGAGGATTGACAGATGAAACTGATTTTGCTATAGTTTTTAAAACAGACCTTTTCTGCTAAACAATGAAGATAAGTAACATACCATCATCTTCATTTGTTTCCGATTGTGGAAATTGGATAACTGTGTAGATCTCAAGAGCATTAAGTAGAGGAGGAAGAGTTGATCTTGACGTTTTTATTAACTGGGAACTGCATTTTCCTTCTTTGCACGTCACTGGAGAATAATTATAGATGGTACCTGTCACTAACTTTGCAGGGATGAAAGCCTCGGTAACAACAACTCCATCCCATAATATGTCAAATTCCCTGGTACCGTTACTCTGTAAATCTTGTATCTCAGCGAAGTGGCTGTACAAGTAATACTGGTCAGCAGGACTATCAGGTGTCCAACTGATTGTCAATGGCGCGCTAGCATTGGAAGGTGTGGCAGCCGTTACAAAAGCCCTTTTTGGTGGATTATAATTACTATTGTCATTGCTCACTTCAAGAGTGGTGGAAATTTGGGTCCACCCCGTTAAAAAGTAATTACGCCATCTGCGATCATAAATATCATCCGGGTACCTAAGTTGAACAAAGGTTGTATTAGCCTTGGACAAGAAAAGGAATGTTAAAAGTATATATAGGAATATAGACTCCACCACAGTTAAATAAAAAAACACTTACCGTAGAAAGCCATCTGTCTTGTTGAGATACATCCGAACAAGAAGATTTAGAGAACCTGACTCTGTCTGATAAGAAGAACTATTTCCCAATGGCCGTAATTCCAAGGCTGAGATCAAGGGTGTAGTTGTCCCATTCTTAACAAGACAAACCTGCAATGAGTTTGATGTCGGAGTGTGAAGGATCTCCTTTATTGTACCATTCACAAACTTCTGCAAATCTATAGTTGCCCAGAAATTAGGTCCTAGATGCAGATCAAATATCGGGTCGGAGTTAAGGCCATCGTAATTCCCATAAATGAACCCAGCCCTGATCAAATATTTCCTACCCTTGTCAACACTCAGACTATAGCAGTTCCTTCTCTCATCTGGAAAATATCTCAGCCTCGTGTACGGCTTCAGGTAGTCATTCTCCATACTGGCCTGGATTTTACTACTTTTACCAGTTTCGATGAATTCAGCATCAGAAGAAAACCGTAGTCCGGTTACTGACTCGATATAAGAAGACGGTTCACTCACAGGTAACCCACAATCCAAACTGATAAACCCTGGTCAGAGAGTGAAAAGCAATATCAGGTACAGACATGAATGAGACTCGAAAGTAGATGCATATATACATATAAACCAGTAAGATGTGGATACCTAGTTGATCCTGAGCTCCAACACTACGAATAATGGCAAAAGCTCCTAATAGCAGCAACAAAGGCCAACAAGGACTATTCATATCCATAGCTTTTAGATATCAAAACATTACTAATGCCCGAGTTTGAGTGAAACAGCGTATAAATAGAGTAAACCCAAGAAACAGGCCAAGCCTTAACCTCTAGCAACATGGCAAGATGTCCTGAGTTTTGAAATTTTCAAAACAAAAAAAAAGAAAGTCAATGAAACGAATGAGTAAATGTGTTTTCTATTGCAACTTCACGAGTACTAACTAGGCAACTTGTGTGTTTTCAAGAGAATGTGTCAATCACAGGTTTTACAGTCACCACTTTTTAGCGCATTAGAAAATTTTCACAAAGAGAAAGAGATTTGACCTTTTTAGTGGTCATTGACTTGTATTGAAAGCATATTTTGGCGTCTTCATCGACAAGAACAGCTTCCAGAAACAAAGACGCCATTATCAGATATATCCAAAATCAGAACCCTAATAAATAAAGTTGCAATTTTTTTCAGTCATATCATAAACTTAGGAATCACCTCTTCCGGCCATGACTCTGAGAGAATTTTGAGACCCGTCACTTTCAGCCGGCGTCGACCGGCCCAATAATCACTGTGAGGAAGAACAATGTGGCGAATCTCCGGCGATAAATCGACCATATACGGCGGAGAAATCTTCCGCCGCGAGAAGGACGGCGATGACGATGAGGCCTCTTCATTGGCGTAGCACTGAATTGAGAACGCGATCGACGATTTTGGAGTGCTGGAAACGCCATCGTAGTTATGTCGCGTTGCGTTTGCGTTTGAAACGCAACGGTCGTTTTTTTTTTTTTTTGGTCAACGCAAACAAACACATATTGTAGAGCAGAATGGTCAAAGTAAAGAAACCAAAAGAGCGGAAACTGTTTTTAGATTAATGATCGATAAAAGCAGAACTACACACTTTAATTAATACTCTTTTAACTACAACTAGTTTACAAATTTTTGCTTATAATATGTATGTAAGTAGTTTAGTATTTGATTCCTTAATAGCACCACAAGTAGATGACACTCAGAAACTATCTTGCGATGGGAACCACCGTAGTGTCAAAGCTAACGTTCATTTCTTGAGGTTCCAAGCCTCGATTGTTATGTATACCTGAGTTTTCACAGACAATACACTCTTTTAGCTCTTGAATAAGCTGAGACATGGATGGTCGTTTTGAGGAAACAGGATTCGCGCATGACATTGCCAGCTCAAGAGCTCTCCAAACTGAATTAACGTCATAATCATTGCCAAGGTTTGGATCCATGATATCAATAATATCACCGCGGTTAACCATAAAGCCAACCCATTGTGTTATGTGAGAATTTTCAGTGGTTTGATTAATCACGGGTTGGTTTGTGATCATCTCCAATAACACGATTCCAAAACTGTAGACATCACTCTTCTCACATAATCGACCTGAATGGTTATACCTGCAAGACAACAACATGGTATATACTTTTTAACCATTGAAGAAGGGATAGAAAATTTGAGAACGAGTGTTTGTGTATATGAAAACTAACAATACTTACTCGGGATCAAGGTATCCAGGAGTACCAGCAATCACCGTCGAATGCTGAGATTCGCCTCTACCTTGGAAAGATCTTGAGAGTCCAAAATCAGCGAGTTTGGCCTTGAAATTCTCGTCCAGCAATATGTTGGCAGTTTTGATATCTCTGTGAACCATTGGCGGTTTGCATCCAACATGTAAGTACTCCAATCCTATGCAATAGAGTCATCATCAACATTAATTATTGTATAACCAATTAAAATTGATATATATATTATACTACGATTATTAACTGAAGTACAGACCTAGTGATGCATCCAAAGCTATTTGTAGTCGAGTACTCCAGTTGATGATAGATCTGCCTCCTTTTCCTGTATATAATAAGCTCATTAGATCCATTCGAAATCTCCGAGTTTCTAGAGTTAATGCTACACGTGAGATAACAAAAAAAAAATATCACCTGACAAATGGTGTTTTAAGTCTCCATTGGGCAGAAACTCATAAATGAGGGCCAATTGATCTCCTTCATAGCAATACCCAACCGAGGTCACCAAATTTGTATGATGCACTCTCAGAAGAAGATCAACCTAAGGTAAGATTAAAACCCAAGTCAAGAAAATAATGAAATCCATGATCTTTGTTATTGCTAAAAACAGATAATAGTTTAGTTGGTAAGATTACAGAACTATAAATACCTCTGTTTTGAACTCCTTATAGCCTTGAGTTGAAGATTTAGAAAGTACTTTAACCGCCACTTGTTCAGAACCATTTACAGTACCGTGGTACACCATGCCGAACCCTCCTTTACCTAAAACTCTTTGGAAGTTATTAGTCATTTGGATGACCTCTGAATATGTATACCTTCTCCTGTTCTTATTAGCAAAAGTAACTTCCCCTGTTGACGTCCTTGGTGGCAGGTCTAGACCTGTAATACATCAGAATAAGAATGCTATCATATTGTTTTATATTTCCATCACTTCTTTCAATGAGATGGAACAACAATGACAATGACAATGGCTGCAGAAGATTTTTTATATATTCTTATTTGATGTCTCTTGCAAATACCTTGTAGAATCGTTTTCTTTTTCTCTCCGAATACAAGAAAACAAATTAGTATAACAATGACGATGGCTGCAAAAGCAGCTGATGCAACAATTGGCACAAGAACTTTCTTCTTCGGTGTTTCTTTACATGAATCAGAGAGACAAAGCATTGGGTTCCCATCAACACTACGATAAGACAAGAGTTGTTCAAAGTATAAGACGCATGAAAGGGTCGTAAATGATATTTGAAAACATTTTAAAAGATCTGTAGAAAATGTCTTACGATAGCTCTAGTCCTTTCTTATGAAGAGCTTGAGGAATTGAACCATTAAGATTGTTACCGCTTAAGTTTCTGTTCAAAACGATTATGATATGAGTTGGGACTTGAAAAGCAATAAGATAAATGTTGAGTGAAACTTACATGACCGACAAAGATTCCATGTTGCCTAAAAACTCCGGCACAACTCCAGTCAAGTTATTATTCGACAAGTCCCTAATGTTAGCAAGAGAGAATTTAAGACATGACTGTTAATCAAATGTATTCCCATCCATATAAAAGCAATTTCTGGCTACTGATTAACAATGTTAATACTTACAGTTTTTCTAGTTTTGTAAGACTTTGAATGGCAGCTGCTATGGTTCCAGTTAAACCACTTGAAGACAAGTTTCTAGTGACATGTACATTCAAAGTGTTAGTGACTTTACTAACAAATCTTGAAGAGTGCGCATGTACTACTAAACTTACTACTTACAAATACGTTATTCTTGGTGGCGTAGACGACATATCCGTGTTGTTGCAGTTTAATCCGTCCCACATAAGCTGTTGAGGAACGCATGGATCACCCTGCCAGGTGATTTTACTCAATCCATAGCTTGATGCGATGTCTTTTATAGCATTCACTGCCATAAAAAGGTTTTGATATTATTAGTACTCATTGTCTTTATGAATTATTTCTTTAATAACATCAAAAAGAACAGACCTTAAATGCATAACCTGGAAAAGAAAGTCACATACCGTCATTTTCATCCGTTTCGGACTGCGGAAATCGAATGACTTTGTAGACTTCAAAAGCATTAAGTAGAGGTGGAAGAGTTGATCTTTTTGTTCTTATTAGCTGGAAACTGCATTCCCCTCCTTGGCATGTTTTCGGATTCACATTTTCGATAGTAGTTACATTAAGCTTCTTAGGAATAACAGGTCCATCATAATGTTGTCCGTTCAAGAGGATGTTGAATTCTCTGGTTTCATTTGCCTGCAAGTCTTGGATCTCAGCAAAGTGTGCGTACAAGTGATATTGGTCACCAGGATTTTCTGAACGCCATTTAATTGTCAGTGGGTCACTGGTATTAGTAGGCGTGGCAGCACTTTTCAGCGCACCTTGCGGTGGAACATAATCATTGGAATTGCTCACTTCTAGGACAGTGTAAATCTGTGTCCACTCCCTCATGAAGAACGGATACCATCTGCGGTCATAGACATCGGTCCTCCGCCTGGGGGTGGTAACAATGTTGTTAAGCAGTAGAATAGGTAAATACATAAGATGAACTATATTAAATGTATGGAAATTTTCTTTGTTTCTTCTATATTTTTTTAGCGTCGAGGTTCCTTGTGTTGAAAGTGCAAAACCACACAAGCGCGCAAAAGACATGAAAAGATATATAAAAGAAAAACAGAGACAAACAAAAAAAGAACAGAATAAAATAGAGCAGAAGTGATACAGTCAATTAAAGTGGTCTTACCGTAGCGGAACTCTTGAGTCGCTAAGATATCTTCGAAAGAAAAAATCAAGGGAACCAGACTTAGTAACATAAGATTTTTTTCCCATTGGCCGTAATTCCAAAGCTGTTATAACCGGTGAAGTATTTCCAGTCTTAACAAGACATATCTGCAACGAGTTTGATGTTGGGATGTGTAACATTTCTGTCGCTGTACCATTCACTAGTGTTTCTAAATCTATCGTGGCCCATAGATTAGGTCCAAGATAAAGATCAAACACTGGGGGCATGTTAAGCCCATCATAATTTCCATATAGAAAGTAAGCCTTGATCAAATATTTACGCCCCTTGTCCACACGCAGATTGTAGCAGTTCCGTATTCCCTCTGGGAAATATCTCAGCGTCAAGTATGGCTCCGCGTAACGGTTAGGATTGTCTTGGACTCGGCCAGTTTTTCCGCTCTGTATGAAGTCTTTGTCCGAAGAGAACCACAGTTCAGTACGAGTCATTTTATAAAGAGACATCTGATCGTCGGGTAGCCCGCAATCCAAACTGATGAACCCTGTTAATAGACATGGTGAACATTAAAACCAGTTTACTTCTGAGAATCAAAATGTTTGAATACATGTATGTGTATATATAGAAGAAATAAGAAATCTGATACCACCTTTTTGGTCTTGAGCTTGAACAATATGAATGATGATGGACAAAGTTATCAGCACCAACAAAAGCCAAAAACAACTCTCCATGTTTCTTTTACTAACTCCCAAAGAAAAAATCAAGAAACCATTAAAGGCTGGCTATGCTGTTGAAGATAAACAAAAAAGAAGTAAGCCAACCCAAATCGTACACTACTAGAAGAAAGACTTAGTCAATTTAATGGTGAAAATGAGTTAATGTGTTTCTTCATCAGGGGAAGAAGATGAGGGTTAAATAGAGAAACCCATTGGCTAAGGAAAATAGAAAAAAAAAAAAAACACGGAAACCCAGATCGCACACTAAGAAAAAGACTTTGAAAAGTTCACCATGCAAGAAGAAGAGTAAGCAAAAATAAGCAAACCCAAATCATACACTAAAAAAAAGACTTGTCGAGTCAATGATGCAAATGAATAAACTATGTTTTCTAGCTAATGCAGCTTCACCAGGGAATAAAATGCTGGGTAAGAGGACAACAAAGGTGCAACTTGTAACTATCATGAACTTATTAACGGGAAATGTGGAGCAGACCAAAAAGCACGAAAAGCAATATGATCTCTTTTGATCCATACTTTCTATAATCATACCATTTAACATTCACGACATGGCACTTCATGAGTCAACAACACCACATTCAGTATTAAAGCAGAGGATTCACAATTATCAATGCGATTATAGGACGAACAAATCAATTCCGACAAAGACGCCTTATCAGATATATCGGCGATTTAAAGTTGCAACGTCGATCATCGAAGAATCACCTTTGGAGACTCTGAATTTTGAGACCCATCTCAGTCGTCGACCGGTTAAGGACGAATGTGAATCTCCGGCGATTAATTATACGGCAGAAAGCCGCACGGCGATGAAAAAATATTTGAGAAGCGATTAGATTTTGGAGTGCTGGATATGGATTTGTTTAAACGCAACGGTCAGTATATTTTTACGAAGGATGCAAAAAATAAATATAGTTTTGGGCCAGAGTTCGGCCCATTATCAAATCAACCTATCAGATCAGTCATCATCTGTCGTCACTTTCATCTCTGTCTACGCGAAGCAGTCCCTGACTCACCCAGAAACCAAACTTTGAGAGAGAAGACCAAAGAGAAAAGAGAGAGAGATGAGGTTGTTCGATCCATGGCCAGTGTTCTTCAAAAGGGAATGGAAACGTTGTTGGCCGTTTCTCACTGGATTCGCCGTCACCGGCGTCCTCATCACCAAGCTCACGGCTGGATTCACTGGTAAGTCTCCTTCAGATCTGACCGATCTTCATCGGAAATGAAGAGAGCTGATCCTATGTTGACTAATCGGATCGTGATATATTGATCTATTGTGTCTTGTGGTTGATTGTTGGATCGCTTTGTTGTAGAAACCCTAATTTAATGTAAATGTGTATTGATTCATTTGCAGAGGAAGACGCCAAGAACTCCAAGTTTGTCCAACAACACAGGCGGTAATGTCTTCCATCTTTCGATCAATCATTTGCATCTCTTGATTGAATCATCATATCAAGTTTTCTTTCATTTCTTTGGTATATTTTGGAATTTTCATCAGTCTAATTCATGATTTGGTATCTGGTTTTATCCAATAAACCTATACAAATGATGTCGTATGAAATGAAATGTTTTGACTTTGCATTTATCTAAAATCTCAATGTGTACTGTTCGATTTGTCTGTATCTGTTTCTTGAGCCATTTCAGTTCTGTAGATATGGTAATACTTGATGCATTGTGAGCCATACGTGAACTATCCCACCTCATTTTTGTAATCCTTGATTTAGGATTTCATAGGACCCATAAGACTTAACCATTCTCTCTGCATTTGTTCATGATTTGTTTTGAAATTTCAGGTGATCTACTGTCGTGAATTGTTTGAGGCTGAGACGGCGACCCGTTCTTATGGAAACTACAGTGAGTGCTTCGGCTGTCAGACCTGCCTAATAACATGAAAGAGAGAATTTTAGACGCTATAAAACTCTCTTGTTTTCCTTTTCTTTGTGTTTTCACAGTGCAAATTCTACTTGGTTTATCCGATTATTTCCTCATATGTTTGATATGGATATCTTCTTCTTCTCTTTTTGTTCCCCTAATAAGAGTATATGGTTTAAGTAAACCTCCAGTTGAATGATCGAATCCACCTACAAAGCTTTTGATTCCTAGCTGCACATGTTTTTGTATACCCTAGTCTTATTTATTTGTAGTCATAAATGTCAACTCCTGATTCATTTGATAAAAAAACCGTCGAGGTCACCAATTTCTGTTATACCGAGATTTGGATACTTGTTTAGGTCAAACCATAGGTTTCACTAAAACCGGATTATGAGCCTAGAGATTCACGATTGTGGCAATGTTGTGTTGATTTGTTTGAACTGAAATTTTGGCTAAAGTTCACCATCATCAATCACTAATTTTATTACAAGAGTTGACAAATTGGCTCCGAGAATTTTAGGCTTATTTAGGACATCATTACTAAGCTAACAAATTGACTCCAGGATCGAATACTGAAAAAATGAATCTAGAACCAGTATTAACTAGTTAGAGAAAAACTAATACAGGTGGATTACGAATTGAGTCCAAGATGGCCGCAGGCAATGTTGCTTCCAGGAGGAGACCTACGCAAGAGATGGCGACAAAAGCATGAGCTTGTATACCAAACTGTAATAATGTGCATGAATGAAATAATATGCAAGGAAATATACTTGCTTTCGAAAAAATATATATATACTAAGAAATATACTTTGTTACCACATCTAGGAAAAAAATCTTTCACTGGTACAAAAAAACGTAAGAGTATCAAGCAAACTAAGATAACTATTTTATGCTTTTGGCTTTTGGGATTATTGCAAGCCAAGATCTTTCTTCAATTGAGCAAGAGTTGCTTCGATCTCATCAATATTGTCTTCTATACTGTTCTTTGTGCTATTATTTTTCCCTGACGATTTCTCCGTGGAGGAGCCTTCTTCAAAATCAAATCTTTGTCCATTTTTGCTTGATCCTTCACTGTCTTCGTCGCTTATGTTAAGTTCTTTTTCAAGAAACTCCACAAATTCTTCCCCAATTTCCTGAGAGAAGATAACCAAACATGAGAATCAAAATGAGCTAAGAATGGTTTTAGTATCTTAATCATCAGAACCGATTCTGTAAATTCCTTGATGGAAGAACAAAGTTCCCAGCAAAAAACATTCTCAGTTTAGACATTACCATATGGAAATAACTAAAACCAAATCAGAGGAAACAGGTTAATATAGACTCTATTTGTTCTATGGATTTTTTGGATTGACGCTTACTACCATATAATGATATAAACAATGAACACGGATTTTAGTAACAAAGTCTATTGAAGAAACAAGCAGATTAATTCATGAATATTTCAAGTTTAAGCTCATATTTGACACGCATCAAGGACTCATGGTTATTAGTATTTTGATATTATCGGGCTTACCCCTAGTTCTTCCCAAAGACTTTTTGGTTTTCCTTGTGAGGATGCACTAGCTTCCCAATTATTATACTCTTCTTGAAGATCTTTGAAGAAATCCCCTGTCAATACCACAAGAAGTGTGAGCCTCTAAATGAGTGACTAACTACAATTACGCAATGTTCTGTGCATAAAATCTCTAGACGTGCAAAAAAAACCAATCTAATAACAGAAAGAAGATAGATTTCACAGGTTGACTCTACCGACTGTTATTCGAACGTCCCTCACGAATTCACCTGCATAATAAAGTGTGTTGTGCATAAGATCACACTGACCTCAATCAACCTAACCCCCCCAAAAGATGACAACACATTAGAGAGAGCACCGCACCACACTTCTAACCACAGTCACTAAAAGGAGCCTAGCATTCACAATAAGTTATCAAACACTGTGATCATTTTCACAAGCCCGATTTAGCATTGGTGTTCAAAACCCTTTTTCAATGCTTCTACATGGTGTTCATAGTTAGCATAAAGCTTCAAAGAGTCAGTTCCCATTTTACACAACAGGATCCTACTATAACTACAATACAATTGCATATATATGGTTCTTTCAGGGAGTTAGGATTTTACCAAGTCCATAGAAATCTTCCTCGACTTGTCTGTCGCTTTTACGACTTGTTTGACCCGTCGAGTATGAAGCACGACTACTCTCTGATCCATACTTCCGCCGTGAGTCAGAGTTTATCAGGGTAGTGTATGCATGCTTTATTTTCAAAAACTTCTCTTGCGCATTTGCCTATACACCAAAAACACCCAGAGGATGAATTGAACTATACTCTTCTTCCACAAATGATAAAGACCACGTAAATATAACTCCATCAGCTAACTTCAAGTAGGACTACAAAAGACACACATACACATGAAAGCACCATACAAAGCCCCAATTCCATGAATTTGTACATACATACATAATTCCAATTTCAAGAATTTGATTCTACATACAAAAACATCTAAGCAGCCATACATATTTCCGTAACATGAATTAATTCCAATGAAATAGAAACCGTAAAAAAGGTACCTCTTTATTAACATCTGGGTGATACTTGAGAGCAAGTTTACGGTAAGCCCTCTTTATATCTTGAGGAGTCGCAGACTGAGACACACCAAGAATCTCGTATGGAGAGACTCTAGCTCTAGGAACGATGATTCGACTTCTCCGTCTTTGAATACAACCACTCCGTCGTTTATAAAACGAAGAGAGACCAATGTCTCCACCACCATAGCAGCACTTTGTTAGAGGAAAACCCAGAAAATTTAACCGATAAAGGAACGAAATTGGAGGAAGATGATGAGAAAGGAAGAAACTTTGTGGTGTTGGAGACAGAAACGAAGATGTTGCTGCTGCATACATAATATAATTCTCTCTGCTTCATTCGATCGAATTCACCCTTTTCTGGACAATCAAATCCGGTTATTGTTTAACCGCTTTTCCAATTTCCGGTTATTTCTTCTTAATCGTAACATTTATTCCGGTTCGTACCGTTTAATCTGGTATAATCGTTAACTCTGTTCTTACTTCTTCTTTGTTCTCTCTGTCCGATCAAATTAGGAGCTTTTTCATGCTTCCCTCACTGAAATGTACAATCAATAATGCGGTTTTTGATAAAGTTTGAAGCTTTGATTCTCATTCATCCATGAACAAGTTATCAGTAATTCCTCGATCTTTTAGGTTAGTGTCGATCGGTTCTTATATTGAACTCATTGAAAACAACGGTCGAGATCGACTGCTTTCTGGAGGAAGAGTGCTTCATGCTCATCTTGTGACATCTGGGATTGCTGGTTTGACGAGAATTGCAGCGAAGCTTGTAACTTTCTATGTTGAATGTGGGAAAGTAGCAGATGCTCGGAAGGTGTTCGATGAAATACCCAAGAGAGATATTAGTGGATGGGTTGTCATGATCGGGGCTTGTGCTCGAAATGGGTTTTATCAGGAGGCTTTGGATTTCTTTAGAGAAATGAAGACAGAAGGTTTAAAGCTTGACGCTTTCATCGTTCCTAGTCTTCTTAAAGCTAGTCGCAATCTGCTTGATCAAAAATTTGGGAAGAGGATACATTGTCTTGTGCTGAAGTGTTCGTTTGAGTCTGATGATTTTATAGCTAGCTCGCTTATTGATATGTATTCGAAGTTCTGTGAGGTAGAGAGTGCGAGGAAGGTGTTTGATGATTTAGGTGAACAAGATTTGGTTGTGTTTAATGCTATGATCTCTGGTTATGCTAACAACAGCCAATCAGATAAAGCGTTGAACTTGATGAAAGATATGAAACGAGTAGGAGTTAAACCTGATATTATAACTTGGAATGCTCTACTTTCAGGATTTGCGCATATGGGAAGTGAAGGACAACAAGTATCTGAGATTCTTGAGATGATGTGTTTGGATGGTCACAAGCCTGACGTTGTGTCCTGGACTTCTATTATATCAGGTCTTGTACATAATTTTCAGAATGAGAAAGCTTTTGATGCTTTTAAACAGATGTTAACTCATGGGTTGTATCCAAACTCAGCTACGATCACAACAATTTTGCCTGCTTGTACCACACTTGCAAATATGAAGTACGGGAAGGAGATTCATGGCTACTCGGTAGTCACTGGACTAGAAGATCACGGTTTCGTTAGAAGTGCTTTGCTCGATATGTATGGCAAATGTGGTAACATATCAGAAGCAATGATCTTGTTTCACAAGACGTCAAAGAAGACAACTGTTACTTTCAACTCGATGATCTTCTGCTACGCAAATCATGGGCTTTCAGACAAAGCAGTTGAGCTATTTAATCAGATGGAAGCCACGGGAGAGAAACTAGACCACTTAACATTCACGGCCATCCTCACAGCCTGCAGCCACGCGGGGTTAACTGATCTTGGACAAAAAATGTTCCATTTAATGCAAAACAAGTACAGAATCGAACCGAGATTGGAGCATTATGCTTGTATGGTGGATCTTATCGGACGAGCAGGGAAGCTTGTTGAGGCCTATGAGATGATCAAGGCTATGCAAATGGAGCCGGATTTGTATGTGTGGGGTGCTTTGTTAGGTGCGTGTAGAAATCACGGGAACATGGAGCTTGCAAGGATTGCAGCAAAGCATTTAGCAGAGCTCGAACCTGAGAACTCAGGGAATGGCTTGCTTCTGTCCAGTTTGTATGCCAATGCTGGTAACTGGAATAGTGTTGTCAGAATGAAGAAGATGATTAAGAGGAAGAGGTTTAGAAGGTTTCTAGGCAGCAGCTGGGTAGAAACTGTTTGATCCTAATGCTCATTTTGGTATGATCATCAAAACTGAGATTAGGGAGTGACGAACTAACAAATTTGGGGATATGAAGGCAATCGAGGACGATGAAATTGGGAATGAAGCGCCGCCCACATAAGGTATAGTAAATATTGATAATCTTGAGTTTGCCCGATTCTGTGATGAGGTGCGAAAGCAATCCAAGGAGTTACATGACAACAGTGGTGTTTGGGATTATTGATAAAATATGTATCTCACATGATTCTGATTTCGAAGGCTCTGTTTTGGGTGGTGAGAACTTAAAGCCTGAATATTGGAGAACTTTTGATGACATCGGCCTCTGCAGCAGACTTGGTCTTTATTGTTACAATTTTCAGAATGGTCCTGACTACAAGTTTGAGTCTGTGAGCAAGTTATATACAGTATTGATCGTTGCCTCGTTGGTTCCCCAAGTTGTTCATTACATTGGAGGCGGTGAATCCATCACACTATTCTCTACCCACTTTTGATACGTGCGTTAAGCATAATGATGCCTTAGAGATGATGTGCAATTATGGTGGGAGTAGTTTTTTGCAATGTGGAAGGTAACAAGGAGGCGAAAGAGGATCATGAGTTGGATAATGAGGCAATAGATGAATGGTACAAAGGTGAATTACCTGAATGGTTGTCTGATGATAATGATCGGAAAGAAAGCTATATGGTGAAGAATCAGAGTTGTGGGGCATGGCGGATGAGTGGTTGCATCTCTTTGCTGAGTTTGCATTTTACACGAAAGGGAATGGATTCTTTGCTGATAATGTCTACCATTGGAGACTCAAAAGATAGAACAGAACCGCATGAGAAGCTTAAGGCTGCAAATGCAATCTTTTACATAAGTTTTGAATGTTGAGATGATGTGGTAACAGGTGAGGTTGCTAATTATAGAGCGGCAATGGATGGTAAACCAGGAAACATGCGCCTCGAGTTAAGTGTTGGAGGCTTGGAGCATCAAAATCAAGCCGAACAAGGGAATCACATTTAACTCTTATTATGAGGTTTGTCTTGTCAAATTTACAATTGTAGCCAGTTGTCTTTTATTTATTTATTAGTATATATCTAGAAAGGAAAGGATGAGATTACTTATTAGACAAAGACAAAATGAAACTTGGATGTCTTCTGACTTTGAATCTGAATTTTTCTGTTTTTTTTTGTCTATTTTATTACCACAAATCATCAAATCTGAATATTCCATTTAGAGATAAACATAAAATATATGAGACCAAAGAACAGGTCAGATCAGATCTGGTGAGATTCTGACCAAACATAATCATCTCTTTGAGCTTCTTCCAGTGCTAATTCGAGAGGAGATATACAAAAAAAATGGAGGAAAAGCAAGTGAAGAAGAGAAGGATAGTGTTAGTTCCAGTTCCAGCTCAAGGTCATGTAACTCCGATTATGCAACTTGGGAAAGCTCTTTACTCCAAGGGATTCTCCATAACTGTTGTTCAGACACAGTATAATCGAGTTAGCTCTTCCGAAGACTTCTCTGATTTTCATTTCCTCACCATCCCAGATAGCTTAACTGACTCTGATCTCAAAAGCCTTGGAGCACTCCCGTTTATGCTCAAAATCAATCAAGTCTGCGAGGAAAGCTTCAAGCACTGTTTAAGTCAACTATTGCAGGAACAAGGTGATGATGATATTGCTTGTATCGTCTACGATGAGTACATGTACTTTTCCCAAGCTGCAGCTTTAGCGTTTCAAATTCCTAGTGTCGTCTTCAGCACGACAAGTGCTACTGCCTTTGTCTGTCGCTCTGTTTTGTCTAAAGTCAATGCAGAGTCCTTCTTGCTCGACATGAAAGGTACTCAAGATTCTAGCTTTTGTATCTCAATTTAAATGCCCATTTAGTTAGAAAAACCAATCTACATGCTGTTCTCTCTGCAGATCCTGAAACGCAAGAGAAGGTGTTTCCAGGGTTGGATCCTCTAAGGTACAAGGACTTGCCAACTTCAGCATTTGGGCCATTAGAGAGTATTATCAAGCTCTACTGTAATGCTGTAAACATTCAAACATCTTCTGCTGTTATCATCAACTCAGCAAGCTGTCTAGAGAGCTCGTCTTTGGCACGATTACAACAAAAACTACAAGTTCCAGTGTACCCTATTGGCCCACTTCACATTGCAGCGTCAGCGTCTTCTAGTTTACTAGAAGAGGACAGGAGCTGTATTGAGTGGTTGGGCAAGCAGAAACCAAGCTCAGTGATTTACATAAGCTTGGGAAGCTTGGCTGTAATGCAAACCAAAGACATGTTGGAGATGGCTTGGGGATTGAGTAACAGCAATCAACCTTTCTTATGGGTGATCCGACCAGGTTCTGTTCCCGGCTCGGAATGGACAGAATCCTTACAAGAGGAATTCAATAAGTTGGTTTCAGAAAGGGGTTACATTGTGAAATGGGCACCACAGATGGAAGTTCTCAGACATCCTGCAGTAGGAGGTTTTTGGAGTCACTGTGGATGGAACTCGACGCTAGAGAGCATTGGGGAAGGAGTTCCCATGATCTGTAGGCCTTTTACCGGCGATCAGAGAGTTAACGCGAGGTACATAGAGAGTGTTTGGAGAATCGGGGTTCTATTGGAGGGAGAACTGGATAAAGGAGTTGTAGAGAGCTCTGTGAAGAGGTTGACTGTGGATGAGGAAGGAGCAGATATGAGAAAGAGAGCCATTGCCTTGAAAGAGAAGCTCGAAGCCTCTGCTAGAAGTGGAGGTTCGTCATGCAGCTCATTAGATGACTTTGTCAATTCCTATTGGTCAAATTAAACTACAAAAATACAAAATTTTCTGTCATTTGCCGGCCGTCTGTAACTTGGCCGGCAGCTTTTTTTATGTTCAGACATGTTCTATGCTAAAAATAACACGACAGAACTATCCAGAAAGTGGTGACATAAGTAAAGAAAAGGATAGAGATAGACTTACTTAGAAAATGGTCCAAAAACAAAACATAAAATTAATATAGAAAATGACAAAAGGGAGACTTAAATGGGGTAGTTCACCTATAATAATATTAATATCTATCTAGTATTGATCCTTAGAGAAGAAGATGGTGACCAATGTTGTCATTTCTATCTTCGGGGTTCTTTGTCCATTTTGTTAACTCCACGTGCTTGTTCTTTTGCTTCTCCTTTCACACAATGCTGAGAGCTTTCCCCAACCTCAGAAATATTCCACTTAGGGATAAAAACAAGTTGGCGATGAGACCAATGTAACGGTTAATACATATCTCACGTGTCTATATTAGACATCAGATCTGGTTCAAAGCATTGAAGCATCCTTATGTCTCTTTGATATTTTTTTCCATTCATACACGTTGAGAAAGAAAAAGAGAGAGAGAGAGAGAGAGAGAGAGAGAGAGAGAGAGAGAGAGAGAGAGAGAGAGAGAGAGAGAGAGAGAGAGAGAGAGAGAGAGAGAGAGAGAGAGAGAGAGAGAGGACAAAAGAGATAAACTATGGAAGAAGTACGAGTGAAGAGAAGGATAGTGTTGGTTCCGGTTCCAGCTCAAGGTCATGTAACTCCGATTATGCAACTTGGGAAAGCTCTCTACTCCAAGGGATTCTCAATCACTGTTGTTCTCACACAGTCTAACCGAGTTAGCTCTTCCAAAGACTTCTCTGATTTCCATTTCCTCACCATCCCGGGTAGCTTAACTGAGTCTGATCTCAAAAACCTAGGACCATACATGTTTTTGGTCAAGCTCAATCAAATCTGTGAGGGAAGCTTCAAGCAATGTATAGGTCAACTACTGGAGGAACAAGGTAATGATATTGCTTGTGTCGTCTACGATGAGTACATGTACTTCTCTCAAGCTGCAGTTAAAGAGTTTCAACTTCCCAGTGTCCTCTTCAGCACGACAAGTGCTACTGCTTTTGTCTGTCGCTCTGTTTTGGCTAGCGTCAACGCAGAGTCGTTCTTGATCGACATGAAAGGTACTCAAGATTTTTTTTTTAGCTTTTTACCTTAAACTCAATCCAAAAATCCCATTCAGATAAACCAATCTAAATGCATTCTGTTTACTTTGTAGATCCTGAAGTGTCGGACAAGGTATTTCCAGGGTTGGATCCTATAAGGTACAAGGACCTACCAACTTCAGCATTTGGACCATTAGAGAGTGTACTCAAGGTTTACAGTGAGACTGTCAACATTCGAACAGCTTCCGCTGTTATCATCAACTCGACAAGCTGTCTAGAGAGCTCATCTTTGGAATGGTTGCAACGAGAGCTACAAGTTCCGGTGTATCCTATAGGCCCACTTCACATTGCAGCTTCAGCTCCTTCTAGTTTGCTAGAAGAGGATAGGAGTTGCATTGAGTGGTTAAACAAGCAGAAACTAGGCTCAGTGGTTTACATAAGCTTGGGAAGCTTGGCTCTAATGGAAACCAAAGACGTTTTGGAGATGGCTTGGGGTTTAAGTAACAGCAACCAACCTTTCTTATGGGTGATCCGACCGGGTTCTATTCCTGCCTCGGAGTGGATAGATTCCTTACCAGAGGAATTCAATAGGTTGGTTTCAGAAAGAGGTTACATTGTAAAATGGGCGCCACAGATGGAAGTTCTCAGACATCCTGCAGTAGGAGCGTTTTGGAGTCACTGTGGATGGAACTCGACGCTAGAGAGCATCGGGGAAGGAGTTCCAATGATCTGTAGGCCTTATACGGGAGATCAGAAAGTAAATGCGAGGTACTTAGAGAGAGTGTGGAGAATTGGGGTTCAATTGGAGGGAGAGCTTGATAAAGGAGCTGTGGAGAGAGCTGTAGAGAGGTTGATTCTTGATGAAGAAGGAGCAGAAATGAGGAAGAGAGCCATTGACTTGAAAGAGAAGCTTGAAGCCTCTGTCAGAAGTGGAGGTTCCTCGTGGAGCTCGTCATTAGAACACTTTGCCAATTCCTTGAAAATGAAGAATTCCATGTAGTCTCTGTTCGAAGTCAAGATTGAATCAGAAGAGATTTGTTTAGTATTATGAAATAAAAACTACACCAAAAGGAGTTGTATTTTCTTTTAACTTTTTAAGTGTAGTTTTTTTTTGCAGTTTTATAAAGACACTCTTCTATAAATAAGATCAGTTTCTGCATTTGGTGAGCACTTTTCAGGGTTACGCTCGAACAGGATAAGAGATGAAGAGCTTGCGCTTCTCTTTTATTACAGTTACTGAACGCAAGTTCAATCACTTGAAACCTTTTAGTTTCTTCAATTATTTTCATTTTGTCAACATACCAAACAGCTCCGCTCGGGTCAGTTTGGTTTCTGCTCAAGATCCACAAAGACTTGTCAGGGGAAGTTTCTAGGAATGTTAAATTCGGTTTTTCTATCGTGAAAATCATGTTCTCTGCCAAAGCTGCGTTGAGCTTGCTAATGGTGGAAGAAGGGGAGAGTTTTGAAGAGAAGACCTTTCAGCTTCAAATCGGTGAGGAATAGGGGGGCAGCTCTTCATACAACTTGCGTTAGAGCATGTTTATGGGTGAGTTTGAGTAAGGGAAGTTCTTAAATTTTTTATGAATTAATTGTGTACTGTTTGGAATATAAAAACCTATGATTCCTTAGATAAAATTTTTTTATTTATTGGTAGGTTTTAATTTTAGGTCTCTTATTTTTGAAAATATTGTTTTTTGAAATTTAAAAATTTTAAATAGAATGAAAGTAGTATAAATGTGTAAACATTTAAGATTTTATAAAAATAGGAAAATATTGCATTCAAAAGAAAAATACTGTGAAACTAAAAGCTCTCCATTTTGTCCATATTGGCCTATAGATAGGCTTTGTTCTCAATATGATATCAACAAAAAAGTTTCTAAAACATATTGAGAGTGACTCTTTGGTTCCTATCTGTGTTAAGAGGAGGAAGCAGTAACATATTTGACAACATAACCAAAACCAACAACGAAAAAGGCTAATGACTGAAAATAGAAGGTACACATATAGTGTGTTCTTCCCGTAGATGATGTCGTAGATTCCGCAGGACAACAGGTAAGCTCCAACAAGTAGCTCCATCAAGTGCACCATGATTGCAACAGACTATAATATCCATCATCAGCTTACGTTCGGACTCTGTTAAGGCTTCAGTTTGAGAGAAATGTTTGTTTACTTACCTCTCTCTGAATCTGATCGTTAGGTACTTGTGGAATTAGCTTCGTCTTGAGAGCATCACCTGATTTCTCTGTCACAACCCATTCTTGTACTCTTCCTGTTTCTAACAGCCCATGACCGAGCCTTTGTTCGAACCAAGGACATTGAATTCTAACAGAACCCAAAATGCCAATAGGTGGATTGATCGTTAACATAATAAAGGATTATTAATGTGACATAGAAAGAGTAAAAGAGGACACCTTAGTCTACCGATTGCGATAAAGAGAGTGATCAAAAAGGAAGATAAAACGCAGCCCATTTCGGAACTGTGACTGGGAACAAAACAGTTGCTGGCAAGATAATACAGTAAAAGATAACACGAGATTTTGCAAGCAGCTGCATTGATTGCTCACAAACCACCAAATACAGCAACATCCCACCAAATGAATTCAACTACACACCAAGCACTGAAAAATAGTTTGCTTAGATTTGTAGGTAACAAGCAAAATGTAACAAGCAGTCGTAGGTAACAAGCAAATGCAACATTCGTGTCAATGAGAGAGACGAACCATTGAGCCAAGAAAGGAGGAGAACGTGTCGTGAGGAAGAAGACGGTGAGGAGAACCTCTCGAACCACTCTTTCACATCCTTACACACCAAAACAAAAGAAAGCTGATGAAGTTGACAAATTGTGGTTGGCACAACATGAACAACAACAATTCATCGAGATTCATCAATATGTACACCATTGAAATCAATTAAAATTTCAATTTTCCCAAACTAATTGACTCAAACGACATCAAGAACCCTCAATATAGATGCTACTGCTATTTAATCGAATCAGCGAGGAACTTGCATGAAAAACCTTAATTTGAAGTGTTATTGCTATGAATCAAATCAAAAACTTTAATTTGGTAAAGGAATTTGAAATCTGAATTTACCTGTTCGATAAACAATCCTCCAAAGCTTATCTTTTACCTCTCAACACCTCTATTCTTCTCCTTCAGCGTCACCGACTCAGTGCCACCGGATCGAGATGATTCTCTTTCAATTTTTCCCTGCCTTCTGATTCCAAATTCCTTCGTCGTTTCGGGTATTGAATCGCGAGAGAAAAAGAGAAAGAGGAAAAGAGAAAGAGAGTTTAGAGTTTTTTTTTTTTCTTTTGTATTATTTAGTTCAACCAACAGCATTATGACACGTAACGTCTCTTAGATTATAATCCGGTATATTATATTAGGGGCTCCCTTAAGTTTTTTATTTACTTCTGATTTATTTTTTTGATTCAAAAGCCTTAAAATCCTCTAAGACCTTACCGATAAACAAGGTCTTAGTAAACTTCCGTTAGGAAACTGTGGTAATTACGTACATAGTGATTTCACCATATCTATTAATGAGAGAAAATGGCTAAAAAGCCTCCATTGAAGAAACCAATTTGTCAGACGATGCAGTGTATGGGTGGAGATTCTATCAATCAACTTGGATTCTTAATAGAAGGAATCTATGCGCTGAATCAAATAAAGATTCGTGACGCTTTGAAAAAAAGAACACGAGTGACCCACAATACATAATTAAAAGTCATAACATAATATTAGAATATGGTGTGAACACAAACATCCATTGAATTGAAACAAAAAGATGAGTGAAATTGAAAAGTGATCTTCTAACAGAGACTCCATATTGGTCACAGAAATATTCTATGGATTCTCTCATCTATAATGCAGATTTATATATCTATAATAGATTTTATTTATCTACATCCAAAAATGAAAATTATATAGCAGACACTACTAACCCATTGTGGCCAAAGAGAGAGAGAAAAGAAGAAAAAAAAACACAAAAACATTAGCTTATTGTTGAAATGTCACTTTCTTCCTTATGGTTATAGGACTTGGAGTTTATTAGTGTGTGACCACTGACCATGACCTTCCAGACAATCAAAAGATATTTTTCTTTAAGGAGAAAAATGATAAATAAATCAAAGAGGTATTTGTCAAAGTGAGGAAACATGAGGGTCTTGTCTGATGCTATCTTCATTATCCAAAGACAGATAACAATTAACAAACCGAACAAACTTGATGGGATGTCTTGGATTAAACAAGACTACAAGTGATGATAAGCAAAGAATGCTTTACCTACCTCATAATAATGGAGACAGTGAAACTAATTCACTCATAGAAGGCTTCATTCTCCAATAATCCCAAGCTTTAACGCTATTTTTCTCGAATCATTTTCTATACAAATGCAATGAGGACTTGTGTGGGAAACTAAAATTCACGAGGACGTAGCGAAGCAGAAAAGAAACCAGAAGCCAAGAACCTGTATCAAGAATAAATTAAGATCAAGAACTTGCTAGGATGAGTTTAGTTAATACATAATCAATCTACCTAAGGATTTTGACCAAACAACAATCTTATGGAGGAATATCAAAACTCATAGATAAGACTTTCTCAGTAAATAGGAAGGAACATAAAAAAATATGGATCTCAGGACGGCTACTGATTTATAGATACAGATCTGTTTATTATGATCTCTCTATTAGCTAACCAAAAGCTCACAGCAAATCTAGGTTACATTCAGTGTCAGCTCCTAAAGAGTGAACTAGATTACAAAGTTCCACTCTGAAGAATGTGTTAAACATCAAATCTAGTTTGTAATGTAATTCTCGTGAAACCAACTTTGAAATTAGGATGTAATTACACAAGTCATCAAATTAAGCAACAAGGGCAGAAACAATAGCATTATAAACAGAGGTTATATATAACACAGTCCTCAAACAGTGTAAAAATTCTAACACAAGCTCACCTATTTACTTGTCATTCACGTCACCACCACCACCACCAACTGAAGGAGAGGTAACCATGTTTCCAAACCTATTCTGCTGCATCATATACTGGTTTGATTCATTCCCATGGTTACGATACTGATGATACTGTCCTTGCATCATACCCATTTGATTCCCATAAACTGGCATCGGAATCATCGAAGTAACCCCTAATTTCCCAGTACCTCCGTTACTTCCTCCACCGTCTTGAAAGCTCTGTGGAGGCACCGGAGTCGAAGAGAAAAGCTGATCAGACGAATACGGACCATCTTCCGTCGTCAAACCTTGAACCCGTTTTAAGTAAAGCCTATACTTTTGCAAATGAGACGCGACGTTCTCACGGCTAAGCCCTTCAACGTTCATCATCTGCATAATCGTCTTAGGAACCGCGGATTTAATCCCTAAGTGATCAACAACGTCAACGAATCTCTTGTGAAGCTGAGGCGTCCACACTAAACGCGGTCGTTTCAATGTTTTCCCAGACGCGTGATGATGATCCTCAGTCCCTGAATCACCTTCCTCCTCCGCCATGGAATCAACCGCAGCAGCCTCATCGCCTCCACATCCGTCTGATCTCCTCTGTTTCTTCGGATCTGATCCATGACTACTCGATCCAACTCGATCTACTACTACGACATCCTCCGAATAAGCATTGCCACTGGTGCTGCTACTCAACGAAGAGATCGTGACTCGCGACGCGCGGTCGACGTCGTGAATCGTACGGCTCCGTTCTGGAACTATGCTAAAAGCTAACGCTAGAATCGACGGGACTAGAGATTGAGACAACGGAGTCAAATCATCTCCTTCCGGTAATCCAATCTCCCATTCCGGTACGTGTTCGTTGTCGTCGTCACCGTAATCACTCATCATAACTTCCTTCCCCATTTTTTTTTCACACTCTCTTCTTCTTTCTTTACCGATTCCAAAATCAATCAGTTCTTCCTCTTGAAGCTCAAACTACAACAACATGTTATTCTAGAAATTTTCGGATCAGTGATCGGAGAAGAAGACCGGAAAATTCGTATAACCAAGTTTTTTCCAAATTTTTTTGGGAATTTTTAGAAAATCGATTTTTTTTTTTTTTTCTCTTTTTTGGAAAAAGTGAAAAAAAGTGCAATATCGGCTCTGAGTTTAGTGCTTACGTGGACATGTTTAAGCTAGATATTTTTAGATCTTCATCATCATCACTGTCTATTTGCTCTAATTAACTGACACGTGTACATCCAAGCATTTTATCTGGATATACTATTGTACTTTATCCACAGATAAACGTAATCCATAAGCCGTTGGATTGTTTGTTCAAAGATCAATCTGACGACTTCTAACTAATGATAGACACGTCAATTAAAAACGATTTTTTTAGACAGTCTTTCATTGGGCTATATTTAGGCCCATTATATTTTTCTAGCCCAATACATGTGTTCGAAATCATCTGTTTCCCATATCTCGTCGCGGAACTTGGTAGGACTCTGAACTCAAATCACAATGTCTCACTGAGTCCACTCGTTAGCCGTCGAGCGTTATCTGCTTCCTCTGTATTTTGCAAGAGAGCTTCTTCGATCTCCCTTCTGCGTTTTCGTCTCTAATCGTAAGTTTCTTTATCGATATCAAAGTAGGTAGATCAGAATCAAGCTAATTGATTGATTGATTAATTAGGTTTATGAATCGAAACTTTGTTTGTTGATGTTTAGGTAGCAGTGGAACCAGTTTATGGAATCGTTGCATTGAGTAGAGAAACCCTAATTTTGGGGTTCTTGTAAATGAGTAATAATTAGATAAGAAGAACTAGTTTCTTATCCAAGCTTCAATGGAAGTAAGTGACGGTGAGTGGACAGTGGTCTTACCTAGTAAAGGAAAACAAGGAAGAAGAAGAAGAAACCCGAAACCTAAGGTTCAAGATGAAGAGCAACAACAACCATGGAAATCAGATGATCTTGAAGTTGATCCACAGAGGCAAGCAAGACTAAAGCAAAAGATGGAGATCTCAATGAAAAAAATCGAAAGCTCAAAGTTTTACACAGCATTCTTGGAGCAGCTCAAGTCACCTGAGGTGTCAGACCAGTTTCGTCTCGTGTTAGGCAAAGAAACACAGCTGCAGATTGTGATGTACGGTATAGGTAGCATCGAGTCATACGAATCTCCGAGGTTTCAGCTGTGTATTGCAATCTTGATGAAGAGAGAGTTTGATTGGGTTGGTGATAACATTGAAGTATTTGATCCAGTTCTCTCTGCTACTGAATCTAGTTTCCTGGAATCTTTGGGATGCACTGTTCTATCAGTGAATGAGCAAGCTCGAAGGGAAGCTTTAAAGCCTACTCTTTTCTTTATGCCACACTGTGAGGCGAATCTATACAGCAACCTGTTGGAAGCGAATTGGAGAACTGATCGATTGTCTAGAATCGCATTGTTTGGGAACAGCTTTCAGATGTATGAGGAGCAAGTTTCGTTTGACTCAGAAGTCATCTCTGCCACCAAACGAATCATAGCTGCAAAAAGAATCACAACCGAGTTTGCGGTTGAGACTGTATCAGATGATTACTTTGCAGCTTTTCATGATTCAAGCTGGCATTTTTTCAGTTCTGGTATAGATTCAGAGCTGCCATTGTTCGTTTCAGAGGAGTTTTAGATCATTTCTTTGAATTTTCACTTGTGTAACATTAGTTTCTCTGCATGATTTTAGCCTTCAAAATATTCAAGCCTCCGTTTATTTCTATGTCAATCGATTGGATTGAATTCAACACTCCATGAAAAACAATGAATAATGTTATCGCAAATTAACATGTTTTACTCCATTGTTGTGCCTAGCAATTGAGTAACAAACACTTAGTAGTATTCAGCTAAGTTGATATTCTCATTATGTAATTGTGTTTATACTGTATGTCTTTAAGATGGTAATCAGTTGCCATCATTGCGATATGTGTATCTAATTTCCATTGGTTGCAACTTGCAAACAAAACAGGCTATCTATTAGTTGTAATCAGTTGAGGAACTTTTCTTTTTGTTTTATTTAATAATATGGTCAATTGGTTAAGAAAGTTGATACATAATAACATATAGATAGACATGAGTTGCCATCTTGAGTTAAATGATAAAATCCATTTTTTTTGGTAGATGTGGAAAGTGGAATCGAAAACACTCAAGATCCTCTCCTCATCAATTTCAGCATTCAAATCCAGGACTATATCCATAATTTGAAGTAACGAGTCCTTAATAAAAACAAAAGGCGTAGAAGATAAGTTCAACTAGAACAAGTAAGTGAGTATGAGAGGCAAGACAAGACAACAGTTGTAGTATACTGTCAGAAATCGGGACCACTAAAAACAGACATAATTAAATCGGTCCTACACACCAAAAACCAAACTCTACCGTTCATTCTCAATCTTTCCTTTTTTATCTTCATTTCGCCGTTTCTTCGCATTTGTAGAAACCTTGGGAAGACCCGGAAGAACATTACCATGGTGACCAAAAACTCGATTGAATTCGATCGTTACATCGAGCGCAAAGCTTTTGACGAGACAAAAGAAGGTGTCAAAGGGATCGTAGACGCTAAAATAACCCAGATCCCTCGTATCTTCCACCACCCTCAAGTTGCCTTGACCGACAAGAAATCCTCTGCCTCTGTTTCAGACCTAAAGATCCCTATCATCGACTTTTCAAGCGTCCACGTGGACACAACGTCACGAGAAGCCGTCGTAGAGAAAGTCAGATCGGCTGCGGAGACTTGGGGATTCTTCCAAGTGGTCAATCATGGTGTTCCTTTAAACGTTCTTGAAGAGATTAAAGATGCTGTGCGTAGGTTTCACGAGGATGATCCTGCAGTCAAGAAATTATACTTCTCACGTGATGCCACCAAGAAGAAGTTTTTCTACAACAGTAATTTCGATCTATACAGTTCTTCGTCGTCTGTTAACTGGAGAGATTCTATCGAATGTTACATAGCTCCAGATCCTCCGGCTCCTGAGGAGCTCCCTGAGACTTGCAGGTAACGAGAGCAGACTAAGTAACTCATGATTCCTTAAGTCACTAAATTCTAAAATTGTTTATTGACTCAGGGATGCTATGTTCGAATACTCAAAGCATGTGCTGAGTTTAGGTGGTTTGCTCTTTGAGCTTCTCTCAGAAGCACTAGGTTTGAAATCTGAAAGTGTATGGATTGCCTGAAAACTTTGCTTATGATCTGTCACTATTACCCACCTTGTCCACAACCTGACCTAACTTTAGGGATAAGTAAACACTCAGACAACTCCTTCCTCACGGTTCTTCTTCAGAGTAATTGTTTGTTTCATAAATCTATATATATTTGTGTGTTTCTAGGATCAGCTACTCTGTTCTTGGCTCTGCAACAGTTAAATCAATGTACCAAAAATAAGAAGAAGAATGTTTGTCAAAAAAAAAAAAAAGAAGAAGAATGTGTTTATTATGTGTGTGTTAAAGCTACTCTGTATACGGATCTTTATTCTTTAGCCGTACGTAGTTATAAGAAAATTAGTGCATGTTTTACACTTGACAAAAACTCCGGCTCCTATCCATCCAACAACCATATAAAATATACAGATACATGGATAATTCTATAAAATAACATATACATTTAAAGAGAGGTAACAAGTCACTTAATCAATGTGTATGGATATAGCTGTCATTATGAAATTATGCTCAGATTCGTCATGCCCTCCATCACCACTAGATTATTGGAATGTTTACAACATTTTTATAATATGATAGATAATCAAAGACGGGCACGGTCTCTGCATTTTTTTTATTCAATTTCTTAGTGCAAGGATGAGAATTAGCCCGAAAATTTAGATATTCGACCAAAATTTTTTCTTTTATTCTATATATGATGCATATGATTATATGGATCTTGTATAACAAAAATTGATTTTTAAAAAATATTAATTCGTTGAACTATTAACATTTTAATTACTAATAGTATAGTGTGTTTTTCTGAATTTGTGACTTCATTCTCTATATGTGGCACATAATTAAAATGATTACATTTGCGTACACTGTATATTAACAGCTCAACTCAACAATTCAAAATTTTAGTTTCTTTAAAGATATAAAATATATGCTGACAGAAAAAGAGATACTACAAATATTTTCTCTCTGCCTATTTCGTATAACCATAGGAATAGAAATGAGATTATTGTATATCCAATATTTTTGCTATTAAAGGCAAAACTATTTAGGAAACAATTTGATTTGATAATATTCTGTAATATTTTTGATAATGTCAACGTTCTGATACTAATTATAGGTGATGCTTGAATCCGGTACATGGCATTTCACAAGGAAACAGCTTTTTGGTCGCCGGCGATGATTATAGTTGCCTTAACTTGGTACTTTTTTTGTAGTACAACTTCCGAATTACTTTACCGTTGTACTTGTCACAGCAAATCTCCAACAAATAAAGTCAACACTGTACTACAATCACCAACAATATATATAAAAAAACATACACTAAATATATATGTTTCATCAATTGAGAAAAGAACACAACACAAACGAACAATAATTGAGAAACAAAAAAAAAAAACAAGAAAAACAATTACTAACTAAAATGGCTTTGTCTTCTTCCAAAACCCTAAAGTCAACTCTTTTTTTCTTAACTATTCTCTTCCTTTGTTTCTCATTGATTCTTGCTCACGGCGGCATAGACGACGGCGACGAAGAAGAGCCGACGACCAGCCAACCACCTCCTGCAACCGGAACAACCACCGTCGCGAATCTCCGATCGAAAAGCTTGGTGCTTGTGAAGATTTATTGTATTATAATACTCTTCTTTAGCACATTCTTAGCCGGTATCTCACCTTACTTTTACCGATGGAACGAGTCATTTCTCCTCCTCGGAACTCAATTCTCCGGTGGTATTTTCCTCGCGACCGCTCTGATCCATTTCCTCAGCGACGCTAACGAGACTTTTAGAGGGTTAAAACATAAAGAGTATCCTTACGCCTTCATGTTAGCAGCCGCTGGATATTGCCTTACAATGCTCGCAGACGTGGCGGTTTCGTTTGTAGCGGCTGGGAGTAATAACCACCACGGAGGAGATGGCAACGGAGAGTCTAGGGTGGATGATGATGTGGCAGTAAAAGAGGAAGGCCATCGTGAGATAAGAAGTGGTGTGGATGTGAATCAAGTGATTTTGCGGACGAGTGGATTTGGAGACACAGCTTTGCTGATTTTTGCACTTTGTTTTCATTCCGTCTTCGAAGGAATCGCCATTGGTCTTTCAGGTAACTATCAATGAAAACCCTAATTGCTTTCTCGCTAAATATCAATGTAGTTTGCTAAACTATGTAGTTAATCATTCATTTTTTATGTGACGTTTGGTTTTGGTAATCTACTCATTATATTTAATTAGGTTTTGGTTTATGTTAAAATATGGAACAGCTCTTTATTGAAAGTGTAAATCTCTGAAAGATAGTATCTTATGCAACAAACATATATACTAGGTATAAACTAGTAGAGAAATCTATCTAAAGTTATATACAACAGTCAAAAGATTCCAAAACTAATGTAAAAGTTGGACCCAATTCATGACACTTTGTGTATATATTTATAAGTGTGAGACTGTGAGACATTATTCTTTAACAATATATTCTCTTATGAATGGTCAGAGAATAAAAGCGACGCTTGGAGAAACCTATGGACAATATCATTGCACAAAGTCTTCGCAGCTGTAGCAATGGGAATAGCTCTCCTCAAGCTAATCCCCAAACGACCATTCTTCCTCACCGTTGTCTACTCCTTCGCCTTTGGGATATCGAGTCCCCTAGGCGTTGGGATTGGCATTGGCATCAATGCCACTAGCCAGGGAGCCGCTGGTGACTGGACCTATGCGATCTCTATGAGCCTTGCGTGCGGAGTTTTCGTGTATGTTGCGGTTAACCATCTCATCTCAAAGGGATACAAGCCTCGTGAGAAATGCTACTTCGACAAGCCAGTCTACAAGTTTCTTGCTGTCTTCCTCGGAGTTGCTTTGCTCTCTTTTGTTATGATTTGGGATTGATTTTTGGTGATAATTTTAGTTTCATTAGTTAGTTTTTCTTTTCCATATCTCTTTGTTCAAATTATTGTTTAAAAAATATATTATTAATGTTCGTTGTAAAACAAAAAATGTAAGCATTTGTGTTGACGACTGATGACTGATGAGGAGCCACCAAGCTAATTTCGGCTGCTTTCCAAATACTCTCTAACGGAGACAACTAGAAGAAAAAAGAATAGACATGCACAATGGATTTAGTTATCACATACGATTTCTTCTTCTTAAAAGATCCATTACAGATTATATTCGGCCAGTGTCAAGCCCAACAATGCGATTGAACCAACAAGAAAAAAGTGTAAAGCATTGCGGTTTAATTTGCAAATAGTTATGACAATATCAAAGGGGATAGTAGTACTACTTTAATAGTAATATGGACCGACAAATATAAATGCGAACGGTGGACCTGGAACACCGGACACTTGGTACAGTTTTGTTTATGTCTTTTAAATTCCCAATGTTTCAGAAGGAATCTCTCTAACTTCAATACAAGTATTACTAGTATACAACCATTTCAATCGTAAGAAAATAGCTTAGAAAAATTATAGTTTGACTGGAATAAACTCCATAACACTTTGTATTACAGTACATCATGAGTCGATGATAAAAATGTGATTGAAAAAGAAGAGTTGTTCAACACAATCCTTTTCAATGTATAGTATTTTAGATTTTTTGGCACAAAAAAAACAAAACAAAACAGTAGTGTATTATATTTTTCAATTGCAAAGTATAATTTTTGCAGTTCTAATTTCTTTCTACCAATATTTTTTGTTTGAAGTATATAAAACAAACAATCTATGATATAAAATACATTTAATTAAAATGGAAAGATTAATCGATACAGAATTTTTTTTCTTCTTTCAAAAAATTAAAAGATGTGTAAAGAAAATGAACCGAGAAAAAAATAACGAGTAAAATCTGTAATTATTTAACCTAATCTTGTTTCTTCACATCCATAACGATGATCTCATCAGGCATGTTTGTGCCAACAAACGAGCATTGACACGCAGCGTTTCATGATGTAAAACCGGGACTTGTGCTCTTTAGCCATATTACGACACTTTCGGGTCACTGAAGCTCCTTTCTGAGACAAGCTCCGAGAGATGGAACACTTGGAAGCAGAAGAAGTCGAGGAAGATGTACCATCAGCTTGACATTTCGTTGAACCGCTTCTAGACAGAAACGGAGATTTCGAAGGAGTTGGTTTTGCAGAGAAACTACGTCTAAAGACGGGCTCTGATGATGAAGAAAACGAAGTGGGTTTAGTTGAGAAACTTCTTGTGAATACAGGTTTTGAAGAAGAAGATGAAGATTTTGTTGAGAAGCTTCGTGTGAAAACATGATGTTTTGAAGAGAAATGAGTGGTTTCGGAGATGGAATCTTTCTTGGACACTTTCCACAACGTCTCATCATCCATCAATCAAGAGTGGATTTTTCTCAGTCGTTTCTTCTGATCAAACTACTCAGTATGTAAATGTACATCAATGTAGCATATTATATGTATCTCTCTGTGTGAGTGTGTTTGATTTTTGAATTGAAGACGGAGCAAAGAGAATATTAGTGAGTTAGAATGAAATATAGGTCAAACTTATATTATACAATTTTTGTAATATTTACATTTGTCTACTACTACTACACACACACACATGTATCTATAGAGATTGTCCAAGGAAATAATATTTTTCTTAAATCGAGAAAAATTGAATATTATTGTGGTGTTATAATATTCAGTATTGTTAAAAACATTTTGTAAAAAATAGTCAGTTACAAATTGATGTACAGTACACAATAATGCTTTTACGTAACTAATATGATTATGTGAAAATTTAACACAACTCAAATTCATTATTCGTTTTTTTCTTCTTTCAAATGTAAGTATGTAACATGGCATATCATCTTTGAGAAACTCTGGTTTTTTTTTGGGTTAAACTTAGGAGAGTCTCTGATTTATCGGGCTAAGAACTTCACATAATAATATTAAGTACACAAGTTTTTTTTTTTTTTTCTGCAACAAGTACACAAGCTTATTAAACTATATGTTATCGACGTCATTACTTACAAGCTCTGTCATCTTTAATTACTTATTCAAAAAGCTTACAAATGCGGGATTAAAAACATTATCACGAGTTGGGACCATTAGTGTACGATTAGCCAAAGAAAAAGTCGTAAAACAAATAGCAAGTGAAATCTGAATTTACTTTCACAAACAATATTCCATTGCACGATTGACCACCAATTTATGTAAATTTTGAGCACTTTTAATATAATTTTATTCAAGAAAAAAACTTTCTAAATATCTCTTATTAACAGTTTCTGTATGCACTAATTTCTCCCTTAAGCGTTAACCAAGATATTTTCAACAAGATATTTTCAACAAGGAAAATGTGCCTCGAGATTCATATGATCCATGTGGAAACAATGTTTTATTTTTTTCTTGATCGGGTCAAAGAAACTATATAAATTCACAATAAGGCTTGGGACCAACGGCAAAGAATTGACTAAAACACACACTTATGGACCATTTTCACATGTGACCATGTGAGTTCCCACAACCGTAACCAAGACCTCTCACTTCTGAGTTCTCACTATTATTATTCACATTCAACTTAGAACCTTATAATCTTGTTTAGGTTTTTAAAGCATGTGTGGGGATCCATTGAAAGGTCCACATGTGAATGGTTTTGCCAATAACATATTTCACAACATGTGCATGATCAAGAAATTGTCAAAGAGTCAGAGAAGAGAAAATAGACTTTACCTTCTTGGTTTTGTGTCCTTGTAAGATCGATCTCCAAGACTATCTTTACTAGAGAATGAACAAAGAAACTGACAATAGTAGCCATGTATTTGCTGATGCAGCATCATCAAGATTCCCACTCGAAAGGAACCCTTTTCTTCGGAATCGAGGGGCGAAAACAAAGGGAACCACATCTCTTGTGAATCTTAATGGTGCTGCATCTGCGACTACTGGCTGATAACATCCACCAAAGGGCTACACCTTTTTCCCTAATCATCGAGAACCCAGCTATATCAACCGCAGAAAAGATCCTTATCGGTTTCGAGCTCTAAATTTGGGAACTTCTTTGGTTTTTAACCCAACAAATGAAAAAAAGCAAAGAGGAAAGCAAGAGGATTCAGAAAGCAAATGAATCAGCAAGATGAATTTGGTGATAAGGAATTGAGAGGGATAGGTACATGAATATATACACTGATATGAAGAAAGCTAGTTGGTCGATGTAAAATCACTTGGAAAGGGACAGAAGTAGCATCAAGATCTCTAATTGACTTTTGAATAAAGAGAGAGAGATTGCATCAATATAACACAAAGCCCACTTCACTATACAAGTGTCAGGAACAGAAGCCAAAGCCAAAGAGTTTTCAATATGACATATCTCAAGATCTCAAGTGTTTTATACACAAACCTCAAAACCTTTTTTTCTCCAAAGTACCATGAAGAAGCCAATTAAAGAAACATTTCCAGGTGGAGTTTGATAATGGGTTGCAAATGCAAAGGACGATAAAAAAATAAAGTTTCTATCAGGATTGAAGAATTTTATTAAACTAAACATGATTGATTAGTGTGGAACAAGTGGGATTAGGAAAATAATTAGATTAGAAATGTCACTTTATTTAGACTAATCATGATTAAGATTGTTCCCTGTGCGGTTTCTTACGTGTAAAGGCGAAACACTCAGAAAGAAAGCAGGCAGCTTTAGTTTTTAACTGGAGTTGTTCATAAACTTTAAGTCAGGGAATCAGTTTAGATCAGGAGATTTACAAAATTAGGGTCACATGTACCCAATTAAATGGATCAAGAAAAGAAAATGGATGCAGCAAATCACGGTTGATTATGCGACAGCGAAATTGGATCACCAAAACAAGGACAAAAGATAAGGCACTAATAAAGCACTCAATCAAAATATTTGTTAGGAAAATAACATAACACTCAATAAGCTACAGCTACAAGCAATCAAAGATGATGTGAAGTTTGGTTTTCCATAAGAGCCAATCACTTTTCAGATTCGTGCTAACCCAAAGTTTTGAACTTTAAACTAATATTACTAGTTAAATTACTAATGACAAATATCTTGAAATAGAAAGTAAGAGAACCATGAATAGCATAAAAGCATATCCCTTTCACAAGCCTAACATTACCATTAAAAATAACAAAATCCAACTCAGCTTCATTCATACATCTCTCTGACTGATAGATACCAGATAACTAGACACACAATACATGTTCCTCTAAAAAGCACTAGTAAACAAAAGGAATGAACTTGTGCCTAACCTTATCAGCATAATCCGAATAGCTTTGTCCGAAATTCTCCACCATCAATTCTTCCTCCAGCTTTGCCTTCTTGTTATAGTAAACCAAAGAAACCGCCAAAAGAAACAACAAACTCAAAGGCGCACGCAGAGCAGTACAGTATGTAGCAAAGAGAAGCATCGTAGAAGCATATATCGGATGCCTGACCCATCTATAAGGACCAAATTGCACAACAGCCGTTGGAACAACAACCTTTTCAGAATATCTAGCGAGATACAGAGTTGAATCGTAATGCATAAGCATTGTAACCACAATCAAAATCCATATCCCTACATTGGCCCAACCACCTGGTAAACGATGCAGCTCAGGTCCTTCAAAAGCCGCGAGCCAATGTCCAACCATGATACCAACACCAAACAAAACCCGAGACCATAAAGGCGTGTTCACATCCCACTTGGGATCATGGGTGCGAGCATAGTAATCTCCATAGAGCCTTTTTCTCACACTCACATTGAAGAAGAAGAAGTAATGATAAGCCAAGAAGAACACATAAGGCCAGCCTTCAAGATAACCATTGAAATAAGCAGGAGGCACAAGTGTAAGCCATGTGAAAACTGAACTTACAATACCAAGCTGCTCAAAGGCATTGGCTTCCCCAAGCCAGTGCTTACGGAAACAGTAAATCCCGTAACCCGCAAGCCCAAAAGCGATAAACCAAGGCCAGAACAGCCATGTCCAGCTGAAATACATCCAGAAGAAAGGATCCAGAGCCAAAGTCACAATCTTTTTAGCAGCCACAGTCACAACAGATAGAACAAAAGCTAACTTCGCGACATCTATGGGCTTCAATTTCTTCAAGTCCCGAACTTTCTCCAGCAGTGAACCAAACGAGAAGGTTTTGAATTGGCTAAGGAAAGGGTTATCGGAATCGGAAACTGTCGAGCTAGAAATCGAGCATCTGGGCGAAACCCATGAACCTTTTCGAACTGGGAACGAAGGACCTCTCCGGATAGATGAACTCTTAATCGCTTCAAAACTTGGGAGTAATGGAGTGTTTCTGGGTTCAGCACGAATCGAATTGCACTTAAGGTGTTTGTTCAAATGCTTGAACGAAAACTTTCGGGACTCTTCCAACGGCGTCGTCGCTCGAGGAACAACCTTCGAGCACAGAAGCACAGCTTCCATGGCGAATAAAATTAACAAAAACAAAGAAAACAAAAAAAACAGATACAAAGACCAAAAGATTCAGGAAAAAGCTTTCAGCTTCATATCTGCTTCGAACCCGAAACTAAACAGAAACAGATAACACAGAGAGAAAGTGAACTAATTTTTTACTTCAGTGTTTACTAATTAAAATGGGCCTATGGGCCAAGAGAAATTAGCCCAGTATGAAAAATAGGTTAAGGTCTAAAAAAAGAGTAATGGGCTTGGGGGTAAAACTGTAAAAAAGTGAGGAAGGTTCTATATATTTGGCTCAGCTAACATGTGTTGACTATAACGCCGGCGGGGTCCTAACCGTTGAAAACCGACCGGTCGCTGCACATGGCGCCATTTATGAATTGTGGGCTTTAATATGTTGAAACTCAACTTTAACTTTAAGACTCTTATTAATTTTCATTTGTCATTTAACTTTCCATCGTAATTTAATTTAGCCAAAGCTACAAATCAATAAATAATGACAGATTTGTTGTCATGAACACTACTAATAGCATAGTGTACTTATATTAAATTTAGAGTTATTATAATGATTGATTTAACCCTTTGTGCTATATAAATATTTTATTTTTTTTATTGTTTTTCTATCATTTGGATTTATTATTGATTGGAGATTAATGAGAAGTGTTACTGCTCCACGCTCTTGACGGACACCTCCTTCTTCCTTCAGTTTTATGTAGAACTATGGCGAACAGCAATAATTGTGCATCACTGGAGATCGTCTGTAAATTTGTCTCCTTTAATCTGCGTAATTAATAAATCGCATTATCTAGGACTCGAACCCCAGACCTCCTAGTATAGAAACATTAATGAATCCTATGCTAACCACTGGGTCAAGAGACTTCCACGATTAAATGTATTATATATATTTTTCCATTGTTTAAGACCAAAAATATTTTAACAAAAATAAGACCAATTCGGGTCTTACATTAAATGTATTGTATATATTGAGGAGTAATAGTAAGGAAAGAAAAAAAAAAGATTAGTATTTTTATCTATTAATGTCACACGGTCAAAAATATTTCAGTCACAGAAGTCTTTCTTTTTGTAATATATAGTTCTAGATCAAATTGGGAAGGGTGACATGATCAAAGAGAACGATATGTAATTATTGACGCGTCGACTTTATTGTAATGCCTAATGAAATATCTATATATGCTTTTGAATTGCACATCAATGGGAATCATGAGAACCATTTCTATAATCATAAAATCTCTTCTTTTTTTTGACAAGGAAAATTAAACATTATAAACTTGATGATTAAGCAAAGACTTACTCGTTTGTCTAAATAATTAATTAATTACTCAATTATTTTAGTGACTTTATATATTCTCTCACACGTATTCAACTTTCTTATATAAAGACTCTTCGTTTCTCTTCTTTTCTTCATCAAATATTTTTTTCTCTTCTTCGTTTCTCTCACGTTCTATTATTTTTCTCTCATCTTTTATTTTAGGTAATTGCTTCTTCTGACCTTACCTAACCAGAGTACTGTTCTACATGTATTTATTTTTTTAAGTTTTAAAAATTTAAATGCTCATTCTGTAGTTTTCTTTGTTTATGATGTTTTTAGAACCAATCAGATTTGCTGTTTCTGAAGAAATGGAATTTGTGAACACCTCTCCACCAATATATGAATGTCTCCTCTTTGGTAAGAAGTTTCGTTTGATTTGTTTATATATTACATTTAAGAAAATGGAATCAAATTACAAATTTTATTGATCTATATACGTTTATGTATCATTCCAACAGATTTGGATGATACACTTTACCCTTTCAGCTCTGGTTTATCAGACGCATGCACCAACAACATTATAGGTATGCTAATTAACTCTTCATATTTTTGATTAATTCTTTATATGTTTAACATATCATTTATATGATATCATATGGATCGAAGAGAAATAAAAAGTCCTTATAATCACCAAATTACCATTGTGCAGAATTTATGGTTGAAAAGCTTGGAATAGATGAAGAGGGAGTAGTTGAGCTAAATGATATTCTTTACAAGAAACATGGAACTACAATGGCTGGTCTTAAGGTGAAATTTACCTTGATCATAAATTTTGTTGGTCAATGGATATATCATAGATGTAGACACAATATATAATTTAGCGTCTATAGACTATAGGTTAAATCATATTTAATATACAAAATCATTTCTGCAGGCTGTAGGTTATGAATTCGATAATGACGAGTACCACAGCTTTGTTCATGGGAGATTGCCTTATGAAAACCTTAAACCGGACCCGGTTCTAAGAAATCTCCTCACTAGTCTACCTTTCCGAAAATTGGTATTGTTTTCTTTATCTTTTCTTTTTCTTAGTTTCAAGTTTTAGATGTCTATCTTGTATTCATAAGATTCGGAGTTTGATTGTTAAGGTTTTCTCGAATGGTGATGATGGTCATGTGATGAGGGCTCTAAAAAGACTCGGCATCGAAGATTGTTTTGAAAGAATCATAAGTTTCGAGACCTTAAACCCTGTGATCAACGAGGCTGATGAGGTTTCTTGCGTCGTAGGTCATCTTCCCGAGAATCCAGTTATCTGTAAACCAACCGTGATTGCTTTCGAGAAAGCATTCGAAATCGCACAGCTTGATCCTCACAAAACCGTAAGTTTCAAAAAACGAATAAACTATACACGTACTTAGACTTCTCTTTCGAGGTTGAGTTATATTTTCCCTTAATCAATAGTTTTATATATCTCCTAATCAACATTTTCATGTTTTTTTTTGTGTGTGTAGTTGTTCTTCGACGACAGTGTCCGGAACATCCAAACCGGAAAAGCCGTTGGTCTCCATACAGTCTTGGTAGGAACCGGTTAACATATTAACCAATACCTAAATAAAAAGAATGAAAAGTTAAGTACTAATTTAAATTTAATTCTGCAGGTTGGTAAAGCAGAAAAGGTGGATGGAAGTGATTACGCGTTAGAAAGCATTCACAACATGAAAGAGGCATTTCCAGAGTTATGGATGGAATCCAACATCATCAACGACAAAGAATCTGAAAGAATTGTTTACCCTGCACCGATCTCGATTGAAACTACTATTCAAGCTTAAAACTTTACATGTGCTCATCACTGATATTTCCGTATTTAATTAATGTTTCAATAAAAAAAAAAATATCCATCGTATATTTTATTGTACGTTCATATATTTTAAGTTTGTCTATAGTGTTTGTGTAATGTGCTAGTAAAAGATCTAATTTAAGTATTTTTCAGTTCATACATGAGTGATGCATTGGGTTTAAATGGGTAGAAAAAGCAGATGGAAAATTAGATCTGCTCTACTACACCAGCTTTAAAAAAGAGAAAAATAGAAAAAAAAAAAAAAAAAAAAAAAAAGTGAAACAAATTTACAGATAAATTAAACAAATACAAGGAAGACGAAGCATTTTGAAAAAGTTTTGGTGTCGGCTCGTATTATTTGATTATTTGCTTAGCAAAAACTAAAGAAAAGCCAAATTAATGCCACGAGAAAGCAATGGTCGATGTCGTCATGAGTGATTGCTTTCTCTCCATGATTTGACGATAACATGTGCATATGGATAACAATATATTGTTGCTTCGAGACTGACAGATCTTGTTTGAGATGGTATTTCCGAAAAATGGTCGGTGAGACTCAAATAGTTGAAGAATAATAAAAAAAAAAAAAAAAAAAAAAAAAAAAAAAACAGCATGATTTACTACGAAGAATTTTTAAACTAAAGATCGAGTAAAATCAGAGGCGGTAACAGAAAAAAAAAATATTTTACACCATATTTACAAGATGGACTCTTGTGTAAATAAATCAATGGGACTGGAGGCGGTAACAGAAAATGACCAACGTCTCTATAGAAAATATGGAACGTCAATGGCTGGCCTTAAGGTATATTTTTGTTAATCAAAGCAAGAACATGACTTAATAATTTATTAGTAGAAACATATATATATATATATTTGATGACCACATATTAATCACATATGTTGACGACTCCAAACTTCACCTGAATTGTTTCATTGTTACAAATTCGATCGACATTAGCTTACTTAATGTAAAAACCAAAAATCTAATTATCTGAATATTTATTTCGGCTATAGGTTATGAATTCGACAATGACGAGTACCACAGCTATGTTCATGGGAGATTACCCTATGAAAACCTTAAACCGGACCCGGTTCTGAGAAATCTACTTCTTAGCCTACCTTTCCGAAAATTGGTATTGTTTTCCTTTATCTTTTCTATTTTTCTTTTTTTTCGAATAGCTTATATTTCAGTTTAATATATCCTTCTGTGTCTGTTAACAGAATATTAAAATGTTTGTTTATTTATATGTTATGGTGAAGGTGTTCTCAAATGGAGATGATGTTCATGTGATGAAGGCTCTAAAAAGACTCGGCATTGAAGACTATTTTGAGAGAATCATAAGTTTCGAGACCTTAAACCCTAAGACCAACGATGCTGTGGCTTCTTGTGTCACAGGTCATCTTCCTGAGAATCCGGTTATCTGTAAACCAACCGAGACTGCTTTCGAGAAAGCCTTCGAGATTGCACAGCTCAATCCTCACAAGACCGTAAGATTTGATGACTTAAAACTAACATAACTTTTTTTTTTCCATTAAGTTTATTCTTAATCAGTAGTTTTATCTCATAATCAATATCAATCGGTGTTTCCTCTACAGTTGTTCTTCGACGACAGTATCCGGAACATCCAAACCGGGAAAGTCATGGGTCTTCGTACAGTGTTGGTAAGATCCGGTTAACATGTTGAACTCTTAGAAGAAATTAGTGAACACTCATCATATATATGAACATTTCCAAGATTTATACAGTGAATGAAGAATATCAATTTAAATTTATTTCACAGGTCGGTAAATCAGAAAAAGTGGATGGAAGTGATTACGCGTTAAAAAGCATTCACAACATGAAAGAAGTATTACCGGAGTTATGGTCGGAATCCAACAGCAACAACAAGAAATCTGAGAGAATCAGTTACGTCACACTTGAAGCTTGATAATGTACATGTTTACTAAATTATATGTGAAGATATATTACATACATAGAGTACGTATTCCATATAGATACACCGTTTATTGTTGCTGCAACGGTGGATATAAAAAGAGTAATGATGATATGCATTTGTGTTACCTCCGTTCTTAAATAAGTAATGCAACATTGTTTTTCTTCTGGTTTTAGTTAGAAGTCAAACATATTGCACATCCTTCGTTTCTTTATGTTAAGTTTCGAGATATTTAGAGTTATGCTTGCTGTGCCACATAATATAGGACAACATATTTCTAGTAGTCTCGAATTGGCTAATTACTTCACATGATTAACCTTAATAGTATTAACTAGATATTCCGCTTTATATAGCAAGGATCAATTTCTTTTTTTTCCAAAATTTATAATTTTTATTGTATATATATATATATATATATATATATATATATTTTAAAGTTATGTCGTTTGAGACAATATTTACTTTGAATATTAGAATTGTTTGTAAATCTACATATATCTTATTGAATAGTAATTATTTTAAAATATTGTAATATTTTACTTGTATATTACAGTTTTATATTCTTTATTTGTTGAATTTGTATTATTATTTTGTAAAATAACTTAAAGTAGTAATTATAATATTGTAATTATGAGCAAATAAAATTTATTAACTTATCAGCCGAAAATTTTAGTTTTACCAACCAGCTGATGTGGAACCTTAAAACACATATTGTTTTTAATCGATTGAGTAATATATCTTTGTTGTAAAAAAAATTAAAATCACAACATATACTGAAATAATTCTACATATTTCTTAATCCGATATATTATGTGATAATTTAAAAAACTGTAAATGAAATAAAAGAAAAATGATAGAATAATTTTAAATCTTAACAAAATCTTCCAAATACAGTTATTAAAATAATCATATTGTATATTTAGATATATATCTTTGGTTTTTTTTTAATTCTGATTGATTTACAATTTTTAAAAATGAGTTAGTAATTTTCGTTCATAATAATAATTATTTTTTATTTTTCATAACAATCAAATCATTTTATTAGAAGTTGTCTCTTGTTCAATAACATTGTCATATAACTAATAATGAAGAAATAATTAATAGGATCAAAATCACCTACATCCTTCCGAAAAAACTATAATAATACTTAAAATTTCTAAAAAACAAATTAACAAATAGCTCCGACAACAAGCCTTTAGTGTCGTTGCTTGCATCACAAGTTCCTTTTCCGAAAGATCCACAGTTGTCTCTTGGATTACCAAACAAAAATAATTAAAAATAAAAAATATTTTTTTAAGAAATTAATAATTATTTAATTTTTTATTAATCTTATATTTAACTTATATTTTTTTATTTACTTAAAAATTAAATATTTATCTTAAAAATTAATAACGTGGCAATGTAATTTTTACACTTTATAAGACTATTTTCATATTTGTACATCTTAATTAAAATAGTAGGATACTGCTGCACAAGTTATGTATCCGGTTTATGTGGACCGGAGTGGTACACCAGCAATAAACTAAACCGAACCGAATTTGCTGGTAGGTCAAATAAATTAAGGCGCACGATACATTTTTTGAAAAGAAAAAAAAGGGTGAGTTTGGTCGGCTCTCATACAATACGCGTGTCATCGTATTATTCGTTTAGCTTTATGAAGGAAAAAAGGTAACATACAACACGTGGAGAAATCGTAGAATGTGGACGCGTGAGAGAGTAGAAGAAAAAAGAGTTCTCCCCTAGATTTAATGAGAACCAATCGATGTGTCATAAGAGACTGTTGAAGAAACCGAAGCCATTGAAACGTTTTCGTTTATACATTTCCCTTTTCTTCTCTTCTCGATCTTTCTCTTTCTCTCTCTTTGAAGTTTCTCATTGATCAGACAAAGGTTCCTACTTTTTTCGTTTTTGATTGATCTTTTGTTCTTCGTTTAAGATTCCTTCTCTGTATATGTTCGTGTATGATTCGATCTGTAATCAAATTTTTAGTCACTGTTATGTTCTACTAATTTGGTTGGTTTCGACATAGGGTTTCAGATGATATGTTTAGTAATGAGTTAAGATCTTAATTAAGCATAGCTATGAAATGTATTATCTTTGGGATCTGTATGTCAAAGTTTCGAACTTTTATGTGAAATGTGTGTTGGAGACGTTGTGATTGATTCAGTTGGTTATGGTTTTGTTTCAGGTGTGTGATTTGGAATTATCATAATGGCGTACGAGGAAGACTTTCAGCAAACTTCTGAAGCCAAATATGATTGTCTTTTATTTGGTAAGCACAAGTTCGAATTTTTAGGATCCGCATTTGAATATTACATATTAACACTAGTTTATTGCAATTTGATGAATTGAGAAATGGGTTTAAAGTTTAGACCTTTTTCTGATTAAATTAATTGTTTTGTTTGGACTATAATCAAACAGATATAGATGATACTCTTTACCCTCTCAGTTCTGGTTTGGCTCTGCAAGTGAAAACGAACATTCAAGGTAAAGTCTGTTCGCTTTCTCTTAGTTGTTTTACTCTGGAAGATTGCTTGCTTATGTTATAGCTTAACGCTTGGTTATTGTTGTTGTTGTTGTTTAGAGTATATGACTCAGAAACTTGGTATTAAAGAAGATAAAGTCCAAGAACTGTGCCTTTCGCTTTATAAAATCTATGGGACTACTATGGCTGGTCTCAAGGTATCTTCCTTCACCACACTGTTAACATTCTTCCATATCATTCAATCTTGTTAATGCATATTCGTTTCTGATGTTGATTTCTTTTAGGCCGTGGGTTATGACTTTGACTACGATGATTTTCACAGGTACCAAATGTAACTTGTCTTTCATATTTGCTTTACATGTCTTTAAAGGTGTTTGGAAACTTGAGATTCCTCCTTTGTTTTACAGTTTTGTTCATGGGAGATTGCCATACTCAACACTGAAGCCTGACCCAATTTTGAGGAACATTATTCTTAGCTTGCCTATTCGGAAAGTTGTATGTGTTTTACTCATTGATGCTAAGCTATTAAATGTGGTTTCTGATTAGTTTCTTATCTGATCTTCCCTTGTTTTTATTCTTTCCATAGGTTTTCACGAATGCAGACAAGGCTCATGCAGCCAAGATCATTGCCAGGCTAGGCCTAGAGGGTTGCTTCGAAAAAGTCATATCTTTTGAGACTCTGAACCCAATCACCAAAACTGAAACTCCTCATGATACCAAACCTAGAGAAATCTTCGACATAATCAGTTACATGGCAAAGCCTGATCCAAACGTCGAACTCCCAAAGACTCCAGTTGTATGCAAACCATCTGAAGGAGCATTCGAACAGGTTTTCAAGATGGCCAACATCAATCCTAAGAAGACAGTAAGAACTTATCAAAATATTAACTGCTTTTGTTTTTCTATCTAAACCAATTCATCACTGAAGCTTAATAAGTTGCAAATATCGTGGGGTTTTTTTTCAGTTGTTCTTTGATGACAGCATCCGCAACATACAAACCGGGAAACGCGTGGGTCTCCACACCGTATGGGTAAGTTTAAGAACCACAGACAAACAAGATTAAAACAAGACTTGTCAATTTCAAAGAGTAGTTTCTTTAATCTTTTTTAATATTATTAGGTTGGGACCTCACACAGAGAGGAAGGAGTAGATATGGCATTGGAGCATATTCACAACATTCGTGAAGCTCTTCCTGAACTATGGGAAGCTGTTGAGGAAAAAGCAGAGGAGCTTAGATCCAGGCAAAAAGTCGCCATTGAAACCACTGCTTAAACAAGCATTTACTTGCACTTCACTTCTAATAGTAAAAAACAAAATAGCGTGAAAACTACTGAACTATTCACTCTCTTAATAGTAGAAATAAGTGTAATTTAAAGCTTTTATTGAGATTACACATTTTGAAACTACGGAATTGTGAGTAGTACTGTAAACAAAGCGTACTTTATTGAACAATTGCAACATACGGTTTAATCTCTATTACAAAGCCAAGTAAATTTGACTATCATCATGAAATCTTTTTAGCTTTCAATTGCTTCTCTTCTTTTCCTTTGCTCCGATACAAAAGAATCTGACTCATAATAGTTCCATTAGTGATGATTGCGATAAAGAAACTTATAAACATGCTAAGCGGAGCTTTCGCCTGATAGCTGGTGAAAACTCTCGCCAAAGCTCCACCGAAGTTCATGAAACAAGTCAAGAAACTAAGTTGTCCAGTGCTTTTGTTTCTGAAGTTCTTCCAAATCTGAGGGATTCTTGCAGAGAGAAAAATCAAATGCTTAGAAGCATAAAGAGCTTCGAATAGCAAAGGATCAATCTTACCAGCTAACACAGTTGGTGCTATAGCAAAGTACAGAAGCGCTCTGACCCAAGTTGCAACAGAGAGAGGTCGAGAGAAGTAATAGATACAACCCACCAAGATCAAAGCTTGGATCAAAAGAAAAGCTAATTCACCAAAAGCTGAAAAGGGAAGCTCTTTGTAAAGACAATAAGCAAGTGAGATTGTGTAACCAACCACTTCGAGCTCAAATGCTACACCGCTTAACCCTTTTACACTCTTGTTGTCCACGATTTTCATTATCTACAAACCACACATTACAATTCAATTTACAGTATTAACATCAAATTTGGGGGATTAGGCTTGAAAAATCCAATCTTTGATTGATTTGAGTTAACTAACCTGAGGAAGCTTGACGGTCATTGAACCAGCGACGACGAAGTAACCGAGCAGCTTAGAGATGAGAGGAAGAAGACAATCTTTTGCCGGAAACTCACCGCTCCGGAGAGAACCCATCGCGCAGCTCAGATCAATCCCAAGATAATCCATCGTTGGTTCTCTCCTGAAGAGTTGGGCTTCGTTGACTTTGTTTGTTCAGCTGTCGACTGTTTGATTGGTCATTATCTCTCATATGCTTTCAGTTCAGACAAGATCGAATCAAATATACACATACCCAAAAAAACTAAACCAATGTAATCTTGGTTTGGTAATTAAATATTTTAATTTGGTACGGTTTGAATCGGTTAGGTTTTAATCAGTTAAACCTAAAATTTTATCTGTGTGTTTTGTTTGGGGCGGAGCTTCAAATCGGAAATCTAAACCTAAAAAAAACGAAAACACTCGAGCTATTTCCTCTTCTCCGGTACCGGGAATCTCGTATTGGTGACTTTAAGAAAGCTACAATGGCGAAGAGAGAGATTAGTAGTACTCTGAAAAATCTAAAGGTACTATCTTTTTTTGTTTTTCTGTCTTTCTGGTTAGTAATAGCTTTAGAAGATTACATGACTGCGCTTTATCTTCTGTCTCCTTGACCTTGAAATTGAAGGAAATTACTGGATGATTTAGAATGGGTTTGGTCTTTTTTTCGTATATTCGAACTTAAAAAATTTAAACTTTTTTTCTGTATTTTGCTGGGATTTTGATTCTTAGGGTCTGTGTTGGCTTGCATCTATAATTTGAATTAAAAACCTTTTCGCACTGAGCTTAGCATTGTTTTGGGACTAAAGTTGCAATTTTTTTCGCTGAATAAATTGCATTAATTATGTAGCTCTTAGTTGAAACTCGAGTTGAGTAATCCTGGTTATTTTTTGGTTGAGAGACATGATACGTGTTATTGTTTCTTCGTTTCCATATGAGAAAGTAGAATTGTATTGGTTCATGGACAAGGAATGATTGATACTCTTTGGCTATAGTTTATGCAAAGGTCTGCTCTGAAAGTAGAGAAGAAGAAGGTTGATGAAGAGCCTAATGGGGATTTTCCTTCCCTCGGTACTGTTGCAAAGAAGTGGTACAGTTTCTTTTTTTTTTTTCGTACTAGATGTTAATGTTTTGTTTTCATCTGATTTGCTTGGAATGAGGATATTGTGTATGTGTTGTCTACTGTTCTTGTTTTTTGGGGTTCTTGATTGATTACTTCAATCTAGTCACTTTCAGCTTCCTTGTGTTCATGATACTTGACAACATTTTCATTAGTTTTGTTAGTTGTCAGTATCTGGTGTTATGTGTTTGGTAGTGTTCTCTAATGTGTGATTTGTTTTTTGATGCAGTGTGGTCATAACAGACTGGGATCCTCAGCCGGGAGCATTGTCAGGACGCATGTCATTTCAGTCTTTCAATCCCTCTATCGAGGTTAGTGCGTGTGTCTCGCTGTGGCCTGGAATCATTTGCGATTGATGTTCTTCCCTTTCTGCTTTCTGAAGTAAAACTGTTCTCTCCTTAGAAATTGAATGAAGAGGCAATAAACGGTCGAAAAACTGATGCTTCTCCCACAAGCTCTAGCAGTAATGGAGGAAAAATGTCTTCTAGGTCTGTACTCTTCAGTCTTCGCTTCTATAATCTTATGGTTCTCAACAAAATTAGTTTACAGGATAGTATGCGTACAACAGAACAATGCTGGATATCCGTTGTTTAACTGATCATCAAATTTTGAGACAAATAAAGTCGTTATTGATATCACCTATCCACCTATCATTTGGTTCATTTCTGATTTTGCTTCTCTTTAAAAGTTTTAAACTGTAACCAGTCAAAATGCATCCTCTTTCAGTGAACCGGAGAGTTCGAAGGCTCAACCAAATGGTGACTTGAAAAGAAAACAGTCTGAGGTAGTCTCTGAGGAACGAAACCGTCCAAACAAGTCCCCAAGAAGCAGTGACAACCCATCACCGAGCAATAAAAGAGGCAATGGTTTCAAGAAACCGAAGAGCAAGAAACTGGACTGGAGCGTTTTGAAGCCACCAAAACCTCAATCCAAATAGGAGTTTAAATTAGCGAACTTAAGCAACCTATTTATCCATTAGTTATCAGTTCATATGTGCTAGTAGATCTTATGTTGCGCTGTCTGTATCATCATTCACGTGGTGTTGCAACCCGTTTGATAAATTATAGCCAAAAGTTTTGAATTTTCTATTTGGGTGTTGTATGCTTGTGGTAGCTCCTTATTATCTATGATGAAGAACAGTTCTTTATCTTTTCAAGAAGGTTTGAATCCAATATGTACTTGCAGGAAAAAAAAAATGCATTCCACTCATGGGATCAATCATATTCCACAATACTATAGGGAGCAAAAATGAAGCAATAGAAGAAGTAACAACAATTTCAGATGTTTACATGATTATATGTTAACTTCTCTGCAGGTTTCCAACAAGAAAAAGCATAAATGACTCTCCCCTTCCATCCCTGAAGCATCCAGTTGTTATCACCATCGATCACAAAATCTCTATGGTAACGTTTTCTCACTATTTCCTTAGCCTCCTTCATGATCTGTTTGCTTATTGTTGCTGGCTTAAACCCTGCTCTCAAAATCCTAACTCGCCATTGCTTGTAGGTTTCAGGCCTCGCAAACCGCTCAGCACCTTCGCAGGAAATCACACTCATCGCGTCTCTCACAAGTAACTCTTTCTCCAACAGTGTCCTGTTTTTGTATTCATCCTCAGCTTGTATTGTGGTGTCAAACATGTCAAAGAGTGAAGAGAAATGAAAAAGCGCTTCTCGGAACCTCGTCATGAAGAAGGGAGAGTTGTACATGCCATTAATCTCTGCAAAAACAAAGAGGTCAGGATTGATATCTCTGAATAGCTTCAGAACCGTGTCTCTTGGAGAGTCCAGTGACACAGTCTCATCCGGGGTGTATTGCAACCGATGAATGCAATTGACAACAGTTGTCTCTCCTGGATTGATCACAATTTCATCAAGACTGATGCTTTCCCATTTTTTGGCTATGAAGTTGAACTCAAACGGGACATTGAACTTATCGCAGAACCTTTTCAATCTTCGACCAGTCTCTTCAACCCGGTCTGAAGGACGGAAACCTGATTGTGGCAGCTCGATTCCAGTCACCCGCAGCTTTGGTGGTCCTCCCGGTCTTTTAGACAGTGCTAGTAAAAGACAAGGCCATTGAAAGCCATAGAGAACACCAAAATCAACTATATGAAGCGTAGTTGCTTTCAACGCAAGCTCGTAGATTGACTTGTTTGCTGCAAAGTAATCCGTTACATAGATAGGACAAGTATGAACAAAGAGCTTGTATGCCTTCAAGATGTCCACCATCGATGTCGTGCTAGAAGGAAACGGAGTAGAGACAGGTGGTGCAATGTTTCCAGTAATACGTGCCTCAAGTGCATCTGCAAAGTAAAAAGCAAGTCTTTGTGTCCCATCTCCACTGCTAGAAGAGTGTGATCTTATCTCCTTGAGTTTCTCTGTAGCTCTTCTCTGGTCAAAGCTCGCTACAGCTTGTGCACATTGCGTCAAGAGACTCCGAAGATCAACTGAATTAGGTTTTTGCGTCTTGGATCTGTTAGATGAACCTTTAGCTTTCCCTGCTCTGTTTGGTTGTTGTTGACTCTGTTGTTTCGTTATTGATGATTCATCTTCTTCTTGGTTAGCTTTGCATACCAACAACACATGCTCGAACTTTACTGCTAACTCCTCCATCTCCGAGACAAAAATCGCAGGTTGTTTGTTTCTCCGATTAGTCTCGAGATCATCTTCTTCATCATCCCGATGACGATACTTCCTCTGTGATTCCCCATTCGAAACCAACGCTGCTGAATCTGTTGAAGTCGTTGTTGTGCTGATAGAACTAAAAAATGGGTCGTCACCGGAGGAGGAACTAGTGGTATGATCAGATTCTGGAGATTGATGCTGAAGAATCTCGTAGAAAGATCTCTCAGCGGCTTGTAAAGCTAAATTGTCACGAGATTCACCGACGAAATCTTCTTCGTCCATCAACATGTCATTGATGTACTTAAGAACAGGAGAGTTATCCAAACACACGGAAGGAGGTGAATCGTTTGGTGAAGAAGACTGAGTCTGAGCCTCGTGGTAATCAGGGAAGAGATTGTTACCAGATTCGAGATTGTTTCTGGGTTTGCAACAAGACCCAGATCCGTTCTCAAATCTGAACCCATCAACTGAAACTTGAAGCAAAGCGTCCATGTTAACTAAACACACTGAGGGTTATGATGATGATGGTGAAGACAAAGAAACAGAGTTTGAAAGTTGAAAGCTTTTTGTCAAAGTTTTAATTTTTTGTTTCTAAGGAAGAGAAGAAAGCGGTGCGAAGTTTCATGTGAACACAGTTGAGACTCGAGAAAGAGAGAGAGAGAGCTTTAAATGGTTCTTTTTGGGGAAAGAACAATGGAACTTTCGAGGAAACTACTTTAGCAGCCACAAATAGTGGATCAAGTTAATTAAAACATTACAATTAAATAATAGAGGGTTAGTTAATTTAGTGTCGGATCTATCTGCAACTACTTCTTTAGGTTTTTTGGAGTTTGATTGTTATCTTTTATCTTCTTCCCACTTGCATTGCTTGGTCGTGACTAAAAGTCAGTAACCTTTTTACTCAGTTTAGGGAATTTTTTTTTTATATATAAAAAGATTATAATAACAAAAGTCATTGGATGGTCTTAAAATTCTAACAACTAAATGATCATATGCTCTTATTGTATTTTAGTGTTAAAATTATAGTCTCCCGTTTCATAATATAGCATATTTTAAAAATGTTTTTTTATTTTATAATATAAAAAAAATATTTTAGAGATATTTTTTTGTTTCAATGTATAAGATATTTTTAAGTTTCTAAATAATTTTTAGATTAATTTAATATTTTATAAATATTTATATTATGCTGTTTTGTTTATGATTGATTAAACATTTTAAAAGTAGTTACTTCTTAATATACGTGCTTTTTTTTAGAACATCCTATATTTTGAAATAGAAAAAATATTATTTAGAATCATCCATAAATCTACTATCAGCCAAGAGACAGATAATGCAATTTTAACCAAAAATGATAAAGATATTTTTGGTCAAAAAATGATAAAGATATATTATTCTATTATTCTTTTTCTAGCAATACTGCTTAAATCCGATTGCTTTTTATGTGATTGGTGTGCAAAAGAACTTGGAATAATAAGCTTTTTTTTTTGGTAATTATTGTCTTTTTATAACGATATACTATATAGTATATAAAGTAGAGGATAAAAAATCTTGATGTCCAAGGAATTGGACAAATTATTTTGGGTGAAGGGAACGTGGATACCAAGCCTAAACATTGTTTCTTACTATTAATCTATTAGCTGTCGGCGTTAACAAAATCATTTCATATCTTTGACTCTGTCTACATATTTTCTTGACCAGTCAGAGTTCAAAAGACGACGCAATTAGATTCCTTAATACGGTCATGACATATATAAATAACAATTAGTATTTCTTAATAATATGATAATAACTGAATCAATCACTCAATTGGTGGTATAGAGAGTTTTGTGAATACTATTATTAGTCAATGCCTTAATAGAAAGGTGAAAGGAGGTAGATAGATGAATTGAATATTCATGGTGAATGCGACTTTGTTAGTCTAAATTCATCTTATCTCAGCTTCTACCTTAATTAAAGTGTATGTTTATTTTTAATTACACTGTAATTAAAAACCTTGAATAATCTATCTCTCCAATATCTCTGAAACAATCTTAGACTAATTTAACCTTATTAAGAAGCAACACTAAATATTGTTTGGGACCATTTCCTAAACTTCCAAATGCCTTATTTGTCTTTGGATAATGTCTTATGCACGTATATCAAATAACTCTTTTCCTTAATCTGCGACCGAAGTGTGAACACATCTTTGCTTAATGTTGTTATGTTTACTATTATAATCATTCGATTTGAGTTTTTATACTTTTAGTTTTGTAATGATAATGTTTGTGTTGACCCCTAAAGAACATAATCTTCTCCGTGCGTGATATACACCGTCCAATCATTGAACTTCAGTCTGATGGAGTTGAGGTATCTCACGGTCGAGAGCGCGTGGTTATGTCCTTATTATCTGATTATATCTACTGATACTATTGTTAATTACTTTTGATTATTCAACATGATTTTAGTTTTAAGTTGTTAACCTGATGCAGTATCCTTCAATGATTTGTTCTTTACTTAATGGCGTCTCAATTAGTTTACACGAAAATAATTGATTAAAAGACGTCATTACTGACGACGATAGCAAATAAAAATTGGGTCTATCAATGGGCCTTATATAGCCCAAAAGAGTCCAAATCACACAAACTTGTAATTGATTAGAGTCATTAAGATGACCAAAGGAGATTAAGAGGCTTTCCTTTAGTACTACACTCTTTGACTTGATCTAATACCACTTCTTGAATCTTCTTCTCTACTTCCTCCATAGCTTCACCTGCATCGATTACCTATATATACATCACCACAAAAACATATTCAAGGTTTTAGTTTTCCTCATTCTGAATCTCTAATCTAACTCTGACGAGTATCAAAACAAAGAGTCTTTATGCATTCATTCATTCACTCACCCTCCATGAAGAATCTCGTAGAGTTTGATAAAAGTCTGCGACTTTTTTCTGAAACTCAACTCGCTCATACCTCTCGTCTCCATATCCACCTCTCTCAGCAGCTTTTTCAGGTGAAATGTCAAGGTAAAGTACAGAATCTGGTGCCAGCAATCCTATTTCGGGAGCTTTACACCAATCAATACTAAGACCTTTAGCTGATGAGAATGCTACACCAGAATATGAGTAACGATCGACGATGAGCGTTGTTCCTGTTTTAAGCTTTTCCTCCATCAATGATCTGCAAAGTTCACACAGTCTTCTTAGTACTCAGAAACAGAACATAAAGAAAGTAACCTAATAAGATAGCTAAAAAGATAAGAAGAACCTTTTCTCCCATCGATTGGCGCTGAAAAGAAGATGAATTGTGCGATCATCTAACTGAGACTTATTAGATAGATATGCAGATATCATCTGACCAACATTGGTCTCTCTATCGGGAAATCTCCAGAGCTCGGTCGGATGTCCTAAACCTTTCAAGAAAGAGAGAAGCTTAGCGCATTGTGTAGATTTCCCGCTGCGGTCAAGACCTTCAAGAACTATCAATGCTCCTCTTGGCTTTACACTACTCTCGGTTGTGAGACCAGAGGATAAGTTACGACCAATCTCCATCCGAACTGATGAACGCTTGAGTGACTGCACGGGATAGTTCAAGGAACGTGGCACTGCTAAAGCTCTGAAACTTCTAGAAACTAACACATAGAAGGTATTAGATAAAAGGATTGCAAACAGTAAACGATCTCATATACAAATGAGAGCCAAAACTGTGTTCAAATTCACAAAATCCATACGGTTAATGATCAAAAGTTCATTTCTTTGTTCAGCGTAATTGGCTTTGTGTCCTTTTTCATGTTCATTGAATACTCGAAGAGGCAGCACACACAAAAAAACATTACAAGAGTAAAGTTTGTTTTTTTAGTTTAGTTAACTTACAAAGTTGAACACTTGAAAACGAGCAGATCCGTTTCATGCCCTTATCAGCTACAAACCTGCGAGTGAGGTTAAAAAAATCAGTTATTGAAACCTCTTCGTAAACCCCAAATTCAGTGAGCAATCGTTGGAGATGTATAGCCAGAATGTTTTGAGGACATGTATCAAAAACAAACATTCGCAAAGTAAAGGCGGTGCGTAAAATTGGGACTCACCTAGAACCAACATCAACAAGGTCGGTCGCCGGATTCGCTGGGTGGAGAAGCAGAAGTCGACGGCGTAAAGGAAGAAGAATCGACAAAAGGAGGGTTTAGTTTAGAGAGAGTATACAACAAACACAGTTCAAAACCTTCAAGTGAGTCGGAGGGTTTCTTCTAAATCAAGTACTGACCGGTTTGCTGTTTTCCCGGTTCAGAAAAGATATTGGTTTAAAAATCTGAACTCCAGTAATTTAATTAAATCCCTCCACTAACTGGCTATTTTATGTATTACATTTGCGCTCAACCAATTTACAAACCTATACGTTGAAGAAGAGCGAGAATAATAAAAAAAGTCTGGATGAAATATATAAAGAGAATGAGAATGTGACAGAAGATGTACAAACTGATCCCTCTAAAAGCCCTAAACTGGTCAGATAAACCTTATTCCAGTTAAAAACTTTACATTGAGAAAGTTTACAAGAAATAGAATTTAAAAAAAAAAAAAAAAGTTAAAGAAACAAGTAAAATGACCAAATCTTTGCATCTATGTCAGAATCTTACATATCATCAACACTAGTAATACACAAAGGAGAGACGACCTCCAGGCTGCACCAAATTTCAATTCAGAAGCAGCATACCCTCTGTCTGAGGTGGTGTCTCCAGCTGCTGTTTGTTCACATTCTGCTGCTGCTGCATTTGTTGCTGTGTCCAGTAGCCATGGGCGTTCAAGACTCGGTCTAGAAGTTCCTGCGGCACTGGCTCTCCTCTTCTCTGTTGTGGAGCTATCTTAGCCGTGTGGACCAGTGTTTTCCATTTGTCCTGCACAAAACCAAACGCTGATTTCTTGGACCTAATCATGTCATTTTGTTTCAGCAATTGCGAAGTGCAAACCTTGAGATCAACGTAAGTGCGGTGGTCTGCATCCTCGAAAGCACGAACCTTCACATCTCGCCACCTGCAGATTTCACCCAACTTTAATCATCATCTTCTACTAATAACAATCACAAAAAAATGCCAACAGTAAGATCTGTATTAGTGTTTTCTACCTTCCAGTACCGAGTTTCTCAACTGCTTGAACAAGTGCTTCTACCTCAGTAACTGAGAAAGGTCGACGGATTCTGCGCTGTGCAGCCTGCTGCTGCTGCTGCTGCTTCTGCTGTTCACTTTTTTTAGATTTACGAGGAGAAAATTCAGTGAGCGCCACAGGAATCGTAGCTTTCGAATCTTCTGCCATGTCATTATTGCCCAACGGGTCAGATGGGAATAGTGCTGCGTCATGATGGTCAGATCCCAACACACTGTCCAAGTTAGCAGTTTGGTACACAGGTAGCACCTCCTCATAAGCATGTCCCGATGGGTGACTGGAAAACAAAATAAGAACTTAAGCCACAAAAGATTTGTGTTATTAAACACAATGGCAGCTTTGAGTGGTGAATAGAAGTCTGAACCTAGTTAACAGTTGAGGCATTTCTGAGCTGGGTTCAAGGCTGAAATCAAGTGAGTCCAACTGGGTGTTATCCTGAGAGATCCCAGTCTGATGAAGGGTTTTGTTATCATCTCGGACTTTTTTCCCTTGAACCATCAGACCAACCCGGTGTCCATCGCTCAGTAAAGTGCTCACTGCTTCCATCACCATTCTCTGCAGATGCCAAGGACCATAAGATGTTAGTTTCTTAATAGGAGAGAAAAGGACAAGAAAATGAAGAGAGCTGGGTAATGTCGTTACCTTCAAGGAGCCAACGGTAGCATCTTCAGGAATCTCTATGAATAGCTCAGGCACCCTGAACGACTTGATCCGTAGTTTCACTGAAATATACATTCACAAGTTAGCTTCTCTGCTCTCATAATAAAGAAATAAAACCTTGACAAAGAATACAAATGAGACTCTATAGTTACCATGCGAGTCGCTTGACACAAAGGACGTACCATGACCTTTCATCGAAGAGACCTTTCTGCTGCCTACAAAATTAAATTTACGGAATCTCATTACAACAACAACAACAACAAAAAGAAGCTACGAGAACTAGACAGAGGATTACAAGGAAAAAAGTCTCTTTACCTCTATGCATCTTAGTGCGCAAACGGTAATCATCAGTCATAGAATCAGATATGTGGTCAAAGTATTTCCTCTTCTTAATAGGATAGCTCTTCTGATGTTGAGAGTAATAATTTCTCCACGGTTTCGTATCTGCAACACCAAATGCAAGTCATCATCAAAACAAAACCAATCATCAGTGTTATTAAAGAAGAGAGACAGACGGGCAAATACCTGCATGTCTTGAACTTCCTTTCCAATGTCTAGAAGCCAATATCTTCCTGATTCGTCTGTCCCCTATACGCGGCACAGTCCTAGGTGAATTTTTAGTAACACGAGGGCGAATGTACCCAGAAAAGTTTTCATCATCATCTCTACTAAACAAATTTACATCATCCCGAACGCCATGGGAAACACAGTTCCCAATAGATGGCACTTCGGTTCTACTACTACTACCTAAACTAACTAAAACATTAGGCCTCGCATCCAGAACTACAGCATCGCCATCGCCATCTATACCCGGTTTTACATCTTCACTGAAGTTCCCGACTTGAAAAGCATCACTACCACCACCACCAGAGTAACTAAAACCCTCAGCCTCATCCTCAACTTTGCCATTAATCACAGAACTAAATCCGCAGGGGCTTAAAGATCCCTGATAAGAATTATCCTGGGATAATAAAGCTACTGGTGGCATTAGAGGTTTGTCTTCCTCAGGGAACTCCAACTTCACGCTATTCTGTGTAACTACACGATGATCTTCAATCAGTTTGTCGACAGACATGAGAGAACTCCCGCTCTCAAATGACAAGTGTCCAGCTACGGTGGCCAGTAAATCAATGGCACACATGTTATCATCTTCACTTATAGTCTTCTCGATAGTGCGCCTCTTCTGGCCACAAACAAATGAAAAGTTAAGTAATCATATATAAAATGATAATAAACTCCTTGAAGCCAAACCAAACAGGAGAGTGATAAGGTAAAGAGGCAAAAAAAAGTTACCCGGGCGGATCTAGGTGCTCTTGCATTGGGAGGTAAAAGGGAGTCTTTGTATCCAAATGGTTCTACACACTTATGCGACACCATTTCTCAGAATGCATAACACGATAATGTGAATGGCACACGAAAAAGGCTTTGTTGATCAATGGGATTATTATCAACAAAACCAATTAACGAAATCCTTAAAAAGTGTAATTCGCAACCTGTAGAAATCAACAAAAATGAGATAAAATTAGCATATGAAAATACAGAACAAAATAGGGTTTTGTCTCTGAAATCATCAAAAAAGGAAGGATTTTTAAGGGTTTTGGGTCAGTCAGGCCCATTGCAAAAAAAAAAAAAAAAAAGCTTAAACCATCCTAAAACCCTAATCGAGATAAGATCTAGAAATCGAGAGTTTCATTTACAAATATTTCTACAGATTAAAAAACCCTAAACCCTAAAAAAAAAAAAAAAAAATTGAAATGATGGTACAAAACTTTGGATCTCAAAAAAAAATCAAAAGGACCACCAGATCACGGGTTTGCTAAAAGGGTTCTAAATCTCAGATCGGGATTTCACAGATCGACGAAAATAAGAATCTCGTCATGTAACAACAACGCTAAAAAAAAAACACAAACGAATTGTTTCGTAATTACATAAGACGAAGAAACCAAGATTTATGAAATTTTCAGACCAAAATTCTCATGGAAAAAAAAACGAAAATTCTCAGACGAATGACTCAAAATGTTTCTCACCTTTAAAGATTCCGGCGAATAACACGGCAATTGCGAGATCGGAAAAAAAGGAAAAAGGACAAAAAAAAAAAACGCAAACGAAGGAAGGACTCACACCAAACAACAACACCCACTTTTTTTCTTCTTCCTTGTGTTATTCCCAAGAAAGTGACGTTTTTTTTTTTTTTTTTTTAATTAACTTGTTTGAAACGCTACCCACACGATGCGATCTTCTCTCTCACCACCACAATCTCTCTCTCTCTCTCTCTATGTGAAACGCCTCAAAAACCCTTAACAAAGACGACCACGTTTTTTGTTCTTTGTTGCTTAAACCCTTTTTAGCCTAATATTGACCTTTTTTTCTACCCACCGGATCTACCGGTTACACTCTATTCTTTTCACCGGCTATTATCGGTCTACACAAACACATATACAGAGAGACCAGGTTCTTCGCCACGCTTTTACATTTGCTTGTACTCCCTCAGATCTCACCACGTGGCGTAGATGTGTTTCATCACATGATTCTCGAATCTACCCAATCACAATATTACATGTCAAAAATTATTTTTTAAAAATTAACCAATTAATGCAAATTACCATTCTGTTTTGAGCAAAAAGATTTAATCAAAGTTAATTTAAAATTCTTAATTTAAATCTTTGAAGAAATCTATGGGGTTTTTTTTATATGGAATAAAATAATATACATTCATTTTGTTTTACCAAGAATATATATTTTTACTCATTAAAGTTTTAATCTTACTATTATATAAGAGGAGTTAGAAGAAGAGAGTTAAGTTTGGTCTAAAAGTATAATTAATGGATTCTTTCTACATATAAAATAAAGTTTAATAGTACAATTAAGGTTAGTGTATATACGACATTCTGTCACGTGGCAGGTAGATCTATCTTTTAGACTATAGCTTAATATTTTTTTATGGTTTGTGATAAGAGTTAACTATATTAGCTTATCTTAATATTTATATCATTTCTAACCCAAAATTATAAAAATTTTATCCATCATCCCTATTTTATTTTTGTAAAAGTATATGCCTTTTTTTTTGGTAGACATTATAATAAATATTTGGATGATTTTTTGATTATATTAGGAATAGTATGGATATTTCCTTATTATTAAAACAGAATTACATTTGCTAATATAAATTTTATATGTAAGATTTATATAATAAGCCTTTACCATTTTAATAACTATCACAATTTAATGTTATTATTTGTAATATCACAACTTAAAGTTATATATACATCATTCTCTTCCATTATTATATATTTTTAAAAATATAATTAGGTACATGATAAAGTAAATTATAAACTTTATAATTTCTATAACGAATGATATAGGTTAAACTCTAAAATATTATATGATGATATTGTACAATACTAAGATAAAATTCAATCGGTATTGTAGCATGGATACTATTTTAGTTTGTTATCTATAATGGACCTAACAAAAAAAAAAGTTAATTAATTTAATCCTACGTAAAATTTAAGTAAACCGTCAAAAAAAAATAAACGTCAAAGAATTAACGGCATCGAGTTCGGTGTGTGTATTAAATTGTAAACGGCGTTAAGTTCAGAGATAAGAAAGCTTTTTTTGGTGGGTTGCTAGTGGGCCCCTGAACCTAACTTGTGGGCTCATTCCTATGACAGTGATCATTAATCAGAGAGAGTGGCTAAACTCCAAATAATATTTTGTTTAATGTTAAAATTGTTTAACTATAAAACATTAAACATAGATAGCATCAACCAGTTTTTTAATGTTCATTGGTCCTTTTGTTCCCTTTTGAAAAAGAAAAAAAAATCCAAACAATTGCTTAAATTTTTGATTACACATTCATTATTTTTAGGAATAATAGTACATGTTTTTATGTAGATACTGACCGGAATTTCAGAAACTATATATTATGATAAGATATTTTTGGTTTGTTACAATTTTATATTTTTAAATGTATATTCCTCTAGCTGAATAGTGATGTCTCTTTGATAAAATTTCGAAACCACCAACCCTTTATCCTTTGAAAGGATAAGATGATATATATAAGATATTTTAATTTACTTTTTATTTTTTTTGGGAAATAAAAAGTTGGAAATAATTAAACGCTTTATCATGATCGATGGAAATCTATTGGTCAGTCTATTTAGAATAATGATTTCTTCACGAATTTAAAAAAGGATAATTACAACAAATTTTGATATTACTTTCTTATTAGTTCTGATATCAAAATTGGGCATATTTGATATTTTTAGTATTGAATTGGTGGATTCAACATTTGTTTATCAAGCCAAGGCTTATGTATTGTCAAGTACAGAAACCAAACCCGTGTCCGTGTGGGTTACAAAAACGTATCATGTAGTTTTTTATCCATGACGTCTTGGAACTTATAGAGACTTTCTTGAAAATACATATGTGACTATTATTGAACCTAACAAGAATATCGTCATTACGTACATTAAAATCTGATTTGTTATTTATTTGTTTTTAAGAAAAAGAAAATAATTTGTATTTTGGTTATATATAAGTTTAAGATAAACACATGTGACGTATGAAGCAAAAATAGAAAAAGGTTAGAGAAAACTTTAGGAGACATGGTTGACGTATAAGAGATGATTCATAACTCTTCAAATATGGTATGCCTTACACAAGGCGGCTCATACTTTCTTGTCCAAATTTAATAGCTACTGAAATAAATGAAGAAGACACGGAACAAATTTTTATTTATTGTAATCAGTTAATACTACTCATTAATTCACTTTTATTGCAGTATTTATGTATATTGGAGAAAATTAACGATTCACATTTATCAAAATTATTTTTCGTCTCCATGCTTCATAGTTGTTGTTCGTCTATACTCTATAGTAGTATCAATTACATCATCATATTAACTACTAATATATCTTCACAATTAAAGATCGCATCTAAAATCTTTATGACGAAGTTGACATTACATATGAATATGGTGGTATAATTATAAGAACACTGTTTTGACGTAACCACTAGTGATTGTTTAAACATTAGTATTTTTTTTTAATAAAGAGAAGCAGACATACTCCTTTCATCATCAATATATTCCAAAATGAGCATCTTTCAAAATTGCATTTGATTAAGGAAGAGATAAGTAAAGGTGGACAAAAGAAATGGTGTATGTAAAGTAAAGATCACATATCTGATATCTCTATTATTAACATAACAAACATAAATTACTTCTGATCGAAGTAGAAAACAAAAGATACAATTGAGTCAGAAACACAAATCTTATGTTTTTATCACTCAAAACACAATCTAATCAGATCTTTCACCCTGAAACAAAGTTAAAAAAAAAAAAAAAAAAAACGACATGGAAGAGTTACCTCATTCGGTTGATATATTACCATATTGCCAAGGATTAAACTCGATCGATTTGAGGTCCGTTTCATTGGAGGCACTGCTCGAGCTCCCTGCTGTGTCTCGGTGTTCCGCGTACTTCCCGTTGTATTGGTATATTTCAATATCTCCCCATGGAGTAGGTGTGACCTCTTCAGTTAGATCGAACCATCTTGGAGTGAACTTTTGTCCCTTTGCTTCTCGGGTCCTCTTTTCAGCTCTTTGTCTTTCCTCAAGGCTGAGATAAAAAAGACAGCACGAAGAATCTCATGAGCATAACATATAATCATTCTCCAAGTATCTTTCCTAGTTCGAAAAATATGATCAGTTTTGGCCAATGCAGGTGTAGAATATCGTGGATCATGTACTTGTTCCATGCTTGTGAGATGCTACGGGAATAACAGGGCAGTAAAAGACTTAACATTGTGACAAACAAGTGACAAAGAAGGAAGAAAAGATGAAGAACCTGTGCTTCTCTGCACCAGCTTTAGAAAGGTCGCCCTGCTCAAGAGCATATCTATCAGGACGGAGACGTGAGTCTGAAGCCAAGAGCTTAGCAGGCGCAGTGTCGAAGCTGTTTATCTTGTGAGCAAAGTGAGTGTACTGAAATTTGTCGTTTTTGGGGACATCAGCCAAATGCCACACCTGAAGTAAGCAAGGAAAATTAAAGAAAAGCATTAGCATTATTGATTGCAAAGTTTTCTCACACAGAACCTAGCAAAGTCGAGTAAAAAATTGTAAAACAGAAAAGAAACAACATACCTCTTTCAGCTCTGTGCCTGGAAGAGGTTCCCCTTCGGCATCACAAGGTTGGTAGCTCATTTTTTCATTCCATTTTCCTGTCATCATGATTTTCGGTTCTTCATCTGCGCTGTAAACGTAGCCATCAACTTCATAGCGGCCAGAACTGAAATCAAGGTAGCAAATTCCAATCAATAAGCATATTAGGATTACAGGACAAGACAGAATGAACAGAGAGTATCACGAAATAATAAGATGAGGCAATGTCTTGTCAATTACCCAAACCATCCACATGGCTGAAAATAAAGTACAACTTTGTCTCCAGTGGTTAAATTTGTCATGATCATTTCTCCAGGTGAGTCAACCCAGGTTCGTCCAAATATTAAATTGTGAATCTTAGTGGGAGGCGGCACCAAATCCAGAACCACACCAGCTTTTTTGAGGGTTACACGTGTTCTGCAAGCCAATATACCGACTGCATGAGCTTAAATGAAAATATAAGTCATAATATATACTAGCATAGTGGTTACACAACAATCTCTTTCGTTAAAACATAAGACAGAAGAACGGTCAGATTCCTTCGTTTCATCGCAGACAGAAGTTAACGCACTATGGAAAGGAAAGAGTACATGCAGCAAACAGTTTCTTCCTTAATAAAGAGGGCCTTTACGAAAGTGAGTGAGAGAGAAGTGGATCATAGATAAGAACAAACTTACCTTCCAACAGGGTAAACATCAACAGAGTTACCCAAAAGTTTAGTTTTCAACTTTGATACGATGTCGTAAATGAAGTGCTCGTTCTCTGCGTGACCAGCACTCATTGGGGGATGATGGCTAACCTGAAATAACAAAGTAACTTATTATAATGAATCGAAATAGACAACTTGTGAATTGGTCATTATCAACTATGCGAATAACAGTGAAGTGCATAGCTGTACCTGCTCAGAAAGAAAAGAAATGCCACCATGGTTGGCCATCTCATATGTCTCCCCAAGAATAGGATTGAAAGGCTTCCAAGTTCGTTGTAAGGCAAAGTAAACAGATATAGCCCATGATGCTGAATAAAAAAATTTACATACAACCACAAGAAAAAGCAAAACCTTAACTTACATGTTACAAAGTCGGAAGTCAATACGAGTTTTTAAATGTAAATACTTACAGGCATATACTAAACGTACGTATGGATCCTCGCATTCATCTGCTTGATCTAACAAATGGGAATACTCCAGTATCTGTAAGAAATTTGCGTTATACAGTACACACAACAAAACTTACAAACACAAGAGAATTAGATATAAGACTAACCTCAGCCATCTTCTGGAGCATAGTCATTGGCTCAAATATAACAACAGGAAGAGTCACCATTGACGTAATATCCGAACCAATATATTTCTGCATCATCTTCCAGTAACTATCTCGTTCCTATTAAGCACAAACGATAAGTTTCTCTCCCGGATAAGTAAAGTAAACATGAGGAACTTAAGGACAAGTATCAAGACACCACTTGGCGATCACTTTACCTCGTCCTTCCACCTTCCTTTCTGAGCTTCCTCTTCAGCATCTTCCTTGCCACCTTCTGGATTAATGACCTCAACTCCTTCATTACTTGGCAACCTGAAAAGAAAATGAATCGAACAAGCCATTAGCAAAACCCAATCAAGAAGATCTTCAGAGTACCATAACACACGAATGATTGAAAATAGGCCATAGCCTATAATAAAAAGTAACAAACTTTGATCTGTTCTGTTGAATGACTTGTGAAGAATTAATAATAGAAATATTCATGTTTGTAATATAAAATTCAACAAAAAAATGAAACACCCGAAGAATCATCTTATAGCCATCACACCAAAGATTCGATAACACAAACATATCATGAAACTAAAGAAGAAAATACAGAGTACTACACAATCACAGATACAGAGTATTACACAAATCACAACGCAAAGCTTTCATCTTTAGTGTTTATGTTATACACATAAAAACAAGAACTTTCATGTGAGATTCAGATTAGATAAGAAACAAAGAGTAAGTTCAAAAAGAAACTGACCCGTCGACGGATCTCGAGGACACGGCGCTACCGAACATGGAGAAGCCAGAAGTCATGGCGGCGAAGAAGCCCTTGTTCTCGTTCTTCTTTGGACTCCCCATATTTTTCAAAACCGGATCGCTGTGAAAAAACCCTTATTGAGTAATCTCAGAGAATTTTTCGATCAAGCGTCTTCTTCAATCAATTCAGAGAGACAAGTCTCGGAGAAGCTTCCACAGGGAGGGAGACTAAACAAAAGAACAAGAAATGGGTTCGATCTGTAGTTTCTATAAATATGGAGGACTTAATACTGTAAATTCTTATAAGTAATTTTTAATTAGAGAATAGCAAAAGATAATTTATTTTAATTTTTAATCTTACCAGTGGATTAAACCTGTTTGACACAAAACTTATTTTAATGAGCCAAAGACCTTTTACATATCTTTGCACAATATGTTGCAAGATTTCAAACTTGTATATATTTTTGTAACTATAGTTTAAAAACTATAACACGACTTATACAAACCAAAAACTATACTAATAATAACATTAAGATGAATGAATTAGTTGACCAGTGTATTTTTCCAGTTTTAAAAAAATTAAAATTTTATTCCAAAGTCAGAAATTTGAAAAATTCTTGTTTAAGGAACATACCATATGATAAATTGCAATATTTTGAGGCATCAAATCCAAAAATTTGGTCTTATCCGGGTGCATATTCATTATGGAAAATCTGAAGAGGCGAGACATTGCTTGTGATTCAGGTTGTGCTAGATGTGGGGTTGACGAAGAAACAATTAATCATACTATTTTTTGGTGCCCGCCAGCTCGACAGGCTTAGGCTTTAGTTCAGGTGCCGGTTGTACCAGATTCCTTTCCTATGGACTCTCTGTATGCCAATGTGGATTATTTCCTGGGTTCGTCCAATCCGGGCTCACAAGTTGCAGTTTTCCCTTGGATTATGTGGTTTATATGGAAGACGAGGAATGCTCGTGTATTTGAGAATCTTATGGGATGTCGTTAGATTAGCGATAAGGGAGGCGTTTACATGGTTGCAGGCTCAGGCAGAGGATGTGGATGAGGATTTATCTCTGATTCCCAGTGCCTCTAGGGTTCGGGAACTGAGGCAAGTCGACCATCTGCCCACTATTTTTTCAGGTTACAGGTGTTTTGTAGATGGATCGTGGAAAGCGGGTGACGCTTTTGCGGTTGCAGGACGGGTGTGTTCATCCTCTCAGGATGCTTCGACGACAAGGGGTACCACCAATTTCCGACGGAGTCTTTCCCCATTGCATGCTGAAGTAGAAGTCTTTGTTTGGGCTTTGCGGTGCATGATTGGTCATGACTATCGAGATGTGGCTTTTTACACAGATTGCTCAGACTTGGTGAAAATAGTGTTTTCTCCTCAAGATTGGCCGGCTTTCAAGACCTACCTCGACGATATCAAGATGGACATGGAGAGTTTTCTTCTTTCTCTTTATTTATAATTTCCAGAAATACTAATGTAAGTGTGAATTCTTTGACACACCAAACACATACATCCGTACATCTTCGTATCATGTTTTGTTTGTAAACAATTTTCTCTTATTGGTTTGATGAGCTGATCCTTGCCAAAAAAAAAAAAATAAAAAATCCAAAAATGTCAAAAGAAAAGCTAAATTGTAAAATTACAATTAGTGGAATTATATTTTCCACCTTTTTTTTTTTTGTTAACAATGGATCATTTTTTATTTTATTTTTATGGATCAAATATTTGATATACACAATCTTCTTAATCACCAGTCTGAATCAATATTTGGGATCCAAAAACAAGAAAGGCACTTACAGTTTAATAATCTCACGACTCAGCCACTTTTTCTTCACTTAATACTAATTCCTGAACCCTAATCTGTTTAGTTCTTCTTCTTCTTCTTCTTCGTCGTCCTCCAAGGGTTTCAGATTCTCTCTCTCGATATCCAAAGTTTCGAGTTTTTGGTTTGTAAAATCAAGGATGAGAGAATCAAAATCGGCCAAACTGAATCAGCAGCAACAACAACAAGATAACCACCAGAATGTTCACTTGTCTCCATCGACATTAGCGAAATTGTTCGATCCCGATGCTTCTTGGGACAAGGTACTTCAAATCAACAACACCTCTTCTTCTTCCTCCGGCAATCTCGAAGCTCCTTTGACTTTTTTTTTTTTGATGAAAATTTGAGTTCTTATTGTAATTGATTAAGCTTTCGTAGTCGATCTTACTGAACCAAGTAAGAAAAATAGATACTTGATCCGATCTTACAGTTCAATTTGTGAAAATTGAGCTCTCTTGCAGTTTTTTGACTTTTGAGTTGTTGTTGGATATGCTGAATTGGAATTTGGTTTATTGATGATGATGATGAAGGATCAATTGGGAGATGTGTTGCATTGGATTAGACAAGTGGTTGGATTGATCTGTGGATTGTTATGGGGCTCTATTCCTCTTGTTGGAGGCATTTGGATCATTCTGTAAGTCTTCGTTCGTTCTACACACTTATACTAAACTAAGGTCACAACTGTTTCATTAGCATATGTGATGGAGAAATTGGGATGTTCCTTAGAGCTTTTGATCACATTGCCTTTAGCAACCCTTTGTGATGTGATGGACTAATGATGGGGTTTTTGCAGGTTTTTGGCTATATCCTCGGGGATCGTTTACGGTTACTATGCAATGATTCTCAAGGTTGATGAAGAAGATTTCGGAGGCCATGCAGCTTTACTCCAAGAGGGTCTCTTTGCGTCACTTACTCTCTTTTTGGTATGTTTGTGTTTTCATCTTTAACAGTACAAACTCCTTCTTTAACAGTATTTTGTTTAAGGTTTTAACAGAAGAATATGTTTCATGTTCTGTCTTCAGCTCGCATGGATTCTTGTCTATAGCTTGGCACACTTCTGAACAAAGAAAGCTGAGCAACATTCTTTTTACTCAGCAGCGAATGCTCATGTTCGTTCTCCATTACCTCTCAGAACTTTGGAACGGATCTCTGTTTTTTTGGTTTTGTTTTTGTAAACTATCTGAAGAGACAAAAGGTTATAGTAAACAATTTTATGAATCTTTTGAATGTTATAAAAGCTTTTCTAGTATCCCTTTTTACAATACACAATTCAGTAGAAACCATTCCCAAAAAATCTTTCTTCTTTTTTTGTCAGAATTATGTATATTTGGAACGTCGATTTCTCCTTGGCCGTGAAACAAGGTATATCCTGCCGTAAACCCATTTTCTACCCAATGGTGATGCAGATTTCTGAAGCAGTAAGAAAAAGAAACAATTAATCATTAGCTACAGAGGACAATCTAAGTCAGTGATTGGTTCACATTCAAACCACAGCAATCGGCATTCTACATGTGAATGCAAAAGTGGTTGCACAATAAGGGAAACATAGTATTTTACCTCCACTTTAGTACGGAACTCCAGGGTGCACTCACAAACATGACAATCAGCTTTATGAGCTGATCGGTTTGATTGATCGGATCTCACGAATGCAAAGACCTACACAAATTCATCAAACTCAAATGTAACAAGAACTGAAGACACAAAGATCCTGTAATCTTGTTGCTGCAAAAGAACTACGATCTGACCTCTTCCCCGCAATTTGGGCAGTCTCCTCTTAGAGCTGTTAAGTCATTTCTCCATAACCCTTTAAGTACTCTTACTGCAGACAACATTCTTTATCTCAGTAGAAGCAAATGATAGCTATTACCAGATTATAGGTATAATCTTGTTAGTATTCTAGTACCTGCAGAAGATGCAATCGAATATCCAAAAGCAGGTCCTAGCAGAATGAGAAGGATGCCGTTCAACTTTGACAAAAGAGGCACAGAAGATGACAACTGGCCGCTATAGACAAGCCCTGACTCAAACGGATCTCCTCCATAGACTAGGCCGAGGCCATAGAGCGTGGGCAAAACGCAAGCCGAGCTACCAAATAAGAATATCATGATCCAGATGGTAGCTAACAGGACAACTTGTGATGCATCATCCTGTCCTACAAGGATTTATCTCAACATCAACCCTTGACAAAAAAATTGTTTACCAGCAAAACAAAGATCCTATAATTGTGACCCTCTTTGACAAGTGGTAAACGCATATGAAAAGCAAACAGATAAGTTTCTCAAGCGAGAAACTGACCAAGAAAACTTAACAATGCATAAACTTGTTGGTTCGAGCAAGATGCGAGTGAAATCTCAGACTCATGCAATATTCAGGGAACAATACCACTATAAGGATCTTATGTCTCTAAAGCAACTACCTACCTTGAGAACACAATTGACCTTGTAAAGCTATCATTAAACAAATCCAAATCTCAAGGATTGATAAAATTGCAAATCCCATAGTATGGTCAAACTGACAAATTATGGCTCCATCTGTTTCAAATGAGTTAAATGGAAACATGAACACAGAAATTGTACCTCTGCATCAGCATATGTTGACTGCCGCAAGAGGCTGCACCGAGGGTACTTGACAACAGATTTTGAACCATACCACCGCAACTTTAGCTGCAACAGTTTCAGAAAGCAAGTCCAACATCACTTAGCTACAAACTATATTAACCTTAAGTAAATACATAAGAAGCATATATCTTACCTCAACTCTGTCAAACATGTCATCAACTATCAAAGGCTTGCCATTGTAATACGCATCCCTAGCCTATACATAAAGCAGACTTCAATATCCATACCATAGATTTTAAGCCAACAAGATCAATCAATATGACTATACTCAACAGTTTCACACCACAACTCACAAATTTCATAGGACTCACTTAAGAATCCAAGAACTAAGTACTGTCACAGACTCATTCACAGATTCAAAAGAAGCAAAATTTAGGATTAATACACACACTCCACAACCACAGAGACGAATTCAAAGAACCAAAAACAAAATTTTAAGTAGGCGTACTTGGCGATAAAGAGCTTCAAGCGTTTCTTTGCGAGCTGAATCAATGGGACCAACGAAGATACAAGAAGGACCTTCTTCACGAGTTGTAGGTGCGGTTAAACCACCACCGTGGCCACGAGTTCTACTAGAGATCCTAACAGAGAAAGGAACACCAGCTCGATTAATCAACCTGGAAAGCTCAACAATCGAAGAAGAACCAATGAGCCGAGGCCTAATCGAAGTACAAGTCCCCGCCATGATGAACCACCAACAAAACCAAAATATCTTCTGATTCGCCGGAAACAAAAATTGAAAAGACAAAGAGACAAAGCGTGTGGTCGGAGACGGTTGTGCCGAGTGAGTTTGTGGCCACACGTTACGGTTCGGCGCGTGCACGCAACATACTACATTAGTACGTTTCTGTGACAATGGATAAAAATTATTGATTAGACGAGAATGCCCTTCAGAAGCGGTGATTCGGTTTTTTTTATATATTGAAACGACATCGTTTATAATGATATAGCTGCAAAAACATATGCGTCTGCCGGGAGTCGAACCCGGGTCTATTGCTTGGAAGGCAATTATCCTAACCGTTGGACTACAGACGCTTCTTGTTTGATTGTATCTACAGACTCTTCTTGTTTGATTGATTGGCCCTTGTTATCTTAAGACTAGATTAATCAAAACAACACAACACATTTATAATTTGTTTTGGGATAAGAAACCATTGAAGAAACAAATCTAATTCGGTTCAACAAGTTTGAAAACCAAGCACAGTTTTATAGTAGTAGCAAACTTAATTCAAACTGATAGATTAAACAAAAAGAGAGGTCATTTCCTTAAGGCTCTCTCGGTCACAGTTGTTACTTGAATTAAGACCTCATCAAGGCCTCTTTCGTTTGTTCTTCATAGCAGCAAGATTCGACCTTATCTTCAACATCACGTCTGTTACTTCCCCCATCGTTGCCTTTCGGTTTTCCTCATAGTTCCAAAGCTCCACAATCACATAGCTGCCACTCGCGTTGTGTTCTTCAATCTCTAGTTTTGCTCTTACCACTTCATTATGAACTTCTTCACCGTACTTGCTCTTCAGCTTACGAAGCTTCTCATCGTTTTCATCCACCACTCTCTGCATTTCACATTTGGATTCTTGAGATAATTTGTAAAAAGAAAAAAAAAGATCTTTTGAGATTTGGAAGTAGAGTCCTAAGTTATAAAGTCCAAACCTTTGCTGTTCCATCAGACTCTTCGACTTTAAATGGATTCCATTGCACATCTCCTATGTTTGCTTCCCACACTGAACACAACTGCATAGCCCTAATATCTGCTCTTGATCTTGGAACTTTTAATTTCTTCATCACAGCAGGTAAGAACGGTTCAGGGTTTAGTTGCCCCATTCTTTTCACTCTAATCTTCTCTCCCTTCATCAATTCTTCGTTCGCATTCCATAGCTGTTCATCAAAGTAATACCACAAGTTAAAAGAGCAAGCCAGAGACTTTGGAACATATAGATTTAGAAGGTTTTGCACCTGTATCATCTCTTTACGAGCTTCTTGATACTCATCATTGGTCGCACGCTCTTTTTGTGCCAGAGCCATTATTTTTTTCATGCAGAGCTGTTTCTCGAGCCTCAAGCTCTATCTGAGTTTTGGCCATCTTCGCCACAATATCTTCATCTCCATCACTCCCCATCATATGCTTCATTACATTGGTCGTACCTTTCAGCTTCTCTATCTCCAACTCCAGCTCTTGCGTTTCATTTAGCTTCGCTTCCATTTCCATTTTCCTTTGATGAAGCTTCTCCTTCTCTTTCTGCAAAAGATTTCATATTTGAAAAACTCAAAAATTGAACATGGAAGCTTAGTTGTTACTTCTCATGAAAATATATCACAGTCCATCTTAAGAACTATTTGCCTGATGCTTCTCTGCAAGTTTCATAGCTTCCTCATTCGCTTCATTCTGCTCCCACATAGCCTTTTGATTCTACAACAACAACAAAAAGGTGACAGATAAGTGTCTTTGTGATCATTTCGTTCTAATCTACAAGAATGCATAATCACCAGTTCTCTTTCAAGTCTGAATCTTCTCTTCTCTTCTTCGTTTATGTTTGCCCGTTGCTCGATCTGTTTTGCACGCTCCTCCAGCATCTCCCTCTTTGCCTCAAGCTCTGCCATAGACTTCTCATGTCCTCCCAGAATCTGATCATACAAACCTTGCATACTCTTTTGCATCGTCTCAATCCCTTCTCATATCAAGAAGACATACAAAACAAACCAAAATACACTCAGCAAGAAAACACAAATAGCTAGATTATGTTTTAAAGCTTAAATGAGATGTTTCTTTTACCTTCTTGGAATGTTTTGTTCATATGAACGTTATGCAATTCCAAGCTCTCCAAAAAACGGGTTGTCTCATCAACTTTCTGCTCAAGCTCTTGCTTACATTGCTTCTTCATCTCAAGGGATTGAGACATGTTCTGAACGAGGTGAACCATTTTCCTCTCGTCTTCTTCCACAAGCTGTGAGATACTTTTCAAATCTCTCTTCTTCTTAACATTCTTACCAACAATATCACTTCGATTATAATCTTCCTCTCTGGCAACCCATCCATAAAGCTTATTATCTCTAAAGCGAATACCTTTTTATCAAAGAAAGAGAACTCATTGTCAAGAAACCAATCAAATATAACTATGAAATCAAAACCACTATAAAACTCTGAAACAAGCTTTCACCTTTATCCCAATCTCTCTTCCCATGACGGTCAGACTGAAAACTCCTTTCAAACTTCATGGCGCATTCAAAACCTTCAAAGTCTTTAGCGAATTCAACCAAAGCATAACCAGAATGTCCCTTGTAATTCCAAATGGGTTGAACTCTTGTTGGATTAAACCCTTTCACAGTCAGCTCTTCACGAAACGTTGAACCGCTTTTGCCAACTCTCCGACCAGATGGTTCAACCTCCGTTGGCATGTTGGCTACAAGACCAACCCATGGCCACACAAATTTATCTTCAGAACACTCGTTGTTCTTCATCTCTGAATCTTCAACCGGAAATTTCTGCTTTTGTTGATTCCTCTCCATCTTAAAGCTGCAACAAAGAAGATTACCAAATGAGATCTCATCTCCACAAACCATAATCAAACACAGGAAACATGATACAGAGAAGATCCATGGATTAAGCTGCTGAAAAGTCACGTCTTGTGAGGAGAAAGACACAACCTTTTTTGGGTTTTATCAGGAAGAAAAAAACATAGAGAGAAATGTATGATTCACAGTTTTAAAAAAGGGCAAGTTTTTATATAACATACAGAAAACTTAAAATCGAAGTAGGATACAAAAAAAAAAAGTAACTTGATGTGAAAAACCCACTCTTTTTTCTGGGTTTTATCAGAAAAAAATCAGAATGAAGAGTAGTTCATGGCTAATGTTAGTGAAAAAATCATTTCTTTGTAACACTCAGATGCTAGAAATTGAGGAAAACACAGATATAAGGGATTTCATACGTGTACGGATGGAGAACCAAAACTTTTTTTTTTAATATCTGTTCAAGAAAAAACTCTTAAAAGACGATTCAAATTCCCAAAAAAAAAAAAATGAGAGTCGAAATCATTAGTAAATAAAAAAGCAGAGACCTTTTTTTTTTTTTGTTTTCCTGTGTTATTCTGCTTGGTGGAGTCGTTCACAAAAATAGCTTGTTGTTATGCAGTTTTCTCTCTCAATTCTGCTTTTGAAGAGACAGAGCGTCAAGAGAGTAGACTCAGTAGTGGCAATACTGTAAATTTTGGTAAACAGAGAGGGTAAAAGTATACTCGCAAACCAACAAAAACGTAAAAACCCATTCTTTTCACTTTTTATTCAAAACCTTGGGGCACAAGACTAAAAACGGAAGCCTCTGGTACACCGAGAAGGTTAAAAGTCCAAGAATTACTAATTTAGATGAATAGCCTTTTTCCATAATTTATTGCAGATAAATCAATTTGGACTAAAAATAAAATAGTTACAAACTTAAAAGCAAACATTGAAATCTCTGTTTTGCTTTTGACCCCCACCAACAAACTTAAAAGCAACGTTGGAAAAATATCCCGTCAGCTTTGAATACGTTTGTGTGGTTTAAAAAATTAATGCGTCTGCCGGGAGTCGAACCCGGGTCTATTGCTTGGAAGGCAATTATCCTAACCGTTGGACTACAGACGCTTCATGCCTTTGAAGCATATTATTTAGTCTATTTTCAAGTATTATGTTCTTTTGCATTACCATACCAATTCGGCAATTCGTCATGCCTTTCATTAGTTCTTGAGAAGAGGACATGAACGTTATAAAAGGTACGATATTTTCCTAAACACAAGTTTTAAAAAACTTTGGATCAGAGAACAAAAAAATGCTCCATATCAAAAATGTCCGATTAAGAAAACGCTTCTCTAGGTACGACACACGTCTTCATATTCATCACTCATCAGTCAAAAAAGCAAATGGCCATCACGTTCCAAACGCAGATATGCATATCCCATTATCATATTCTTCCTAAAAACGCTAAAAAAAAAGAATTATAGTACACATGAGTTGATGAAGGTAGACTACTAAACAAGCATCTATTTATCTTTCAACTGATGCAACAACCCAAATTTCTCCCACCATGTTAGTCATAGTCTTCACAACGACAGTTTGCTTGGGTTCCGGTTTGTGATAAAGGTAAACGCAGTGCTCCAATTTTGTCTCACTGAGTCTTGAACCTTGACATCCCCAAACATAGGTGTCCACGCTTCTTCTCTTGTGTTTCCCATTGACCAGCTTACCTTCTCTGGTGGATTCTTAAAATCAAAGTCCAATGGTGCGGGTGGTGGTGGAGGCTCTTTAGCTTTTCTGCTGACTCTATTGCTACTTCCCTGGCCTTCAAAATGCTGCAAACACACAAGATTCAATACGTATCACGGCTTTGAAACAGGCAGTAATAGGTTTAAACTTTAAACAAGTTTAACTCACGTCTGAATTGAAATCTGTATTCTCTGCTTTCTTGGCGCCTTTCTTAGAGGTTCCATGTTCTAAGTAGTAGAGTACCTCAGTCCTGGACCGAAACTTACGGCCTGTATTTGGTTCGTAATAGTACTGCAAAAACAGGATAAGACAATGTTTATAAATCTACATATCAACCTCTACACCTGATATATGAGCACCGAGTATAAGAAACCACCAAAACATCATCTCTTCAATCACAATACCAAACAAACCATTTAAAGGCAAACTAACATTAATCACACTGATAAAGTATATGAACATGAACATAACTAAGCAGAACCAACCACATCATTTCACTACAACATTACACTTGATATGACATATTAGCATCAGAGTTTAAGAAATCATCAAAACTTCATCTCTTCAATCACAATAAATACCAAACCAAACCATTGAAATCCACCACATAAGGCAAACTTACATTAATCACACTGATAAAGTGTATGATCATCAACATAACTAAGCAAAACCAACGACATCATTTCACAACAACATTACACTTGACACTACTTAAAGGCAAGATTTTTATTCATCGACTCTAAGCCATAGTTCCATATCATTTCACTACAACATTACACTTGACTTCTAATCGACTCATAGTTCCATATCATTTCACTACAACATGACTTGACACTACTTAAAGGCCAAGATTTTTATTCACTGACTCTAATCCATAGTTCCATGTCATTTCACTACAACATTACACTTGACACTACTTGAAGGCAAGAATTTTTACTTCACTGACTCTAATCCATAGTTCCATACGATCAAGAACCACATGAATTGATCTAAAGAACATTGCTGCAGCGATGAATCTAAACCAAAGACAACAACATCAATCTAAGAATCCCACAATCTACAAATTCCAAGCAAACAAAGCAGCTCAAACTAAATACAGAAAGCTGACTGAAGCTGAGATTTTTTTATTACTAACCTTATCAACCGAACCAGCTGTAGCACCAGACGTTCGAACCTTATCTTCAACTCTCCAACCAGAAGGCAACCAATTATCCCCAGGCGCCGCACGTTTCCGCGACTTAGATTCCGCCTGATGACCCGAACTATCCATCGATGGATTCACCTGATCCGTAGTACCGTTAGCCATCCCAATGCGTACGCTCTCTCCTGAACCAGATACTCCAATTCCTCCCTGGATCGGTCTTCGCTTCGCACTACTACTTAGGGTTCCGTCACAGGCGGAGGAGGAGATGAAGGCTCCGGAAGCGAGAAGCGGATCGGGAGGAAAATCGCCGGGCACAAAATCTGACATACGAATTAGGGATTGGAATAGTCTTCTTCACCAATGAGAGCAATGAGATTGCAAAAAGGCAACAATCTCGAGAACAGAAGGAAGAAAAAAAAAAAAGTAGTATCTTTGAAAAATGGAGAGATTGAGATTCTGTTTCTGGGTTTTTCAATTCGGTTCGGTTAAACCGAAATTAGAATTTAGCTAAACCATCCTATTCTATTATTACTCCAATTTTATTAGTTTAAATAACAAATCTTTATGTTTGCCAAAAAAAAAAATATATATATATATATATAAATAAAAAATCTTATAATTAAATTAATTTGTTTATAGTACAATGGGAGTGAAAGGTTATGAAACAAGAGTATGCTTAGTTGAAAAATTAACATAGAGAGACTATTCAAAAAAAAAAAAAAAAAAAACCAACTGGTATGAATAATTAATAACTCTTTTTTAGTGCTTTCTTTGAGTTTTAGTTGCTTCAAATAAAAATTACAAAGAAACAATTTGAGTGAAGAAATATTTTGAAAAAAAATGCAAAAAAAAAAAAAAAAAACTCAAATTTTGGTGATTCCAGGAATTGTGATTAGAAGCACTTCCTATGCACAATTGATGGTCCAGATTCATCATACTCTGCTTTTGCAATCCACATCTGTCATATTTTCAAACACATAACAAAATGAGTATATATCAAAGACAAAAAAAATGGTTTATAGTAAGATGTTATTTAAGATGATGTTTAATTTCACCTGCTGGAAAGTGCTGAGTGAAGCCAATATAGAGCCACCGATCCATACACTGTACTTCCTCTCAGGTGGAGCCACGACCTTAATCTTCATACTACTCGGAGCCAAAGCTGTAATCTCTTTGCTCATTCTATCACCAATCCCACCAAACATTGTGGTTCCACCACTTAGCACAATGTTTCCATACAAATCTTTCCTAATATCCACATCACATTTCATGATAGAGTTATATGTGGTTTCATGGATTCCTGGATTTTCCATTCCGATCATTGACGGCTGGAACAAAACTTCAGGGCAACGGAACCGCTCTGCTCCAATGGTTATCACTTGTCCGTCAGGAAGCTCGAAGCTTTTCTCCACGGACGAGCTTGTCTTGGATGTCTCTAGCTCTTGCTCGTAGTCTAGAGCAATGTAAGAGAGCTTCTCTTTCATGTCTCTTACGATTTCACGCTCAGCAGTTGTGGTGAAGGAGTAGCCACGCTCTGTCAGGATTTTCATGAGGTGGTCCGTGAGGTCACGACCAGCTAGGTCAAGACGTAGGATTGCGTGTGGAAGTGCGTAACCCTCGTAGATTGGTACCGTGTGGCTCACACCATCTCCAGAGTCCAAAACAATACCTAACCAACAATTTGCAAAATGACCAACCAGGGTTGTCCATAAAAGCATAACAAAACTAAACTGATTTTTTTAATGACCAATTAGGGTTGTCCATTGTGTTACTGACCAGTTGTACGGCCACTAGCATAGAGTGAGAGAACAGCTTGAATGGCAACATACATAGCAGGAGTGTTGAACGTCTCAAACATGATCTGAGTCATCTTCTCACGGTTAGCTTTCGGGTTGAGAGGAGCTTCGGTTAAGAGAACCGGGTGTTCTTCAGGAGCAACACGAAGCTCATTGTAGAAAGTGTGATGCCAAATCTTCTCCATGTCATCCCAATTGTTAACAATACCATGCTCAATTGGGTACTTGAGAGTCAAGATACCACGTTTTGACTGAGCCTCGTCTCCAACATAAGCATCCTTTTGTCCCATCCCAACCATCACACCCGTGTGACGTGGACGGCCTACAATGCTCGGGAAAACCGCTCTTGGCGCATCGTCACCCGCGAATCCAGCCTAAACCGGAGAGAGAGAGATGTCAATTACGTATTTTGTGGCATAGTCTTGTTTGACATAGCATCTAGAGAGAAAACTTTACCTTAACCATTCCGGTTCCATTATCACAAACAAGCGGTTGAATGTCTTCACCGTCCGCCATTCTTCAATATCTATCTGATATATGAATCAAGACTATATGAAAATGGCCTTACACATTCTATCTAGTAGATTATTCTAGTGCTATCATTTTTTCTTGTCATTTTTCATGTAAATAAATCGAAATCGTTACCAAAAAACTATGAAATTTGGTAATAATAATAATCACCTGGTGAATTTAACGAGAAATTGGATCTTGAAACGCCTCGACCTTTTGAATGGGTTCAAAATTTCTGAGTAAAGGAAACGAGCTTTGCTTTATATCGCTCGACTGTAAACAAATCGTGACCGTTAGTTTTTCGCTGGAGCCTATATCTAAGAGAGTTACGACATGTGTCCACCTATTTTTGGTAACCTGACCGAAATTTATGGGTTTGGTCATGGTTCGCCGGAAGAATCGTTATTGATTTGGCATCTAAATTATGGATCATTGAACTTTTTTATAACTATGCTTAATTTGATCGGTGTGGCTTTGTTATGCATGATTGCATGGTGACGACTGACGACGTTCATGAGTCTCATTAAATATCATCTTCTTCGTAGCTGGAACATGTTTTTGGGTGCGAGAACAACTAGTAACATCTTTTTTTAAGTAACATTTACATATAAAAAAAAAACATATTTATTTAAGTTTAGCAAGTAAGATTAGGAATAGAAATTTATTTTATGTTTTTTTTTTCAATCATATATTACTTTCTTATTTATCTTGAGTGCTTCTGAACCCTTTGCCCCCACTCCAGAAGAAATATGTCGATTGTTATGTCTATCAATGAAGCACCAATATATCATACTCAATCCCGAAAGATACTTAAAAGATTCAACATAGAGAAAAAGTAAGATTATAAAAACTTATAACAGAAAAAACGAATAATATTAAGGGGAGAATGGGGCATTTTGCTGGAAAATATAATGAGCGGAGATTGAGAAAATGGTGTAATGATGATAAGGATGTGGGGAAGCAACATAATTAAGCATGAGCATGAGATGTAATTATTTCGTACGAGAATGCGTCTTCTGTATTTCGTATTATTATACGATTGGTATTATCTCTCTTACAGTCTTTTTAATAAAAAAAATACCAATCGAAGTTTATAAATGTGCATATAGCAAAAAAAAGTGTTGTAGTACGTAGTACTGTAGTAGTAGTTATTTTTGAATAGTTTATGAGTATTTTGTTCAATATTATATGGCAGTGAAAATTGTGATTTTGTTTTTGAAACTCAGGGGAATGGATTTGAACTAAAATGAAAAATATAAAACTTAGGATGCGGTGAAACCCAAGCAATCTCAAATGGACCCCCGCACACCCCAGCATGGAGACATATTTGACATCTTTCCAATTATTATTGTTTCCATAAACTATTACCATTATAAAAGAAAATTCCAAATAAGTTTTGTTGTCCACATTTCATTACAGAATTTCGCTGAATGAGATTTTAATACACAAAATGATCATTGTAAGGACAATTTTTAAATGTAGTGACTGGATCAGTATTTTTTACGTACCATATTGAATGAGCTTATCGTATGGTACCATCTTTGCTTTGGCCCATAAAAGTTCACTAAAAATTAAAAGTATTAATGATATTTGTTCAGGAATTACCGAGACAAATACAAATTTCTAAAACTCAATATAGTAGGGTTTGGATTACCAACTTTTATATATCATCATAGTATCGATATAGAAATTTCGATCCGGACATATGTCTATGGGGAGTGGTTAAAAACAACAACATTATGAAATGCGAGTAAATGACAAAAAAGAAAAGAACGTACCAAATCTACAACCTCTTCGAAACCATATCAGTGTCAAATGTCAATGAAGGAATCCTAGGTATCAGTCTTACGACCTTTTTACTAGATGCCTTAACACTTCGCCAAATTAATGCAGCGATTTGTCTGTATATTTTAACATATTAGGTGTAGGTGATCATTTTTATCGTCTATGATAATAATCAATCTAAAATGTTATAATTTGTATGCTTTTCATAACTAAAACCCATATGTAATACTATCGATCCTCGTTATTATTTGAGTGTGAATCGTGCATTGATCTACGTATAATATGTAAGCTTATATTAGCGTTTATGATTTAAATAGTAACATCAGGATCAGATGAAAGCTAAAACAATTAATAAGAAATTAAGAATAGATTAAAGATGAAAAAGCTTAAAAGGTCATAGATTCCATAGAAGAAGCAGTAGATCTTAGTTAATCACGTGACTTGATTTTGACAATCAAAAAGTAAAGTATACGAGTCACATGAGCTTTATTATGGAAAATTATAACAAGGTTTATTATTCTATTCAAATACTTTTTATATGACAAATTACCTTTCATATTATAACACATTTACTATTTTGTCGTATCCAAATTTCATTAGGTATTTTGTGACAAATTGTTAAGTGACACAGTCTATATATTTGGTTAACTAAGCCACATGCACGGATCAGGAGGCTGTATCAGGTAGGTTTCTTACAATTGATAGAAAGTAATGTGACATGAATTGAGCTGTTTATTTTATAAAGATAATCTACGTCGATATATTAATTGATTTTAATTGATTAATAATACAAGAAATTTTGTTAAAGTCAATTGAATTATTTTAAAATATCAAATTTGAATATTCGCTACTTTTATACTTATAAAGACAGATCAAAGGTGAAAAGATGATCTTTTAACCCCAAACAAAAGAAGTGAATGACATGAATCTGACAATCTGAGTATATTGGAGAGAAAGAAGGATTTATTTAAAGTTGTAACAATTACTATATAAAGAGATAAGAGACCATGATAATATAAAAGTATAATTAAATATATGGTTGTGGTTTGTATGTAAATGCATAAATGCAGAAAGATATTCATATACTATTATGTGTTTTTCTGCATTGGATCCCTCGCACAAAGTGGGTTTTCATTTCAATTTCTCTGATTCAGGACCCACATAAGTTTTATATAAATTACACTAATGCTTATACATAAGTTTATAATGATTTAATACATTTTTATAACATTGCAGTAGGTTAGAATACATTGAACTTGCATTCTTAGACAGAAAGTACCATTCATGACATTAATCTTCATCCTATATATAGGGTTTGATTAGTAACTTATTAAGCTGTACAGAAAAACTGTAAATTAGAACTGTAAATTGTTATGGAATAGTGCAAAGCTATAAACTGTTACGGAATAATGCAAAACTGTAAAAAAATACTATACATGAATGTTGTACCAAAAAGCTGTGAATAAAATTTTTGATAAAATATTTTATAATGTTTTTGTGATTGGTAAAAAATCTGTACCATTTGTACAGTTTTAATTGTGTTCACCAATGAAGGGCATAGTTCATCTAATAATATATTTACGTATTATCTAATAGAATTATTTAGACGCTTCACTATATACGTTTATCATTATGAATTAGTGTGGGAGATAATGAGTCAAATACCATTTATGCTAGTTATAGTCTTATAATAATAAGACTGAGTGAGTGGGGTGGGATTTTTTTTTATTATTAGACACAATAATATTATAATTTTTTTAATAAATAGAAGTCGTCATTTTATGGTCTGCATGCCTCGCTCACTTGTCGATTTGGAGGTCTCGTCGCTCTTTGTTATATATATCAAGCGCACACGGCACACAAATATCAAACATACACTCTTATCAAGATCTCCATTTCAATTTCTTTGCTCCTTAATTACATCAATCAAACATATGTACAATAATACAAACACATAACGGTCACGTACACGTATACGGTATTCCTCAATATATCTATCGACATCTTGTTGTTGTTTCTGATATCATAGTCATTATTTTTTTTTCTTTTAAAATTACTCTCTCTTTTCCTGTTTCTCTCCCTGTTTGTGATAAGATGTCAAATATTAAGATCTTTCATTTATTCCCTGACGGCAAAGATATCTTAGCCATGCAACAACAACCCGAGAGTCTTCTAGTTCCATCAAAACCCGACTCTCCTGGTTTATCATTATCTCTCCCTCATCAAGCAAATCAATCTCAAAGACTACGAAACCAACAAGAAGATCAAGAACAGGAGGAAGAACTAGAAAAGCTCCAAGATGGATCGAGAGGTAAACGAAAATGGGAATGTGTTGATGGAGCTTCTCGCGTAGAGATCCCAGAGACGCCAAAGATCCCGAACAGCGTGTGTTTTTGTCCTCCTCGGCCGCCGAGAAAGCCCAAAGCTACTCCGGCGATGAAGAGGAGAGCCATGTGGGTAAAGAGATCGGTAGTTTTCTTAGATGTAGCTAGAGAGGTCGAATCCATGTTTCCTCCGTCTATTCTTCAAGACTTTGGTCAAAAGATTAAGAAAGCTAGATCTTAATCGATATACAATTTATCTGTATAAGCTTGAATTTTTTTTTTTTTTTTTTTTTGTGTTACCTATAATTTTATACGCTATATTATAGTGTTTATATATTATAAAGGAAAATCAACGTTTTAGGGTTTGGTGTGATATTGATGCGATTATCTGAAACCAATAGTTAATTAAACTAAAGTTTAGTGTTTTTATGAAATCAAATTCCGTTTGTTTTTGGTAAGAAATTTGAGGGAGCTAGATCGTGATCCATGTTCGATACGCTAATACACAAATCAATTAAATTTTGCATGTATTCGATTTGGATGATGATGCCTAATTTTTTTACGTTAATTAATATTCTGACATGTAAAATTTAAATAGCCAAACGCAAAGTGCAATAAAAATTAATTTCTAAAAGAAAGAGAGGCAAAAACTACAACACTTATAAATAACAATTACATCAAACAGAAGAAGTAATAATAATAATAATAATAATAATAATAATTGGAGGATCCTAAGTTTTAAAATGTCCACAAAACCCATGGATATGGTTAATCTATCTCAATCAAGAAGTTGACATTTTGAATGTCTTGGGGGTTAGGGAACTTTAAGATTGAGGCTTTGAATGGTTGCTGCATACGCTCCATACTACATAGTGCATACTAAGATTTTAGTATGGAGTAGAGTGGACTGTAGTATGGAGTAATTAGTAGTATGCACAACACCATACAATAGTATGCATAACACCATACCATTATGAATGGTAAAAATTGGACTATGGTATGGAATGGTGTGTACAAAAATATTAAAAACAATTTTAATAATATTTTTAATCATAATTAACTAATAATTATTACAAAAATGTTTTTAAAAATTACAAATCAAAATCTATTATTTCGATTATCCCATAACATATCAGCAATATTGTCTCGTATGTTTGCCATATATGGTCTATCTTCTCTCTCGACCTCATCTTGTTCATTTGAGTCATTTTGCTGGTTTTCTGTATGCACTTCTGAAGAATCTTCAAAGAAATCTGTATCCGAAAAATTCGAAACTCTAATAAAGTTGTGGAGTCCCATCGTGGCGATAATTACTCTCTTTTGCACTTCCAAACCATATCTAGGATCATCCCTAAGAATCCTCCACTTCTTCTTCCATACTCCAAAAGTTCGTTCTATAACAGAACGTAAAGATGCATGAGATCTGTTAAATAACTCTTCTTTGTTCACTGGCGGAGGACCATTGTTAAACTGTGACAAGTGGTATCTCACAACCCGATTTCGTGATGATCTGTAGGGAGCTAAGAAACCTTGCTTATTTGGATATCCTGAATCCACCACATAATATTTATCTCCAGGAGGCAATGGAAATTCAGGATCACCATCTTGAGCGAGTGAGAGTACTCTTGTGTCGTGACATGAACCAGGTGCTCCGTTCCAAACATATGTGAATAGCAAATTCATATCACATATTGCCATTACGTTGAAGCTTGTTCTATCATGTCGACTCCAATACATGGCTTGCAGTTCAGGCTTGACTTTAACACATACATGAGTGCCATCCATTGCCCCAACAAATCCACTAAAAAGGGCCAATATCGTCGATCCGCTTGAAGATGTTGTGGAATCCGACGTAGTTCTTGCATTGTAGGCGTCTTTATGTAATCAAATGCAAGCAACTCAGTAGCTCTCAACACTTCACCAAATTTTCTCTTTACAGTCTCTTGATTACGTCCGAATCTTAGGCCAATATCACGCTGAACTTCATTATGCCCACACACTCGAAGAAACATAGCTACACTCTCTTCAACGCTAACATTTTGTGTAGGTTGTAAACCATAATTCTGACTGAGAATATTGCATAACTCTGTAAAGGCAGCAAATGACATTCTCAATAGTTGGAGACATGCAGCATTGTCATTTTGAATACGGTCTCGAAGATTCTGCCATCCTAATCCTCCCCCTGTCTGGTACGGTCCTCTATGAATATGCCGCTCATAGTAATCTAATGTAGGTTGTATAAGTAAATCTTCCATTTGCTCATTTTCCAAAGACCATAGCTCAAACCTTTCTGCATCAGATAAATTTTGAATTCCTTGTGATTGTAATTGACAAATTCGATAAACCTGCAAAAAAAAAAAAAAAAAAAGAACATTAATTTTATTAGTTTATGCATTAATGTTATGTTGTCTTATATAATAGTATGTGGTCTTAATAATATGTTGGTATAATAGTACGTGCATAATAATATGGGTATAATAATACGTTGTAGTACGTGGTCTTATATTAGCTTTCTTATTATTAATTAATATACTTATAACACTCTAGTTTTATCAATTAATATACTTATAACACTCTAATAAAACTAGTCATCTTCTTCATCACGTGAATGGTCTTGAAAAAGAGCTTGACGAGCTGGAACACAAGGATGTTCAGATGTAGATGGGTCGTTTTGTCCAAAGATGTTAAATAATCCTCCTCCTCTTCCTGGTGTTTGAAAACCTAGATTGGGATACTCTCCTTGTGTCCCTGAAAAACTAGAGAATCCTAAACCTTGAAAGCCTGTTTGTGATCCTGGAGGGCGGAACTCTGGAACCGGTGGATTAATCGGTATGCTGAACGATCTTTGGCTACTACTAGCGGAGACACTGCCACTGGACGATGGTCCAGTTGATCTAGAAGATCCACTTGGTTGAGGGGTCCCAGTTTCCTCACCATATCTTGTACATTGGGTTAATGATTCCAAAAACAAATACCTACTCTCGGTGGTAGGAAAATGAGAAGCATTCATCCAATGTCGACGCCAAAAACGATCATGTCTTAGAAGGTGAAGACATTTCATGTAGAATTTACCCATGTATTCTGGTATCTCTAATGAATTCAGGAGCTCAACTGCAGCATCAAAGTTTTCATAATCTTCAGGATCATAATGACCAGGACGTAATCGTTCAAAAGATTCTCTCTGAAAATCCCTTATGGTCGACATTGTCTCATGGATGGTTGATTCAAAATTTTGTCTTCTACGAGGCCCTCGTGATCCACTAGATCCTCTTGACCCACTCCCTCGAAGTGACCCACCACCGACAGAAGAATATGGAGCGGCTCTTGAACTTTGTCTCCCTCTACGTTCAGGTACTTGAGACCCCTCATGTGCATATTGATAGGGAGGTTGGGAGTCATCGTAAATGTTCACACGATACACTTCATTCTCATGTTGAGTTCCACGCACTTCGCTGAGCCCCACATCATCATCATTTTCTTCATCATTTGCATCTTCTGTATCCTCTATATCATTCACATTCTCACTCATTAATTCTTCTCTTCTTTGTCTCACCGAGTGTTGACGTTGAGAACCCACATCAAGATTTGCAAAACATACTCTCATGACTTCCCAAAACTTAGGAGGTTCTCGTTGAAAACGTCTCACTTTATCATTTTCCTATAAGAAAAAAAACAACACATTAATAATCAGAAAACAAACACTTACAAATAATTAAATAATAACATTATTTAACAATAGATTACCTTTATACGATCATTCCACCACTCATCTGAAGCTTCAATTCTTCCACTAATGGGATCTACCCTGATACCAGTCTTGCCTTGTAAGAAGACCCAAGTTTTATATTGTTTCTTCCACTCATCGAATTTACATCTTATGTCTGTCCACTTCATGTTTTGATTGAATTTTTCGTTGAACTTACGAACAATATATGCTCGTCCTGGTTGTCCCGGGTCTTTAAACATATAATTATTTAAAGCTAGTGCTTCATCGTATAATTCAATCAAAGTTCTTTCTTCTTCAAGAGTGTATCTTCGATCCGGTTTTTTCTAATTAGTACAGAATAATAATAATAAAGTTAGGTGTATCTTTGAGTAGTGTATATTTATTTAAACAATACACATGATTTTAAACTAGATAGATAAATAAAGCTTGAATCATTAAAAGTTACCCGTCTACGTATAGGAGGATCCATGTTACGACCTTGACCTTGTGATGACATATCTATAATCACAAACAATATGAAGTTAGTTAATAAATATAAAATTAAACTAAAAATTAACTAAAAACATCATATATATATATACTAATAAACTAGTTCATCATGCTTAAAAAATTAACTAATAAATTCTCAAATATCTACTATAAACTAAACTAAAAAGATAATGAGATGAGAAAATAAAACTTACTTATGAATTTGAGATGAGATAAATGGTAGATTCAAAAGAGAGATTGAAGAGCTTCAATGAGTAAAGAGAAGAGAGTTCTCTCTAGATCTAGATTTTGTTTTTGGGAATATGATTTTTGTTGTGATTTTAACCAATGAAACACAACTATATATTTATATATATAGAAAGTACAAAGAAACACAATTTTAACCAATGAGATAAAAGTACTAGGATTCAACTAGTTTGAACACGTTTTTACCCAACTTTTATTATAGGTATGGAGTTGGTATGGAGCTTGTATGGAGTAAACTGAAATAATCGGACCAATAGTATAATTTACACAGTCTGCAGTTTTTTTTTTAATTCCAGACTAGTATGGAGATATATAGTATGGAGAAGTGCATACTAGTCTGGAATGGTGAATGGCATACTAACTCCGGACTGGTCCGACTTCAGTCTGATCCGGAGCGTACTGGACAACCATTCACAACCTGAATCTTGATATTTTCAGTGTATTTGACTTTTGTCCCCCCACAAAAGCAAACATGCGTTCGTGTTTGATCATCCCCACACATCCTATTCTTACCAAAATATTCCCCTCTCGAGGTAAATCATACTATTATTTAATGATATTAGTACTTTATATCTATAAATCGCACTTGATATTTATATTCAACATTAAATAATGTAAATTTTTCAAGTTGCTACCAAATTTTAATCTAGCCAAACTTCGGTAATTTCAATGAAAAATGAACACTTCAAAACCAATAATTCAGAGAACTCCAAACCAGTTCAGTAAAAATTCCTAATGCACAATATATAGGTGCGTGTTATAGCAAACTAGCGTAACGAATTTCCAAAATATAAATAAGATCATTGTTACGCAATACTCTCCTTCTTTCACTTTGCGAGATGAAACACACATGTGGAACCACATAAAGTATAAGGGATGCAAGGATCATGATGCTGAAACGTTCAGAAAAAAAAACAGAAAAGAAACTGCATATTACAATCATATCCCAACCATCAAAAGATTTGTACGTTAAAACACTCGACATTGTCCCGCATGTGTAACATCGGAGCCAATTCTTCACTGAGTTTGGATTGTTGCAGCCTTGAGTTGAGTGTAAGTGGTCTTCTGTGAAAAAAGTGTTGTTTCTTTAAGGAAGTTTAGACCACGTTTCTTGAAGAAAATCACATTTTCTCATAACTGGATATTGGGTCAGAATCTATAGGAAATATGCATGCTTCACTCGGTCACATCGGCCTACTCTATCTAGTACTCTCTAAACATTCTTTTCTTTCGATTCTTTTTGTTTTCGTTTCTTTATTCCTAAACCCATTTACTTTTCTTAAATGGGCCTATCTGTTCTAAACTCGTAAAAATACACGCGAAACGGCGTCGTCTAGAGAAACCAAAATCACCTTAAGAAAGTTTTCAGACTGACGATTTTTATGAATTGTGACAGTAAGCAAGCAAACCAAACATAAATACTTCTTCACTGAGAAGAGTTAACACTAAGCGACTGAAAATCGTATTAATTAAGAAAGAAGACTTAGAAGATCATGCTTATCTTTGGATCGAGCCCTTTTGCAATGGCCAAATAAGTTATTCCAACTGAATCTAGACGAAATCACAAAACTACAATTGTTTAATTAGTTACGTTGTTATTCAATCTTCATACACAGAACCCACCATAAGTATAAAAACAATTAACTATAAATTAACTAGTAATGGCAGTTCAACACATCAACTGGTTATATTATTTTGTTTGTCGGCGACAAGTGGTGATCTTTAAAAATATGTAAAATAATGCATATCTGAAGTCGAGTTTCACTGACTACATCAGTTAATATGTCACACATCGCATTTTCATTTACTTTAAACGATATTACAGCTTAGAGGATTGAAGAGTGAAGACCTCAAGGTCCTCAACGTACGTATCAATGTGGAATTATGGATAGTCCTTTTTTATATCTAAATGATTCGTTCCAGCAGTAGGTTTCAAATTTTCAATGTAGATATGGTCTATTTGAAAATTGTTTGAAATTTTTGTCTCTAAGTGTCAACGGTGGAGATTAGGCTTAGTCACTGACATCAAAGGTTTTGGACTCGTATTGGATTGTATTTTAAAGTTTTGATACTTTAAAATTTTTGGCATCTTTGTATTAAAAACTTTTTTTGTTCATATTGAACTACTGATTATGACAGAACATTAGAAGACGTTATAACATATCTGTTTATAATGATTTTCTTTCTGGTTGGTTGAGTACAGTCACATAATTTTATCAAACAAATCATAATTATACACAAAGGATTAACAAACCAATCATAGTCAAAGTATTTGCCAGAGTTGGCTCCAATCCAATGTCCAAAGCAAGATTTGAAAATACATTTTAAAAGTGGGGGCTATGAGGTTGACGTGTGTTCTTTCACGTGCCTCCATGTTCACATGTGTCATCTAATACATACATTTTTACGTTTGCCGTATGTGCTTATACCATTTGTCCGAACAACACACTACGTACGCATCTATAGTTTTTGTTTCATACAGGTGTTTTTGCTGCACTGTCTAAATTCTTATGTAATTAAGATATACACAACAAAAATATATGTGACTTTAAAACATCCGATTACTCTCAATAGTGATACAAAATAAACAAGAGTTTCTGATGAGAAAAATGTCGCTAACTCGCCACTAATAAAGTCTTATGGTTAGTGGTCCAGTAAGACTTTTTGGCATACATTATAATAATGTGAGTTCAAATTTATTTCAGGTTTCTGGTTACCCTAATTTATTGATTTATTCTGCTAGATATATGCTTCAGTTTGATACTTTTTACAAATAAAATTGCTGATTGGAATTTTATACAGAAACGGCTCATAGTTAACTTAATCTATCTTGATGTTTGGGTTGCTTTTGGAACTGAACCAAAAATACACACATAGGTGTATAAGTAGGTATATTTCCTAAAAGCAACTGTGGGGGAAAAAAGTAAGTGAAACAAAAACAAAAACCTTTCGGCGATACATCGCGTGATGCCTTGAATATTTCTAGTTCAGACAACACAAAAAGGTTTCCAGTAGTATTTTTCTCTTGCAGAGTTTTTATTCAAATTAGTCTCTAAAATAGAAAGCATCCAAAATTTAGTAATAATCACATACACTTGTGTTAATTTTTTTTTAAACTCATGCTTTATTGTGCCATAATTTACGGGCTCAAAAGCACTTGTACTAATTACAAATTTACAACACTTTTTAATCGTTTAACTTCAACTTGTGGCGCCGTAAAGATTTGAATTATTAACCCCAAGTTTCAAACCTAACCCAATGTTACTTTAAACTATTTCTACAAGCTTTACACAAATATATATATATTTATATTGAAGGTTAGTGAACTAATTAGTATATAATTTCATAGCTTAAAGAACTTTTAACGAGATTAAAAAACAAGCATCTGCAAATTTTTCAGATGATACGTACAGAAGAAATCATTCCCAACATCATAAGAATGAGAGAAACAAAAGATACAGAATTCACACAATTATAAAAAAAAAAAAAATTGAAATTCTTGAGAAAAAAAAAATTTCAACAAAAAATAAAAATTAGAGAGTAGAGAAGAAGAGACAAGAGATGCTAAATACTAAACAACCACAACTGTGGAGTTTTGGTCTAACAACATTCTAAGATTTATACCTGATGAAGAAGAAGAACAAGTAGGAGAAAACGACACCGTTTCATCAGATTCTTGAATCATACTCTGTTTCTTCTCTCTGTTCATCGCAAGAGGAGGATTCATGAACTTCAGAAACGAACCTTCCGATTTTGGAGAAGCTAAGCCTTCTCTTCTTTTAGCTTCTTCAATCAATCTCTTCCTCAGCTTCTCTTCAGCATCTCTCAAGAACTTGAATTTTGGTGGAGGTGATGAAGAAGAAGACGACTTAAAGAACTTGTTAAACTCAAGCTCACCGTCTGATTCAAACAGAGGATTGAATCCATGGTGTGGGTAAGACTCCAAAGGAGATGATGACTTTAGCGTACGTGGAGAAGCCAATGGAGTGAATCCAGGGGTACTACAGTCATTGGGAACATCACTCAAGCTTCTTCTTCTTGATCTTGAACCTAATCTTGATCTCCCATCTTCAGATTCCAAATCTGCTTTTGTCTCTTCCATGATTGTGAAGAGAAACCTCTGGTTGTGAAGCTTCATTAGCTCTGCTTCAAACCCTAGATCTCCTCCGTTCAGATGTTTCATCAACCCAAGCTCCAAATCTTGATTCCCATCTTGGTCTCTTGAGATTTCACCACCTTCTCTTCCTCCATTGTTTTGCTGTAAAGGTTGAGGCTTTTTGAAGCAGAAGAGCTGGATAAGTTCTTTGGCGTATCCGTTTTGTTGTTGTTCTTCTTCTTCTTTCTCTTCTTCACTTTCTTGGCTTGTGACTCTCTTCTTGTGCTTCTTCCATCTTAGAAGGTAATAGACTTCTGCAACAAGTGCTAATAGAAGAAACCCAAAAGCTAAACTTAACCCAATACCTAATCCACTAATAGTCTTCATTAGGCTTTTCTTCAACGCAAATTCTCACATCACATGAACACAAAACAAAATAAGTTTTTGGCTAAGGACTTGTTTGAATTTACAGAGGAATAGAGCATGACTTGGTTACCATATATAAAGATTTGAGGAAAAAAAAACCTGAATGTGTGAAACTTTTGGAATTAGATATTTTTCTAGACAGCGATTAAAATTGTGATTAGAGGAGCAAAATAAGGAAACTTGCCTTGATGGTGAGCAGATATATTTAAGATTGAAAGAGAAAGATAGGGTTTTTTTTTTTTTTTGAGTGAGATATAAGAAGAGAGAAGGAGTTCTCTTTCACAGCAATTTAGGTTCACAAGTTGGGTTCTTTGTAATACTTGGCACAAAAGGTCCAAATCTTGGTGCCTTTAACTCAAAATTTAACCTAAAAGTCTCATTATTTGTTATTTGTCTTAAAGTAAAAGTAGCTGTTTGTATAATGTTATGGACTTAAGGTTGGTTATAAGTTTATAACTTATAAATTTCAAATACATTGTAAAACGTTATATACTAAGCTAATACTAAATCATATTGCTTACTCAGTATTTATTTGGATACAGTTTCCTACCTAAAATTTGAGCTTACTTCATTTGATTTTTCTTTTTGTATAATATTATTTTAAATAGTAATAGGGTTGTTTTCATCAATATTAATAAAATTTTAATATTTTCTAAACATCAACAAACATGTATACCTGTTCTTTTCAGTGACATCTTTTGCATTTTGGTGTGAAAACATAATTTTGATGCATTGCCATATAATACTAATTTTGGTTATCATATAAATGGGGTTTTATGGTTCACAATGTACACTAGATATTCACCCGCCGTACACCGCAGAACTATTTTTAAATTAAAAAATATAATTTATTTTATAGATTAACTATATATAACTAATGTTTAATTTATATTTTTTTATATGTACAACTTTACAAATATAGATATATTAGTTAGTATAGAAATTAGAAACTATTTTATTTGAAGTTTATTGTTTTATATATATATTTTTTTTGCCAGCGTTTATTGTTTTATATTATAGTATAACATACAATTAAATAATTAGTGATTTATAAGAATATACTGTGTGTGTTTTTTTATATTACAGATAGTAGTATTTTTATTATTTTAAATTATTTAGATATATGTAAGGATAATTTTATTGTAGTTTTGTATGTTTTATTTATAAAGTATTAGTTAACTTTAATATATATAGTTTTGTAGTGAAATGCAAATAAAAGTTGTTAACAGTTATTTGTTTGACATGAATTCCACATTGTTTTTCTTTTAATAAATGTTGGTTATTAAAATGGACTCAAGATATGTGTATATAATTTGTTTAGGAAATGTTTATATGGAGAAAATATTGTTTACGAAACTTAATATTGATTAAATTTATTTTAAACTTAATATTAATGTTAAAGGGGTGGTTCTATTGTTTTGAAAATTTTATTAGGATGAGAAATTTTGTTTCCAAGAATTGAAATTTAATATTAATAAACTAAATAAAAAATAAATTAATAATTAATGCTAATGACATGCTTGTAAATAAGTTTCAACTCCAGGATTTATTTGCTAAATGTCTCCAAAAATGTATATATAGATATTTCATTTTATGGGTGTGATTGGAAACCAATTTTTTACACTTTTTTTTTCTTGAAAAACGCACTTAGTCTTTTTTTGTCATCTGATTTTATATTAGAAACTGAACACAGATTACATCTGTTGAAAACAAAAAGGTGAAAAACATCCTAATCACTTAACACTAAGCCCAACAAGGGAAGCATAAGCTGGTAAGTTACACACTTCCATAGACTTAAGCCGGCAAGTAACACACTTCTCGAAACAAGGATGGAAAGACTAACAACCTAGAAACACATGTCACTAAGGAATAAACGAAAACCAAAGTACTAAACTGCCCAACTGAACCAGAAAGAAACTCACTAAGCCTTCCCATAGAACATGTAAAAGCCGGAGAGTACCAATTAGACCGGAAGTGCTATAAACCATGATAGCACACCGTCGACAAACCACATCAGCACCGGCTGGAATGAAAGCAAGCTCGAACGACATCAGAGAAACAGAAGCCACAACCATCTAGTCACAAAAACCAGTCGAGAGAAGGCGAGCCACACTAGGGACAAAGAAGATTTCCTTGAGATTCGACCTGAGACAAGCAAAAGAAGACTAAAAGCTCTTACACGCGGACCCTCGTCGACCCAGCTTTAACCATCTACAGAATCAAAACTGGTGACCTCCTCGCAAAAGAACAACTGAAAGACAATTCCACTACTATGGCTAGAGCTCAAAGAGCTAGTAGATGGCTAGCAACAAAATACCATCCAGATGACAAACAGAAGGAACGAAAACTAGTATATAGCGCAAACACTGACTAGCCAAGAGACCTAATAGAGCAGAAGAAACTAAGGATTGGGTACAAACAAACAGAGAAGGCAAATTTGAGAGAAGACACAAACCACTAACTTCTCTTTGCAACCTGAAACCATCGGATGAAGCCACACAAACACCAACAACACAAACAAACCCCAAGGAAGAGAGAGACGAGTGAAATAAAATACCCAACCAGAAGAAGCGAAGCGAGTCCGCCACTGCAAGGCCACCAACTACGAGTATCACCACCCAAACTAAACCACAACCTAGATGAACCCGCTAAGAAAAGTAGGACACATCTCTGACCACAACAGCAACTCACAATCAATGACTCCCCCCCCCTTTAAGCTGCTTCCTATTCACACATGATCCAACAACTAAACCGTCGACAAAGAAGCTCAACACTGCAGATCCGGTGGAACGGAACTGAGACCAACCAGAGAACTGGAAAAAGACTTCTCCAAACAGCACGGAGAAGCCACAATTCAAACAACCAGCTAAAACAAACCAAACTTCTTCAAATGTAAATGAACACCAAAAGAGAACACCACAAAGAAGACAAACCAGATCCACAACTAGCAGTGAAGCTTACCAAGCCACGGGAACAGAGATAAAAACAAAGACTAAGCAGCAAAGCAAAGAGAACTCAAATCCATCAAGAGACACAGGTCACCAGCGAAAGAGAGAGGCTTTGACGACCTCAGTCACTTCCAAAATCCGATCCGATTCGACAAGAAGAGCCTCCAAACAACACCGTAACAAACTAGAAAAGAGAGAACAAGGACGAGATCTAAACAAAGATGGGGGAGGCTAGAACCGGTGCTAAGGAAGCCACCGCATTCCAGCCTCAGATCTGCAAATTTTCCTCTGGCGGCTGAGTTGAGAGAGAGAAGAGAGCACTAGAGTTTTTTTTTGTTGATTCAAAAACGCACTTAGTCACCATTCAACATTTTTGTTTAACAAATTTGTGGTTTTACAAAAAAAAACAAAAAAGTGATAGAAAGCGGTTTTGAAAGGAGAAAAATATTGTGGACCGCTTTTTTTGAATGTAACTGTCTATAACCAACGGTCTGATCAAATACGCAACAGTTACATATCTTTTTATAATTAAAATATATTATAGATGTGTTATTAATTTTTTCAGAGATATATTTTCTAGCTTATTTCTTCTCTCTCCTCTCAAATAATATTAAAATAAGATTGTATTAAATATTAGGGTTAATTAAGAGAATACCACAATTTTGAATGTTATTTAAGAGAATACCACAACAACATTTTTTAATAGGTAAATACCATAGGATCCACGTTTTTTTGGAGTAAAAAGACATAATCACCATTTTCTGTTTTAGTGTTAGATAGAAATAGTGAAAGATTTGGTATGATTTTTTAAAATAGTATGTAATATTTATATTTTACATGTTATATTGAACTAAATATCGTTTAATTGTAAACCCAAACCGACAAATAATCTCGTTTTAATTATAAAATCTAAATCCTAACCATCTAATTTCATTTTAATTGTAAAATCTAAACCCTAACCATCTCATTTGTGAACCCAAACCGACATATAATTTCGTTATAATTCTAAAATCTAAACCCTAACCATCTCATTTGTGAACCCAAACCGACAAATAGTTTCGTTCTAATTGTAAAATCTAAACCCTAACAATCTCATTTGTGTACCCTGATCGACATATAATTTCGTTAACCCTAACCATCTCATTTGTGAACCCAAACCGACATATAATTTGTTCTAATTGTAAAATTTAAACCCTAACCATTTCATTTGTGAACCCAAACCGATATATAATTTTGTTCAAAAAAGAAAAATGACATGATATTTAAACAAATAACATGTAATATATGTAATGGGTATAAAAGTAATTGTATATGAGGAAAGATAATATATTGTGGGCCCTATGGTAGTTTCTTAATTACTTTTGATTTTTGTGGTATCTAGTGCATATTCCCTAAATATTATTAGATAAACATTGAAAAATATGTGATGTGGTGTACTAATTTTTGTTTAAAAAGATGTTATAAAAAAGAATAATGTTAATTGGGGTATCTAAAATTCAAAAATATATGAAAATATTTATTCATTATCATTAAAAAAAATTTACATTTATACTACTTATATAATATTTTTTTTGTAACATATCTATCTATATTTATAATCCGCACAAGTTTTTATTTTTTTACTATTTGAATATTTTATTGTGTACCACAAATATTTTTTTCACCAATCAAACATTACTATGTACCGCTAATTTTGTGTAAACCGCATTTGTCTCATAAATATATTTGTCTCGCACGTACTATAGTTTAACCGCACCAGACTATCAAATCGTTTAATCCGCACGATTAAATCAGCTGATACCATTCGGATTCTATATTTACAGAAAATAAAAAATTAGTAACGAATATTGATAAATTATGTATAGACAAGAATTGAACGGTCCACGTTATAACTATTTCTGTTGTTTTGTTTCAACTCCAAAATATTATATAATAAATGCAGTATTAGAAATATTATTAGTATTAATTAAAAAAAATTTCTGGTTTTTGGCTCCTCTCGAAATAAACAAAACAAACGACAGCTCCATATTATTAGTACACTCCGATGCTACTAATATACTGTAGAGATTACATGCTACTTTACATGTATAGTTTATGCTAGAGCTTTTTATAATTTGTGTACTATTACAAATATAGTATTATTCCGTTAAAACCTTTTTTCAAGTTTCATACCTTTTGAACCTATTTTCAAATAATTATTTTCTTTATTAGAAGCAACGAAAAGATTTTTTATTTATTTTAGTTTTGAGCTTTATATACAGTGAATAAAACAGTCATAGACATCAACCGAAGATTCTCTTCTTTTTTTGTTGTCGATAAAAACCAAGATTCTCCTCCGCGTGTCTTCCTCAACAATATAAACGTTAAAAGTAGGTTATTCATATTACCTTTTTTGTCTGATTTCAAAATATTTAAATGCGAAAACAGCAGTTTTAATTAAAAAAAATACACTATTTTGTATATACTATAGTAAAGATGTAATACTAAAATCGAAATAAAGTATAACTTGATGAAGAAATTACACCTTCTCTTTGTTTGAAGTTTGAACTTTGAAGAAGTTTACGGAATAAAAAAAAATAAAAAAAAATTGAAGGGTTTGTGAGGAATAAATAATTGAAGAAGCCACGAGGGAGAACCTAGAAAATATGATTGGATAAGATAATAAATAGGACAGAACCAAAGGTTATAGACAACCGTCGCCCACAAACTCATTATAGCTGGTTTGTTCTCCTCTCTTTTGTTTTTTGGATTCCAAAATTATCGGTGATTTTTAAATTAATTATGATGTAGTGTAATTTACAGACAGAAATTGTGTTTTTATATTCACTCTTTGCTAACTTTTTGTTGTTTCTTTTCCATTTCTACATACAACACAAACAAACAAACAAAAAAATCACACAACAAAAATATATTTTGTTTTTGAAAAGTCCATTTTTAACTTTGTCAAGAAAATGTACTTTATATATTACTTATCTTTTAATAAGAATTGGCTTAAACTTATAAGTTTTGTTTAATGAATATAATAAAACATATACACACATAAGTTCCGAGAAAAATATCTAATCGGTATCTATAAGAGGCTTTGTTCTAATTTAGCTAAAAAGAAGACGATGGATTGAAACTCTACAGACTTTTAACTTCTCTGGGCTTTTCTTCTAACTGTTTATTTTAGGCCTTACAACAAACCCTAGCCCATCTCCATCATCAGTCCATAACCAGGTAGCTTCAAATGAACCGAAGACTCAGCTGAAGAACCGGAGTTTAACCGGAGATAAAACAAAATATCCTCACAGGTGTTGTGGGAAGGTGTTGTGATTCAATTTTCGGGTTGACTTAACCGGTTGATTGGAGTTGATACTGATTTCCGGTTTACTCTGGTTTTGTGTTGAAAAGAGGAGGAAGCAAAGGCTCTCGTCGCGAAGGAGGCTTTGCTATTACATATTGGTATATGGTATACATATATACTAAAAAAGATCTATTCTTTTCTTTTATCCTTCTATCCTTCATCTTCATCTTGTAATCGAGAGAGAGAGAGATAGAAAACAGAGAGTGATACACCATTGTTGAAAGGCTCGATAGAGCTGAGTTCTTCTACTTTGTTTTAGTGGATTGCCGGATCGAATCTGGCCCCAGACGTAGGCTTAGTCACATCGACTTAGCTGAACTGGGTAAACAACTCTTTTGTGTCGTCTTCTCTTGTTCTTGATTCTAGCTTTCACGCAATCTTGCTAATACAAACTCGTAACGAACTCGCAATCGTAGTTGAGGTTCTTAAAGGGAATACGAGTCTATTTCTAACAACAGGAAAGTCTTATAGCAAAGTTAAGTCGGTCGGATCAGAAGACCCAGAGAAGAGATTGCTACTAACAGCAGTTGGAGTGTTGCGTGATCCTCCTCATTGATTTCAAATTTTCAATAGATATTTTTTCGAGCGTTGTGATTATAATGAGCTAGTTGTATCAAGTGACTTGCTAACTTGTGTGCTTATAAGATCTATAGATAGAGCCATAGAGGTAAATACGAAAGCACTAATGCTAAAATTTATATACAGTACAGCGTAAATTTAAAAGGTGCAATAAAAAGGAATACACATATAATATCTCAATATTTTGAAGTCATAAATTGTTATTGGTTCTCTGTTTCATTTGCTGTAGACCTTTGCTTATTTATATTTACTTTTTCTGACTTTTAATCTAAATTAAAGAAACTCCTAAACAGTGTCACTCTTCAGGAACAGTGCAATTAATAAACTTCGCAGATATATATATATATATATATAAATTTTTTTTTTCCTTACACAGATGAAGAAAAGTAAAACTATCTATCCCTGTTAGCTTTCGGACCTCCTAGATCCTGGGACCGGCTCCACCTCTTGCAAAAGTCTCACTGTACCTTTTCTAAGTTGGTTTTAATATTATTTGATTTTCTTTTTTAGGACTTTTAGACTAGATCAGGGTATTTTGATGCTTGGATCGAGTTAAGAAACAAATCATTTGAGTTCGAGTTTTTGGAGGTTAGAAAATTAAGATTTAATATGATAAATATAAAAATTCAGTTTGGTTTTGGTTCAGGTTTTTTTAGACTCGGATCAAATTAATATATATTTTTAAACTACTAAAAATTGTTTTTTTTTCAGCAAATAAACAAAAAAATTTAGGTAAAATTTCGTATTTTCAGGTAAAATATCTACTATTTTAGAAAGTTAGGAATTTTGGATATTCAAATAAAAATTTGGGTATTTGGATCCTAAATTATTAGTATATATATTAATATATCATGTATTTTTGGATTTAAGTTTGGGTTAGGTTTAAATTTTTGGAAGGAGATCTAATCGAGAAGATATTAAGATATGTGAGAAACTATTTTATTAAGGTGGCAGCATGGTTTGAAGAACGAGAAAAAAAAACAAGAAAAATGAAGGTTGATTATAGGTTTAGTCCTCTATTTTTTAATTGGTTTGGGTTAGGTACTCTTCTTAACCTTTTAATAGTAAATAAATGTTTTTAAAGTTACAATAAAAAATAAAAGACATTTATAAGCTTTAATCAAGTTTAGGAAAATTGCTCTAATTCTATTTTATCGTAATGATTTATTTATGGGTAAGAACTACATCAGTTTCTGCGGCTACGAGTTCCTTAATCGAACCACCATAGAAAAAGAAGAAATCGAATCCATTATCTCCTCTATCTTTTTTGTCACTCCTAATATTCTCATCCTAAACTGCTTATCCGTTTATCCAATCAAAAAAAGAAAATCAAATATAAATCAAAATTTTCGGAATAGCTTTGATTCAAACTTTTTATTTCAATTTTATTGTCAGCATTTGATTTGGATAATATCTTTCTATTTGTCCAAATAAAAGAAAGATATACTTGGTAAATGGAACAGCTTTTCGACTAAAAATAGTAAGTATAATAGCATACAAGAAAAAATAACATTTACGTCCAAAAGAGTATAATATATGTTGTATACGTAAAAAAGAAAATTTTCTGAACAGTTTTGGTTCAAATGATGCTAATTTTAATGTCGATATCTAATTTATATTATATCTTCGATTTTGTCTAGAATAAAAGACAGACATAAATACTTGGAAGATAACGGAATAATGACCACAAATATGAGCTTTTCGAGTAAAATTAGTAAATATAGAACACTTTCTTATGTAAAAAGTAAAGTTTTTAAAACAGTTTTTATTCAAATTTTTTATTCCAATAAACACACCTAATTTAAATAATATTTTCAGATGAGACGATATAATCTGCTCTGGACCGGAACCTCTTAGTTATTAAAAAAGTATTTTTGAATTTGTCCAAATAAAAGAAAAATATATTATAAAAAATAATGGAACAATGACCACGAGCATGCAAACGGATTACAACCGTTCTTCGACTAATAATAGTAAGCATATCACACAAAGAAAGTAGCATGTACGTACAAAAGAGTACAATACGTGTATTAATGTAAAATGACAACTTATACATACGTGTAAATGTTTGGCTACAAGTGCCTCCTTCTCCCAAGGACACCACACATTTGAGAGACAAAATTGTCTTTTACGGCAGTTATACACGTATGATATACTAATATGGTTCAGCTAAAAGTTAGTTCACCAGAGGAAAAATGGTGACCGAGCAAATATAGATGAATGTATATGTAATACACAGAGCATATATTAATGTACATCACACTGATACCAAAAAAAACAAAAGAAAAGAGAAATATAATTAATATATTTAAGAATGTTTCTGAGATGTTTGGAGGGACAATGCTACAAAATTACTAGAAATTTTAATAACATCTTCTGTACCACAGTTACCTTAAATTAACTTTTTTTCTTTCTTCTTTTTCTTTTGTTCATAAAGAGAGAAGAATTGATTATGAGAAGTTCTATATCGATCTAATTTTTTATTATTATTAATGAAACAATACAATTAATAAAAGAAACTCAACATTAATAATTAAAATGTGTTGATTTAAAAGAAAAGAAAAATTATATGGAATGTCATTTTTGACGTACCAATTTAAGTAAGATTAGTTTTTAAGAATACAACTTATGGTGTATATGTGAATTTCTACATAAGGAGTTATATTTAGACTTGTGGTGAATAGTGAATACTAAATACTCTATAAAGTAAGCGACAATAAAATTGAAAAATACTAGCAAAAACTCGATAATATATATATATATAGTTAAGATGGTATATTTGCTAGTAGTATTTTTCAATATTATTTCCATTTTAAACCATTAAAATTAAAAAAAATGAAATTGCCATCGTGAATTATCATTCTTATCTAGATTAAACGAAAACAAGAAGTAAAATATATTTGCAGAACGAATCAAGTGGCTTCAATTTCATTAAAACATGGAAATCAATGAAGAGAGTGTCATATGTCTCATTCTTTCTCGAGGCAAATCTCTGCTCCTATAGATTCGTAGGTGCCTATGAGACTCAAATTGAAGCCATGCATGTCTTTTGCTTTCACAATTTTGTCATTCCCCATGCCAACTTCTCACAAATTCTTACAGTATTTGCATATATATACATATTGCACATTTCCATATCTAAAGTTCGTGGCGTAACACGATGACCTTTCAACTAATTGATAGCTAGTCGTACAATGGCTTCCTTCTGGTAGTCAGAAACCAGGACTGTGTAAACTTCAATTCTGACTTTATATTTGACTAGTCTAGATTTCAGTTTTGAAGCTAAATTATAAAACATCTAACTATAATATTGTATTCATACATATAAACAACATATATATGCTCTCCATAAGTTTTTAATACAGTATGAGACAGTGGGATATATATGTAATTAGAAAATTTATAGTATATGCTACCATTAATAATTTTAAAGTTATGTTTTTTTGTATTTATATAAATTATTTATAGAATTTAAATAGTGATAGCGGTTAGGGAAGATAAATCCGTCAGTAAATTAGACCATTTTTTATTTACTGTTTACAAATTTATTGTACAGTAGCACAGTCCAAAAAAAACAGGAAGAAAATAGCTGCGTATCAATTGCCAACTATTTTTGTGTATAAATAAAATTGGTCTGTTTGCTATCCACTTTATTTTTGGAATACACTAAACCGCTGATGGATTTGGCCGTAGTCATCAGTCCAAATAAAGGTTTGTGTATACGTTTAAGCATGTACGGTGATTTTGCCGCTCAACTAATTAATGTATGCTAGTATATTTTCGAAACTCTAAATTCTAATGAGAAACATATGAAAATGTGTGATATATATCTCGTACGGATATCGATAACATTACTCTATCTGAAAGGAAATGACATGTCCAAATCTGAACTCGCAATTTTCCTCTTCACCGAGGAAAATTATAAGGACGACATTGGATTCACGAAATGCGACCACGAAGCAAAACAAGTAAGCGACTAGAGTTTTCTAGTTTTTGACGGTTTACCAAATATAATCAAGAATTTGTTTCTTTGCTCGGAACTTTTTGAATCTGATCGTTAAGAAATCGAAGAGCCAAGCGACTCTCGACTTCATATTGTCGTGTTATATGAAAGAAAATATGATATAATATAAGATTTGTCAATTTCCGAAGCAAACTAGATACATAGGCCTTCTCATGACCTACAAAGAACACAATCCAACCAGCTATCTTTTGCCGCCCTATTATATTTAACGTTCGTATTTATCCTTACTATCTCTTACATTTCCAAAACTTTAATGGCTCTTCTTCATTATAACACTTTCAAAAAAACATTCGTAATCCCCATAAAGATAAGGGGTACTTAAATCTGCGTAGGAAAATATTTATGTATAGTTATAGAAAATTTGACATTTTTTTTTTTTTTTTTGTTAAAGATGTCAAAGTATAAACTACTATTGTTATCTTTGTTAGTAGCCGCATATAAAACTGCTGCAACATTTTAGAAATAATAACCAGAATAGATCCAAATTATTATTTTTCTTTCTATTTGTCTTCTCATAAAAAAGTAGCCTCTTTTTTACCATCTCAGCCGCTCCACGCGATGTTTTCAGAGTCCCCAGCACAAAAAACAACACGCATGTCACTATCTCTCTCTTCATTTGACTCTGTTCCACTCCCTCACTAAAGTTGGCACTATAAATATGAGAGCCTCCCCATGAATTTCATGCATCATTCAAACCCAAATGCATAAATCCCATTTAAACCCTAATCCTCTAAAAAAAAAAGATAGGTCTTTAAACCACACATAAATGGAAAACGAAGGTAACGCAGGAAGTACCGCAAGTAGTTCAAGATGGAATCCAACGAAAGATCAGATAACGTTGCTAGAGAATCTTTACAAGCAAGGGATACGAACTCCTAGCGCCGATCAGATACAGCAGATCACCGGCAGGCTCCGTGCGTACGGCCATATCGAGGGTAAAAACGTCTTCTATTGGTTTCAGAACCATAAGGCTAGACTACGTCAAAAGCAGAAACAAGAGCGTATCACTTACTTCAACCGTCTCCTCCACAAAACCTCCCGTTTCTTTCACCCTCCTCCTTGCTCAAACGGCACGTACTTCTCATCCTTATTCTTTCTTACGTAACCTCTACGTCCCTTTTCTATTATATAATTTTTCAAAAAACCTCGACCATAAGTTATTTTTGTGTGGATGTATACTGCTTTGTTTCTGTAATAAAGATAAAGACTTGTGAGTTATATAATTAAACCATGTGAATTTTATCTAGAAAATATAATAGCGTTAGGTACAAAAAGGATGATCGTAGAAATATTTTGAGATGTCTATTAAGATCACTTATCTTTCATTGTTATCAACAATATTGAGAATCGCTAAATGTCATTTTTTTTTTTTTTTCTGGTTATGAAGTGGGTTGTGTTAGTCCCTACTATTTACAGCAAGTAGGTGATCATCATATCAACCAACATGGAAGTGTATACACAAACAATCTTCTTCACAGAAACAATGTGGTGATTCCGAGTGGTGGCTACGAGAAACGGGTTATCACAGATCATAAGAAGCAACTCTCGGACATAACAACAAGAACAACTAGAATGTCCATGTCTTCAAGATTTGACCGATTTGCCCTTCGTGATCACTTTGACGGTGAGGGTATTAACGTCAATTCTGGTGGACGGGAGACGCTTCCTCTATTCCCACTTCAGCCTTTGGATGGGACTAGTAACGCTGGTGCGGGAACTTCCTGTTTTGCCCCTGGGAGTGATTCTTCGGTGGTTTGTTTCGGCGATGACGGTGGACGAGACCAGCCGTTTATGATCGACTTCTTCTCTGGTGGTGGTTCTTCTAGTCGTTTTGATAATAATGGAAATGCGCTGTAACGACTACTGTTCAATATGTTTTATTTTTATCTTTCTTTTTTTTCTGTTTGGAGATTAAAGTTTTTTTTTGGTGAACTGTTTGGAGATAAAAAGTTTATTATCATCTTTCAGTTGTTAAAAAAAATAAAAATAAAAATACCAAACGGAAGGAAATGAACATTTGAAAATTGAAACGAAATGTAATTGACATTAACATGATACAGAGGAACTCAGGAACAAAATGTAACCTAATCGAATCTAAAAATTAGAAATTCACTTCTAAATTCAAGTAAAAGTACTATAAAATATATATGTTGCCTTTTCCTACATTAATGTGATAAGAATTCGAAGTTTTCCGTATAACATAAAGGAAAATAAAATAAAATAAGACTTGTATATTATTGAAGTTCAAAGTTCTCTTTACAAATATATAGATTCTCATGCATTTGATGGTGAGTCAAATAGTGTTAATATATATCGGTATTAAATTCAAAAAAGTAATGTAGTTGTTGTTCGTTAAGTTAATGTCTGTGTACGAAGGCGTTGGAAAAATGTATAACTAAAAGAAGATTAATTAGGTACTATCATCATATCTTAAACATATTATTAAGAGTACAACGGAAGGAAGCAAAAGATTACAAAGCCACTAGAAAAAGGCATGGTGAGATCAGCGTCCATATATAGACGTCTTTTATTTTACTTATGCTAAACCATAATCTGCATACAAATGCTGATATAAGCTCCCGCTTCACTTGACGCTGCAACGATACAAACGATACCAAGATTATAAGTTATAACAATATTACGATTTTATATATATCTAGGTGTTTAGATCGAGCACGTAGCCAAGTTAAAGAGAAAAAGAGAGGATATGAGATATATGCACATATATAAAAATGCTTACTTATCGCAGTTAGTGCTCATGGAGATGGGATAGGGAATGCTAACACCGCACTTTCCAGGAAGGCCAGAGGCTAGACTTGGGTCGAGACCAGACAGTCCCTTTGCAGTGGACTGTAGGCATCGGCATGCTTGTTGGCGGTCTGGTGTGGTTTGAGCCATACCGTTCAAACTTTTAACTCCTTCACAACACTGACCTGGTACCACTCCACCTTTTGACAGGTAGTTGGCACATGGAGCCAAGCTACTTGCCACTGTGCCGCACGAGATTGCTGCATCGGCTGATGCAACTATGCAGACAGTCAAAACGAGGCATGTGAAGAACCTGAGAGCCAAAGCCATTGTATTTGCTTTTCTTTTTTGGGTGATTTTAGTTGAGTTTTGTTTTCTAAGCTTTGTGTGTTTGCTGTTGAATGTGAGAAAAGTGGGAAGTGATGATGGGTTTATATAGGGATTTCAGATGAGGGAAAAATGGTGACTAATAGGGTTTGTTAGTAGTTGGATTCGCATTTACGTCATTCGTTTCCTCTAGTTTCTTCTACTAATTAAGGAGAAGAATGTGTTGCTACAATACATTAAACTGTTTAGTATGTTATTATATTATAGAGTGTATTCTACATCAATATACGTACCTAGTGTACACAAGGATTTTGATATTTATTTTGCATATTTTACTTTTAATTTATATCATGCTTTTGAGCGATTTCTAGGATTGAATAGATCAATTTAACTGTTTTGATATTCAACTATCTAACTGTTTTGATATTCATCAGTTACGTATGTAAATTTTTTTTTTTTTAATCGTCTTGCTACCTTTTTGTTTTTCTATTATCATTTTTTTTGGTCGTCTAAGCTATCTTCGTTGTCCATGTATTCTTTTAAAAAAGTTTAACAATTAAAAAGGTTGTCGGAGATGGTGGTTCGTACTCAGACAATTAACAACTACTAGCCGAAATCTAAATATAGTCAATTACCGTCCAATTAATGCAATTTGTAAACCGAGGGACACGTGTATCCAAACAATAAACATCATAACTCTCCCAACTACATTTTAGTCATATTCTCCAATTCCATTGGAACACTTTTTATTTCTAATTAATGCACTGTCCACCTTTCCTATTATAGAACTATCGTTACGTTGGCTACAATGATCTATCAATTGTCTTAGGTTTATAAAGGATAAATTGACCTCAAAAAAAAAATGTTAAGCTAACTAGAATCTGATTTTAATGTGTAAGCCCGGTTCTCGGAGGCCTTAGATTGAACCAGATGGGTTGGTGATTGATGTCACGGAGAAAGAAGCTTGTTTCTCAAGTTGCCGAGAATATTTGTTTTTTTTTTTGTTTTATTGAAGAAACAGAGGTTTTGCGAATTGTAAAGAATGTACATTTTTTTTTCGTAAAACTGGATTCTGGAAAATAAGTCTTATTAATTCAACTCAGAGACCCCATTCACAAGCATTGTAGGTCCATTAATGTAATTACGATATCTAAATCAAAGTGAAAAGAAAAAAAACCAAAGAAAACATAGAAAATTGAAAAGATAAAGAAAATGAAAAGCAAAAACAGAGTCTTGTCAAACGTATAAGCTTGAGACAAAGTAATAATGAGCTGCATCAGTGACTGAGAGTGTTTTCAATCTTGATATATAGTGCTCTTCTAAAGTAAGCCCACAGTGGACAAAGTCGGTTTTGCATCTCAAGTCTTGAGAATGATTTCAAATACTCTAGGTAGCACCTGATCACTTGATAGGAATCCTCGTTTCTGTTTTAATTATGTTTGTCATCACAAAATATATTTTTTTCCGTTTATAATTGCAGATGACCATTAGCGTCAAGAGAAGGGATTAGTAAAGTTACTAACTGGATGAGAAAATATTTTTAAATTTAACAGTAAATGGATGGGAGAAAACCATTCGTCAGCATGTCTTCTTGGTATATATATACATAGTGTGGTTTAGTGTTCTTTTAGGGTATTTGTCTCGATATTATTGGTTACTTAATTATGTGAAGTCTCGGCTTTATGATCATTACGTTCGAGTTCGTTGGAGGAAAGATCTAATTAAAGAGAAGATGACTAATTAAGAAGGTACTATTATCATATCTGAAGCACGTTAATACAAGACATGAAAGGGAAAAGATTACAAAGCGTCGAGACAAGCAAAGGCATGGTAAATATCAGCTTAGATAGCCGTGTTTTTTTTATTTTACTTATGATACGAAACCAAACTCTTCAGGCAAATGATGAGGTAAGCTTCCATTTCACTTGATGCTGCAACAATACAGATGATCATGAGTATAAATAATTACGTCGTTAGAAAAAACTAAATCATATCGTCTCAAGATCGAGTAACTAACCAAGTTAACAAAAAAAGAATATATACTGGAGAAAATATTACGAGCACTTAAAACTTACGTGGCGCAGTTAGTGCTGGTGGAGATGGGGTAGGGAATGCTAACACCACACTTTCCAGGAAGGCTTGAGGCTAGACTTGGGTTAACGCCCTTAGCAGCGGACTGTAAGCATCGGCAAGCTTGTTGGCGGTCAGGTGTGGTTTGAGCCATACCGTTCAACTTTTTGACTCCTGCACAACATGGAGGCGGCACCGGCCCACCTTTTGATAGATAGCCTCCACATGGAGCCAAGCTACTTACCACTGTGCCACATGTGATTGCTGCATCTACGGATGCAACTATGCACACAGTCAAAACAAGGCATGTAAAGAACTTCAAAGCGAAAGCCATTGTATTTGTGCTTCTTTTTGGGTGATAACAAAATTAGTTGATTTTTTTTTTTCTTTCTAAGCTTGTGTTTTGATAGTTGGATGTGAGAAAAGTGGAAGGTGATGATGGGTTTATATAGGGATTTCATAGAGGAAAATATATATGATGACTAAGTAGGGTTTGTTAGTAGTTGGATTTGCATTTACTTCATTCATTCCTTCTAGTTTCTTCTACCCTTCAGAGAATTAGTTTCTGTCAACAATTGTATAACAATGTTTAGTATGTATTTGTTTGAGATTACAAATATATCTAAATGTTACTAAAATTTAGTAGTTCTTTTTAACAATTTGGTTATCTTTAGATATTATAAGTGTTTTGAGTGATGCTTCGAGGGTTAATAATATCGCTTGGCAAAATAAAATAGTAGAACGAATAGCCATGAATTTTGTAAAATGTAGTATCTTCGGTACATTATCAAATAACTTATTTTTATGTTGGTTTCATACACAATCTTTGACTTATCAGCTATTTGCTATTAGTTCATGCTATGTGAATTAATATTGAATACCGTCCCATTCAATGCAATGTGTAACTGAGGGACACGTTTACCCAACACTAATAAACATCAGATATCTCCCAACTAGCCCCATCACATTCTCTAGATCCATTGGACCACCTTTAATTTTGCTATGGTCATAAGATTAGTGAATGGAAAAAAAATTGCACTTCAAAAACGCTAATAAAAGATGAATAAAATTTGCCCGTGGATAATACATGATCACTTTTAAAAATGATTCTAACTGTTTCTTGTGAAGCATAATATCAAAATTTATTAATTAGCCTGGTGAAGAAAGCCAAAATAATGTTATTTGCATGAAATTTGGTTAATTAGTCATTGTTCTAGTACAGTATGGGGCAGAAAAAGATTGAGCATGGAGTGATTAATTAGTTGTTCAATCTGAGATGTCGAAGTTGTCTTGCAGTTGATAGTTGGTGCGTAATTTGAGATGTGGTACCCATCACCAAACAAAAAAAAAATTGACAGGTGAAATGTGACTTTCTTTTACATGTTTCTTTTTTGTTCCAAAGAAATTTCTGGATAACTATAAATATTGATTTCAGAACAATATTGCTCTCGAAGAGTAAGTATTGACGTAATTTTAATACAATGGTAAGATAATGCATGTCTCACATAAACAGAAGTATGGAAAGTCGAAACAGCTAGCTCTCTCTTAATATTTAGCTATATTATAGTTATTTTTACTATCTTTTTTAGTATCAAACAAGTTACGTTTGTTACATGTTGTGTATATCTTAGAACAATTAAGAAACTTTTATTATTTTCTTTTAAAAATATATAAGATGGAGACCATATCGAAATAACTAAATATCATATTTCCTCTGTTTCATTTTAATTGATGTTTAAGATTTTTACACACAAATTTAAACTCACATACTAATTTTCATTTTAATTTATCTTTTTAAAATAGAAACATTATTAAGTAAATTGAATCCAACCAATAAAATAAACATATTACAAAATATCAATGGTAAAACAAGACACATTTAACTTTTCATAAAATCTTGAAAATACTGTTTAACATGAAACAAAGAAAGAAATTCTAAAACATCACTTCAAGTGATGGGAAAAAAGTAATATCTTTGGAAGCATTTTTGTTAGCAAATCGCAATTTAATATAAAAATATATGAAATTACACTGGTTATCTTAATTTTATTTTAAAGATCGTGATATTACCATAAAATTGATATGAATGATGTTTTACAGAATTTAAATATTGAGTTGATAAAAAACTTAGGAACAGAATAACGTGAAATACTTATTACATTAGTGTCGGCAGAGGTTTGTGTGGTTAAATTGAGACTTTCAACCACGTACCAGTGTACTATTATCAATCTTGTACGATGTTGTTTGACGATTTTTGGCCGATAGTATCCAAGACCATATATCAACCCTTCACGTTCAAAGCTCTGTGAGACATTAGAGAAGCACCATCACATGCGTAGAACAAAAAATAAAAAGGAACTGTATATATGTGTAAGTATAAGCGATGCATGAGAATGCATGTGATTTCAATGGTTATGAGTTTGTGGCTAACAGAGCGATAGTGTTAATCTGTTATTGAGGGAAATGTAGCATTCTATCATATGTACAAAAGACAAATTCGGTTTGGTGTACATCTCGCTTGAGACTAGTTTTGGTATTAGGTTATTAAAAGTTGAATTTTATCGCTCTATTATTATACTGACATATGATAAAACTTTTTGTTGTATACAAACGCGTTTGAATTATTGTTTATATATACTAAATTTGGAAGAAAAAACTCTATATAGCATCTATCTCATTCAATGACGTAGGAAGTTACAGATTGTGAACTTTGCTAAATCTAATGGCCATAGACAATGGCAGTTCATAAAAATCCATAGTTAGTTAATGTGAGATGGTGCTAGACTGCTAGTTATTAGAGTTGTCTGATGTTTAGTGGTGGATACACGTGTCCCTCAGTTGCACCTAGCATTAAATTGGACGGTATTTAACTATTTAATTTTAATAGCTGACATTTTATTTGATTATGTACAATGAAGAAGATACAATTTCATATAACATCGCTCGAAACATAAATGACCAATTTTATAGGGAAATAAATCCTTTTTCTAACAGTTTAGATACATGAACGTATCACTTTTTTTGTACATTCTGAAACATTATTTTATTGTTTATCAGTTTATATATGACTGAAAAAATAATAATTCGAGTTAATTAGTAGAAGAAACTAGATAGAATGAATGAAATAAATGCAAACTTTTTTATCAAAAAATAAATGCAAATCCAACTACGTACTACCAAACTAAAAAAACAAAAAGAAATAAATAAAAACTACGTACTACTAACTAGTAACTACCCCTACTTAGTCATCATATTTTCTCCCATGGCCAAATGAAACCCCTATATAAACCCATCCTCACTTCCCATTTTTCTCACATCCAACAACGAAAACACAAGCTAATAAATATTGTTTATCATCTATCACCCAAAAAGAAGAGCAAACACAATGGCTTTCGCTTTGAGGTTCTTTACATGCCTTGTTTTGACTGTGTGCATAGTTGCATCCGTAGATGCAGCAATCTCATGTGGCACAGTGGCAAGTAGCTTGGCTCCATGTGGAGGCTATCTATCAAAAGGTGGGCCGGTGCCGCCTCCATGTTGTGCCGGAGTCAAAAAGTTGAACGGTATGGCTCAAACCACACCTGACCGCCAACAAGCTTGCCGATGCTTACAGTCCGCTGCCAAGGGCATTAACCCAAGTCTAGCCTCAAGCCTTCCTGGAAAGTGTGGTGTTAGCATTCCCTACCCCATCTCCACCAGCACTAACTGCGCCACGTAAGTTTTTAATCCTCGTATTCTCTCCTTAGTCCTTTCCAATATTATTTTTCCATTAGTTATACTTGATCTTGAGACGATGTGATTTAATTTTTCTAATGACGTAATTATTTATACTTTTGATCGTCTGTATTGTTGCAGCATCAAGTGAAATGGGAGAGCTTTACGTCATCATTTACCTGAGGAGTTTGGTTTCGTATATCGTAATAGTAAAATAAAAGTCAGCTATCGAAGCTGATGTTTACAATTACCATGCATGTCTTTGTCTGTTTGATGCTTTGTTGCTTTTTTATGCTGTATACTTGTATCTTACATGTTTAAGATATGATAATACTGCCTTATTAATCATCTTCGCCTTATATCTTTCATCCAACTCATTCTAACATCGAACGTGATAATCATATAGTGAAGAATTATATAAGTAAACAATAATATTAATTAGCTCTCCTAGTATTGGAGTGAATATACAACATTGTGATTGATAAACAAAATACTATCTGGAAATTCAATGAAAACGGTTTTACTAATGTTAGCCTAGCCGTCAAATCGAACTTTAAATTTAATACATGACAAAAAAAAAGAAGTATAAAATTGTGAATCAGTAATCTAAATTTATTTTTGAAAATTCTTATGAAAAACAAAATTCAGTTCAAATTTTTATTAAGAGAAAAAAGACTAAATGAATTTGGATATATACCGTCTCATGGATACATTTTCCACCTTACTTATGGTCTTCGTGAATCTCACCACAGAGGTATCCAATCTCAGCGACAGGATTCTTCAGTTTTCGGTGAATTCACTGCTGTCTTACCAGAAAATTTAAGATATTCAGAAGGAAAAAAAAATTGGTAAGGGTATATCGAAGATTCAAGTTCACTACTAAATGGCTGAGGAACTAGAAACATATAGAATGTGATATCCCACAAATTATCCTCAATAATAATATCTGTATAGTCTTTTATCTCTTCAAAATATCAACTTGGAATTTCACATGTTTTGCTCTGTTAAGACGGCTCTGTTTATGGTAGCAACCTAGAGGCCTTCCTTGCTTCTAATAAAAATCCTCTTCTTTTGTATATCTTCATCGAACTAAATATAGATTTTGTTGATTAGAGTACAAATGTTTAAAACACACGTTGGATCTGTAACTTATAAGTAACACTCCATCTTATAAGCTGCTTCACTCCTTATTACATCTTCTAAAGAGATATATTAGACATTGACTTATAAGACTCTTTTGCTGGCAACAACTGTTCTGTTATTGACTCAGGGGTTAGCCGGTGGGTGGCGATTTCCTGTTGGGTTAGGTCCGGATGGGTGCTTATGCCACTTTTTCTCTTCAACCTATTTCCATAAGAAAGATGTTATAACGATGCCTTATGTTCTTGAATGGGTATCTGTAAAAATCTTGATCTCCTTACCCAAGTTGGTATCACTCTACCGTAATTCGGTTTTGTGATGATCTTTGCAGGTCCAATCTTGAAATGGACTGTTACAAGCAAAAACAGAGTTTAGTATAAAAGAGTGCAAAGAACCATGCCCTCAGTTTATAACACATTATAATACATGCAAACCAAACACTACCACACACATACGGGAGAGTGAGTAATGAGATTACCTTCTGGGCATTCCCGAGTCATGATTCTGCTAAGAAAGAGGCAGATGATAAGGAGAAGCTTGATGATGATATCATGTCTTTTCATTTTTTTTTTTAATAAGTTATAGAGAATTAGCTTATTGTTATCATATATATATTGGATGTATAGTTAACAAGGCAGAATAAAACAATTTTGTCACATCTAGTTGGTACTCTCCTTGGAGAACCGTGATGATTACTTGGCTTGAAGAAACCAGGTAAGATTCTCTGGTTAAAATGTCATATCTTGGGATCCTATGCAATGACATTTCCACTTAGAAATTATAACGTCTGTAGAAATAGGAAAACGCATTCTTTCATATTTTCTTTTACTGTATGTTTCATAATTCATTATGTGCAGACCAGTTTGAATGCTTCATTTTTTGGTCTACATTACATGACAATCTGATAATTCGTTTAGGTTTGTTAATCTTTGTTGTATTTACCTTGTTGGTCGGTCCGAAATGAGTAGTACATCTTAGCCCATACTTTCTTGGTATCTAACAAAACCTAATTATCTTTTGAATTGTATGCCTATTATTATTATTATTACCCTCTGAATAAGTCTCATGTGTGACCAACAAAAACAGGACCAAAGCCGATCAATTAAATCTGGTTTAGTCTTAATTTCTTTTGTAGCAAACTTGGTCACGTAGAGAACGTTCACATTTCACAGTCGCTGTAGTATTATACGTCGGCAAGATTTTGCGGCCTTCATTTCAATTTCACTTTAACTTTTCATAAGTCATCATTTAGGTGTTATCATCATAGCCACTACAAAAATCACCACGATATATCATATATATAGTTGTATATATCTTCACCGGCAAAAGCCTACCGTTATGTTAATGAGTATTAATTGCAAAACCTCATGTAATTTCTTAAAAATATATATCCTCTGATCAATATTATAAAGTGATTAGTTTGTAAACCACTTGTTGGTTTAATTGTGATTGATATATAAAAAGACTATTGTTAGTTGTGTTTTTGTGTGGATGATGTCTTATGATTGTTTTGCACTATATATGTCGAGGCGACGATCCTTATAACATGGATTAAAGTTTTTGTTTCATTATGCAATTTTTTTTTTTCATATAATGATTCTGTAAATCTGTAATGTATAAGGGTGACGACAATATAATGAAAACTACCGCGGGTCAAAGTTTTTTTTAATGTAATATTTTAATACTTCCTCCATTTCAAAATATAGGATGCTTAACGTAAGATACACATATTAAAATAGTTTATTTTTTTTAAAAGTATCACATATATTTAAATTTAAAAAATTCAACCAATAGTAAAGAAGACTGCATAAGTAATGATTACAAATTATTAAATATATATTAAAATTTGTATGAAAAGTTACAAAACATCTTATATTTTGAAACAAAGAAAATAGACCAAAACATCTTATATATTGAAACGGAGGGAGTACTAATTTTGTTAATGTAGTCTTTTGTTAATTTTAGTGATTTAGTATATAATTCGTGGTATATCGTACAACAATTTTTGTTTAATACAATCTTAATTAAATTAGTTTGATTCGACATATTTTATATTGGTGTTGTTAAAATAGTAAAATAAGGATTTAACCCGTATTGAAGTATCATATTAAGATATTTTACTTTTTAATATTATCAATTCAATCATATAACCCGTTATGTAATATAATTCGTTTATATTATTTTCAAAATTCAATATGTCAATTATAATTTTTATTAGGTTTAGATAAATCAGTTATAAATTATAAACTTCTTAAATTTTTATAATTTATTGTATAAAGTAAATTTACTATATATATGTTGATAACACACTTTTTATATTAATTGAGTAATATATGTTCGTTTTAAAAATTTAAATCACAATATATGCAAAAAATAATACACATTTTTATTAACTTTATGTATTATAAGATGATAGGAGAATACTTTTTTTTAATATGAAATAAATCTTTTAAATATCTATATTAATTATAGGATATTATATATATAGATATTTAAAATATTTTAATTTTGTTTGGTTATAAGGTTAATAGATAGAATTAACTAAATTGTCTGGATATGCATATAAGCATTAAATGACATTAAATACAAAAAAAAACTGTTGTAAAAATACTAATATAGATGATTAACGTGTTCTTTTAATTAGTCATATGGGCCTTTTATACAGAAAAAGTCTGGATCACACTAACTAATGATGGCAACTTGATCTTAATTTTATGTCAATAATTTTAATTAATCAAAATCATATCACGCATCTTGATGTATGTCAATCTTAAATCAATACAGATTTGTTGGTTTTTCTAGCAAATTTATCTGACTAAACCGAGAATCTCTCCAAACCAAATCAAAAATCAAAACCGGTAGCGTCAATAAATTTTTTCTTTTACTTGGAAGAGTAAACTTAACTGAAAGTAGAAGAAGGTTCTCGAAACCTTATTGGATAGAAATAGTAAAGTACAGAAAAGGTATGCCCGTAGCAGACCCTAGCCTCCTCCTTCCCCCATCATCATCATCTTATGTGTTCTTCTTCCTCTTCTTCATATTGAAACAAAACATCAAAAATTCACAACGAAAATAAAATTCTCAGAACCTTTTTTTTGTTTTGTCATATAAAAAAAATAAAAATAAATAAATCTCTCTGATCAGCCATGGCTTCGCAAGCTAGCCTTCTCCTTCAGAAACAACTCAAAGGTACAACAACAAAAGCCAATTGAAATCAAATCAATCTCTCCTTCTCTCGTCTTATTATTGTATATTATAATTTAATCTAAATTCGATTTTTGTTGTTTCAGATCTCTGTAAGCATCCTGTAGATGGATTCTCAGCTGGTCTCGTTGATGAGAAGAATATATTCGAATGGAGCGTTACCATTATCGGACCTCCCGATACTCTCTAGTTACGCCCTCCCTCTGCTTCCCCCCTTATTTGCTTTTCTTTGTTAGGCTTCTTGATTCATCTTTCATTGTTTTTTTTTTTCAGATTCTTGATTCATGTGTTATTGTTGTCTTGAGATTTGAACATTATATAGATCACAGAATTGTATTGGATTTTTTGTTTTTTAATTCTTGATTTAGGTTTGTTCTTGTATAGTTTAACTCAATGATCTTTGTTAATCAAATTGCTTTTCAATGGGATTATATTGGAAACAGATTTGGTTAGCAATGTTCTTTGTTAATGATAGTTGCCAAAGATTTGCTTGTGAATATATGGTTTTAAGAACTTGGGTGTAATTGCAGTGAAGGAGGTTTCTTTAACGCTATTATGACCTTCCCGCAAAACTATCCCAATAGCCCGCCTACAGTGAGGTTTACTTCGGATATGTGGCATCCTAACGGTTAGTGTTTGTTTGTTCTCTCTGTATTTTGGAGAGGATTCTGAATATGATGAATAGAATATGTCTAGTACTTTGCCTTGAATGTGTTTCTTTTATATCTCTATGCTGCAGTTTATTCTGATGGTCGTGTTTGCATATCTATTCTTCATCCTCCTGGTGATGATCCTAGCGGTTATGAGCTTGCAAGCGAGCGTTGGACCCCTGTTCATACTGTATGTTTTTAAACATTGTTTTGAGTTTGTTTGTTCATTTTTGTTTCCATTACATGTCAGTGTTTTCCTTCAGAGTAGCAGATTCAGTTACTATACTTTAATGGATCACTAGGTGGTTTATTTCATGTCTCACATTCTTATGCTACGGCGAAACAAATTGTGGTGTTTCAGGTTGAAAGTATTATGTTGAGTATCATATCAATGCTTTCTGGTCCAAATGATGAGTCTCCAGCAAATGTTGAAGCTGCTGTGAGTATTTCAGTTGCTCATCAGATTCAGTGCACATAGCTTGCAATTAAGAGACAGAATCATAGCTTATGGATTTTTGTGTGTGTTTTTTCTCTTGTGCAGAAAGAATGGAGAGACAAGAGAGACGAGTTCAAGAAGAAAGTGAGCCGCTGTGTCAGAAAGTCTCAAGAAATGTTGTGAATCAACTTCAAACTTGACACCTCTGAGATCGATGATCGCTGGAGTTTCATCAAAAAGTTCTTCATATTCCTATCTGAAACCCTTCACAAAACTGTCCAAAAAGGCAACTTGTTATAACTCGGTTTTACATCTCTTTTTGTCGCGTTCGAGAACTAGAGCGTTCTGAAAAGTGTTTGGTTGAGAAAAAAGTGTTGTTCTTGAGAAACTGGCATTAAAATTATAAATTTCATTCGTTTAGAACTGGCTTCTTTGCTCTCTGATTTGGCACTGCTTACACTCCACAGTTTGTTCACCATTGTGCTTGGAACAGCATCGTTTCCCCTATCATAGCTTCTTATATGCAATGCAACCTGCAAAGTCGTCGTCATCACAACCCATGCCGGTTTATCATATAAAAACAGGTATGCTGTTCCGATTCAAAGTATAGAAATTGCGTCATGTCAACTTCAATGTGAGTGGTTTTAGGCCAAATTCCTTGGAAAGTAAAATGGGAGATTGTTAAGTACCATCAAAAGGGTGATGTCCACTTCAATGTCTTTTAAATGGGTTTGAGCCAAATTTCCTTGCAAAGGAGTACAACATGATGTCCTCTATATTAGCAGAGCACCAACAACTGCTCCGAGATCAGCTTCAGTCACCTCTGGTAAGAACACCGAACAATCGCCTCTGATCAGATCTCAGATTCACAAGAGCAAAACAATGAATGAAGGAGTCGAAGAGGCTTCGACGACTGAAGTAACAAAACAGTTAGTGGGCTGCACATCACCATCTCGGCCCACCAACAATCCAGTGTTACAGAAGCCTAAGTCCGATAACACAGTCAGGCCCACTATGCAGACAAAGCCTTCCTCCTCTTAACGGTTATCTACACCTGAACAAAGAGACAAAATCAAAGACAAAAAAGGGAAAGCAAAGGAGGACTGCACGGATCATATACCACTCAGCAATAGGTTTGAATGTTTGGACTTATGTGAAGTGTGATATGCATAGTGAGCTGTCAAGAGTGAAACCCTAAGATTGTAATGCCTATATAAGGCAAACTATGTAACAGACCAAAGTTAAGAGAAAATAAGAGAGTAATGTTCTTTACCTAAAAGAGCCGCTGTGCTCGTTTCTTCACTCTAAAACCCACAATATACCGCTTCTTTGACTACCATCTAAGAACACTGATAGATCATTGTAAACTAAAGGTGAGAAGTAATCAGGTTGGAACATATAGGCTGATCTATTAAAGCTAGCTCTTTACAACAATGCAATGTTTGATTACAAACTTGAGAGAACCTTAGGGTTATATGAGCTTGATTACTTATCCGGAGATAATTTTCATGGTAGAAGAAGTAAAGTAATTAAAAACTTAAAACAATCAACAATTTAAAGAGATATATCCCATTCATTTACAAAAGAAGTATAGCTTCTTCTTTCTTTGGTCAATAGTACCAGTGGAATTAACAATGATCCGATATAGGTTGTAAAATTGAAATCATGTGCTTTTGAGTTGATAAAACGTAAGCCATACTCTAAAGTTTGGTTGGTTGGTGTTAAGTGTTAACCAAAAGTAAGTCTTACTCAACTGAACAAATGAGTTTGTTGATAAGATTAGATATATCTTAATTCGTTGATGTCTTCACAAGCTTGTTAATTGTCAACATGTTTTTTCCTCGAGATGTTTTAATAAGATTGTTCAATTTTTTTTTTCGTATAATAATTACTCCAAAAGAAACAATTTAATTTAACTGATAATAACTGATCTTTTGTTTTTATTCTTTTGAAGACATTGATAAAATTGTAACATAAGATGGCGGATTTATGGATGGTAGATGATAAGTTTGTAGACCATGGATGATGAAGGATCAAGGATAGAGATGGTGGACGATACATGGTAGGATGGTGGATGGTGGATGGTGAATGATTGATTTGTGTGAACAAAGTGATTGACAAGTTGTTGGCTTATTTTAATATAATGGAAAAATTGTACGTACGTAGAGCCTAGATAGACATGTAACTAAAAGAGAAACTGAATGAAATTGGAAAACAAAAAGCAGTAAAAAAAGTAAATAAAATTGCCACGTCAGAAAAATGTTAGGTCAAACGTTGACGTGATTTAGTAGCTAACGTCAAATATTTTGTTATTTCCGAATTTTCGTGTTTTTGAAGTCTCTTTCTTTTCTCTAAACATTAATAAAAAAAAACAAAAGAGTAAAAATATAATTTAATCATCCTAACTAAAATTAAATTTGTTTTTGTAATTTTCTTTTGTTAATGGTGAAGTTGAGAGAGACACCTGGGACTATAAGTAGACGATCTCTTTGTGTCTCTTTATTCACATATCTAAATCTTTGTCTTCTTCGATTCATCGAAGCTTCTCTGGTAAATCCTAATCCTTTTCTTTGTAAAGTTTTTTTTTTACTCTTTCTGTTAATTTCAATCTCAATTAATGCGCGTTTTGGTTAAAAAAAAAAAAAAAAAAACTTAGGATTGAGATCTCTCTCTCTAAAGCAATGGCGGCGACAAGTGAGAAACAGAACAGCACAAAGCCTCCTCCTTCTCCTTCTCCTCTTCGCAATTCCAAGTTTTTTCAGGTACAACAAAAACGCTTTTATAACAACTTTTGTTAAGATTTCAATTTTGAGATTTAAGATGCGATCGCCCTCGAATTGCATTGTTTTAGTTGTGTTTTGTCACAATGATCTTATGTAATGGAACTTGATCTCTTTGGCATTGTAAATGAAAATACTTGAACTCCAATCCTTTGTTTTACGTCACTTAGATCTGACCCTTTTCTTTTGCTGGCCTACATTTTGGGAGGACACTGGATCATTCTTGTTTTTTTACAGAATCAGATCTTGTGGGGGTTTATTAGTTTCATCTGATTGGAGTGTTCTTATGTAAGTTATATGAGTTTAAAAGTTGCGTATTGTTTTTGTTGTTTTTTTTGTCTAGTCCAATATGAGGATCTTGATTTCTGGAGGAGCTGGTTTCATCGGTTCTCACTTGGTTGATAAGCTCATGGAAAATGAGAAGAATGAGGTCTGTATATACTTCTACCGCTCAAAAAAACTTGAGATGCTTTTATGTTACACAACTTGAGATGCTGTTATGTTTTGTCGAGTTTGATCATTTTGTGTTTGTTCGTTTTATTCTCCAGGTGATTGTTGCTGATAACTATTTCACTGGATCAAAAGAAAACCTCAAGAAGTGGATTGGTCACCCAAGGTTTGAGCTTATTCGTCACGGTATGGTCTTTAGACTTGTCAGTTTATTGTTAAAATGTGGATATTATATAGTCTCTTGTTTTATGTCAACCTATTTTGTTTTGGGGTTTATATAGATGTTACGGAGCCTTTGTTGATTGAGGTTGATCGGATTTACCATCTTGCTTGTCCTGCCTCTCCTATCTTCTACAAGTACAACCCCGTTAAGGTTTGTGTAGGATATATTGTTCTTATGTCACTTTTATATATAAGCAGAAGGAAACCATTGGTTTTATAATATAGAATCTGTTTTTTTGCAGACAATCAAGACCAATGTGATCGGTACACTTAACATGCTCGGTCTTGCTAAGCGTGTTGGAGCAAGGTTTGGGACATATTCTGCTCCCTACTTCTAGATTACGTCCTTCTTCTAAATGCTCAGAGTTTGCAACTCACATTTGTTCTTCTTTGAACAGAATTTTGCTCACCTCAACCTCGGAAGTGTATGGAGATCCTCTCATCCACCCTCAACCTGAGAGCTACTGGGGAAATGTTAACCCAATTGGTAAGTTTCAAATGTTCTCATCTTATATAAGTAATCTTCTTGCAATCACAGCTTTGTAAACTTGACCTCGTTGCTGTTATGAAAAGGGGTTCGGAGTTGTTATGATGAAGGCAAGCGTGTAGCAGAGACCTTGATGTTTGACTACCACAGACAACACGGCATTGGTTAGTTTATGTTCTTCCAAACTCACTTCATCACTCTTTCTTTATCAATGATTCCTTTAAGATTCTCATTTGCTCGGTCGTTATTTTCAGAAATCCGCATTGCTAGAATCTTCAACACATATGGTCCTCGAATGAACATTGATGATGGACGTGTCGTTAGCAACTTCATTGCTCAAGCACTCAGGTAAAGTATTTGCTCTCTCAACTCATCTAACCCCAGATTTTTTTATTTCATCTCTGCTTAGTTGTTTCCATGAATGTGCTGTAGGGGTGAGGCATTGACTGTTCAGAAACCGGGGACACAGACCCGCAGTTTCTGTTATGTCTCTGACATGGTGGATGGACTTATCCGTCTTATGGAAGGTGATGATACTGGCCCTATCAACATCGGTAACCCAGGTTGGCCTTTCCATTCCAAACCTTTAACTTTAACCCCTATAACTAGAGTGAGCAACTCTAAACTAAAACTTACAACTGCTTCTGTCTAAATCTCTCTGTTTCTCAGGTGAATTTACAATGGTGGAGCTAGCTGAGACAGTTAAGGAGGTATGAGTCGGTTTACTCTAAACGATATGATAAAATCTTGCATTTGATTCATGTTTAGTTCCTTAACGTTTTGTTTTGTTTATATGAAAACGCAGCTTATAAACCCAAGCATAGAGATAAAGATGGTGGAGAACACACCAGACGATCCAAGACAGAGGAAACCAGACATTAGTAAGGCCAAAGAAGTGTTGGGTTGGGAGCCAAAGGTGAAGCTCAGAGAAGGACTTCCCCTCATGGAAGAAGATTTCCGACTAAGGCTTAATGTCCCCAAAAACTAAAACGCAAACACACAGACGCGGTTTTGAGTTCACTGAGTTGTCGTCAGCTGTTATATTATCATACTTACAAAGTGGTGGTGGTTTGGTTTTCATGTTGTTATTCATATTGCTTTTGTTCGTAGAGAAATAAGTTTGGTAAAGGGTCTTTTTGTGAAGAACGACTCTTTCTTGTTTTTTCTCAATATATTTGTGGTTCTGGTTTATCGATTTACAGCTTTAATGAATCTTTTTTTCACATTTATTTTCAGACGGTATTATAATGTTTTGATCGTCATATACACCGACTAAAATATATAGCCAAACAGATTATTTTACGCAAGTTGTAACCATCGTTGGTTTGTCATTATCTAAGACTAGGAAAGCGACCCGTGCGTTGCCGCACGGGGAGGTGAAATCCTAAATTGAAATTTAACATTTGTAATTCATCCTAAATTCTTTCTTTTCTCAATCAATTTGATCGTTTTCACTTCTTGCTAATGCTTTCTGCTGATTAAAAAGTCAAATATTCATTTCAATGTTATTATATTTTATGTTGTCACACACAAAAGTTAGCCTTTTTAGAGCGATTTCTTATGAGCATTCTTTAATATATAAAATTTCACTTATGTTTTTTTTCGACCATATGGTGCTATATATTGGTATCTTTCTTAATTCGCTATTAGAAATTGTCTTTGTTGTTGATCATTATCAATCGAAATACATGAGGCTGCTTCTCTCTTGGTTTATTTACTATATCGAGAAAGTACTAAATGCCACTTGTCGAAGGAAGATCGAAGATTGGGATCGGAGTAGATGGCTGGATTGAGTTTCGTTTCCCCTTCACTTTGATACGTGATTTCTCTTTCCATAGATTACTGATTCACAAATCACAATCAATATTCCGATCTTGTAAGCAAGTGGAGTTTGTATACAAATGATTTACTATGAACATTACTTTTAACCATATATGAAATTTCACTTATGCTTGTGGATGTTTTTTTCTCTCACTTTTAGATATGTACAAAACTGAGTTTTATATAACCGACCAATCAAACCTAATTGGTTAGTATAGAGTAACTCACATTCTTCAGCTACAACGTTTAGAGATATATTTTTGGCTGTAATGCTTTCCACAGTTCCATGCATGTTGGTCTCACGTTTTCCCTCAAAAGACTCCTTCTTTCCTCCCTTTTAATGGGTTAATCTTGATTGCTTTATTTCCTACTAACACATTTGATACATGGATTTGTAATATTTGCAAATCACATATTCCTCTTTGGAAAAGAAAAAAAATCAAGACGTAACAGACTAAGAATGCATATAGACAAAAACTTGTACACTCATCAGCTATTCAATCAAAGCAATTCAATTAAACTACAAAAGTTCAGAAAATTAATAAAATATAGAACAGAAGATTTTATGTTGGTCTCTCCCAATCCATCCCATTCCACCATGTCGGCTGCGCTCCATCCAGGCTGCATTCCCCTTTTATTTGATTTCCCACTTATGTCTATGAATCGGTACCATCATGTTCTTCAATAACGACAGCGAACGAAGTCGATGTGGTGAAACATGTGATAATAATATTTCTTGATGTTCTCTTCTTTAGGTTAAACACTAATTTTATAAATTTCTTGCATTTTTTTTTTTTGGGCATTCCAGATCACTCTAAAAGTGACTGTTATACATTATGTTTTTAAAAAGTTGTATATACAGATTAGAAAGTCATCAAAGACTAAATAAGTTACCTTTAGTAGATCTTTCTTTCTAACTTGACTTGGGTCGTGCTTACGCTTTCTAGAATTTGATTTTGTGTTGTCACAAGTATGTACGGCTTTTTCTTGGCCTTTCTATTTCCATGCTCATTTGTAATTTCTATATATTATCAAAATGTTTGACACCCAGAAAGTATAAGAAATTATAATTCAACTAAAATTTTTAAAAACTTTATTTACAAAAAATGTAAACTAACCTGGATCATGAACATCTAATGGAAAAAAAAAATAATAACATTTATACCATGTTTGTTAGAAAAAATAAATAGGTTAAAATAAGAACATATATAAAATTATAATTATACCATGTTTGTTAAAAAATTTTGGCTTATCCGTAGCTCTAGCATCAATGCATATCATCATGCCTCTCGTATCTTGGTTTTGCTTTTCGAAAGTCAAAAAAAAAATATGCATTGAGAATCAAAAATATAGCCATGCAAAAATATGGCACACTACTTAATAACATTAGCCATGCAAAAACATGAAAACCGGAAAGGCTAAAAATTTTGAAGAGACTAAAAGTTAACAAAACTAAGATTAATGTATGAACTTAATAGTGTCGACTAACAGTAATAATAATCTAACCGAGAAACACTACGGTCATTCGCAGCGAGAATATTAAATTACCTTAAAGTAGAGATTGATGCTTGAAAATTAAAATACTTCAATAATACAATTCTTTAGTACTCAGAAAATAATTTTCGAAACTTGTTTATGTAGTCAAGAAAAGTTTATATATAATAAACAAGAGGTGTAAGACATAGAGGTGTGAAATGTAAAGGTGTAAAAATTAATAGATGTGAAACATGGAGGTACAACAAAGGGTACAACAAAGAGATGTGAAATTAAAGGTGTAAAAATTAATAGATGTGATTTTGGAACCGGGAGGTACAACAAAGAGATGCAAAGACTAAGGAGGTGTGATTTAAAGGTGTAAAAATTAATGGATGTGATTTTTGAAACCGGGAGGTACAACAAAGAGATGCGAACTAAGAGGTATGATTTAAAGGTGTAAAAATTAATGGATGTGATTTTTGAAACCAGAAGTACAACAAAGTGCAGACTAAGAGGTGTGATTTAAAAGGTGTAAAAATTAATGGATGTGATTTTTGAAATGGGAGGAAGTACAAAGAAATGCAAAGACTAGAGGTGTGATTTAAAAGTGTAAAAATTAATAGATGTGATTTTGAAACCGAAGGTACAACAAAGAGATGCAAAGACTAAGAGTGTGACTTTTGAAAGATGGGGGTGCGACGAAAAGACACGATTAATAATTTTAAACCGTTGGATTAAAACTGGAACTAATCTCATCCGTTGGATTAAAAATTGACACAAAGTGGGTTTGCTATTATATAGAGTAAAACAAAGAGATGCAAAGACTAAGGAGGTGTGATTTAAAAGGTGTAAAAATTAATGGATGTGATGAAATGGGAGTCAACAAAAGATGCAAAGACTAAGAGTGTGATTTAAAGGTGTAAAAATTAATGGATGTGATTTCTTGAAACCAGGAGGTACAACAAAGATATGCAAAGACTAAGATTGTGATTTAAAAGGTGTAAAAATTAATGGATGTGATTTTTGAAACCAGGAGGTACAAACAAGATGCAAAGACTAAGGAGGTGTGATTTAAAAGGTGTAAAAATTAATGGATGTGATTTTTGAAACCAGGAGGTACAAAGAGATGCAAAGACTAAGAGGTGTGATTTAAAGGTTTTAAAAATTAATGGATGTGATTTTTGAAACCGGAAAGGTACAACAGAGATGCAAACTAAGAGGTATGATTTAGGTGTAAAAATTAATGGATGTGATTTTTGAAACCAGGAGGTACAACAAAGAGATGCAAAGACTAAGGAGGTGTGATTTAAAAGGTGTAAAAATTAATGGATGTGATTTTTGAAACCGGAGGTACAATGAAAAGAGATCTGGCCCAGAGGTGTGATTTAAAAGGTGTAAAAATTAATGCATGTGATTTTGAAATAAGTACAACAAAGAGATGCAAAGACCAGAGGTATGATTTAAAGGTGTAAAAATTAATGGATGTGATTTTGAAACCGGAGAATGCAATGAATCTGGTAAGAGGTGTGATTTAAAAGGTGTAAAAAATTAATGGATGTGATTTTTGAAACCGAGGTACAACAAAGAGATGCAAAGACTAAGAGGTGTCACTTTTGAAAGATGGGGGTGCAACGAAAAGACACGATTAATAATTTTAAACCATTGGATTAAAACTGGAACTAATCTCATCCGTTAGATTAAAAATTGACACAAAAAAGTGGGTTTGCTATTATATATAGATTCTGAATTATAAATTTGTAATTAAGTATTATGTTGATTAAATTTTTCAATCATTAAATTTGTTTAAAGTAATTTTAAGATTGAGAAATCTGAACACGCAATTAATCAGTATTTAGTTAGACGTAAAAAAATAAAAAAAGGTAAAGATAACTATATATCCATTTTTTGTCAACTGTAAAAAGGAAACTTTAGCGATGTTGTTAGATAGATTTCCAATTTCTTTTGGGAGAAGTAACAACCTACGTGACTCATGTTTTGAGTAGGAAAAGGAAAACCAAAACCTCTCGGACTCGTGTATATATATATATATATATATATATATATAACCTATCATAACGATTCAGAACACTCAAATCTTTAGCATTCTCAAAAATCACAACAAAAACCCTAATCATCTCCGAGAGTAGTTCCATTCCATAGATCGTACGTAATACAATGGCAAACACCCATCCCTTTTCCATGTCGACAATGTTTGATGCTTTACCAGACCTCCGTTTTGCCCCCGCAAGAAGACAATTCATGAATGCGGAGCCTCCGATGATTCGTCGTCGTCCTCCTCCTCCTCCTCCTCCTCCTTTTTCACGTGGCGGCGGAGATTCCTTATTCTGCGGGACTGGGAGATCACGGGGGGGTTAACTCCTGAAATATTGGAGATTACCACTTTTCAATGGATCGTCAACCTAATGACTAGAAGCGACGACGAGGTGTCTAACTTTAAAGACGTGATCGCAGTGTTCGACATAATAAAGCTTCAACGGATGGTGTATACGCTGACTTCAGACTCCGATTTCTTCATGGAGATCGCAAGAGACCATAACGGCTCCAAAAACATACAGAGACTCATGGGGAGATCCGAATACATGGACGGTCTCTTCTGCGAAGCTATCACGCGCCTCTTCCTCCAGGTCATGACAGACAAGCACGCGTCCTACGTAGGGATACAGGGAACTAGAGTTTTCCAACAGGACAAGAAGGAGCCACTGTACAAGCTCATTCTCCAGTATGCGCTTTACCTAGCGCGTGAACAACACGGTTGCATCGCCCTCAACGAAATCATAACCGACTTGGACCGTTCTTCCTACAGAAACCAGCTCCTAGACCTAGTCGCGAACAACGCTGTTTGGCTAAGCAACGATCCTTATGGGAACTTTGTGATCCAACACTTGCTTAGACTGAAAGACATGCGTTGCACGCGTAACATTGCTGTTAATCTACGAGGCCACTACGTTGATCTCTCGTTTAAGAAGTTTGGAAGCTACATCGTGGAGGGGCTTTTGAAAGTGGGGGACTCGGTAATGGAAGAGGTGGTTATGGATCTTTTGAAGTGCGAGGGAGAGAGGTTGATGAGGCTGGCGAGGAGTGAGTATGGGAATTTCGTGGTGAGGAAGGCACTGGGAATCACGAAGGGCTATATGACGGCTGATCTGTTTAACGGTTTGGTGAACAAGCTAATCCCTTTTCGCCATCTCTTGCCTAGGTCTCCTGGAAGAAACATTGCAACCATCTTGGACTCTGTTTTGATATCATCCTACTAGCTTTGTCCCTAACTAGTGGTTACTTTAACGTTTGAAGTGTTCATTTGTTTTCTTGTCAACCGGGTTTAAGTGTTCTATTTTTAGATTTTTTTGGGGGGTTTTGGTTTTTTTTTTTTTTAAAGGATTTGGTTAGTAGGAGAGAAGTTTGTCGGTGTAATGATCTAAATTCAATTGAAACTTTAAATATTGCATATATATGTTTTTGTTACAGGTTAATTGAAAAAGTAGCTTATCTTAACTCTATGTAACGTAATTTAGATTTTTAGATCATAACAAATATGTTAGTTTGGCGAATAGACGAACAAGTTACAGATTTTTATTTTATTTCAATATGATCAAATCTCAAACATATGTGCTAAATAGGAATTTATACAATACGATCAGGTATATAGAAATTCTGGATTCGTTAAATAGAAAAGCTTCACAATTGACAATCAATAATTTACATAACCAAATGATCTAAAAGTTAAATATTCAAAGAATATATAGACTTAAGACTTGTAAAGACCCTCTCTCTATCTTTTGCAAGACGTCAAACTTAATCCTTAATATCTCTCTCCGAACTGGAGAGACAGAGCACCGGTTCCACAATTGTGATCTACAACATATTCAGCTCGTATCTGACCGAGTTTCACACCCACACCATACGATGAACCATGTCCCATTCTCTTGTACACGGCCGTGGGATTACCTTTCACATCTTTTGAGCTTCCCAAATCGTTTCCATGCTCAGCAAATGCATACACATGTGTGTTCTTCACAGGTACTCTAATCTCAGCACTAACCTATACAATTGTAACACCAAACAAAAAACTCCATCAGAATTAGGTTTAAAAAAATGATCTTGTATATGAGTTTTGTTATATCATCTATACCTCGAGAATGTTTCTAGCTGCACCAAGCTCTCCCATGGTGTAACCTCGAACAGATTTAGGTCCTCCAAGAGCAAAAGCATCATAGCTTGGAAGATCGCCTACGCAGCCACCATAATGGCTATGGAGGACTAGAACTGGTGGTTCCGGTTTACCTGGTCCTTCTTCTACTTGCATCAGCTGAATGAATTTTGTTAAGGTTAGTTGGTGACGGTTGAAGAGTGGGAACTTGCTTCCTATACCCAAGCCTTGATCCACCTGAAAGATATTTCTATCTCCAACAATAGCACCATTCACAAACTTGGTGGTGTCTCGGGTTATGTTGCCTTGTAGAAAGGCTACACGATCAGTACCGGTACCACTGAGAGTTGTTGGAGGTCCGTCAACATTGATTGCTCCATTAGGCAATAACACCAGACCATTTGAAGCGATTTGTTTGTTTTCATCTTTGGTTGTTATTTCTTCCAACACAAGTCCATATGTAAGTTTACTCTGACGTGTGAAGTCCTGCGCGTCAAAATTTGTTTAGGTTTGCTTGTGGGAGAAGAAAACAAGTTGATCATATGGGACTTAGTTATTACCTCAGTTATAGTAGCTTTCCCACCAGCTCGATCCACCAAGATTGGAGCCACGCCTTCCTCAAAGCCAGGTCCTCCAGTGAACACTGGGCTAAGTTTACTGGTGTTGAAGAAGCTTGTTTTGAAGGTACGGTTTCTAGGATTGGAAACACCGTCAAGATATGGATGAACATACTCAAACTGAAACGAAAGATCATCCTGTGCAGCAAAACCAAGTGGTATATATGGATGTTATCAAACCAAAGTTTCAACCAGATATATATGTATCAGAATCATATGGAAACCAAAGTGTACCTCAGGATTCAAAAGGTTGCTAGTGGACACTGAACCCATGAGAGATCGATTAAGGCCCTTGATGTTTTTGTGTTCGAAAGAAACAGTCCCTCCAGGCTGAAGCGAAGCCTAATAACGCAAGATAAAAACAATGGACATTTAGCAACTTTAGGGCCGATTTTAAAACTTAACAAGTTCTAAGTTTAGTAGCAGCAGCACATACCAATGAAGGATATCCTTGGGGTCCAGGAACAATATCCCATTCTGTAGTTACGTCTACTGATTTCTGATCTTTCTCCTTAAGCTTGATCTCAAGAATAAAACCTCCTTCATTTTTCTCATCTGGAATTGGACTGATCTCTGTATTAGAGAACAAGCCTAAAGAGTGAATGTTCTGAACAGCTTGGTTCGCAACTTCCATGTTGAACACATGACCTGGACGAAGCTGCTAACCAAAAAAAAACATATATTAGTACAATTTTATGATCTGAAACCTCTAAATACGCTTAAGTGGTTTAGTCTTATAGTAAGTTCTTGAGTTCCAATCACGTCAAATGGTCAACACGGATCGAGATACATTACCTGTTTGGGAATTTGCCTCAGCACGACAGGGATCTGTGTGTGACCTTCAACTACATTTCCAAGCTTATCATGAAACTGAATAACCAACTTTGTAATATCTCCTTCCACAACTTCAAGAACAAGTTCCTTACTGTTCAAGTATCCAATATTCATATTAGCACACACATACCCTTTGTCTTGGTACCATTTAAGAGCTCGATCCTTAACCTTCTGCAAAAACCTCGCACTTAAACTCCTTTGATCCCTTAACATATGCATCACCTCTCGCTGAACTGATCCGGGCAACAAACAAGGTCTTGCCTTCTCAATCCTCCGCTTGTAATCTTTCTCCTGATTCCTCAAATGCTCAATCATCTCTTTCTCTGTCATGTCTTGATCAATCTTTACCGGCTTAAGTTGTGCCATTAGTCCTACGTTGATGCATCGAACCCTCTCCGTGGCTGGCCACCTGCTCTCCACGAAAGAGAATGTAACACCTAGGGTTCCGTCAGGATTCGTCTTCCCTTCGAAATCGATTTTATCAAAGAAACCACAAGTAGCTAGGGTTTCTAACTCGCTCTGCAACTGAGCTTTTGTGTAGACTCCACCTGGCTGAATCGATACAATGTCGAAGAAAGAATCCTCTGTTTCGACTTTGTCTTTACTCCGTCGATCAAAGAAGATTATATCTGAGATTTTGTACTTTTTCAAACCACTTAGCTTGTTCAACTGTACAACAATGTTCGCCGGTAAACCGTGAGAATCCCATTCAGGTGACGGTTCTTCGTCAGCTACGGCCACTGGTGCCAAGAAAAAGAAATCCCTCCAAAATCCGCCATCTCCGCCTCCGCCTCCTCCTCCTCCTCCACCTACACCACCTCCTCCTCCACCGCCTTTTAGAATCGAAAGAAGAGAAAAGAGTCGTGGAAGAAACAGAGACGCGGCGGAGGAAACAGAGGTGACGACGAGAGATTTCGCAAGTGACTTACGGATATAACCATTAGAAGAACGCTTCGGCTTACCGGAAGCATCGGCAGCAAAAGATCTCGCCAATGAGTTAAGCTGTGTATTGTTGGAGGAAGGCTCAATCCTCTGATTACGTGAGCTGGTTGAGGAGCAAGTTAGGGATGGGAGGCGAGGGGGAGGTGAGTTGAAGCGGAGTTCGCGAGACGAGTATAGAGATGAATATTGACGGCGAGAGGAGAGATAAGAAGAAGCGGTGGTGTAAGTTATCGGCGCCGCGATAAGCTGGCCGTTGATGGCGAATGTAGGCATGACGAGGAGGAGGAGCAAAAAGGTTTCAGTTTTTCTTGACTTGCGGACCAAGCTAGAGAGAGACTTTTTGGTCTTTTAAAGGAGAGTTGTATTTAATTGTAGTATATTTTATTAGACCATACATAAAAGTAATTTGGGCCATACTGTTTTACAAATGGGCCTGGGTTGAATTTTGTTTTAAACCGACACCACTCGGGTATGTTAAAGGTAAATGAGTTGTTTAATAGGTTTTATGACAAGCTTCATCCACCCATGCATGTAGTTTACTTATTAGTAGTTTCAGTTATTTTACTTTCATTTCATCAATACGGAGTATGAAATATTCAAGTACAAATTTGCATAGCAAACACAAAATAAAACATGTTTACCATTTCCTCTTCTTTAAAAAAAAAAAAATATATATAGAGGGTATACAGTACTAAACTGCATTGCAGGGAACTTCTTCAACTAAAACAAAGGGTAACTAATTTGGATTTATTGTAGGGAACACTAATTATTTAACTTTTTTTGTGACAAATACTAAATTTCATTGGTTACAAAGTTCATCAGATATATGTTATTTTCATGTGTTTATTTAATTATTTAGAGTATAACAATTATTTCTTTTTTTTTTTTAACAAGACTAACAAATAATATTGTATTTGGTTTTAAGAAATAATATTTTACATGCGTTTAATGCAAAAAAAATCATTAAAAACTAGAAATTAGCTGCAATTAAAATTAAAACGAACTTATTTATTTGTTGTAGCATCTTAAAATTGAATATTTAAGAAGAATTTCGTATATATCTTAATTTTTTAAAAAAGAAAAAAGCACAATTTATATTACTGATAAAAACAATATTAGGATATATATACAAAACCTTCAAACAATATTAAGATCAACAATCACAGAAGAAAAAAATCGGTTTTACCTTAGCTTACCTTGAGACCGACTTCAGTAACATACAATACCCATCAGGAACACAATTGTGATCATCTTCATCTCACAACCCACTTCCCAATGGTGTATGAAACGAACAATAACACCTCCAATGACAATCATCAATTGAACAAACAGCTCTACTTTTTTTTTTTCCCCAATCTATCAAGCTTAATGTTGTATCCTCCTTTCAGGGCCTAATCTACCACACATTCTTTGAAATCTTCTTAAGTGTCAAACACTTGTTTGAACTGCAACTAACTACTACCTTTTATGAATCTTACAAACTTCTCTCCACCACCTACATCATCAGAGTTTGGAGGTGTGTCATGGTAGTCATAATTCGGGTACTCATCAACAAAAGATGCTACATTCTTCTCAACTCGGATCTCTGCATCACAGGGCTCAGGAATCTCCACATCATGAGGATGGTCTGACGAGTTAACGAGAAATACATCAACGACTCCAACCCAGCTGGCCGCCTAACACATCCTTGTAAAACTCATATCTGAATCACACAGCGTCATTCGCTCCTTATGTTCCTCAAATGGAAGCTTATACCACATCATCTGCCCTTTAATTCCTTCCCCTCGAAACTCAGTCGACATCTTAAAAAGGAACTCTTCCGTATTGCATGTTATAGTTATCGATTCTGCACCTTCGAGATAAGCAATGTCACCTTTAGAATCTTTTGCCCAGTATCCACCATTGTAGACATTGAATTTCACTTTGGTATCACTATGACATCACAAGATCTAAGATCAAAACCCTAAAATAAAATGTCAACTGAAATTAGAAAGTAAAATATATTTAGATTTACCTTATCTCTTCGATTCATCCCTCTCTTTCCTCTCTCCAGTTGAATCGCTCACCTTCTTCGTCCATCTTCGTCAGTAATCTCGTCACCGATTTCGGAGAAAATGAAGAAAAAAACCCAAATGAAACACAAATCGTGAACCCAAGGATTTCTAATTTTATCGGGAATTTTTTTTTTAAAAGTTTATATGAATAAATTTGTATGATACTACTTATGATTATTGTTGTGGAATCAATTGGTTACGTCTTATGCTATATATTTGTGAGATTGCTGTTCAAGATACAATAATGTGGATTTTCACACTTTTGGGGGATACATGTATGAAATGGTCTTTCCCTACTTTTTATTAGTTGTTTCATTTATTTTACTTTCATCAATAATAGAATAAAATATTATAGTACAAATTTGCATAGAAATCATTATAAAAATTTTTTACTTTTAAAACTATTTCCTTTTTTTTATTATTCCAAACATACGTGTTTATTTAACTATTATACCTCATAACACCATATTTGATCTACTTATATTATTAGCATTTCAAGTTTTGTTTAAATTATAATAAATTTATGATATTATAATACTACCTCTGTATCAGAATACCTGATGTTTTAAGATTTTCACTAGGATTAAGAAAATAATAATTTTGTAACCAATGAAAATAATTGACTTTTGTTTAATTAATTTGGATTATTATAGGGAACACTAATCACTTAACTTCTTTTTTTTTGAAAAATACTAAATTTCATTGGTTACAAAATTCATCATATATGTTGTTTTCATGTGTTATGTGATTATTTAGAGTAAAACAATTGTTTATGTTTTTTTACCAGACTACCAAATAATATTTTATATGGTTTTAAGAAAGAATATTTGTACATGTATTTAAATAAAATCATTAAAAACTATAAAAATTAGCTGCAAAATAAATTGAAAAAAACTTATTTGTTTGTTGTTTCGTCTGAAAACCGAATATATTGTTTTGAAGAAGAATTTTGTCAAAAATATCATTGGCGATTAGAAAAACCGTAGAGAGAGAGAGAGAGAGAGAGTCGTGTGGATCTTACTCGCGGCGATTTCTCTCTCAAATCTCTTCCTCTTCTGAGCACGATCTCTTGCACCGACGGTGGAGTTCTCAGTCGATTTCGGCGACGACGAGGATTCTGAAGCTCATGGTTCTTCATCTGTAGTCTGCGGCATCATTTCGGCGGAACAATCTGATCAAATCAAGGGAGCTATGGCGAGTAGAAGCATCTGCGAGATACCGACGGTAAGAGCTCTACCGGTAGTGTAGCTACGCGGAGTGGAATAATGAGGTTATCCCGGCAAGGAACGACAGAGGAAGGTGGTAAGCTCGGGCGATGGGAGATTCTGGTGGTTTCTTGGGACTGTCGCACGATGGGGGAGGTAGTCAGCGATCTGGTGAGGCTAAGCCACCGTTAAAGGCCTCCTGATCTACTGCATACTGCTTTGCTCTCTCACGACTGAGCAAGGAAACTCCTCGACAAAGACAAGCTCGATTTTCTTCCTCCTTCTTATAACGGCTCTACAGTGGCGGGATGGCAACGGATCCTGTATCACCATCTTCGTTCGACTTGCGCCGTCCAGGCTCACCGGAAGTCCTCCCGTTTATGGTCGGCGGCTGCAACTGTGTTTTTCAGTTGTAGATTAGGATTTCATGTCGTCTGGTTTTGCACGGCTTCGTGAACCCGGGTCGGTTTTGTATTAGATGGTTTAGTTTGGTTTGATGTTTGTGGTTAGGGCTTCGGGATTTTGTATGGGCTTAAATTCGGAAATAATCCAGTTGGATTCTAATGTATAAAATTGCATACCTTTTAACAAAACAGAAAAAAAAATTTGTATATATCTTAATATTTTTTTAAAAAATAATAACAATTTTATATTATTTATAAAAATACACAAAATATAAAAAAATATTGAGATAATGTTGCCAAAGGAAACCCAATTTAGTTGGAATTATAGGACAGCTAAACCAATATATGAAGACACACATGAACTCATAATCTCTCATATCTCTCCCATGTACATAATGTAGCAACAATCACAGAATAATATTGTATTTGGTTTTAAGAAATAATATTTTACATGAGTTTAATGCAAAAAAAAGCATTAAAAATTATAGAAATTAGTTGCAAATAAAATTAAAACGAACTTATTTATTTGTTGTAGCATCTTAAAACTGAATATTTGAAAAGAATTTATATCTCAATTTTTTTAAGAAGAATTTATATCTTAGTATATATCTTAAATTGTTTAAAAGAAAATAATACAATTTATATTATTAATAAAAACAATATTAGGATATATATACAAAACCTTAAAACAATATTAAGATCAACAATCCCAAAACAAAATATCTAAACATCACTTATCTTATCGGGAAGATCCCATACAGTTTTATCAAATCTCACATTTTGGTATGATTGGCTTCTTGTTGATTAATTTTTTCCCAAAACTTAAAAGCCAACAATGATATCATTAATCATTAACATTAAAAAAGATTAACAACACGATTACTATTATTATTTAAAATGTAAAAATATTTTGTGGTTCTTACAACTTTGGTTGATCTTATATGTCATCCAAATCAAAGAAGCATGCCAACACGACAAATATGAGCAACCTACAGGAAAGAACAAATTAAATTTCATTAACATCAAATAGTGTAGTAACTCAATTAAATATTTTGTTTCTTTACTGCATTAATGAAGTGGAATCATGAGTTTTTATAAAACTTTGACACCAAGTTTTTTAAAATTTATCTTATTATCACAATTAGTGTTTTTATTGAGATTTATGAAAACTATTATAGTAGTTATTTTTATTTATCTTGTATTTAACTTATTTATTTATTTTTAAATTAAATAAAAAGAAACAAATAAAGAAAAATAATAAATAGGACAAAGGATGGTAACCAAATAAAATATATATATACTTATATGCTGAGCTTGTTAATTACAAAACTGATATTTATTTTATAAACGACTTTTCAAATAATAGTAAGGATATCGTATTTGGTGAAAAAATAATATTTTACATGTAATGCAAAAAAATCATTAAAAACTACAAAAATTAGCTGCAAATAAAATTAAAACCAACTTATTTATTTGTTGTAGTATCTTAAAACTGAATATTTTAAAAAATTTTAGTATATATCTTAATTTTTTTAAAAAATAAAATAATACAATTTATATTACTGATAAAAAAAAATATTAGGAGATATATACAAAACAAGAATTTCGTATATATCTTATTATTTTTTTTTTAAAAAATTATATTAATGATAAAAACAATATTAGGATATATATACAAAACCTTAAAAATCAACAATCACAGAAAAAAAAAAACGGTTTTTAAGCTTACCTCAAGAACCATAGAATGACAACGGAGAACGACAACTACGAAGAGGATGAAGGACTTCACTTTGATCCTACGGAGCCTGAAGTCATCAACTCTTATCTTATACCAATGCTAAGAGGTGAGCCCATGGAAGACTTTATAGTGGTGAAAGATGTTTATGCCAAGGAGCCATGGTTGTTGGACCACATCAACCATCCTTTTCTCAAGGAAGATGAATGGTATTATGTCACTCCAAAGACTCAGATCTCTAAAGAGAAGGTTGGTTGTGGTAAGTACTCCAAGCGGAAGATCATGGGAGATGGTATTGACCGTGGGAACTGGCATGCGAATGGGACAGAAAATATCATCGACAAGGAAACAGGAAGGTCATCGGGGTAAAGCAAAACTTTACTTATCATAGCGCCAGCAAGAACAAGAACAAGAAGCAGAAGAGAGGAGACGTCGGTAGTGTTTCTGTTGATGTTCCAAGGAACGAAAGCTGGATTATGGACGAGTTTAGGCTACCTACTTCCAAAGATAATGATAAGTTCCAAGGGAGAGTCATCTGCAAGATTCACAAGAAAAAGTGGTCCGAGAAGAAGAAGAAGAAGGAAAAGGTGAAGGATCATCATGAGGAAGATAAGCTTGATCAGGAGCTAGTCGACGTCGTCCCCTCCAAGGTTCACAAGAAAAGGAATTCCAAGAAGAAGAAGGAGAAGGATCATCACGAAGAAGCTTCCACGTCTAGTAATCATGATCAGCATGATGATGACTCTTCTTCTTTCTGGGAGCAGCAGAAAAAAGAGGCACTCGGAGGAGAGAAGGTGGATGAGCAGGTTGAAGCCATGGAGACTAAACGGTTTGAAGATTGGATTGAAGAGTGGCTGGGCAGTGAAAATATCTGTGATCAGGACTTGTTTTCGATACCCTGATGAAGATTTCTATATATTGTAGAATATATATATATATATATATATATATATTATATATATTAGCAAGTGTGTTATGAGAGCGATGACTGCTACTAGTTAATGTTAGGTTTAGGTATGGTAGCTAAAGGTTTTTTTAGTTTTGGATTTCTCTTGGAGAAATATGGTGTTTTAATCATCCGATTTGTACACATTTTTTTCATTCAATAAAAATATACATTCTTTTACTAACAAAAATAGAGAAGTTATAGAGTCTTTTAAGCGTTCAAGCAAATCTGTCAAGTATTATTTCTCAATGAAGAGACCACGTTTTCGTCAAGTGATCGGAATTAGGCCACTCGGCTCCAAATAAGAAACCAAATTCATCAAAGCCTAATAGTAATCGTGACAAATTGTTGAGAATCATAGCAAAGATGTATGATCTCTTATGTCTATTATTTATCACACTTCTCTGTTTTCTAGCTCAAAGACTATGAACCGACAGTTTGTCCACAAAAAAAAAAAAAAAAAGACTATATATGAACCGACTTCGTGTTCTCGTAAATTCAACCGTCAAAACGAAAGCTTAACGTTACATGCACAAGCACATGCACCATAACTCCTGTGTAAGTTTAAGATTATTGTAAGAAAGACGTAACTATAATGTTACCCTTAGTTTAGAACCTTTCATGAATAAATCAATACCGTTCTTGATCAGAAGCATTCGATCGCAGTCCCTTGAAAATATCAAGAATACTTCTCACCAAAGATACTACGGAGGCCACTACAATGAAATTCTATTCGGCATCCAAAGATAGATTAAAAAAAATGTTGGTCCATTAAACAAAGAAAATTTGGACCAAGCAACCAAAGGGTTCCAAATATATTCACTTGCTTGGAACAGAAGTTAACATTGCAGTCTTATATGGAACGGATCGGGTTTACCAGTGTCAGAAGATCAGCACTTGCTTGATCAGTATGCACTTAACTTTCATGAAGAACAGAGGAATCTGATCTGAGAGCTGAAGATTTTATACCTGAATTCTGAAAGTTATAGTTTAAATAGCTTTAGGTAAATAAATTTGTGAGAGTGTGATAATTTATTAATTTCAAATCAGAAGGATTTGGTTAGATGTATTTGGGCTTCATGAGACCCATGATGAATGGTGAGGATAAGGCCCACTCAGAAACTTGTTAAAGAGTTTTGTGTGTTAAACACATACGAGAAACAGAGCTTATTATTGTAACGACCCGGTTCCAGAATTAAACCGTGAGGCCCAAACCGAGCCCATTAGTGAGCCAAGCCCAAACCAAACCCTAATCTCCCCGCGTGTGTATATAAAAAAGGGACAAACTTCGATACAAGCCTCACAAACCCTTGGCCGTCACGTTCCACGGTAAGCCTCCGCACATCGAGTCTTTAGTTTTGTATCGTTTTGGGAACAGCCTTAACTCGAACCTTGTTGCGAACCCTTGTAGCACCACTAGAGACACCGGAGATTGTCACCGCGCTCAGCCTGTGCCGCCGTGTGAAACGTCTTCACCGGAGAGGTAAGATCCGTGAACCAAACCTGAGAACTATGTTGTGTTTTCATGGATTGTTGGAACCAATCTAATCACCAAGCTTGAACCACCGCAGATCTGTGTTGCCGAGTCGTCCACTTCGCCGTTCAGTTCGTCAAGTTAAGCCGTCGCGGAAAGTTGCAGAACAAGGTAACGACCAAGCTCTATGTCTCGTGTTGTTGTTGTTGCGATGTGTTGCTCGTTCATAGCTAAACCAATACGTAACCAACTAAACCAGAAAATTATGGAACGTACGTGCATGAGTTGTTGTGGTGTCATGCATGGTTATTTACGTATGTTGTCAATGACGTTCGTTAAATTAATATTGATGAACCGTGTATTGTGGCTGGTTTAGGAAGTGGTTTAGGAAGTGGAGCATGTGATTGTACGTGAATAAGATTGTGGACTTATGAATTATTAGATTGTTGGTTTGATAAATTATTAAACTATATCTAACTAATTTATTTGGGAACACTAGCACACAACTAAATCGGGTGTGATAACTAGATTAAATCATGGATTATTAATGGAAAATAATCTTTGATTGTTTAATCTAAACCATTGCAGATTAATATCATCGTTGGATTGGATTCCTGTCGTTGCTGGCTTTTATTTGAGGATCAACAAATTTGCTAAGGTGAGGACTAGTTGGTGTCTTTTTCATATGCCGATATGTTTAGATAGTTACTTAGTTTAAGGTTAAGCCAAGTATACCTATGGATTATATATAAATAATCTTAGTTGATTGATGAGTGTATAATAATATATATATATATATATAATATATATTTATTAAATAAAAGATAAGGAAAAAAAAGAACTAGTAATAGGATTTGAAAATTAAAAGAACTAGATATTTAAAACGGATTGCGTGGTGTGTGATATGCATGTTTGTATGATAAAGTAAATTGTTTGAGTGTGAGGAGAAAATGTGCCAAGAGGCACGAAGAAGCGGGTGAGCCGCAGAGAGTCCTACAAGGAATTTTCCTTGTAGTTGTGTGGTGGTCTACGGGCGCGGAATGCGGGTAGATCAAGATTGGCTGACGAGCCAACGCGGTGCGTGGAAGAAGTGTGGCATGAGGAATCCAGATACGCAAGTGAAAAAGTGCAGGAAGAAGTGCGAAAGCATGAGGAACCCCGAAATGCACGGCGACAATTGTGCAGGAAGAAGTGCGAAAGCATGAGGGATCCCGTAATGCACAGCGTTGTCTATGGGACGTAGTCTCATTTGTTTGATGTTTGAGTGTCGTTGACACGTGATTGATTGCTTGTCTTAGGTTTAGACTTTGTGATGGCCTAAATGTGTTTGTGTATGGAGACTTCGTGAGCCCTAAGGCTTGCCCTCGCTGAGTAATCTTAGATTGCTCATCCCTCTCTTTCTCTTGCAGGTAACCATGAGGAGTAGATGATAGAGTTGGTGTTGGTGTTAGGAGCTGGAGATTATTCTTTTATTTTTTTTCATTGTTGGATTTATCAAACTGGTTGTTAGTTTCAGTTTAACGTTTAAATGATGGTTTGAAAGACGTTTAAATTGAATTAATGGATTTTTCTTGGATATCGGTTAAGTATGGTTTACTTGTGGTATAAGTTAACCTGTGACATGCCATAGAAATTGGGTGTTACAATTTTGGTATCAGAGCCTTAGGTTATGTCAAACCGGTTTCGCCCCGGAAAGGCAGTCCTGTGGAAGAAGGCTGATTCGTTTATTATTTTCTGTATTCAGATGCCGCCTAAACGTGGAGGGAAAACCGCAGCTAGAGTGCAGCCAAGAGTGAGGGCTGAGGGCCCAGTGCGTGATGAACAGCCGGATGTTGTGCATGCCGATGTAGCTCGAGCAGGAGGGGCTAATGAGATGGCTATGTTTGAGCAATTTCGCCGGTTCAGGAATTTGCAAAGGGCCAAATTTGAGAGGAGCACCAGAGGTGGTTCCACCGCAGCAGGATGCACCACAACATGATGCACCAGAAAGGGTAGTCCCGCCTCAACAACCACCACCGCCTCCACCGCTGGTCCAGGTGCAGGGTCCGTCATACTGGGAGGCCATGAGAAATTTGAAGGACATGGGCATGGAGCCTTTTTGGTGGAAAGTCTAATCCTATTGATGCTGACAATTGGAGAAGAGACTGGAAAGGAATTTTGATAATGCTCGGTGCCCGCATGAGTATCGCTTGGACTTCAAAGTGCAGTATCTGAAGGATGAAGCATTGGTATGGTGGGAGAAGGTGGTAGACCAGGCACATGGACGATATGAGCTGACTTGGGCAGATTTCAAGACCGAATTCTCAAGGAAGTATTTTCCCAGAGAGGCTATGGATCGTATGGAGGAGGAGTTCCTGGAACTTCGTCAGGGCACCATGACTGTGAGGGAGTATGACAGGGAGTTTGATCGACTGAGCAGGTTTGCTGGCAGATTCATGAATGAGGATGAGTTAATTCGCAGGTTTCTGAGAGGTTTGAGGATTGAGCTCAAGAATCGATGTGAGATGTATGACTACCGCAGTAAGATTGACTTGGTAGAGAAAGCTGCTAATTTGGAGATTGGGTTGGAAAAGGAGATGAGTCAGAACAAGGCAGCACAGGCAAGACTTGCAAAGGGTTCTAGCTCTAATAAGAGGACTTGGGATGCAACAACTGTGAGAACTCCATTAATGTGTTTCGGGTGCAACCAGTCGGGTCATGTTCTGAAGGATTGTACTCGAACTAGGACCATCAAGAGTTGTTACGAATGCGGTCAGGAAGGACACATTGCAAGATTTTGCCAGAGAAAAGTTGGGGGACAGCAGGTCAACAATCGTCCTAGAGAGCAGTTGCCGCCACTCCAAACGTCAAAATGTTGGACCTCGTGATGATGGCTGAGACTGAGGAGGATGAGGACAATGAGCCAATCGCTGGTAAGTAAATGTCAAACTTATCCAGTGCTATTTTAATTTTTTTTCTATGATTGGTAAATTCAAGAATTACTGCTTGTGAATTGTTTGCTTAGAAGTAGAATAATCGTGTAGGATCTGTTTTAGTGGGAGGATGGAATGCTTACACTCTATTTGATACTGGAGCTACTCTCAGTTGTGTTAAGCCAGGCGTTACTCAGAATTGGAGCTTTGATGGTGAATTTATCCCAAAGGCAAAGAGGATTGGTACTGTGGGAAAGGAAAAATTGGGTTCTACGGAGTTCACAAGGATGTTCCTATCATGATAAACGGAAAAGTACTGCTGGAATCTTGCAGAAATGGAGATTAATCATTATGACGTGATTCTCGGGATGAATTGGTTAAAGAAGCACCGAGCTGTATTGGAATGCCACAGAGCACGTGTGCATTTCTCGAGACCGGAGGGGAAGATAACATTTCAAGGCGTACAAATGGGTGGAGGGTTTCCCTCATATCCATGATGCAAGCTGAGAGCTGATAGAGAAAGGAAATGATGCCTTTCTAGCTACGATTTCTGTAGTGGGGAAGGAGATGGAGCTTGGTTGATAATATTCCTATAGTGGCAGAGTATGCGGACGTCTTTGAGTCTTTAAAAGGACCGCCACCAAGCAGAGGAGATGCCTTCACTATTGAACTAGAGCCTGGGACGGCACCTGTATCACGCGCACCTCCGTCTGGCACCTGCAGAAATGGCAGAATTGAAGAGTCAGTTGGAGGATCTTACAGATAAAGGGTTCATTCGCCCGAGTAGTTCACCGTGGGGAGCACCAGTGCTATTTGTGAAAAAGAAAGATGGTAGCTTCAGACTTTGCATTGATTACCGGGGATTGAATAAGGTTACCATCAAAAATAAGTACCCGTTGCCTCGAATTGATGAGTTGTTGGATCAGCTACAGGGAGCTTCATGGTTCTCAAAGATTGATTTGGCATCAGGGTACCATCAGATTTCAATAGCAGAGGAAGACATAAGGAAAACGGCCTTTCGGACGAGATATGGACACTATGAATTTGTAGTAATGCCGTTTGGGTTGACTAATGCAACCGCGTTCATGAAGATGATGAATAATGTTTTTCGGGAGTACTTGGATAAGTGCGTGATAGTATTCATCGATGACATTTTAATCTATTCTAAAAGCCGTGAGGAACACGAGGAACACCTACGGATAGTGTTGAACAAACTGCGGGAGCAACAGTTGTATGGGAAGTTGAGTAAGTGCAGCTTTTGGCAAAGGAAGATTGGGTTTTTGGGCCATGTTGTTTCAGAAGCTGGAGTGTCTGTGGATCCAGAAAAGATAGCCTCGATAAGTGGTTGGCCAACGCCTAAGAGTGCTACTGAGGTCCGTAGTTTCCTGGCTTGGCAGGTACTACCGAAAATTCGTGGAAGGATTTGCTAGCATAGCTAAGCCTATGACTCGACTCACAGGAAAGGATGTGAAGTTTGAGTGGACCGAGGAGTGTGAAAGCAGCTTTCAGAAATTGAAGAGGCATTTGACGGAAACACCAATACTAGTACTACCAAAACCAGGGGTACCATATGTGGTGTATACGGACGCGTCAGGAACAGGATTGGGCTGCGTGTTGATGCAAGACAAAAAGGTCATTGCTTATGCATCTAGACAGCTTAGACCACATGAGGTTAATTACCCTACCCATGATTTGGAGTTGGCAGGAGTTGTATTCGCTCTAAAGATCTGGCGATCATACTTGTATGGGGAAAAAGTTCAAGTGTTTACAGACCACAAAAGTTTGAAATATATATTCACTCAATCAGACCTCAACCTTAGGCAAAGGAGATGGGTAGAGTTGTTAGCAGATTACGACTTGGACATTGCCTATCATCCGGGAAAGGCCAATTTGGTAGCTGACGCATTGAGCAGGCGGAGAACTGATGTCTCAAGAGAAAAAGAGATAAAGGAGCTGGAAGACACTTTGTGTGCACTGAGTATTTGTGCAACATCGGTTGGGGAAGACGTTGTTGGTTTAGAAGTGGTGAATCAAGCTGACCTACTGTGGAGAATCCGGGAAGCACAAAAACTTGACGCGGATTTAAAAAAAGGCAGTGGAAAACAATGTGGAGGGGTTCCACACGGCAGAGAATGGTATGTGTATGTATAAGAACCGAGTTAGGGTGCCTAATGATAAGGGTTTAAAGGATGAGATTTTGGCACATGCGCATAGTTCGCGATTCTCAGTTCACCCAGGGTCAACTAAGATGTACCACGATCTGAAGCGGTATTACAATTGGGGTAATATGAAGCGTGATGTCGCTGCATGGGTATCTAAGTGCCAGACATGTCAGCAAGTGAAAGTGGAGCACCGAGTCCCGAGTGGGTTACTTCAGAATTTGCCTTTACCTGAGTGGAAATGGGATATGATAACTATGGATTTTGTCACTGGGCTACCAACGAGCACTGGAGGTAAAAATGCCATTTGGGTGATCGTGGACCGACTCACCAAGACTGCTCATTTCTTGCCCATCAAGAAAACCGATAGTGCGGATGTTCTAGCGCAATTGTACCTGGATGAGATTGTTAAAAAGCACGGGGTGCGGTTAGTGTCATCGGGATCCAAAGTTTACTTCTATTTTCTGGCAGGCTTTTCAAGAGGCTTTGGGAACAAAGGTACGTCTCAGCACAGCGTATCATCCCCAGACAGACGGACAGTCTGAGAGGACAATTCAGACGCTTGAGGATATGTTGGGCGTGTGTACTTGACTGGGAGGGAAACTGGCTTAAGTATTTACCGTTGGTGGAATTTGCATATAACAATAGTCATCACTCCAGCATAGGGATGCCGCCGTACGAGGCTTTATATGGTCGGCCATGCCGCACCCCACTTTGTTGGACAGAAGTCGGGGAACGTAAGGACCTAGAGCCCGAGATGGTCACAGAGACTATAGAGCAAGTGGAAATGCTCCGGGACAGGCTAAAAGAAGCCCATGACAGACAAAAGAGTTATGCAGACAAACGTCGGAAGGATTTAGAATTTTCGGTTGGTGATGCAGTGTATTTAAAAATGAGAATATTCAGAGGAGCGCATAAAAACCGGAAGTTAAAGAAGCTTAAGCCAAGATATATGGGACCATATGTGATTACAGAAAAGATTGGGGCTGTAGCTTACCGTTTACACTACCTCAGGAGTTATCTAATTTCCATGATGTTTTCCACGTGTCAGTTTTGCGGAAAGTTGTTAGAGAACCAGAACTAGTATTACCGAATCCGCCGGCAGATTTAAACCGGAACTTAACTGCATTGAGTAAACCTGTGGAAATTTTGGACCGTCAGGAAACAGAAAGTCAAGGGAAAGTAATCAAGTCTGTCAAGGTATGTTGGGAAAGGAGCGGATTCGAGAGGATACTTGGGAATCAGAAACGCAAATGCGGTTGGATTATCCAGAACTTTTTAGGGACAAAAGTGATGGCGGGTCGAATTCGGGACGAATTCCTTTGTAGGGGAGAATTGTAACGACCCGGTTCCAGAATTAAACCGTGAGGCCCAAACCGAGCCCATTAGTGAGCCAAGCCCAAACCAAACCCTAATCTCCCCGCGTGTGTATATAAAAAAGGGACAAACTTCGAGACAAGCCTCACAAACCCTTGGCCGTCACGTTCCACGGTAAGCCTCCGCATATCGAGTCTTTAGTTTTGTATCGTTTTGGGAACAGCCCTAACTCGAACCTTGTTGCGAACCCTTGTAGCACCACTAGAGACACCGGAGATTGTCACCGCGCTCAGCCTGTGCCGCCGTGTGAAACGTCTTCACCGGAGAGGTAAGATCCGTGAACCAAACCTGAGAACTATGTTGTGTTTTCATAGATTGTTGGAACCAATCTAATCACCAAGCTTGAACCACCGCAGATCTGTGTTGCCGAGTCTTCCACTTCGCCGTTCAGTTCGTCAAGTTAAGCCGTCGCGGAAAGTTGCAGAACAAGGTAACGACCAAGCTCTATGTCTCGTGTTGTTGTTGCGATGTGTTGCTCGTTCATAGCTAAACTAATACGTAACCAACTAAACCAGAAAATTATGGAACGTACGTGCATGAGTTGTTGTGGTGTCATGCATGGTTATTTACGTATGTTGTCAATGACGTTCGTTAAATTAATATTGATGAACCGTGTATTGTGGCTGGTTTAGGAAGTGGTTTAGGAAGTGGAGCATGTGATTGTACGTGAATAAGATTGTGGACTTATGAATTATTAGATTGTTGGTTTGATAAATTATTAAACTATATCTAACTAATTTATTTGGGAACACTAGCACACAACTAAATCGGGTGTGATAACTAGATTAAATCATGGATTATTAATGGAAAATAATCTTTGATTGTTTAATCTAAACCATTGCAGATTAATATCATCGTTGGATTGGATTCCTGTCGTTGCTGGCTTTTATTTGAGGATCAACAAATTTGCTAAGGTGAGGACTAGTTGGTGTCTTTTTCATATGCCGATATGTTTAGATAGTTACTTAGTTTAAGGTTAAGCCAAGTATACCTATGGATTATATATAAATAATCTTAGTTGATTGATGAGTGTATAATAATATATATATATATATAATATATATATTTATTAAATAAAAGATAAGGAAAAAAAAAGAACTAGTAATAGGATTTGAAAATTAAAAGAACTAGATATTTAAAACGGATTGCGTGGTGTGTGATATGCATGTTTGTATGATAAAGTAAATTGTTTGAGTGTGAGGAGAAAATGTGCCAAGAGGCACGAAGCGGGTGAGCCGCAGAGAGTCCTACAAGGAATTTTTCCTTGTAGTTGTGTGGTGGTCTACGGGCGCGGAATGCGGGTAGACCAAGATTGGCTGACGAGCCAACGCGTGGTGCGTGGAAGAAGTGTGAAAGCATGAGGAATCCAGATACGCAAGTGAAAAAGTGCAGGAAGTGCGAAAGCATGAGGAACCCCGAAATGCACGGCGACGGAATTGTGCAGGAAGAAGTGCGAAAGCATGAGGGATCCCGTAATGCACAGCGTTGTCTATGGGACGTAGTCTCATTTGTTTGATGTTTGAGTGTCGTTGACACGTGATTGATTGCTTGTCTTAGGTTTAGACTTTGTGATGGCCTAAATGTGTTTGTGTATGGAGACTTCGTGAGCCCTAAGGCTTGCCCTCGCTGAGTAATCTTAGATTGCTCATCCCTCTCTTTCTCTTGCAGGTAACCATGAGGAGTAGATGATAGAGTTGGTGTTGGTGTTAGGAGCTGGAGATTATTCTTTTATTTTTTTTTCATTGTTGGATTTATCAAACTGGTTGTTAGTTTCAGTTTAACGTTTAAATGATGGTTTGAAAGACGTTTAAATTGAATTAATGGATTTTTCTTGGATATCGGTTAAGTATGGTTTACTTGTGGTATAAGTTAACCTGTGACATGCCATAGAAATTGGGTGTTACAATTATTAGAGAGTTTGATAATCATCGATTCATCGTTCTTCATCTCTTTCTTTTTAGGTTAATCATCATCTTTCTCTTCTCTTTCTTCTCGTAACTTGATTATAAATTAACTAATAATAAAGTTACATCTAACCATTAATATTTTCTCAAACTCCATAAACCAATAAAAAGGAATCCTAACTATGTGCGTCATTGTCGCAGGGTCAGCGAGGTCACAGGAGTCGGGACTATAGTGAGAATATGGGTGTATTCGATAGGAACATATATATTTATTTGCCTCTTAATATTTTCTTAGAAATTTTATGAAATCTAATATGAAAAAAAAACAAATTTGTGTCTAAATGTAGTAAATTGGTATTTTCAGCTTTCGCCATCGAGCCAGCAGGAAAACAAAAGATTAAAGAAAAACATAAAGAAAATATTAAAATAGTCCTCTTCCTCATACTCACACACATGTGAACCTCTCAAGAACAAATCCAGAAAATAATCAAGAAAACTACAACCCCCTAGATCTTTAATTATAAAGACAAGCATAGATCAATCCGTACATATAATATAACATAATATTATCATCAACAAGCACAGCCTGAGGGAGGAACATAGTTAGTTTTCCGGTCATCGGAAGGATTCCGAAAAGTTCGGCTTCCGAACACCATGAAACCAACGGCATGACCGGCGAGAGCGACAAGAAACACACCAGCGTTAAAAGACATGACGGCGAGCATGACTAGGTAAGCGAGACCAGTACGGAGGGTATACACGGCTGTTTGGATTAGCCCTGCGGCGCGGTTAGCCGAATCACCGCCGCCACGGAGGAGAGAGGAATGAGCAAGCCATTCTGTGAGGACGGCGAGGAAGAAGACGAAGATGAGACAAAGAGCGTACATGCCGGAGCTTGTTCCTGGCCAACCGGAGAAGAGAACCTCCGTGTTCTTACCCCAAAAGAAAGTCATGTGCATCATCATCATGTGGTGATGTCCTCCGTTCATGGATCCATTGTTCATCATGGTTGATGATGATGATGGTGATGGTGGTGGAGACATGTCATGCATGTGACCGTGATCCATGGTTTCTTCTTTGTTCTTAGGGCTCTTCTTGTGTGTGTTGTTGTTTGAGAGGAGGAGAAGAGGAAGAATTGTTAGAAATTGGTTGTTGTTTGGTATATTTAATTTATTGGCATTTAATTGAGATTCCTTTTTGAACAAAATTTGCCAATTTGGGTTTCTGTGGAGATAAGAAAAGAGTAGTATTGGGGGGGTATTTTTGTAGTACAGTACAACTTGTTTATTGACTCATCAAAACTTTTGTGTCGTACTCGTACATATTACAAAGGTAATATTTAGAAAAGTAAAAACAGAGAGAATTGTATCCTCTGAAAATCTCCAATTTTTAGGTTAGTAACTTTTGATTCCAATCCCTTAAATTAATTACTATATTAAGTTCTTGATTTACAATTATCATATCTTCTTAGGACGAAAAAAATATCACCATTCATGGAATTTTCAAAATTTGCTAAATCAACTTTGGTTTGTTTAGGATTGAGATAGACAATCAATCTATAATTCTATACAACTTTGGTTATATATTACGATTGCGATGGTATAGTGTGTAAAATACCGCAAAAAAAAAGGGAAAGAAGATATGAACTTTATTGTAAAGAGAGATCTCATAAGGGAGACGTATAAATGTGGAGTTCCCATAAATACATCGTAAATATTACGTTGACGAAACTCATTGAGATGTAACGTTTGCCGTTTGGGGGTTATTAGCATTCACTGATTACATAATTCAAGAATCCTTTTCTTTTATCTAATAATGAATAAATTATTAAACTGCATAAAGCCATAAACCAGGTTAGTTTTCAAATACTTGTTAAGAAATTTGTCATTTGGTACTCTTGTTCCTTTTCTTTCTCAGCCCATGACATGAATGTTCATAACAAACTGAGCCCATAACAAATTCTATATCTCTAAGACATTACTAATTTACGACCATATTATCATTTGCTAATAGAAAACTTAGTTAATTAGTATATTGTTTTCTCCACCATTTACTGAATATTCTCTTTTATGTCTTGAAGCACCAAAGTTTATACGTACTCCTAGCAGAAAAAGTATCATGAAAGAGATTTAATTTTGTTGGGAAATGTAGTTGATGAATGTCTCAGGACGACCAAAATATGAATTTCTATCTTTTTTAGGCTATGGTTTAACCACTAAGATATGAATTACTAGTTACATATGTAAAACACCAAATATATATGTATGAAAATTTTGTTTTTTTTTTTGGTTTTGTTTTTTTTTAGACCAATATGAAAATTTTGTTGAAGTTGTAAAATTTTCACGGTTTGTGTTGTCAATTCTGCAAACTTTTGATTTAGCTAACATATTATAAAGTTTTTTTTTCTTCTTCTTCAACAGTAAAGCTAGAAACCAGACGAAATCACAGTCTCAAAGTCAAAACGATTCTAGATTTTCCACCAGCTTTGGATATATATTTTACTTTTTCAATTTTTGGTTTTAAAAGAAAAAAGAACATAGTCTCAACTAAATATCTTTGAAGTACAATTTTAAACTCAAATAAAGTCACAATTATCGCATTATTGTTGTGAAATGTACATTGTACTACACACCAAACTCCAACCCAAAACAAAAACCCTTATAAATACACACAACAACAACAACAACATAGCTACAACAAAAATCTTCACAACGCACGTTAAGAATATCTGTAAACAATGAACGGCATGAGTGGATCTTCTCAGGCAGCTTCGGCACCTTCACCATCATCGTTCTTCCAACATCGCCGTCGTCATCACGGTGGCATGATGCACATGACGTTCTTTTGGGGGAAAAACACGGAGGTTCTATTCGACGGCTGGCCAGGGACCAATTTGAAAATGTATTGGGCCTGTCTCGCCGCCATTTTTGCTCTTTCCGCAGTCTCAGAGTGGCTATCACGGTGCGGTTTCATGAAATCTGGTCCGGCTTGCTTTGGCGGAGGGCTAATCCAGACGGTGGTTTACACCGTGAGGGCTGGTTTGTCTTATTTGGTTATGTTAGCTGTGATGTCGTTCAATGGAGGAGTCTTCTTGGCTGCAATGGCTGGTTTTGGATTAGGGTTTATGATTTTTGGAAGTAGGGCTTTTAGGGACACTAGCAGTAACAGTCACACCGAGGTTCAGTCACATTGTTGAATTCCTTTTCTTTCTTTTACATCAGTTATTATGTTTGTTGTTTTTGTTTCCCAAATGAACTAATAATATGAAAATAAAATGTATGACGTTTTTGGATTTAGTTTCAGTACGATTGGAACTCCTTAATTTGTCCTCATTATATTTAACTGTTATGGTTTCTAATTTATAATTGTTATGGTCAATTCAGGAATTTAAAAAGCTAGTTATCACATACACTGATCTATCCGCATTATAGTATCTCTGTTTGGTGGATCCGAAGAGGTCATTTCTCTGGATATATATTTTGTTCTTTAATTTATTGAAGAATTGAATGATGTAATTGATTAATTCAGAGTTTGAGGAAGAGGTTGCGATTAGAAAGGAGTAAGGAGTAAATCCCTCTATATTTTCGGATTTATAAGCTTCGCTTGTTTGATTTTATCATATCCGAACCTAGATATCAAAATATATATTAAGCTGGTTTTTAGGTAAAACTGGTTTGGATGAAGCCAGCTGAAAGATTCAAAGATCATTGGGCCTATAGGAATATATAAATGATTTGGGTCGTCAACTGCCATAGAAGTGCATAATAGCCTTTATAATATATTTTATATATATATATTAAAATACACAATGCATGTATGAAATATCAATGATTTTCATTTGTGAGGTTAATGCGCTTATAAGGACGTTTCTGTGACATAGGATTAGTCTTATTCATTTTGCGAGTGTTTTAACCTTTCGTCTGAACACAATCTTATCCTATATAAAAATTTGTGTTCTTTTCTGAAATTAGCTCTTTTGGTTACACAACTTACCTACTAACGGCACAATGCAAATCATATAAGAAATAATGCTTAGAGAATATTGTTCTTCTGAATCTTGTGATTGAATAATTTTGATTGCTTGTTACTAGTTAGGTTATGAAACTCCCAATATCACTAGTTAAGGATCACACAATCATTATACAATAGAAAGAAAAAAATCAAGGGACTTGTGTGTAGAACCAAAAAGAAATGTAATATTCGTGGATATCAAATCATGCGACTAATACGGTATGAGTAATACCCATAATTGTTTTGTACTCCATACCGTTTAAAATTTATTCCATACCGTTTCCACATTTACGCATATGCAAAACGCTGAGTTGCTGTCCAACTTCACAATATAAAACGTGGAGTTTCAACGACCTTCAAATTGTTGCGTGTAAAACATCATAAAACCTTACAAAAAAACATGAAAAAACTCTACAATGATCATCATCCTAGCTACAAGTTTGTTTTGTCACCGAAATTTGCAGAAAAATGATTTTGTCATTACCATTTTATCGGCATTTCTCAGATCAAAATATAGACGAAGTCAATCTAGTTTTTATTTTCCTCATTAAATTTTGAATTTAGACGCTTTGGATGGTTATATTACCACAAAAAAACTTCGGATGGCTTCTCACCGTACGTCCGATGAAAAATAAGTAAGAAAAAATAAGCAAAATCAAAAAACTTTTGCGACATGCTTTTGATTTTCTTTTTCATTTTTTTTCTGTCGTCTAGAGGCGATGATATTAGTATTAACACATTCAAGTATACAACCAAACAAATAAGGTCCTGTCGAAGTTTAATACTAGTTAATACTTAATAATACCCATATATAACTTACATACATTTTGGTTCTACTAAATTAGAGCGTGAATATTATTTATCTGTTTGATTATAGTCTAGTCTAATGCATCTTTTTAAAAAAGTGAAATTTATTCTAAACTTAATAAAGAAATAAAGACTAAAGAATGATTCAATATTATCCTGTAGCAACCATTCCTATCTCGTATCTTCTTCTATCCTCAACCGATTCCTGATTTGTTTGTTCATGTTTTGAGTCAGTTTGTTGAGCTTGCGTTGAAATTTTAACATGTATCTTTCTGTTCTTTCCCCCTCAAATCATATGAACTGTGGCCGACGTCTAGGAAACATATCGCACGAGTCATAGTTGAATCTTTTTAGTGAAGTATCAACTATACTATATATCCCAATGGCTTGTATTGTTTGGTGCAAGAAGTTTCCTAATTAGATTGTTGCTGCAAATTTTTTCTGATATCATAGTTGATATATATATATATGCTATAAGAAAAAGCAAATTATTTGAACAATTTAAATATTAATATAATACGCATGAAGATATGTGCATGTTAACCTAAACCTCAGAATTCGTCGGTGTAATTTATAAAAAAAAAAAAAAAAGTTGAGAAAAAAATAGAAATTAAGATAAGTCACATGAGGGAGTGGAGCAATGTACACCACCGTCACTGGCTCACAACTAATGTCAGTAATGACAAAACGTGAGTGCACATGAACCTTATAAAGTGAAATGTACGATGAATAAGTCAAAAACATTTTCGCAACAAACGAGAAGTCGGCGGATTTAAGACCACCCACGATGCCACGAGCTTATCATATCTTTTCACATTTACATGCATCTTAACGCGTTCTACTAAAATATTAAAAATGAAAATTATTCTCTTCATTCACAAAACCGTATCTAGTCCTTTCACATAAAATCAATTTGTTTATACATCAACTTGGTCAGTTCTATAATTCTATCGAAGAAAGTTCAAAGTACCAGACTGATAGCTATATGTAAATACGAAAGTCACGCATAAGAAGTAACACATAAACGTAATTATCAAATAAAAGTCTTTTTTTTTTGTTTATTACACTGGGGAATTTTGAATCTTACATAAAGAGAAAACAAACCCTTTTTACAATAGACATGCGATATATATGAATATATATATATATATATACATGCACATTTTATTGTTCTTATTATCACAAGAATTATTGATTTATCACAGTAATAAAAAAATAACCAATTTTTAAAAAACCTATATATTTCCAATAAAAATAATGGTTTTTGAAAACATTTTTTTATTTTTGTTTTATTTTGATCCACTAGAAGATTTTCAATCCGAAGTCCCTACCTTTATGAAAACCTATTACTGCAGCAACCAAGAAGCATGTGCCAATGTTTGATCAGTACGTCCACTCCTGTGGCAAATCCGCTTGTGGCTCTTGGTGGCTCTCGGCTGACATCTCCACCACATACGGTGATCCACTTTGTACCGGCCGAGATGATGAACTACTTTTGTTGTTTTTGTTCTTCATAGACACCAACAGAGCATCTATATGGTAAATTTCAAGAATCAAAAATAAAAAATTTTAAAGACAGAAAGGTCTTGTTACATATTTATTAGTTAATCACTTAATCTTAGTGTCTAATATGATGTAATCGATTTCGGAGTGAGCAGCTATATGCGTTAATGATTTTTTCACAAATCAACATTTGGATCGATTAATTCGCTGAAAACTAACATCTAAGTAGTTCGAGTTGTAGAAAAATCAATATACTATGAAAATTTGAACTTTTTTTTTGTTTTTGTTTTTGGAAAACAAGAAAATTAAAACCAAACTGTAAAATAAAACCTCTAAACCCAAAATCTGAAACTAACTCCGAAAACTTGAATTCTTAACTCTAATCCAAACAAAATGTTATCTTCCTCTAATTTTGAAATAGTTAACCCTATCTTAGCAAAATTTTTATTTTATTTAAAAAAACTATTTCCTACGCATCTCTTTTCTTTGTTAACCATCCCTTATTTATTTTTTATACATGTATAAACTCAAAAGAATCCAAAAAAAAAAAACTGAAAATTAAATTAGGAAAGAGATAGGTGGGGTTGGTACCATGAAAAGGAGGGATATCAGAAGAGAATGTAGAAGGAACACCCATTTTGTCAAAGTGAACTTTCAAAGCTTCAACTACTCTTGCTGGTATTATAACTGTTGAACATCCTGCAACCAAATTTATTTCAGAACACAAAAGTCAAAACCAAACCGAAACTACATCTAACCAAATTAAACCAGTTTGGCAATTTAAGAGTAACAACTCAGAAAACAGTCTGGTTGAGACATCAGTTTCATACAACGACAACAATTTTGAATACAACCAATACAATAAATAGTAAATTGTCACCACCACCTACCCACCGATATCAAAACAAACCTCAAATCATATGATGAGAAAAACAAAGAATAATTTCTATAAAAAAAATGGTAGTTGATATTTTGTTTACAAACTCACCGACTCCTAGATTGGGTAACGGTTAAGAGTTGAAAATGAAATTGTCAGAAAAAATCTTTAATGTTAAGAGTTGAAAGAGCATCAACAAACCTGGTTAGGTTTACTTACGTGTTGGGTATGTAATTTGTAACTGTCCATCTACCTCCGAGAATATAATAGTACTATATTTAGTAAAGAAACAAAGCTTTATAGGATTTATACTATGTGGTTCGGTTATGGCCTTGGGAATTATCAATGATCGAACGGTGACGAAAGAAATAGTCACAATATGAATAAATATCTCTAGTTTATCTTAGATTATAATCCACTTATTGAAAGAAACTAGTGGGGTCTCTTATAAGAAATATCAAAGAGTTAGAATGATTATGAACCTAAATGGTTTTTTTTTTTTTTTTTATTGAAAGGGAAAGGGAAAAGAGAGAGTACAAATGGGGACCAAGGAGTTGAGGCAAGATTCTAATTAGAGAGGGTATCTGTCAAACCTATAGCCATACAGTATAATATTATAGAGATAAATTAAGAGAGTAATTGGTGACAAGGAATCTATGGAATCTTACTCAGTCAAACATGTAATAATATAAAAAAGATTCTTATAATATATTTGTCCTAAATAATTGAGTTTTTGAGCTTTAGATGATTGATACTCAATCAGCTAAACCAACCTAACCTTAACCTTAACCTTAACCCAACTAATAACCATTCCAGTTAAATCACGTCACAACTCTTTAGTATATTCTTCAAAAAAAAAAACTCTAGTTTAGTTAAATCAATATAAACAAAAACAGTTTTGAGTAAAAAAAAATAAAAATAAAAAGATTATCAGAACAGAAAGAATGGAATTTGTGCAAAATCAAAAGTCGATTCCGGAACTACGCAAGTGTACTAATGGCAGGATATGAAATCTTATCTATCTCGTCGACCACAGAAAGATTTACAAACTCTAAAGTCTAATATATTTAGTGGTTTATTTTGTGTTATGTTAGGGAACCAATTATGAAAATTTCGTAAGGAACCAAATTATTTTTACGACATATCTTAATAGTTAATACTATCCAAGATTCCACTTTTGTCAACCCCCAAAAAAAAACAAAGTGGAATCTCAAAGTATTTTGATTAAATGTTAGACGACGTCATCCTATTTTTCTCCTATATATAACACGTAACCTACACGAAAACCACTAATTTTTTTTATAAAATTAAATTCCCCAAAAAAAAACAAACACTTATAACGGAAGAAATAAGTGAAAGAAATGATAAGATTAATTTAAAAAATAAAAAATAAGAATTGCTGATTGGCTCTAACCTGATTTCTTGCGTGACTCGACAACAGCACCATGAGTACGTGGCAAAAACACTCCAGTTCCACCCGACCCCGACCCGGTTCTTGAACCCAACCCGTTAACGAACACCGCCTTCACGCCTGACCTAGGTCTCTGCTGCTGCTGCTGCTGGAGCTGGTTGTGGTAGTTCCTTGCTTTGTTCCTCAAAACGTCTTCGTTTCGTTTCTTCTCTTTCTCTTTCTCCTTCTTGATCTTATGGAACTATATACACATAAACAAATCAACATCCAACTCTCTTTTTTTTTAATAAAACAAAACTTAGTTGTCGTCAAGATTTAATCCAGACCGTTGATATTATAACCGACGACACCTTTTTTTACAAAAAAGTAATAATAAGATTCTGAGTATGATAAAAAGAAAAGATGATGAGCTCACGTTTGCTTGAATAGATCGGATCTGGTCATCGATTAGAGCTTGTTTTGATTGAAAAGGGATCGTAACTGGTTTTGTATCGACCTTTGTCATGATTGTCTCCACCGTCGGAGTTAGCGGCGGAGATGGTTCACGGGATGGACCAATAGGGCTGCTGTAACCGGAAGCAAATGGTGACCAGAGAGTTGATTGCGGCGAACCAGAGCCACCACCACCACGAGACTGAATCATTAAAAAAAAAAGATTGATAAGAATTTTAAGATTGACAAAACAAAAGAAAAAAGAAGAGAATCTCGAATCTGAAGAGTAAAAAAGTTGGGGGGTTTACCTTTTGATGCTTTTCATCGTCTTGAAGCATATAGTTTGTCATCTGACGAGTCAACTCTGTGATGTACTCGTCGTCGTCTTCGTTTTGTGCCTTTGGTGAATCTGGTTCGTCGGAGAGGGAGCTTGTAGAAGGAGTGAAGAACGTTGGCTCAGAAAAGGAGGTAAAAGGATTTGATTTGAAATCCAGGTCGTGTAGTTCAGTAGATTCCATTTGATTTTTTTTTCTCGTACAGAAACAAAACAACAAAACCGGAAAGACAGAAACAGAGGAAAAGCAGAGCAACAAGAACAGAGGAGAAGAGAGAATAGGAGAGAGAGAAGGGTTGTGTAAGGGGTGAAGGGTTGAGATTTTATAAAGAAGAAAAGAGAAGGAGACCGTAGTAGAGATGGACAGCTTAAGGCCGAAGGCGTTACGACAATATCACCTGCCAATTGTTGTGAGTTTTGCGACTCACGAGAGAGAGAGAGATTAAGAATTAAGGATTAAGGAAACTCTTATATATAAAGAAGAAATATATACATAGACATACACATATGTATCTTTCCTTCTTCTTCTTTTTTTTTCTTTTATGTTGAATGAATGCATTTATTTATTTATGACGAACCTTTTTTTAGGTGAATTTTGTTTCCAAAAAAAAAATCTGTAAGAGCAATGTATTCAACCTAATATTGAATTTGTTTGGTACATTTATAGTTTGAATCATTTAAATTGTTTGAATTAGTATGTAATAATATTATTTAGTCATGATTTGTAAATTTATCTTTTAGAGTTTTTTAAAATTTATTTTAAATATTATAGAGTGAATCATTTTTTTTTAATATTGAATTCACCTATGGAGAATTAGGTTGTATAATTAAAAAATTATAATTCACAAACTAATCACAATAATCATCATCAATTATATTCTCTATATTTATGTATTAACGACAGGTTTTGCTTTTTTATTATTATTATATATTTTTTTTAACCACCACTTCTGACCATATTCAACTTCTGGCCATCATCTAACCTACGATCAACCTCTGGTCACAATCATCACCCCACCTCCGGCCAACCTCTAGCCACCACCTCCGACCACCACCATCGCTCTACCTCTGATTACCACTACCACCCACCCCTGGCGATCACTCCTACCCACCTGCGACCATTATTTCATTATTATCACTACCGCCAAGCCAACATTAAAATGATAATTTTAATCACTTTTTATGTTATTTTTTTAATTTTTTAAAATAATATGCTATATTCTTCTATATTTTTTATTTGGTTATACATCAAGTTCATAAATAGCCTCAACTAATTTTACTGATAAATAAAAATTTAAAAATTATTCTTCTAGCTAATCTACAACAAGAAAACACATGGGACTGACGCCTAAGCATCGAAATGACCCACAACAGCAAATTTGTTCTCAATCTATCATTTAAGTAGAAGAATTACCACAATCCAAAACAATAGAAAACTGTAGATAAAAACCAACTAATAAAATACATTACAAAATAGTTATCATTAAATAGATTTGAAATATATTAAGATCATCGTTTTCTAATGAAATTAAACAACTAGCGAAAGATTTTTGAAAATAATAATTACGCACTATAACTTCTAATATAAGTTATGTGTTGTGTATGCCATCAAACTCTGTTACTCTGGTAGCTAAAATGCCTATAACATATAGTATAAAATATGATTCTTCTTCTAACTTCTAATTAATGAAGATCTGCGCGCGAACCATAACCAGATCGTAACCAAATTAAGATTCCACTATCAACCATGATCGTACAGTTTAAACAATACTTTATGATTTTATACCTAAGACCACCTTATATATTGATTTTTTGTGTCCTCCGGAAAATATTATTATAGAAACAGACACTCGATTTATAATATACTAGTATTACATCCCATCCGTAGTACGGGTCAAAATTTATATGACCTATTCATGTGTTAGGTTTTACTCAAATCTTCTATACATTTTTAATTTAATTGACAGCAGAGTAAGATTTGAAAGATAACATAAAAAGAAAAACCAATCTGGTCCGACCACTCGTTCATGGTAGTGCCTTAGTTGTGTATGGCGACGGAGGGGAGACTCTTTTAGATACCTGTCATAGTATATTCACCAACAACTGTGTTTCAAAAAAAAAAAAAAAAAAAAAAAAAAAAAGTATATTCACCAACAACTAGTTAGATATGTAATTATGTATTGTAGTTTGTAGAGTATCGGATGTATGGAGAATACTGAATACCAAATTTTAAATCTGAAAAGGTAAAATTAATAGAAAATAACAAATTTTGAATAGGAGATTGGGAAAAAGTTGATTAACGTAGTTATATAAATTACAGTGTGATTACTCTTAGAGTTCTATGAGGCGTTAAAACTAAATGGAGAAAGTAGAATTTCATCTTTACCTTGAATGAGAGGAGAACTTTTTGTGGTATTTAGGTGATATTGACAATAGTGACAAAAAAAAGGTGGACATTTGAAATTTATGATAACATCGCATATATAAACAGAAGAAATTAGGTAGTTAATGAAGATCGTGTATAGAGTAGTTGAAATGTGTGTGTGTGTGTTTTTTGGTTACCTTCAAGGCTTCAACTGTTAGTAATTGTACTTTCAATAGAACGTGTAATTGAGGGGAAATTTGTAGGTTTGTAAAATAATGATTCATTTACATTTTTAAACTGAAAATATCTTTTAAACTGAAAGGAACGTGGTAAGTACTATCTTTTAAACTGAAAATATATATATATTTTTTTGTGTTTGCTGTTATGTCACATTTTTATTGGTATAGTCATTTGTGATTTATAGTATAAAGGATATACAGTTTTTGTTTCGTAAAGTTTATAACTTTTATAATATATAGCTCTTACTAGTCACGAGCTAGTGATACGGAGTATAATATGTTGGTTTAGGTGATTTTTTTTGTGGGATTATTGTGGATTAAGTCAACAAATGCAACTTGGGATGGGTGATTCGGAGACAAACATACATGTTTCTTTCTTTATATGCGTTGTTTTTCTAAGTAACAAAGAAGGGGAAGGTTGGTGTTGGTTGACCTATTAAGAACTTAAGATCTGACCAAACATGAGTACTTTTTTTTTCTTTGGAATAACGGTATAAATATACTAAAAATAGTCCCTACCACTAATTGCGTTTAGCAATTCACATTTTAAGTATTGAATTGTGTATTTGAATTTGCAACGTTTTAATTACCATTTAATTGTTTTTATTACAAGAAAGTAGGTCTTATATCCCTTTATAGCAAAGCCTTTATCTAACAACCATTAAACCCATAGATATATTAGGACTTTTGAGTGTGGGATAATCAAACTTCTAACGCTGACATCTATGTGGTGGATACAGTTGTAAAAATAATAGTATAATTTTCAAGCACAACCGTAAAATAGTAGAAAAATACATAATCAAAGTTTTGTTTGTGAAGTTTCAATCTACGTTTTAACTTTACCTAATATATGTTACTTTATATAGTTTGATATGTGAATTGTAAACAAAAATGTCGTTGTAGTATAGTGGTAAGTATTCCCGCCTGTCACGCGGGTGACCCGGGTTCGATCCCCGGCAACGGCGTCTATTCTTTTAATTTGTTTTGCCGGTAGCTAAACGTTGTCGTTCTATGCCCATTCAACCGTCTTGCCGTTTCCTTCGGTTGAGACGGCAAGCAATCCATCTCTCGCCGCAATTAGAATAATAACTACGAGCATGTGCATATGACGTATAGATTACGACTTTTTGTCTTAATCTAATTTAATTAGTCACTTGGTCAACCTTTTTTTTTCAAGATTCAATCGACTGAAGACAATTAATTACTTCTTCTTCTTTATCTTAAAAAGATTAAATTTTTCGAGTTTCAAGATTCGATCTATCACTTTCCCATGGCTAGAGAAAACCCATTGATGAGTTTCTCCTTCAGTTTCAGATACCTCTGTCACTTTGCTCTCCTTCTCTCTCTTTTCTCATTCGTCTCTTTTCTCTTCAGACACAACACATCACTCTGTTCTTGTCCTTTCGACCACAACCCTAATGCTCACACATTCGATGATCATGATCATCACCATACCAACGAAACCATTGATCTTCTTCGGTTCTCTTCAGCTTGGAACCACCTCACATTCCCGTCTAAACCTAAGAAGACTCTCAAGATCGCTGTGGTGGTTAAAAAATGGCCAAAGAGATCGCAAGCTGGTGGACTTGAGAGACACGCGCTTACGCTACACCTAGCTCTAGCCAAACGTGGCCACGACGTTCATGTTTTCACCGCTGCTTCTCCGTCGTTCCCTGAATACCAACTGAAAAATCTACTGTTTCATCTCTCTAAGCCCACCGCTGCTGGATATCTCGATCAAGCTTCCGTCTCGCAACAGCTTCAGGTAAACACAAGGAATTGAAAATATGTGTTTTCTCTAATTTGCGTTTGATAGTGCAAATGCGAAAGTTTTATCATTCATACATTAATACATACACTTTGCCTACAAATGGCGATATACTTGCGTCTATTGCATATTCAACTTGGAACTAGTCAAATATGTTACTATCACACTTAAAAAATTTGTTTGTATCAAACCCCTTCATCTTCATATTCAAGAAAATAAAAAAATTGATCAAAATCTAGCTGAAATTTAAAATTTGTATAGCTAGTGGACCTACTGGTTAATACTTAATTGTCAGTAGTAACTATTACCTTGTTCCCAAGATAAACAGTGTTTGACATTTTTCTATAAGCAAATTTAAGTATTTTTACAAAAAATGTTAATTCTAAAAATTGTGTTTATAATTAACATATTTTGCAAAAGAGTGGAGTAGCTTGTTACTATATTTTAGTCAACCGCTGACCAAATGACTTAATATTTTTTTTTTGTCAGTAGTAAATCATTAGTCAATAGTTTAAGATGATTTTATACCGTAACACGCAGACACAGAACGCGAGTGGAAGACCATTTGACGTGATTCACACGGAGAGCGTAGGGCTTCTCCACACAAGAGCCAAGAATCTCCCAAACGTGGTCGCGTCATGGCATGGAATCGCTTACGAGACTTTTCACTCCGACATCATCCAAGAACTCCTCCGTCAAGCAGACATCGCCGCCGCCGCTGCTTCCGGAACCGAAGAAGAACATCCACCGCCTTCCTCTCCGGCTCTGACGGAGCGAGCGAAACGAGTCGTCGAAGAAGTCAAATTCTTCCAACGTTACGCTCACCACGTGGCAACTAGCGATCACTGCGGTGACGTACTCAAGAGGATCTACATGATCCCCGAGGAACGCGTACACATCATCTTAAACGGCGTTGACGAGAGCGTTTTCAAACCTGACGTTACGAAACGCGAGAGCTTCAGAGAGAAATTTGGCGTTAGAAGCGGCGGCAAGAACAAAAAAGATCCTTTGGTTCTTGGAATTGCTGGGAGGTTAGTGAGAGATAAAGGTCATCCTTTGATGTTCTCAGCTTTAAAACGTGTGTTTGAAGAAAACAAGAAGGCACGTGAAAACGTTGTCGTTTTAGTAGCTGGAGATGGTCCATGGGGAAGCAGATATAGTGAGCTCGGGTCTAATGTGATCGTTCTTGGACCATTGGATCAAGAAAAGCTAGCGGGATTCTATAACGCGATCGATGTGTTTGTGAACCCGACGCTTCGAGCTCAAGGGCTAGACCACACTCTCTTGGAAGCCATGGTTTCAGGGAAACCGGTCCTAGCCACGAAGCTAGCAAGCATCACTGGGTCAGTAGTCGTCGGTCCACATTTGGGATATACTTTCTCACCGAACGTTGAGTCTCTCGTGGAGGCGATTTCACGGGTTGTTAGCGACGGAACAGAGGAATTGCAGAGGAAAGGCAAGGAAGCGCGTGAACGATCCTTGAGGCTTTTCACGGCGTCTAAAATGGCTGATGCGTATGAAAGGTTTTTTCTTTGCATTTCTGATAAGAGCTTTTGTACAATACAAGCTTAAAACACTGATATAGTTAAAACTAATCAAGGGTTTGCATTGTTTGGTTTCATGTCTAGTTAGTTTCATAAAGTTTATGTGTTTGGTAGAACGCTTATGATTTTATCATTTTGAAGGACATGAGACAGACAAAAAGCAGAGTAGATACTGATACAGTTGATTAGAAAAAGTACGTACTAGACAAATTTTATTAGGAGATTTCTTTGATATTATTATTTAATCTTTGAAATCTCCTAAATAACTTTTGTTTTTACTGCATAAACTTATATTATACAAAGTCTTGGTTCAGTAGATATTAGTACTTGGCTTGAGCTTCATGGGTTTCTGGAGAGATTTACAAAGAAACTACGCGAAGTGGTTCTTTAGTAATAAAGGGAACCTTGCCACCAGTTTCCTCTTGAAACATCTGGTGAGTTCTGTCCATTAGCATCGTCTTCTCCGTTTCTTCTACGCTCATTTTTAGCCTGAGAGATGTTTAATTCTAATCAGTAAAGTCCTCTGTTTTTTTTTGGAAGTGATTAGTAAAATATACTTTAAGTTAAGAAAACTTACTGCAGGGTAAGTTTGGTTGGTGGTGGATCGAGAGTATACGTCTTGACCACCGTAGTAAAGAGAAGAGCTTAGATGACATGGCTCAACTCTATCTTCTCCAGTTGAAGATTCTCTACGTTGAGCTGTGTTATAAAAGTATTTTGATTAGAAAAACAGAGTCATTTCTTGATTCAAGAAAATAAAAGTATTTTGAGACGACCGAAGTGACTAAAGAAGAAGAAGGAAGTTGCATAAAGATTGTTTTTTCTCACTGACCTTGTGAGCCATGTTTGGAACTTGAACCATCTCTAGCAACACCCTGAGAAGTCATATCAAGAAACCAACGATATAATCCCCAAGAATCAATCAGATCACTTAGGTAACAAAATTTGAAGAAAATGAATGTAAGAAAACCTTGGATGGATGAGGGAAAATGGAGGAGAAGATGCCAGAGGAAGAAGATGGCGGTGAAGGATCTTTGGAGCCGAAGAGTTCGGCGGTGAAAGAGGAAGAAGTTGATGATCCGGCTCGTCCTTTACCCTCCATTGAATAACTTTTAAAACTCACACTCTAATCTGTAAGGGACTTGGAAGGAAGAAGTAGGTAAGTTGTCTAAGTTGTGTGTAATTACAATAAGATCTCGATGGGGCTATATATATACATATCCTACAAGGGATGATGTTGTGGAGATAGTGGAGCCATCATCATCATCATCATCCCTCAAGGAAAAGATGTTTATTATGGGTATGTTCTCTCTTCTTGATGCTGAAAAGACTATTGCTACTTTTCCCATTTAAAAAAACAAAATCTCAGTTATATTTATTTTATTTTCATTGTTAGAGAAATTTAGAAGCTTCGCTATCGTTATTCTTTGCCATTTCTATTGGTTAGTGTTTATTTGTTTTTTGAACTTTGTAACTATTTATTTCAGTTTTTGTTTGCCTCTATATTTTCTTGGTAGTGAAACCTAAAGATAAATTTGGATTCTTTCTCTATATTTATTTTATATTCATTGTTAGAGAAATTTAGAAGCTTCGCTATCGTTTTTTCTTTGCCATTTCTGTTGGTTAGTGTTTATTTGTTTTTTGAACTTTGTAACTATTTATTTCAGTTTTTGTTTGCCTCTATATTTTTTTGGTAGTGAAACCTAAAGACAATTTGGATTCTTTCTCTATTCCGGATAGAGACACAAACAGTGAGATTCTTGAAAGGCTTCAATGTTCAATGTCTCTCTTAACATAACCAAAAAAGATATCCTTAGAGGATAAGTCCGGCGTCGGATCTCAAGTCGGACCAATGAGAAGTTGCCACGTGTTATTCCGAGGATAAGTTGCCGACCTTTCTTGATCACATAGAGCCAAAGTGGAAAAGAGAACCGAAGAAGAACTTGGAGCTTCTTTTTAAATCGCACGCATGTTCATATGATATCCATATTTTAGAGCTAATATTGTTTCCTTTATTTTTTCTAATTGATAAATAAAGTAAAATGCCAAAACTAATATACTATTATATTGGTTAAATAATAATATAACTTCATATCCATAATTATTTTTTTACAAGAAAAGAACATTTGATCAAAGACGAGAAGATGAGGTCCACAAAAATTCTCCACTTGCTTAAGTCTATTCCTTTTCTTCCTCTTTATCTTCAAGACTCACACTCATACATCAATCATTAATTCTACAAAAAAATATAATGAAAAAATATCTTAAAACCTTTTTAACAATAAAAGTGGATTATTAATGTAATTTGTTTTAGTTTCATCACTTCATGCATATTAAATTTTAGTGAGCGTCTTTTGTAGATCAACCCAAATTAGATTAAGGCCTATAACTATAAGTGTCAGTTTCAATAAGCATATCATATATAATCTTAAGTTGATTCGGATAAACCAAAATGTCATAGCTTAAAACCGCAAAAAAAAAAAAAAAAAAACATACTACACTATAAACTATACAAGTTTTGAATTACTTCAGTTGATTATAATCTATAACATATTCTAATTAGTATTACACGATAATAACATCAAAATTAGAAGTATGTGACAGAAATGGGAAAACTAGTGTGAAAGCTTGGTGTTATTTTCTTCTTTGAAAAAAAAAAATATTTTGAGAAAGAACTGGATGTCTTACTCGCAAAGTATCACGTGATGATGATACACGTTCTTTACACGTTGTTCGGAAGAGATATTCGATCCGGGGGATAAAACTCAAAAAACTATATCTCATCATATAATATATTAAATTGGAGACCAAAAATACTAGCTGCCTTGACAAATTCGGTACATACAATATGGTCCCTTCGCGTATATTTCAAAAGCACTCATAAAAATTATGGAAATTTATGCATGTATCTACTCCAATATACACATAAACATGCAATGTCTGAGAACTGTTGTCCATTTTAGATAAGAGATCGATTCTCATGTGAGAGATTCTTCTCATTGGTCCCTATTTTACTTCGGAACAGAAGTCAATAACATATATTGTATATGTCAGTATTTGTATCAGTGTATGTATTATGTTATTATGTATCATGTGTATGTGGATATATGTATGTAATGTATGATGGTCTCTATGTGTGTTTTTTTTTTTTGTCGACGTATATATGTTATGTACTTGTGTGTAAAGTACAACAATATACGCCTTTTGTTTTGAATTTTTTGAAATGTTTTCCAGGGAGAAAAGTCAATAAAAAGCATAAAAGTTACCCATTACAAATTCGGTTTACAAAAATTAAATAACTAATTTCTGCTTAATACAGATTATACATTAATTAGATAGTATATTTCAAAAACATAAATATATATATATTAAAACTTGACGTCTCCACAAAAAAGCAAAAATTGACATGTTGAACACATTTTTATACATTTGAAAAAAATATTCGATCCAAATATTTGGATAATTGGATCAATGGAAGATACTATACTTTGATGCTTGACTGGGATTAGGATCGGATTACACAATAAGCGTTAGGGATACGTTCTTGATATAGTTAGTACTATTTAGTTAAGAACTCTCGAAGAAGAAAGGAATGTTATCTTTTGTTTTGGTAAACAAAGGAATGATATCTTAGTGAATAGATTGGAAAATATTCTCTTACCTTTTTAATATGCAGATTTTGTTTGAAAACTTTGTTATCTAGATTAGGTTGCCAATTTTTAAACATGTTTATTTCCTTTTATGCTGAGAACAAGAATTTGTCAAAATACTTTTTGCCTTGCTAGCATCTTCTTTAATTTTGAGTTTTTTATATGGTGTTTTGACCATTAGTTATTGAGAAAACTACCTATAGAATGCCACTAGTGTTTGTTGTCAACTTCGGATTATAGTTTGGAAGTTAGGAACTGAGATTTTCCCAAATACATAAAGATGAGTTTCAATATGATTAAACAAACAGGGGAAAAAAAAAAGCGTGAGCGGCAGGATTCGAACCTGCGCGGGCAAAGCCCACATGATTTCTAGTCATGCCCGATAACCACTCCGGCACGCCCACGAAGACATTGTTTGTAAGCTCATTTGACACTAAGACTAGTTAAATTTAGTAGCAAATTTCATAACGTAAATTGACAAAGAAAGGCCCTTCAAAATTGGAGAGGCCAGAAGAAGACCTGATCACTTGTAACTTCCGTGAGAAGAATCAAAGAATGTGGTCCACTTCTGACCATTCTGACAATTATGAAGCATCGGAACAAAAGGAATATATATATATATACAAGAAAACTCATAACAAGTCTTCTTGTGATGTAACAGTTACCATAGCCTCATTCTGAATCTTGATTGGATCAAAGTCAAAGACTTCCCCACATTTTGATATTCTTCCCAGAGCTGCACAATCACACAAGTTCACAACATGGAAAGAACTTCAAATCTTGAACGTTAGCATCTGTGAAAGAAGATCTCCTTATAAGCATTTTTTGACTCTGTTTTTGAGACTTCGGTATAAGTTTGGGAATCTGACATGCAAAACCACTTGCATTCTCCGAAGTCAACCCTTATAAACCGATACTGTGATCTATATCTCAAAATTCTCGGAAACAAACACCTTGAATCACACGAAATCTACCTAGGTGAGGATACAGATGAATAATCATAATATTGTTGAATAGATATGAATTCTGGTTTGTTTCGTGATTCTGCGGCGCTCTTGAGACAGACAAAAGAGAAACTCAATATATAAGTTCAAAACTCATTAACTATGGTTGTCAATCCACAGTTTATACATCTCTTTTTATTATTCGCAAATTGACCTAAATCCAAAAACTAGTCCACTTTTGACCTAGTTTCCTTTCTTTTTTTTTAAAGAGGATTCTGTAAAATTTGGATGATTTTATAAATGTATATGTATGATTAGTACAAAAAAATCAAAGGTGAAGGTCACAAGGGAGCCAAATGTTGTTGAGTATTGAGTCTCCAGTCAATGACACTGTCCACGTCCATGTCCTTGTGGAGTATTAGCTTCCGGTTCGGGAATACCGAAACAACTTTGGGCATCGCTATAATTCAATATTTCAAGTAGAGAGGAATCAAAAAAAAAAAAAAAGGAATAACCATTACTTATATAATCACATATTAAAACTTGTACTCTAAAGACTGGTACATCCTTTTCAATTTTTAGGGTAATCAACTACGTTCTGTAAAACGAAATCAAAATTATTTTAGAACATAGGCTTATATATATGTGGGTGAATCCTATTTTTGATATCGGAAGTTTTAAAAACCAAAAAAAATTTTTACCTGAAAGCTTCTTGCTTTCCTCCTCGGTTAGCAAAGCGGCGAATCCATCAAGGACCCACCCGAAGTTATTGACAATTAGGCTCGGCGAGTAACTGATTAATAAAATATACACATCAAGCAATTAGATTTTATAAAGCAGAAACACTGTGATGCGTAGTATCTTTAAATTGGTGAATATATATATAGTCATTATTTGGTAAGTATCTAGGGCCGGTTCAAATAAATGAGAGACCCTGGAACCCGGGATATAGATATCAAATAGTTGTTGAACCTTTTTCCGAGGGCACTCTGAAGCAATGAGTAATGGTGACGTCTAACAGTGGCGTAGTCGCTGTTTGGCGGCAATGCTCCCATGTAAACGATGTAGACCTGCATAATATTACCCACACATAATTACCATTTAAGATGTTATGTTATAAATCATGTGGGATCCCGTCCATACCTTTCTTCCACCTTGAATGGTTTGCGAGGAGGTAACCATCAAGAACATAAACAAACACAAGAATACCCCAAACTTATTCATTTTTTTTCTTTTTTTTTTTTGTCTTTAAAGAGAAGTTTGTTATTTTTGTGTTTGGTAAAGATATACAAAGGGAGTGGTTTTATATAGAAGAAACAAAACGTAACCAACAGCGAGTCTTTCATATATTGGCGTTTACTTAATGAATGTAATTAATAACCAGCAGAGAGTCTTTCTTATATTTATATATAATCAATAATTAAGCCTTCATAACGTATTATATATACTCAATATACAAAATACATGCACAGTTTTAGTTGAGAAACTATGATACTAAAAATTTAAGTTATAAGTAAATTATTTATCTCCATTTGCATCGCTTTCCTAAAACCATAATGTTTTATCTTGTACATTTATCTTATCATCAATAAGAAGCTGAAACATCATAGAGCAATACAATAACTAAAACATAAAAGGAAGAAAAGTTACAACGAGGAGGATAAAGATTTATTTGCGATGACGATGGTGAATTGATTATGACTCATCAACAACCATTTCGTAAACAACAATGGGATTTCTCACAACCATTTAGGACCAGTCTGTTTGTAAGTTTATTACAGTGTTAATCGTTGAGTACAGTGACGGTCCTTTTCATGATTACGGGGCCCTCTTAAGAAAGAGATAAGAGAAATTCAATAAGTTGCAAAATCTCTTTTTTTTTTTTTTGGTAGGCAGTTTCAAATCTCATTAATTACGGTTATTAAGGACTAAAAGCAAGAAGACCATTGGAGGTTTCTCACAAGGAAATTTTCACTTAAAAATAAAATATAATATAATATAATAACTTTTTATTATGAGAATTTTTTATGAGAACGATTTTCATTTAAGAATCTTTAGAAACTTTCCTTTTGTTTTGAAAATTTTTTATTTTATATTTTATTAATTATTTTGTTAGTGAGAAACTTGGTGATGATCTAACCAATGCACATGATCTAAGGGCATGATTAGTAGTAGTTCTTTTAGGAGTACTCTTAATTAAAAATTAAAAAGTAATAATAAAATAATAATAAAAAAGGTAATAGATGAGTAACGCTTCTTCATATAGAATCGAAAGAACCGATTCTCTTAACAATCATCACATGTGGCAGGTTTTAATAGGCTGATTATTTTTTTAGATTTATTATTTAAATAAATAATAATATTAAACAAAAAGTAATTAAAATATATTATTTTGATAAAGGGGAAGTGTTACTGGGATAATGATGGTCTAAGTATCTAACAAAATATAATTAGATATATTTTTTTATTATTTGGTTTTTTTTTTGTTAACCATTGGACCACAACTGGCCGGCCCATTAGCCAAATTCCTATATTCGTAGGAACCGAAACTCGATTCCGGGTGTGATGGTACTTTTTACAAATGGACTTATCTCCTGCCACTGCACTAAGGTCACTTCACGTTTTTTTGTTTTCTTTTATAAGAGGATTCTGTAAAATTACGATGATATATTTCATAAATATGTATATGGTTAGTACAAAAAAACCAAAAGTGAATGGTCATAAGTGAGCCAAATGTTGTTGAGTATTGAGTCCCAAGTCAATGACACTTTCCACGTATTAGCTTCCGGTTCGAGAATACCGAAACAACATTGGGCATCGCTATAATTCAATTTCAAGTAGAGAAGGAACCAAAAACAAAAAGAATAACCATTACTTTAAAAATAACTTTTACTCTAAAGACTGATAAAGTCACATATTAAAACTTGTACTCTAAACTCTAAAGACTGACACATCCTTTTCAAATTTTAGGGTAATAAACTGCGTTCTGTAAAGTAAAAATCAAAATTATTTTGGAACATAGCCATATATATGTGGGTGAATCCTGTTTTCGATATCGCAAGTAAAAAAAAAAAAGTTTCTAAATTTTTACCTGAAAACTTCTTACTTTCCTCCTCAGTGAGCAACGCGGCGAATCCATTAAAGCTCCTCCCGTAGTGTCTGACAATTAGGCTCGGGTCGTAACTAATTAATAATATATACACATCAACTAATTAGATTTTATAAAGCAAACATATACTATGATGAGTAGTACATCTTTGAACTGGTGAATATATATATTGTAGTAATTCTCGTTCTAAACCGGGATCTAGGTATCAAATAGTTGTTGACCGAGGACACTATGAAGCAATGAGTAATGGTGACATATAACAGTGTCGTAGCCGCTGTTTGGCGGCAATGCTCCTTGGTAAACGATGTAGACCTGCATTATCCACTCGTAATTACCATTTTAAGCTGTTATGTTATAAATAAAAATTTATAACCTAGAAACAAATTACATTATAAACAATAATTTCAATATATGAAATATCCCGACTTATACCTTTCTTTCACCTTGGTTGGCTTGCGAGGAGGTAACCATCAAGAACATAAACAAACACAAGAACACCGCGAATTTATTCAATTTTTTTTTTTAGGGATAAGTTTGTTATTTTTGTGTTTGGTAAAGATATACAAAGGGAGTGGTCTTTCAGAGAAGAAACAAAACGTAACTAACAGAGAGTCTTTCATACATTGGCGTTTTCTTAATGAATGTAAATAGGTTTTCTATAATTTATATATATATAAGCCTTCATAACGTACACATATACAACATACACTGTTTTAATTGAGAAGTTATGATACTAAAATTAAAATGTATTATTTCTCCTCATTAGCATCACTTTCCCAAAACCATAACGTTTTTTGCTCTCTTTGGAGAGCCATAATGTGATAAATCCGACAAAAGTAAAACTTGACATCGATCAAGCACCTTGTACATTTCTCTCTTATCATCAATCATTAAGCAGTAAATCAACTCAAACATAAAATGAAGAAACGTTACAACGACAATAAAGATTTATTTGAGATTGACGATGGTGTGAATTAATCATGACTCATCAACAACCATTTCGTAAACAACAATGGGACTTCTCACTTTATGAGTACCGTCAAACCAAATTAGATTTGCGGACGAAGGGACTTCTGAGTCGAGGTCCCTGCCTGTAACAGTGACCGTAAAAGATTTCTTCTCGTTCACTGTCTTAAAATACAGAACACTAGGCGTGACGTTGACGCTAAGCTTAGATCCGTGACCTGCGACGACCTTTGATTTATATGTTGAGTTTGGCGTGCCGACATTGGTCAAGGTTCTGTTGAAAGTCACAGTGAAGGTGCTGGCGGATCCTGACAATTTAGCCGACATTGAAGGATAGTTAAGGTTTCTGGGTAAGATTTTGTTTTTTTTGGAGCACTTGATGTTATCACCCGAGATAAGTTTAAGGGTCTTCGAAGTGTAGTTCATGCCACAGAGGAAGGCTATGTGGTCAGCTTTGTCCAATTCATAGACAAGGCCAGGATTTATAGCGGCTATTGGGTCGACATGGCCAGCTCCATAAGAAAACTCGGTCGATGCGATGCCACGTCCCTTAGCTTTTACGGACCAAGCTGCAAAGATTAGTTAAGATAACAAAGTGTCAACAAAGGTTACTTGCGTCACAAGAAAGTAAAAAATCGCGTTCGGTTATTGCTTACCAGTTGTCATGATGGCAGATTGAATCATGGAAGGAGACCATTTAGGGTGAAACGTTTTGACATACGCAGCCACCCCTGCAACGTGCGGACAGGACATTGAAGTTCCAGAGAAAACAGAGTACTTCACATGTCTGGTGTCATCTTCGGACGGTTCACCATCAGGTGAAAATGCAGCAAGGATCTCCACTCCTGGTGCTGTTACATCCGGCTGCCAGTCATCCACCATTGTCTCTGAGACCGAAGATATAAAATAGACCGAGATCATAAATGTGTTGTATGGTTTTTACCTTGAGAATATCAACAGCGATGGTGTTTGGACCGCGAGAAGAGAAGGAGGCGATAACAGGAGATGTCTGATTGAAGATTGTTTCCGTTTTTAGAACAGCCGCTCGTGGAGAACTGAGAAAACAAACACAAATAAATTTGGAGAACCTGGAGCATATTTAAAGAGCATTGAGAAGATGATTGTTTACTCTTCGGACTCAATGTAAGAGACGAGAGACTTCATGTCTTTTGCTTTTAAACCGGAGGCAGGTAAATGGTGAGTGAATGCAACGTCTGGTCTAGGGGTTTTAGAAATGATTGCAATAGCTCCAACTGATTTAGCTATCTTGAAACCACTCGGACCATCACATACTAAGATCTTTCCCTTCACATGGCTTTTGTTTAGACACGATGGCGCGCAAAGCCTGAAAGAACAAAATTGAGCTCATTACATTGTTTAAATACTAAGTCGACACTGTCATCGTCACAATTAAGACTATGTTTTGTAGAGAGAAATTTACCCTGCGGTTTTTGCGGAACAACCAGAGGAAGCTGCAGATTTACCGTACACTAGAGGGTACTTCTTTCCTTTCATATCGAAAGCATTCACTGACTTCCCCTGTTACGGAAAAGGAACAGAGGAGCTTGGTAAAAAAAAAGTGTTACTTGTTACTTACGACAAGTGTTACTTGTTACTTACGACAAGTGTTTTGCCGTTTCCAAGAACAACTTTGGTGATAAACCCACGGTTCGTGGTGCTGGCTGCAACGGTTAAGATCCATGGCGCTACATGCGAGACTGTGTTGGGATTTGGACCGCTGTTACCCGCAGAACTTACAGTGAGAATACCTTTGTCCATAGCGTGAAAAGCTCCGATCGCGATGGGGTCATCTTCGAACATGGACGCGGATTTAAACCCAATAGAGATAGTGATGAGGTCCACACCGTCAGCAATCGCATCATCGAACGCAGCCAGTAGAGCTTCCGAGCTACACCCTGTATCGGTGCAGACTTTGTAAGCAGCGATTCTAGAGGCCGGAACGCCACCTCTTACGGTTCCATTGCCGATTCCAAAAAAACTCGTGTCCATGACAGCATTTCCAGCTGCTGTGGAAGCCGTGTGTGTACCATGGCCTGAAATGTCCCTAGGACCTTCGCTTGTGTAGTCTCTTGCCCCAATTAATTTACTGAAAAATTATATAATTAAACAGATCAACAATATGAACTCTTTATTTTGTAACTAACATATTTTACGTCAAAAGATTTATCTTTTGATTAAGAGAAAAAATAAATACTTGTTGCAAGTGAAGTTTTTCCCGCCGGAACAAACACCTTTCCATTTCTTTGGTGGAGGACCAAAGCCTTTGCCAGAAAAACTCTGAGATTCCGGCGTGATCCCACTATCGATGACTCCGATAACTGTATCACTTTCCACAGTATGGTTCCTCTTTGTATTCTTTCCTTCCTTTAACCCCATGAAGTCCCAAGACGTTGTCGTTTGGAGTTGTAACATCTTGTTTGGGAACACTGACACAACGCCCTCCATTTCTAATGAAAACACAAAAGGGCTTTTTTTTTTAATTGTTTAACCTTCAAAAATTATATTCAACATGTGTGTCAAAAAATAGTAGAATACTCACCGGCAATTCTTATACGTTCTGACTCAGTGAGCCTGGCGGCAAAACCGTTGAAACTCCTCTTGTAACTTCTCACCAAACGACCTTCTATCGAACTAGAAAATATATCACTTATTAAAACTTCACAAAAATAGTTAAAAGAAGTTGATTATATAACTAAGGTAATGGTTGTCAAAAAAAAAAAAAATATATATATATATAACTAAGGTAATATATCGCACATATATGCGGGTTATTGTTTAGTTAATTATGTTAATTAATCAGAAAATTATATATAACAAATAATTTTTGTAAATGTTACTAAATTTTTTCACACTTTTATTTGTTCAAACAATAAAAAGTAACTAACAAAAATGAGCGATAGCAAAGTAAAATGTAGAAGCAAGATAGAAACAGAAAATAAGCAAAACATAAACAAACAAATTAGATGTATGTATATTTATTACAAATAAAAGGGATTTTTGAGTGAATTATATCCTCTCTTAATATATGTATCTGAGATGCTATAATATGTTGTATTTTTTTTATATACAATTTAATTGTTTACCCCAATATAGTTAATGATGGGTATGAGAAATAAGAAAATTAATAGAAATTAAACATCTTGAGAATAAATGTCATGTTGATTTCACCAACAGTCTCGCCAATGGAAGACCACAGCCCCTCTCAGCAACCTATGATGGGAGGTTGAGAATCTGTGCATCACTTTGTAGAGTTTGTTCTCCGACTTTCTTTCAGCAATTACATCTTACATAATTTCATGGTGAGAGGTGCTTTTAACTAATAAATGTCATGTTAATTTCTGTAAGATTATTGTTACAAAAATTAACTAATTAAATCATACCTTTCTCCAGTGATCCCTTGAAGAATACTCATATGATGAGACATTGGTATATAGTCCGCTCGAGACGAAAGTGAACCCATGTAGACTACATACACCTTCATAGATTATATATCATCAACAACTCATCATCATGTATAACGGATGGTGAGGTAATAACAATTAACAAGTCGGATATACGAATTAAAATACAATACAGGAATGAAAACAGTAAAGGACAATTGTTTTTTTTTTTTTTAAACGGGTATATAGAGATCCCAATCCTTATATAACATATATATAATTTCGAAAACGATGGAACAATCAAGTTAATAATTTTGCTATATGAAACCAAAAAAAATCCTAATAAACATTTTTGTGTTATATTGATTATAAGCTAAAAACTTGATTTAAAAAAAAATATTTTGCTACTTAGTTCTTTTTTCTTTTTCTTTTGAAAAAACTTAGTTTTTTTTTTCTTTAATGCAAAAGATGTATTACTTGTTGAATAAAGTATCGAAATCGCCGAAAGGATAAGCAAAAATAAAAAAATTAGAATTAGAAGTCCGTTTAATTTTCAAAAGTAAAATAAAATTAGAAGTCCATTTAGGACTGCCTACTGAGTTAGTCACGTGTATAATGAAACACATCATCATCTTCTTCGTTTAGGATTAGGGCTTCGTTCAGCCGCTAAAGAGGATCAAGGATTCAAGGTTATTTAAGGAAATGGAACCGATGATGGCGTCTAAGATATAGAATGGCTATGACTATGAGTAGGAGTACTGAGTACCGGTGCTGAGGGGTCATATATATATAGAGAAACAAGAGATTATCATAATAAACTAATAATAGTATGCATGATCCTTCATAATTTACCTGTTTATCTTCATCTGTGGCTGCTGAGACTGAACTTAAGAACAAAACAAGGAGACACGAGAGGAGGCAAGAGGAAGCTGCTAGATTAGCCATTTTTTAATATATAATGTAGTAAAACTACTGTAACTTCTTTTTGTTTTCTATGAAGATATGTACATGCAAAGGTCTCTTTATACAGGAGATCATGCATGCACTGTGTCCAGAGTTGTCTCAAACGATTAGCAGCCCACCTTTTTTTCTAAAAAAATAAAAGTATATATTTTTTAATAAACAATACATATCTACGTGTGTATATATATATATATATATATTTGTGTCTGATCAGTGATCATCATATATATTTATAACTAGAATGAGTCCCACGCGTTGCGTGGGTTTAATAATATATAAAATATATTTTGGAGCTTAATATATTGAGATTTGTTTAGACTTTTTTTTCAAATTGATTATTTTGTATTTCATATCAGTTAGAGTAAAAATTATCTTATAACTTCTTAACAAAGTACTTGTAGCAAAATATTAGATATGTGCAATACCAAAATGTAGGAAATAATAAATTTAACAAATTGGACTACAAAAAAATTTGAGAATTTGTTAAAAATACCCTTTTTGATATACTCTTTTTCAAAAATATCCCATTTTTGGCCATTTTTATTTTTGCCCTCATTTAATTTTTAATGATCATTCTACCCGTAGATGAAAAATATTTTATTCAATAAAAAGAAAAAGATTTTTAAGCACCTTGTAAACGCTTTTACAATGTTTTTACAATGTTTTTAAAAACCTTGTAAAAGTTTTTATAAAGTTTTTAAAAAGTTTTTAAACACATTGTAAACCTTTTAAAAGCTTTTTAAAAGCATTTACAAGGTTTTTCAAAGCGCTTTAAAAGCATTTACAAGGTTTTTCAAAGCGTTTACAATGTGTTTAAAACCTTGTAAACGCTTTTAAAAGTTTTTTAAAAAGCGTTTACAATGTTTTTATAAGGTATAAATTTCAATATTTTTGGCGGGAAAATTTTTCGATTTTGGCGGGAAAATATTTTCGATTTTGATGACTGTACATTCTTGCTGTCACTCAAAAAGGGTAATTTGGTCATTTTATATATAAAGAGAGGTAGTTTTAAAAATGGTCAACATGAAAGGGTATTTTTAAAAAGGGGTATGGAAAAAGGGGTATTTTTGAGAATGCCCAAAAAAATTTGAATGTATAATTAAGTTATGTAAAGTAAAGTTTTTGTTTTGGAATATCAAATAAATTGGCAATAGTTAAGTAAGAATTTTCTTACAAAAAAAACTATAAAGGAATCTTAAAGATAAATGTTGAGATATATAAATAAATAGTAAGTAAAACTTAATATTTGTTAAACAGAAAAAAATGTCTTATATTTGTGTTCGTATGCATGATGGAGAGGTCCATTGTTGATAACATGATTATATTTATTATATTTATTAAATAAATTTGTGTTAATTTGGTTGTAGTGACTCATTTGATGGAAATATTGAAAATATTTTTATTTATTATGCAAGTTGGAAAGAGTAGCAAAGTTTTTTTTTTTTAAGGTTAGTTCTAGAAAACAGAAAAACAATTATTTATAACAAATATATTTTGTGGAGTATTAATGTTTTTAAAAAACTTCATACATTACAATAGTAACTGCTCACTCCTTAATTTCTTTAAGATCAATTGCTTTCATACACTTAAGATTTTGAATTTTTAGAATTAAATGTATTTATTATGGTTATTAATTCAAAAATTGCTCTTATAAACTTCCATGTAGCATCTCTTCTTTTAACAGGTGTCTTCTAAAAAGTAAATATATTGTTACTTTTTGTAAACTGAATTTGTTTATATAATCATACTTAAAAAGAAAATCAAAATGCATAAGTTAAAAAAAAAACTTTAAGATACAAAAGTTTTGGTTATTTCTTCATATTTAAAGTTAAAGATAAATATCAAATTAGATAACGCTAACATAATTTAAAGATATTAAGATAATAATAATTTTCCTTTGAAACACATTTTTCTAGATTTTTTTTTGTTTTTTTCTTGATCATTTCAAGTGAAAAAAAAATCATATTATGGTAAATATTAAACCAGTAATATATTTTGCTGAGTCGAATTCTCGTGGAATTGAAAAGATAAAGAGGAAGGGTGGGGAAGAGAAAACAGCGAAGAGGAAGAGAAGTCGGAACTTAGAGATTCTGTCGGTTTTTCTTTGAGAATTCGTCAAAATTATGTGGTCCATTAACCATTTACAGCCCATTACTAATTGGCTTAAACATAAGATAAAATATTTAGAAAATAAAACCAATGTTCAAAGGTGCCACGTGGCAGATAGATAGAGCTTCTTAGAGGGTGTAACCCTACTTTATTATATTATTAGATATAATTCTATTACACATGATAATTAAATAATCGGATCTAAGTATACATAGCATATGTAATTATGATGAATAATTCCAGAACATGAAGCTCTCCCATTAACAATCGGATTTCTCATTAACGAATTTTACATCGTCAAAAAAAAAGAAAAAAAAAAAAAAAAGAATTTTACATGCGTCATACCAACTATGAACAATCGGTAACACTTGAAACTACGATATACGATTTTTCATGTATTATTTTGGAACTTTCGAATAATTTTACCCTATTAATGTGCAAAAAAATGTAATCCAACCCCATATCTGCTGTTATGTGCATATTAAAATAAGACCTATTTGTATGTATTTATATATAAAAAATATAAGTTTTAAACTTTTAATATATGTATATTTTTTTAAAAGGTTAAATTATATGCCCAATTAATATAAATACTGGAATTTTTATGATTTTTTTTAATGGAGATTCTGTTTGACCTCTCTCCACTTATATATGCTAAAAATCTCACCGTGAAAAATTAGTAAAATTTTATTTTCTCTAATTTTGTGTCCTTAATTGTTTAATAAAAAAAATTACCATAATTTTAGTGATGTTTTTAATCTAATTTTAGCCTAACACAATAAATGATTTATATCTTAAAATCGTTTTGAATAGGTACATCCGGTCACAAGGATTTGGTATTTGGTAAACGTGGGAATCCGATTTATACAATTTTTTAAAAGTTAGTGGTGATTTATTGGGCTCCTTTTATGGAGTATTTGATTATTATATATAGGGAGTACTTTAAAGTCGATTAGATGCTTATTCCTCCTTTTATATATTTTAGTTGTCCATGCATGAAACAACGTCGAACAATAGTATTGTAAATTAAAGAGAAAATTGTTATAAATTCGCTAAGAAATTTGTACCACAATTGTTAAAAATAGTATTGCGGGTTTCTGGATTTTCCCTATATTGGTGAATGGACCGATGGACGTTACATATGGTCCACATGAAAGTTATAGCCACTCAATGTATTCAAACCTTCTTATTCTTTAAGACTGCTTGATTGTTACGTATTTTAGCGTGATATGTCGACAATCCAGGTTAACCAAGGATAGAGTCAACGACAACCATATCCAAAACCAAAACGTAGGTACAATCTGTTTTCTTTGAAGCTTACCAGAATTCCATAACGTAATTACTATTTGGTCACCATGTTTTTTTTTTTTTTTTTTTTTGCCAATTTTGATTCTCAATTAGTTGTCTACCAACCAATACTCAAATCCACAAGGAGGTACCTTTTGCAACAGCCCAACGGGATAGTGACACAAACAGTAAGATTCTTGGAAGAGCACTGAGTACTTGAACGTTCGCCACCGGATCTCCGGTCATTTAACATATAGGTTGCCAGAGTATAAGTTGATGACCTTTCTTGGTCACGTAGAGCTAAAGTGAAGAAGTTAAGCTTCTTTAAATCGGATCCCTGTTCTAGATCTGAAATAGTTAATTAGCCTTTAGTTTTTTCAACTGATCAAAAAAGTAATATGCCAAAATAAGTATACTATTATATTGGTTAGTTAAAAAATATATGACTTTATATCTGAAATAGTTTCCCTTTATTTTTTTTAATTGGTAAAAAAGTAATATGCCAAACTAAATATACTATAATATTGGTTAAATAATAGTATATGACTTTATATCTGTAATTAATTATTTTTTAAGAAAATAACTTTTGATCAGAGAGGAGAAGATGAGGTCCACACTCCCAACTTGCTGAAGTATACTGATTCTAGATCACAAATCAATAATTTTTCAAAAAAAAAAAAAAAATCAATAATGTTTCAACTTTAGATTTAAAACCAAATAAAAAAAATCAGAAAATATAGGAAAAAATAATTTTCAAATTTTAACAATCAAAATATAATGTTAATGTTTCTTTTTTTCTAAAAAAAAATCTTAATTAAAATTTAGCGAACGTGTTAGGTAGATTAGCCCAAATTAAAAAGCCTATATGACAGAACGAAACGTAAATGTCAAAAACAAACAAAATCGTAAAAAAAAAAAAAAAAAAAAAAAAAAAAAAAAATAGAAACTAAACATTGTGAAAGAACACGTGAAACCACGTTTTACGATTTACAAACTTTTTGGAAAAAAGGTAAACATAGTTTACAAACTTTACAGGTTGGGAAGATAGAGATTCCATTCGGAGGAATAAAACTCAAAACTATATTTCATGCTGCATATATTTTTCCAAACTATTGGAGCTGCATATATTTCAAAAACATCACAATATATATATAACTAAAATTGGCTATTTTGCATCTTATCCTTATAATATAAGCATGTAATGACTAAGAATTGTTGTTCATTTTAGATAGGAGATAGATTCTCTTACGTTTGCAATTGCATTTGGTTTTCCAGAATTTCTTGTCTCCAACTTTGAGGTTGCTTACACTATATTTAGACTTGTTATATGTTGATTACACCCTTGGGCTTGTATTACATATAATTTACTAGTAATTATCACAAAGGAGTTTAGATATATGATGACAACTAATTAAGCCTGCCTCATTTAGCTCATAGCATAAACAACTATGGGGCTTCTTACATGATGAGTGCCATCAAACCAAATTAGATTTGCAGACACAGGGTGTTTTGTTCCGATACTATCGCCTGAAATTGTCACCATGAAAGACTTCTTCTCATTCATCGACTTCATAGACAAAACAGGCGGCAAAACTTTGATGCGGAGTTTAGAACCACGACTTGTGACTACCTTTGCTTTGTACGTAGAGTTTTGCCTACCAACGTTAGTGACAGTTCTATGGAAAGTTACGTTGAAGGGTTGTGTTCCGGATACTTTGGCTGACATTGTAGGGTAGTTCAGGTTTCTTGATAATGTCTTGGAAAGTTTTTTCGTGCAAGTGATGTTGTCTCCAGAGATGATTTGTAAGTCCTCAATCGTGTAGTTTAAACCACAGAGAAAAGCGATGTGGTCTGCTTTGGTCAATTTATAGACGAGTCCAGGATAAATAGCAGCTGTTGGGTTCACATGGCCAGATCCATAAGCAAACTCAGTTGACACAAAGCCACGACCAGAAGCATTCATTGGCCAAGCTGCAAAATTTGGAGATCATCTATGGGTATCTTGCAAGACAAGTTAGTTTGTTTTTCTTAGTAGATGCTTCAATCTAAGTTTTTCTTTACCTGTTGTCATGATGGCAGATTGGATCATGGAAGGAGACCATTTAGGATGAAACGTCTTGACGTAGGCCGCCACGCCTGCAACGTGTGGACAAGCCATTGAAGTTCCAGACATGACAGAGAATTTCACATGTCTAGTGTCAAGCTCGCTTTCAGTTGGTGAACTGTCAGGTGAATAGGCAGCAAGTATCTCCACTCCTGGTGCGGTTATATCCGGCTGCATTTTCAACCCAGTATTTTTCTCTCAGAGCTAGAAACCAAAGAGACTAATAAAAAGCACTAATTAATATCACTATACCTTCAGAATATCTGAAACGATGGTGCTTGGACCACGAGAAGAGAATGAAACAACGAGTGGAGCTGCTTGATTAGAGATTTGCTCACTTTTAAGAATAGTCGCTTTTGGATGTCTGCATACACACACACACACATCAACACACAAACACCAATAAAGATGGAGAATAATATGATGAAGTATGCAGCATATTTTACATATACATATACAGAGAAAATATCATTACTTTGTGGAATTAATGTAAGAGAGGAGAGATTTGTAGTCATCACTGGATAAAAAAGAGACCGGAAAAGAGCGAATAAAGGCGTGGTCTGGTTCAGAATTCTTAACAATCGATCCAACAGCTCCCAGTTTTTGAGCTTCTATTGGACCTTCCCTAGAATCACACAACACAATCTTCCCTTTCACGAGTTTTCCATCTAGACACTTTGGTTTACATAACCTGAAGAAGAAAATATAATCTCATCTTAGATTCATAATGTAAAAAAAAAAAAAAAAAAAAAAAAAATCTTGGGTAGGAAGTCACACCTAGCCTTATCTAGGCTACATGTACTCAAAGCAGCAGATTCTCCGTAAACCAGAGGATACTGGGTCCCATTCAGATCATACGTATTCACTGATCTCCCCTGTTTCATAAAAACAAAAGAGTCAAACTAGTTTAAAAAGACAAAGATGGATAAGGGTATTGTAGTGATACTGATAAGAATGTTTCTTGATAACGCACAACAAGTATCTTGCCGTCTCTAAGAACAACTTTAGCCAAAAACGCACGGTTAGTTATGCTAGCTGCAACGCTAAACACCCAAGGTGCAGTGCTCGTGATCGTGCTGATTTTTGGACCGTCGTTACCCGCTGAATTCACAGTGAGAATCCCATGAGCCATAGCGTGAAATCCCCCGATCGCAATCGGATCTTGCATGAACGTTGGAATATTATCAAGCACGATGGAGATTGTTATAACATCCACACCGTCAGCGATTGCGTCGTCAAACGCAGACAACATTGCTTCTCCGTCGCAACCTTTATCATCGCAGACTCTGTAAACAGCGATTCGAGCGGCTGGAACGCCACCCCTCGCGGTTCCGTTTCCAAGTCCGTAGAAGTTTGTGTTTGCGACAGCGTTTCCGGCAGCCGTTGACGCCGTGTGTGTGCCGTGTCCATCGTAGTCTCTCGCTGATCTATTTGCTTTAGATTCGGACATGTAGTCTCTTGCCCCAATGATCTTGCTGCAAAAAGCAGAGAAATTGCGGTTACACGAGATTAAAGATGCAATTAAGTTGTTCCCTCAACTCCTAAGTTAGGGTTAAGGTGTATGTTTAACACTTGTTGCAGGTGAAGTTTTTGCCGCCAGCACAAGTTCCTTTCCATTTCTTGGGAGGAGGACCAAAGCCTTGGTCGGAAAAGCTATCAGATTCAGGATAGATTCCACTGTCGATGACTCCGATAATGGTATCACTCTCAATGCTAGGGTTTCGCCTAGTCTTTCTGCCTTCTTTAAGACCCATGAAGTTCCAAGAAGACGTTGTTTGGAGTTTCAGTTTTCTGTTTGGGAACACCGACACAACTCTTTCCATTCCTAAGAATTAATATTACATAACATTACACAACATGGAAAAAGCACAACAAAAAAACGTGGACAGTCACAAAGTTTTTTTCTTTTTCTTTTTCTATTAAATATTTTTCGGTATTCTTTTAGAGATTATTAATCAGCCTGAAAACTCGATATACATATATGAAACTCACCGGCTAATTTGTTTCGTTCGGATTCAGTGAGTCTGGCTGCAAACCCATTGAAACTCCTTTTGTAGCTTCTCACCAAGCGGTTCTCGATCGAACTGAAATATAATTAAAAACCATGAGGATTTAACTCTATCCAGATTACCAAACAGCTATCTCTATCTCTATAATTAAGACGTGAAAAATAAATTAATAAGACCTCTCTCCGGTGACTTCTTGAAGAATACTCATGTGATCGGACATTGGTGTGTAATCCTCTCGAGACGGAAGTGCTCCCAAGTATACGATATATACCTTTATTGATTATTATCATGTACGATAGAACATGATATTGGACTCATAGTGACAAATAATTAGAGGATCATAATAATAATTATATTGTAATGATTTGTTTTTAAAACAAATATTAATATACCTGTTGATCTTCATGATCATCCTCTGCGGAGACTGGCCTCAGAAACAAGACGAGGAGACTTGAGAAGAGGCAAAAGAATACTTTTCTTTTCGCCATTTCAACTAGACTAAATTAAAGGCTCTCTAATACTGTATTTTTCTTTTTGTATGAAGTTTTTGTGGGACATGAATATATACATAGAATTTGAGATTTGGCAGGGGGTTAATTAGTCAATAAATCTCCTATGATTGTATTAATTAATAGTCCAATATCTCAATAGAAAATAAATCATATTGTATTAATTTAGTTTACTAATTGTGGAAGCACATAATTCAGGGATTGACCTAAGATTAATTAATAGTTTAATACTTACTCTGTTTCTTAATAAGAATCATTTTAACACTTTCTTCAAATATCTCTTATACGCTTGAAATATAAATTGATTTTTGATATTTTCAATGAATATGAGGTTTATGTTGGAAATTTATGCTTAATTTTACATTAAATAAAAAATAATACTTATTTTGGAAACAAAAAAATAATGATAGAATGACATTATTTGTGAAACAGAGTGAGTACTATATACTCCATCGTTTTTTTAAAAATATATTGCAAATTGATGGAAACCGTTTTATTTGAAATTTTATTGTGGTACCGTGCAGGAAAAATCATCTGTCCTGATATCGTAATGTTAAGGTAATTCAATATTAAAAAATATAGTAATTAAGGTAACTAACCAATATATACATCTCATCCATTAGGTTTCCATCACTATAATATAATTAATTACTCCCTTAGTTGTTTACAATAATATAATGGAAATTAAACAAAATTAAACTTGTACACAAAAATAACCATAATGACAAAGAATAAGTGAATAACACTCACGCTTGTGCACATGCATGTATTTTGAAAGTACGCCACATCGGCTGTGAGAGAAATGAAGATCAGAAAGACTAACTATAAATAAAGTAGCTTATGTTCGAGTTGTTTAGTGGCTTCAAGATTAAGAATTAATTATATTGAGGCCCGTTTTGGCCAGTACAGTATTTTTTTCACTAGCTAAAAACATCAGTCAAATATCTGATTTTAGTCGTTTAAGCGGACAAAAATTGAATATCGACTAGTATCAGCGATTTAATCAAAATCACTACAGGTATGCTCCGATCAGCGCATAGGCTAAGCACACGGTTTTTAGAATAAGTGGTAAAACTGTTCGTATTATTCCAATGTGGCTGAAAAGATTTGATTCGCTAGCGATTGAAATATATCACTAGTGGCGATTGAAAGTAAGTATGATGTCGATTTTCCAACTATCCTTTTTGAACAGCAAAGAGTCAAAGGAAAACTAACTACACGTTTAACATTTGAATCGACCAAATTAAGGACACTTGCAGAAATAACGTCTTTATACATTGGCCTTTAATAAAGAACTTTCTTGTACAAAACACAGTGCAGCCTCTGTCCCCTCCGTGTTCACACGGATTGAATTTGAAAATTTTGCAAATATGCTAGTGTCTTTCATGGCTCATTTCAGGATCTATTTCATAATTATAATCAATTTGTATATTCATGAAAAGGATGAAATATGCTAGTAATTAACTAAAGAGTGAATTAAGACAACCATAAGCATAAAGCCAATACCGGGAAGGCTAGCTAATGTTGCATGGCAATGAACGTAAGATATAAAGAGAAGAGAGAATATACGCCACTAAAATATTTTTGGTGATAGTCATTTTCTGATATTATTTGAAGATGTTTTTCTCAACGGATAATTTTGATTAGGACGATTATACATAAGTTTTTTGGTCAAAGATGAATAGGACGAGAATCGTCCAATTATTTCTTTGACCAAAATAATTTTCTTACCCAAATTCTGTTTGAACTCTAATTAGTGATATGTTAACAACTTCAATTTGAAACCGATTTTAGAGATTCTAATTAATGGTTGTATGTGTAGCTGAAATTAAATTATAAATATAAGTTTAATTGACATAGTTTATACATAAGTGATATGCCATATGTTTCACATAGTTGAATGAATGTCATATCATGCACATTTTAAAATATGAACAAAATGACTTTTAAAATTTAAATTAGATTTTTAATTAATTCATCTTCTATTCACAGTGAACAAAATTAAAATTAAAATAACTAACATTTAATTAGTATTTAGTATTATATTGAATATGGGCCATATTTATATTGTAAACAATTTTAGTATAGGGATAATGTGGCAAAATGATAACGCAAGATGTTTACAATCATTCTTGTTATTCTTCATTTAATATTTTCATTACCTTGTTATATGTTGTTGTTCTTTGCTTTGTTTCTTGTTTAAGTAACTTCAGTTAAGTTCACCAAACACACACAAGTAAATTTGAACACTGGCTCGTTTGAATGTCACACTGAACTCGTTATAATCTCTCTTGAGCAAATTTATTTTCTTTCTCCGAGGCATTCAAACGAGCCAGTGTTCAAATTAACTTGTGTATGTTTGGTGAACTTAACTGAAGTTACTAAAACAAGAAACAAAGCAAAGAACAACAACATATAACAAGGTAATGAAAATATTAAATGAAGAATAACAAGAATGATAATGAATTTTACAATGTATGATGATGACGGTAGAAAAATATGAACTAAATTGCCCTCATCAGTAAGCACCATATGTATACACAACAATGGGGCTTCTCACATTATGTATCCCATCAGACCAGATAAGATTTGCAGATGAAGGCAGTTTCGGGAACCGATCGCTGTCGCTGCTTGTGACAGTCACTGTGAAAGTCTTCTTCTCGCTCAGCGTCTTAAAAGACAGAACATTAGGCGTGACCTTTACCCTGAGCTTCGATCCGTGATTTAAGACCACCTTTGATTCGTATGTTGAGTTGGGATTTCCAACATTGGTGAAAGTTCTGTTGAAAGTCAAAGTGAGGGAGCTTTTAGATCTTGGCAATTGAGCTGACATTGAAGGATAGCTGATGTTTCCTGGTAAGATGTTTTTTTCTCTAGTGCAAGTAACTGTGTCACCGGGTATGAGTTTAAGGGTATTTGCGGTGTAGTTCAAGCCGCAGAGAAAAGCAATGTGGTCTGTTTTGTCCATTTCCAACATTGGTGACAGTTATTGGGACAACAATGCCAGCTCCATAAGCAAACTCTGCTGATGCAAAGTCAGTTCCAGTAGCATTCATTGGCCAAGCTGTGAATCACGGAAACAAAACAGAGACTAATATAAGTCAATGGTTTCTTGCAGGAGAAGAAAGCGTATTTCTTGGGTCCATGGGGCGAAAAGAATATTGTTTTAGGTCTCTTGTGGGACACGAAAGTAAGTTTACTCTGTATAAGCTGGATAGAAATTGGACAACCGGTTGTCATGATAGCAGAATGGATCATGGAAGGAGACCATTTAGGATTAAACTTCTTGATGTACGCAGCCACACCTGCAATGTGGGGACAAGACATCGAAGTTCCAGACATAACCGAGTATCTCACACACCTGGTGTCAGTCTGGCTTTGAGACGGTGAAGCATAATGGGAATAAGCATAGAGAATCTCCACTCCTGGTGCTGTTATATGATATATCTGGCTGAAATTTTGTTTACCATTAATCGTCTATCAGACTAAGCAAAAAAGAGAAGCAAGAGATCATTTAAGTATTACCTTGAGAAGATCAACAGCGATGGTGTTTGGACCACGTGAAGATCCTTGGTTACTTTGTGGAGTTAATGTAAGAGAAAAGAGAGTCAAAATCATGTTGTGAGAGAGCAGAGAGGGGCAAAGGGCTGACAGAAGCATAGTCTCTTTAATGGTTCACAAGAATCGCTCCAACAGCGCTCCATTTGATAACACTTCGTTTATATCAAAGTCTTCCGATTTGATAACACAATACGATTTTCCCTTAACAAGGTTTGTATCTAGACACCCTGTCCCACATTCCCTAAATGAAAAATACTTCTCTTTTGAAATTATTGTTTAAGCGAACCTATCTGTAACACTAATCGAGCCTTCTTTCTTGCGTTGGACCATCACATCAACCAGCTTAGGATCCAAAAAATTTGCACTGTACTCGATCTTCACTTCTGATTTGCACCCTTCACTCGGACAACTAGCAGTTTGCCCTCCTAGTAGCTTCACTTCAACATGCTGTTTCATGCAGGAAAAGCAGAAACGATGGAAACAACCATCTACGGAGAAAATATTGTCAGCAGTGATACCTTCGTAACAAATTACACAAGTTTCCTTGAAGAAGGTCTTGCCAGTACTAGCTTCCTCAGGCCATTTGATTTGAGACACAATAGCATCTCTTGCGAGCTTGAAAACAAACTTAATATCATTTCTTGCCAAAAGTGATGGTTGGCAATATGAGAATTTCTTTTGGAGAACAGCCACTTGGTTTACAAGTGTCGCAACAACGGCTCTGCCTCGGGTCCACCTTATCTGTCAACCTAATCTACAACAGAGCCAAAACATGACCATCCATATCAAAGCCTAATAATTTCAATCCTGCATCTTTGAAGCTCAAATAATTTTGTATCCCACATGTTCAGGTACAAGAATGCAGAGCTATAGTTGCTGTTAAATATATGGTAAGAAATGGAGTCATAGGCCATAAGTATCACAAACAAACAACAAAGAGGGAACAACACTGTAGAACACCAACTTGAGTAAAAAAAAACTTTGAATTTCAAGAAACACTATGCTCACAAGTCACAATCAAACACAAAAATTCAATCTTTATTAAAAAAAAAAGTTCAAGTCTTTGAGTAGAGATGACTCACGTATTGGAAGACCTTGAAATTGTCAATATAAAACGTAACCCTTCCCAATTCAAAGGTCAAAGCTTCCTCCAACCCATGAACAAGCGCCTCCAATTCCGCAATTTCAGGGCTTTTAGACTCGTCACCTCCCAAATCAAGTTACCCGTCGAATCACAAAGCGCCACACCAACTGTAACCCTCGTATCTCCAATCATCTCTTTACTCACCAAACCTTTACAATAAACCTTAAACTCTCATCCCAAATCGCAGAAGAGGAGGAAGAAGAAGAAGCTCCAACACCGAGAGCGTACGGCTTCGCACCATGCTTACTCCAATCTCCTTCAGGGATACTCATAAGCTCTTTAGCAAACTTCTGATCATGAATCTGACGGTCGAGATCAACCTAAAGCCTCTTCATCTCATGTTCACCAAACTCACGGTCCCTCCTCTCCTGATCGGCTCTTTCAATGTCCTATAGATGAGCGCAGTGAAGTCGAATTCTTCGTCGAAAGAAGAATCCGGGACGGAGGAAGTGAGGGCTGCTCTAGAAACGGCTAGGGCTTGTTGCATTTGGAGATTGAAAGGCAAATCTTGGTCGCAATCTAGGGTTTTGGTTTTAGCCGCCATAATTTCTTCTCTCTGTTCCTCGAGTATCAACGAGACTTCGTCTTCTTCTTCAATCGCCGCCATTAGGGTTTTCAGAAGGGATTAGAGACTAAAGAAGAAAAGTAGTAAGTGCGGGTTACCTTTCAAGTTATTGTTTAAGCGAACCCTAAAGAAGGAAATCGCCTAGACTTTCATATTTCTGATTCATAATCACTTCCACATTGCATATCTGAAATTCGTCTGTGGCTCTCTTCTTTTATAGACCAACGATTAGAAAGAGGAATTTGATTAGAGCAAGAAATCAAGAAAACAAAAAAAACACAGTATCTGGATTATCCAATATGCATATCCCAAGACATCAACATACATATAGGAAGCCGAGACATAAAATAGTGCAATAAGATAAACTAAAAGTAAAAAACATAATAAAAAGAAACATAACAAGAACAATAAAGATTTCTTTTATGATGATGATGTTGACTCATCAGTACACGTCACTAGTGTAAATAACGATGGGGCTTTTCACGTTATGGATACCGTCAGACCAGATTAGATTTGCAGACGAAGGCAGTTCAGAGTTGATATCGTTGCCTGTAACAGTGACCATAAAAGATTGCTTCTCATTCACAGCCTTAAAAGACAGAACACTAGGCGTGACCTTGACGCTGAGTTCAGATCCGTGACCCGCCACTACCTTTGATGTGTACTTAGAATTAGGTGTGCCGACGTTAGTCAAAGTTCTGTTGAAAGTCACAGTGAAGGTGGTATCAGATCCCGACAACTTGGCCGACATTGAAGGATAGTTGAGGTTTCTTGGCAAGATATTTTTCGCTTCTGAGCAATTGACGGCTTCACCGGAGAGTGTTTTCAGGACACTCGTAGTGTAGTTCATGCCGCAGAGAAACCTGATGAGGTCTTCTTTGTTCAATTCATAGACGAGTCCAGGATTTACAGCAGCTATCGGGTCGACATGTCCAGCTCCGTAAGCAAACTCAGTCGAAGCGATGCCAGTTCCAGTAGCATTCACCGGCCAAGCTGCAAAGATTAGTTAAGAAAGAACAAAAACAATGTCAACAAAGGTTACTTATAGGACAAGAAAGTTTAAATTGGATGTACATTTTCACTCACCAGTTGTCATGATGGCAGATTGAATCATGGAAGGAGACCACATTGGGTTAAACGTTTTGACATACGCAGCCACGCCTGCAACGTGAGGACAAGACATTGAAGTTCCGGAGAGAACAGAGTACTTCACATGTCTGGTGTCATGTTCAGACAGAAGACCATCAGGTGAAAATGCAGCAAGGATCTCCACTCCCGGCGCTGATATATCCGGCTGCAAGTCATCCACCATTGTCTCTCATCAGACCAGAAAAAATAAACAGAACCGAGATCATTAATGGTTTGTGTATTTTTACCTTGAGAATATCAACAGCGACGGTGTTGGGACCGCGAGAAGAGAAGGAAGCAACAACAGGGGATGTCCGATTGAAGATGGATTCTGTTTTTAGAATAGTTGCTTGTGGAGAACTGAGAAAACAAACACATAAATTTCAGTATAAAGATGGAGAATATGTATAAAACATAGATATGATGATCGTTTACTTTGTGGACTCAAGGTAAGTGACGAGAGACTCAAAGTCTTCTGCTAATAAACCAGATGCAGGTAAAGGGTGGATGAAAGCGACGTCTGGTTTAGGGGTTTGGAAAATGAGTCCGGAAGCTCCAACTGATTCAGCTATCTTCAAACCAAGTGGACCACCGCACACTAAGATTTTCCCATTCACACGGGATTTGTCTAGACACGCTTCCTCACAAAGCCTAAAAATGATTCGATCTCATTAAAAAAAAAAAAAACTAGGTCACCAAAACAATTAAGATTCTGTTTCGTAGGGAGAAAGGTACCCTGCGGCTGCTGCGTCGCAGTAAGAGGAAGCCGCAGATTTACCGTACACAAGAGGGTACTTCTTTCCATTCATATCGAAAGCGTTCACTGACTTACCCTGTTACGGAACAGAGGAATCATTGGTAAAATAAGAGGGATAAAGAAAACTATAGAAAAGTGTTACTTGATACTTACGACAAGTGTCTTGCCGTTTCCGAGAACCACTTTGGTGACAAACCCACGATTCGTGGTACTGGCTGCAACGGTCAAGATCCATGGCGCTACACTCGACACTGAGGCCGGGTTTGGACCGCTGTTACCCCCAGAATTTACAGTGAGAATCCCCTTGGCCATTGCGTGAAAAGCCCCAATCGCGATCGGGTCACGTTCGAACGTGGGCGCAGATTTATCCCCTATAGAGATTGTGATGAGGTCTACACCATCAGCGATCGCGTCATCAAACGCAGACAATAGAGCATCCGAGCTACACCCTGTCTCGGAGCAGACTTTGTAAGCGGCGATTCTAGAGCCCGGAACGCCACCTCTTGCGGTTCCGTTGCCGATCCCAAAGAAGCTTGTGTCCACAACTGCGTTTCCAGCCGCGGTAGAGGCCGTGTGTGTACCGTGGCCATCCGTGTCCCTAGTACCTTCGCTTGTGTAGTCTCTTGCCCCTATCAACTTGCTGAAATATTCATAAACAGATCAATAACATTAAATCTTTCATATTCCAAACTAATGTTAAAGAGAGAAAATAACTTAGGAGTAATTACTTGTTGCATGTGAAGTTTTCACCACCGGAACAAACACCTTTCCATTTCTTAGGAGGCGAACCAAAGCCTTCGTCGGAAAAGCTCTGAGATTCCGGCGTGATTCCACTGTCGATAACTCCGATAATGGTATCACTTTCCACGGTAGGGTTCCTCTTTGTTCTAATTCCCTCCTTTAGCCCCATGAAGTCCCAGGACGTCGTCGTTTGGAGTTGTAACATCTTGTTTGGGAAAACAGACACAACGGCCTCCATATCTAAGAACAGCACAAACAAGTAACCTTTAGAATCATTTCAACATATAAGTGTGTCTCGATCGAAGAACAACTCACTGGCTACACGCTCCCGTTCTGACCCAGTGAGCCTGGCAGCAAAACCGTTAAAACTCCTCTTGTAACTTCTCACCAAACGTCCTTCTATCGAACTGGAAATAATATATCACGTATAAAAAAACTCCGTAGAAATATTTACGCTTAATTAATTATAACTAACCATCTGATTAGAGAAAATGAATTAATCAAATCAAACACACCTTTCTCCGGTGACCTCTTGAAGAATACTCATGTGATCGGACGTTGGTGTGTAGTCCGCTCGAGACGAGAGTGACCCCATGTAGACAATATAAACCTTCATGGATCATATACCACCATCATCATCATCATTTGTAACGGATGATCATATGGAGATATTAACAAGACATATCATCATAGTAATAAATTAATAATGATGTGAACCATCGATGATAATAATACCTGTTTATCTTCTTCTGTGACTGCTGAGACTGAACTCAAGAACAAAACAAGGAGACATGAGAGAAGGCAAGATGAAGCTGCTACTTTCGCCATTGCTTTAAAAATAAAACGATTAAAATTACTGGAGTTTTTAAGTTATGCTATGATGATCATGAAATGATCTTTATATAGATGAAATCATGCACCGTGTCAAATTAAAAGAAACTAATTCATGACCTGTGATTTTGTCTATAATTGATATAAATAAATTGTTATCACTAAGATCAAATTTGACCATAATTTTAGTGACATCTGTATCCATTAAATGGTAACACTGTTTATAGGGATTTATTATTAACTCATCAATTAGTGGAAAAGATAAAGTGCGGGATTAATTTCTCTTTAGTTTTCAATTTTCTTAGTTATAAAAATAAAATATTAAAGTTGATTTTTTTTTCTTGTTCATTTAAATAATAATAAAAACGTTATTAGCTGACTATATTAGCTTCCACTTACTACAATTACATTTAGAAGTTAATTTATTAAGGCAGTTAAATTAGCTGATATGGTGAATGGACGTTACATTTAATCGTGTCCACATTAACGTTAATTCCAGTCAATGTACTTAGCCTTTTCTACGGACTAACGATTGCTATTACTAGGTATATGCAGTTAATTTAGCTAATTAGTATTTGTCTTTTAAAAAAGAATAACCGTAGATTGATTAGATATATTAATCTTTTATAATTGTTATTTTGTTATTCAGAATAATATACACTAGGTACTAACCTGCGGAAAACCGCGGGCTCAACTTTTTATAATGACAATTTGTAATAATTTATTTTGTTATTATGTTATTTGTAATAGTTTGTGATTAAAAATTTGGTATGCTTATATTATAACTTTTTATTTTTTTATCTATTAATTTTTATTTATAAATTTGGGCATGAAACTATTATCTATTTTATTCAATTATATTTTTGATTAAAATTTTAATCTGATTTTTTTTTGGATAAAACTTGTAGTTGTAGATTTTATTCGATTAGATTTTTAAAATAGTAGCTGTTATTTTTTTTAGTTTGAATTAGTTTTGATTATAATAGATTTTTTTTATTTTTCTAAAATTTATTTTATTTGAATTGTCCCTGATTTTCGTTTTTTTAATTAATTATATTTGTTTAATTAGTTAATTAATTTTAATTAAGGTTTTCTAGTGGCAATATAATTTTTTACATATTTTAAAGTTAGTTTTATATTTGTACTTCTCAATTAATATAGTAGGATTTGAACATTTATAAACATTTCAATATTGCATACTAATTTATATACACAAAAATATTATTTTACCTTTTTTGCCCAGAAACAGTTTATATTATATTAATATTTGTAATTGTTCATAGAAATAATTATGGGTAAATAATTAAGGGAATATATATATATATATATATATATATATTTTTCGATTGTTTGGTTTATGTATTTGAATATTTGAATTAGTTGGATTCATTATGCATATAAGCTCGTGATTCTGGTTGAGTAGTCGAGTAGTTATTTTAATTTTAATTCTAAATAATTACTGATTATCTTTTATAGCCTCAACTGTTTTAGCCTTTCTTAGATAATTTCTAATGGCTATTACATGTAATTTTTTACATATTTTAAGATTACTTTTAATTTTGTACTTCTCAATTAATATAGTAGGATTTAGTGTTTACTTGCTAGTTGCTGCTATAAAAAGAAATAATATTAACACATTTATTGATATATTACACACACATATAGTCTATAAATTTTTAATGTTAAAGATTTCGGATTATAGAAATAAATCAAAACTACATTTATTTTAGACTAATATCACTGCTAAAATCAAGAAAACTAACCAAATTAAAATCAAACCAGTACAATTTCTATTTCATATATAGATATCATATTTCATTTTAAGGATATAGATATGATGCAAAGCTGCAAACTAATTCTTTTATACAATATTGGAGATTTTTTTTCCAAACTTGAAAGTTATGTTCTGTCATCTGAATTATTGGAAGTATGATTTTAAATTTAAAGTAAATATATTTCAAGATTCTCAATAGCAAACAAGTGTGATATTCGTTAATTGTATGGGATAATTTTATTTTTTGCAAGAACTAATGAACCATGTGATATGTGTAACCATAGTTAGGCCGAAGATTTATCCCCAAAAAATCTTTACCCCTTAAGACATGTTCTAAAAATGCTCATCTCCTATCAATAAACTCTCCAAACAGCACCATATGTTGAGGCATTTTGATTGTTTGTTCGTTCTGGACTTCTGGCGTAAGTTCGTTCAGTCCACTAAAATCAATTCGCCTAATTAAAAAAAAAGATGTGGAACTTTTCGAATTCGATTTTTTTTTTTTTTTTTTGTCGAAAAGAGTTGACGAAAACTGTAAAGTTTCCCTCTCCATTATGTGACAATTTATTATTTTCTCAATATATTCATGACATGTGTTATGTTTTAAGACCCTTCAAGTCCAAAGAAAGAGTCTCGCTGCGAAAATAACGGTAATTTTCTAGCTTTCCGGGGGTTAATAACTGTTTTCCCCAAAACTTTGTAAAAGTTGTCTAATCCTAATAAAAATTTGACTAGGACAGTACTGATACATCAATCTAATGGAAAACGTGATTAAGGAAGGCTATACAAGACAGAAAAATCAGTTTTGGTGGCTGTTTGGGATACAAATTCCTAATTTACTTCCTCTAATAGCGTCATATCTCTCTAATTCCAATCAAACATTATACATGTCTTCATTATCTTAGTTGTCCATATAAGCTCTTGTAACTTGTAGTTGTAGAATCATAAAACAAACATGTCCGACGAAAAACACAACAGTTGAATTATTTCAATCGACGTCCTAAGACATCAACACAAAATTAAAACATAATAAAAACATAGAATGATTAAAACAAGAAAAATAATAGTTTATGATGACTATGGTGGTGGTAATGATGGGAAGTCACCAGTATAAACAACAATGGGGATTTTCACATTATGCGTCCCATCATACCAAATTAGACTTGCGGAGGAAGGCAGGTTTGAGTCGAGCTCGATGCCTGATACAGTCACCGTGAAAGACTGCTTCTCGTTAAGCGACTTCATAGATAGAACACTAGGTGAGACCTTGACGTTGAGCTTCGATCCGTTATTTAAGACAACTTCTGATTTGTATGTAGAGTTTGGGGTACCAACATTGGTGACTGTTCTTTTGAACATGACAGTGAAGGTGCTATTAGATCCCAATTTAGCCGACATAGAAGGATAGTTGAGGTTTCTTTGTATGATTTTTTCAGTGCAAGTGACTGCTTCACCGGTGATGAGTTTCAGGGTAGTCACATTGTAGTTCATGCCGCAGAGGAAGGCAATGTAGTCTGCTTTGGTCAAATCATAGATGAGACCTGGATTAGTAGCAGCTATTGGGTCTACATGTCCAGCTCCATAAGCAAACTCGGTGGATGCATAGCCACCAAAATTAGAAGCATTCATTGGCCAAGCTGCGAGATTGATTAAAAAAACAAAGAAGAACAGAGCATGAACAGAGGTTGATGGATTTCTTGTGTGTCAAGAAAGTATTTTTATTACGTAAGATATAATTTTTCTTTACCTGTTGTCATAATGGCAGATTTGATCATGGAAGGGGACCATTTAGGATGAAACGTCTTGATATAGGCAGCTACGCCTGCAGCGTGTGGACAAGACATTGAAGTTCCGGATTCAACAGAGTATTTCACTTGAGTGGTGTCATAAAACGGTGATGCCTTAAGTGAATTTGCAGCCAAAATTTCCAGTCCTGGTGCTGTTATATCCGGCTGCATTTTCATTCACCACTTTCTCAGATTGACAAAAAAAATATCATTAATCTAGGCATAACCAATATCTACATATATGGTATTATACCTTGAGAATATCAGCAACAATGATGTTTGGACCGCGCGATGAGAAGGAAAGAACTTTAGGAGCAGTCTTATTAAAGATTGCCTCACTTTTTAGAACAGCCGCATCTGGTGAACTAAAGAATCACGCCCAGGGAAAATGAGAACAAAGAGAAACATATGCACAACAAAGCGTATGATTTAAAAGTGAGAAAGAGACTGTTTACTTTGTGGACTTATTAATGTAAGAGAGTAAAGACTCAAAGTCATCTCCTTGTAAGCCAGATACAGGTAAACCGTGGATTTGGGCCCAGTCTGAACTATCTTCAAAAATGGCTGCAACGGCTCCTTTTGTATAGGCTACGTAGGGGAGAAATCGATTGCACACCAAGATCTTTCCCTTCACCAGGGATGCGTCAAGACAATCTGGCGTGCAATCCCTGAAAACAATTGAAAAGGAAAAAAATCTCATTACCACCAATCAGATAAATAAAAGTATTTCTAGGTCATACGATTTACACATGGTGTTTCTTGTGTAGAAAGTTACTCGGCACATTTCGCTTGGGAGGCAGATGAAGCAGCAGTTTTACCGTACACCAGAGGGAACTTCTTTCCTTTCAGATCAAAACCATTCACTGATTTACCCTATTAGGGAAAAACAAAACATGAGAGTCATTGTCATAACAAAAGAATATGAGAGTGTTACTTGATACGTACGACAAGTGTCTTGCCGTTACCAAGAACCACTTTGCTCACAAAAGCACGGTTCGTGGTGCTGGCTGCAACGGTTAACATCCACGGTGCTAAGCTCGCGATTGAGGCCGTATTCGGACCAGCGTTACCAGCTGCGTTCACAGTGAGGATCCCTTTGGACATAGCATGAAAAGCTCCAATTGCGATCGGGTCTTTCTCGAACGGGTACACTTTAATATCACCTATTGAGATGGTTATTATGTCAACACCGTCGGCAATAGCATCATCGAACGCAGACAATATTGCATCATCTCTACATTCACCGGCGCAGACTCTGTAAGCGGCTATTCTAGAGGATGGAACGGCACCTCTCACCGTTCCCTTGCCGAGCCCAAAGAAGCTGGTATTCGTGACTGCGTTTCCAGCCGCAATAGACGCCGTGTGTGTACCGTGGCCACTAGAGTCCCTAGCATCTCCGGGTGAGTAGTGTCTTGCCCCAATCAGCTTGCTGTAAAAATGACTAACAGATCAATCAAAAGAAAAAGCATCTGTCGATTCTTCCCGTGAAGTCAAAGCTTATGACTTAGTTAGACTCTCTTACCTAGACTACACATAGGTCTCGAAACGAAATTTTTTAATTTGCGTTTACATGAGACAAAATAAAAATAAGATGTTGTCATAGGATATATGTTTTCCTTACATTTGCATTTGGTAAAAAAATTTGTTGTTTAAAATTGTGAGCTCATTGGAAACATATGCACTAAATATAGAACTTATGTTAACGAACACAATGAGTTTTGATCAACTTCCAACAACTATAAAGTTAAACATTTAAAATACAGAGACAAATGGATTTACACTTACTTATTGCATGAGAAGTTCTTGCCGCCGGCACAAATCCACTTCCATTTCTTTGGAGGAGGACCAAAGCCTTTGTCGGAAAAGCTTTCGGATTCCGGCCAGATTCCACCGTCCAAGACTCCAATAATAGTATCACTCTCCACAGATGGATTCCGCTTCGTCCCTTTTCCTTCCTTTATCCCCATAAAGTCCCAAGACGCCGTCGTTTGAAGTTTTAATTTCTTGTTCGGAAACACAGACACAACTCCCTCCATATCTAACAATATCAGGAAGAGTTTTAGGCATGATTTATTCAATTTTCTTTGGTTCACGTATGTTCACATTTGATTTTTTTTTTTTTAAGAATCTACGTCATTTTAATATAAAATAGTTCATTTTTTCATAATGCAAGAAGCTAATGCAAACACTTGCTTCCGTTTGCGTGTGACATTAACGTTAAAAAATAACAACATAAATTCGGCTTCAGAGTTCAGATGATAAAGGTTATGAATCACTTAGAAAACATACACACTAATGTAAACATTACTGAAGAAGAAATCATTTGAATGTATACATAATGAACACTCACCAGCTACTCGTTCTCTTTCTGACTCAGACAGCCGGGCCACAAACCCGTTAAAACTCCTCTTGTAACTTCTCACCAAACGACCTTCTATCGAACTAGAGTAATTTTATGTTAGAATCCTCGTAATAGATATAAAAATGATTGAATTAATCAATTCACACCTCTCTCTGGCGACCTCTTGAAGTATACTCATGTGATGCGACATTGGTGTGTAGTCCTCTCGAGAAGGGAGTGAACCCATATAGACGATATACACCTTAATTAATTAAACGATAACCATCACTTATCAACATAATCATAATGTATTAATGGTTGAGAATATATATATAGCTAGAAAAAAGAGATTTATTGATCATTGATACAATAATATATATATACCTGTTTATCTTGATGACCATGTGTGACTGCTGAGACTGAATTCAAGAACAACCAGACAAGGAGACATAAGAGGAGGCTTGAGAAAGCCATCTTCAGAATTGGTTAAAGTTGGTGTATAATTTTTATGGAGACCAACATGAAAGGATATATATATGGAGTATATAGTAGTATTATTTATCATAAAATATAATTTATGTTTCTACGTTTAGTGTTTTGTCTTTTCCTTTCCCAATTTCGTTTGTAAATAGTATTCATAATCTGATAGGATACAGGGAGAATCCACTTTCTCGATGTGGTAAATCATCTATTTTTGGAATCTCCAACGATAGTGACATGTTGCGAGTTCCAATAAAAAAAATATTAAAGAAAACAAAACAAATGAAACCAAGGCGTGAAGGGTCATGTAGGGATCGAGAGTGAGAGAGGAGTGGTCCAATAGTTTGGAGCCAAAACGTACTTACGACTTTTGGAACAGTATGGATGGAGGCCGGAGAAACAGCCTCGTGTTTTTTCTTTTTTTTTAACTGGTTTGTAAGTCTTCTGATTCGGGCAGTTAATGATGAAGCAAGCTTGGCCCAGTCTACAGAGCTTTTTTTTTACATGAGACATCTTAGGCAAGGGCAAAAGATATTTTCGACCCTCGTTTGTTTGTTTGTATGCACAAGATAACGAACCAGCATGTGTGCTGATTTCGTTTCGAAAAGAGCAATCTCCTCTGTGTATTATGCCGTTTCGAAAAGAGCAATTTCCAAAGACATTATTAGGACCAGAATGTATGTTGCTTATTACAAAGCTTGCTAAAGCTGTTTAAATATAAATAACTAGTAAACACCACAAGAACTTTGATGTTGCAGTTAAAACTATCAACTAGTACAGAAGCACATGACTTACACTCAGAGCTATTCAATAGTTCTTCATGAACCCAATGCAGGTTATTGTCAAACCAGCATATGAACCAGCTCCAAGGATTTAACATTAATTTCCACACCTATCATAAACTATACTAGTCGAATAAGATTCAACAGCGTCATCCTTTTTTAGTTCTTCAAGTGTGAAGATAGTTAGCAGCCATCATCAGCTCTAGAGTCAGTTCAGGCTCGATATAAAACTCGGTCTCTTTGCCTCTGTAAGGGATGCAACATTTTGCATATCGGTAGTTAGAGAATAAACAACTATAAAAAGAGAGAAAGATAGGGGTAGAGAGAAGCGGTTAAAAAGGAATCCGATTCTTAAAAAAAAAACAAAACACTCCCAATACATTGGTTCATAAAGATAAACTAATGAGACTAAAAAGCAGAACAATATTATTACTTTCCCTGGTACTACAATCACAAGAGACTCCTAAAGATTAAAAATCTCCCTAGAAATAAACTCGATATGCAATGGGGTAAAGACTTAGCAATGAGACTATTACTCTAGAGGATGATGCGTTCATTCTTAATTTAGTGTTCCACTATAAAGTGTGACTTTGATAACTACAAACTGCGATTAGATTCTGATAGTGTTAAAAAGGGACTAATTGAGACTTCAACGCCATGTTCTCATGATCAACATAGAGAAAGAGGCGAGTTAGGTAACGGAACCTGGAGTATTGAAGAGACCAGTAGAAGTACTGACAGATCTTCTCTAGAATTGGAGTGCTAATATCAGGGAATGTCACAACGCCATCTTTTGATTCCGAGAAACCACCTGCCACAAATATGAAAACAACAACAACAAAGTTTTCTTCAGATCACCATACATGCTGCATCTACTACAACAGAATAGTAATACAATACTTATGCAAGATCAAGAACGTTTCTTTTCAATTGCCCTAAACAAAGGGAACCTTCTAGTTTCTTAAAGCATTGATCTTTAGGTGAAATTGAGAACGATTTAATGAATTTGGACTAAGCTTCCTCATTGGAAACTGTGGAGATTCAATTTACGCAATTGAATTTGCGATTTTTAAGCATAATCTCTCGCTGAGATTGTTGATTCACACCCATAATCAGATAGAATCATCAATCGAGACCAAGCAAGATCAGAATCTGGATTACGAGCATCAAAACCCTTATAACAGAAGCGAGATCAGAGTAAATAACCTGGAGAAGTGAGCATGCTTCGGATAGTATGTGAAACCATAGCGGCTTCTCTATCGATGACGAACTCGAAACCTTCCATGCTTATCAACTTCACCGTCTCTCTCATATCTTCGTCGTCGGCGTCTCTTCTTTTTTTCTTTTTTCTTTTTTTTTTCTCTGCGACGGCGTTGGCTTTGCTCTGTTTCTTTCTTTCTCAACCGCCGCGTGGCTTCAACTCGCAGAGGACGACTCAATCAATATTGGTTGAGATCTTATCAATGGGCTCACTTTCAATGAGGCTCTTTATGAGTTATGATCTATATTATTATCTTGCTAATGGCCCACTAAAATCACCATATTCGACTTTTTTTTTTGCTCCAATATCTATATTAACATTTCCAATATCTATATTAACATTTTAAAAGTATATTTTGGTTTATGCCCTTTAAAATTTACTTATTTAATTTTTTTTACAACATTAATCATAAAACAATTCTATAAATAACATTGCAGAGAAACTCAAATACTAAACTTTCTTAAATTGACCACCATTTGTTACATTTATTACCATAAAATCTTTACAACATCTCTACAGTCCGATTTTTCCAAAAAAATTTTACCCATTAAATCTCCAAAACTATTTTTATGGATGCTAGAATCTCTGAAATTTAAATTATATACAACAGATTTTCCATAACAAAAGTTTACAATCTCCATAATTATATTAACATTATAAATTTCATAAACCGAAAATCCAATTATAAAATGTCACATTAAATATGTTGAAAACCCCCCATATAATTTGGTTTACTTTTTATTTTTTTGAGGAAGTACTAAAAAAATAAAAATTCTATTAATTATCATAAACTATATATATTGACATGAAAAAATTATAAATTATAAAAATATGTTAATTTGGTAAAACAATTAACATAATTAAACTTGATAAAAAAACTTATTTTGATTATTTTTTTTATGCAAAAATTTATTTTGATTTTGTAGAGACGTGTTGGCATTAATCCCGTATAGGGAGTTAAGTGGAATTGTTTTTTTTTAAAACACTTTTAGATGTGTACCAGGAGATAAATATATTATTAGACTATACATATACCAGACGGGTTAAAACCTTGAAAATACTACAAAAATCCTATACTTTGAATATTTATATCAAATACCTGTAAAATTTTATATTTTTAAAATTAATAAAACAATAATAAAATAACAAATAAATACAATATAAATTTTAAATTTTTAAAACTAAAAATATTGTCCCGTGGTGTACCATGGGTTAAATCCTAGTTTTATACAAAATATAGGAGGTGCAGCCGTGCATGTGCTTATGCAAGAATTCCATCTGTTCCGTTTAATAAAAAATGTTTTGATACATTTTCAAAGCTTAGATAAAACAAACTTTGAAATGAAGGAAACCTTGTACTAAACATTTATCAAAACCAAACCATAGCTTTAAAGGTTGTGCGAAAAGAATAGTGTAAAACTGTATATGAAAAGTGTAAAAAATTGCTGAGAGTAAAATTTTTAGTAAAGTTTTTATTATTAGTAAAAATTCAGTTGTACCACTTGTACGGCTTTGTTTTTGTCACTAATCACACTCAATAAGGTTAGAGTCTAGCAAAACCATACTAAATTAAGTCGAAATAAAGAATACACCACTAATCTTTTTCAAACTTATCACCAAATAAATGATGTTGGAATCTTTAGTCTACTACTCAAATTCTAATAATCGAGTGATCATCAATCAACAGACCATCACCAACACATGACAGAATATAAATTTATTACTAAAAAAAAAAATCAATTAGATTACAGAAATTATCAAACCTTTACAAACTATTTTTATGACGTGGCTCTTACTAATTGGCTGATTACCGTATGGGATAACAATTTAAGTAATAAATTCCTAAGTTACCCCTGAAAGAAACATCCTCTTACTTTTTTGTCAGCCTGCCGATCCACCTCAGCACCTTTTGTCATTTTCTCTAATACGACGCCGTTTCTTCGGCGTACCAACTCAAAAAAAAAAGCTATAGTAATTTTATACGGACCAATTATACAGACATACGTATATTTTTTAACACGAAAACCCAAACACAGTTCCTCTGTATTTTTTCCTCAATTGGCTGAAAAAATATATTTCATCAACGGGTGTATTACTACATTTGGCTGATTACCGTAAGGGATAACTAATTCAATCATGTATTTTAAAAAGTTATCCACTGTTATTGAACTGATGATTTAAAATCTACTTTAAAATCCATTAAAATTCCTTGTTAGAACTGATGATTTAAAAATCTACTTTAAAATCCACCTATTCAAAACAGTTTTGTGGATTAGATTTTAATAACTTTAGGATTCTGGAGATTCTTAGTTTAGTTAAAAATACGAAATCCAAATCTCATTTAGACGGACGTAATTTTACAAAATCATATGAAACCCAAATCTATCAAAATTCTAAATTTCCTTCCTCAAATTCTCTGAAAAAATATATTTCGTAATCAAAGAGTGTTCCTTTTAAGAAAAGTTTCATCCTTTTTTTAACAGATCTGAAGAAGGGTTAGTATTGAAACATTTGATTTTCAGGGAATAAAACAAACAAAGGTATGTTTTGTTCTTTGTCGCTCGGGTTTTATTAATTTCGTTGGATCTGTCCACTTTTGTGATGATGATGATATATATAAACAAGTGTGTTGTTAATGAAGATCGCTTGTTTGTGTTTATAGGAGGAAGGTGAGATCGAAGAGGTTAAAAACATGGCGCATAGGGTAGAACAGGATTATGATTATTTGTTCAAGATCGTGTTGATCGGTGATTCTGGTGTCGGCAAATCAAACATCTTGTCTAGATTCACTAGGAATGAGTTTTGCTTGGAATCTAAGTCCACCATTGGTGTTGAATTCGCCACCAGAACTCTTCAGGTGATGATTTCTAAGTTTTTTTGCTTTTTTTCCCCTTTGATTTGGGAGAATGAGCACAAAGGGTAGTTTAACAATCACAAGTGGGTCAGTATCAGTAGTATCTGAGAATTTTGAGCAAGTATCTTGTGTGCGTATGTGATCTTTTGCCATGTGTGTCCGTGTCAAGCTCTATTTTCGTTTTTCACGTGATCTCTATATGTGGTTTTGATATGTTACGTGATCTGAGATTTTGTGCCTTTTGGTTTGTTAGCTTCTTCATGATCTCATCATTATGTCAATGGTAGTTCATGTGATGCAGTTGTCTTCTTATTTTTTACTCTTTGCTCTTTTAAAGTTGCATCTTTTACATGCTTATATTAGGTAATAGAAAGTGAAAAGGTCCTATGGTTTCTTAAGAATTGAATAGTTTTTAAGTATTAACGTTTGGAAACTGGAAGTATTTTGGTGCATTGTTCTCTCACCTTTTTTGAATTCGGTTATATCAAACTTTGTTTGCTAAGAGATTTTAATATCAAGAGAGAATCTTAGATGTGCTGGCCATGAGTCATGGGAAAATACTTTTGTGTGGATGGTATAGCTGGAGAAAAGGCCAATGGACAAAAAGCTTCTTCCCACAACTTGTCCCTAATAATTATTTTTTCCATATCATCAAAGTCAACTCATTAAAACATTAACATATATTGCGGATGTGGGAAAGATGTTGATTATGGGTTTAACTAATGAGTTTTGTAAATGAGATTTCTTCAGTTGTTAATTTTTGTGTGATGTTATGTTACGGATATACAGGTTGAAGGGAAGACTGTTAAGGCTCAGATTTGGGATACTGCAGGTCAAGAGCGGTACAGAGCTATCACAAGCGCTTATTACAGGGGTGCGGTAGGTGCACTTCTTGTCTATGACATAACCAAAAGACAGACTTTTGACAATGTCCTAAGGTGGCTACGTGAACTTAGAGACCATGCGGATTCCAATATTGTGATCATGATGGCTGGAAACAAAGCTGATTTAAACCACTTGAGATCAGTTGCTGAGGAAGATGGTCAAAATTTAGCTGAGACGGAAGGTCTCTCTTTCTTGGAGACATCTGCTCTTGAAGCAACAAATGTTGAGAAAGCATTTCAAACAGTGTTAACAGAGATTTACCATATCATAAGCAAAAAAGCTTTGGCTGCTCAAGAAGCAGCAGCTGCTAATTCAGCGATTCCGGGGCAAGGAACAACGATTAACGTTGATGACACGTCTGGAGCAGCCAAAAGAGGTTGCTGCTCTACTTAATTGGAAACTTTCTCTTGCTTACTTTTCTCGTCTTCTTCTTCTCTCTGTTTTCTCTTCAAGTTTTGGCTGATGGAATGTAACAAACAACGATGCAAGACTATGTAGAATATTTTTCTTCATTTACTCTTGTCTTACCTTGCGTTCAGAAAAAAAAAAGGAAGGAAAAGCTTGTTATTAAACTTCTCTTCTTTGTGTTTCTCTCTTGAATTAGTATGTTCCGTTGTTAGTTCTGCTTTACAGTTGTTCATTCTTGATCCCATATCCGGTTTAGGTTGATGTGCATCTGGATGAATATGAATCATTGTTAACATGGAGGAGGGATTACATAATTATTTTTCCAATTATCAAAGAAGGTTTAGATCATTGTCGAAACTTGTAATACCTAAGACGGAAAACAATAAGCTCATCGAGATTGAGAATAACCACAACCAACGATAACAGTATTAAAATTGATAAATCCTAGTAACAAACTTACAATCAAGGGAAACGACATTAGCTACTCAAAACTCCTACGCCGTATCAGACCTTACGCGGTTACGCCTTTCCTATTTTTGCCCCAAACACCTCTCATGCCGTTGGCCGGTAAAGAGTAAAATGTTGGTCTAATTTCAACCTCTTACAAAAGCTATGGTTTAAAATAATACATGTAAAGTTAAACACCAATTTTTTTTATAAAAAAAAAAAAAACAGTCTCCAATTTAGGGTAAAAATATAGTGTCAATTTGAATAACAGGAGATTTTCAACATCAAAGGTTAAACTTCAATCTCATAAACTCCATGAACTCAATTTCTTCAATAGTATATGATTAAAAATGAGGATGAATTGGAATCAAACAAAGGAACATTATACAATACATGCAAATATATATATATATATATATATAAATCACTAAAATAATTCATAAGTGATGTGAGATTAGTGGGGACAAGCAAATCCATCCGAAATGGAAGAACACGGACTGAGATGATTATAACATTATTTGCAAAGAGAGTTGCATTAGCTTATTAATTTTGAAATAAATAAAATAAATAATCAAAGAGAGAAAAAAAAAAAAAGAAAACCCACTAACCTTCGATAAACTCACCCTTCACAAAAAAAAAATTCGTTAGAAAAACAAAATAAAAAAAACAACAAAATAAAAATTTTGGGGAAAACAAAGGCGAAAACTTTTTTGGTCCAAAGATCGAAAGAGATGATTTTTTGAAAACTTTGATAAGTTTTCTCTTCTTAGGCGATCGATCGATTATATAATCTGAAAGATTGAAACTTTTTAGATAAAATAAACATTGGGTTTGGATCGTTGAGTCTATTGGAATGGCGCAACAAGGGCAGGGAAGCATGGACCCTGCCGTTCTCGATGATATCATTCGTCGTTTGTTGGATTACAGAAACCCTAAGCCTGGAACCAAGCAGGTTATGCTCAACGAGTCTGAGATCCGTCAGCTTTGCCTCGTTTCTAGAGAGATTTTTCTTCAACAGCCTAACCTTCTTGAGCTCGAAGCTCCTATCAAGATCTGCGGTAATTTATATTAATCTCTTCTCTCTTTTTTTCAATTTCTGCTTTTTGGGTTGTTTTCGTTTTTTTTTGGGATCTGAGCTCTTAGGGTCCTTTAGATCAGCTCCCAAACAAAAAAAGATAGGTCCTTTTTTTTGGTCCCTTCTTCTTTGAGTAGGTTTTTAGGCAGCGATTTGTTTTGGTCAAGTTGTGTGGAATATAGCTAAGAAGAGATAGAGATGTTTAATCCATCATCTGATTGCAGCCAGCTGATCTCGTTTCAAAGAGACAAGACACATTAAAGATCATTGGATTGCTCTAAAATTTTGGGTGAGACGAGACCTCGTTAAAAAGGTTTACAAACGTTTCTTCGTTGAGTTGATGTATGTAACCTAGGATGGATTTTGTTATTTAGGATGAAAAAATCTGTTTTTTAAGGAGGTTTTAGAAATGATCTGTTTTGGGTGTATTCATCATATGTTTGATTTGTCCCTTGAATTAACATGGTTTTGTTTGGTTCTTTCAGGTGATATTCATGGACAGTATTCAGATCTATTGAGGTTGTTTGAGTATGGAGGCTTCCCACCAACAGCTAACTATTTGTTCTTAGGAGATTACGTAGACCGTGGGAAGCAGAGTTTGGAGACTATTTGTCTTCTCCTTGCCTACAAAATCAAGTACCCTGAGAACTTTTTTCTTCTACGAGGAAACCACGAATGTGCTTCTATTAACAGAATCTATGGATTCTATGATGAGTGTAAACGTCGATTCAGCGTCAGACTCTGGAAAGTATTTACAGATTCTTTTAACTGTCTTCCCGTGGCTGCTGTTATAGACGATAAGATATTATGTATGCACGGTGGTCTTTCTCCCGATTTGACCAATGTGGAACAGATTAAGAACATTAAGCGACCAACTGATGTTCCGGACTCTGGTTTGCTTTGTGATCTGCTTTGGTCTGATCCTAGCAAAGATGTCAAAGGGTGGGGAATGAATGACCGTGGAGTCTCTTACACGTTTGGTCCTGACAAAGTCGCGGAATTCTAATAAAGAATGATATGGATCTCATCTGTCGTGCTCATCAGGTTGGTCTACACAATATTCATGTTTCTTTTTGCTATGAAACTGTCGCTGAATTTATAATAAAAGCTTGCCTTTCCCACCTCTGCAGGTTGTAGAGGATGGATATGAGTTCTTTGCCGATAGACAGCTTGTTACTATATTTTCTGCTCCAAACTACTGTGGTGAATTTGACAATGCTGGTGCTATGATGAGTGTTGACGAAAGTTTAATGTGCTCCTTCCAAATTCTTAAGCCTGCGGATCGGAGGCCCCGGTTCTTATGAAGAAAAGAGGTAGTTCAAGTCCCATATACTAACTAACTTATGCTGAGTCTTTCACTTCCTGTTTCAGATTATCGGATTGTAATAATGTTTCAGTAGTTCTAACTGATGTCCAGTTCTTCTCAAATTGCTAAGATTATGACACTAGCTCTTCTTTTCCATACATAAATTGCTTAAGATTTGAATGAACAGAAGTGGTTTCGTGTTGTTTGCTAAAGTTTTGAACTTTGTGAATATGAGCTCAGAGCTTGGATCTCAGATTCAATCACTTATAGAAAAATTCTTTCATTTTTGCATGTTGCAGTTACAACCTCACGGGAAAGAAGAGGAAAAACGCGATATGAAAGCAAGCTGGAGAGACATTTGAAGCTCCCTGAGACTTTGTCCGGAGGCCTTGCATGCAAAGGCAAAAAACAGCAACAACATAATTTACATGTTATATCATCTTATTTGAACTCTTGCCATTTCTTTTCTAAAAACACTTTTATGTTCTTATGATCTTCTTCTTCTTCTTCGCTGACTCTATAGACAGTAAAAAAAAAGTCTGCAAATTTTCATTCTTTTTCAACAACCAATTTCCTCAGTGTATATGTACTACGTTCTGTATCCATAGTTCCATACACACTTACACTCAGGGAATCTTCGGTTTCATGGATTCTGATACGAGCCAAAGATCTCGTCTTCAACCTCCTAATCGAAACCTTTGTTATTAGATTCGTCACTACTCACCAGTCAAAGCCTCTTTGTTGTGCTCGTGGCAGCAAATAAACTAGACAAATGCACAGATTCTACAGAACTAAAAAGCGAATACAAGTTGACTAAAAAGTCAAAAACTCTTGTTCCATATGAAACAGTCAAAGCTATGAAAGTGATTGTATCCAAAAGCTTCTCTGTCACTAATTTGCTTCCCGGAATTGTGGTTTAAGAACCAGGTGTAAGGTTTAATGCAATTTCACTACCGTGTCATGTGTTAAGTAAAGAGAGTCTTGAGTACTTTATTTAACTTCTTGTAAATCACAACAACAACAACAACAAAAAATGGAGTCCTTTGTAGTTACTTTAGCTCTGGCAGTCTTGTTAGTAACACAAGGAAGCATTTTTAGTTTCTGTTTGGCCTCCTCTGCTTCTTCTACAGACTCTGTTTCTAACTGGTTTCACTGGACCTGGAAGAAGCCGCCGTTTATATGGCACCCTAAAGTTCCATCTTGGCCACCTCCGCAACCCCCGATCGAGACGAATCCTCCGCCGGAACAGTATCCACCACCCATCGAGACGAATCCTCCGCCGATCGAGACGCATCCTCCACCGGAACCGCCAACGACATATCCTCCACCGGTGCAGTATCCACCGCCGATCAAGACGTATCCACCGCCAACGGTACAGCACCCTTCGCCTCCGATCAAGACGTATCCTCCTCCGCCGTCATAAAGAATCAAACAAGAATGTGTTCGTGTCTAGTTTTCATATCTCTTATTATAATGATGGTGCCCTTAAATAAAGAATAAAGTGTGTTATGTTTCTTGAATAAATATGATTTCACTAAAGAGATCAAACCTCATACTTAAGTTTCGATTTTGTTAAGGATGTTTTTACAAACAAAGATATTGTTAGCTATCAATACTACACAACATACGAAAATCAGTCACACCAGAAAAGAAAAAAACATACGAAAATCAAAATATATATTACTGCGTTTATTCAAAAAAAAATTAAAAATAAAAAAAAAACTATAAAATTTACTGCGTTAAAACAATAATAAGATTTATTTAAAACGTATTAAAAAAAGGAAAACAAAATTTAATAAGGAAAAGGAAAACAACAAGAAAAAAGGGAAAATACTATAAAACAATCTGGGCCGTTCAGCTTTATTGGAATCCGACGGTTGAGAGAAAACTACCTCTGAGGCAGGTTGTTCTATATAACCAGCGAGCGAGTTGTTTTGGTCATTCTTTAACTCTGGTCGAACTCATCAAACTAGTTTTCGCTCAATAAGACAATTAACAAGAGAGATACAGAGAGTGAAAGATAAAGATGTTCTTCCACATAGTATTGGAGCGAAACATGCAATTACATCCACGATTCTTTGGTCGAAACCTTCGTGAAAACCTCGTATCTAAACTCATGAAAGATGTCGAAGGCACTTGCAGGTTCTCTCTTTCTTCTCAATTCCACTCCTCGTTTCTAAAAATCAACTCTTTTGGATCCTTTAATCAAAACCCTTTACTACTTCAATCTCTTAATTCAGATTCGATTTCCATAGACACCCTTCTGTAAAAAATTGAATCTTTTTCGAAACCCTAAACTCTGTTTCGTTTCAATTGGTTAGGGTTTTGGAGTTAATCGTCTGTTTCAGTCCTCTATGCAGCTTATATTGATTTCAATTCGAATAAAAATCGTTCCTTTTAAACTAATTCTGAGCTTTTGCCTGAGTTCAATATAAGGGATTTGTTTTTGAAGCCTTTAGCTTTCTTAGGATTAATGTATCAAGTTCATCCCTCGCACTTAGATCTAGTATCTTGTATTGTATTTGATACTGAAGTCAATAACTTTGTTCTTGCTTTGGATTTTAAGATGTGCAATTCATCTTTGTAATGTTTATATTGATGCTTTCCTGTGTTTGTTTTGGACAGTGGCCGTCATGGGTTTGTAGTGGCGATAACAGGAATAGAGACCATAGGAAAAGGTTTGATCCGAGATGGGACTGGTTTTGTTACCTTTCCAGTTAAATACCAATGCGTCGTTTTCAGACCTTTCAAAGGCGAGATTTTGGAAGCTGTTGTCACTTTGGTCAATAAGGTAATATTTGTAATAGAGTTTTTATATAGTCTAGATGTCTTTAATGGCAAATCAGTCTAGACCTCATTGGATTTTCCTAATGTTTATATAACAGATGGGATTCTTCGCTGAAGCTGGCCCTGTTCAGATTTTTGTGTCTAAACATGTAAGCTTTATGATCTTACATCATGAATTTGATCTCGGGTTCAGTTTTGGTTCTATGTGTGTTTTATGCTTACTCCTTCTTCCCCTCTTTTCAATTCATCACAGTTGATTCCAGATGATATGGAGTTTCAAGCTGGAGATATGCCTAATTATACCACATCAGATGGATCAGTATGTTTCTTTTCTATTTCTTTTTTTAAAACAGTGATATTGGTGGTTTCTCTGTCTTCAAGAAACTCAATCTTCTAATGCTTCTTGCAGGTTAAAATTCAAAAGGAATGTGAAGTGAGACTAAAGATTATCGGAACAAGAGTTGATGCCACTGAGATTGTATGTAACATCTCTACAACTCTATTCACAATGCAACTTATAGTTAGATTTAACGGCGTTTTGGCTGTGGCTAACTTAAGCTGTTGTGTGTTTTTTGGCTTTAATCTTATCAATGTGCACATTTGTCTTTGGTTATGCAGTTTTGCGTGGGTACCATCAAAGACGATTTTTTGGGAGTCATTAACGATCCTGCAGCCGGATAGAAGTTTCAGGCCGAGTTTCGATTTTGGTCGTCTTTCTTTACAGAAAATGTTGTTCTGTGATAAAATTGTATCATAGTCCCATAAAAGTTGAAGTTTCGGATTCTTTTATCCGGACAAATTGAGACCAAGCTTGTGGGATTCAACTTAATGCGAGTTTAGTGAACTTTGTATCTGTTCAAAATTGTTGTCATGACGATTTAGATTTGAAACAACCCTAAATATCTCTGTGAAACTTGTACTTACCTTGGATTTTGACATTGATTTTAGTTCATAATGAAGGTAAATATTGAAACTGTTGTCCATAGTACTGTCTTCCATCCAGACTTAATTCTGTGTGTTGTGGGGAAAAAATGTCATAGTTTATGCATTTTTCAAGTCGTCCATTGTAATCGCAAGATCCTTGTGTTCGTCTGGTATTATATAGGAAAAAATCTAATCAAAACAACAAAGTTATGATTTGTTTGAAAAGCAAAAGTTTTATTGCGTAAAACCCTGTTTTGAAAGTTCTTGTCTAGCCTCGGATTAGGTTCCTTAAAATCGCTAGATGCACTTTCTCCACTTCGATTAATAACTAATTTTTGCATATCATTGATTATTCGATTACGTCTGTCTAATTTAATTATAATCTGTTTAATCCGATTATTTTCTATTTAATTTTGTGTATACTGACTGTTTTTGAGCCAAATATAAATCATACTAGATTTGGACCCATGTACGTGCATAGATGATATATATAAGAAGAGAGATTTTCAAAACTAAGATATATTATAATTATAATAAGATAACTGATATAATGTGTACTAGGCAACAACCCGCACTATGTGCGAGATAAATCGATTTAAAGAAAATTATTATAAGTAAAATTATTATTCTAGAATCAATATTTGTTTGTGTTAAACATAATATGTAACTAAAGTTTTTTATTTATTTATTCAAAGCTGCATTTTTTCGTGTAAAAAATATGTTTCATCCGTGAAATCTTTAAATGTGGAAGATAAAATATTGATAAAATGCAACATGTCTTTTGTGTGGTTTAAAAATCAAATTCATATCTTTTATGTTTTATTTTGTAAGCATAACAATTTTGCATGTTTCTTATGTAACCATAACAACATATACTAAATTACTCGGTAGTTTAATTAATTAATTTTATTATATGTTAGTAACAATCGGATTCTAAACTAAATTTTCTGAAGACAATCTAATTTATTGATTTAATATGTGTGATTAGGCTATTTAAATATTTTGAGTTAGTCGGTTTGTTAATATTTTCTATAAATAACGGATTATTACCTAAAAAACCATTATGAAAAAATTAATGAAAAATCACAGTCAACGTATTTGTGTAAGAATACATTTCACCCGTTAATTATGTGAACGTGGTAAAGAAAATATTTATAAAATGTTACAATTTATAGAAATATATATATATATATATTTTAGTGTGCTTTAAAAATCAAATTTTTCTATTTATGGTTAATCGAGTAACTATAACAATTTTCAGAATCTAATAATCACTCATTTTAAATATATTATAATTTTTTTGGGTACTAAGTTTATTTATAATGATAAGGGTTATTGTCTCATTCCTTTTTAATAGCACATTGATTAATGTGCAATTAAAACGTATATTCCTATTTGGTTATCAATATTTCCATTTTTTAATGAATAATCACACTAATGTTGAGATTAATTTGTTTACATACTTAGATATTTATAAATAATCACACATCATGATATTCCCTAATTTGTTGTCATTTTTATATTTATTTATGAATATATATATAAATCTATATTTATTGGGAATTAAGTTTCCTTTAATGAGTTGGAGATAAATCAGGAGTAATATATTTATTTTTATAATCAATTATAATAACTATTGAAAGCTTGTTATTTAAATTATTATGGTAATAATACTAACATAAAAATTAACATTTTTATATGATTTTGTTAATAATTTATATGTTTAATAAGTTATATGTTCTAAATTTTTATTAACTTTATATGTTTTTATAGCCTTTTTAGAATATTTTACTTATATTGATTTTAAGAAATCTTAAAAATAATATAACTTTGACTTGTATATAAGGGATATTATTCTAAACTAATCCAAACATTTTCAACTGTTATTTAGGGGTGTCAAAACAAATTTGGATTCGGTTTTAGTTTCATTTATTTCAAGTATTTAGCCTAGTGTATATATTTCCCGTACCCATTATTTAATATCCCGATATTTGAAATAAATAGAGCGTTTCATTTGAATTTAGTCATTTGATATTTGAAAGCTACAATTAAACTTAGCCATCCAAATTTATACTCTCGTCTCTTTACCTCTATTTCTTGTCCAACTTTTTATGAGAAATAGTTTAGATAATTTCTTTCTTTTTTTAATTACTTGTTCCCATTTCATACCGGTTCTTTCTTGTTAGATCAGATTTTTTTTGTATAAAAGAGACCAGTTACATGTTATCAAAAAAAACTAAAAATTTCAAATAATCGTTCCAAAGTACACCTCTAAAAGTTGAGATTTTGAGAATTAGAGGGGGTGTATTGAAACCATGATTTTGGAGAATTTGATGGAACTTGAAAAATTTGAAATTTTGATAGATTTTAGGGAAGTTGATATGATTTATGCTGAAATTCTTCCAAATCCCACCTAAAACCATGAGATTTAGATTTCTATATTTTTAACTAAACAAATCCTCTCAAATCCTCCAGAGTTCCTAAAACTTATTAAAATCCAAATCCATAAACTGTTTTGAATAACAATAGATTTTTAAATCGTCATTTCAATAACCGTAGATTTCAGGAGACTTTTTATAATCCATGATTGAATAACATATGATTTGTAAATTTTATAAAAATCAGTTAAAATGTCAAGTTAAATACACCCCCTAGATACCACTACCAATTTTTATTTTTTTAACAACATTAAAAAGAAAAGACAATAAGAGATAGTAATTTTTATTTTATATATAATAAAATAAGCCTTAACAGATTTTAGTTTAATATTAAAATTAAATGATTTAAATTTTAAGTGTTATGTTAGATTTAATTTGTGTATATATGTAATTTAGAATTTTAGTAATCACATATTCAGATGTGTTAAAGTAGATTAATCATAACTAATTAGTATAACTTTGTTAAAGAAAATTTTAAAATTTAAGCTAATGATGATTTGTTATTATTAAATTGTATTAAATTGATATGCCTTTACTCAAATATCTCAAAACATAAAACCAAATCAAAAAATTCACATATCTACAATTTTAAAACTATAGCTTGATTATAATGTAAATAAATATAAACGATTTCCAAAAAAATATTAGGTAGTTAATATTTTTATATTTAGTTTTTTTTTTTTAATACCAAGACCCACATGTTTATAATTTGGGTAACAAAAAGTTTCATTACATTCTTGTTAATTTTTTGGAAGAAACTATCTCACATAGTGCATTTCACCTAAAAATAAAACATCATATGTAAAATGACTAAAATCCCTCGAAGTAATTATATAACAAAAAATTTCATACATCAAAATTTTATAAGCAAAAATAAAATAGGTTTGATATTTTTTTATAAATAGTTTTCTAAAAAATGTGACTGAGTAATGAGACTGTGAGTTTAATCATACATGTATATATAGGGAAATATAGAGTTAATGAAAAAATTAGGTTTTTTATTTTTAGAGCTACGATTGTGAATAGAAAGACATTCTGATCAATGCACTTTCTTATAGTTGGTAAACGATGAGTAGAAAAAAGTCTTGATAATAATTTTTTGGTTAACGTTGATTTGATGTCGTAAGAACCGTTGAGAGAGACATGAGCTTAAGGGATGTATATGATCAAAGCATATGAAATACAAAACCAACTAATTTTGAGAGCTATCTTCAACAAAAGCAAATTTTGTTATTTGATCATTTTGAATGTTTGTTTAGACTTTAGAGAATTCATAATAGACAATAATTAAGTTACGTAACCATACATGATAAATATACAAAAATATATAAACAATTATAATAAGTTTCATAAGAACAACATAAAAAATGTAGTTTGTTCCATAAAACTATTTTTCATCAAGAGATCTATAAGACAGAAAAGAAAATAAAACGATGAGGATAAATGATTCACAAACTAAACACATAGAACAAACACTAATTAATACTAATCACAATAAATAAAAAAATCCTAAAAAAATTGCATAATTAAAAGTTGTGATCAATTGGTAGACGTCTTCTTGGTAGACGTCTTCTGCACATCAGCATTCATTTTTATTTTTGGAATAAGTTTGAACTTTGAAGGTTTGAGAGTGAATACTAACTTAGAATCTAGCCTCTATTTATAAGATATTGAGTCGATTGTGGAATATGCTTAGAAAATTTGAATATGGCTAACCAGTTATCACAAAATCCGATTTCAAAGATTTCCGAATAAACTCTAAAAAACGATTGTGTGATCTCTCAAATATAATGCTAAGAACTACTATGGATAGTTATTAAATGTAGAATAAGAATTTCCTATAAATGGATTTATTGCATTATTAGTAATCTATTATCAAGCTACGTAATTTTAACTTAATTATTTATATTAACATTTTTGAAATACATTTTGGTTTATGTCCTTTAAGTTTTACTTATTTAATTTTTTTTTATAACATTAACCCCTAAAACAATTCCATAAACAACATTCAAGAGAAACTCAAATACTAAATTTTCTTAAATTGACCAACATTTGTTACATTTACTGCCATAAAATCTTAACAACATCTATTTTTCCAAAAACAACTCTACCCATTAAATCTCCAAAACTATTTTTGTGGATGCTAGAATCTTCTAGACTATTCAAAGCACTCAATTACTGCATTTTTAGAAATCGACCAACATTTTATTTTACTGTCATAATCTCTCACACTTAATTACTATAATCTCTACAAATCTCAATGATACAATCGAAACAATATCAATGTTTTAAAGGGATCCACTTTCCCTTTCTTATTTATTTAAGCGTTTTTTATAATAATTATTTCCATATGTCTACATACTCTTTAATGTGAAAAAAAAATTGTACATATCAACTATTTTGCAGTTTTTAATTGATTTTTTGTTTTATGGTTTATAGTTTTTATTTTTAGTTTTTATTTTTGGTGTAGATTATGGTTCTTGCAAATTAATCATTAAAACATTTTTGAAGTCTTTTTACTTTTTTTTTTTCCTTTTGTTTTGTGTTTAAGAATTGACTAAAATAATGATAATAATTATTTTATAAAATGTCACGTTAAATATGTTGAAAACCCCCATATAATTTGGTTTATTTTTTTTTATCTTTTGAGAAATTACCAAAAAATTTAAAATTTTATTAATTATCATAAACTATATATGTTGCCAAGGAAAATTATAAACTATAAAATATGCTAATTTGGTAAAAGAATTAACATAATTAAATTTGATAAAAAAACTTATTTGAATTTTTTTTACGTAAAAACTTATTTTGATTTTGGTGAGACGGTTGGCATTAATCTCATATAGGGAGTTAAGTGGAATTGTTTTTTAAAAAACACTTTTAGAGGTGTCAAAGAAGATAAATGTATTATATACATATACCACACGGCTTAAAACCTTGAAAACACTACAAAAATCATATACTTTGAATACTTATATCAAATACCTTTTAAATTTTATATTTTTAAAATCCAATAAATATTCATAATTATACAATCTAAAAATTAATAAAACAATAAGAAAATAACAAATAAATACAATAGAAATTTTAAATTTTTAAAATTAAAAATATTGTCCTGCGGTGTACCGCAGATTAAATCCTAGTTCCATATATTACTTGTGACCTTACGGTAGTTAAGCTATTTATGACCGAATTGTTTACTTCCCTAAAATATTGATATTAATCTTTTATATTTTTTTTTTATCAGTACCTGAATTGGTGACATATGGTATAAAAGATTTCTTAAAATCGCGTTAAGTAGTATTAATAATTTTCTAATCTAACGGTTTATGTTTCTGTTTAACTTTATATAATAATTTATTTCCTTTTTTAACAGATTTCTTCTTTTAATAACCACAAAAATCAGAATTAATTAATAGATACTTTCTTTAATTGATTAAATTACGATTTTGTATAGATTTTCTTATTGATAAAATTCATTTTCAAAAGTAAATTGATTGTCTAACAATTTAAATATAATAACCCGATTTTTATATAATTAATTTGAACGATTTCCTAAAATATATAATAAAGATGTTGTTTAATCATTTTTTTTTTAATATGTAGGTAATTGGGTCTGTTTGGTAACATAGATATTTGATATGATTATGTTTTTTTAAAAACCTAAGTGTGCTTCCCAATTAATAGTATAGATATTTTTTTTTTGTTATTTAGACATTTAAATTAAGAGTTTATGATATTTTACAATAAGCAATGTACAAACTTTTAATAAAAATCATAATTTTCTTTTAAATTACGTTTTTATGTGTTTACCATGATTTTAAAGACGATACCGTAGTTTTATATCTTTTTGATATTTTTTTATTTTAACATAAACAGAATTATACATATATTTAGTACTATATTTTTATTTTATTATTAATTTAATAAAATAATCTAAAATTAGTACCCGATTAATCCTCATTTAATCTCCGATTCTTTTGCTGGGCGTTAGGCCCACTTCAACCGCCTGAATAGCCCCTAACGATTTCTAAAACATGGGCGTAAAACCAAAAGTAAAATGCACAAAACAATATCTTTTAGATTGTAATTAAAAATCATAATTACTTCTCCGATGTTAGAAACATAAGCTTTAGGGATTTAGTTCTCTTTGTTATTGATCTCTACTATATGATAAAACATATATATAGTGATACAATATTAGCGCTTTCATTTATACATTAGGTCAACTAATGGGTTGGTAATGGACATCCATACAATATAGAATTATTCATAACACTTCTTTTTGGATGAGATCCCTCATCACAGTCACAGGACAACATATATGTGTTCAAATCAAACAAATAAACTTCACTCTATATCAACTCTATCTTTTTGCATTTCGGGTTATAAAAAATCTCACTATTGTGAAGTGACCTTAGTGCAGTGGTAAGTCCAATTGTAGAAGGCACCATCACATCTAGGATCGAGTCTCGTTTCCTATGAATTTAGAAATTTGGCTAATGGACCGGCCAGTTGTGATCCAATTGTTGGAAAAGAAAAAAAAAAAAAAATCTCACTATTGTCACATTCACACAATAGGAACTAAAACAACTTAATTAAAGCATTCGGTTAGTTTTGGAAAATTCAAGAACTTCCCGGTTTTGATTCTAGAGAATAAATTGCCATCAGTCAATAAATCACGGGGCAAAATATAATTCGGAAAATTATATACTTGGAAATAATTAAATGTATATTATTCTCTCCAGTATATGTCTTTCCTATTTAAAATTTCTCTATTCCCATATCAGCTATATATAGTATGCATGTATGATGTATATTGGTTAAGTTGGAATCGACAAAACAACCTAAAAACTCATAACACGGTCCTTTGAAACAGTTAATCCATGATGAAATCATCACATATAGCTATAATATGCATAGTCTTGCTCTCCTTCTCCATGTATGAGTGTAAGTACAAGTGTTTTTCTCTCACTTAAATTTCACACACGTACACACATATATATATATATATATATATATATATATATCAAATGTCTGTTTGTTGTTGTTTTCAATAGTAAAAGTTTGGTTTATGAGTTTCGAATCAATGTGTAGGTAGCAAGATAGGGACGTCGAGGAAAATCAATATACCATTGTGTTTCCACAGCACTTGCGGCGACATATTGAAAAGAGATTGCTGGTGCTGTCTGGCAGCTGCAACCAACAAAGATGTGTGTTGGTCAGAAAAAGATTACCCCAAGGACGTCGCCAAAAAGATTTGCGTAGCGACATGTACTCCCGCTCTATCATAATAAAATGTTATATTATTATTAGGATGACTTTTTTTTGGATTTTCACCAATATTAAAAAAAATAATAAATGTTATATTACTATTTATTACTTTTGTTTTGTATTCATTTTAATACTCATTTACTCATATTTTCCTTACACTTATCATTCAAATGCATGTTTATTTTTAATTGTTTATTATAAAAGTAAAAACGTGAATTAGTTATTTGATTTATAAAAAAATGCATTAAATACATTAAAAAATCATCTTTTATGATATATCAACATTTATGATAAAAAGGGAGTATAAGATAAATTTTTAAAAGGAATATATGTAAGAGGAACTTTTATTTGATTCGGTGATTTTTAAGGTGTTTTTGAAATTGATATTTATGGTATGATTTATGATATTTATGGTATGATTCTCCTCTTAATATTTTAAGAGGATTTTTGACAATAAATTAGATTGTTATAATTTTTTTAACAGCAAAGGAACTCATTTCATACCATTCTGCTATGTGTGTGTATAACTAGTTGCAAATTCTCGTACCATATATATATAACTCAGGAAATACGTAAAATATATGATCATACCTTTTCGGCGAAGCAGCTAATCCATGATAGTTTCTCAAACATGGCTCTTTATATTTGTTTCTCCTAATAGAAGTGTTATGTTTGGTATAGAGTGAACCAGCTTTGGGTACTGTTTTGCAAGTTTTGCAGGCCTATATATAATGACCAAACAAAAGCCGGCTAAAGCAGAGGCACCACAAGCCAAGGGAGGTGACCCGCGGATGAGGGCAAGAGTGAGCAACACAGCCACCAGCAGTTGAATCTAGAATTCACACAATAAATTTGTTTGGAAGGAACAAATTCACTTAAGATCTCTCTCAAAAAACTGGATTAAAAGTTAGGAAATAAGAATGAATTAAAATCTCTTGGGAAACAAGCTAGAGTTTTGCTCAAGAACAATGAAGAATTAGGACTATTGTATTAATTGTTGGATGATTTACAAGGAGGGAACACCCCTCTATTTATATAAATACATTGATTACAAGATAAGTCTATTTTACTTAAATCTTGGACTGAAGATATGGTAACTTTTTTCTTCTGATGGTCAGATCGGGTTTAGGAGGCAGTCTCGGAGGTCGGTCAAGTGACTTCGTTGGGCTTCTACTTACAGGTCCGTTTAGCTGGCCCAAAGGAGGGGGGGAGGGGGTTCCGGGTTTAGTTGATGTGCAAGATTATTCGGTGTACTTTCAGTTTAGGTCAGTATGTAGTGGGTGCTAAATTCTGCACCAACACCAATTTCTGCTGAATCAATGGAAAATGAGAATCCTATTGAAGGTAGTTCCAAAATCAATCACGAGAGCTAGGTGGTGTTGTATCGATTTTGTTCCTACTATTTTGTTTACCTAGTGGAACCTCTTTTCTGGTTTCGCTATTATTCCCTGATTTTAGGACACATCGTTTTTTTTTTTTATTGTTCCTTGTGGTATTTTTTTAGTTTGAAATTCTTGTTTCATTTTGTTTGTTCTTACTTTATAATTGTATCTAGTGTAATGCTGATTCGCTCTACGTTGGACTGGAATGTTTATAAATGAAATGCATTGGAGATTTGTAAATTAAGCATTCTCACTGCCTTTTTCGCCTTCTCCTTGCCTCTGTCTTCGGGTTTCCCAACCCACACGTACCCGGACAGTGAAACACTTAACACTTAACAAACGTTTCGTGTTAAACGTAAGTGCTAAACGTTTTGGTGTTAACTTTCTTGTACTACAAGCAAACTCATCGGAGCTAGGTTTTACAACAAATTTTCCCTCTCAGCAAGAGACGATGAAGGTCATGGAACCCACACAGTGTCAATAGCTACTGGTAATGCGGTTCAAGGCGCCAGCTTTTACGGCCTGGCTCAAGGTACGGCTCGTGGTGGAGTTCCATCTGCGAGAATTGCCGCCTATAAAGTCTGTCTTAAAGGTCCCGCCCGCTGCAGCGATGTAAATATTCTGGCCGCGTTTGATGACGCCACTGCCGACGGTGTTGATATCATCTCGATCTCAATCTCAACCGATTATGTCTCCAATTTATTAAACACTTCTGTAGCCATTGGTTCGTTTCACGCAATCTTTAAAGGGATTATCACGGCAGGCTCAGCAGGAAACAATGGGCCTGAGCAAGGTTCAGTGGCAAATGTATTACCGTGGATGATAACCGTCGCGGCCAGTGCTACGGACCGGCGTTTCACTGACAGAGTCGCTCTTGGTAACGGAAAAGCATTAACGGTAACTTCTCTTCGAGTTTTTGTAAATCAAAATGAGAGTCATTTCAGTTGTAAGATACTCTGTTTGTTAAACAGGGTTTATCAGTTAATCCATTCAGTCTCAGTGGGACAAAGTTCCCGATCGTTTACGGCCAAAACGTTTCGAAAAACTGTTCCCAAGACCAAGCCGGGTGAGTCGGAAATCTATTCTTACATTATTTCACGTTCCAATCTGAATATTGAATCAAGACACATTGATGCTTATAATGATCATTGCTATTGACAGTTATTGCTTAGAAGGGTGTGTGGACAGAGACCTGGTCAAAGGGAAGATCGTCCTCTGTGACGACTTCCTAGGAAACAGAGAGGCTCACTTAGCAGGAGCCATTGTTCTAAACACTTTGTATCCAGACATCGCCTTTGCGTTACCATTACCTGCCTCTTCTCTGAGCTTAAAGAACTACGAATCTATCAAGTCATACATCCAATCTACAGAGTAAGCAAAGGGCAGTGATGAATCTGAACGGTTGTTCGGTCTTGAAATGTTAACAGAGTGAAATTTGCAGGCACCCACAAGCGGGGATACTGAGAACCGAAGAGGTAGTTGATAGAGAAGCTCCTTGTGTTCCTTCCTTCTCTTCTCGCGGGCCAAGTTTCAATATTCAGAACCTCTTGAAGGTAATGAAACCAGTACAAAGATCATTTCTCGCGTTGGTTTTATAAGCGAATGTTTTTGGAATAACATCAATGTTATTTGCAGTCTGACGTAAGTGCACCAGTATTAGAGATTTTGGCTGCATTTTCTCCGGTAGCTTCTCCTTCAGATATAATGTACCCTGAGGACACAAGAAGTGTGAGGTATAGTGTAATGAGTGGCACATCAATGGCTTGTCCACATGTAGCAGGTGTAGCAGCTTATGTCAAGTCTTTTCCCCGACTGGTCTCCCTCGGCAATCAAATCCGCTATCATGACAACAGGTAAAATTCAAAAAACAATACTTTCTTCTGATTTTCTTACTGTTGGAATGATACAAAAACAAAATTTTGTCATGGTATATTCGGCTATTCGCTGCTACCCCCATGAACCTTAAGAGAAACCCCGAGCAAGAACTTGCATATTGGTCAGGCCAAATTAACCCGACCAAAACAAGCGACCCGGGACTTGTATGAAGTAGAGACTGAAGATTACCTCAAAATGTTATGTGCAGAGGGTTTTGATTCAAGGTCGCTCACGAAAATCTCAAGACAGAACATCACTTGTTCGGAAAGAACACAAGTCAAGGATCTGAATTACCCAACAATGACTACGTTTGTGCCTCCTCTTCACCCATTCAATGTCACGTTTAGAAGAACCGTTACTAATGTTGGACTCCTGAACTCTACGTATAAGGCAAGCGTAGTTCCTCTTCGACAGGAGATTCGGATTAACATAGAACCAGAAACACTGAGTTTCGGTTTCCTGAATGAGAAGAATTCGTTTGTTGTGACCATCTCTGGTGAAAAACTGAAGGATGGAAGTCTTGTAAGTTCGTCTTTGGTATGGTCTGATGGGAGTCACAGCGTCAGAAGTCCAATTGTGGCTTACTAAATCAAGCCTTAAAACTCCTTTTTGCTAATTTTCTTTTCTTGTATCTTCAAACCATTCATCAAAAACAGAGAGTAAGAAGAGACAAAGTTTTGAGGAATAAAGACATACTTTCCTGAGAACAATGTGTATCTGTCATTACAAATCATTGATGTCCAGCAAACCCGATTATAATATCCGTTTCATTCTCTCTGAATCTAAGAATTTGATTCAGTTCTTGTAATCTCTGATAAATTGCATCTTTATGAGAGTGTGCTGTATCTCCCGCAAGAAACTCATGCATCTGGTTGTCCACTTCGATAGTACTGCATCCTGGTTCCTTCTCAATCCCTGATTCTCTCATACTTTCTCTGATTTCAGTAGTTTCTTTCCATTTCCCTGATGAAGCATAAATATTCGACAAGAGAACGTATGTCCCAGAATCTGGATTCTCAGACTCGAGTAGTCTCTTGGCAATCCTTTCACCAAGTTCCATGTTTCCATGGATCTTACAAGCACTCAAAAGAGCTCCTAACATGATATGATCCGGTTCAATCGGCATGTTTTCTAAGAATCTGTAAGCCTCCTCTAGTCTACCCACTCGACCAAGAAGATCAACAATACATCCATAATGCTCAACCTGCGGTTCAACATTAAAAACTCTCCACATAGAATTGAAAACTTCAAGCCCTATATCCAACAAACCTCCATGGCTACATGCGTTTAAAAGAGCAACTAAGGTAACCGGATTCGGCCTAATTCCTCTGTTCACCATATCTCGAAACTCATTTATAGCTTCAAAGCTAGCCCCATGCATTGCTAATCCAGATATCATCGTGTTGTACGAAATGACATCTTTGTCTCTCATTCCCTTAAAAACCCGCTTTGCCTCATTGATATCACCACACCTAGAGTACATATTGATCAAAGCATTGCCTATGAAATTACTAAGCTCCATCTTTCTATTCTCAACAAACGAATGTACCCATCGCCCAAGCTCCAACGCACCTAAATCTGAGCACGCAGATAAAACACAGACAGCTGTAAATTCATTAGGAGTAACACCTTCCATCTGCATTCCCCTGAAAAGCTCCAATGCTTTGTTCATCTCCCTGTTTCTAACCAACCCATCAATCATCGCAGTCCAACACACTGTATCTTTAACCTTAACATCTTGAAACAGCTCTAACGCCTCCTCAATACAACCACGTTCAGAATAACAATTAATCATGACAGTTGCTGCAACCTGATCTCTCTCAGGCATTTCATCGAACACCTTCTTAGCATCAACCAAATCCCCAGATCTCCCATAAATTTCCATCAGTTTTAGCCCCACCGATCTACTAGACCCGAACCCTAACTTCAAAACCTGTGCATGAATCTCTCTACAACATTCCAAATCACAAGCTTTCAGAACAGAGGTGATCACGTAGTTATCAGGCAAAATCGAACTGTGAATCATATTACGATACAAATAGACTCCATCAGCGGAACGACCAGATGACACAAACCCATCGATCATTGCGGTGTATAGGTAAACATTAGGGTTCGATACGTAACGAAACACGTCGCAGGCGTAATCGATTGAATCGAGAGCGGAGCATACTCTGATGAGTTCGAAAACAACGAAAGCGTCTTGGTCATGGAAGGTTCGAATGATCTTGGCGTGAATCGCTGGAACTTGAGCAATGTTTTTGCAGTTACGTAATAAAGAGATTAATGTTTTCCTCCGTGATAGTCTGAGAGTGTTTGAACCGGGATCACGCCGGATAGCTGATGGCCCTCCGGTGATCGCCGTCAACGATGATATCATTTCGCGCTCAAAATTAAGATTCTCAAAAACCGAATATAGTTTGTCCAAAATATATAGATTCGATTAAACCGAATATAACCAAACCTACCAAATTCAAAGCTTTCAATAAACAAAGCGAACCAAATTGTTCAATAAAGAAAAAATGTGTTAATTTCACTTTGTCCCTTTAGTTCTTTTTTCTTCTGAATAAACTTGTTGTACAAATATATTCAATAATCAGAATTCAGAAGTGTGCCCCTTGTTTCCCGGTTCACTGTGCCACTGTAACTGATCCATCTTGCTTTAGCTTGATTAGACTGCTCTCAATGTTTCTAAGCACAGGTTTATAACTGCAACAAATTGCAATAAGAGAATTAAATAGACGATGTAGTCTCCAATGATTCAAAAAGATTCTGTGTGAAACTTACACGCGCATAAGCCCGTTGTATGCTTGTGTTGTTTGCTGGAGTTGAGCTGAAAGTTGGAGAACTTGAGCAGATAACGATTCCGCTCTGCTCTGTTCTTTCGCTAGTTCTCCCTGAGAAAAGGTAATGCGGAATTTTAACAAACAAACAACAGTTAAGTTGAAGTAAACTTTTGTGATTAGAATACTTGAGAGCTGGTGAAGACCAAAAACCTTGAGAGACAGAGTTTCAGTTCCATGTGACCCATTGCCCTGGACTTCTGAAGACACTCGTGAAAGAGCACCAGCTTGTTCTGTTCTTAACTTGTCCAAAACTTCACGGAGTTCTACATTTTGCTTCAGACATTCTTTCACCTATATAAGGTTTGCTACAAATCAACATAAAGTCCACAAAAATGTTTCTCATGCAAAAGTTTCTGCGGCACTATTCTTACTTGATTCTCCCACTGATTTGATATATTGATTGATTCTTGATAGGAAGCCGAGAGGTTCGAGTTTTCCTCGAAAAGCTTCTCTATTTCAGTTGATTGGTTGTCAATCTGAAAGTAATGCATGAAAGTAATTTCTCTAATTAAGCATTTTGACCATTATATATAAGAAGCTTTTGTTTGTTTGTTAAAATTCCGCATTACCTCCATGAGAAGCTTTTGCCTACTACTCTCCAATCTTTCAAGTGCAACAGCCATATCATGCAACTGCTTCTCAAGTTTTTCTTTATCTTCCTGCATGAAAACAATCAAACCTATAACTACGGGATTCCATAAAACGTTGAAGAAGACTTATTATATGCTGGCAATTGGCAAAAATGGGTTAACAACATTTTCTTACCACTGAAAATCCTTTTTGACCTAACTCTGATACTTCTGCATAATAAATAGCATGGAAAAAGTCATTCATATATCCAACAAACAATTTCCGAATGAGTTTCAAAGCATTTTTATGTCACCCAGTTTATCCAAACACCTGATGATTGTAACAGCTGCAATACCAATTTGCTTTGAACAAAAGAAAAATTATATAGCATTGCACATATTACCTGAGGCCCTGCTGGATAAAACTGAAATTTTTTGTTCTAGTTCCTGCTTTTCAGACATTAACGAAGCAACTCGATTTTGTTCTTCAGCTAAACGCTGTTGTTCTTGCTGCCTCAACATTGATTCTTTCTGTGTATGTTAAGAACGTTATAATAGTAGAAAGAAAGACTCTCACGGGGAACATATTATTTGTTTCAAAAATATTCAAACCTGTAATTCTAGTTTTATGTTAGCCATCTCCTTTTCTAATAATGGTAATTGGTCCGGGGAAACTCCCATTGACGACCCTCCAACAAATGAAGTACTCATTGCTTGCTGTTGGATCGAGTTAAGCTCTGCTCTCAGAGATGCTGCATCTTCCTCAGCCTATTAACAACGGCTATGGTATCTTTAGAAAAAGAAGAAATGGAAATTAAATTTTGGAAGGCAGAAGACTGTTTCCATACTCGATATTGTTCCTCTTCTGCCTCTTTAGCACGTTTTTTAAGAGTCCTAACTTGAGCTGAGAGATCCTCCTGTAAGCAATAGCTATGCCAATCAAAATACAATCAAGCGAGGAGACCAAAAGAACTAAAACAGAAGCATTCCCTACTCGTAAAACAACAGCAGCATCTTTCTCCATTGCAATTTCCTTGAGAGCTTTTCTCAGAGATGGCACTGTGTTTTGTTCCTATTATCCATCAACAAGAGCATATGTCAAGACATCTTAAATCGTTTCCCAAATAGACTTCCTAGAGATCCATATTGGCACGCCAAGCCTCACAAAACAAACTACAGCAAGAATTATTTGAATACTACTTACCAGGACATTCAACCGAGTCTCAAGTGATTCATTCTCGGCTTCCCTTGTCTGCAGCTGAATCCCCAAGGACAAAAACAATACATTTCATTCAAAACAAAAACATAAGATCTGATCTTTAACAAGGAACAGACTGCAACCAATACCTTTGAGAACAACATCTTATTGCGCTCCTCCATTTCTGCATTCTTCTTCTGCAATTCCTTAAGCTGGGAATATAAAGCACCAACATCTGTCTGTGGAAGTAAATCAAAAAACAAACCATTACCAGCACCAAGATCATAATATCAGTAAAACCAATACAATATGCAAAACCAAATTCATCCACAAATCCTAGAAGACAAGATTCAATTTCAAGCATTCTCATTATCATTCTAAGAATCCAATTCAGATCAGATGTTACCTCAGAAAGTCGATTTCCACTCTCAGATTTTCTGATCACCGGAAAATCTGAAACACATATACAAATTTGAGACGACGAAGCAGTAAATTAAAAATTTGCAAAGCAAAGAGAGATCAGAAGATTAGAGATGGAAATAACCGGCAGGATTGGGAATTTCGCTAAGATCTGGCCCAGAAGAAGTTTTGCTCAGCCTTTGAGCTGCTCTCTTTTGACGAATCTCTTCCAACTACAAAGATCACAGAATGCACAAAAAAGCCACAACGATGTAAGACACCTAATACGAAGATGAAAGACGGCGATAACGGAAATATCCTTACAGTCCGGCGACCTAGAGTCGCGTGATGCGAGTCCATGGTATGATTCCTTGCAACGTCCGCAGCAGATGGATTTTACTCCCGCCTCTCTGGTTTCGGCAAATTCGAACGTCGATTTAACGGTGAGGGTGTCGCCGGCGAACAGAATGGAATATAATTAATTTGGGCTAATAGGATAGATAAATAGGCCCATGGACCTTGAAAGCGAGCCCGTCAATATGTACTACTCTACTTTACTTACTTCAATTTTTTTTATTTAAAAAGAAAAAACAATTACACTACTTTTCTTTAAAATAAATAAATAAAAAGTTGAAAACATGATCCATGCGGCTACGAAAAACCAATTTACGCAGATACATTTTTTGTTCGTCTTTTGTTAAAATACGAGATATTGTTTATATAGAAAAGTATTGGTAAAGTTTATTTGGAAAATTTTCTCTAGTAAAGTTTATTTTATAATCTGTAGCATTTTTAATCAAGTAAATAAACATTATTCCAGTGTGCAAAACTGTAATTTATCAACCATACGAAAAGGAAGTGTTACTTTTTTGGAATTGTTAGTTACTTAGTTTGCTTTTTAAGTTTAGGACAAGTGGGTAATCTGCCAAATAACTAACTTTATAATGCTTTTCTTTAGATCATTAATTCATTCGGAAACATACTGAACAAACCATGCCTAACTGTTGCACATCGTGCGTATCAACCTACGATTGCATACAGCCATACATATATTACATTGTTATGACCTTTGAAGGGTTTTGAGGAGTTTCGACCAACAAATTAAATAATGCAAATTAATTTGGTATGGGTGCATCTTGTGCTAAAATCCAATATGCTAGTAGGATTCAAGCTCTAGAGTTTTATCAAGATAGATTAGGCAAACATATAGACAATAGATTAAAGCTTTTTTACTAAGTGCAATGAAAAGTAAAGAAAGGAAGCTTAATAGCAAGATCATTAAGCTTATAAAATCTTAGATTGATATCATGAAATTATGAAGAAGGAGAGTTTGACGGAGTTGCAAAGGTCCAACATTTAAGGGTGGACTTATTTGACAGTACCAAACTGTTTCGTTTGTGGTTCACTTGATGTATTGTATATATTACGGAAATAAACATGGAAGTTTTAGAAATGTCAAGATTGAAGGGGGTGCTATAGTGAAGATGATGATATTAGGTGTATTCTTTTGTGGATTACATTTACATAGAAGAGCTGTTGCATTTACTTACTCATGTATTGTTTTGGTTCTTTCTGTTTCATGACAAGAATGCTAATGGGCTTGTTGTTTTAACAAGACTGAGAAGGATTCCCTTAAATATCATTTTGAGTATCATTTTCAAGTTGGAGATTTTGATTTTGTTAACTCCCAAAATGCATTATTGCTCATGAAAGGGTTGGAAACCTGAGTATTAATCATGTTTTTAGCTTTGTACATGATTAATATATTTATTCATGTTCTTAGCTTTGATGGGATTTACCATCCTACTAACAAGGATAACACGGATAAGAAAACTCAGACTCAGACGTTCACATATCATATGTGACATATGTACCAAAGTTCACGGTTTTTTTTTTTCTTTTTCACGACGGTGAAAATTCTATAGATTTAAACCGCTATTCACTAAACAGAGACATAACCAAAAGTCAAGCTAAAATTAAAAACCCTTCGACGTCTTACACCGAAGAGCAAAAAAGGTTAAAAGAGAAAGCCCCATAAGTCGTTGACGACTCAAGGACAAAAAAACAAACATTACGAGAGAGAAAGAGAGAGAGAGAGAGAGACAAGAAACAACTACGTGTCTCGTCGTAGATCAACCACCACAACACTTACGTTGTCAGAACTTTGTCTAGCCAACGCAAGCCTAGTCAGCAAGAGCGACGCCTCTTCACACGCTTTATCTGATACATCTCCTCCCCCTCCGACCACCACATTCCCCGCACCGGCGCCATCCGTTTCAGGCGAGGATGTAAGTTGACCGTTGACTTTTCCTCTTAAACACATGCGAACGACGCTACATGCAGTTTCGTTTGAAACCACGTCCCAAAGACCGTCACTTGCTAGAATAATGAAATCGTCTTCGCTGACCCGGTCCGTCACGGTTACTTCCGGTTTACTGATTACGTACGGCTTCAAGTAATTATCTCCTGGTAAAAGAAAAAAATTCCGCGGCGAAACGAGATTTAATTATCATCATTACTAAAAGTACGAAAAAAAAACTTTGCACAAAACACTAGCTAGGACAGGGACAAGAGTTTTTCGTCAAGTGTAATCAATTAAACTGACCTATGGCTCGTGACATTGCAAGTACTCCAAGGACACGTGGGCCATCCCAGTAGATAACTCTACCACCCGCTGCTTCAATCCGGTCTAGCTCATCCGGACGGTCCGGCTGTTACAAAAATAAAAACAAGCGAGAGAGAGAGAAGAGTCATTGATTTGATGATAACAGTGACACGACGGGTTAAAGAATCTTAAAACTCATAAACTTTATCAGATCCTCAAATCTAAAAAGTCATTTACATTATTTAATCACCGTCCAGGTGTTGCATGCCCATTACACAAATTTCGAATTTTCCAAACCCAAAAAAGAAAGAAAAATGCATTAAACAACGAGAAGTATGAAAGGTAAGTTTCGAAGGCGACACGTAACGAAATTCTCGTTTTCCATATCAGTGTTACAGTATACCATAACCGTAGATCTGACGGATTAAAAATTTGACGATGCAAAAAAAAAAACAAGACGAAGAGAGATTTATCATAAACGATAGAAAAATAAACACAACCTTATGATCGGAGGACAAAGCAATGGCCTTCCCATTACGGCAAAGAACAGCACGTGAGTCACCACAATTCGCCACGATAATTTTATCCGGTGTCAGGACTGACACAACCGCTGTAGATCCCACGGCGTCGCAGTCGGGCCTCTGAAGCTCGCACCGGCATTTCGCCGCACCGTCGTCGGCGTTCAAAGCCACAACCTCCATGTCCATGCGCGTGAAGCTACGCGCCATTGACTTTTCCCAGTCAGCATCAGCTTCGAACTCTTCACGCACTAGCTCGTGTAGTCGTTCTCTACATCTCTTCGCTACCTATAACATAATACCAAAAAAACATCAAAAACGACGTCTAACAATCCATTGAGGTAATTATTAAAGATGAAACGACGTCGTACATGGGAACAGCCATGGCCATCGTAAACGCCGCAGTAGTGAAATCCTTCAGTTCGTTGACGGGAAAAAAACGGATGAACAGCAACGGCGTCTTCCATCTCCCGTCTTCTTCCACATACTGAAGCGACGCCGTATTTAGGATAAGCGTCAGAATCAGGCAATGCCTCAACCGTCGAACTCAAAGACTCGCATAAAACGACGACCTCCTTCGCTGTTTCGTAGTACACGGCGGATGCTGAGGCTGCGACGGTGGCTTCTCGTCCCCTCCGTTTCTGTAACTCTCCGTCGACGAAGACAGCCTCTTGTTCGCCGGAGACAAACTTAAACCGCCGGATCTCCATTCTCCTTCTTCTCGCTGCTTGAGAAGAGCTCCGTTCTCGTCTCCTCGTTGTCGTAGTCGTCGTCTTCTTCATAACCTTCGCCGTCGTTTTCGTCATCACCGTCTCCTTCTCGTAACAAATCTCAGCCATGCGATCGTCGTATCTCGTAACTATTCAATATTCACACTCCATCATCATCATCACTCTCCCGTTCGGACAAAACTATAAAAACCTAGTGAACGAGACGAGACACAGGAAAGAGAAGAGAAGAGAAGAGAAGAGCTTAAACAAGTTTAAGCCATGAAAGCTTTATATTTAGCTTCTTTCACCAGAGGGTATATAAATATAATAAAATCATCTTTTTATGTTACGGGCAGGTCTTGCCCGAGACTTTAAACGGGCAGATCAAACAAAAACTTCAAAAAATCAAAAATGAAAGAAAGAATGAAGAAGAGAGAGGAGCTTTGTGTTGAATGGCGTGACGTATCGCTCCTCTATCTGGACGAAGAAATCTTGACCGTTGATTATAGCCACGTGTAAATGGTACTTCTCTTTGAAATCGCGATACGAAAACACTTACGTGTGCCAATCAAATTCTAACACAACTCAGACCTAAAGTGAAAAGAACCTTTGATGACACGCATGCGATCTCTTTTCTTTTATTTTTGTTTTATAGATTTTTTACCAAATTTTCTTATGGCAATTTTCTTTACCAATATCCATTTGTTTTACTATAATATAACTACAAGTTTATTTATTAACTTTAATAGATATGGGAATCAACCAATACTTCAATTAAAACAGCTGGAAAATAATTTTAATTTGATTTTTCAGACAATTAATTTGATGTTTTAGTGAGGATGATGATTCATCGAGTTTGTTTTATGGTGAGCGTGACAATACGGTATATATCATCTTTTTAAAAAAGTTTGGTGTGTTTAAGGAGAAAATTATTGTAGGAAAAGGTGATAATTAGTAAAATATGTCACTAGCAAATATAAAGTTGGTGTGCCAATACATTTTAGAAACAATTTCTAAAAAAAAATAGATATGCTAAATTAAATTAAAAATTAAAGGGGAGTTAATTTCGTGATTTAATAACACTTTGTTTTCTTTTATTTGTTTGCTTGTCTTGTCTACTCTGCATTTGTTCCATTTGTGTCATATCCGTTTCTTTTTTTATTTTTATACATCAAACATGTAAAACTGTAAAATAATAATATATATGGTTTTTGACATTTGTTATTGTGAATCAATATATTCTAAGATTTTTTGTACGGATTTGTTACCTAGTTTTACAAATTGACAGGATGAAAATGAATTCATACAAACTTTTTTCATGGTTTTTGACAGTTGTGTGACAGTTACATGATTTCTAAGTGTGCAATTTTATGAGATATCCATGACTAATTTAATTTAACTTTGATATCTCAATATCTAATGTGGCATTGCATAAGAATTCAATCTTAGACATCTCCAGACTAATCTTATCAGATACCAGTAAGTAATGTTTGACAAACCATAACTTTTTCGTTTGGGAGTCTAATATTCCGTGAACTAAAATAAAATTTGAACAAGTGACAGCATCATTACTTCTTAATCAATATAGTTTTGAGAATTAAGAAGAATAAAACAATTGAAAATTAATCATCCTGCGATTTCTTAAGGTTATATTTTGTCAAAATTTTCAGTATTAGATAACAGTCGCCAACTGCATATGATAATGCATTGACAAATCTAATACAAATTTCTTGGTCCCATATTCAGTCTCTACAATCCATTAGAGAGAAAATAAATTCTCCAAAATGAACATGTCGTATAATCTAATCATTTATAATCAGATAACATAAATTGTTGATCCTATGAATTCGTATCATAAAATAAGAAAATAATATGCGGAAAAAGTGTTGAAAAAATGATTTTTACAAGAGGAAAAATAGAAAAACATACATGTGATTATGGTTAAACCGTTAATTTAGTAAATTATCATTAAGCTCTTTTTTTTTAGGTAAGCGGAGATTTGGTAATGAAGTTAGCTATAAAAAAAAATATAAATAATTGTAGTACATAAACATTTGTATTTCTTCCGACATGTCAAATAGATTTCAAGAGAAATAAAAATAAAAATAGTAGTATGTTTTTTTTGTTTTTTTTAAATAAAAAAGATCAGAAAAAGGCGTCCAATGAGAGAGAAGTACGTAGATATGGGTATTGGGTTCTATTTGACAACTGCGGGGACCACTTCCCTAAACATTTAACAACGTTGACCCCTTTCTCTCTACCCTTGTCTGACCTCTTTTCTTCCTCCATACTCGACACGTGTTTGCATCCTCCACTTATGTCTTGACGCAGTTTTGTTTTGTAAGGGTCAAAGAACTCAAGATTCATTTATTAGATGAGAATTAGGGATGTTTACAGGCATAACGATTGTGAGAGTTTGTAAATTGGGGTTTCATGTTTCAACTATTCCGTCATTCTACATCGAGTGTTTTTGTTTTCTAATTGTTTTGGTTGGGATTCATCTATTCATATAATACTTATACCAATGGGTAATGTATTTAACAACGGCATAAATAAAGTATACATTCGATACGTTTTCAAACGGATAAAACTTGTTTTTATATATAATATGATTTGTAATATTTCAGAATTCAGATATTTAAGTTTGAATTATTCGTATCCAATTCGGACCAAGAAAAATGGTTGAAAAAAGTGTTAGCATAATCAATGATTTTGATACGGCGGAATATAACATATATATAGTAGTATATTGTGGCTAATAAAATTCAAATGTATACTGCAAACTTGTATAGAAAGTCTTGTTGAAACGAAATTCTATATTCTTGGTCTCTACGACCTACACTACAGTGACACGTTTGAGCTAATTTAAGCTATATTTATACATTTAAAATAAAAAATCAATATCTGTCCCCGCAAAAAGTTATATATATGAAATGCTAAAGAGTAAAGATAGATTTGCGAGAAAGAAGAAAAAATTACTAAATGAGATTTGTGTGAATAAAATACACAAACGTTGATGTTATAGTATTGCAGTAGTCAAGTGTAACTCCAACAGAAATCAAATGTTTTTACTCTTAGACACCATATATCATATACCTATCGTAGAAATAAAACCATCAATAAAGTTTAATCACTGAACCTATAATTTGGTCTTCTTTCTATGGTAGTATACTATTGTTAAGATTAAAGCCAGTCTAACACAAAATCTTAAGTAACAAAGAAAAACAACACAACAGTTGCTATCTTGAAATTGAAATGAAAAAAAAAAAACCTAAGTTTATGTTCTTCGGTATACTATTATTAATTAAAAACTAAAGAACAGATACTAGTAGTAAATTAATAGAAGAAGCTCATCTTTTTGCGGAGCAATTATATAGGACGTGGCAGCAAACAATAGGATGACGTGTGAGTTGGTGCAAAAGATATTATATTAGCAGCCGATGATTATAAATTTGGGCCAGGGTCCTACAGATTTTTCAAATAAAACGAAGTGCGTGTGTAACACATGCCACGTGTTTGCTAAATTTTGATAGCAGTTGCCAGGTTTTTGAAGTTGACAGTAGGCAAATACATTGCGCCACGTGAATCCCTTTCTCTCTTCTATTATTATTTTATCGAAGCCACCAAAATTAAAGAATATATTATTATTTGTGTGTTTACAAATTATTTTCCCTAACATTTCTCGAGTTCTATACCAACCATCACTTTCAAATCTATATATAAGGCGATATTAGATTCCATCAAACTTTAGTTTATGGTTTTTGTTTTCTTAGCTATGTATTGGTTCTAATATGTATACTGTTGGTAAAAATAAACTAGCATCGTTGATAGGAAAAGGAGAAAGAGTAACATGGCTATACGTAGTTGGAGAGGTTTATGGTTTATATGTTAAGAGTAGTTGGAGTGCTTTCGGTAACGAGACTATATGGTTCTAGACTTCCTTCTAGTTGTCTACCACTGCAAGCTAAGGTAGTGTGATTGAAAAAACAAAAAAGGTAGTTTGATTGATTATCTAACCTTTGATGATTTGTAACTTTGAATAATTGAAACCTTACCAATTTGTCGTTGCAATTTCCACATCTCACATTAATAGTTTGGTACACAAACTCCAAAATTATTTTTCTTCATAATGATCGATGCGATGCGACGGTGCCCAATCCGATAAATGTTCAGTTGTGTTTCTTGTTTTAATTTTAAAACGTAGGCACCAAATCCAACATATATAATGCATGTTTTTGTTAAAATTGTTTTGCGTTTTTTTTTTTAGAAGTACAATTGTTTGAGTTATAGAAAGCTTTTCATAGTAGAGTTGCCCAACATCAAAACGAATAAATAACAAACATTTTGTCGAGTTCAAACTACAAGTCTCCTCTCGATCTATTAGGTCTATATGCAAAAAGAGCTTATTATAATTTGAAAGAAAGTTTGGCAATTACGAGGAGTGAGTGACGCGTGAGATAGTACGTAAACTCATAAATAAGGTTTTTGCTTTTGGGTCTAGTAGTCTGGCTAGTTTTGAGGCCTAGGGAGACGCGTGTCGGACGCAAGCCCCACGTTGCGGGTTTAAGGTCGTTGGGTTTCTTTTTTTCTTCGCACTTACCTAAGGAAGAACCTTCAATAGTTACGACGTGCCAGAAATTTTTGTCCGACACGTGTGTCCCCCGGGGGCAGAATTTTTTCAGTCAAGACTGCATGGCCGGCAGATTGCGTTGTGTTGGAAAAAAAGTTACGTTACGTTCTCGACATTTGTCAATTAAAACACCAACTATTAACGTCTTTTAATTTTTTTTTTTTTAAAACGGATACCATTTCATTAATCTTTCCAAAGTATGACCAATAGAGGAGGAGACTAAATGTAAGAGATTGTTAATACTAAAACAACTATTTAACGTCTTTGCACACTTAATTCTATATAGAAAAAAATATATTTTACTTTTCACTCGTAACTGATGAGTAAAATAATAAGTACTTATAATAGTACATCATTAAGCTCTTCATCTTCTAATAAGAATACTGGAAAACGTAAGTCACATAGGGCTAGTATCGTATCTTCGCCGGAAAAAGAATACTACAAACAATAAAATATTAGTTCGGATTGTTGTATTGTACTCGAGTTTTATGTTTTAGATAATAACTAGTTTTTTTCTGGTCGTCTACAATTCAATGATTCATATTAGTTACGTTACCGCGAGTTTTAGAATCCATGACCATGACGACAATATCCAATTCTAACGGTTCCGTTCCGTGATTGTTATTATCTCTGCTCCACTTATTAGAAAATATAACTATCCCATTTCATGTGATTAATTCGTTACCATTAAAATTATAAATATATCAAATATCAAAGAATTGCTTCGCATGTATAGATTTGTTGTTTAGTTTAAACATCTTTAGTTTATAGGCTATATGGTAGAAAAATATATAGTTGTTATAGTATATGACATACCCCTTCAAACCGATTCAAACTAAGTCGTTAGTGTGTGTATTGCTAACCTCGTACATTTTTTTATAAATAGTGTGGTGAATTTTATATTTCTTTCAGAGGCAAGAACAATACAGCATGTGAAATTTGACCGTTGGGACGTTTGGTGTAGGTTGCTCATCTAATCTAATACGCCAAATATAATAATAGTATTACTATAAGTTAGGTCAATTAGTATAATCAAAGATAACGAAACCGTCGTCCCTCAATCAATGTTTAAAGATGCTTATATATATTTTTCTTCAGACCACCACACGTGTTACTCGAATTCGACATTTTGTAAAACTATTTTTAAAAACAAGCTATCATTTGAATTGACGATTGTCCGGGAGAAAAAGGAAAAAGAAGTGTAACTTAAAAAGACTGAAACCCAAATTAAAAAAAAAAAAAAAACAGAAAATTCAAAATTTCTCCACCAAAAGTTTTAAATTGCTCATCCTTTTCGTCACGATACAATCGACACATGTCCATAATTCGATGATATATAAACATATAAAAATGGTCTAATTTTTTATATGCTTAAAGCATGAAATGAAAGCATGATTCGTGTCATGATAGGCACTTGGCAGTGATCTACGATAACTTTGGTAGAGAATAATTAATTTATACCTTCTCAAATAAATTTTAACAAGTGCTACTTGTTTAACAAGTTTTAATTGATCTTTACTTTCTATATTTCGATAGTCTACTGAACCTGTTAAATGTTCCATTAATCAGTTAGTTAGGCTACTGCTTAATCTATTACTAGCTATCTAAAACGTCGTTGTAATTTGTAAATTCGTCCCCTAATTTATTGTATTTGCTTAAGTAAACTTAAAACATTCCTATGTTTCACAAAAAAAAAAAAAAAAAAACATTCCTCTCTGAAGCCATAACACTCGAATATTTTAGTGTGGGCCTTAAATCCACTTTTGGTCTCATAACATTTGAATGGGCCAATCATTAATAATATTAGCCCAAAACTAGTAAATGACAATAAGGAAATTGAAACGGACGGCTGAGATTGCATCCTACGTTTTGTAATTTTGAGTCGGTGTAACTTCCTTTTCTCGGGTTGAGATATTTGGACCCGGAATAACTAAATCTTTATTTCGGGTCGGGTTATAAATATCTATATATACCCTAAATCATACCCGCTTCTTTTGATCACCTTCTTCTTCTTCTTCTTCTTCGTCGTCGTCGTCGTCTCTCCCAAATCGTTCCTCCAATTAATCTCTCTGCTTCAATTTCTCCTTTTTGTATACTCTCTCTCTCTCTCTCTCTCTCAATTAGGGTTTCTGATTGAATCGTATTGTGTCTTTGATCGATTCGTCCCGATTGAAAGAGTTTTTGTTGATTTTGTAGGGTTTTTGTTTCTTCTCGTTTGAGCTGTATCGCGATGGTGTTATCGACGAGCAATAGTAGAAGCACACACGAATATGTCATCGACGACGTTATCAGCAAAACTCGATACGATCTCGTTTACAGTGGAGAACTCGATGAGAGTGTTCTGAGGCAGATTCAATCGGTTAGTTATAAACTTGTTTCGATTTGTTCAGTTGTAAGTTAGGGTTTACTGTACTGATTGATTTCAAACTACTATGACTATAGAAGTGGAAAACGAAGATGATACAAGCTGGAGTCATAAGCGGTACGACGATGGAGACATGTTCTGTTTCGATTCCCACACCTGTGACTCCGGAGCCAAATCCTCTTCTTCTACCTGAGAATGCTCAATTTCTTACTTCGAGTCCATCCATGGTAAGGTTTCTTGTTCGTTAAACTACTATGGCTGAGAGGTGTCACATATAGATTTACTTATGTTGAAAACGTTTTCAGAGCCTTGTGATGTCCCCAAAGAGAGAGTGTGACGGATTTGATTATATTCCTCAGCAAGATGGAGCGAGAGACCTTGTCAAGGATCCAAACACTTATGCTCCTTATGGTATATAATTTTCGGATTTGATTAGAATGCTATTGATTGACTCGGTATCTTCTTGGAGAAGTTTCTCATTTGTGGGAGTGATGAAGATGTAGATGAGAATGAAGAGCTTTTGAATGAGGACGATGATGAGGAAGACGCTATTGATGAAGATGACATCAACACCATTCCACATTTGGTCATGTGTCAATTTGATAAGGTAAAACGACTCTTGTTTTTTCATTTGTACACACATATACTAACAATGATTGACTTAAAACTAATACTACTTCTTCAACTGTGTGTTGAATGTTGCAGGTGAAGCGTTGCAAGAACAAGTGGGAGTGCAAATTCAATGCAGGCGTTATGCAAATTAACGGCAAAAATGTTCTTTTCTCAGAGGTTAGATAAATTTCTTTCACAATGGGGATATGTACAACAAAAAAAGTTGTTCAGATTTCACTTGGCTCACACATCTTGTCTTATTTCCGCAGGCCACTGGAGATTTTAACTTCTAAAAAATGCAACGAGAAGCACCCTCTTCTGATTTTACAGAACTATTTTTGACTTTGTTTCAATACCTCTATGCAACTGAATGGAAAGAATTTGTGAAATTTGCCTATTAATGATCAAAATCCAGAAACATGAATGTCTTCTCTATGTCTACAACTCTCAACACTCAACTTTTAAGATAAAAAACGTATGGTATAATCCAAATGAAATTTTTTGTTTCTTATGCAGCACCAGCGTTCTTGCCCTTCTTCTTCTGAAGTTTCTTCATGTAGAATTCGAGCTCTTTTCCTTCCAATATGTACCTGTTTCATTCAAATCACACACCAAAAACAATGATCAGCCTTTAAACACAGAGAAAACACTGATTAAGATGTGAAGTCTCTTGTTGTTTACCCATCAGCACGGCCACATTGTCCAGGTCTTGATGCGATACACGCAAGCAACCTTCCACTGCTAAACTGCTCTTCGAGGTGAGAGTCAAGTGCTCTGCCTTCTTGTCGGGTCTCAAGCTTCCTTTGAACATGATTGCTTTTCTTCACTTCCTCAGTGGTTACCGCATCTCCTTCCTAAAGATTACAGACACCAATCAAATCAGAATCGTTTTACGAAAGAAAGAACAATCAACAACACCAAGTCATCATCAAAGGATGAAAACAAACCTTGGTTGCAGCAGCATTAGCTTTCTTCTTACGACCAATATCAACTCCATAATGTTGGAGATACCATTGTTTAAACGGAGCAGCATCAACTTGAACAATAGCACTCTTCACAAGGGTTTGTGTACGAACAAGCTCATTGTTAGATGCATTGTAAGCAACATCCAAGACCCTGGTCTTGCGGGTCACAGCTTCGCTACCCCATGAGTAGTTTCCTGTATCAAGTCTCAAAGCTCTCCACTTTACGTTCCCACCACGCACACGGATCCTCCTCACTGTCTTGTTACTTGATAGCTTAGTGTTAGCTGGTTGCCTTCCAAGCTCATACCTTTCAACAGATAACCAAAGTCAGTTTATATGATCAATTCCGCATCAATCAGAATTGTGTTTCAAGAATGTAGTAGACACAACCAAAATCAAAGAAAACGAGAAGCTTCATGATTCATTTTGATTCCAATCTAATTTCTGATTCAGGGGAAGGTAAAAACAATAATAAAAAAGCTTACTTTCTCTTCTTCCTCCACATCTTTTGCTTACCACCAGTGGCACGTCTCTTGTGAATTGAATCACGAGAGATACCTGCAAACACACATAGAATCAACAACTGGTCAATACATCACCAAGGACGAATTCTCTATTGAAACGATGAATGAAGAGGAATATGAAAAAAAGTACCCATGATTTCAAAAGCTTTTGGTTCTCACGAGCTTTCAGAGGTTTAAGAATGGCGGAGGAGAAGATGAAAGAGCTATAAATAGGTTACTAGTAGTATCACAAACACAAACAAAAACCCTAAAATGTCAATTTACAATCTTGTCCTTACTTTAAATACAACCACACATTAATACAAGAAAAGGATTGGTTTTTTTTAAAAAAAAATTGATAATTTTAGGAATCAGATTGTCGAAGATGAGAGTTTAGAGACCAAAACTAGCGGGAGAATCCTCAGTTGTTTTCACTTCCGATCATGTCTTTCGCTGTCTCGGTTCAGTCACATTTCTCAACCAAACCGTTTAAACGAACCCAATTCAAGAACCCTTCTCCTCGTACTTTATTATTAAGCTCGTGTTTTGAATCAAGGTCTGGTTCTTCCTACCTCCGTTTAAAGGAACGAACTTGCTTGGTTTCCAAGCCGGGTTTAGTCTACAGATACAGACAAAAACTCCAGGTGAGGATGAAGTTTGCGAATTTTTCATTTCTTTCTAAAATTTTCAAAATGTTTGATTTTTTTTGGTTTTGGTGTATGGTTAAGGCCGGAATTGGGGCGGGAGGAGAGTTCGCCGACAGTGGAGAAGTAGCTGATTCGGTTGCCTCAGATGAACCAGAGTCCTTTTCTTGGTCTTCTGTGATACTCCCGTGCGTATTGTGATCCGTACTTGTTGTTTCAATTTAGGATATTAAGTGTGTTAAAAGTGTGTTATTTGGTTAGATTGACAATTACATTGCACTGATTGTAATAGTATTTTGCTTGAATCTTAGGTTTATATTCCCGGCTTTGGGAGGACTTTTGTTCGGGTATGACATTGGGGCCACCTCCGGTGCTACTCTCTCACTTCAGGTTACCTCAATTCTCTCTACTTTTAGCTTTAAGCATATTAGCTTCCAAATTTAACAACATGTGCTGTCTCATGTGGTATTGAACAGTCACCTGCGCTTAGTGGAACTACATGGTTTAACTTCTCACCTGTTCAGCTAGGACTTGTGGTATGTTATCTGGACATGATTTTCTATGTTTTAAGTCATAGCTTTAGCAGAAACTGTTAGTTTTTACTGCATTTTTATTGTGTAGGTTAGTGGATCCTTATATGGAGCCCTTCTTGGTTCAATTTCTGTCTATGGCGTTGCTGATTTCCTTGGTAAGTCTTGGTTCTTTTTTGGCTTACTTCTCATTAATTTGAACTGATTGCAAGTTTTTTCTTCATTTTTATAAAGGAAGAAGGCGGGAACTTATTATAGCTGCTGTTCTCTATCTCCTCGGGTCTCTGATTACTGGCTGTGCCCCTGATCTTAATGTTCTATTACTGGGAAGGCTTCTCTATGGCTTCGGTATTGGTTTGGTGAGCTCTGGAAACCCTGAAAATCTTTATAATACTTTCTTTGTCACTTTTGTTGTTGATTGTTTAGTGTTTTATGTAATTTTGTTTTGCTTGATAGGCAATGCATGGAGCTCCCCTCTATATTGCTGAGACATGTCCATCTCAAATCCGTGGAACTCTTATATCTCTAAAGGAACTCTTCATCGTGTTGGGAATTCTGGTAAATGTCGATTTCTTCCCTGTATGATTTATATGTATTCATTTACTGAGTAATCAATCTTTGTTTTCTTCTTATGCAGTTGGGTTTTTCTGTTGGAAGCTTCCAAATTGATGTAGTTGGAGGGTGGCGATACATGTATGGATTTGGTACCCCTGTTGCTATACTGATGGGACTAGGCATGTGGAGTCTCCCTGCATCTCCTCGCTGGTTACTACTTAGAGCTGTCCAAGGTAAAGGACCTTTACAAGAATACAAAGAGAAGGCCATGCTTGCCTTCAGCAAATTACGTGGCAGACCTCCAGGTGATAAAATATCGGAGAAGTTAGTAGATGATGCCTATTTATCTGTGAAAACTGCCTATGAAGATGAGAAATCTGGGGGAAACTTCCTGGAAGTGTTCCAAGGGCCTAATTTGAAAGCTTTGACAATTGGTGGAGGTTTAGTCCTTTTCCAGCAGGTGATTCTTCTTTGCTGTTTGCATTTGGATGAATGTATGCGCATCCTCTTTAACATAATTTATACTTTGCTTCGTCGTGACAGATTACTGGACAGCCAAGTGTTCTTTATTATGCCGGTTCGATTCTTCAGGTATGCTTGTCTTAACCTTGAAATGAATGAGATTTACCTACTGGTTTTTAATGCCTTAGTTTGATATTTAATGAGAATTTATGTTCGCTTATCTATTTAAAGACTGCTGGATTCTCTGCTGCTGCTGATGCAACTCGAGTCTCCGTTATTATTGGTGTATTCAAGGTGCTCATTTATTAATCTCCCTTCTTGTTATACCTGTGTATATATCTTATTAGTTTACAACTTAACATTTTCAATTAATAACACACTCCCAGTTACTGATGACATGGGTAGCTGTTGCGAAAGTTGATGATCTTGGTAGACGACCCTTACTGATTGGAGGTGTCAGCGGCATTGTATGTCTCTTTGTGCCTAGACTATCTGGAAATTTTAATAGATATATGTTCTGTTACCTTGCTTTCTGAAATATTTCGGTGGCCTTCCAAATTCCAGGCGTTGTCCTTATTTTTACTGTCAGCATACTACAAGTTTCTTGGAGGCTTTCCCCTTGTCGCCGTTGGCGCACTGCTTCTCTATGTTGGTTGTTACCAGGTTTGTACTCTAGCTCGTTATTATCTGTAGCCCTGTGGCTGTACTAAAGTCTCAGTAATATCCACTAAAAAGTATTACTTTCTTGCAAACCAGATCTCATTTGGACCCATCAGCTGGCTAATGGTGTCAGAGATTTTTCCGCTTCGCACAAGAGGGAGAGGGATTAGTCTTGCAGTTCTTACAAACTTTGGCTCCAATGCTCTTGTGACCTTTGCGTTTTCACCCTTGAAGGTATCTTTTCCTGTTACCGCTGGTTCAAAAATTCTATTGAAGTTATTAAGTAACTCTCATCATCACTTGCATTCTTTGCAGGAATTTCTTGGAGCCGAGAATCTATTCCTTCTCTTTGGAGGGATAGCACTGGTATCATTGTTGTTTGTAATACTAGTAGTTCCAGAGACCAAGGGTCTCAGCTTGGAAGAAATTGAATCCAAAATCTTGAAGTAAAAAATATGTTTGTTATTGTTAGTTCTGGTGATATAAATGTATATGGATCTAGCTATACTCTTTGTAACATAATATGTTTCATACTCTATGGGAAATAGAAAGCTTTGTCATGCTTATTCGAGCAGTAATTAGATATTTTTGGGTTGGGATGGAAACGAAAGACACCAGGAGGTAAAGTATTACTGTTTTCCCAAGTTTAAGTCGGTATATCCTTCTTTCTCTTCTGCGTGACTCAACTTGGGCATAAACATGTCAGTATGCTTACACAACGTATTTACATTTAAAAAAGACACATTGTAGCAACAAAAGTTACTTTCACATTATCGTTGCACTTTTAAGACATAGCGTTCTTGTAAGTATAACAGCTTGGAGCAGGTTTCAACGACCGCCAAATAGGATTGTAACATCTTCAAACGAGAAATTAGCTGATGAGGAGGTGGCTGTCATCTGTGTTATCGTTTCACTGCTAATATTGGGCATACCAAATCCTGCTGTATCAAATGATATGCTTGGAATAGCGACATTTCCTTCCAGATATTGTATTATATGTCTCATACTGGGTCTATTTTCTGGGTTACTCTGTGAACAGAGCATGCCTAGATTCAACAGCAGCTTGGCCTCCTCAGCTTTGAAGTCTAATAGTTTACTGTCAACAACATCCATCAATGTATCTCTTTTCCCACAAGTGGCAACCCACTTAAGTAAGATCATCTGCGCAGGTGGTCTATCAGGGTCCACTGGCCTTCTCCCGCAAACCACCTCAAGGATGAAAGATCCAAAAGCATAGACATCTGTTTTTGTAGTGGCCACTCCCATTGCAGTAAGCTCTGGTGCCATGTAGCCAATGGTTCCTACCACACGTGTGGCTTCAAGATTCTCGCCACGATCATGGAATCTTGCGAGCCCGAAATCTCCCAACCTTCCATTTAGATCTGCATCTAAAAGAATGTTGCTAGCTTTTATATCTCGATGAAGTACCACCTGTTCCCATTCTTCATGAAGATACAAAAGGGCAGAGGCTACTCCTTTGATTATATTCAATCTCTGAGACCAAGTTAGGTCTTTCAGCTTGTTTTTAGTGAACAAGTAATCATCGAGGCTTCCGTTTGGTAAGTAGTCATATACCAAAAGCAATTCACCTTTCCTTCTGCAGTAACCAAGAAGCTGCACCAAGTTCTTGTGCCTCAATCTTCCCATACTAGCAATCTCTGCGACATACTGTCTCATCCCTTGTTCTGCATCATGGTAGACCCTCTTAACCGCAATTTGTGTACCAGTAGGAAGTTCTCCTTTATAGACTTTTCCAAAACCCCCTGCTCCAAGTAGCCGACTCTCCCTGAAACCTTTGGTTGCTTTGTATAGGTTCCTAAAGGAGTACCTTTGAGGACTAAATTCTTTTTCCCATTGTTCAAGCACCTCTGCGTACTTCTTTTTCTTGTAATAATACACAAGTCCTCCCAGAATTATTAGAAAAACGATTGTTGGTATGGTAGCGCCTAGTATCCATGGTAATGAGTTCTTAAACCCTGAATGTGGTGACAAAATTGGTGGTGGAGAAGTTGGCGGTGGAGAGGGCGGTGGGGATGGTGGTGATGGTGTATTCGAAAGCTGTGAAATGTCAAGGCTTTCCGCTTTTCCGCCTTTCTTAAAGCTCCATCCAAGAATATACTGGTCACTTTTGACTGAGCCTGTAGAACCGGAGAAACCTACGAACATAGTCTCATTGAAAATATCTGAAAGGTTGATGAATCTTGACAAGAGAGGCACACTTGGTTTGATAGAACTTGAAAAGAGAGGAGAGACATGCGTTTTAGGCACTGGAGCTAACGTTACATTTAGTAGTTGCTCTATTCCATCATAATCTATCCAGATTAGAATACGTTCTCCACTAGCAAGCAGCAGGCTTTTGTTCCGTCTCTCTGAATTATCAAAGTATCTAGCATCGGCAGATTCGACTGAGACTATACTGTTAATATCAATCCCTACATGGTTGTCGCTTTCGTCATCAGGACTATCGTTAGTGTCAAGTTCTACAGCCAGGATATGGTTCTCAGTTTTGTTATCATTTTTTCTATTGAAAAGTCCTAAACCTGAGGTTTCAGTGCCGTTATTCATTAGGTCTGTGGTAGGAGATATCACAAAAGCCATACCTTGACCGTAGGGAGGGGGGCTTTGCAGTGGAAAGATTGCAAAGACAAATACTGTTGAAAAGGAAAATGAACTGAGGGAAGACGCTGTGAACTTCATGGCAGTTTTGTTGAAAGCGTGACCGACACTCTTAGTTGTGTTATCTGTGAGATGCAATGGACCATTTTCGGTAGTTGCCATTCCATCACAGTACAGGTCTGCTTTACTGAAGTCATAGTGCAGAAATTGATACCCTTCTTGAGCTAACACCAAAGGTATCACATGGATACAAATTATTATCCAGAAACCCATTGACCCTAGAACAACTCGAGCCATCTGGAACAACGATGATCTTATCTCCAGACTCCAGCCTTAGCTTGTGAATTCCATATTCTTCTACACTTTTTCTTTTGCATGAGGATTGTATTTTTCTGTGACTGCAGAAAATCCTGAGCTGACCTTTTTACATGGATGACACTATCAAAGAAAACTTAAAAGAAAAGTTCTCTACTTCGGAATTGGTAATAGATGCCTTGTCATCATGTTTCTTACAGTTTTATGGATTACTTAATTACTTGGTCGTCTTATCCTCAAGACAAGTTTTGTGTACAATGCTCTGTGCTCTACACCTTTGCTTTTTACTGTCTAGCTGATGGATTTTACACGAGACAGAAAGTATTTGATTACTTAATCAAACCTGCACCATCTAATTATAAAAACTAAAGTAACAACTTTCATGTATTGATATTATATGAGAGTGTGGTTAAATGAGGTTAGTTAGGGGTCATATGTTTTCAGTTTGGATATTCTATCTTAAACTAGGTTATCCTTAATACGTGCATTGGAATAGTGGTTTGAACAAGTTATAATAAAACATATTCTAAGTCAAGAAATGCTAGTTGCATGTAGTTTAACTTCTTTGACTTGCTCAATGATGATGGTACTGTTTTAAATTATGTATATCTGTGAATAAATTATGAATGAACTTGCTTCTTTTTCTTCTTTGTATACGTTGAAGTTTCCTGCAGATTACAGTGGAGCTTCTATGACCTTCTCACATTGGATAAGATAGCACAAAAAACATTGATTTTCAAAGGAAGCAAGGCAGAGGAAATATTTCCACGCATTCACAAAAATTGACAAGAACACCACAATGGTTTTGACTTTTGAACATTTATGGATATTTTAATTTACTTCATAATGGTTTGTGAATGCAGGCCGAAATATAATAACCGGAAAAATAAATGTGTAAGGGAAAGGAATTGTGGAGTCCAATAGCACTCTTTAATGGATATATCAAGTAAATAGGTTTGTTAAAATGTCTGTGATGATTTTGTAGGTTATTTGAAGAAGGTAGAGCATTCAATTTTTGTGGGCACTAGATGCAGAGCTGTGAAAATATTTATTCCCAATCTTCAGTACCTTCTCCATTTTCCCAGCGGACATAGTCTCCATGGAGGCTGAGGACTCAACCATTAGAGACTAGTGACGTTCATCACTAACTTTCTCCTTCTTCATAGTTGTACTCATACAATGTTTATATATGTGTATACTTTTCTTACTCTCTACTCTCAAAAACTATACGACCCAAAATGTCATATGACTCATATAATGTACTTTTCACTTTTACATTTTGATGCATCATCAATTATCAAAAACAAGAATGGTATATGATAAATTCGTGAAAAGGTTCTAAACGAAGCCTAACATTAAATTTACATCCTTCTCACTGAAATTTTAAATTTCAAGAGTTCTTGTGCATGTAAGCATCCAACGACGAGATAATATTCTCTCTGATGATTGTATTTTCGAGAACAGAATCGTTGTCAAACAACGTAACACAAGAAAACTGAAGAATGTGATAAATCATATAGGCACAGAACTGAAGCAAAAATAGAAAAAATAAAGAGATAAAACACAAGAAGAGAGATTATCAGGCTTGAATGAATTTTGTTTCTAAGTCGGAGCGAAAACCATTTTACTTTTTTCACAAGCATCCGTTAATTTGGATGATTAAAACACCATATTTCTCCAAGAGCTATTCTATACAAAAAAAAACCTTTAGCTACGTACCATATCTAAACATAACATTAACTAGTAGCAGTCATCATCTCAGAACACACTTGCTAAAAAAAGAAAGAAATATAAGTACAATATATAGAAATCTTCATCAGGGTATCGAAAACAAGTCCTGATCACAGATATTTTCACTGCCCAGCCACTCTTCAATCCAATCTTCAAACCGTTTAGTCTCCATGGCTTCAACCTGCTCATCCACCTTCTCTCCTCCGAGTCCCTCTTTTTTCTGCTGCTCCCAGAAAGAAGAAGAGTCATCATCATGCTGATCATGATTACTAGACGTGGAAGCTTCTTCGTGATGATCCTTCTCCTTCTTCTTCTTGGAATTCCTTTTCTTGTGAACCTTGGAGGGGACGACGTCGACTAGCTCCTGATCAAGCTTATCTTCCTCATGATGATCCTTCACCTTTTCCTTCTTCTTCTTCTTCTTCTCGGACCACTTTTTCTTGTGAATCTTGCAGATGACTCTCCCTTGGAACTTATCGTTATCTTTGGAAGTAGGTAGCCTAAACTCGTCCATAATCCAGCTTTCGTTCCTTGGAACATCAACAGAAACACTACCGACGTCTCCTCTCTTCTTCTGCTTCTTGTTCTTGTTCTTGCTGGCGCTATGATAAGTAAAGTTTTGCTTTACCCCGATGACCTTCCCTGTTTCCTTGTCGATGATATTTTCTGTCCCATTCGCATGCCAGTTCCCACGGTCAATACTATCTCCCATGATCTTCCGCTTGGAGTACTTACCACAACCAACCTTCTCTTTAGAGATCTGAGTCTTTGGAGTGACATAATACCATTCATCTTCCTTGAGAAAAGGATGGTTGATGTGGTCCAACAACCATGGCTCCTTGGCATAAACATCTTTCACCACTATAAAGTCTTCCATGGGCTCATCTCTTAGCATTGGTATAAGATAAGAGTTGATGACTTCAGGCTCCGTGGGATCAAAGTGAAGTCCTTCATCCTCTTCATAGTAGTAGTTCTCCGTTGTCATTCTATGGTAAGCTTAGGTAAAACCAATTTTTTCTTATGTGATTGTTGATCTTGATATTGTTTTCAGTTTTAAGATGCTACAACATATAAATAAGTTCGTTTTAATTTTATTTGCAGCTAATTTCTGTAGTTTTTAATGATTTTTTTTGCATTACATGTAAAATATTATTTTTTAAGCCAAATATGATATCCCTACTATAAAGTCTTCCATGGGCTCACCTCCTAGCATTGGTATAAGATAAGAGTTGATGACTTCAGGCTCCGTGGGATCAAAGTGAAGTCCTTCATCCTCTTCATAGTAGTCGTTCTCCGTTGTCATTCTATGGTTCTCTCAAGGTAAGCTTAGGTAAAACCGATTTTTTCTTATGTGATTGTTGATCTTAATATTGTTTTAAGGTTTTGTATATATATCCTAATATTGTTTTTATCAGTAATACAAATTGTATTTTTTTTTTAAATTAAGATAGATACGAAATTTTTGTTTTGTATATATATCCTAATATTTTTTTATCAGTAATATAAATTTTATTATTTTCTTTTTTAAAAAAATTAAGATATATATGAAATTCTTCTTAAATATTCAGTTCTAAGATGCTACAACAAATAAATAAGTTTGTTCTAATTTTATTTGCAGCTAATTTCTATAGTTTTTAATGATTTTTTTGCATTACATGTAAAATATTATTCTTTAAAACCAAATACGATATTCCTACTATTATTTGAAAAGTCATTTATAAAATAAATATCAGTTTTGTAAAAAATTACAAGGGTATGCCATTAGAAACCAGGCAAAATAATAGATTCTCATTAAGGGTAAAAACGTCAATTGTCCATTTTTGTCTTATCTTCCAAAGCCTTTAAGATAATTTAATTTTATCATCTGTTGTTGTGAAAAATTCAAATGGTCTGATGGTTAATTATAGTGGGGACCTTTGTCTAAGATATCAAATTCATGCTGAGGTTTTTTTGTTCTATGATTGTACGTAGCTTTAGATTATGATGAGAGAGATATGAGAGATTGTCTTCATATACTGGTTTACATGACCTACAATTCCAACTAAAATTGGGATTATTAGCAAGATTATCTCAATATTGTTTTAAAAGTTTTTGTATATATAATATATCTTAATATTGTTTTTAATAATTTGTATGTATATCTAAATATTTATTTTATCAATAATATAAATTGTTATTATTTTTAAAAAATATTAAGATATATACGAAATTTTTCTTAAAAATAAACTATTCAGTTTTAAGTGACTTAACAAATAAATATGTTTGTTTTAAATCTATTTGCAACTAATTTCTATAAAAGTTTATTGATTTGTTTCCACTAAACACTCATGAAACAACAATATTCTTTCTAACCAAATAAAATATTTTTCGTTAGTCTGGTAATTAAATAACTAGTATGTCTTAAGGAATTGAAATAATTGAATAAACACATGAAAACAACATGCACGTTTATGAAGCAAATGAAATATGTCTGAGATACTCTCACAACACAATTATCGTAAATTACATATTTAGCGGGGGAAAACCTGTTACTTCCTTTCCAAGCATCAGTTCATACTACAATTTTATATCTATATGACTATATGTTCTGTTTATCTTGCTTTGTGTCTGAATATTACGGTGGCCTTTCTGAATATCTTGTTCTCTTCCAAATTCCAGGCGCTGTCCTTGTTTTTACTGTCAGCATACTACAAGTTTGTTGGAGGCTTTCCTCTTGTCGCCGTTGGTGCACTGCTTCTCTATGTTGGTTGTTACCAGGTTTGTACTCTACTAGCTCGTTGTTATCTGTGGCTACAGAGTTTTGTCTATCATATTTGAGAAAACTGGAATCTAGGCTATACTAAAGTCTCAGAAATATTCACTACAAAGTATTACTTTCTTGCAGACCAGATCTCATTTGGACCCATCAGCTGGCTAATGGTGTCAGAGATTTTTCCGCTTCGCACAAGAGGGAGAGGGATTAGTCTTGAAGTTCTTACAAATATTGGCTCCAATGCTGTTGTGACCTTTGCATTTTCACCCTTAAAGGTATCTATTTTCTGTTCCCGCTGGTTCAAATTCAATTGAAGTTATTAATTAAGTAATTCTCATCAACACATGCATTCTCTGCAGGAATTGCTTGGAGCCGAGAATTTATTCCTTCTCTTTGGAGGCATAGCGCTGGTATCACTGTTGTTTGTAATACTAGTAGTTCCCGAGAGCAAGGGTCTCAACTTGGAGGAAATTGAATCCAAAATCTTGAAGAAGTGAAATGTTGAAAAATATGTTCGTTGTTATTGTTACTTCTGGTGAAATATATGTATACGAATATATATATACTCTTTGTGACCTAACATGTTTCATACTCTTATGGGAGATAAAAAGATTTTTCATGCTAATTCTAGCAGTAATCGGTTTTTTTTTTTTGTTTGGTTTGGGATGGAAACCAAAAGACACTGAGAGGTAACCATTAAGGTTTTCCCAAGCATAAGTCGGTAGCCCTCTCTCTGTTCTATGTGACTCTACTTATGGACTGTTTCATTAATGAAAATTGATTAGAAATTCTCCTAAGGATCAATGTGCCTGAATGTTCATTAGCTCGACCAAGCATAGGATAAAAGGGTTGATAGTTGGCAACATCAGCACTAGGGATCGCATACGGCATACCTTCTGCTCTTCGACTTTTGTAAGTAAACTACCATTGTCTATTTTCTCAGTATATGCATGTCTTTTTAATGGATTCACAGGTAAGGTACAAAAGACGAAGAAATTGTAATGATATGTTTAAAATTATTGTATTCGTCCACTGATTTTGCAGGTCACTACGTTTATGACAATTGGTTTTGCTGATTTTGTAGGTTGTTTGGGAAAGCATGTGAGCACTGGATGCAGTCTTTGCAAATTAGCAGAACCACCTGGTAGTGCCAGGGCTCGGATTAGTCACAGTGTCAAAATACCAATCCTAGAAGTGTCTCTGGACATTTCAGGCAAAATATGATCATTTCCTACATGATGAGGTATGTCCTCTGGCTTCTAGCGCAAACAGGGTAGCCCAAGTTTCAGTATCATCTCCATAAATAGAGTCTCCTTCCAATCTAGCATACACATACCAACTCAGCCTCTTTATGATGTAAAACTTTTACGACCAACTGAAGTTAGATTTCCTTGATTAAAAACAAGGTTCATATGGCATCAAGAGAATATAAAAAAATGATTGTTTTCATGTTAGGAAAATTCCCTGAAATAATATACCAATAAGAAAGTAGCTGTACTGAGGCAATAGATTTGCAAACAACACATCATAAATACAAATTTCACATTAAGCACACATAAATGTTGTAGAATAGTACTTTCTTGTAGTTAAAGCAGCCTATGATGCATGCTTTAACGACCACCAAATAGGATTGTAACATCCTCAAATGAGAAATTAGCTGATGTAGAGGTGGTCGTCATTTGTGTTACTGTTTCATGGCTTATATTGGGTATACCAAGTGCAACATTGTCAAATGATATACTTGGAACACTTACATTTCCTTCCAGATATTGTAATATCTGCCTCATACTGGGTCTGTTTTCCGGGTTGACCTGTGAACAAAGCATGCCTAGCTTCAAAAGCAGCTTGGCCTCTGCAACTTTAAAGTCTATTAGTTTGCTGTCAACAGTATCAGTTAAAGCATCTCTTCTCCCGCAGCTCGCAACCCACTTAATCAAAATCACCTGTTCATGTGGGGCATCAGGGTCTACTGGTCTCCTTCCACATACCACTTCAAGGATGAAAGCTCCAAAAGCATAGACATCGGTCCAAGTAGTGGTTACTCCCATTGCAGTAAGTTCTGGTGCCATGTAGCCAATGGTTCCTACCACTCGTGTGGCTTCGAGATTCACACCACGATCATGGAATCTGGCTAACCCAAAGTCTCCCAACCTTCCATTTAGATCGGCATCTAATAGAATGTTGCTGGCTTTTATATCTCTATGTAAGACAACTTGTTCCCACTCTTCATGCAGATATAGTAGGGCAGATGCAACTCCCTTGATTATATTTACTCTCTGAGACCAAGTTAGGTCTTTCAGCTTGTTTTTATTGAACAAGTAGTCATCAAGGCTTCCATTTGGCATGTAATCATAGACCAAAAGCAATTCGCCTTTCCTTCTGCAGTAACCGAGGAGCTGAACCAAGTTCTTGTGCCTTAGCCTTCCCATACTAGCAATCTCTGCCACGTACTGCTTCATCCCTTGTTCTGCATCATGGTAGACTCTCTTAACCGCGATTTGTGTACCACTGGGAAGTATTCCTTTATAAACTTTTCCAAAACCTCCTGCTCCAAGTAGATGATTCTCCCTGAAACCTTTGGTTGCTTTGTATAGGTTCCTAAAGGAGTATCTTTGGGGATTATATTCTTTTTCCCATTGTTCAAGAACCTCTCCGTACTTCTTTTTCTTGTAAAGATACATAATTCCTCCCAGAATTATTAATAGAAAAGCAACTGTTGCTATACTAGTGCCTAGAACCGTTCCAAGTGAAAACTTTTTACCTCTTGATGATGGTGGAGAAGATAGCGATGGTGGGGAGGATGGTGGATGAGAGGGTGTTGGTGGAGAAGATTGCGGTGGAGATGTTGGTGGTAGAGAAGATGGTGGGGGATCTGAAATCATTGAAATGTCAAGGCTTTCTGCTTCTCTGCCTTTCTTGAAACTCCATCCAAGGATATACTGGTTACTTTTGATTGTGCCTGTAGAACCAGAAAAACCTACATACATCGTCTCATTGAAAATTTCTGAAAGATTGATGGATCTTGACAAGAGTGGCACACTTGGTTTGATGGATCTTGAAAAGAGAGGCGAAACTGGCTTTGGAGTTGGTACTGGAGCTAACGTTACATTTAGTAGTTGCTCTGTTCCATCATAATCTATCCAGATTAGAATACTTTTTCCACTCGCAAGCAACAAGCTTATGTTCTTTCCCTCTGTAGCATTAAAGTAACTAGCTTCCTCAGATTTAACTGAGACTATACTGTAAATATCAATACCCACATGGTTATTGCCTTTGTCTAATTGCTCAGAGCTTTCGTGAGTGTCAAGTTCTACAGCAAGGATATGGTTTGTAGAGTTGTTGTCATTTGTTCTATTGAAAATCCCTAAACCTGAATTTGCAGTGCCGTTGGAGCTGAGTTCTTTGGTAGGAGATACCACAAAAGCCATTCCGTGACCGTAGGCATGACTTTGCAGTGGGAAGATTGCAAAGACAAACTCTGTTGAAAAGGAAAATGAACTGAGGGAAGACGTTGTGAACTTGATGGGACTTTTGTGGAAAGCATGACCGGTGCTCGTGTTTGTACTATTTGTTAGTTGCAATGGACCATCGTCGGTATTTGCCATTCCATCAAGTTCCAGGTTTGCTTTCCTGAAATCATAGTGCACAAATTCTTCCCCTTCCTGAGCAAACACCAAAAAGGTTACATGGATACCAATTATTATCCAGAAACCCATTGATCCTTGAGCTTTAGCCATCAGTAACAACAATGAGCTTCTCTCCCACCTTAGCTTGTAAATCTCAGATTCTTCTGCACCTTTTTTTCTTTTCCATGAGAATTGTGTGTTTCTGGCTGCATAAAACCCTGAGTTGACCTTTGGAAGACACTATCAAAGAAAAGCCAAGAAAGGTTCTTTCCTTTTGAATTGGTAATAGATCAGTATTCATGTCATCATTTTAAATGTTTCTTATATTTTGTGGATTAATTAGTTTGGTAGTCTTTTCCTCAAGACAAGTCATGGGTACAATGCTCTGTACTTTTTTTTTATTGTTCTGCCTCGTATTGCTTGTTAGTTTCTAGCTGATGGATTATACTCACGAGACAGAAGGTTATAGCTGTGATCTGATTTGTTTTCATGTCTCTGCCAAAATGAAGTACTAGGTTAGGGTCATATGTTTTCAGTTTGGATATTCAAGGTTAGACTAGGTTGTAATCCTACATACGTGCACATATCACTTATTCTCAGGATTGGGATAGTGGTTTGAACGAGTTATAATAAAACATATTCTAAATCAAGAAATGCTAGTTGCATGTGTTGTTTAACTTCTTTGACTTGCTCAATGATGATGATTGCACTGTTTTAAAATATGTATATCTGTGAGTAAAATTATGAATTGGATTGCTTCTCTTTATTTTTTTTGCTTAAGTTGAAGTTTCCTGCAGATGACAGTGGAGCTTCTATGACCTACTCACACTGGATAAGATAGGCACAAAAAGCATATATCTACATTTTTTTCAGTTAGAGAAATTGACAAGAATACCACAGGACATTGTTTTGACTTTTGAACATTTATGGATATATATAATTTACTTAATAATGGTTTGTGATCCAATGACCTTTTTCTTTTCTTAAAAGATGAATGCAAGCTGAAATATAATAACCGAAAGAATAAATGTGAAGGGAAAGGACTTGTAGAGTCCAATAGCACTCTTCAGCGGACATTTCAAGTAAATAGGTTTGTTAAATTGGCTGTGATGATTTTGTAGGTTGTTTGAGGAAGGTGGAGCATTCAATTTTTGTGGGCACTAGATGCAGAGCTGTGAACATATTAGCCCAAGCTTCAGTACATTCTCCATTTCCCAAGTTCATCACTAACTCTCTCCTTCTTCTTCATAGCTGTACTCATACAATGTTTATGTGCTTACTTTGCTTCCTCTCTACTCTCAAAACCTATATATTCAAAATGTCATATGAATCATTTCATGTACTTTTTACTTTTACATTTTGATGCACAATCAATTATCAAAATTAAACAAGAATGGTATAATGGTACGATTTATTCATGAAAGGTTCTAAACTAAGTGCATGTAAGCATGAGATAGTATTATATCTGATGATTGCATTTTCGAGAACAGAATCTTTGTGCTTGAAACAAACAACACAAGAAAACAGAAGAATGTGATGAATAATATAAGTACAAGCAAAATATAACAACACAATAAGAGATTATCAGGCTTAATTAAAGCATCCGCTATTGTTAACATTGACGATTTACGACGATGAAGAAACTCTGTTTCGTTCTTCATCAAACAATATACTTAATAGATTTGCTTGAAAAATAAAAGCCTCTACAACTTTCCTTTTTTTGGTTGGTTTTGACGTATCTATAAGTTCTCGTATGAAGAATGTATATTTTTTATTCATTGAAAAAAATGTAAACAGTCGGATGACTTAAACACCATATTTCTCCAGCTAACATATCTAAACATAACATTAACTTGTAGTAGGTATCATCTCATAACACACTTGCTAAAAAAAGAAAGAAAGAAATATAAGTACAATATATAGAAATCTTCATCAAGGTATCGAGAACAAGTCCTGATCACAGATATTTTCACTGCCCAGCCACTCTTCAATCCAATCTTCAAACCGTTTAGTCTCCATGTCTTCAACCTGCTCATCCACCTTCTCTCCTCCGAGTGCCTCTTTTTTCTGCTGCTCCCAGAAAGAAGAAGAGTCATCATCATGCTGATCATGATTACTAGACGTGGAAGCTTCTTCGTGATGATCCTTCTCCTTCTTCTTCTTGGAATTCCTTTTCTTGTGAACCTTGGAGGGGACGACGTCGACTAGCTCCTGATCAAGCTTATCTTCCTCATGATGATCCTTCACCTTTTCCTTCTTCTTCTTCTTCTTGTCGGACCACTTTTTCTTGTGAATCTTGCAGATGACTCTCCCTTGGAACTTATCGTTATCTTTGGAAGTAGGTAGCCTAAACTCGTCCATAATCCAGCTTTCGTTCCTTGGAACATCAACAGAAACACTACCGACGTCTCCTCTCTTCTGCTTCTTGTTCTTGTTCTTGCTGGCGCTATGATAAGTAAAGTTTTGCTTTACCCCGATGACCTTCCCTGTTTCCTTGTCGATGATATTTTCTGTCCCATTCGCATGCCAGTTCCCACGGTCAATACCATCTCCCATGATCTTCCGCTTGGAGTACTTACCACAACCAACCTTCTCTTTAGAGATCTGAGTCTTTGGAGTGACATAATACCATTCATCTTCCTTGAGAAAAGGATGGTTGATGTGGTCCAACAACCATGGCTCCTTGGCATAAACATCTTTCACCACTATAAAGTCTTCCATGGGCTCACCTCTTAGCATTGGTCTAAGATAAGAGTTGATGACTTCAGGCTCCGTGGGATCAAAGTGAAGTCCTTCATCCTCTTCGTAGTAGTCGTTCTCCGTTGTCATTCTATCGTTCTCTCAACGTAAGCTTAGGTAAAACCGTTTTCTTTCTTCTCTAATTGTTGATTTTTAAGGTTTTGTATATATATCCTAATATTGTTTTTATTATTAATATAAATTTCTTTTTAAAAAAAAAATAATAAGATATATACGAAATTCTTGTTTTGTATATATCTCCTAATATTGATCAAGTTAGGATTTCGCAAATTAAATCCTAGATTCGTGGAGTAAATACAAATTCTTGTTTCACAATTTCTTATGTGATTGTTGATCTTGATATTGTTTTAAGGTTTTGTATATATATCCTAATACTGCTTTTATCAGTAATATAAATTGTATTTTTTTTTTAAATTAAGATATATACGAAATTTTTGTTTTGTATATATATTCTAATAATTTTTTTATCAGTAATATAAATTGTATTATATTATTTTTAAAAAATTTAAGATATATACGAAATTTTTCTTAAATATTCAGTTTTAAGATGCTACAACAAATAAATAAGTTCGTTTTAATTTTATTTGCAGCTAATTTCTGTAGTTTTTAATAATTTTTTTTAATTACATGTAAAATATTATTTCTTAAAACCAAATACAATATTATTAGTTTGTCTAGTTAAAAACATAAATAATTGTTTTACCCTAATAATTAAATAAACACATGAAAACAACATATAGCTGATGAACTTTGTAACCAATGAAATTTAGTATTTGTCAAAAAAAAAGTTTAATAATTAATGTTCCCTTCCAAATTAGTTAGACAAAAAGTATATTATAAAATCAGAAATTATATTATAATTTTATCCAAACTATAATGCCTTCTATACATTGCTAATTTCAAACATTCATATTTTTATAAACTTTATATTAAAAACTTATGAAAGCTTTTTTGTTAGTCTGGTGAAAAAGATGTACAGAATTGCTAATAATATAAATAGATCAAATAAGGTGTTACGAGCTATAATAACTAAATAAACACATGAAAACCAACATATTACCGATTTTTTTCTTCTGTGATTGTAAGTAGCTTTAGATTATGATGAGTGAGATATGAGAGATCGATTATGAGTTCATGTCTTCATATACTGGTTTACGTGTCCAACCATTCCAACTAAAATTGAGATTATTAGCAAGATTATCTCAATATTAATTTAAAAGTATATATATATATATATATCTTAATATTGTTTTTAATAGTTTGTATGTATATCTTAATATTGTTTTTATCAATAATATGAATTGTAATTATTTTTAAAAATATTAAGATATATACGAAATTCTTCTTAAAAACAAACTATTCAGTTTTGAGATGACCCAACAAATAAATAAGTTAGTTTTAAATATATTTGCAACTAATTTCTATAAAAATTTATTGATTTGTTTCAATTAAATACTCATGACACAACAATATTATTTCTAACCAAATAAAATATTTTTTGTTAGTCTAGTAATTAAATAATTAGTATGTCTTAAGGAATTGAAATAATTGAATAAACACATGAAAATAACTTGCAAGTTTAATTAAATATGTCTGAGATACTCTCACAACACACATTATCACCCGATGTAAATTACATTTTAGCGGGGGAAACCTGTTACTTCCTTTCCAAACATTACAGCAGTTTTGACGATTTGAGAAGAAGACAACATTTTAACAGACGACGCTTGAAATCCTAAAAGCCTATAAAGTTTTCTTTTTATGTATTTTTGTCCAATGAAAATATGCGTAATTATATTGGACAATTATAGAACGAAAAGGCCAAGTTTGTTTTTGTACTTCTTCTTCTACTTCAAGTGTCACCTCTCATGGCTTCGACTTGTTCATCTTTCTTTGATGATCAACCGGGTTGGTTATCCTCAGTGATGGGTTCTCTTCCGGTGGCAAAACGGAGATGTGGTCAATCATCGAGCATTATTGTCGACACATTGTAGAGAATGGGAGAGGTTTGAGTACTGCGTCTATATTATGTTAGTTAGGATCTTTGTGTTTGCTTCTCCTAAAAATAATTATATATCTGGTGGCAATGTCACTGGAGTTTCCTTTTTTGCTTTTTACACTTAAAAGACTAATGGAGTTTCCTTTTCAAAATCAGTTATTTAAAACCAAATCTTACCGTTATGGATGCTTCTTTAATTTCCAAAGCGATTTAATTATACAAACATTCGGTTTACTAATTAATTTGGGCTTTTAGTCATCGGATGACCACAATAATCTCCATATGTTACAGAAATTTCAAAGCCCATGACTTTGCCATTTTCTTATTTTGGTGGGCTGGGAGAGAATTCAATTTAGTCAATTTTAACTGACCATATTTGTTTTATCACAGCGTTTAACTGATATTATTACTTAAAGTTCAGATTTTTTTTCTCGTGTATATTCAAAAATCTAAACTGACTTTTTGTTAATATAGCTGCAGTATATATTAGAGTAAATTAGGGTGGAGAAAAGTTTCCCACCATGCATAAATTAAAGACTAGAAAAGGGTTATTTTTTCTTTCCTTCAATAGGAAAAATTACTTTACATATAATAGTATAGTACTAGAGAGAAATTGACTCATTATTAATCCCACTAAGTTACTCACCAGAGCCAAAAATAACAACAAACGAATCATGTCCTAAAAGATAAAATTTAGGGATTGATCAAAAAGTATATTCATAAGAGAATAGATAATGTGTCTCTTTACGTTTTTTTCGCTGATTTGTTTTGAAATCATATATATATATATATATATATATATATATATTATACGAGTAAACAGGTCCATATATGTATTTCTTTAATAGAGATTGTTGATTTATACTTTATATTATTATTATTTCTGTTGAAGCGTGAGTACTCTTTAATATTTCACGCAAACAAAAAGTATATAAGCGTCTTGAGCTTGACTCTTTAGCAAAGTAGTCGTGACGCGGAGTGGCTAAACTAAAGACAAGCAAACTATGAACACCGTGCTTACATTAAAATAGAAATTTCTGATTCGTTTATAACTTTGTGTAGTTTATTCAGGCATAACAATAACAGAATAAATAATACTATGCCAAATGCTCTTTTCTGTCATAGCATTATTGTATACTGATATTTATTGTATTTGCCGATCGAATGAACTTTCTGCGACAAGCTTAAGTGACCCTTTGGACATTTAAGATATGGTATCTTTTGCTTTTCATTTCGCTTTTTGAAACCCCATCTCACTTTTAATGTTGAGTGGGAGAAAAAAAAAAAAAAAGTGTAAAACTATACATTTTTTATAAAGAAAAATTGTTGGATTTACATACATACATGTATTTAAAAAGTTGAAAATATGGTTGAATGTTAGATAACTACTAATACTCGTGCACACACACACGTGACATTCCTTTCTTAGCTTAAGTTAGTGTTTTACTTTTTTCTAATGAAAAATTTAACTACTTAATAGGGTTTTTTTATTTCTGATTATCAATCTCATTTTATTTTGTGTGTAATTAATGTTTTAGTAACATGCATGCATGTAAACGACTCTGTAACATATAATTCATCTCACAAAACCTAAGTTTTAAACAAATGGATTAAGTAATTTCTCGTCGGTGGATGGGAAAATATATAGTAGAGTTGTATGCACACTTGTGAACTGTGATACTTGTCATAGTTATTAACTTTATTATTACTAGTTGCTAACTAAAAGAAGAAAGCGATTCCTCTTTTGTCTCTTTTTTTTTTTTTTTTTTTTTTCATAAAAAGTATATTTTATTACTGGATCTTTACTTTAATTCATCTTTTGTTGGTTGCTTTGTTTTGCTTATGATGAATATCCACTAATAATAATAAAGGACTTTAATTTCGTCTTTTCTTTGGTGGTGGTGTCCCAAGGAATGGTGATTTCATCGTATACGAAAAGTAGCTACATTTCAATCTTCCATCATCAATGTCAATTCATACACAACCAATGAACATAAACCGAGCACTCGAAATGTTACTACTTTAAAAAAATGACTTTAAAATATGGCTAATGTTCATGTCTATGCAAATATGGCACAGCGAAATCGAACTATTTGATTTAAAAAACGATTGCCACTAACTAAAAGACATTATTATTTGTTCTTGTATAAAACATACACCAGTTTTCGTAGAGAAAAAAACAAAAAACTATATATAGTATAGTGACATAAAACTATAAAAGGCTCCATGTAATTATGAGACGCCGTACACGTACTTTATAAACTATATAGTATACTTACTCAGCTTTAAAATTGCTAGCAGGGAAAGGAGTAATTAACAATAAATATTTCACGTAATGGGGTTAGATAGATACAGTAGATTTTTATACTGTACTATTCAACTTACTAGTACGTTTACATTTGAAAGATAAAACGATCATTATTAAGCTTTTTCTTGGAAACTACAGTCTCACTGATCTTGAGCTGCGTCAGTGGACCCATTGAAAATAATCTATATGAATATCAATCCCACGATCGACCCACCCAACAGAGAGGCCATTTATAATTAATCTATACACACACACACACACACAAAGAATACCATTATATATATAGTTTTCTAACCAAACAACATTAGTTGTAAAAAGAAAAATAGACCACACGAATACACCACGATTGCATTTATTTTGGTGCAGCTCTCGTCTATTTTCTCTTTACACTGTTACAGTTTTGAAATTCCTATATACACATCAGAACTATATATGTACATCTTTATAGCTAGTAGTTAAGTTTTAAGCACAAAACTAACAAGTCATGAAGCATTTTAAAATAAAATAAAAACACAAACTTTTTAAATAAAAAATTGATGTAAATCGAGTGATTAAACGATTGTCTTTATCTTTTTTAAAAAAGTAGTCATTATACGAATTATGAAAAGATAATTAATGTGTTGACATTATTAGATTTTGTCAGATTTTGGGTTAAAAATCTTTTTAAAGTTAATACTAGTAAGAAGTAAGAATCACGTAAACATTTTTCTCAAAAAAAAAAAAAAAGAATCACGTAAACATGTGCAATATTTGTAGGTAGGGACGATCTGACATAAAACCATTCCCGCGCCTTCCTCGATGTACATTTTACATACTACAATATTTGAGATGATATCTCGACCGTCCGATTTTACTCCTTTACTTTCATTATTCACCGTCCGATCGATCATCTTTCTCTCCCAGTCACAATCTCTCTCTCTCTCACTACTTCTCTCTGCTTTTGGATCTTCACCTTTTTTTTTGTTGCTGATTCACTCACTCTCCTAGTAACCTTTTTTTGGACTCTCTCTCTCTCTCTCTCAGTATCTTCTTCGTCTTCATCGACTTGCGTCGGTTCTGCATATTCTCTTCGTCCGTTGAGGTAATTTTTCCCTTCCGATTTCTCCGATTTATCTCTTGAGATTTTCTCGGGAAAGTTCCTTCGTCGCTCTGGATTTGGTGTAAACGTTGCCGTTTTGTCGAGCTAAGAAAAACACACTCCTGTACCGTTTCTTCTATAGTATTTTGCTTATGTATGTAGAATCTAGTTAAAATCTTCTGTTTCGATTTCGATTTCAAAATTTCAAATCGGAACCTGATCAGTTTTTCGATTTTTTAGAACATATTCGATTTCTCCGTTGTCTGCTGCCGAGCTTTACGATTTTGGTTGATTTCGAATTTTTTTCGATTTCCCCCAATTTTTTTTTTGGTTGGTTCTTGGATCCGTCGAAAATTTTGAATCAAATCTGAAATCTGGTATTTGTCGTATACTCTCAGTTGGTTTGTGGGATGGTTCTTCTTCATAAATGCACGGACGCATCATTCAGCTGTTTCTTCGGAAAAAAATTAATGGGGGGGTCCTTATCATCATGATCATGACTCATGAGTATATATTTTTTAGCATTATCGAAACATCTTTTTGATATACTTACAATACTTAATCATTACTATTATCATCTTCTTCCTGCATCTCTTTCTGCGTCCATTACGAGGAGGAGGACCACTTTTTTTTGTTTGTTTCTTTGTATTGCCGTGTGATCATTTGAGAAAAAGACCATTCAATTTACTTTTTTCTTGATGTGATTGATTTCTTTTGGTGTTTCAGGGAGGTTTATGTAAGTTGGATTGATGTGAATCATCCAGGTGGTTCTGTGACTATGGAATGCCGTTTGGAGAAGAAGCGTTTTTCTGGTGGTACTAAACCTTTGAAAACTCGTGTGAAGCAACAATGTCTGGAGGAGGAGGAGGATGAGAGTCATGAGCTTGTCAAGTATATGTCTAAGCTACCTGTTTTCTTGGAGAGAGCTGAAACCTCTCAAGAGAAGCTCTTGAGTGTTGGTGTTCTTGATTGGGGGCGTTTGGAGAAGTGGCAGCATAGTCATAACAAGGTTTCAATGAAGACTAGATTCCCTTTGGTTCACCACCAACAAACAGATGCTTTGTTGGCTAAGCCAAGAGATGTGTCATCATCATCTGCTGGTCCCAGTAAAGTGCATAGTTCGGCTTGTCGGACGAAACATCGTAGTAGCTCACAGCACAGCAATGTTATGTCGAATTCGGTTGAGGATACTTTAAGAAGAAAGAAACACAAAGATCGTAGATGTTTCAGCATACCAGATGACAAGCTTGGTTCAAACACGGATGCAGATGGATGTGAGGAGAAAGATCTGAAAGGGAAGATCTGCCCAAAAAGTGCAACTTTGTCAAATGACTTGAATCCAGAGGCTGGCTTTAACCTGGAGGTAAAATCAAAGGGTGATAGTAACAGGCGTAGGAAGAGTGAAAAGAACTTGCACGAACGAAACCGAAATCATCACGATGGAGAACTTGGTCGAAAGCAGCAAGGAGAGGCTAAAACCTGCAAGAGGAGTTCCACTAGAAAAGTCCAGGTTGTTCACGGTGTTGAAGGAGATTACTGCACGCAACATTCTTTACCTTTGCCATGTAATGCTGATGGCTGCTTGGCAAAGAGTACAGTTGGCTCCACTGATGCGGACCGGAACAAGGTTTCAGTTGAAATGTCTCAGTGCGTGCCGCTCTCAGTAAAAGCAAGGTATACATCTTCCAAAGGTAAAATCGCAGAAGACAGAGCATCATCTTTGTTATCTGTGAACCATTGTGATGATGAGTCTTCCCAGAGACAAGATTCAAATTCGCATAAAGGCGTATCTGAAAAGGGGAGAAGTATATCGCCTTTTCAGCGGCTTAGCTTCAGTATTGGTAAAGCCAGCAAAACTAACAGTGAAGGAGTTGTTGTTCCCACAACCCAGCTAGACTCAATGGCTAACTCCACAAAGATAGATTCACAAAATGTGGCTCTTTTATCTGACGTTGACGGCTCAGATTGCAGCAAGCCCAGTGCAAAAGATACAACCACGACAAGCCATTTAAGAAGGTTCCTAGAACCTCTACTGAAGCCAAGAGCAATTCACTCTGGCAATTCCGTGGAGGGGACTAGAGGTCAAGGCGTACATAGAGTAAAATTGGGTATCAAGGGTTGCAAATCAGTAAATATCAATGATTCAGCTCACGAGAAGAAGTTAGGATCATCCATGGTTCGAGCTGTTCTGCGGGTAACAGTTAAGAACAATCAACCACTCTTTACATTTGCAGTGAACAAAGAAACCGACATTATTGCGGCCACCCAAAAGAAAATGGGAAGCTCGGAGGAGGGTGAATGTACTAGTGTTTATACTTTCTTCTCTATCAAAGACCATAAGAAAAATAGTGGGTGGTTAAACCAAAGAGGCAGTGGTCAAACACATGGTATCATCTCTAATGTTGTTGCCCAAATGCGGGTTTCGAGCTCTTTGCCTTCTGGTTCCATCAGAGAGTTTGTTCTCTTCTCTGTAGAACTTGATCAAGAGAGCACGGAGAAGTCTGATCTGCAATTAAAAAATGAGCTAGCTGCTATCATTGTGAAGATGCCAAGATGGTGTCACAGGAGAGCATCACTCAACACGGTTCAAGATCATAGTGCACTCAATGAAGAGCTTGAGGATCACATCAAAGACAGGTTTTTTGACCAAGACATTAGTGCTACGGTCATACTTCAAAGCGGTGTGCATAGTATGCCTCAGAAAGGAGGGCCATCGTCTTTGATCCAGCGATGGAGAACAGGTGGGTCTTGCGATTGTGGAGGTTGGGACATGGGCTGCAATCTCAGAATTCTTACTAATCAGCACAACTTATCCTACAAGAACTCGACAACATCAAACTCACCAGCCCCTTCAAACCGATTCGAGCTTTTCTTTCTGGTGCAGATTCTCTACTTAGTCACAAGTCCAATCTCTCTTTTTCTTTCTCTTCCAAATCAAAACCAAAAAGATTTTATCATCACATTTCTGTATTTTTCAGGGAGAACAACAGGAGGAACATCCGTTCTTGAGCTTTAAACCGATCAAAGAAGGGATATATTCAGTTGCGTATGATCCATCCCTTTCACAACTGCAAGCTCTCTCTATATGTATGGCACTTGCAGAGAGTAGGAAAATGACAGAGATCACCCGTGAGCACAAAAGTTCGTGTGATGAACATAAAGCTAGAGCAAAAACCGTGTTAGTCCCGGACCAAGATTCTAACCCTAATGGCAACACCGTCGGGTATCAACCGCCCCTCTCGCCTGTTGGGCGGGTCTGAAGTTTGTATTTTTACTTCAAACCCAAATTTTTACTTGCAGGTATGTGATCATATTATTAGTGTTAAGCCTCAAGGTAAAATAGTTGCAGGAAATAAGATAGTAGCAACAAGATATCTTTAAAGTAGTTAGTCTAATGATCTTCCCAACTTTTAAGTGTGAATATTTTTTTTATATCTTATCTCCTTCATATATAATACTTTCATCAAGCTGTGGAAATCTTTGGTTCCTTACTGAACTTCAAAAGCCTTAACTATTAGAGAGGCTTTTTTTGTTTATCATGCCGTGTGATCAATTGTTATGATGAATTGGATTCATAAGAAGAGTGTTTTTGAAACTGGCCCAGCTGATCAGACAAGTTCTACAGCCAAGTCATAGTTTTTGCATAAATTTGAGTTATGTTTAGTTCAGTCTTTAAAAGTGAAAAAAGATTCTTAGTTATAAGAAAACAATAAAAAAGTGTTCCCATCGTTCACGTGAAGTTGTTGTTTTTTTTGGTCACAAAGACAGTGAGGAACAGAGTGGATTGTATAGCTTTATGCACTTTGAGCTCACACAACAAGCAACATGGTAGACCCATCAATATCCAATTTGGCATATGCCCAAAATAACAAAAAAAAAAAAAATAGAATCACATAATTGAAAAGTTAATCCGAGATTACACCAAACGAAATTTCTTTGTCGAAATGATTATGTTTTTAGAAAATGATCTCTTGCATTTGTTAACATGCTACATAAATGTCTGTATAAACAATAAGTTTATAATATAACTCAAACAGTAGAAACAATAAAACCTACAATAATTGATTATCAATACTAGTATTTGTTAAAATGATATTGATAGCTCTGACGATTTTGTTCTAAAAGTGGTATATATAAGTATTTATTTTGTACCAGAATTATTGTGTCAAGTTATGTATTTACTTGGCCAATGTGTTACGAACATCTATTTAAATGATTAGTTTTTACATAGAATAAATCCTTCAAACTCCATCATTGCACGTATTTGCATATGTTTATTGTCATAAAACATATATTAGATTCTCTTTTATTTTTACTAGCTCTTGTTGTAAATAAGACTACTGAATTATTGTAATCACACTATAGTTCATTTCTACGTGGCTGCATGTGTTCGTTACAAAGCGGATAGTTTGAATGTGGTTATGAACAAGTAATGTGTTCTCCTATAACTCGACATTAAGTAGTGGACCAACACTATCCATATATGTAACTTATAAACTTACAAACATTTTTTTTTTGTTCGAAGGTGAGGCGTAGTTATAAAATATCTTATACAGTATTCGTTTTTGTATTTGTCTACCTTTTTTTTTATTGTGTAATAATTGGTCTTTTGTCAAAATCCTATAGTATCTACATAAGATCTTAACCCCAAAAAATCATAATTATATATAGTTAATCCCACTATGTAAGTTGCTTCTAAATATGTAAAAACTAAGGTTTCATTTTTTTCAATCATATGAGTAAAAGACATGGAGCAATTCGGCTTGAAATATAGATTTTGTTTCAAAGCTTATGATCTTGGCACCTATTAGGTTTGTTGCGTAAAGATATAATATAGGTTCCAAAATTTTCGTTAGTGGCTTGGGCATTATATATCTTGAGCCAAGAGTCGAAGCAAAGTTTTTAAAACATGCAAACCCTTCAAAATAACGCTCCATCCAATGTCTATAATAAGAATATGATGGATCTTTCCATTATAGTGGTCCTGAGTTGGTCACTTAAGAGCATCTTAAATTAGGCTAAAATGTGTTCCCCAAAGGACAACAAACATCTCCTTGGCACACGCGTGAAGTCATCTTCTATTACCACTTTCTTTGCCATATTTATCACCAAGATCCTCTTTGTCTCCACCAACCAACATTAATTGTTCTTATAAAAATAAACTGATAATTTAAACAAACAAAAGTTGTTGGTTCGAATGTATAAGCTAGGGAAAGCTTCGCAAAGATTAAAAATTTTATAAGAAAAAGTGAGCTTTGCGGTGTAATAATAAGCCGCATAGCGTACAAAAGCTATTGACTTGCATATAAAAATGCTTCATGGACCTCTTTCGTTCTGTTTTTGGGTCACACACCGGTCTGTGTCATTTTTAGCTGGAAAGGTTGTTTCGCTTATTGGGTTCAACTGCTCATATACTATATATATACTAAGTAAATGAAATTGTTAACATTGTTTTATCAAATAAAAATGTTGATCAAAACCCGCATTTTAAAAAAACTTTTAGTGTGTAAAACCACACACAAAACTAGTTCAAAAAAACATCATATTTGTAGATTAATCTTGGAGTAGCCTTAAACTACATAATTACTCTACTCCAAAGATTAATCACCTGACTAAAGTATAAGTTAATGCAACTTCTCCTAAACTAGTAGTAGTACTACACTGCCACTTTTAATACTACTTCATAATCTCACACCCACAGGCCACACGCATGCACACATGGCTTTTGACCCTTTGACCATCCACTTTACGATTTTGTCCCTTGATTTAGTAACTTCGTTTTCCAAAGTTTTACTAATGAAGCCTTGTTGTATGTATATAAACAGACGTTTCAGAGTTACTTAAGGTCGTCACGTCTGCTTGACGACAAAACCAAAAAAAAAAAAAATGTCGGTTTCTCAATTAATCTGTTTGTCTCTATTTTCATATTCTATATCACTTTGACCAAAAAAAAAATGTAATTTGGGAAAAAAATGAATCTTGATAGCCAATTCAACAAAATACTCTTTTCAGTCAAATGTAGTTTGGAAAATAATTAATTTATTCCACATTTAGACAAAAAAGTTATAAATGATAAGATAAGAGAGAGAGAGACATTGGATCCACAATTAAAAAACACTTACCAAAATAATTAATTAATTATCATTATTAAGCTTTTTATTAATTTCACCACTGTCTTCTCCACTTCGTCCGCTATATAAATTTTCTCACTCTCTCTCTTTTTTTTCTTTCTCCGCAGATTCCTTTCCATTCCAGAAAGAAAAAAAAACCTTTTTTGGCTCTCTCTCCCTCTCTCGTCTTCTCTTTTAAAACTCTGAGAAAGTGACTGAGTGAGAGCCTCTCACACCCAAAAAAAAAAAAAGGGTTTTTGCTTTTTTTTTCGGGTTTTAGGGAAGAAGAAATCATCTTTGATTGAGCTTTGAAAAAAAACCCAAAAATGGGACCTCGTTGCTCTAAGCTATCTCTCTGTTGTTGGTGGCCGACCCATCTCAAATCAACTCACAACGAAGCTTCTGATCTAGGTTTCTTTTAAAAGTCTCTACCTTTCTTTGCATTTTCATCTCTCTCTCTCTCTGCTAAACCAAGTTTGTGTTTTTTTCTTTTGGGTTCCTGACAGAGAACGGTACGGAAGATTTGCCGTCGTTTACGGAGTTCAGTTTCGACCAACTACGAGCTGCTACTAGTGGATTCTCTACTGACAGTATCGTCTCTGAACACGGGGTTAAGGCTCCCAATGTTGTCTACAAAGGCAGGCTTGAAGATGACCGATGCATCGCTGTTAAACGCTTCAATAGATCCGCTTGGCCTGATACTCGTCAATTCCTTGTACGTACTCTCATAAATTTGATTCCTTTTGCTCGTATCACTTGATGGGTTTATCATTTGCAGTTCCAAAATCGAATTGGTGAGGATAATGTTGTTGTTGTTTACTGTTTCATTTGATTGATCTTTTAGGAGGAAGCAAAAGCTGTGGGGCAGTTGAGGAATGAGAGGTTGGCCAACTTGATTGGATTCTGTTGTGAAGGAGACGAGAGATTGTTAGTTGCTGAGTTTATGCCTTTTGAAACTCTCTCTAAGCATCTCTTCCACTGTAAGGCTTTTCATCATTTTTTTTTTTGTTTGGTTTGATCCTCTTTTGTCTGGTTTGTATGCCTTTAGTTGGAAATTTCTGTTTTTGGTTCTGTATTGTTGAACAAAAGATTGTTTGTAAAAGACTAAAATTGCATATATGAATCATTGTTTTCGTTAGCATTTGGTGAGATTTTCCATATTTGGCTATAGATGATTGTTTGTAAAAGTAGTGGTGGAACTTAATAATAATGTGTGATAACGATATGTAGGGGATAGCCAGCCAATGAAGTGGTCTATGAGGGTGAGAGTGGCTTTGTATCTTGCACAAGCACTTGAGTATTGCAGCACCAAAGGTCGCGCCTTGTACCATGATCTTAATGCTTACAGGATCTTGTTTGATCAGGTCCATCTCGAGCTTACTATCATCTCTCATATCTTTTTTTTTTTTTTTTTAATTGTGATTAGGTTTATTTTTCTCTTTTTCATATAAGTTGTTGTTTAGGGGTTCTGATAATGTTATTATAATCTTGATTACAGGATGGTAACCCGAGATTATCTTGCTTCGGTCTTATGAAGAATAGTAGGGATGGGAAGAGTTACAGTACAAATTTGGCTTTCACACCTCCTGAGTATCTAAGAACAGGTCAGTTACTGATATTCGATGCAATGGCGTCAAGTTTATTTGTTTCATGTTTGAACAAATTATTATATTTATTTTCTGTGTGTTTATTAATCTCTTAGGGAGAGTGATTCCGGAGAGCGTGGTCTACAGCTTCGGAACGCTGTTGCTAGATCTTCTCAGTGGCAAACACATACCACCAAGCCATGTAAGTTCGCAATACAGACGGTACCAAACATGACTCAACTTATGTTGGGAAGAAGTTATTGATCTATAATAACATGTAACTGCACCATTCATATGCTCTACCATTGTCCTGCAGGCGCTTGATCTGATTCGTGGGAAGAACTTCCTGATGCTGATGGACTCGTGTCTTGATGGTCATTTCTCAAACGATGATGGAACTGATTTGGTTCGCTTAGCTTCCCGTTGTTTGCAGTATGAAGCTCGTGAAAGGCCAAATGTGAAATCTCTTGTGTCCTCACTCGCTCCTCTTCAAAAGGAAACTGATGTATGCGCTCATTAAATCACCTTCCTTTTATGTATCAACCATTCAAGTCTTTCTGACTCTTTTTCTTATTTTGTATCTTTGTTAATTGTTGTTTTCTTCAGGTTCCGTCCTATGTGTTAATGGGTATACCACATGGAGCTGCTACTCCAAAGGAAACAACTTCACTAACCCCTCTTGGCGACGCTTGTTCAAGACTTGATCTCACTGCGATACATGAAATTCTTGAAAAGATTGGATACAAAGACGACGAGGGCGTAGCAAATGAGGTATGTATATATGAGCAAGAAGCCTCTTCATCTTCTACGAGGTCAATGACCAGAAAGTGTGGAGCTTGGTTACAGAAACACTATGTTCCATCCTTAATCTCTGATAAATTCAACTAGATGATCGTTGTTTCATTTCCAATGCAGCTGTCATTCCAAGTGTGGACCGACCAGATTCAGGAGACTCTAAACGCCAAGAAACAAGGAGATGCTGCGTTCAAAGGCAAGGACTTTGTCACCGCCGTTGAATGTTACACACAGGTAAGAAACGTGAAGTCAGTTACTTTGTTGATACAAGAAAACTCCACTCAATCTGTATTTTTTGTGTTCTCTTATTATATCTGCAGTTCATCGAAGATGGCACAATGGTATCGCCAACAGTTTTTGCAAGGAGGTGTTTGTGTTATCTGATGAGCAACATGCCTCAAGAGGCTCTTGGTGATGCAATGCAGGCGCAAGTAGTGTCTCCTGAGTGGCCAACGGCTTTCTATCTTCAGGCTGCTGCTCTCTTCAGCCTTGGAATGGATAAAGATGCTTGTGAAACCCTAAAAGATGGAACTTCCTTGGAAGCCAAGAAACAAAACAACAGAAACTGAAAACTTCAAGTGTATAGGTTTCTTCTCTCTTTCGCCTTCTCCGTTTTCTGATTGGATTCTGAGAGAGCCTCATTGTCTTTTTTCTTTCTTTCTTGAATCATTATCTTGAATTTGTGGTTTCCAATTTGAAGAGATGATTCAAATGTATCTTGAAACAAGGAAAGAATGATCTTTCTCATTTAAAAAGTCCAAGATCCTTAAATGTGATATCTTCTTTGAATATAACGTAATGAGTGGAGATTAAACACAACTATTGTCCAGTATTTTATCTTTTACCAGTCTTCAAAGGCAAAGGTGTTTGTGCCTGAAACCAAAAGAGCTTAGACCCTCTTGATTACACAGAGGTTTCACCAAGCCGGAGTAGAGCAATATGACACAAGATGTAAAATCTTACAAGTCACAAACAATCTAAACACTACCAAGTTTTTACAGCTACAAAACGTGTGAACAATCAAGCAACAGGAGGGATTGATCCAGCGACTGCAACAAGCAACTCAAGAACAGGAGAAGAGTGAGCGCGTGCAGGTGGGCGAAAAGAGAGAGATGGAAAACGTTTCACTTGAGGACTTTGAAGTGAAACAGCCAAGAAACAATGAAGGCAAAGACCATAGCGGCAAGTAAGAAGTTCATAACAGGACGACCATGCCAGATTCCCCGTGGCTCTGTCTGAGTCTGAGGTTGTCCTGCAGCTGCTTGTGAATGGGCAGAGGCAGTGCTCTCTGGGTTAGACTGTTCGCCAGCCACGTTTAGAGCCATTGCGCCGCATATCTCACATGTCCTGCTCAGATTCATAGATAATGCCTATCAGTATAGCTAGCCTATAGAGACTCACTTCAGCTTCTAAACACACAAGAAATAGATCTAACTCCAACCAGTTTCTACTGCCTTAAGAGTCTAAGACAGAGCAAAGATGCAACACAGAAGCTACACAGAGCTATGGTTATAATTGAGATTTGTAAGAATCAAAATGTCTCAACAAAAGAGAACGCAAGATTCTCAATGCAGCTGCAAAATCAAGCTAGTTAAAAAGTGAAACTTTTCAAGTAAATCACAGGAAAACCAAACTGAATAAGAACATAAGACACAAATTGACAACACATGAGACATAAGTTGAATAATTGCTGGCCACAAAAACTGTAGATTCCAGCTTCAATAGACAATCTTTATGAGAAGTAATCATATGGATCTCTAGAAATCAGACAAGAAAAAAAAAACTGAAAGTACATAAAAGCAAATACTTTTCTTTTCCTCATAAAGTTTCATCCTTTACTAAAAAAAAATTCTCACGGAATCTGTAGAATTTTGCAGAAAATAGAATAAATAAAGACTTGAAGAGAAATGAAAGAAACTCACATGTTTCCTTTGATCTTGAACCAAGTCTCAGCACACTTACTATGAGCTACACCCAAATCACCTTTACAAGAGCAACCTAATTGCAAAGGCAGACCATAATACTCTTCTTCTTCGTCTTCTTCATCTTCCTCCTCATCAGAATCAGTATCATCATCAGCATCTTCATCTTCTTCAGCTTCGTCAGCTTCTTGATTAATCTCTAAAGGAAGATGACAGATCCTGCAATCTCTACCACTTTTCTTCTTCTTCTTCTTCTTCTTCTTTTTCCTCTTTCTCCTTCTTGTCCTCCTCTTCTTACCACCGGAATGCAGCTTTTTATCCGGCGCTGGAACACAGCCGCTCTCTAAATCGACCTCAGACAAAGAATCCAAGTCGGAGGAGCCACCACCGTCGGCGCTAATTTCGACGGAGTAGGGCGAGTCTCTAGGATTCGACAAATGGTGATGAGATCCAAAAGCAAAAGAAGGCATTTTTTTTTAATTTTTCTTCTTCTTCTTCTTGGAGGATTAAAAGCAAAGAAGAGGAGGAACCAAAGGGGTCACTCAACTCATGGGTTTTACGAGGAATACAAATTTACAAAAGAAAAATAAAAAAACAAAAACAAAAACAAAAAGCTAATTTTGTCTCGAAGGGTTTATTACAAAATTTATTACTTCTTTTTGTTTTTAATTTTAAGTTGCAGAGAGAGAAAGAAGAAATGTTGGAGAAAGAGAAAGGAAGAAGCTTTGGACAAAAGAGCAGCTTCTGTTCTGTTTTTTTTTTTCTTTTTTTTCTTTTAACTATTAATTATTATTTTTGTTTGTTTAAAGGAAAAAAAAATAAAAAAAATTTTACATGTTGTTTTGTTTTTGTCTCCCTCAAGTTTGGAAGATATTTCAAAACAAGGTTGGTGCTTTTTTTAACATTGTTAGATCCCGTGGTACGGATTCTTAAACTCATGATTCTACATTGTATTTCCACTTAATTTTATTTTTTTACAATATATATATATATTTGAATATATGATTGTACTTTTTCATTGTATAAAAATGGTTTTTTTTTAAAACTCATATTTCTTGTTGAAGTTGCCGGTTAAGTTGTTAACTTCATTAAACATGTGAGTTTCAAGTTTTTAAGTTAAGTTATTTTGATTATTGTTTAGTATTTTCCTTGATTTCTTCAATAAGTTAGATTGTACTTCCAACAATTCCTACTTTATTTAGTACTTTAGTCTTATCATGAAAAAAACAAACTACTTTTGCTTCTATAAATTAGATTGTCTATATAAAGTTTTTGCTTCTATAACTTAGATTGTCTCTTTAAAGTTTCATTCTACATTACTTTTATAAATTGGATTGTTTGATTATTGATAGTAAAAAATGATATCCTAGAAAAATGCAAAGATTAAACTGATTTTGATTGAAGTGGGTTGTTGAACTGTGAACATCATATATATATACAGTTGGATGCAATAGTGTAGGGTTTCATTGAAAAGTATATAAACATGAGATCAAATTGAAAAATGTTAGAAAGTTTAGGGGCTTTGATAAAAGAAAACACCTAAACACAGAAATCACTGTCAATGTCAGTAGCTGTGTCAGGATGTAACAATGTTGGCTGGAAGGAAACTCACCGTTTCTTTAATTATTTTGTCCTAAAGAAATATACTACAGTAGAAGATAAACATCAATTTGATAAAGTTACTTTGTTTTATTTTTTTATACAATACTTGGCTTTAAAAAATGTAAATTTTATTTTTAAGAATTGTATTATATTTAAATAATTAAAAGACATATGTTTTCATCTGTATCCTTTATAAGATAAGTAAATTAATAGTGTCAATGTACCTATTTCTTTTTTCCATTAATTGACATTATTAAATTATACTTTTAACTATTTATTTCTCTAAAACTCTTTAAAATTATCTCTTCTATTTTTAAAACTATTTTTAACTATTTATTTCTATATTATTTCATAATATAGTATGTTAAGAAAAGTATTTTTATTTCATAATATAGGATGTTTCTAACTTTCTATGAAACTTTTAAATTAATTTTATATGTTATATTATGCAGTTTTGTTTGTGATTGATTAAACTTTTTCAAACAACTATTTATTAATATGCGTGTTTTAATTAAAACATTCTATATTTTGAAACGGAAGGAGTATATGCAGGAATGGAACAGATAGCAAGTTAAGTGTATTATATACTAAAAATATTACATGTTAACAGTAACACCCCCTTAATATGTACATGTTACAATTCGTTTTAACAAAGCTAGATATACTTGTAAAGTGTTAAAGATTTATTAATTCATGCAAATATTAATATTGCAAAAGATATTTTTAACTCTAACCACACCAAAACGAATCGCTTAATTCCGGTTTGGTTCGGTTTTTTTGGATAAAGTTGTTTAATCGCAATTGCAGTAGCGGAGATTCTGTCTCTGTCTCCGAGATGACCCAAGCCTTTTTGGCTACACGAGACGTCTGCCCTTCTTCGACCCGTTTTCAGGTGAACTCGTTTGTTGTTATGGATACTATATTCTTTGTTGCGTTAAATTGTGTACTAACTTCTACTTACTTTTGATTTCTTGTTCACGAGGTTACTCTCGGAAGAAGCGAGTGATGCTTCTGTCGAGATGGCCTTTAGCTAAAGCTGCTGATGCTATGGTGTACGACATTCAAAGCTCTTTATCGATAGATGATTAGATGCTAAGAAGGAGAAGCATCAGGTGCGATTGAATTGCTTTCATTTTTTTTTTTTTTTTTTTTTGGAGGTTTGTAATGGTGCGATTGATTTGTGTAGTTGGTATGGGAACTGCTGAATGGAGAGCCACCAAAGAGTCCATCTTACTACAAGCAAGCATCGTGATTATGTTCCTGGACTCAAGGTCAGCTTTTGAATCTTATTTGGTTTCTTTCGAGACAAAAAAACAATGTTTTAGTCATGGTGGAACGAGAAGAACTGATTCATGTAAATTTCTCAATCCAAAACCAGCGACCATGCTCCACAAGACAAGACAAGACAAGGTCTTGTTAACACCCAATTATAAACAATAAGGCAATGCATCTAGTTTCACTAAGCTCTAAGCTACTTCAAAATAAAAAAACTAAATTAAACCAGTTTGTTCTGTCATTTTGATGCAGGTTTTTTTTGCAGGTCCAACTCTCATCTGCATTATACGATGGAATAAAATCTTCTTCTTTAACTATGTGTAAGTAATGTCCAAATCCTCTGTATTTCCTTATTTTGTTCTGTTTCGAGTTTATTTTTTTCTCAACCAATGCAGCCTATTGGAAATTTACAATTTAGCCTAATTAAGGACTGTTGTACGCAACTAGCTAAACCAAAACCAAATGTAACTGATTGAAATTGCTTTTCTGAAATCTCTACTTCACATAGTTGTTTTTGTCACCAAGTTTAGCACATAGTCCACATTCCACAATTAAACACAAGCCAAAACCAAACAAACAAAAACCAAATTTAATCTATTTAAAAATTACATTGAAGAACCCTGAATCAGATTGTTGTTTCCTTCACTTCACTTGAGATTTTTTGTGCATCAGAATCTTTTTGCGTTGGGGAAAGTCTTTTAAAAGTTTTCTTCCAGCCACGTTTCCAGCTTTCTCGAGCAACCGTGAGCTCACTCAGTTTCTGATTCAACCGTAATAAGATCACAGGTAAAGCTCCATGGTGATCTTTTCTCACTATTTCAAACATGTCTCTGCGATATAACCTTTCAACGCATCTGTAAAACTTCACACCAAGATCTTCCACTCTCATCTCTCCCCTCATAACTCTCTCCGCACTGTCCACTGCACTTCTCAAAGCACTCATCAACATATCCGCCTCGTACATCTGATCTTCGCATTTAATCATCTCTTCTTCTACTCCGGTTAGCACCTTACCTCCCCAAAATCATATCTCTTCACAACACACGTGTTATTCAGTACCGGGTCTGAGACCGGTGACCGTAGCTCCTCGGGGATAAGCCTATAGTTAGGTGTCACTCGTCTCTCAGGATTAGACCTTTTCCTTTTCTTCAGAGGGAGGTTCGAATCCTTTGCAAACCAGATTCTTTTCTTATTCTTTACCTCCAAGTTGGTCTTCTTATCCCACTTGCGTTCTTGCGAGTTCTCCTCAACTTCAACCCTAAACTCAGGACATGTTCCAATCTTTGGATCACCACCGTGTCGGGTCTCTCCAACTTCTTCTTTGTCAGTACCGTTGGCAAATAGTATGAAGCGATGATAAAGACTCTTCTTTTCCTCGATCAACACTAGAAGATTTGTCACGAATGTGCCATATCCGATTCTATGGGACTGAAAGTTTTGGCACAAGGAAGTGTAAAGTCTCATCTGCCTCGGACTTAGCGTCTCCTCGATGGCCTTCAATAAGTCACTCAACTTCTCTTTCACTTCTGAGTGGACTTCCATCTTCCTCTCCTTATCGATCTTACCTAAGCCATGATTTGTAACATCTTCTTTAGGTTTATGATCATATGGTTTAACCCTAATCCGTGGACCGGTTCTTAGGTTTTCTTCTTTCGTCATCTTCTTCTCAACAATCTTCCGATCACGAAGATTGTCTTTTAGCCTAGAGACGAGACTATTAAATTCGGTCTTTCCGATTATACCGAACCTAAAGTCTTGAGTCGAGGATCTAAACTTTGTCTGTTCCCATGGATTCAGTGTCTCAGTCATCTTGAGCAGCGCATCAACTTCTTCCATCGTCTCAATGGCTTGCATTCCGGAATTATCAATTGTACGTAGTTTGTTTACAGAGCAAAAATAAAAATAAAAGAAGCAGCTTTAGTTTCTTGACAGAGAGAAAACATAACAATATTTGGGTTATTATTATATATATATAGAATCTGATTTCCATATTTCCATAATTTTAATTTCAATAGAACTAAGATTTCCATATCTGAGGTTTAATTTCCTTTTTGTTTTTGAAGTGTATCTTCTCTTCATTAAATGATGATGATACACGTTTATTAATCTAACCGTTGGGAATTGTAGGAATTAACCGAATAAAAGAGAAAACCATCGTTAATTAATTTTCAAGTATGAATTTAAACAAAAAAAAAAAAGCCGAATAAAAGAGAAAACCATAATAAAATATATAAACCCTAAATACCCAAACACCATTCATTCTTCAAACCATCTCCGGGATCTGCACATAACCAACCATTGTTAATTTGTAAGAACCAAGGCGAAAACCCCCCAAGAATTTTGAAACCTTTTTTACAATTTTGAAACTTTTTTTACTTGGTGAAGAAGACTGAAGAAGAAGAGTGTCTCTGTGTGTTGAAATCTCCGGCCAGATTTGTTTTTTATTTTGTAAAAATATATATAAAAAAAAGGATATTTACCTTTTTTATTTTATTTTTATATAGGTTAAAAAGAAGGGAAAAAGGAAAAAACTTGGAAATTACTCTTATATAAGAAAAAAAAGGAAATGTCTAGGTTGACACGACAATTTTAATTTGAAAGAGAAGAGAGAGCAAGTAGAGAGAGAGAGAGAGAGAGGACTAGGTTTGGTCTCTTCGCTGCAACCCTATTAGCTGTTCGTTTGCTCTTCGACGTGATTCGATTCTCACACTACTCTTTGAAAATAAAGAGATCGGAGGATCTGAAGGTGAATGCAGGCTCTTACGTACGGTTTCCAACGAGAAGAGTAGATTCGATCGCTTGACAGATTAGCCCTAGTTTGGGGTATTATAGATAGGCTGTAAATTTTGTAACCTGAAGATTTATTTTTGCTAGCGCTGTAGATATGGGTATGGACATGGCTGATAAGGAGAATACGAGCCCGCTTTTATTTGAGTTCTGCAATTACTTTAAAGTTGCAAGCCTTACTGATGAAGAAACCATTCTAAACCCTCCTCTTGTAAACGTTTCCAACTTAAAAGATCGATATGTGCTTGGGGAACAGTTAGGTTGCGGTCAGTTTGGTCTCGTAAGAGTATGTTCTGATAAGTTAACTGGAGAGAGGCTTGCTTGCAAGTCTATCTCTAAAGACAGAATTGTTACACAAGACGACATGGAGAGCATCGAACTCGAGATTGCTATAATGGCCAAGTTAGCTGGGCGGCATCCCAACGTGGTGAATCTTAAAGCGGTTTACGAGGAGGAAGATTCCGTGCATCTTGTGATGGAACTATGCGCAGGCGGTGAGCTTTTTGACAGGATCGAGAAATATGGAAGGTATTCGGAGTTCCGTGCTAGGGTCCTCTTCAAGCAATTGATGCAAGTGGTCAAGTTCTGTCACGATAGCGGTATTGTACACAGAGATTTGAAACCTGAGAACATTCTTATGGCCACAATGTCTTCTTCATCTCCTATCAAATTAGCTGATTTTGGGCTCGCAACCTTTATAAAGCCTGGGGAAAAGTTGAGCGGCACAGTTGGCAGTCCTTTTTACGTAGCCCCGGAAGTGTTGTCAGGGGGATATTATAACCAAGCTGCTGATGTATGGAGTGCAGGGGTTATTTTGTACATTCTTCTCAGTGGAGTACCTCCCTTTTGGGGAGAGACTGACTCAAATATTTTTGATGCGGTCAGGGCTGCAGATTTGAGTTTTCCTGAAGAGCCATGGGACCATATAACTTCATACGCCAAGGATTTGATCCGGGGGATGCTTTGTGTTGATCCTTCCCAAAGGTTATCAGCTGATGATGTTCTAGCTCACTCGTGGTGGATTTTGCTATTATCTGAATCAGGATATGATCAGGATGGGTTTGGCTGTGAAGGGTTCGAGAATAATGGTGGATGCTCTTTCTCCACACAACGTGTATCTCGAGAACAAGATTATAGCTTTAGTAGCATGCCACAATTAGAGCAATCATCATTCTCGTCTTTCTTACCTGCTGCTGATAACAACACACTGCCAAATTCCGGTTTTGGTGGGTTTTCTTTTGATGGTAAACAACCGGAATCAACCTCAGCTGGCTTCTCATCAACTGGAGTTCCCTCCATGCCAAGCTTTACCTTTTTTAGCCCAGGCCCAGCGAACAGTGACATCACTGAAACAGATGGAAAACTTCGAGACTCAAGCCCAAAGAGGTCACCAAATTCTTCTTCACAACTTCAGAGGCGTGAGGAAGCAGGGGAGAATCAGACGGAAGCAGCAGGAAAGTCAGAGACGAAGAAGGGAAAGAGGAAACTTACTGGTCAAAAATGTCAGGACTACACAGCAAAAAGAAAGAAGATAACTGTTATGAGTAATATATTGTATGTACTCTGATTTTGTTCCTGCTGTATAAACCAATCGATAATAGAGTGTGGGTTCCAGTTAACTAAAAATACTTAGTTGTGTAAAGTAAATAAATTTTCTTAAACTCAAATGTATCACCAAAGCAGAGTCCTAAACATGACACGCCTTTAACACTAGCCATATTCTCCAAGTTTGCTATTCATTTATTAGCTTCATTGCTAAATCTGCTTTCCCCACTTTCCTCAAACCATTGATCATCATTGTCCAAGGCAAATGGTACAAGACAAAAGGAGTAAAAGAGTTTAGAAAGTGTAATGAAAAACCTTAGTGAGATGAGGGACTACGTAATTTGGAAATTTATCTGGCTGTACAACGTATCCTCCTGCATAACACCATGTCACAAAAACTTAGAGAAAGATAAAACAAACTCTAGAAAACAGATGCAAAAACTGTATAGTGTATATCATACTATTGGTCAAGATACCATATTCTTTAGGTGGAAAGCTAACAACTTAAACGCAATCATGACAACTATAAATCTAGAAAGATTGAGCTCCAATCGTCAAGCTACACCATGTCACAAAATTAGAGAAAGGTAAAAATCAAGTCTAGACACAAATGCAAATGATGATCAATACTTTGCCAAAATGGAGTTAAAGTTGTTAGCTTTCCCACCTAAAGAATCTAGTATCTAAAGCCAGCCATGTAAAAATCCTGAAACTTAGTTGATAACAAATTTGACTAAAGTTGCATATAGATGAAGTCTTATCGATATTCAGAGAAGATCAATGAGATTCACTAAGAATCCAGCCTCACCTTCTCGTTAGTTCTATAGCATGCATCTTGATCAAGACCAAATTCCAAGAAATGCCGCAGATTATGTCGTGATCTCGGGATGCTAGTAGATAACAGGTATACAAGATCACATATCATAAAACCTGAGTAGACAAAACCAATCACACTCGCAGCCAAACAGAACCTGCAATCCAAAATGCAAAGAAAAACATTTACAGGAATGTTTAGCAGTTTCAAAAAGTAACCCAAAGAAAAAAATTTCAAGCTTTCGAATAATTTAGCAAGAACGTTTCATTAGATAACTACATTAGCTCTAAACGACTTCCGTGGCTAATTTCATCAGAAAGCTTCAAAATTTTCAGACAATGATTTAAACCAAACCAGAGTCATCTAGCCAAATATACCTGACCTCAAATGAAAATCAAAACCTAAACTTAGTCACTATTCCTTGTCAGTGGATAACTTTCTAAGCTTAACCGGCTAACTTCAAGAGAAAGCTTCAAATTTGATACAATGTTTAACCAAATCTAGCCAAAAAACATGCGATATCAGATGAACATCAAACCTTAACTTAGTAATATCCCTGGATAACTTCATAAGCTAAAAGGACTTCAATGGCTAATCAAACCAAATATACTTGACACTTAGTGATTAAACCAACTCAGAGTCATCTAGCCAAAATATACTTGACACTCCGATAATAATCAAACCTTGGAAAACTTTGTTAGCATCTTCAAATTTCACACAGTAATCAACTTCATTAGACAGAACCAAATCAAAACTTAGTCTTAGGAGTACTAACATATAGTTTCTAGGTAACTATTTAAAAGCTAATGCTCCTCCAAAACATCTTAAGATACAAGAAAGTTTGAAACTTTAACCTGAACTCTTTGTAGTTGTAGAAAGAATCACGAGCCCATCCTTTATCTCTATCAGCAACCATAGCAGAAAACGAAACGAGACACGAAACAAACGCAGTAACCCTAAATCCAGGCAAAGCTTTCCTAACCAAACTCGCCCATTTCGATTCACGCGGAGAAGAAAAGCTCGGCGGCCTCAGCTATCTCCTACTCTCACCAATCTCCTGCATAACACCACGTCACAAATACTTAGAGAAAGATAAAACGAACTTTAGAAAACAGATGCAAAAACTGTATATAATACTATTGGTTAAATACCATATTCTTTAGGTGGAAAACTAACAACTTAAACGCAATCATGACAATTATATTTATCTAGAAAGATTGAGCTCCGATCAGTCAAGCTACACCATGTCACAAAAATTAGAGAAATGTAAAATCAAATATAGAAACAAATGCAAATGATGATCAATAATTTGCCAAAATGGAGTTAAAGCTGTTAGATTTCCACCTAAAGAACTAGGCTGCTAGTATCTAAAGCCAGCCATGTAAAAATCCTGAAACTTAGTTGATAACAACTGGAGCATGAAAACCAAGTGTTTAAGTTACACAGTGAGACCTCTACAAAACCAGAGATACAAAAGTTGAAACCTTTTCTCCTAAATAAATAATAATCTAGTATCTAAAGCTAGATTCCTGAAACTTAAATGACAACAGATTTGACTAAAGTTGCATATATGATATGTCTAAGGATTCAACTATCAATTGTGTTAAAGCTGTTGGCTTTTCCACCTCAACTATTGGATAGAAATGAGTTGAGTCTCAACTGGAGCATGAAAACCAATTGTTCAAGGTTACACAGTGAGAGCTCTACAAAACCAGAGATATAAGACAAAGTTGGAACCTTTTCTGGTGTGGAAACCATGTAGGAGGGGAGAGAAGAAGCTCTCTTTCTTCTGAATGATCTTCCAATCCCCATTAACAACCCTTCTATCGTCGTCATCCTCCTCCTCCAAATCTCAATCTAACCGATGTAATTAGTCAAAAATAACAGATATGTATCAAATCATGAGAAACAAAAAATCAACCATAAAAACGGAAGCTTGAGAAGAGAAGAGAGGAGAGATACATTAATATTACCTGAGTGAGTGAGTAAAAATACGACGACAATGCCAAGTGTGGTGGAGTGGTGAGGTGGAACTGAAGAAGACAAAAAGTTGTTCAAACGATATCGTTTTCTGTGGAAAATTGTTGTTTTTAAGAAACTATGTGACTCTAAATCAATGAAATGGAAAATATAGGGATCATATTTGCAAATTAGATTTCGTTGACAGTGAGGAGTCAGCGTGAAAACTCTGAGACGGTTAGAGGGTTTCAGTTAACTAAAAATACGTAATTGTGTAAACTGTAAAGTAATTAAATTTTCTTAAACGCAAACGTATCAAAAGTATCATCAAAGCAGAGTGAGTCCTTAAACTTTCACACGCCTATTAATACTTATTATCTATATAAATATATAAAAGTTTCTCTAACATAATTATCTTTTTTTTTTTTTTTTTTTTTGACAACTCTTACATAATTATCTTATTAATTTTAGAATAAATTTTTGTTAAACACCAAAGAAGATACATGGTTTTAATGATTAAACTATTTGCCAAAAACACCTGAAGGACCACCAAAGAAGATGGTTTTACCCCAACCATCAAGACTTTGTAGAACATAACTCATACCGATATCTGATACAAGATCGTTTCTATCACCTACTGACTCAAGTACTGCTCCTTTATTTTCGTCAAGAACGGACACGCCGCGTGCATATGCATATAGTTTCGGGTACGGACCCGTCATTGTTTTGCCGTTACCCATCGGACAACTCTTTGAGTTCGGGACACTGAACACATCTCCTCCCCAGTATATATCGGTGGCAGTATCACCTAATCCTACCAGAGTTTGAATTGGCCAAAAACCTACGTCTATGTCACCCAATCTTAACCACCAGTTCCCACTCGCAATGTCCTTGTAGTTAAAAAAATAATACAATCCAAAACTTAAATTGAGAAGAAAGTAACTAAGGTGTAACTTAATTATTAGCATGTATAATATGTTGCTTACTCGGAAGATGTAAAATCTAGTTTCCATTATCTTGTCGGGTTTGGACACCTTGAAGACATGACCAAGAGGGATTCCGGAATTCACTACGACGAAACCTGGACAATTGGTATTGAAACATCTCTTGTTCTTTGTCTGTACGTATATATATATATTTAGAATATAACACATGTAGATGGAAAAGAGTTCATAAAAATTGTGTTTAACTAATAATTAAAGGATGAGTAATCTGACAAGTATTTTTTAAAATAAAAAAAAGTGGAAATTAAACATTTAAACTTACTTTTAAATACACAAATAATCGACAACGATTATCTCCATATAATGTTGGATTAACCTGTAAATTTGGACAACATACACGTTATATTATAGAGACCCTATATTAGTGTTTTTCTTAATTTTATATATCAATGGTAATGGAAAATGAAAAAATGAAAAAAAAAAAAAAAATAGGATTGAATTGTAGTAGTATATATTATGGGTATCTTACGGTCCAACCGGCTTTTATGAAATCATCACCAGCAGCTACTTTGATCAAACCAGAACTAAATTGCAATTGGCCAACGTCAGGAGTTTGGTATAGGCTAAAATAAGCTTCTGCTCCTCCTAATTTCATATTGTCTAGCTTTCTGTTATTCACGTGAGCTCCCGCAAACTGTATCATGCATCCACAAGTCTATAATTGAATAAATTCACAAAAATTTGATGTAAATAATTGATTAACTATAGAAGAATTATTTACGTGTAGTCCCGGTTCAGCATCGGTTTGAGGATGTATAATCGAGCCGGTTGAGTTTTTAAGCCTCATCAGATCCTCTTTGGTTGTCCTTTTGATTGGTACAGTTCCATGTGGACACCCGACTCCTTTGAACTCAAATGCGTTACTCTTGTCGCTACTCAAATCTTTACTTTCGCGCGTCGTCAACCTTTGGATCTCATGATTTGGTTTCATCTAATCCAAAATATTTTAGCAAGCAATTTTTGTATTATTAATGTAAATTATGAAAAAAAAAAAAAAAATAGATTCATCATTCGATATCCAAATTAAGGGTTGAATAAGTCAAAACACTTACGTCAAAATGAAAATCATGGTCTTTTAAAAGAGGATTATCGAACGCAGGTTGCTTATAGAAATCGACACAATCATATACGTCACCATGTTCCGTCTGAAAGAAAACACAAACTAGTTTAATGTTAAAAAAAAAACAACATAACTGTATGCAGTATGCATGTAATAGAATAGATGCGTCTTATCACTATAGTGTTGTTTATGTATCTAATTACAATGAATAAAACCTGAGATTATTCAGATCTTTTCAACATATATATGAGTTTAAGTAACTAATTACCTTCACAGTTTTAAGCGCAGGTTTATTCAGAAGCTTAAGTTGCATCTCTAATTCCAAATTTTCTTGTTGAGACAATCTTCTTCGTGCTATCACACAATTTGTAACCATTAAAACCCCTACTAGTGTCAATAACCCCCACTTTCTCATTTTTTTTTTTGTATATGACTTTTCACTTTCGTTTTTTTGTTTGTTTAATTTTCTCCAATATGTATACATGGTAGTATATATATATATATAATATATTGGATACTTAGTCAACTATATAATCTAAGGTATTGATCGTGTGTTTGTTTAATAGAACCAATTAATTTACTGAACGTTTTGATTTGTTTTTTTCTAGCTAAAATTAATTGATGTTGACCAGATATTGTAACAAACATTGACTTTAATAATAATATTTTATGTTTTGTTGATTTTATTCTGTATATTTATATTTTTAATATCTTATTTGATTTATTGATTATAGAAGAAATTGAATGGTAGACAGACACAATCATCTGTGTTTTAAAACTGCCCTACATCATTCTATAAGTTAAATAATACTATTAAAATTCTGTATATTATTAGTCATTCCATCCATGTATAATATTATTAGAATTTCAGTTTCATTTTTTTTCTTCTTTTTTGACAATATTCCAGTTTCATTCCATGTAGCAATAATGCCATCCATGTCAGAAAAAATGGAAACTACTTTAATATATAGACGTTAGAAAAAAAAAAATGTCATCTGTTTGGGTTTCGTTGACTGGAGTAGTCAACGCGATAAATCTCTGATGCGGTTAGAGGTTTCTTCTCGTAACTGAAAAATACAATTGTGTGAAGTAATTAAATTTCTAAAACGCAAACGTATCGTCATCATTGTATCAAAAAGTATCATCAAGCAGAATCCTAAACTGGACACGCCTTAGTTTTAACACTACCCATTCTCACATAACCAATCCCAATTTTGCTATGCCTTAGCTTCATTGCTGAATCTGCACTCCCCACTTTCCTCAAAGCATTGATCATCACTGTCCTCCTGATCATCTCTCCCTGGCACTTCTCTTCCTCTCTCTCTCTCTCTGTTATCCCATCTGCCAATTTACATGCTTCTTTTATCCGACCAGCTTTACACACTGTATTAATCATATCTTCACACTTCTGCATCAAGTATCCCACCCATTTGGAGCTCACTCATCCAGATTCTTACACGTTCAGACAGAGACCATGTTAAGACATTTACATATGTTCAGTTCTGAAAACAATCAAAAGCCATGTCTCAAGTCTTCGGTTTCTCTCCAGGGAATCTAGGAAATTGACCAAGAGAGTTCACTCGACTAACACCTCCTACTTTGCATCAAGTATATTAGCTGTTGTATTATTCAGAGCCAATATCTAAAAGTTGCATCTTATAACAAAATCACTATTGTATTGAACTCTTAAGAGCGTTAATACATAATAATACACATGAAATGTAGAAGGGAAAAAAAAGAAGAAGAGAACAACACATGGGCATATGGTTATAGTTCATATATCTATAGAACAATGGGATAATAAGTAACACACAGGGTAATTGCTAATTACAACACAGCTTCAATATAGTCAGTCCATCATGAACTGAACAATCAAAGATCAGGAATCAGACTAATTCATCAGCCTAGTTTTACCGGACTTGCTGGTCATATGGCTGTTTAATGGCGTCAAGTAGAATCTAACCAAACCATTTCTGAGGTTATTGGGCGAATAAGTACCAAGCTTGTCATCTCTCTGGAGAAGATGATTCTGTTTGCCTTCAACGCCATGGAACAATCCATCTTCACACGAGCTTCGTCTTCCAGTCTCAACACCAGCAATAGAGCCATGGAACAGACCATCACAAGAGCTTCTCCCACCTTCAAAACCGTTAAGAATAGAAGCACCACGTAACATACCATCACAAGACTTTCTCGCACTAACACTGTAGCTTCTTATGAGTTTCTCGCTAACATCACCATTGGTTTCTCCTTTAGCTACTCTCCTAAGCTTCAACAGAGACTCAGCTAATGAACCCTCCATAGCATTTCCTCCAAGTTTCAAACTTTGCTCCGTTTTCATTTCGTTCTTCAACGTATCTGTTTTCCTATGAATCAATCCCCAAAAGTTCCATCCTTTAGACCATTTCTTACCACTCTTCTTCAACCCAAAACCATCTTGCTTCTTCACCTCACCAGCAGCAGCAACACAACTAACACCTTTAGAACCTAATTCCAAGCTCTCCGGTTTGTAATTCTTAATTGAATACCAATTCGAATCTCTAAGTTCCCTCTCAGTAACAAGCAACTTAGCTCCATGAAACAAACCAACAGTTTCAGGTGATACCTTAGCATTAGAAATAGCTTTCAATTCATCAACCTCAAGCAAACCATGTCTAGATGATCGATCAAAGCTTCTTCTCCGCCGTGAATCCAAGTAGTAATCCCTAGTCTGAGCTGTCCCACCAGGATTATTCTTCTCCTCTTCATCTTCTTTACCACCTGTTATCTTCTCCGGAGAGGCTTTAGCATCTTCAGTTACAGAGGATAAAGGAACAAGCTTTGGATATGTCTTGCCTATCAAACATCCGTCCCATGAAGCTCTAGGCTCCTCGAACGAGATGCGACCCGCGTCGAGAGACAACCTAGGATCCACATCACATGAGCGACGGCCGAGACTGCTCCCGGAATCTGGCTTTTTACCATTATGTATGAGTGAAAATTTCTTAAGTGTTCTGCTAAAAACAGAATCTTTGACGTTGTTCTTCTTGATTAGTTGAGTTCTTGATTCCAGATCTATAAGCTCCTTCATCGTCTTCTTCTCCCCATCTTCGATTTCTTCTTCAACCAGACTCTTACCGACATCAAAATTTCTAATTTCTTCTTCTTCGTCTTCTTCTTTCAAATCTGGGACTAGAGGGAACCGAATCGAGCTCTGTAGCAGGTCGTCGTCGTCGTCATCATCTCCGGCAAATCTATCGTGGAGAGAGGAGCCGTCATTTGACCTAACATCACACGATCTGCGTCGTGGCTGGTCGAAAACAGAGGCGGATGTGTCACGGATGGAGTAAGAGCTAGCACGGCGGAGCTCAGGGACGGAAGAAGAGAGAGCTTCGATAGCAGAGAGACGTTCACGGAGACAGGTGGCACAGAAACCAGTGGTGGGTTTAGAAGAAGGATGACGGTGACAAACGGCTGAGTGACGACGGCGACGACGTTGCTGGTGGGTCATGACTCTTCTTTCAGGGTAAGTGGTGGTTTGAGTTCAGTTCAGTGAATGGAAGAAGAAGAAGAAGAGAGTGAAAGTTGAAGAATCTGTCAGTGACATTTGTTTTAGGATCTCGAGATGAGAAGAGAAAGAGAGAGTGGCGTTGTCAACACAACAACAACACTAGTACACAAGTGAGAAGAGAACCCCTTTCCCTTTCCTTAAACCTTTTCTTTCATTTTATTTATTTCTGTATCTCTCTCTCTCTATAACAATTAATTAATGAGAAAAATAATGTTATGGTTTTGGTACAATTATTAAATTAAATGTATTGTAGTAAATATTTGGAGGAGTAAATAAGAAAAAGATGGTATAAATTTGTGTCACATGAGTGTGGCAGAGAGAATCAAAAGGGAAGAAGTGTACAAAGCACCATCCCATTATGAGCCTGACCTCTGCGTTTGTAGGACGAACATAAAAAGGTTTCTTAATTAGTGAATGAATATTTAAGTTTTATGGATAGACCAAAAGCATAATAAATTGATTGAAAAATGGTTGAAAACACGTGTGCTCATTTTGTTTTTTTTTACCTTGGAGGTAAATATTTGGCTGCTTTCGTCAATTTCTTTGGATTCCCCATCGAATCAATAAATAGCTTCCAATGTCAAACTTATTGTAATTCTGTATTTGGTTGGATATATGAGTGATTAGTGATTGATTTTTTCAAGTAGATGAGCACCAAGAGTTTGGTTTAGTGCAAACAAGATGTAACATTTGAACTGCACGCTTAATTTTTGATGCAACGACCTTTATATTAAAAAGTTAAGTGGGTTTGTTCAAATGTTCAATCATCGTTAACTCAAAATAAAAGAAAAATATAGCTTGACATTTGATAAAATAAAAACATTTGAATTAGTAGTTCACTTATACGTTTGTGTCATTTTACGTAATATAAGGGAGAGAGTAATTTTCTCAAAACGTTTGTGGACAGCAACGGAGGAGGTGACGAATGCCATTGAGATTCGGAGTTCTCAAAGAGTGTGTTGTGTTCCAAGTCCAACCAAAGCAGGTCCCAAAAAAATACACAGTTATTGTTTTTTCTTTTGTTTTGTCTGAATGTAATTTGTACTACTACTGATTTTGTTTTCTTTCTGGTAAAACATTGGAATTTTCCGACGACTTTAGTCTTCTTGTCCACCAAAAAGACTTGAAGTAAAAAAGTGTAAGTTTTTATGGAAACGTCAATTTCTCAAATATTAAAGTTTAAGCCCGATGAATTCAATTAATATGTTTGGGCTTAAAAGTCGTAAACTGGGCTCAAAAGGAAACAAATAAGCCCATTACGTTTCGTCGTCTCCTTCATCTTCGTTCTTCCGGAGTAAGAAGGTTCTGCTGAACGATGTACCAAAATGCATCACTGTGACCAAATTTTAGTGAACACCATTGTTTTTGTTCGTCTTCTTAAAAGGTAATTGCTTTTTATGTGGAGATAAGATACCTCAATTTCATCAATAGCCGGCGGGAGATTTGATAAGTACATCAAATCATCACTCTCAGTTTAAGAAATTTTGAAGTGAAGTACATAAAAACACAAACTTTCACCCTATATTACTCTCTCTCTCAAAAGATGCTGACTTGGTCTGTGATGCAAAGGTAATCTCTTTTTAATTGGATCTTGTTTTATTGTAGAGATAGAGTTTGGAGCTGGTTTCTCTGTAGGTCACAGCAGGTCTTTGTTTTTTTCATCGTTTAGATGATTTATGGCTAAGGATTTTGTACAAAAGACTGATCTTTCATCTTAGTAATTATTATATATGTGGACCTTCTTGCCAACTCAACGGACCACCACATTTTACTTGTTAGTGGATGCATGTACACAACTTGCATCTTTAAATACAACCATCATTGTTATTGAGTTAATAAATATCACAAACACTATATATCCGCCTTGTCAAGAGAAGATCTTGAGTTTGTCTCCTCTTTTGATTCTTAAGTCTACTGGATGTTCATTAATAAAATTTTGTTTTTTCAGGTGCAACCTCTTCAAAGCTTCTTCTACATTGAATCCTCTAGCTAGCACAGAGGTATGGATTCTGCTGCTTGTATTGCTTCTTGAGTTATATAAGTGCTTTTCTTGATGAGTATAGGATTTTCATATCGTTTGATTAAGAGCGATGGTTATAGGTTTGAATTACTCTGTTACTTAGACAAGAGAGATTTAAAATGACATGTGATTAGAATTCTTCTCTTATCTTCCCTCATCCTTAGACTATAAAGGGTAAAAAATATCAATGAGTCGTTTTCTACTCTCGAGTCTTCTTGTGTGGAAAAGTCAAAAGTATGCAAAAACTCAGCATAAGATCATTGCTTATTATCATTGACTCTGACAATAGAATAACAGCAAAACTTGCAATACCAATCAAGCTCTTTGAATCGGTCTACAACACATTAAAAACAAAGATATATATTCAATTATACAGATCAATGATGGGTCGTTATGCTTCTATTATTATATGCACATACATATCTGGCGTTTAACAACAAGAAAAAGAAACTTACATGACTGCAACATACTTTCTTTCTTGGAATTTGGACATCAGAAATAGTATGTCTATAGACATATGTCAATGAGGAGCAAAACTCCAACGCCTCTCCGCTTCTCAAATAGAGAGCATCAAAAAGCTGATTCTGAGTATACTTGGGGTGATGTAGGTACTGGCGGGAAAGTGAGGAATGTCTCCGTCCTCGGTACGATCAGAAGGGCAGCCAAGAAAGTCTTTGCTATTCTTTTCTTAGGACAACGAAAGTTAAAGCCAGCAGAATGTAGATCTGATGCTGGAGAGAGCTGCACGCTTGAGAGAGAATCTACATGTAAGCATTTTGGTGTGACTAAATCTTTCCTAAAACATCCTTTCTTTAAATAGGAGCATGCTTTGAATCTTATAAGCACTGGTGTTGTATGCATACCATTAAGATAAACAAACTTTGTTTCAAGTTCAAACCTGGGAGTCTTTGATGGATGAGATATATTTCTATACATCTATGCTCTCTGTTTTGCTGTGACAATCTTTTTTATAATATGTGTAGTATCAGGCTGGACTGGTTATTCATCACCAAGCTCTTTTGGAAGGTCAACAACAGAAAGAAAGGTTTCAGGTCAATATCGTTTTTCTGGTTCAAGATTTCTAAGTCCTGGTAAAGATTCATCTTCTAGCAAAAGTTGGCACCTTGGACCCGTAATTTTTTCTTTTGGGGAGCTTCAAAGGGCAACTGCAAATTTTGCATCGGTTCATCAAATTGGAGAAGGCGGTTTTGGAGTTGTTTTTAAGGGAAAGCTTGATGATGGAACTATTGTTGCTATCAAGCGTGCAAGAAAGGTAGTATTTGAATCTTTTTCTTTGAAAATCTGTGGATAAGAGATTGAAGTTTCTTATTCTGAGTAAAAATAGTCACTAACTCAAGATTCTGTGGCAGAACAACTATAGCAAAAGCTGGTTGCGAGAGTTCAAGAATGAAATATACACATTGTCAAAGATCGAGCATATGAATTTGGTAAAGCTGTATGGATTTCTTGAACATGGAGAAGAAAGGGTCATTGTTGTTGAATATGTTGGCAATGGAAACCTAAGAGAACATCTAGATGGTAAGTTTTAAGAGGTACTTCCTTCTTTTTCTATGTGTATAGACAAAGACAGATCCAGTCTCTTATCTTAGACCTTAGAGAAATTGTCCAAATAGAAAATATCTGAATACAGAACTCTAAACTTTTGTTCTTCTTCATCAAACGCAGGTTTACGGGGTAACCGACTTGAAATGGCAGAGCGTCTTGAGATTGCGATTGATGTGGCTCATGCATTGACCTATCTTCACACATATACTGGTACTCTTATCATTTCCTCTTCTTCTTAGTTTATCGGTGTTACAGGATAGCTTAGTGTGCCAAGATTGTATAATGCAGATACTCCAATAATACACAGAGACATTAAAGCATCAAACATCCTCATCACGGATAAGCTTAGAGCCAAAGTAGCAGACTTTGGCTTTGCTCGTTTAGTTACTGAAGATCCTGGGGCTACTCATATATCAACTCAAGTCAAAGGATCTGCAGGCTATGTGGATCCAGATTACCTCAGGACGTTTCAACTAACTGATAAGAGCGACGTTTACTCTTTTGGTGTTTTGCTCATAGAGCTTCTCACCGGAAGACGTCCCATTGAGTTAAAAAGACAACGAAATGACCGGCTCACGGTTAAATGGGTAAAGTCACTTTCTTGTTGCACTTTCACACTATAAGCTCGAGATGATCTTAACGATTGAATCAGGAGAAACCCGTATCATCTTGTGCAGGCATTGAAGAGACTCAAAAATGATGAAGCTGTTCTCATAATGGACCCATTTCTCAAGAGAAACAGAGCCGCCATTGAAGTGGCTGAAAAGATGCTGAGACTGGCAAGCGAATGTCTTGCCCCAACGAGAGCTACACGTCCGGCTATGAAATGCATTGCGGAAAAGCTATGGGCTATAAGGAGAGAGATGAAGGAGACGGTGCTTTCTTCCTCGGCCTCTAATTCTTCGTGTTCTTCAGCGACACACAGCTTCATTGGCCGTGATTCAGACAGATATGCATTGCCGAGGATCGAAGACAACGAGAATAGCATTGAGTTACTCTCACCTTGATGATGTTAATTTGTAAAACATGTTACTGCTTCTCATTCGAAGAAAAATCTTTACTTAGATGAATGCATATACACTTATACACACTACACTTAATTTTCTTTTCTTGTCAACACAAGATTTCTTGTTTAAACAATGTTTTCCATATTTGATATTCGGAATACATTAACGGATAAGAGTGCTCTGAAGAAGTCAAAAATAATATTTACGCTATTGTGAAATGGTTCCACTTGCGAAAGAAGAGAGAATTAACACCACTAATAAACGAATGAGATAGGTTTGACTTTGATCTAATCATCAATAATGAGAAAAGACGTATAGCATTCTCAACTTTGTGGGAATACTCTCTTATTAAGCCACTAAGTTCCACAAAAGAAATAGAAAGGCTAAAGTAGAAGCGAGATTGAATTCCATAAACATCAAATCACAACCATTCCCCAGTTGGCAAGTCATTACACAACAAATCCAGAGAAGATGACATTGACGATGAAACATCACTAACAACAACAACAACCCACAAAAAAGGATACAACAAAATCACAGAAACCCTTCTTTTTTTGTATTATATATAAATTTACAAAAGAGACTCTTCACGTCTCTCAAGCGAATTTAGGCTTAGGCAAGGCTGAGCCACCAAGGCCGCTGCTGCTGCTGCCACCGCCTCCTCCTCCTCCGTGGACTGGTCCAAGCTTCTGGATCCAATGTTTCAGACCTTTCCTTGGGTCCTTACAGATCTTGTTCGAAGACAGATTCAGGTTGCCTTCACGTTCCAGTGAAATCGCAAACTGTTCAAGCACTTTCACTATCTGCCAGAACTCTGGTCTCTTATCCGGTGCAACTGACCAACACTGCTCTATCAGAGCTTTCATGGCTGCTGGACAATCTGCCGGGATAGTTGGCCTAATGTTCTGAACCAAAGATCAACAATTTTTCACATCTCAAATGGTTGAACCAACTGAACAAAAAAAATGACCTAAAGCATACTTGTGCTGTAAGCCTAACTTTAAGCTTTAACCGTAACCATTAGACAGTGCTGAAAGATGGCATAAAATTCCACGGAAGACTACAATCATGAAATTTGCCAGGAGACGCACAAAATAATTTACCTTGTGTACGACTGCGAAAGCAGCTTGAATAGGATTCATGTCCTCATACGGGATTGCTCCAGCTACCATTTCCCATAAAACGAGTCCAAAACTGTAAACATCAGCCTTACGTCCGTGTGGTTTCCGTTTAATCATTTCAGGTGCCATCCACCTATATGTTCCAGGGTCATCAGCCAACATGTCGCAGTACTCTTCCTCGCACGCTATGCCAAAGTCAGCGATCTTCAACTGGAAGTCTTCGTCGATCAATACATTTTCTGGCTTAAGATCCCGATGAATAACATGTCGTGAGTGAATATATTCCATTCCTTTTGCAATATCAAGAGCAAATTCTATCAGCCGTTTCAAAGGAAGAGACCTATTCTCAGGCTTGTGCAGAAAAGATCTTAAGGATCCTTCAGGTAAATACTGCGTGAGGACACAATATACTGGCGGATCTTTATACGCTCCCACAAACTGTTTTTAGCACACAAATAAGAGAAGAGATAGTTAACAAAAACAGTAGTCATCTAGAGTAACGTAACAATTAACAAAAAGAATATAACGAGAGAGAAGAAAAAAAATTCACCTTTATGACATTTGGATGGGACAATCGAGACAAAAGGGTGACTTCCTTGGTAAACTGTTTCTCTAAACGAGCTCCCAAGCATCCATTATCGTCATCATCAGGCACAGTGATAAGCTTCACAGCAACAGCTTTATCTTCATACTTACCATGGTACAGCCGGCTATATAACCCGTGAGCAAACTTAAGCCCAAAGAAGAGCTTTGACATATCAACGCGAAACTCTTCAGAAGCTTCCACAGCACTCACTCTACGGCCAGTGTTATCAAAAAGCTTAGACCACCAGTGTCCTTCTTGCTCTTCACCCTCTCTTGAATTCTCAAAGTGCCTAGATCTCTGATAGGACCAGAAGGAGACCGCAAGTTGAACGATCTCTTATCAAAGGAGTTCTTATGAGATAGCTTAGGCTTCATCCCCTTCTCCGATTCAATTCTTCTTGGATGAGGAGTAGAAAACCTCTTACGCTCAGACCTAGCTTCCTTAAACACATCGGGAAGAGCCATCTGAGGAGAGGGAGAAACAGATCTATGCTTGTTAGTCACAGGGTTTGTCTGTATTTCCGAATCAACAACATAAACATCAGCCTCCACCAAACTGGAGGTATCTTCAGTAGCAGTCTGTGAGTTACTCGTCTTCGGATCCAATGACGAGGATGAAGAAGATGATCTTAGGGGTGGCTTTGCTTTCAGTGCACCAGAAGAAGTCTTGTCTTGGCTGTTAACCATAAAAGGGAGAGAAGCTAGCCTTTGGGAATTCAGACGGTAAGAAACAGTTTGAGAAAACTTAGTCCTCCTAATCCAAGAACTAGCCTCTTCATCCATATCTCACTTATTGACGCTGGAAATGCTAAAAAGCCTAAAACTTTTTTGTGTCAAAGACTAAAAAGAACCAAAAAAAAACTCAAGCAAACCCGTGAATACGAATGAGATGACTTGCTGTTGCAATCTCCAACAATCTCATCATCTCATTCAACCCCCATTTCTCACCTTCAACCATTAAATCTACAAAAATCTAATAACACGAAAAGAAAAAAAACTAAGAATACTATAAAACTCGAAACGCCCCCACCAAATCGCCGGAAAATCCTGAATTTTTTTACATGCCCCTCTTCCTACACAAATCAAGCAGCAAAAACAACTCAGAAAAGAAAAAAAAAACAAATCCAGATAATAAAACAAGAACATAAGATGGATCTAATTAACAAAAATAATAAAGAAACTAATAATAATGTTTTTGCGATTTAAGCTAACCTGAAAACAACTATGAAGGAAGCGTCGTGTATGTTGTTGTTTCAAAGGGAAGAAGGAAGTAGAAATCGGGAAAAAGAAGAAGATCCGGCGACTTGAAGCTCGCCGGAGGGAGGGAGGGGAAGAAGGTGGTGGGGGGGAATCGAAGGAGAGAAATCAAGAGCTAAACCATAAAGACGTATTTGGGATTCTCCAAAGACCTTTTTGACGAATCCAGACCTCTTACTCCCCTTTTTTTAGATTGATTTTTTTTTTTTGTAATTATTATTCACAGATAAAATGTGGAAAAATAAATTTAAATTAAATTCTTTGGAATATTATTATTAAGGAGAAAATACGTTAAAACGACAGCGTATTTGTCTGTCTGTCAGCATCTCTGATATGCTCTAAATTATTCTTGTCTGATTGAGATATTTTAATTTAATTTTTTCCAATTTATCAAAAATATTATTTTGTATAGGCAATAAGGCTTGCTTACGAATTCGGCCCATTAATATAAAACTATCATGGGCCCAAAGTTTAACAAAATAAAAGAAAAGCAGAGGGTTTTGAGGATTATTATTACTTACTACACTTCAAGAAAAGCTGATGATTGTTGTTCTTGTGTAGTTGTGTTGGGTCATAATTGCATCATCCCTAATTATGCGACGAAAATGAAACAAGATTGAAGACGTATTGAGTGATCTTGAGTAGTCGAATGAATTGGCTTTGCTCTCACTTGATACGACGGTGTGATGACAATGCGGCTGTGACCTAGTAGTAATCGATTTTGTCCTCCACGTTTGAGCTTGTTCTCTCCGGTGATGAGTTTTGGGGAGATTATGATACGACGCATGCTGCTGCCTCTCCCACTACATTCACCTGATTTACACAATTTGAATTCTACAGGAAGCATTAAGAAAGGCATTGTTGTGTATTACTGTTTGTTTATAAACACAGAGATTGTTGTCCAGTAAAAAGGAATTTTATTTTATATATATGTTATTAGAAAAGGAAACCACTAAAAAAAAAAAAAATCACTCAATGTTTACGTAAACAACTTTTATTTTTAATTGAGTGATTTCCTTTGTTACGTTTATTGAAATGGTTTTTTTTACAGCAGAGTTTGCTATGGAAGTTTTTGATAACGAAAAAATAGAAATAGTTTAGGTGGATCTATATATTTCAGTTTTATACATATTAAAAAAGTAGCTAGTTCATGAATGTTACTAGCTAGTCCATGGTTCACAACTTACACATATTATACAGTTATACTGTATATGTGTGTGTGGGGGCGAAGAAAAGAAAATGGCCAAATTCAATGAGAGTAGAACTATAAGAAGAATAAAAGAGAAAGAAAGATGTAATTAGAGGTGCGTCCAAAAGATTGGTAAAACACAAATGCGTAACAACAGAGTCGTTTTTTAGAGACACCACACATTTTGTCTCCAGACCTATTCATGTCCTACGCATTTGGACGCACCCTTTCCTCTTATATCCTATTATCATCGTATATATCCTACACATACTGCCTTATGATTACACATCATATATACATTGGTAATTTATATATAGCCATTTTTTCGGAGATTAGTAACATTATTGAAAGAATTTGTTGTACCAATTAAGCTAGTTCAAATCAGTGGAAGATATGCACATATATTCACAAATATACAAAATACTAAATCATTTTTAAGTCGCGAGCTAAGAGCTAATGAAATAAAAATGGATGCAACAAAAGAAAAATATTTGAAAAATTGACAACATGTTCAAAGATAGTTTACCAACCAAACTATGCCACTATGGTCATCACTGTTTCTCCTAAAACGTGTTAGTACAAGAGAATCCATAAAAGAATGGAGAGTACTGGATTTGTCAACAATTAATGTCGGTTGGATTAGAATAAGTTATACTCGATCAATGGCTTCCACTTTTGTTTTTAAGTGTATGTATGGGCCGCCGTTGTATATATAACGTACCAAGTACTGATGCTACTTAACATTGATACCAAAAAAAGAAGAGATTGAGGATACGTTGACGTACACCTAGTTTCACGGGATTGGGTGCTAGTGAACCTCGTTCCCATAAAAACAAGAGAGACGCATAGAATCCGAATTCAGTAATTAAGCTAATGTATCTTTCTCGCAAGCTAATAATTCAAGATATATAGTAGTCTCTCCGTTTCAAAATATAAAATGTTTTAGAGAGGTTTACTATTTCATAATATAGGATGTTTTCAAGTTTCTATGTAACTTTTATATTAGTTTAGTATTTTATATTATGCAGTATTGTTTCTGATTGGTTAAACTTGTTAAAAGTAAAAACTTCTTAATTTGCGTGCTTTAGTTAAAACATCCTATATTTTGAAATGGAGGGAATATATTTTTAAGAAGCCATGCATCTCTTATTTATATTTAGTGACAAATTCAATTGAAATAGTATTGTCGTGTTGCTGAATCGTATTTATAAATTTGTGAGTGTTTCTGATCGTAACTCCAATTTTGATTCCGGATATTTTCTCGGTGAAGTTTATACGATTTATGAGAGAACAAACTAGACAACAAATGGCTAGATGTCGAAACTTAATTAAAACAAGGAAAAAAAATCCCACCCCTCAATTATAATCTCATAATTTTTTAATAATAGCTAGTGTTTGATACTTGTCACATCCAAAACTTTTTATCCTCATTGGCCTCAAATCTTCGATTGAGAATATGCGCTAGCTATATATATATGGGTAAACTATGAACCTTAATATAATACGAGTTCATCTCTTTTGTCTCTAAAGAAAGATAGAGAGAAGAAGAAGAGAGAAGATGTTGCCAGGGATACTTTTATGCTCACTTAATCCCAGGAATCACAGGTGAATTATTCATTTCAGTTTTTTTTTTCCGTTGGAATATAACTTTTGATTCATATTATACCTTCTTTTTTTTGGTCAAATGATTAATATTATACTTTGTTGTTTTAATTAAGTATGATTTGATTGAAGTGTTTTCTTAACATGTGTGTTAATGATAAAACTTGGAATTTATCGATATATTTTTGAATATCATATCATTAGTATATGGAATAAAGAGACAAGAATTTGTACATGATTTTGGATTAAGGCAAGATCCATGTCATAACTTTATCTGTTCATCACTTTCTTGTCCAATCAAAAGACAGAGAGATTAACAAGAAAAGAAAAACAGAGATAATCGCCACTTTTTATACTTTACTTTTGTCTTTTAGGAGAGAATACACAAAGGTAAACTAATGAAAAAAATACATAATAAAACTTTTATAAAAAAGGTTAAATGATCAAAGGATACAAAGCTATAATTACCAATTTTCTTAAAAGGTAAAAAAGAAAAGATACTTAACTACTGTTTTTATAAATATAAGTTAACTTTAGATTATCCAAAATAATAGTATTGAGTCTATTGACTATGAAAAAAGCTATTGGCAATGGCATATAATACTATTTTTTAGTTTTTGGGATAAAAGAAAGATATTGGCAAAAATAAATAAAGAAAAAGAAAGATCGGAGAGCATGTGCATGGCATGGGTAAAAAATAAAAAAGTTGTGGAAAGACCCAAAACTTTTCCCTAGGTCCCTAAGACCCAAATCGAGGCAAATCTTTTACGAGTCACATAGTTTATAATTAAAAATTATAGTCAAGGGGTCAAAACTCAAAACATAAAAAGATAAGGGGTAATTCCGTAATCTTCAATCAGTTCTTTAGTGGTCTTCTCTTCTCTTCTCTTCTCTCCACACTGACACTGACTGTTGAGAAATTTGGATAAAAATTCATAAAAAATCATTCGACGGCCGGAGAATTTATTATATTCCGGTGGTATAAACTGACGGAGTTGGTTTGATCTCTTACTGTTGCAGCAAAAAGAAGAAGAATGATCGAGAGAGCTTAGATACTGAACCTAAGGACATTGAGTACTGGTACTCAGTTCAGTTCAATCGAGATCCTCCTAGATTTGCTCTCAAATCTGATAACAACAACACTCACCATTCCCGCAGGTTTAGCTTCTTCCGTCGTATAAAACTCCCCGTTGATTTCACAATCTCAACCTTTTTTGTTTTTGTTAGGAACGGCGGCGAATTTAGCAAGGCGAAGAAGCGAGGAGAGATGGCGAACAAGGTTTCTAACTTCTCGGATCTGATTCAACGAGTGACTGCTTCTTGTTTGTTGCATCCACTCTCCGCCGGCAGGCAAGATCTAGCTGGTAACCGCCGGGAAGAGTACGATTCCGAAGAAGAGGAGAATGATGAAGGGGAGATTCAGTACGAGGACGCTTTGGAGAAGGAGGATGTGAAAGATGAGACTATTAGGGTTAAGAGCAAGAGCGGAGTGAGCTTGGAGACGGTTCAGGAGATGGAGATTGTGATGGATGAAGTTTTCACTGCGGCGGCTGCTTTGAAGAGAGCTTACGTGGCGCTTCAGGAAGCTCATTCCCCGTGGGATCCGGAGAAGATGCACGATGCTGATATGGCTATGGTGGCTGAGCTGAGAAGGATTGGTTTGTTGAGGGAAAGATTCAGGAGGATGAGAGGTACTGGAAGTGGTGGTGGTGGTGGACGGAGGAAAAATGACTCCGGTAGAGGAATGCTGAGAGACGCGGTGGCGCCGTATGAAGCAGTTGTGAAGGAGCTGAAGAAAGAAGTGAAGGTGAAAGACACTGAGATTGAGAATCTCAAGGAGAAAGTCAAAGTGGCTACTTCTATGGCTAATGGTAACGGAGGAGGCAAGAAACACCGTTTGCTTTCTAGCCGGAAAGTTAACTGCTCCACACAAATTGCTGTATCTCCGGTACCGGAGTTATTTGAGATGACTATGATTCAGGTGAAAGAAGCGTCGAAGTCTTTCACAGGGATTCTACTGTCTCTAATGCGAGCTGCACATTGGGACATTGCAGCGGCTGTTCGATCCATTGAAGCTGCTTCAGCTGCATCAGATGGAGTGTCAGCTTCTTCGTTTGCATCCTCTGTTCAGTCCTCTGTCCCGAACCAGCACGCGAAATTTGCTCTCGAGTCTTACATCTGTAGGAAAATCTTCCAAGGCTTCGATCACGAAACGTTTTACATGGACGGAAGCCTCTCTTCTCTTATCAACCCGGATCAATACCGTCGTGACTGCTTTGCACAGTTCAAAGACATGAAAGCAATGGATCCTATGGAGTTGTTAGGGATCTTACCAACTTGCCATTTTGGTAAGTTCTGCTCAAAGAAGTACCTTTCGATCATTCACCACAAAATGGAAGAGTCGTTGTTCGGGGACTCGGAACAGCGGGAGTTGGTTTTAGCTGGTAATCACCCAAGAAGTCAGTTCTATGGAGAGTTCTTGGGGTTAGCCAAAGCGGTTTGGTTGCTTCATCTCCTAGCCTTTTCTCTTGACCCATCCCCTAGTCACTTTGAAGCAAACCGAGGAGCCGAGTTTCACTCTCAGTACATGGAGAGCGTCGTGAGATTCTCGGATGGCCGTGTTCCTGCGGGTCAAGTTGTTGGGTTTCCTGTTTGTCCAGGATTCAAGCTTAGCCATCAAGGGAAAGGGTCAATCATCAAATCCAGAGTTTACTTGGTTCCAAGGGCTTAAACTGGTTTCGTTGAGTTCCACTGTGTGTTAGTAATGTTATGTCGAGTTATCAAGACTTGGTTTTTGAAAATGTTGAAATAAAGAGACCGTTCATTATAAAGAGTTCTTGCAAAAAATCGAAAAAAAAAATCAAAATTGGATAAATGTTTCTATATTAATCTAAATGACAAGCTCACACATAACATATATATGTTTTAATTCTAACAATTCGAGGTTTTTAGAAGGGATTATGTAAAAAGGTATGTTTTTTTCGACGAGGGATCTCAGTATCAATCGTACAAGACTTCTCTTAGAAACACTTTTTTCACCTGCCACAGAGTAAAGGTGAAACAGAGAGAACAAGATTAAATAAAACAGAGTAAAACCCCAAATTTATCAAAAGTAAAATGAGAATAGGAGAAGAATCAAATTTACTTGTTCTAGTGTGAGGAACATAATGACGTTCCAGGTTCCTAGCCGTGTAAAATTCGGGAGAAATCCTTTGTAGAATGCCATGATCCCCTGTAAATATACCAAAAAAACCAAAACATTCATGATTGTATCCAAAGAGATAGATTGGTAAATCCGTAAATGTGAACCGGGCAATAGACACCAACCTCTGTCTTCATGGTTTTGATGAAGCAATCGATTGTGTTTCGGTAAGTAGAGTCACCCATCATTCTAGATTTTACCTGAAACAACATATAAAGAAATAAACATGGCCGTTCCAAGGGCATATACCACAAAGGCACAAACCATCAATCATTTTGCTTCTTTTAGTAACAAGTTAATATTTTTATTCTTTTCTCTAAAATCTAATATCTCTCCTTCAGTAGAGCATTACTATCTAATAATGCTGCTTTTACCAAAGTCAAATCACCAAGTAAGAGATCAGAAACATAAATTGTGGAAGACACAAACATGTGTTACACTTATTGTCACTGTCAAGGTAGTGCTCTGTCCATTCAATATCATTATCCTTCTAAGAGATATTCTGTGATAAGAACTCAATCCTTGCCACAAATCTATAATAGAACTCAAATCAGTACTAGTCTCTTTTGTTTTGTTCCCCAGAATATCTTTTATTTAGGCATTTAGCACTTTTATTTTCAGATCTATCACTTCTCTTATTTTACATATACCACTACCAAAAAAGATGAGGCGAGAGCCAAATGATCTTGTAATTTTGTTGTTGGTTTTATGTAAAAAGAAGAAACTGTATGCTTACCACATCAATCGGAGAACCAATGCAGACAGCGAAGAAGCCTGCAGCTAAACCAGCTAGTAGATGAGTTAGAACACTGTCTCTGAAGAATGGAATTTTCATAATTGTCTGCATATATATGGAAGTATTAGAACAAACAAAGAGTAAACAAACACCAGTAGAAGCCAAGAATTATTCTACACCAAAAAAAAAGGATTCTTGAGAAAGAAATATTCACCTCCTTTATTTGATCATAACTAGCTAACTCTGCAGCATTTACAATAGCATTCCGAGCAATATTAGGACCAAGTCCGGTCCATAGCGCACTAACTCCTTCCTGTTTTATACATCAAAAGACTATGAATCTCTCTGCTAACCAAGTATTTATGACATTGTTATTTGAAGATTAATCTACTAACCAGCTTCACTATAGTGAAATAAGCATCTACAGCTCCTGCATAACGCCTAGGAACCCCAGCTGGTAGTTTTCCTTCTGACTGAAGCCGAACTTTAACAAGATCAGTTGGATTAGCTACTATAATAGCTATAGCTCCTGTTGTCACACACACACACACCCAAAAAAAAAAAATCCCTTTATTATGTCTTTCCTTCAGTAGAGTTAAGAGGATCAAAATCAAGAACTGAGCTCACCAGTTAACAAAGCTGCAAGAATCTTTTGATATAATGGAATATCACCAATAAAGTCACTTCCAACCAAAAATGTCTTGACCTGTCCAGATATAGCAAAGTAACCAACTCATCAGAGAGTATACCAAATATAGAACAGGCCCCAGAGAAGGAAAGTAATGTGAGACTCACAGGCTCATATAAACCAATCCTTAAGCCACCATAGATGCATTGACGATGAAGCCCTGCAATGACACCTTTCCAAAGCCCAGAAATACCTTCTTCTCTTGCTATGGTAGTTAGTGTACCAATCGAGCCTCTGTACTTGGGTAAATTATCACCATCTCCAGTAGGAATCTTTCTTTGAAGCTGAAGCCTTACTTTGGCTGTGTCTAACGGTACTGTACATAACTGCAACATCGTTCATACAAATATGAATCAGGAGATTTGACTAAAAGCTATAAAAATAGACTTAAAAGGAGTAAAAAAGCAAACACATAACACACAAAAAAGTCAAATTTTCCAAAACACTAAACCTATTAGAGTATATGTAGCTCATTTCGAGTTATTACGATCTCATAATTGGGATTCAAAGAGTCGTAGACTAGACCAGGTTAGCTTCTTTATCCTCTACAGCTCAATTTCAAAGAGTCAACAGAACAACAATAAATCTGAAACAAAGAAAAAAATGATCTGGCTTGTTCAACCAATTCCAAGAAAAGTCACCGACGCAAAATGAGAAAATGACAAAAACCCAAAAAAAAAAAAAGGAGGAATCATCTCATCTCATCTCGCACCTCTGCAAAACAAGCAGCGAAAGCGCTACAAATGAAGGTTTCAAGGAACGAAATCTCGATCCTTGGTTTGAAATCCGCCATTGTTAAATTGCTAATACACAAGATAAGCGAAATCTGGGGAAGCACCGATTGGGCAAACACACAATAAAAGTTTAAGAAGTTGCACTTTTCTTTCTCTCTGACAACAAACAGTGATTGATTTGATAAAAAGTATTTATCTTTAAAAATGGGTTTTCTCAAAATGATTTGGTTTTTAGAGTAGTAATGAAGAAAAGTGAGTGAGCGAGATCGAGATTTAAAAAAAGCAATCTAATGGCGTAACGAATTCAGAAAATAGTACAGAGTCTCTCTCAATCCCAATCTTTGGTGTTTACTATTTTCGCTATTAAAGTTTCCTTTTGTAACTAAACAGAGTGATTAGAGAACAGAGACCCTCTTCTTCTACTGGAAGGTTTACGTGCATAACTGTCTTATGTTTTAGTTGGAGACCCTCTTCCTTAGGTGGAAGGTTAGGTATGATGAAATTGCCTTTTATGTCTCAATTTGCTCGATCCACACCACTCAACAAATGCCTCTTCATTCCCATCCACGGGAGTTATAGTAAGCTCAAGCTTATGTAATTTTTTAATGATTTGATTTAGGCATAATTGATGCAACAAAATAGCAAGAATCACATAATACAAGTTTTTTTAGAAGGTATAAAACGACCAAAATAATTTGGCAGCAGTGTTTTTTCTTGGCTTCAGCTTTTTGGTCAAGCTCAGCAACCATACTGTCGAGCAAAGCTGTCCTGTAATATCAAAATAGGAAAAGATAGCAACAATTTAAATTAATGACAAGTAACGTTTTAAACTAGTAATGAAGGGATTCAATACTAATAATCAAGAATAAATTTATGTACCTGGGCTGTATAAAACCACCCCTAGTTTCAATGAAGCGTTGGTACAAACGCGTCCTTTGAACTCGGACACAGCGTTCACACCCTATAAAATTAGGATACTTAGGACTTCCAATTATACGACTTGCTTTTCCAACCTCAAGCTTCAGACTTCCCAAGTAACTTCCATCTAGTGCTAATGCCTTCTTTTCGTTCTGCAGTATATTTATCAAAGCAAATCTGAAGGAGGAAAAAAAAAACAAAAAGTAAATATTTTCGTTTGCATTTTAACTGAAAGAAGTAAAAAAAAAAATACGTGCGAGAAGTCACTAACCCCAAAAAAGAACTGGTTTTACACTCTGTGGGAACAAAAATACGAGAGATCTGTCCACATGAACTGAAGTGTTTCCTCAATGCCTTCGTGATATCAGCCATAGGTAGGGAACAATCGAATCCCTTAACGTAAATGGTTCCTGGATTGTTTTCATATGCATCTTCATTTTCGAAAAGGCAACGATATTCTTCCACCTTTGTATTTCATTTAAGAGGTTTGTGAGTCTGATTTAGCTATCTTTTTTTCAAGAGTAACAAAATATGTTGCTTAACTATACCTTTTTCAATGCAGTTTTTTCATCTTCATCCTTTTCCTGCACACAAAATAGACATAGTTCACGTCAATGAATGAAACATCCGTTAAAGTATTCATAAAGAGTTAAAGTAGAGTCAATGAGGGAAACTTGTGTTTCGGCATGGTTAACGTTGCTCACCATTTTCAGGGCAGTCTTTTCATCTTCATCACTTTCCTGCCAATAAAAAAAACAGAGACAACAAAGTTGCATAAACACAAAATTAAAGTCAATGTTTAAAGAGGGAGATGACTACTTAATTTTTAAAAACATAGATTAAGTTAAAGCTGCCTAGACCTGATGAGCTCATAAACATACAGAAGCTGTCTTACTAGTTGCTACAAGTAAAAGTAGGTAAAGAATTTTATAGGAGGATGGATTGTAGAATATTACGGTCTTTTGCTTCTTCAGATTTACTATCTCCGAATCATCCGACTCTCTCTTTGCTAAAAGTAAAAGCAACAAAACATCAAAAACGTTCCAGTCTCATTATTCAAAAATCAATATATACTTATACATGTTTTCTAATACGTTGATGGGTTTAAAACATGAAATCACTTTTTTCCCTCGAGCAACAAAACTACAAAAGGATAGCAAAGAAACACAATTTTCTAACCTTTCTGCAAAGGCTCCCTTGCATTATCAACCTAAATATCCGAAACAAAAAACGAAAGTCCACTCAAATCGTGAAAGAAACCATTATTAGATACAGAAAGAAAAAAATTTTGGTTGCTAGAAAGCCATAAGAGGAAGAGAAGATTACATTGGTGCATGCCGAGGAGGATTCGTCGTTCCCCTTATCCATGGAGAAAAGTATTCGATGAAAAAGACGAGCGACTGCTATACGTATTTTACAAAGAGAGGCTGCGTATTTATAAAACCTTCTTTTTATCTTGGTTTAACTTTTTTCCCGGTCTGTATTTTTCTTTCTATAGAAGATAAAAAAAAATTCACCTGGTTTAGGGTTTTTATACATTTTTCTATGGAAGTTGCTAGGGATATGTGTAAGACTATTCGTGTTGTTCATTTCAATATACAACAAAGGCACTAGATGAACCAGAGAAATGGTGAACGGAACTCAAAGGTGTTTTAGCTGAACCAAAGTGAGTGATTCTATAAACGCCAGGTGTTGCTGTTTCAGGGATTCTCCATTCGATACTCGCTGTGCTCTGTGTGCTGAGTTTGAACGGTCTTGACCACTTAAACCGGAGGCAAAAGTCGTCGTCATCATAAACAGGTACCCATGTCTCTCTTCCTTCTAGCCACCTCTCAACAAGCGCGAAAGTCCCTTCCGTCATCAGGTCATTTCTCGGGTTTGCTGACCGGAATTGAACCGTTACTATGTCAGTTCCCTTCCTGAATTTGGCAGAGCGAGGAACATCCGATATAACATCTCCGAATGCAGTTCCAATTGGTGTCATATCCGCAACCACAGGTGTTAGTAAGCTTATTTGCTTGTGAAGTAGGTCAGGTGGCTGAGGACCAGGATCAGTGGTTTGACCAGATAGAAGATCATTTGCTAGTTTCTTGAATTCTTGAATGTATCCGCTTAGCGTGTGAGGTCCATACAAAGTTGATGCACCCTGACAAAAAAGTAGAGTTGGTTTAAGAGCAGGAAATCAGGAAAGATCCAACCTCTTTGGTTCTTATCTCAGCCTCTCACCTCATATCTCTGCACTTGGTATTCCTCAAATGTGGCGATATACTGCGAGTATGAATTGGTTAGCCCAGCTATGACCACGCTGAATTCTCCTCCGTTGCTGCCTTCCTTCAGCACTGTTTTCACGGCATCACGTAGTCGCCTCCCTGCCATTGTTGTGAATTCTTGCAAGCAGAACCAAAACAGAATGGATATTACTAATGTTTTACATCAGCCCTGAAAATGATTTTTTTTCTGGGGGAGTCTGGAATACCTCCGGGGACGCAGAGAATCACAAGCTGGCCAATACGGAGGATCTGAACTGGTAATATCGACGGCTGAAAATGGATAAAGAACCAGACAGAGAGTTAAGTGGGAATCAATTTTAATTAATTGCAGTAAAAGCATTAGGATGAATGGTAAACAGATTATGCTCACCGCCCAGTTGTATGGTTGTTTCATTTCACCGGTATCAAGCAATATGGGTTTAGGTCGCTGGCACCGGACCTGTTCCTCAGTTGGATTTTTGAGAAGGTTTCTTACAAGCCTCCAGAAAGGATTTCCCTGACACAAAGTAACAACATAAAGTATAGTACTAAACATCTTATTAGCTAGTTAGAAGGGAATCTGGGGTTTACCTGATCATCTCCTTGTTTAAAGTCAAATGCTCCAGGTCCATCAGTTGTTCCTGCAGCAAAACCAAAACCCATTGCAGCTGGACATGTTTTCACCACTTCGGAACCTCCATCTTGGCCATCAATCGTCACTTCAAGCTGAGAGAAATCAACAAAAGCATGGCGATAGTCAACTTTTCCTTGTATCTCCTCAGAGGCTATAGTGAAAAGATCCGCAGCCTTCTTGAACTGCCTCTCACCAATAAGGCGAGTACTCTCAAATTCATCAGGGTAACTGAAATGTTTAGTCATGCCAAGTTATACATCTAATAAGCTTGGCTCTAAAAACCATATTGAACTGAGAGAAAACAGAACTTATGAATAAGATACCCTGGTCCACGGCCGTAGCACTTTTCGTTCTTTCCACCACAAGTACTGTGGTTGAAGTCACAAGGAAGGCCTGTGTCTATACAGAAGGCTCCCAACACGTTCGGACTAACATCTCCGCAGTTAGTTTGACAGAAGGCAGAGACAAAGCTAGGTTTGTCAGCGTGTCTGAATCCACTTCTGACCCGTCTAGCAACGCTTGACATCCTTGTAACGGTTTTACCGCCTGTAGACGGTAAAGAGGACGCCATTTCCAGTACATGTTGATCTGCAATGAAAGCAACAAAAGGTTACTTTTATCATAACACGCCATTGTTAAACTTGGAGCTATGGTCACTTACACTTACCATGAGGATCTGTGATTATGCTTGAGACTCTTCTATGAGATTCAACATCATATGACACGCGAGCTTCTTTCTGTTCAAACCAGTCTTCCATGATACGTGCTGCAGTGCCTTTGTTGTCCCCGCTGATCAAGGAATTTGTGCGGCTCATCGAAGTGCCATGAGTTGCAAACCAATTGAAACTACCCACAGGACCCCACTGATCATCAACGAACTTGACTAGTGTCATCTCTTTATCAACATTATATTCATATTTACGACGCTCATGTGCCGGATTGTTAAGGTATGCACTGGGACTACGATTCACACCAGCATCCAAGAGCTCCCCTGCAAGTTCAGCTCCAAAAGAAATGTCATTAGAGAAAGAAACTTGTAAATGAATGATAAAAAAGTTTGCCACAAGCTGAATAAGCTCACCTTTGTTGATCAAAATGGACCCGGGACGAAGATTTTCATGAGCTTGTATGATACTTTGCTCTATACCATCCACAAGAGCATTAAATGATTGATGAACAAACCCGAGAGATGTAACTAAATACAGAACGTATTGGAGATAACCCCCTGGACCAGCATGAGTATGAGTTCCACTAATTGCAACATTTTCCTCAGTATAGAGCTCACCGTACCTCCAAGGAAATTATAATAAAACTTTTGACATTGAATTTAATCAGCTTCGCAGATGTAACAAACTTACAAGATAGACATACTTACCTCTGTTTTAATCTTTCAATCACTTTGATAGTTACAAGCTGTGAGGCCATACCAGCATCAAGATTAACAAACGCAATCCTTTTCTTGTCAGGCTCAGCCACGATGAACGTGCGAGCTCTGAGCCTGAAGTGAACACCGGATGTTACTTGTTCCATATTAGCATATCCCATCATGTTGACATCAGCTGCAGGCCCCGTGATGTCATAGCTTCCAAGACCGATCAAATAATCGGAATCCGTGAATACACATTTGATCTTCAGCAGAAACAGCATGAACAATGTGCACTTCATAATAGACACAGACCGCCTCGTCATCTTCACACTCGATATGGAGTAACAATCACTTCTTTCTCGTTTTTGGTCCTTCCTAGAGAAAGCATGCCAACGCAAACAAACAAAGACACACACATCTTTCATGAATCTCAATTATTAAACCCAAGAAATTATCCAACCTGAAGAAGGATAAGAGGTAACGCAAGCCTTATATGAACAAACACATCATTATGAACCAATTCAGAAATAAAAAAGTGTAATACTTTTTAAGTTGATGAACACACTAACCGCAATTATAGAGAGCGACCCATTTGCAGGGGATGATAGAAACCAATCGGTGTGAATGCTATGAAGCAAAACAAAGGTGGCAGGATTTGAAAACTCAATAAAGTTTCGTTTTTTTCTTCTGGGAACTACGATCAGAGTCTGTAAGTAAGAGTAAAGTTTGAGGAAAGTACTAGTTTTTAAGGTTGCGGAGAAGGAAAGCTTCCCAATTTCAGCTGTTCTGAGTCGTTTCTCAATTCGGTTTTGACTTCTCATTCGACTACTTCTAATTTTGCAAAGTTTGGATCTTTTAGGAAACGTTTGTCAAAATGCAGAAGTATTGGGTTAAAATTGTAATTACAAACTATTTTGGGTCTGTATGTGAATAAACCAAAAATTGTGGGTTGTTCTCTCCTTCTCTTCAACCTCCTCAGTCGCCGATCTTCAACAGTGGGGGGGTGAAACAACAGTAGAGCGATACAATGGCGATGAGCTTGATGAACAGAGCGATCTCAAGAACCCAAACCGTCGGTGCTTTCAGACTCTCGTTTAATATCCTTAGGAATTTCTCTGCGGCGCCGGCGGCATCTCCTCCGTCGAGTGAAAACCCTAGCTCCGATGCGAATAAACCTAAAAGAAGAAAGAAGAAGAACTTAATCGAAGTTGCTCAGTTCTTACCTAATTGGGGAATCGGATACCATATGGCTAAAGCTCACTGGAACGGAATCTCTTATGAAATCACTAAGATCAATCTCTACAAGGTCCCTTCTTCTTCTTCTTCTTCACTTTCACTTACTGTTTTGTGTTCTCTTTCTTGTTTGGTTGTAAAGTTTACATTTTTTTTATATGCTGAGAAGATGCATTTGGGGTTTCTTAATCTGATTTGGGTTTTTGTTTGGTATGGATTCAAATGCAGGATGGTAGACATGGAAAAGCTTGGGGAATTGTTCACAAAGATGGTGAGTTTTTGTAATGTTAAGTTCCTATGCCTATTGATCTCAAAGGTTGAAGCTTTTCGTTATATGTATGGAGTGTAGGGTGGAATTGTTAGGAATAGCCATACTTGAAACTGTGATAGTCATAGTTTGCTTGCATTGGTGTTGAGATTGTGAATTCTCAGTTGCAATTTAGTTGACTCACTTAACTATTCTCAAAATGCAGGATTGAGAGCTGCGGAAGCTCCAAAGAAGATAAGTGGAGTTCACAAACGGTGTTGGAAGTATATCCCAAATCTGACAAAGGCTGCTCCTGCAACAAACTCTGCAACCGTTGCTGCTGATGTCCAAGCTGCCTGATCTGTATTGTTGTTGGTACTTCTCAATATATCTGTTTGCGGTTTCTTTTATTATTATAAGATACAAGTTGTTGTCTCTTTGAATTCGTCAATAGCTTTGTAGGAAATGATCCGTAATCTTAAGGATTGATGATCGTTTATTTTTGGTTCCATCTTGGTTTTGATTTTGATGTGCCTGCATCCGAGAATCACTAGGGATAGGTTCTTGCTACTGTTTAAGTATGGATTTGTTTTGTAGGAGACCTTCTGGTTTTAAAAATCTAATAAAACCTCAATTATCAGTGGCATATGAATTTAGAACCACCAGACTTAGTGAAGTTTAAAGCAATCTTAAATTTCCAACATCTGAGAACCTCCATGTCGCTTGAACATGTGGGGGAAAGTATTTGATAGTCTCCTCTTCAACAAACAACATCTTTTGGGATTTTTGAGTTTCTAGATATTCCACTTAAGCACGGGATTCTAATTTGGTAATTCTCCTGATCTTGAATCACAGACTTTACCACCCTCGTTTTGTTACTCGCCTTAATGGAAACAATTTTTGGGTTGAACGTGTAATATTCTGGAAGAGTGAGCTCCAATGGGTGTGATACTTGATGCAGAAGTACGAAGATATGATAAATACAGTGTGTAAAGCTGGTCGAATAAAACATGGTCAGCGTTACATCCTACTTCTATCACTGTCCCGGGCACAAATCTGTATGGTTTAAAGGCAACATTCCCAAGCATGCCTTCATCACTTGGGTAGCGGCTTAGAATAGGCTCCATACAAGGGTCAGACTAAGAAGTTGGGGATTGGCAGTCCCCTTGACGTGTGTCCTCGGTAACAGCCACAATGAGACGAGGGATCCTTTGTTCTTAAAAATCTGGAACCACTACACTTCAAAATATTACGTTCGGGCCTGTGTGCCTGGCGAAGTGCCAGGCAGAGATGATCAGGGGGACAGTGATGATCAATGGTTTGAGGAAAGTAGGGAAAGCAGATTTAGCAATGAAGCTAATTAATGAATAGCAAAATCGGGTTTGGAGATGAGAGAGCATGGTTAGTGTTAAAGGCGTGTCAAGTTTAAGGACTCTGCTTTGATGATACTTTTGATACGTTTGAGCTTAAGAAATTTTAATTACTTTACACAATTAAAGTATTTTTTAGTTAACTGGAACCCAAACAGATGGACATTTCCTTTTTTCTTTTTTTTTACTATCAAAATCACAGTCTATTCCCGATAGGTTTATACAGTTGAGGTCAGTTTCCATGGAAACGTTTTAATACAAAACCAATCTCCTGACAGTTATCTTCTTTCTTTTTGCTGTGCAGTCCTGACATTTTTGACCAGTAAATTTCCTCTTTCCCTTCTTCGTCTCTGACTTTCCTGCTGCTTCCGTCTGATTCTCCCCTGCTTCCTCACGCCTCTGAAGTTGTGAAGAAGAATCTGGTGACCTCTTTGGGCTCGAGTCTCGAAGTTTTCCATCTGTTTCAGTGATGTCACTGTTCGCTGGGCCTGGGCTAAAAGAGGTAAAGCTTGGCATGGAGGGAACTCCAGTTGATGAGAAGCCAGCTGAGGTTGATTCCGGTTGTTTACCATCAAAAGAAAACCCACCAAAACCGGAATTTGGCAGTGTGTTGTTATCAGCAGCAGGTAAGAAAGACGAGAATGATGATTGCTCTAATTGTGGCATGCTACTAAAGCTATAATCTTGTTCTCGAGATACACATTGTGTGGAGAAAGAGCATCCACCATTATTCTCTAACCCTTCACAGCCAAACCCATCCTGATCATATCCTGATTCAGATAATAGCAAAATCCACCACGAGTGAGCTAGAACATCATCAGCTGATAACCTTTGGGAAGGATCAACACAAAGCATCCCCCGGATCAAATCCTTGGCGTATGAAGTTATATGGTCCCATGGCTCTTCAGGAAAACTCAAATCTGCAGCCCTGACCGCATCAAAAATATTTGAGTCAGTCTCTCCCCAAAAGGGAGGTACTCCACTGAGAAGAATGTACAAAATAACCCCTGCACTCCATACATCAGCAGCTTGGTTATAATATCCCCCTGACAACACTTCCGGGGCTACGTAAAAAGGACTGCCAACTGTGCCGCTCAACTTTTCCCCAGGCTTTATAAAGGTTGCGAGCCCAAAATCAGCTAATTTGATAGGAGATGAAGAAGACATTGTGGCCACAAGAATGTTCTCAGGTTTCAAATCTCTGTGGACAATACCGCTATCGTGACAGCACTTGACCACTTGGATCAATTGCTTGAAGAGGACCCTAGCACGGAACTCGGGATACCTTCCATATATCTCGAGCCTGTCCAAAAGCTCACCGCCTGCGCATAGTTCCATCACAAGATGCACGGAATCTTCCTCCTCATAAACCGCTTTGAGATTCACCACGTTGGGGTGCCGCCCAGCTAACTTGGCCATAATAGCAATCTCGAGTTCGATGCTCTCCATGTCGTCTTGTTTAACAATTCTGTCTTTAGAGATAGACTTACAAGCAAGCGTCTCACCAGTTAACTTATCAGAACATACTCTTACGAAACCAAACTGACCGCAGCCTAACTGTTCCCCAATCACATATCGATCTTTTAAGTTGGAAACGTTTACAGGAGGGTTTAGAATGGTTTCTTCATCACTAAGGCTTGCAACTTTAAAGCAATTGCAGAACTCAAATAAAAGCGGGCTCGTATTCTCCTTAATATCAGCTATGTCCATACCCATATCTTCAGCGCTAGCAATTAATAAATCTTTAGTTTACAAAATTTACAGCCTATAATACCCCAAACTAGGTCTAATCAGGCAAGCGATCGAAACTACTCTTTGGTTGAAACCGTACGTAAGAAAGAGCCTGCATTCACCTTCAGATCCTCCGATCTCTTTATTTGGAAAGAGTAGTGTGAGAATCGAATCACGTCGAAGAACAAACGAACAGCTAATAGGTTGCAGCGAAGACAAATAATAAATCTTTAGCTTGGTTATAATATCACGTAAAATTAAAATTGTCGTGTCAACTGTAAAAGTAAATTACATTATTGTCTACATATGATTGAGTAATTAATTTTCCTTTATTTTCCTTTGTTCTTTTTAACGTATATAAAAATTAAAAAAAAGAAGGTAAATTTCATTTTTCTCTTTTATTTTTTTTAACAAATGTGACCGTTAATATTTCATTTTGACCGTTAATAAATAAACCTGATCAACAAATGTGACCGTTAATAAATAAATCTGATCAACAAATCTGACCGTTAATAAATATATCGATCAACAAATGTGACCGTTAATAAATATATTGATCAACAAATGTAACCGTTAATAAATATATCGATCAACAAATCTGACCGTTAATAAATATATCGATCAACAAATCTGACCGTTAATTAATATATCGATCAACAAATCTCTCTCTCTCTCTGAGAAATCAAATCACAAACACACGCTCCTCTTCTTCAGTCTTCCTCAACACACAACTCTCTCCCTATCTCTCTCTCTCTGTCGTTGATGATTTTGAAGGATGAAGAAGATTCAGAACAGAGGGATGATGATGATGATGATGATGACCCAAAGAACAACAGCGACGACGACATCAACTGTGGTACGGTCATCGTCTTCACCATCATGTAAGTAAAATTTTCCTACGATCAACGTATCTTCTCTTCTAACTTCTCAGAATCATTGATGAGTTAGGTGCAGCTGATGATCGGCGGAGGACGTTTGTTTGTTTTCCGTGACGATTCCTCTGATTTGACTGACGACAACCAAGTAAAAGATTTCAAAATGCTTGGGTTTTTTTTTTAGGGTTTTTAATTTGGATCTTACAAATTAACGATGATTCTGTTTCTATGTGAAGATCGGGGAGATGTTCCGAAGAATGTTTGGGGATTTAGGGTTTGTTTTCTGGTTTTCTCTTTTATTCGGCTTTTTTGTTTAAATTCAGAATTGACAATTAACGATGATTCTGTTTCTATGTGCAGATCGGGGAGATGTTTCGAAGAATGTTTGGGGATTTAGGGTTTGTTTTCTGGTTTTCTCTTTTATTCGGCTTTTTTTTTTTTTGTTTAAATTCAGAATTGACAATTAACGATGCTTTCTTCTAACTCTATATGTGTGCAGATCAGAGATGGTTTAAAGATTGATGAAGAAGACTCGCACTACTCAAGGTTTGAATCCATAAGCGAATACTGATACTTTGGTTTTGTTTGTTTCTGTTTCTCTATATGGGATTGGATGGACGAGAGATATATTATTATGGTTCACATTATGACGGATGAATGATGCTTTTTGATTCTCATAGTTTAACGAATCTGTTTAGTTAATCTATGAGGAACTCATCATCTTTTTTCTCTTGCAGGAATTTCATCTTTAAACAATGGCAAGGGCTTACTAGCCAGCATACGAATTTCATCTTCAATTGCTTGATACATGTGGGATTTATGGTTTAAAAAACTAATGATGGTGGTTCTTAGAATCGTTGATGTGGTGCAGGTGTCGTTTTGGTGTCTTTGCAGGTGAGGATCTGAGGAGGACTTTGTTTGTTTCCATGATGTTTCTTCTACTCTCATTTGATTTGACGGCCAAGTTATAGAGGTATAAAATTCTTGGGGTTTTATTTATGGTTTTCACTTTAACTCTTACAAATTAACAATGGTTCTTCTAATTCTATATGTGCAGACCGGTGAGATGGTTTGGAGAATAATGTTTCATAACAAAAACTTGGCCGCCGTGTGTGCTCACAGTATAACAACATGAAACTGATTCTATTGTGATTGATGATCTTTGACTCTATACAATGCGTCTTCCTCTTTGTCCACTTCAAATCCTCCATCCATAAGTGAGTCTAATTTCCTTTGGAGTTTAATACTTTGTTACACAATTTTAATTCGGATAAAGACTGAGATTTTTTTTAATATGGTTTTAGGTGTTGCTAGCTTCTTCAGGAGTTAGAAGGTTCCCTTTCATCCAATGGAAAATTTCTCTTCTTGATCTGTAAGTAATCTCAAAATCCTCTCGGCCTTTCTCTGTTTTATTCTGTTTAAAGTTTACTAAACTAATAACAATCTTCTTTTTTATATTCAATGCAGCCTATTGGAAGTTGTCCAAGAGTTGTGGACACCGCTATCATCAACACTTTGTTTGTAGTTCAGACTTTGGGGATTCATTGTTTATCTATTTATGGGTTCATTTAGGTTGTTTCTTCTAATTTCATATGTGCAGATCAGAGATGGCTTGAAGCATGAAGAACACTCAGACACACACACACTCTTCAGTCTTCACCAAATAGGTAAAAAGTTTAAGAGACAGCGACTCTCTCACTCTCTTGGTCGTTGATGATTTTTAAGAATGAAGAAGATTCACAACAGACGGATGATGATGACATAAACAACAACAGCGACATCAATGGTGGTACACATTACAATTTTCCTACGATTACTGTATCTTCTCTTCTAACTCTCAGAATAATTGTTGATGAATTAGCAGGATATGGTGCAAGTGAGCATCGGAGGAGGATTTTTTTTGTTTTCCATGACGTTTCCTCTAATTTGACGATGACCAGGTAAAGGTTTAAAAATTCTTGGTTTCTTTAGGGTTTTCACTTTGGGTCTTACAAATAAACGATGATTCTCCTTTCTATGTGCAGGTCGGGGAGATGGTTTGAAGAACGTTTGGGGATTTAGGGTTTGTTTTCTGGTTCTCTCTTTTATTAGGCTTTTTTTTTTTAATTCCGAATTGAAAATTAATTAACGATGGTTTCTTCTAATTCTATATGTGCAGATCAGAGATGGTTTGAAGATTGATGAAGAAGACTCAAGACTGCTTAAGGTTTTTCTTCGATCATCAACACAATTTATAAGTGAATACTGAGATTTTGGTTTTGTTTCTTCACATTATGATGGAGGGAGGATATATATTGTTCACTTTCTTCACATTATGATGGATGATGATGCATTTTTGTGTCTTCTTCACTTTAGAATAGATTGATGTGAACTTTTTTTTTTTTTTTTTTTTCTCGTGCAGGAAATTCATCTTTAAACAATGGTAAGGGCAAACCGATCATCAGACGGAGACATCTTCAATTGCTTTAACGAAAGAAGTGTTTAAGCAGGTCTGAAGCGTTTTCACTTGGATTTTTAAATTTATACATGTGGGATTTATGGTTTGAACTTAGGCTGTTATTTCAGACTTAAAAAAGACTAACGATGGTTCTTAGAATTGTTGATGTGGTGCAGGTGTGCGTTTTGGTGTCTTTGCGGGTGACGATCAGTGGGGGACTGTGTTTGTTTCCATGGTGTTTCTTCTACTCTCATCTGATTCGACGACCAAGTTAAGGTATAAAGTTCATGGGGATTTAGGGTTTATTGTTTTCACGTAGATTCTTACAAATTAACAATGGTTCTTTTAATTCTATATGTGCAGATCAGATATGGTTTGAAGAATGAAAAAGACTCAGACTTCGTAAGGTTTTGTTTCAACCATCAACACAATCCACAAGTGAAAACTGGGATTTTGGTTTTGTTTGTTGTTGTTGTTTGTATCTCTAGATGGAGGGAGGAGATATATATGGTTCACATTATTACGGATGAATGATGCATTTTGAGTCTTCATCACTTTAGAACAGACTCATAGCTTAATGAATCTTTTTTAGAACAGACGTAGGAACAGAACTCTTTTTTTTTTTCACTTTGCAGGAATTTCATCTTTAAACAATGGTCAGGGATAACCAGCCAGCATATGGAGACATCTTCAATTGCTTTAACGAAAGAAGTGTCAAAAGCAGGTATGAAGCTTTTTCCCTTGGCTTTTAAGATTTATACATGTGGGATTTATGGTTTAAACTTAATCTGTTATTTCAGACTTCAAAAACTGACGATGGTCCATAGAATCGTTGATGTGGTGCGCAGGTGTCGCGTTTTGGTGTCTTTGCAAGTAAGGATCAGTGGATTACTTTGTTTGTTTCCATGGTGTTTGTTCTACTCTCACCTGATTTGACGACAAGGAAAGGTATTAAGTTCTTGGGGATTTAGGGTTTATTTATGGGTTTCACTTAGGCTCTTACAAATTAACGATGGTTCTTGTCAATCTATGTGCAGATTGGGGAGGTGGTTTGGAAGAATAACGTTTCATAAGAAAAAATTGGCTGGCATGCGTGCTCACAGGTTAGCAAAAAGAAACTGTTTCGATGGTGATTGATTATTTTTGACTCTATCAAATGCGCCTTCCTCCTTGCCCAATTAAAATTCTCCATCTAGAGGTGAGTCTAACTTTCTTTAGAGTTTTATTCTTTGTTACACAAATTTAGATAGACTGAGATTTTTTTAATGGTTATAGGTGTTGCTAGCTTCTTTAGATGGAGATATAAGGGCTCCCTTTTATCCGATGGAAAAATTCTCTTCTTGCTCTGTAAGTAATCTCAAAATCCTCTCTCCCTTTCTTTAATTTGTTTCTGTTTCTCTAGATGGAGGGATGAGATATATGGTTCAGTTTCTTCGCATTTTAACATATGAATGATGCATTTTGTCTTCATTACTTTAGAACAGACTCATAGCTTAATAAATTTGTTTTATTAATCTATGCGTAACTCATTTTTATTTTCTCTTGCAGGAATTTCATCTTTAAACAATGGTAATGGCTAACCAGCCAGCAACCAATGACATCTTCAAATGCTTTAACGAAAGAAGTGTCTAAGCAGGTATGAAGCTTTTTCACTTGGATTTATGATTTCTACATGTGGGATTTATGGTTTGAACTTAGGAAAGCTAACGATGGTTCTTAGAATCGGAGGAGAACTTTGTTTGTTTCCATGGTATTTCTTCAACTCTAATCAGATTTGACGACCATAAAGGTACAAATTTCTTGGGGATTTAGTGCGTATTTAGGGGTTTCTAATTAGGCTCTTACAAATCAACAATGGTTCTTTCCATTCAATGTGCAGATCGGTGAGATGGTTTAAAGAACAATGTTTCTTAACAAAATCTTGGCCGGCGTCCGTGCTCACAGTGAAACAACATAAAACTGATCCTATTGTGGTTTATGATCTTTGACTCTATACAATACGTCATCCTCCTTGTCCACTTCGAATTCTACATCCATAAGTGAGTCTAATTTCCTTTAGAGTTTTGTTCTTTGTTACACAATTTTTATATCGGATAGAGACTGAGTTTTTTTTTTTTAATTTCTTTTTAATGGTTATAGGTGTTGCTAGCTTCTCCAGATGGAATTGTAAGGTTCCCTTTCATCCGATAGAAAAATTCTCTTCTTGATCTGTAAGTAATGTCAAAATCCTCTCTGCCTTTCTTTGATTTGTTCTGTTTCAAGTTTACTAAACTAGTAACAATCTTTTTTTGGTCAGCCTATTGGAAGTTGTCCTAGAGTTGTGGACACCGCTATCATCAACACTTATGCAGCTGTAGTTAAGACTTTGGGGATTTATTGCTTATCTATATATGATTTCATTTAGGCTGTTGCTTAAATTCACTTGAAAGTTAACGATGTTTCTTCTAATTCTATATGTGCAGATCAGAGATGGTTTGAAGAATGATGAAGACTCAAGACTGCTTAAAGTTTTGTTTCATTCATCAACACAATTTTTAAGTGAAGACTTAGATTTTGGTTTTGTTTCTCTAGATGGAGGGAGGATATGTATGGTTCACTTATTCACATTATGATGGATGATGATGCATTTTTGTGTCTTCATCACTTTAGAATTGACTCATAGATTGATGTGAACTCTTTTTTTTTTTTTTTTTTTTTCTCTAGCAGGAATTTCATCTTTAAACGATGTTGAGGGAAAACCACTCATCAGACAGAGACATCTTCAATTGCTTTAACGAAAGAGGTATGAAGCATTTTCACTTGGATTTAAAGATTTATACATGTGGGATTTATGGTTTGAACCTTGGTTGTTATTTCAGAGTTAAAAAACTAACGATGGTTTTTAGAATCGTTAATATGGTGCAGGTATCGTTTTGGTGTCTTTGCATGTGAGGATCTGAGGGGGACTTTGTTTGTTTCCATGCTGTTTCTTCTACTCTCATCTGATTTGACGGCCAAGTAAAGGCATAAATTCCTTGGGGTTTATTTATGGTTTTCACTTTAACTCGTACAAATTAACAATGGTTCTTCTAATTCTATATGTGCAGACCGATGAGATGGTTTGGAGAATAATGTTTCATTACAAAAACTTGGCCGCCGTGCGTTCTCACAGTGTAACAACATGAAACTCATTCTATTGTGATTGATGATCTTTGACTCTATACAATGCGTCTTCCTCTTTGTCCACTTCAAATCCTCCATCCATAAGTGAGTCTAATTTCCTTTAGAGTTTTATACTTTGTTACACAATTTTTATATCGGATAAAGACTGAGATTTTTTTTATATGGTTTTAGGTGTTGCTAGCTTCGCCAGATGGAGTTATAAGGTTCCCTTTCATCCAAATGGAAAAATTCTCTTCATGATCTGTAAGTAACCTCAAAATCCTCTCTGCCTTCCTTTGTTTTGTTCTGTTTCAAGTTTACAACCAATAATAATCTTTTTTTTTTGGTTATATTCAGTGCAGCCCATTGGAAGTTGTCCTAGAGTTGTGGACACCACCATCATCAACACTCATGCAGCTGTAATTCAGACTTTGGGGATTCATTGTTTATCTCTTTATGGGTTCATTTAGGCTGTTGCTTAAATTTTTCAGACTTGAAAAGTAACGATGTTTCTTCTAATTTCATATGTGCAGATCAGATATGGCTTGAAGCATGAAGAAGACTCAGATACACACACACACACACTCTTTAGTCTTCACCAAATAGAAAAAAAAAGTTAAAGAGAGAGCGACTCTCTCCCTCTCTCTCCAAACAACAACAGCGATATCAGCGTTGGTACTATCATCTTTTATTAGGTTTATTAGGCTGTTGTTTTCAGCGTTGGTACTATCAATTTTGGGGATTCAGGGTTTATTTTCTGGTTTTCTCTTTTATTAGGCTGTTGTTTAAATTCGAACTTGAAAATTAACGATGGTTTCTTCTAATTCTATATGTGCAGATCAGAGATGGTTTGAAGATTGATGAAGACTCAAGACTGCTTAAAGTTTTGTTTCAATCATCAACACAATTCCTAAGTGAAAACTGAGATTTTTGTTTTGTTTCTCTAGATGGAGGGAGGATTTTGGTTCACTTTCTTCGCATTATGATGGATGATGATACATTTTTGTGTCTTCATCACCTTAGAATAAACTCATAGATTGGTTTGAACTTTGGCTGTTATGTCTGACTTAAAAAAGACTAACAGTGGTTCTTAGAATTGTGATGCGGTGCAGGTGTCTTTGCAGGTGACGATCAGTAAGGACTGTGTTTGTTTCCATGGTGATTGATTATTTTTTACTCTATCCAATACGTCTTCCTCCTTGTCCACTTCAAATTCTCCATCCAGAGGTGAGTCTAACTTTCTTTAGAGTTTTATTCTTTGTTTACACAAATTTAGATCCGATAGAGACTGAGATTTTTTAAATGGCTTCTTTAGATGGAGATATAAGGCTCCCTTTTATCCGATGGAAAAATTCTCTTCTTGCTCTGTAAGTAATCTCAAAATCCTTTCTCTAGATGGAGGGAGGAGATATAAGGTTCAGTTTCTTCGCATTACATATGAATGATGCATTTTGAGTCTTCATTACTTTAGAACAGACACATAGATTAATGAATTTGTTTTATTAATCTATGAGTAACTCATTTTTATTTTCTCTTGCAGGAATTTCACCTTTAAACAACGGTAATGGCTAATCAGCCAGCAAACAGAGACATCTTCAATTGCTTTAACGAAAGAAGTGTCTAAGCAGGTATGAAGCGTTTTCACTTAGATTTTAAGTTTTATACATGTGGGATTTATGGTTTGAACTTAGGCTGTTATTTTAGACTTAAGAAAGCTAACGATGGTTCTTAGAATCGTTGATATGGTGCTGGTGTCTTTGCAGGTGAGGATCGGAGGAGGACTTTGTTTGTTTCCATGGCATTTCTTCAACTCTAATCTGATTTGACGACCATAAAGGTACAAATTTCTTGGGGATTTAGTGCGTATTTAGGGGTTTTCAGTTAGGCTCTTAAAAAATAACAATGGTTCTTTCCATTCTATGTGCAGATGGGTGAGATGGTTTGAAGAATAAAGTGGCCGGCGTCCGTGCTGACAGTGAAACAACATCAAACTGATCCTATTGTGGTTTATGATCTTTGACTCTATACAATACGTCATCCTCCTTGTCCACTTCGAATTCTACATCCATAAGTGAGTCTAATTTCCTTTAGAGTTTTGTTCTTTGTTGCACAATTTTAGATTGGATAGATACTGAGTTTTTTTTTTTTTTTTTTTTTTTCTTTTTAATGGTTATAAGTGTTGCTAGCTTCTCCAGATGGAATTATAAGGTTCCGTTTCATCCGATGGAAAAATTCTCTTCTTGATCTGTAAGTAATCTCAAAATCCTCTCTGCCTTTTTTTTTATTTGTTCTGTTTCAATTCTACTAAACTAATAACAATATCTTTTTTTTTTTTTTGTTATATTCAATGCAGCCTAATGGAAGTTGTCCTAGAGTTGTGGACACCGCTATCATCAACACTTATGCAGCTGTAATTCAGACTTTGGGGATTTATTGCTTATCTATTTATGGTTTCATTTAGGTTGTTGCTTAAATTCAGACTTGAAAGTTAAAGATGTTTCTTCTAATTCTATATGTTCAGATCAGAGATGGTTTGAAGAATGATGAAGAAGACTAGAGTACTCAAGGTTTTGTCTCTATCAACAACACAATCCATAAGCGAATAATGATATTTTGGTTTTGTTTGTTTCTATTTCTCTATATGGATTGGATGGAGGAGAGATGTATGGTTCACATTATTACGGATGAATGATGCTTTTTGAGTCTCATAGCTAAATGAGTCTGCTTTATCAATCTAGGGAGTAACTCATTGGTGTTTTATCTCTTGCAGGAATTTCATCTTTAAACAATGGCAAGGGCTTACTAGCCAGCATACGGAGACATCTTGCAGGTATGAAGCTTTTTCACTTGGATTTTTTAGACTTCTACATGTGGGATTTATGGTTTGAACCTTGGCTGTTATTTCAGACTTAAAAAACTAACGATGGTTCTTAGAATCGTTAATATGGTGCAGGTGTCGTTTTGGCGTCTTTGCAGGTGTTGTTAGCTCCTCAAGATGGATTTATAAGGTTCCCCCTTTCAACCGATGGGAAAAATCTCTTCTTCATCTGTAAGTAAACTCAAAATCCTCTCTGCTTTTCTTTGTTTTGTTCTGTTTCAAGTTTACTAAACTAATAACAATCTCTTTTTTTTTGGTTATATTCAATGCAGCCTATTGGAAGTTGTGAACACTTATGCAGCTGTAATGTTGCTTAAATTTTTCAGACTTGAAATTTAACGATGTTTCTTCTGATTTTATATGTGCAGATCAGTGATGGCTTGAAGCATGAAGAAGACTCAAGACTGCTTAAAGTTTTGTGTCTTCTTCACATTATGATGGATGATGATGCATTTTTTGTGTCTTCATCGCTTTAGAATTGACTCATAGATTGATGTGAACTCTTTTTTTTTTTTTCTCTTGCAGGAATTTCATCTTCAAACAATGGGAAAGGGATAATCAGCCAGCAGCATATGGAGACATATTCAATTGCTTTAACGAAAGAAGTATGAAGCTGTTTGACTTGTATATTTAGATCTATGCGCTTGGGATTTAAGTGTTTAAACTTAGGCTGCTATTTCATACTTAAACAACTAACGACGGTTGATATGGTGTAGATGTCGTTTTGGTGTCTTTGCAAGTGAGGATCAGTTGAGGAGTTTGTTTGTTTCCATGGTGTTTCTTCTGCTCTCATATCATATGACGACCAAGTAAAGGTATAAAGTTTTTGGGGATTTAGGGTTATTTATGGTTTTCACGTAGGCTCTTACAAATTAACGATGGTTCTTGTAAATCTATGTGCAGATCGGGGAGATGGTTTGGAAGAATTATGTTTCATAACTGATTCTATTGTGATTGGTGATATTTGATTCTATACAATACGTCTTCCTCTGTTTCCACTTCAAATTCTCCATCCATAAGTGAGTCTAATTTCCTTTAGAGTTTTTGATTATTTGTTACACAAATTTAGATCTGATAGGGACTGAGAGTTTTATTTTATTTTTAATGGTTAGGTGTTGCTAGCTTCTCTAGATGGAGGTATAAGGTTCCCTTTCATCCGATGGAAAAATCCTCTCTGCCTTCCTTTGTTTTGTTCTGTTTCAAGTTTACTTAACCAATAATATTCTTTTTTTTGGTTATTTAAATGCAGCCTATTGGAACTTACCTAGAATTGTGGAGACCACTATCATCAACAGTTATGTAGCTGTAATTCAGATTTTGGAGATTTATTTCTTATCTATTTATGGGTTCATTTAGGCTGTTAGTTAAATCCTGACTTGAAAACTAACAATTGCTTCTTCTAATTCTATATGTGCAGATCATAGATGGTTTGAAGAATGAAGAAGACTCAGACTGCTTAAGGTTTTGTTTCAATCATCAACACAATCCATAAGTGAAGACTGAGATTTGTTTTGTTTGTTTCTGTGACTTTAGATGGAGGGAGGAGAGGTATATATGGTTCACTTATGGTTCACTTTCTTCGCATTACTATGGATGATGATGCATTTTGAGTCTTCATCACTTTAGAACAGACTCGTAGCTTAACAAATCTACTGCTTAACAGACTCATAACTCTTTTTTTGTTCTCTTGCAGCAATTTCATTTTTTTAACAATGGGGAGGGCTAACCAGCCAGCATGCAAAGACATCATCAATTTCTTTAACGAAAGTGTCCAAGCAGGTATGAAGCTTTTTCACTTTGAATTCAAGATTTATATGCATGGGATTTCTGGTTTGAACTTAGGCTGTTATTTCAGACTTAAAATATTGACGATGGTTCTTAGAATCGTTGATATGGTGCAAGCGAGGATCAGAGGAGGACTATGTTTGTTTCTTGAACTCTCATCTGATTTGATGACCTAGTAAAGGTATTAAGTTCTTGGGGATTTAGAGTTTTTCACTTATGCTCTTACATAAATTATCAATGGTTCTTTTAATTCTATGTGCAGATCGGTGAGATTGTTTGAAGAATAATGTTTTATGTTTGTTTCTTGAACTCTCATCTGATTTGATGACCTAGTAAAGGTATTAAGTTCTTGGGGATTTAGAGTTTTTCACTTATGCTCTTACATAAATTAACAATGGTTCTTTTAATTCTATGTGCAGATCGGTGAGATTGTTTGAAGAATAATGTTTTATAACAAAAACTTGGCCGGCGTGCGTGCTCACAGTGAAACAACATAAAACTAATCCTATAGTGATTGATGATCCATAAGCGAGTCTAATTTCCTTTACTGTTTTATTCTTTTATTACACAACTTTAGATTGAGTAGAGACTGAGATTTTTTTGTTTTTTTTTTAATGGTTATAGGTGTTGCTAGCTTCTCCGGATGGAGTTATAAGGTTCCCTTTCATCCGATGGAAAAATTCTCTTCTTGCTCTGTAAGTAATCTCAGAATCCTCTCTGCCTTTCTTTGATTTGTTCTGTTTCAAGTTTACTAAACTAATAACAATCTTTTTTTTTTTTGGTTATATACAATGCAGCCTATTGGAAGTTGTCCTAGAGTTGTGGACACCACTATCATCAACACTTATGCAGCTGTAATTCAGACTTTGGGGATTTATTGCTCATCTATGGGTTCATTTAGGCTGTTGGATAAATCCTGACTTAAAATTTAACGATGGTTTCTTCTAATTTTATATGTGCAGATCAGAGATGACTCAGACTGCTTAAGGTTTTGTTTCAATCATCAACACAATCCATTAGTGCAGACTGAGATTTTGGTTTTGTTTGTTGCTGTTTCTCTAAATGGAGTTAGGATATATATGGTTCATTTTCTTTGCGTTATTACATATGATGATGTCTATTGACCCAACGATGGTCAGATCCTATTCTTGACATGTAAGTTATTTTCAAAATCCTCAGCTTTTCTTTATTTTGTTCTGTTTCTTTCAAGTTTATTATTTATTCCTTAACCAATGCGTTCTGTAATAATTGATGTAGATTTTCGCAGCTCAAGCTTTGCATCACAAACAAGTACACCACATCTGCTAGATTTTCAGGTAAGTACCATCCAACTATCATAGATTATCACTTTAGAACATACTCATAGCTTAATGAATCCGTTTTGTTATTATCGCTATAGTGGTATCTATCTCTAAAGCTATTTTGTTTGGATTTTGTTCTGCAGATGAGCGTAGATTGACTAGATTCTACAGAAGCTGTGAAAGAAAAGCTCTGGAAGAAATGTGGTACATCTGTTAATTCCATGGCTTTAGAGCTTTCTGATGACACTGGCTCAAAGGTTGCAGTTCTCAGTGATGATACAAGACCCCTTGGTTTCTTATCCCCTTTTGATGGGTAACTTCTGTTTTCCCCATAGTTTTGTAGATTGCCTAAAGTTTGCTTATGTAGAGAACTTGGAGCCAATTTATCTCAATGGATCTCTGTTCAGAGTAATCTTGATCCAATCATAAGTGATAGCTTCTTGTCTGACTCTTATCTGTTCATCTGATTGTTCTTTTCTGCCGCTTTCAATAGGTTTCGGTCACAACTGGAGAAGTATACCATCTCTGAAGAAGATTATGCTAAACGAACTGGTAAATTCATCATTACATGCAAAGGATGTCTCAAAGGAGATAAGACAAGTTTGTCTATCAAGTGACTTTGAATATATGTCGGATTTCCTCCGATGGTTTATGTTCTTGTGTTCAAATTCCAGACAGTTGGAGGCTAAGGTATGACTACACGAATATATCAATATAGGCCAAACTATATATGTTGCTTATTGTCAAACTTTCATCAAAACTGAAGCTTTTTTAGCTTTGTCACCAGGAGAAGTATTTGAGGTGGACTAAGTCATTCGAGAAAACAAATGTTCTTATGTTTCTTCTTCCAATTTCATCCTTTCAACAGACGAAGGAGAACTATATGGAAGATCTCTGTGCAAATATCAAGGTTAGTCAGAAATATAATGTATATAAGCCTAATGTATACACACAATGAGCTACAAAACCATTTTATAATTAATCTTCATAATAAAGGTGAATGGTGGAAATTGGACGTGGAAGAGCTTATAAACGAGGCTTCAAAAATTGGAACAGCTCCTAGTGCTTCGGATGCACATACCATCAATGGTCATTCAGGCTCCATCTCTAATTGTCCTTCCCAAAGTAATTTCTATCAATAATCCTAAATTCATGAATCATATATCAAATTGTGACGCAACAATGACACTAGCACAAGCCACTAGATTTACATGTTTCGGTGTTTTTCTTTCCTAGTTTATAATACTCTTTTCACTTGTAGGTAGCTATGGTTTACCCGTGAGAGCAGGAAAGACATACATGTTACGGATCATCAACGCGGCTTTAAACGAAGAGCTCTTCTTTAAAATTGCTGGTCACGTACTAACCGTCGTGGAAGTTGATGCTGTTTACACCAAACCTTATAAAACTGACACAGTATACATCGCCCCTGGACAGACTACTAACGTTCTCTTAACAGCGAACGCAAACGCTGGTTCCAACTACATGGTCGCCGCCACAACATTTACGGACGCTCACATCCCATACGACAACGTCACAGCCACCGCCACTCTCCACTACATCGGCCCCACTGCCACCGTTCCCACTTTCAAAAAAACCATTCTTGCATCACTTCCGGCGCAAAACGCAACATGGGTTGCGGCCAGATTTACTAAATCACTCAGGAGCTTAAACTCCCGCGAGTATCCAGCTAGGGTTCCAACCACCGTGGACCGTTCCTTGTTCTTTACGGTAGGTCTTGGCACAAACCCATGCCCCATCTGCAGCAACGGCATTCGCTTAGTGGCCGGGATAAATAACGTAACGTTTACCATGCCTAAGACCGCTTTACTCCAAGCTCATTTCTTTAACATTTCCGGTGTATTTACCGACGATTTCCCGGCTAAACCAGCGGATCCGTATGACTATACTGCACCGGTAAAGCTAAGCGTTAATGCCGCAATGATGAAAGGTACAAGGCTTTACAGGCTACCGTACAACGCAACGGTGCAAATAATTCTACAGAATACAGCAACTATGGAGTAACTCATCAGTTTTTTTCTCTTGCAGGAATTTCCTATTTAAACAAGGGCTTAGTACTCAGCATGCGGAGACATCTTCAATTGCTTTAACGAAAGAATTGTCTAAGCAGGTATGAAGCTTTTTCACTTGGATTTTTAGATCTATGCGCTCGGGATTTAAGGGCTTGAACTTAGGCTGCTATTTCATACTTAAAAAAACTAACGATGGTTCTTAGAATCGTTGATATGGTGCAGGTGAGGATCAGAGGAGGACTTTGTTTGTTTCTTCAACTCTCATCTGATCAAAGGTATAAAGTTCTTGGGGATTTAGAGTTTTTCATTTATGCTCTTACATAAATTAACAGTGGTTCTTTTAATTCTATGTGAAGATCGGTGAGATTGTTTGAAGAATATTGTTTTATAACAAAAAATTGGCGGGCGTGCATGCTCACAGTGAAACAACATAAAACTAGTCCTACAGTATTTGATGATCTTCGACTTTATACAAAATCTCCATCCATAAGTGAGTGTAATTTCCTTTACTGTTTTATTCTTATAATTTTAGATCGGATAGAGACTGAGATTTTTTTTTGTTTATTTTAAATGGTTTTAGACTTTTAGGTGTTGCTAGCTTCTCCAGATGGAGTTATAAGGTTCCCTTTCATCAGATGGACAACCTATCTTCTTGCTCTGTGAGTAATCTCAAACTCTTCTCTGCCTTTCTTTGTTTGTCTGTTTCAAGTTTACTCGACCTATATATATGGTTCACTTTCTTCGCATCATTACAGATGATGATTCATATTGACCCAACGCTGGTCAAATCCTATTCTTAACGTGTAAGTTATCTCAAATTCCTCTGCTTTACTTTATTTTGTTCTGTTTTTTCAAGTTTATTATTTATCCGTCAACCAATGCGTTCTGTAATAATTGATGTAGATTTTGGCAGCTTCAGCTTTGCCTGCATCACCAACAAGTACACCACATCTGCTAGAATTTCAGGTAAATACCATCCAACTATCATAGATTATCATCACTTTAGAACATACTCATAGCTTAATGAATCTGTTTTATTATTCTAGGCAGAACTCTTTTTTTTTTTTTTTTACTATTGCAAAGGAATTTCATCTTTAAACAATGGCAAGGGATAAACCATCAAAATGAGACATCTTGAGTGTCCAAGCAGGTAAGAAGCTTTTTTTCACTTGGAGTTTAAAAAAGACATCTTCAATGATCCTATGGTGCATAATTATCTTGGCTCAGTACATGAAGTATAGAAAGATATAGAATGTTGCTCCTTCTATATAGGAAGTCACCTTGTTATTTGGTGATACTTACTTTTAAGTTCTTATTACATTATTAAATTTTTCCAATTGGGAGGAAGGTTCAAGAATACTAATGCTGGAAGATTCCGAGCTGAATACAACCGGCTGGTTGAGGGTTTAGCACTGAGAGGGGACTTATCTGGTAAGTATGTGTTCACTGAGAGTACGGATGAATGATGCATTTTGAGCCTTCAAAACTTTAGAACAGACTCATAGCTTAACGATTCTTCGAGGAACTCATTTTTTTTTTCTCTTGCAGGAAATTCATCTTTAAACAGTGGCAAGGGATAACCAGCCAGCATACGGGAGACATCTTCAATTGCTTCAACGAAAGAAGTGTCTAAGCAGGTATGAAGCTTTTTCACTTGGATTTTAGATTTATACACGTCGGATTTATGGTTTGAACTTAGGCTGCTATTTCAGACTTAAAAAACTAACGACGGTTATTAGAATCGTTGATATGGTGCAGGTGTCGTTTTGGTATCTTTGCAAGTGAGGATAAGTGGAGGAGTTTGTTTGTTTCCATGGTGTTTCTTCAACTCTCATCTGATTTGACGGCCAAGTATGGTATGGAAAAAATCTCTTCTTGATCTGTAAGTAATCTCAAAATCCTCTCTGCCTTTCTTTGATTTGTTCTGTTTCAAGTTTACTAAACTAATAACAATCTTTTTTGTTTTGGTTATATTCAATGCAGCCTATTGGAAGTTGTCATAGAGTTGTGGAATCATCAACACTTATGCAGCTGTAATTCAGACTTTGGGGATTTATTGTTTATCTATTTATGCTTTCATTTAGGTTGTTGCTTAAATTCATACTTGAAAGTTAACAATAGTTTCTTCTAATTTTATATGTGCAGTTCAGAGGTGGCTTGAAGCATGAAGAAGATTCAGACTGATGCATATTGACCCAACAATGGTCAAATCCTATTCTTGACGTATAAGTAATCTCAAAATCATCAGCTTTTCTTTCTTTTGCCCTGTTTCTTTCAAGTTTATTGTTTGTTCCTTAACCAATGCGTTCTGTAATAATTGATGTTGATTTTGGCAGCTCAAGATTTACCTGCATAACAAATAAGTACACCACATCTGATAGAATTTCAGGTAAATACCATCCAACTATCATAGATTATTATCACTTTAGAACATAGCTTAATGAATCCGTTTTATTACTGTACAGTCTTAACGAGCATACAACTGTACATCTTTTGGCTCCAAAATCAGCGAAGGAGGTAAAGTGTTACCCAAGTCTAGAAAACCGAATCTGATTTTGTATTTCGTTGGGGTAAGCGGTTGAACATAGTTTTTTTTTTTTTTGTCAGGTGTAGAGGTGAAAAGATGGCGCCTTCTCGTTTATAGATGGAAGGAGATGACTCTCGCCAACCTTAAATGTCTCTCTGCGGATGTTCGTTTCTCTCCGCAAGTAAGTCTCGTGTAAGACAAAACAATTCCTAATGTTTTCAAATGGAGTGCTATCTATCTCTAAAACTATTTTGTCTATTTTGTTTGGATTTTGTTCTGTAGATGAGTTTAGAAGCTGCGAATGAAAAGCTATGGAAGAAATGTGGTACATCTGTTAATTCAATGGCTTTAGGGCTTTATGATGACACTGGCTCAAAGGTTGCAGTTCTTAGTGATGATACAAGACCCCTTGGTTTCTTATCCCCTTTTGATGGGTTAACTTCTGTTTTTCCCATAGCTTTATAGATTGCCAAAAGTTTGCTAATTTAGAGAACTTAGGAGCCAATTTATCTCAATGGATCTCTGTTCAGAGTAATCTTGATAGATGGCATCCAACTATATGTAATGGCTTCTTGTCTTATCTGTTCATCTGATTGTTCTTTTCTGCCGCTTTCAATAGGTTTTGTTACACATCATAGATCGTGAACCCTCTTCGGTCACAACTGGATGCTGGCTTGAAGATACGTCATTGGTTGAGAAGTATACTATCTCTGAAGACGATTATGCTAAACGAACTGGTAAATTCTTCGTTACATGCAAAGGATGTCTCACAGGATATAACACAAGTTTGTCTATCAAGTGACTTTGAATATGTGTGGGATTTCCTCCGATGGTTCTATGTTCTTGTGTTCAAGTTCCAGACAGTTGGAGTATGGCAAAACGAATATATCATTATAAGCCAAACTATATATGTTGCTTCTTGTCAAACTTTCAGCGAAACTGAAGCTTTTAGCTTTGTCACCAGGAGAAGTATTTGAGGTAGACTATGTCATTCAAGAAAACAAATGTTCTTATGTTTCTTCTTCCAGTTTCATCCTTTCAACAGACGAAGGAGAGCTATATGGAAGATCTCTGTGCAAATATCAAGGTTAGTCAGAAATATTCTTTTTGTATATGGAAGATCTCTGTGTAAATTATCAATGTTATGTTTCCTTCGTTTAAACTGAAGAGCCAGTTTCTTGTTAACTTTGTGAGACCTGGCCTCTCTGATTCTGCTCTTTCTCAACTCTCTAAGCTTCTAATTTATTTAACCATCGCCGTTAAATATTAAGGTGGGAGGTCGATGCCAAGAGTTGAGCCTGGGGAGAAAAGAGGAATGGTCAAATATGTTGGACGAGCAGAGTCTCGTGTCCTGGCTATTGGGTTTGAATTCAGTATGATGAACCCCTTGGAAAACATGATGGCATGTAAGTTCATTCTTTCGTATTGGTGCTATTTTGTACACATTGGCATTAAACTCTTATCACAAAATGAAGTAAATGCTTCTGGAACTTTGATTTCAGTTGTAGCTCAGGTTTCTGTGCTAGTATCACTTCAGCGTCTGAATCACCTTTTCTTAACATATGGTGTTCATATCGTAAGTAGTAGTACAGTCTGTCGAAGCTCGGTTGTCAGATCCCACATATCTAATACTGGCTTGCATTTGCAGGGTGAAAGGAACAAGATTCTTTGAGTGCCCTCCGCTTCATGATGGTAAGGTCCGGCCTGGCAAAGTAAAGATATTTTGTTTTCTATAAGGTCTTAGCTTGACAGTTGCCTAATACATTCGGCTTGTGAAGTGACCTACTACATTTCATAGAACTGAACTGGTTAGTCATATCGTCGTATAGTAGAATTTGATGTTTCTCGAAAAGATGTCAACGTGGGTTTTACCTTTCCAAGTTTAGTATTAGGCGTCTGGAGTCCAATACGGATTAGCTTTAGAACTATCTAATACCTAAGGGTATAAATTATTATCACTCTCAAGCTATCTTTTGGGCGAGTTTGACCTTGTGGACATGGTTTGGACCTTCTATTGACTGGGTTCTTAGCAGTTAGCTACGTTTAAGTAATTGGTTGGATAGACTGAATCAGAGAACCATTTTTTGCTAGTCAGGAACTTGATATTGGCTTGCAGGTTGGTGATGATCCGGAAATAGACCTTTTCGAGGAAGAGGAAATACAAAATTTTTACGGAGAGTTTGAAAAGATTTGTTTTTGTGTTCAGCATCCTCTCTTTTATCGTATAACATTTTGAATCTAGTTTTGTATTTAGAAGAGTCGGTGAAAACACAATGCAGAAGTAATTATAAATTTTAAGGAATAATAACTGGTAGCAATTTGATGTCACAAGGATTCAGGTTATGATTGGCGGTTTATACACAATTATAACCCTGGGTCAAAAACCAAAAAACAAAAACCAGGTACTAATATGTCTAAGTTCTGGTCCTTAGTCTCTCTATCTTTAGCGAGAGGAACAGTTCCCGTTGTCATGATCTACCATGGAGCCGGCCGAAGGATGAACCAACCCCGCTGTCCCATCAATCCCGGGAACCCTTTTGAGGTAAAAGACTGGTAAAGGACCACCTATGGGGATCACACAACGCTCAGTCTCTTCCTCAATCCTCTTCACATTGGTTCCCCAAATGATCATCTTCCTCAACAAAAAACGCACTTGTGGTCTTTTATCAGATCATATATATTTTGTCTTGTCCTTGTAACATACATTGTAGCATACATAACCGGGTGAATAAGGGACGAGGAATCTAAATATAGTATCAAGGATCCGAGACTTGGCTCTTCTTAAATTCTCGTGGGACGCAAGAGGATACTAATAAGCAAGAGAAGCATGAGAATTCAGTGTCAGTATTTGCACATCTTCTGACACTGAAGAGAAACTTTAGATACTGGCTCTGATCAATACAACAGCCACTAGACTTGAAAAAATCAGTAGTTTCAAACTCGAGGTATTGGGTAACTTTGATGGGAGCATAAAGCATCAAGTTATATATTCCAAAACATGAATCAAACCAATAATAAAGGACAAGCGCTACCTCCCAAAGAGCAAGAACATCAATGGTACCCTAGAACATCAATGAGTTTTGTACTTTCCACTACATGTAGAGAAACACTTAAACGAGTGGTTGAATCCTTAGTGATACACAGCCTAAATTACACAAGTTTTTATTTTATCACAACCCTTTTGCACCTTATTCAAGATTATGACCTTTCTCTTGAAGCTCAGTAATGACCTCATTCCTCATTCTCAGCCACAGTTTCTGAGCCTCTTTGTCAAACTTCTTCTTCTCCATTTCCTTCTGGTAATTATCTGCTTCACCTTCAGACTCAACAATCCCTTTTGGCCCAATCGCTGTACCAATCATTCCTCCCTTTGCAACAAAATCCTCCATTGCCTCTGTATCACCAGGATAAGGAAACTCACGCCTCTCATACAAATGAGCCAACTCTCTCTCCTCCTTTGGTCTCGGCTTCAACGTCCACCAACCTAAAGGAGACGTTTCATTGTAAATCCAAGCAATGCCAAAGACTGTATAGGTGCAAAGCAATGCTTTCCCCACTTGTTTCCAAAAGAACATATCGTCACGTCCTAATCCAACCTTCTTCAGGTACTTGTTTGCATCCATTGACTTCAATGCTTCTATTCCTGTTTCACCAAACAAAGTCAAAATGAGATTTCGTTCAGGCATTTCATCGAACACCTTATGTGACAGTTGACACCTACTAACTTAGATCACACCAACAAGTAAAAGTCGAAACCTTTAACAAAACCCAACAATCTCCGGAGATAATACACGGATTTTATGGGATTTATCACTATAAATTTCATCCGAATGTGGGAAACAAGACAAACGAAATAGGAGATTCGATCGGGAAACGAGTACAAAGGATGGTTGTAAAAAATCTCACCCGTTTTAGCATGTTGAAACTGTTTCCGCACCATCTTCTCCGGAGAGGTAAGGAGCTACTACGATCAAGCTTTATGTACGATGATCAATGAACTAAGCCCAGCGACATTGGGAACTTGCAGAAATGAAAAGCCGAAACGAAGAGAAAATTTTGATCTTCAGACTAACGCAGAAAAGCTCCATTGAAACGCCGTCGTTTGATTAACATTGGGCCTATTATTGTTTTGGGCCTTTTTAATTACAATGTGATTCGGATGTTGTGGGCTTATTATTTATATTAAGTAGCATTGAGGAAAATACGACGTCGGTAATGTCTAAGCCAAACACCAATTTATAAATTAAAAAACTTTCTGTTGGAGAGAAGGATTCAATAATTGGATTAGATGAGCTGTTATATAACAACCAAGAAGTAGCTTTTAGTCTTCAATTTCAAATGAATTATAAAATTGTAGTCAAATAATCATATACTCGTTTTTCTTCTAAACACCTCTTTTACTAGTTTCAAACGCAAACACCAAAGCCAAATGACGACTGAATTAGTTTATTTTTTATTAATTAATAAATTTTACTTAAGATGTTTAAGCTTATAAGTTAGTTTTACAGAAAGAAAAAAAAATGAAGTGAACGCGAACGTACAGAAAAAAAATCGAGGTAATAGTCGTTAATTTAATTAAACTTAATTAAATAGACAAAATAGAGATATGTATGAAAGAACAAATGTGGGTGAGTTTGGTTAGATGGAGGATGAGGTTAATTACTTAACCCTAAATACGGTTGAGCCACCATATCACCTAAGCCCTTTTGACCTGTAAACTCTTGTTTCTTGATCTTTCCATTTTTACAGTCAATATATGTGTTTTGCTATTAATATATTTCATCTCTCTAAGCTCCAATCATATTTAGTAGAAGCAACTCTTTCCTCTTCCGGTAAGTTCCCTTCAAAGACTACATATCCTACAACCTAATAAGTAAATACAACATCGCATCAATTCTCTCCCTTTCTTTCATTGCTCTCAAACACACATATAAAAACCATAAAAAACATCAAGACAAAAAAACTTTCGAGACTAATGGAGATCCCCAGACGATTTTGCTTCTGCGTCCTAACGCTCTTTGTGGTTGTACTTCTATCGCCGACGACCACCGTTCAGGCCATGATCCGACATTACAAATTCAATGTGAGTCTCTCCTCGCCATATGTGCGTATGCATACATGATACATGTAAAAAATGTCTCTTACGTAGAGTGTCTTTAGTTATTATGGACTTAAAGCCTAGAGTTTCTTAGTTATGCAAAAAAAATGTTTTTAACGTACATCCGCTGATAAGTGATAATCTAATCCATAGGTTGATATGCATAACGATTCATGCATAGAAAATACCATGTTGTATGTACTGAGCTTTGGACTGAAATGTGTGTGCACTAGGTGGTGATGACGAACACCACGAAGCTGTGCTCGTCGAAGCCTATCGTCACTGTCAATGGAAAGTTTCCGGGCCCAACAATTGTTGCAAGAGAAGGCGACACTATATTGATCAAAGTAGTGAATCACGTGAAGTACAACGTCTCCATCCACTGGTGAGCAACCTCAAACAAACCCATTTTAAGATATTAGTGAAAGTAGTCTCTTTCTTTGATTAACTTTAACAATGTTAATTAGACTCAACAACTAACTAACAATAACGGTTTAGGCACGGCATCAGACAATTGAGGACAGGTTGGGCAGATGGACCGGCTTACATAACACAATGTCCTATCCAACCGGGACAGAATTATATCCACAATTTTACATTGACGGGTCAACGAGGAACCCTATGGTGGCATGCTCACATCTTGTGGCTTCGTGCCACGGTGCATGGCGCCATTGTCATCTTGCCTAAGCTCGGTGTCCCATACCCTTTCCCCAAGCCTTACAAAGAGAAAACCATTGTTCTTGGTGAGCTACTACCCAAAATCCAAAACACAACTTTCTATTTAAGGATTGTCTCTAGCTACAATTATAATTAATCTTCATAATAAAGGTGAATGGTGGAAATCGGACGTGGAAGAACTTATAAACGAGGCTTCAAAAATTGGACTAGCTCCTAGTGCTTCTGATGCACATACCATCAATGGTCATTCAGGCTCCATCTCTAAATGTCCTTCCCAAAGTAATTATCTATCAATAATCCTAAATTCATGAATCATAAATCAAATTGTGACGCAACAATGACACTAGCACAAGCCACTAGATTTACATGTTTCGGTGTTTTTCTTTCCTAGTTTATAATGCTCTTTTCACTTGTAGGTAGCTACGGTTTACCCGTGAGAGCAGGCAAGACATACATGTTACGGATCATCAACGCGGCTTTAAACGAAGAGCTCTTCTTTAAAATTGCTGGTCACGTACTAACCGTTGTGGAAGTTGATGCTGTTTACACCAAACCTTATAAAACTGACACAGTATACATCGCCCCTGGACAGACGACTAACGTTCTCTTAACAGCGAACGCAAACGCTGGTTCCAACTACATGGTCGCCGCCACAACATTTACGGACGCTCACATCCCATACGACAACGTCACAGCCACCGCCACTCTCCACTACATCGCCCCCACTGCCACCGTTCCCACTTTCAAAAAAACCATTCTTGCATCACTTCCGGCGCAAAACGCAACATGGGTTGCGGCCAGATTTACTAAATCACTCAGGAGCTTAAACTCCCGCGAGTATCCAGCTAGGGTTCCAACCACCGTGGACCGTTCCTTGTTCTTTACGGTAGGTCTTGGCGCAAACCCATGCCCCAGCTGCAGCAACGGCATTCGCTTAGTGGCCGGGATAAATAACATAACGTTTACCATGCCTAAGACCGCTTTACTCCAAGCTCATTTCTTTAACATTTCCGGTGTATTTACCGACGATTTCCCGGCCAAACCAGCGGATCCGTATGACTATACTGCACCGGTAAAGCTAGGCGTTAATGCCGCGACGATGAAAGGCACAAAGCTTTACAGGCTACCTTACAACGCAACGGTGCAAATAGTTTTACAGAATACAGCCATGATCTTGTCGGATAACCATCCATTTCATCTTCATGGGTTTAACTTCTTCGAAGTCGGTAGAGGTTTGGGGAACTTTAACCCGGAAAAAGATCCGAAAATGTTCAATTTGGTGGATCCGGTAGAGAGAAACACCGTTGGAGTTCCAGCCGGTGGTTGGACTGCCATTAGATTTATCGCCGACAATCCAGGTAATTAAATTCGATTTTAAAATCATAATGCCTATAAAGCTATAATAAGTGTAGCTAATTTTTTAATAGAGATTGGTTCTTCTTTTCGTTATTACATAAAAAAGCTGTCATACTTTAGTGTTTTTTTTTTTTTTTTGCTCTTTTTCAATCATGAATTGGTTTTTAGTATTTATATTCTTGTAGCGAATTATTTAATATTCGGTCCAACTTGCTAAAGTATTGTTTTTGTGGTAACTGATTTGTTTATTTTTTGTTACAAATGAAGGGGTTTGGTTCATGCATTGTCACTTGGAATTACATACAACTTGGGGATTAAAGATGGCATTCGTCGTCGACAATGGTCACGGTCCTGACCAGTCATTGCTTCCTCCACCCGCTGATCTTCCGAAATGTTAGGATATGTTTTTATTAATTTGTATCATTTTTTTTTGTGGGAACTTTATTTAGTTACTTTTTGGGGAAAAATGCTGGTTTTAGTGGATTATGACTTCTAATTATTTATTTTACATGAAATAAAAAACAAAGAGAAATTTTTATTAATGACATATTTTTAATTGAACTATGGTAGAGAGTTGATGATCTTGAGAGTGTGAGATAAGAGGGCGTCACACGTATTGAAAACGTAAAATATGTATGTAAACCATTTAATTGGATCCTTACACATTTGTTTGTTCATATGTATAAACAAATACTTACCTGTACATGTACATATGATTCAGCTATACTGGAATCACAATTTACCATAATAGTTTATATATCATGAGAAAAATAAAACAAATTAAAATTGTCAGGGAATTGATTCCAAAAGATTTTGGCTGTTTCATCCATTACGCAAGACGTTTTGTCCCTTGGTGCACCAAAACCTCAGTTTGATTTTAATTTCTGTTTAAACAGATTTCTGACTTATTCCCTGTCTGAAATAAAATAATGTCAATGTTAGAGCATCTAAATGAATTTAAGAGTATTTAAATTTTCGAATACTTCTATTAATGGGAAAATTTTGTTTGGAGAATATTAGTTGTACCAAAAATGGCAAAAGCTACTATTCAATTATTGGCATGCCTCTCCAACAATTTAGACCTTCCCCTGCATATACCTCCTTGAAAGTCCAAAGGGGCACTTATAAGAATCCCAAAATCAAAATAATTTAATTGTTTAATACTGTAAGGATGTCAACATCCTGTTCAATAGAAACTTGATTAAATCATTATTTATTGGCCAAAATAAACATGCATAAATTACAAATTCTGACCAATGATCACTTTTTTTTTGGTGATCTTGAAATCACACCTCATACATAGAAATTATTTAACAGTTTTTTTTTTTTTTGAGTGAAAGAATAAAATTTTTGCAGTTTTTCATATTTGAAACATGTTTGAAAGATTTTAGATTTTAGATTTATTTTTTAGTCATATGATCACCTTTAACTCCTCTTCAAACGAAATGACAATATGAGATAAATAATTTAAAAGTGCTAGGTCAATCAATTTTTTGTTCAATTGACTAATTCCAAAGAATTGTACTTTCTAAATTATATTTAGTAGAGTCAAATGTATTGAACAAAAAAAAATTCAAAAGGTAACGTATTTGAAAAACTTCTAATTAAGTTAATACATTATAAATAAATAAATAAATCATAATTGAAAAGCCCGTAACTATCACTGGAGATGTACACTGTGACGTATATATGATTGGGGGACAAAAGTTTTTCTCTAACAGTATATGATCAAGGTCAATTTAAAGTTTTAAACATTTTGAACTGGATTAAGGTGATATAATCTATTCTCTAAGTACGGTATGGTACCATTATCAGCCACGTAACACAAGCTTACCGGCTTAATAAACAAAATCTCATTTGAGTACTAAATAATTATTTAGTGCTCTTCCTAGGCTAAAACACTGTAATTAGGACGTATATAATATATATAATCTATGCAGTGATCCGTGAAAAGAGGAATGTTACGTTGTAGTAATAAACTCGGTAATGGATTTCTTTGACACGTTCCAAGATTTCTTCATAAAAATATATGCGATTTTAAAAACCAAATCATTGTGGTATTTTGAGTAAAAGACAACTCATTCGATGGTCAACTATTGTGATAGAAATATAACCCATACAGAGAAGAAGTAAGTTTGATTTATAACTTCTTCGTACATATTCATTTATAGGTTTAGGAAAATGAAAACATTTTGGTTTCAATCGTAACGTTTTTAATCTTTCAGAACGGTGGTTGGTATATGACTATCGTAGCTAGGTTCCATACGGTGATTTTGGTGTGTTTTGTTGTAATTTCTGTAGTTTTTATCTCGTTCTTGATTTGATTACTAACCAGAACGCAACAACGTACCTCCACAGACTCTCTCAGTTCCAAAACATGCTACGAAGTACGAACGTTACCAAAACAAACCAATGGGGAGCCATGGAAGATCTCTCACGTGTCGACTCCTCCTCATAAAAAAACACAACGAACAGATCTAACGTACAGAAGTCAGACACGTGAACGAATTATAATGGAGAAGACAGATTCCTCGAGATCTTAAAAGAAAAAAACAAGAGACAATTAGAAAAAAAAGGTGGAGAGACGGACCAATGATAATGCAAAACGCGCATCTCACGTGGACCCATTTTGTACAACTTGGCCATGTAAGTTACCGCTGATCTCGACCGTTCATTTGGCGGCTCCTTTTTTCTCGATCTGACACATAAAATCCCCAAATTGCAAAAATAATTAAAATACTACTATATGAACTGTATGTAATCAGTGAAAGAAAATTTTATAAAAGTATACAGCAGAATCAGTAACGTATATGTTTTTTTTTCTTCTTATTATAAATATATATAGTATCTTTTTACTTTAATAAAAATGTTGAAAATTTTGTTTTTTTTTTTCTGAGAGGCATCGTACATTCCCAGAAAATGTCAACTTCGTCTATTTAAAACAAATAATATAATTTTTGTTTTATCGGAATTATAAATATACAATTATTTTTGTATTATTTTCAGAGTGTTCACCATTATTATTATTTTGTAATCATAGGGGTCACGGAATTTTTTCCTTCAATTCTTTTTATAGAAATATATATATATATATATATGGAGTATATTTTTCATGTCTTCTGATCTTCTCGCATGACCAAACCAAATCAAACTACACGGTACTAGTATTTTACTCTTTTAATTTATAAGACTACGTACACAAATTATTGTCAACTTAATTTAGTTACACCATTTATACTAGCATTGTGAATATGTAAACAGACTTTACTAATCATAATCAACTAATTACTTTTCCATTGAAAAAGCCTTAAATCTTTCAGGGTCAATTTAGTAGCTACATTATAACTTAAAATCAAAATAATTTTAAAAGCACAGTTTGTAAAGCGTGAATATAACTATGTAAGGTGACAAAAAAAAGTAGAAAGAAGTAAAAAAATGAGAATTTTTTTTTTTTTTTGGACAAAAAAAAAATGAGAATAAAATCTTTTTTTCTGTAACAAGAAAATAAACTAAAAATTTAGCTTCTCAAGAACATAACTATAAAGAGCACAAAATCATCATCGCCTCTTTTCTCTGCCTACTTCTCTCTTCATTTTTTTTTTTTTTTACTCGAGAAAAGTTGAGAATTTGGTCTCTGGTTTTAGTTTTCTTTCCATTTATGGGTTCATTTGCTTCTGCTTGCACGTTATAATTTTCCTAATTGGGTAAGCTCCAAGGTAGCTTCGTCCATATTAATTTTTTTTTTTTTTTTCATTTTCGGTAGCCATATGTTTATTTTCCCGAGAAATTTTATCCACAGCCCAGATCTTTTTAACTCCGAGTCTCTCTGATACTTAAATACCACTCTTTGTTAGCCTCCACCAAATCTGGAAAACCAATAGATTCGTTTTATTTCGTCTGCAACATCTGAGAGCTACCTAAATAAAATTCTCTCTTTTTTCTTTTGACTCACTATACACAGATCTCGACTAGATTTTTCACTCTAAAATTCATTTTTTTTTTTTTTTTTTATAACTTTTCAAGATTCCTTGAAGTGGGTCTAAACTCTCTCAAGCAATGCTTCAAATAAATTCTTATGATTTCTTCTCTAAACAAAATAAAAATGAAGTATCATTTGATATTGTTTTTTGTGTTCTTCCTTTGATTCTCTTATCTCTTCCTTCCCATCAATAAACCTCAAAAACTTTTTTTTTTAATATTCTTGGGATCTTATTGATCCCAAACTCCGTAAATCCGTTGACCTTTGTCGGTATGATTTGTTCTTACATATCGTAAAAAAAAAAAAAAAAACAGAGTTAGGTCTTTAGTTTTCGGACATGGAGGTTCTGAGACCGACGACGTCACACGTGTCAGGTGGGAACTGGCTCATGGAGGAGACGAAGAGCAACGCAGCTTCCGGGGAAGTTTGCACGTGGACGGCGGCGGAGAACAAGGCATTCGAGAATGCTTTGGCGGTTTACGACGACAACACTCCTGATAGGTGGCAGAAGGTGGCGGCGGTGATTCCTGGGAAGACCGTGAGTGACGTCATCAGACAGTACAACGATCTGGAAGCTGATGTCAGCAGCATCGAGGCCGGTTTAATCCCGGTCCCCGGTTACATCACATCTCCTTTCACTCTAGATTGGGCCGGCGGTGGTGGTAGTGGCGGGTGCAACGGGTTCAAACCGGGTCATTCTGTTTGTAATAAACGGTCTTCGGCCGGTAGATCGCCGGAGCTGGAGAGGAAAAAAGGCGTTCCTTGGACGGAGGAAGAACACAAGTAAGTCTCTGTTTCCTTTTCCGGTTTATCGGGAATTCAAATTGAACCGGAATTATATGTTTTATACCGGAATAGTATACTTTAATTAACCTACCTAATTAAGTATCAGCTCAGTAGTGAAATTGGCATAAATGTTGATCACTAATCGTGAAAAGCGGTGAAACAGTTCATAAATCGTGACATCCATTAAATAATTTTTTTTTTTGAAAAATATCCAATATTTACATTACTATAGTGATTTAGAATGACAATTTGATAGTATAATATTCTGTAGTATATACACTTTATTTAAAATATCTTTGATTAGATATTTCATATTTGTCACAATCTGTCTTAATTGGTTCCAAGAAATGCATGCATAGTCATAGTATGATTCACGATTTTGCAACATACACTGTTTGGCTATTGATTTGTGATGTATATTTGATTTAATATTTGTCACAATTCAGGCTATTTCTAATGGGTTTGAAGAAATACGGGAAAGGAGATTGGAGAAACATATCTCGGAACTTTGTGATAACCCGAACGCCAACTCAAGTCGCTAGCCACGCCCAAAAGTACTTTATCCGGCAACTTTCCGGGGGCAAGGACAAAAGGCGAGCAAGCATTCACGACATAACCACTGTGAATCTAGAAGACGAAGCTTCTCTGGAGAGCAGTAAGAGCTCAATTGTTGTAGGAGAGCAGCGTTCAAGGCTTACCGCGTTTCCGTGGAATCAAACGGACAACAATGGAACGCATGCGGATGCTTTCAACATAACGATTGGAAACGCTATTAGTGGAGTTCACTCGTACGGCCAGGTTATGCTTGGAGGATTTAACAATGCAGATTCTTGCTATGACGCGCAAAACACAATGTTTCAACTATAGCTAAATGGAGATCCATCTCTAATTAAACGGTGTAAGTGAAATTCTTAATTTTTCATATGGATGAAACAATCGTAATTGGCAATTGTAAAATAAACGTCCATTGTTTTAATTCCAATATCGAAATAGTTGATGAAAGTCTCGTGACAGAGTTAAACTGTTATTCGCATTTTTTTTTTTCATTCTTTTTGACTCTAGCTACATCGTTCATGTTTTATTAATGTTTCATAACTAACGTTTCAAATGGTTGCAAAATAACCAGTGACAAAATGAAAAATCAGTGTGGTTAAAATGTTGATTGACAAATTAAGATGATATACGTACAAGTTTAGCCAAATTGAAACGAAGAGTGATGCTCGAATTTATCAGCTTCTGTTAACTCCAACTACACTACAAATTAAATCATCTTTAATTCTGGACCACCGATACGAAATGGGCATTCGCAGCAGATACAACTGATACACACACTGACACAAGGTCACCGACTCATCCGTGTAACTTCATGAACCGGCTTGAAGAGTAAACCGAGGGTCAACCTAACAAAACATCAATCATATCATATGTGCGATACTGTACAATACACAAACCGTACCGAATTACCATATTTTAGAACAGGTTTAATATATCCCAAAAAATGCCAATGATGGTTGTGAAAATACAACACTAGTCTAATTCATATGACTATTTAATATAGTATTACACATCATAAAAAGAACTATTCCGATAATACATAGAAATATTTATGCGATACAAGTTGCAGCGAAAAGGTTCAAAAAGACACAAACTTGGCCATCTCTAACTAATATCCAATTTTGTCGTTTACTGTTTGCATAGCGTATAGATCATAATATGGCATTATTCATTGTTCGTCTCAATCAACCAAACTATGCTTTCAACAACCACTTGAAGTTACAACAACGGACAATGTATGAGAACAAAATGCAATTAATTACGATATTGTAGACTTTTTTATTTTCCTCGACATTATGCTAGTCCATAATAGACACTAAATATCTTATTGTTTTCTTTGTTTTCTTTTTTTTTCTATATAACTAAAGAATTCCAGAATTCTGTCCACTAAAAAGTACAAGTCATTAGGCTACATATATTGGTCATACAATTGAGCTAGAGCAAAGAACCAAAATAAGATTTTATTTTATAGAAAAAAATTCACAAAGAAAAATCACTCCATTGACGCAATTTATAGTTTAATGGTTTGTATTAGTGTTGTTGATGTGTCCCTGCCTATATTCAACCCGACATATAGAAAAATACAAAAATATATCTAAATTTGTTCTTAGATTTTGTTTATATGACAGATGGTAGATGGCCATATATATATAAATCAAAATTTGTAAAAAAGACATAGTGATAATTAATAATAAGTGGTATAATAGTCTATTGAGTGTGTTTAAGGAAAAGTATACTACCTATTACCTAAAAACCAAAACTTTATAGAATGTAAAAATGATGATGGTATGCCAAAAACAAAGTTGACAAAACCAAGCCATCATATACAACAAAACCAACAGAAACAGAATAATAAATAAAACCCTAATAACTAATTAAGCTCCGTCATTCAAATCGGGTTCTTCCCTGAAAGATCCCAGTCTTCAACTTGATTTCCCGATAACCTCCAAGGAATATTGAACGGGACTTGATATCCCGCAAACGGGTTCACATTATAAGCTGCAGACCTCGGTACAACCGGTTCCCGATTGTAATAAGGCTGTGCTTGCCTCTGCATCAACTGAGTACCATCGTTTCCCTTTGACATCATCAAGCCTTGATTTAACCCTAAGTTGGTCCAGTTCTCCGTGAGATTCGGGTCCATTTGAATCTGATCATCATGAGGTGGGATGAACGAGTAACACATATTGTTATAATTATTAGGGAAGCCTTGAAACTGTGGCTGCTCAGAAAAATACTGTTGCATGTAATGTTGATCCATTACACTCTGCGGGATTGGTGTATCCATGGCTTGATGATGAACCCTAAACATACTAGGTTCCTGTCTCGCCACAGCTTCGTGTAACTTGCTATCCACGGCACATAATATCGCACGTAGCTGATCTCGAGAACACTTGTCTAGCTTCTGGTCCCAGTTACAATACTTCTCACTCTTAAGTACCTTTTTATTAGTCTCCATCTCTTTCGCTTTCCCTAAATCGTTAACGAAAGTTTCCACGTGGTTTTCTTTCTTGCAGCTGTTCGACACTGTGTCTTTGTACTTACGTATGATGTCTCTGACTTTGGTCTCGTCCCTTGGCCATATCTCTGGCTCGGATACCACCTCATCCGTCGCCTTAGTGGGACCATAGACGATGAGACATGTCTTGACACCGCAGAGAGTTGAAAATTCCGTTGCCTTCTTGTAAAGACTAGCTTTCCTCTTCTTGTAAGTTGTTATCCTTGTCTTATCGTTCGCTATCCTTTGTAGGTTCACTTTCTCCTTAATCATCCTTTTTGTAGCCTATGAAATTATTTTTAATACAAAAAACATATAAACATAAATATATATATTCGTCAAAAAAGACATACAAATATATTAAACTGATACGCTTTATATATGAATGATCGTTTATGTTTATAGGCGCGTTTAGGTTTTTCAAGCTAGTATTTTTTCTCTAAGCCAAAACAAAAATTTGAATAATCGTTTACGTTTATAAGCGTTTTGTGAATATATAAAACATACACACCCTATATACATCTAGTGTATAAAACTCAACTTTTGATCAAACGTAACTAGGCGTTTATGTTTTTCTCTAATTAAGCAACTTCAACCCAACACGATCACAAACCATATATACGATAGTACAACGAACTTTTTCTTTTTTGAAATCCACTAACAAATAAATCAGAAACGGAAAGCCAAGAGTAGGAATTAGAGAAGTAGGAGCTAATATAATTTTCGACACACCCCAAAACGAAATCAAACTAGCAAAAAGAAACCGTAAGAAAAATCCCACAACAGAACGAATAGACAATGTACAAACTGTTTATGCATAAAAAGAAAGAAACAAAAGGTATACTTACTTGAATATCAAAGCAAAGTTTCAATGAAATTTTCTTTATGCGCAAACCATTTATTGGAGTTTCTGTCGGAATATGGGTGAAATCGAGCTAATATATGCGGGATTATAGATATTGAGTTTTGATTTAGTTTGTGTTTAAGGAAAGAAGTCAAAGATCACGAGATATATTCTTTAAATGAATATGAGGGTTTAGGAAAGATGAATTAAAACTGGAATATTTAGTTTGTCAAAATGGAAAATATACTAATTTGAAGATGCTACGCAAGAAAGAGAAAAAGTTAAACACAGATACATTTAATCTTTTCTTCCTTTTCAGTTTAGACGGTATACTTTTTTGTTTTAAATGTTCATATCATCATCTTTGCCGGCAGCTATTCACCTCATCCCACTTCGAAGCCGACAGCTCTTAGAGCCGTTGTGGACTGTACGATGCAAGATCGTCTTCAACTCACCCCGACAAAGGACCATTCTTCTACGTCTTTCCTTAATTTCATTTTCTTTGTCTCATTCATCTGTTGTTGTTAACCCAAATTTTTTATTTTGTAATGTGTTTCGCTAATATAATCTTAACATTAAACCAAAAGTAAAATGAAAAAAGTACATCTCTAAATATATTTTTTTTGAAAAATTCCTTTACAAGTTTTAATTAAACAAAAAAGTACATTAAATAAATGTTACAACAATTTGTTTCACTTCTTACAAATCAATCCAATTTTAAAAAAGAATCTGTAACAAATTTTCATTGACAATGATGTATCTACCGTTAAGTTCCTTGTGGTGAATTATACCTTATGTGCAACTTTACTTATTTTCTTCGTCGTGATCCAGTGTGTATCATCAATCTGTTATTCTTCTGCAGAAATAATAATAAGCAGTTGGTTATCAATATAAGGAACATGAAATAATTTCTAATTAACTATGCTTTATCTACAGAATCTCTATTTTTGAATTAGGACTAACCTAAGAATATGTTATCGTCTTTTGTTGTTTGGATCTCTGCATTTTGCATTTCCTCATTCACTTTCTTGTATTCCTCATCATTGTTTTCTTGAGCGACTATACCAGTGCTATGGTACAATGATTCTAAATTAAGCTCTATCTTCTTTTCTATAGCTTCGACCTGTTGATAGAGTTTTTGATTATCTTCATTATTGTCTTCACTAGCAGCAAAGTCGTTGGCTACTGTACCGAGTTCCTCTTTATTAATATCTTGAGAGACAGTGTTTGTAGGAACAATAACATCTTCTTGCTCTAGTTGTTGGGAGATTTCCAATGCTCGTGGTGATATCCTTTGGGAAGAAATAGAATATGTACCACACTGTTTAATGGATAAAGAAGACACAATTATTACAAACAGAGAAGGGGATAATACAATTTATTGTCTTAGTATATGGTTCTAGATAATTATGTAAATCACATAATCAAAGATGATTAGAATAGAAGGTGAACCTGTTGAGCCCAAAATTGTGAATCTTCAGAGTTTTGAGTGTCGTCTGAAACTTCTAATTCTTTCAATAACTCAGATTTTTCTCTTTCTGTGGAGATCTCATGATTAGTTGACTCATTTAGTGGTGATTTATTACTATCTTGGTCCTGCAGAAGTATCACATTACTAACATTTTCTGAGTTTTCATAGTCTTCAGTCAATTGTGTATGAGAATGACTTGAAGATACTTCCAAGACATTATGAGTTTTCTCTTCTTCTATTGGTGTTACTTTCTCATCAATACCTTTTACTAGTTCTTGATCATTTTCTCCCATTGCCTCATTTTCTAGTAACTCTGTAAGTACATGCCCTGGAGAACTCTTCAAATCACTTTGACATGCCTCATTTTCTTGTTCTTTTGTTATTTCCTCAACAAAATTGTTTAAGTTTGGTTCTTCTTCTTCTTCTACATCTCTTTCAAATGATTCTATATAGGTTGTGTCCAAAGAAGCATCCAAGGGGCTCTTAGTTACCTCATGCTCTCCTTGAATGCTGCTATTCAATATTTGATCTTTCTGCTGATGATCAATGATATCTAATTCAATAACCTTAGGCGATACATAAAGATCATCATTTACCACTTGTTGTATATCAACCAATTCTTCATCAATCAAATTCTTCATGGATGAATCACGAGTAATTAGAGGTCTCTTATCACTTAGTTCTTCAGCCAAATTATTCATATTTTCTGAGTTGTCCCCATCTATTGAGTCTAAGATTATTTCAGGCTCTTCTGTTATAGAAGACAATGACGCACTTGTATGGAACAACATGCCTTCAAGTTTCACAGATCTTGTAGGCTTGGACACATCACTAGAACTAGAAGGTTTGTGCTCAACAATATCTTCAGTGTAGCTTCTTCTATCTAACAAGGACATATCATCACTTGTTATTAGGTTTTCATCAACCACAACATTTTGATCTAGCTTGGTCTCAAGTTTAGTCCCTGCAGATTCACAATTCTCCTCTTTTGAACCTATTCCACTTCTTGATTCATACTGGTGAGAGATCCTCTTACGCGATTCTTCATTGCGGACGAGTTCTTTATCAATATCTGTATCATATATGTAAGATTCTCCGCCATTAGACCAATCATCAAGCCAATCAACTGTTGTAGGAGGTGAACCTATCTCTGAGACCTCAACTTGCATATCTGAGGCAACTGAAAATGTTCGACTATGCGAATTTCCGCATTTACGAGTGTAAAACATATTGTGATCTTCTAGTCTTGGCGCTACTAAACTTTTTGGCAATGTTGCTGGAATACTATTTCTTGTTTGATTCACAAGATAACCGGGATAATTATCCATGGATTGGCATATAGCTTCTCTAAGCTCTGCTTTGTTCAAACGATTGAGTTCTGACTCACTTTCTTCGGAACAACTTGAATCATCATCATCTTCTTCTTTATTTGAATCTGTCTCATCATTCATATCTACTTCTCCGTCTCTGGTTTTTTCACTCTCAACACTTTTATCATCTCTCTCTATTGTAGTTTCTTTGCCATTACATGGGAGCACATGTTCAGTATGATCCATATACTCATTGTCCAAATCTGTAGACAACAAAAAATCATCAGAAATTCACATAGTAGATTCAAGCAAGGATTTTAATAGTCAGAATAATCTTTGACATATAACCTAAAAATTTCTTAGTAGTTGAAATGTCTGAAGAAGAAACTGGGCTGTTCATACACTGAGCATGTTCTGAAGAAAAATGAGCAAAGCGACAGAAGCTCTCATGACGACAAAGGAACATATCTTTGTGGTTATTAAACAGTGAAAACTCTTGATCAAAGCTATCTCCAGTAAGATTAGGTCTTTCCTCTTGAGGATCATAAGGAATATCAAAAGGGTTTCTCCCTTGTAACATCACAGACGGTGCAGAGCCTGGAATCTGTAATCCCCTATCAGTAGTAGCATCAAAATAATTATTTCGATATCTTTCAAGTGAGTTCCTCAAAACCGTAATTTGAAGGTGGTTGTTGTTCTGTCTAGGGCTAGTTGTTTCTTCAGCTTGAAGCTTACTTCTTTGATCTAAAGCTAGTCTAAAGAGCCGCCTTGCTCTTCTTCTAGCGATTAGAGACTCTAGTCTATTATTTCTCTCAATCTCTGAAATCCCAGGTTCGTTAACATTGCTTATCTCTTCTTTACCATTTGATGGTTCTTCATATTTAATTTCACAGCTGCAAACCATTGGTTCTTCAACATTAAGATCACAAAATTCTTCCTCCTCTCCACGAACAACCTTCTTCTCGTTGTCTTCTTTTACTGAATTGGTTTCTATAGCTTTGGGAGACTCTTCGAATTGAGGGGTACGACCAAGAAGGTCATTGTAAAGAGAAGTCAAGATAACTTTGTCTTTCTCTTCCTCGCTTGTTTGTGAATCCCATTCTTCAACTTTCATTCTAGCATTTCGTCTAACACTTCGTTGTTGTTTTAAATGACATCTATTTTCTCCTTTACAACTTTTTGGCTCCAAAGATGAATACAAACTTGAAAATCTCAATCCAAGCCTTTCGCGGGCATACACTAGAGCACATGCAAGAACCGGTGACGAGTAGATCAAGAAGAACAAGAGAGAAGGGAGAAAAATGTATAGCACAAGTAAAAACATTGAAACCCCTGACAGAATAGGATGGTTCCTCATGAATTTGATGCTCATGCTCATCGAATATCCAAGAATTTTCCATAGTATTGCGATGGTTTCTTTTGCGTCAATGCCCATTTTTCATATAATCAAAAAATAAAAGTGATATGAAAAACAAAAATTTTCAGAGATTTAGCAAAGAATTTGACATCAAACTGAACAAAAAAAATGATAAATGGAGTTTCTAATTTTAGATAGTATCGTCTGGAGATCCTCTGTTTCAGGATATTTAAGTTTGCTAAATTTTGTTATTTTACATTCTTCTTTGTTTAATAGAAGAGATTATCAAAACGACAAAACAGAAAATGAGTTTTTATGTTTAAAACAAACCTAATATTTTGGTAATTAAAGTTAATTACAGAATTTAGAAAAAATGTGGGAAAAAGTTATACTATTATGAAACTAATTATGTCTACAAGGCAAGCTAGCACAAAAAAAATTATGTTACATTTTTTTATTTAGACGAAAAATAAAAGATTACAATGTTGGCAACACAAACTTTCATGTGTGTTTTTGTGACAAAATATATACAGAAATTTTAAAGTTATTATATCCATGAAATTAGAAATAATTATCTTTTGGCCCATTCTAAGAGCCCTAGAAGCCAAAAAATCAGATTAGTGGCCCATATCCACCGTTTAAAACCTGTGGTCAGGAAAAAAACCTGAATATCTCATCAATCACTATCTTTCCTCCACGTGACGTAAAACACCGTTGCTTACTATACTTCTCACAACACTGGATTCTAACCTTCAGATAATCTTTCTTACAAAACCGAACTCCGGCGTTACCAACGGTTGAGATATCTCTCTTACTTAAATCCAACGGATGAAATTCGAAGTCGTTGTTCCCAGTAAACCTCGCGTTTCTGTAGTGAACCAAAAAAAGAAGATTAGATTATTGCAATGTCTTCCTTTTGATTTCCTCAATTTCTAGGGTTCCAAAAGATAATAATAATGTCTACAATCGAATTGCTAAGTTCAGGAATCCAAGATAGGTTTCGATTCTCAACATGTTGTAGTACAAGTAGTTTACTGTATTTGCATGCTTCGAGCTTTTTCCGAGATCGGTCTTTGGGGTTTCGTCAGAATCCGTATCGATTTATTTCCAATTCAATTCAGCTTCTTCCTCAATCAGTTTCTGGGTCGAGAAACCATGAAAGGTTCAATCTTTGGCAAGGGTTTCCGAGGAAGAAGAGTAGTTGTGGTAGTAGGACGATTGTGAATTGTCAAGAAGGTGATCAGAAAGCTAGCTCGAATGAGAGGAGAAGTGGGGAGGGAGAAGGGAAGAGGAATTCGAATTCTTCGAAGCAGAAAGGAGGAGGAGGGAAGCAAGGTAAGAATGGGATGTGGTGGTCTAAAGGGAAGAAATGGCAGTGGGAACCTATCATTCAAGCACAGGAGATTGGTGTTTTGTTGTTACAATTGGGTATTGTTATGTTTGTGGTGAGACTGCTCAGGCCTGGGATCCCGTTACCTGGTTCGGAGCCTCGGACACAGACTACGTTTATGAGTGTGCCGTATAGTGATTTCTTGAGTAAGGTTAATAATAATGAGGTCCAGAAAGTGGAGGTGGATGGTGTTCATGTTTTGTTTAAGTTGAAAGATGATGGGAGCTTGCAAGAGAGTGAGACTAGTGGTAGTAAGATCTCTGAGTCGTCTGAGGCTGTGCTTAGAAGTGTGACTCCGACTAAAAGGGTTGTGTATTCCACCACTAGGCCGAGGGATATCAAGACACCTTATGAGAAAATGCTTGAGAATAATGTTGAATTCGGGTCGCCGGATAAGCGCTCTGGTGGCTTTTTTAACTCTGGATTGGTAAGGACATGGCATTGTAATGGTTTGTTGGCAACTTTTCAAAAAGCTTAAATTGAAAAGGTTTCTTCTCTTCTTGTTTTTGTCGTTTCAGATAGTTCTGTTTTACATCGCAGTGCTTGCAGGGCTTCTCCATCGGTTCCCTGTTAGCTTTTCTCAGGTTTGCACATTCATGATACCGTAATGTGGTTTTTTTAGTTAAGGCCATGATCACTTCCCTTAAAAGCTATGAGGTATACACAGAGTACAACGGGACAGCTTAGGACACGCAAGTCTGGTGGTCCTGGTGGGGGAAAAGTTTCTACTGAAGGTGAAACAATCACTTTTGCAGATGTTGCTGGTGTTGATGAAGCAAAGGAAGAGCTGGAAGAGATTGTGGTAGGTTTATCTGTCCTTAAAAAATGCTGCACTTTCCTGAAATGATTGTCAAATCCTTCTGTTACAGCTATTTTTTGATAACCTTGTTAATTTCTTTTACACTTGGCTTAACTGTTGCAGGAATTTCTCAAGAATCCTGATAGGTATACCCGTTTAGGTGCTCGTCCCCCTCGTGGTGTCTTATTGGTGAGTTATATAATGCAGTTTGACCATTTCCTTGGTAGAGTTTATGCGCAATGTTTGGTTGTTATCTTTATGGCTTTATTTCCCTTTTTGGTAGGTCGGTCTTCCTGGAACAGGGAAAACCCTTCTTGCAAAAGCTGTTGCTGGGGAATCTGATGTCCCCTTCATAAGTTGCTCTGCAAGTGAGTTTGTAGAGTTGTATGTTGGCATGGGTGCTTCACGAGTAAGGGACCTTTTTGCACGGGCCAAGAAGGAAGCTCCGTCAATTATATTTATAGATGAGGTGCGAATACGTGATCAATGTGAAGTTAACCTCCTGTACTTTGCATCTATGTAAATCTCAAATCTGTTTTCTTTCACTTTTCAGATAGATGCTGTCGCAAAAAGCCGTGATGGTAAATTCAGAATGGTCAGCAATGATGAAAGGGAGCAAACTTTGAATCAGTTGCTCACTGTAAGTTTGTAATCATGTGGTTTTCATGCTAAAGTTCATGATCTTTGCATTATATGTGTTGGGAACTTGTTTACAGGAGATGGATGGTTTTGACAGTAGCTCTGCAGTAATTGTTCTTGGAGCTACCAATCGAGCTGATGTCTTAGACTCCGCCCTGCGTCGGCCTGGGAGATTTGATCGTGTTGTTACTGTAAGTAGAATATTTTGCTTTGTTTACTTATAATGATCATGCAGTGTAATATACTGTATCAACGCTACCTGACACTTTTTTCAGGTGGAAGCACCTGACAAAGTTGGAAGAGAATCCATTTTGAAAGTACATGTTTCAAAGAAAGAGCTTCCTTTGGGAGATGATGTCAACCTAGCTAGTATTGCTTCAATGACAACCGGTTTTACTGGGTAAAAATTTGTATTTTTATTTTTGACCCGATAGTTTCTTGCCTGCTTTTTTGCTCTATATCTAGTCAACTTTTATGTTTGGTTTTATAGGGCAGACCTTGCAAACCTGGTTAATGAGGCTGCTTTGCTAGCGGGAAGGAAGAGCAAGATGACGGTTGAAAAAATTGACTTCATTCAGGCTGTTGAGCGATCTATAGCGGTATTTTCCTATTCTTTCTGAGTCTATTGCACAGCTCATCAGAATTCGTTTTCTTTACATTGGATCGTTTCTTTCAGGGCATAGAGAAGAAAACCGCAAGGTTAAAAGGTAGTGAGAAAGCTGTGGTTGCAAGGCATGAAGCTGGTCATGCTGTTGTTGGTACAGCTGTTGCAAGTCTTCTTCCTGGACAGTCTCGTGTTGAGGTAAAAACAATGAGAACTGCTTCTTGGGAAGGCCTGATACGAATGTTTACATGTGTTAATAATGCTCTCTGCTAATCCTTGGTGTTTTTAGAAATTAAGCATATTACCAAGATCAGGAGGGGCATTGGGCTTTACATACATTCCTCCAACGCATGAGGACAGATATTTGCTTTTCATTGATGAGTTACATGGCCGCTTGGTAACACTTCTTGGAGGTCGTGCTGCTGAAGAGGTTGTTTACTCCGGGCGTATATCAACAGGGGCACTTGATGATATCAGGAGAGCAACCGACATGGCCTATAAGGCAGTAGCTGAATATGGTCTCAACCAGAAAATTGGACCCGTCTCTGTATCTACACTTTCTTCTGGTGGCATTGATGACTCTGGGGCTTCACCATGGGGAAGAGATCAGGTAACATCATCCTGCATAATCTTTTAGTTAATCTTGTTCAAAATGGAAACCAAACTTAACATGTCAGGCTTAATTCACAGGGGCATCTAGTTGATCTTGTTCAAAGGGAGGTGACAAACTTGTTGCAATCTGCTTTGGAGGTTGCGTTGACTGTTGTTCGTGCTAATCCGGATGTATTAGAAGGTCTCGGTGCTCAACTGGAAGGTAAACACATTACACCACTTGATGGATACTAATACTGTCTTTACTGAAATAAAACATGGAACCAGTTTCTTAAAAAAACAAGAGCTTTTAAATCAGTTAAATAGACTTGGCATGATATTGTCACTGGAATCACTTGTTGATGGTCTTTATTCGTAATCTAGCTCTTCAACTAGTTGACTCTGTTTTGAAAACATGTACATGGTTTCAGATGAAGAGAAAGTAGAAGGTGAGGAGCTGCAGAAATGGTTAAACAGAGTAGTTCCCTCAGAGGAACTTTCGATGTTCATCAAAGGAAAACAAGCTGCTCTGCTTCCAGCAAAAGCTAGCTCCAGTTGACATCTACAAAGCCTCTTGTATCTCTCTAAGGTCAGGCCTATGTAAGCATCTGATGATGACTCTGCCACACTTAAGAATTAAAAGCTAGAAAGATCTATCTACCTCTCTGGCGAGTCCTGGCCATCGATGACTTCGTATGTATAGAAAAAGAAAAAGCTTTTTTACTTGGTATTAAACAGAGCATGTGTTGTAATATTTGCTACCTTTTTTCTGCAAAGTTATTGGCAATTGTATTATTGTTGTTCCACTTGTATATATAGAGACCATTTATGTTAATATACAACTTCATATGGGAAGATGAATCCATCGTGTCCAAAATGACTCAACCATGAATGTATATCAGATATGATATAAGATGTGAGATTTCAAGAACTTTTTGAAGCCTTTGTAATTATTTATCATTATCAACTTAGAATTGGCAGCAGAGTACATAGATTACACAAAGTTTGATCTCATTTCTTGGCAAAGAGGCCACCGAAGCCGCCGTTCTTTTTCTGTGGCACCGCCACCGAGTTCTTGCCGCCGGAAACGGTTTTTAGGCCAGAAACGGTGGTTCCTTATTTCTCTTCCACCTTCTTGAGGAGAGGATCAGTCTCGTAAAACTGATCTTGCTTCGTTAAACTGCCGAGAACGAAGCCGATGATACTCTTCTCTTCTTTCGAGCTGCTGCTGGCTGCTGCTGGTTCCTTTGGCCCCTGTGGCGTATACTCTCACGGTAGCCGGAGCAAAGAACATTAGAATCGAAGAAGCCATTAATTCTTGTTGTCTCGTGCTCTGCGTCTTCTCTTTCTTCTGCTTGTTTGGATTCCATGTGGCACTAGTTACAAAGGATTAGGTTGTCAGTGAATCTGAGCCGTTGGGATCGTTTTGACATGCGCTCTCCACAAGTGTCTTATTCTTTTCTTCTTTTTATCTATCTCATATGTATGTATGTATGTATGTATGTATGTATGTATGTATGTATGTATGTATGTATGTATGCGTTGTTGATTATGCTGATGAATGATTAGATGATGTTGATTAGCATGGAGAATTATAGATGATGGTATAATGATCAAAGTGAAGGTGCCACGTGCCGTTTCAAGAAGCAGGGCTTTGTTAAGAGGTGATGGGATTTGTGTTGGTCTTACTCGTTGTTGTTGTCACATTGTCTCATGTATTTTAAAAGTACAGATTCCACAGTGTAATTACTTGGTTTTTATTTACCATCGTAAATATTTTATTTAGATTTTTCAAAAGTTCCGAAAGAAGGAAACTGGTTAACTTTTAGGATTGGTGATCTGAAATTTTGACTAAAATATTTCATGGAAAAAGAACTAGTTATTGGTTAGTTTGTTTGTATTATAAGTTCACAAAAATAAAAATTATTTGTTAGGAGGTATATTCAGTTAAACATTTCAAGTGCCTTTGTACAACATTGTGGACTAGCTAACCCAAAAAAAACTCAGACTATGTATAACGCGACAAATAAAAATAATGAAAATTTGAATCCTATATATAGACCATATAGTATAACAACAACAACAAAAAAAAAAAACAAGTGTTCGGCTCGAAGGAAACCCTGTTTCTTAGAATGGGCAAACTGCCATTGACCAAAGCTTTTATAGGTGGTTCTTCTCGAAGAAAATACTGTATCTCGTTTCTAGGATCAGTTCATATAAATATTGGTATTTATCTGTCATTAAATTCCTACTATTGTATAAAATTGTAATATGCTTATTTCATTTTTGGTTATACACTGCTGGGAATCCTGATCTTGAAAGTTGAGTTTGCCAATAACATTAGAACCATTTTTATTTAACAGTAAGCCCATATCTACTTAATGTTCACGAAATATTTTAGTTTAGTCTCAAGTTAAAAAAAAAAAAAAATGTATAATGTGAAACAATATTACCAGTACATATTAGTTAATAGGAAAAAAAATCATAACATATAATCGATGTTTTAAATGGGGAAAAAAAAAAGTAGCCATAACGAGAAAATTTATTTGCTTTCGTGTTCTATTATCCCAAATTATACACACAATAGTCTCATCTTATCGACCCAAATTTAATTTTCCCAACCACTTACTCCTAATTGTAACAAAATAAAACATTTCTTACTATAGCATTATATTAAAACAATATATCTATGATTTCTTGATTATATATATACGCACATCCCTCTCCTTCACCAAATGTAGCTCTCATCAATCTCTCAATACAACAAAGACAATATAAGCCGCATAAACCGGGAAAATGGAAGCTCTAAACTCTATCTTAACCGGCTACGCCGTGGCAGCGCTATCAGTCTACGCTCTTTGGTTCTACTTCCTGTCCCGGAGACTAACGGGTCCTAAAGTCTTACCGTTCGTAGGAAGCTTACCGTATCTAATCGCAAACCGGAGCCGAATTCACGATTGGATCGCTGATAATCTCCGAGCAACTGGTGGTACGTATCAAACATGCACCATGGTGATACCTTTCGTAGCCAAGACGCAAGGGTTTTACACCGTGACGTGTCACCCAAAAAACGTCGAGCATATCCTTAAGACAAGGTTTGATAACTACCCTAAAGGTCCGATGTGGCGAGCAGCTTTCCACGACCTGTTAGGACAAGGGATCTTCAACAGCGACGGTGACACGTGGCTCATGCAACGTAAGACAGCAGCGCTTGAGTTCACGACTAGAACTCTTAGACAAGCCATGGCTCGGTGGGTTAACGGGACTATCAAGAACCGGTTATGGCTTATATTAGACCGGGCAGTCGAAAACAACAAACCGGTTGATCTTCAAGATTTGTTTCTGAGGTTGACTTTTGACAATATTTGTGGTCTCACTTTTGGGAAAGACCCGGAGACGCTCTCCTTGGATCTACCGGAGAATCCATTCTCGGTCGCCTTTGACACCGCGACGGAGGCTACTTTAAAGAGGCTTCTCTACACCGGTTTCTTGTGGAGGATTCAGAAAGCGATGGGGATTGGATCGGAGGATAAGCTAAAGAAGAGTCTTGAAGTGGTTGAGACTTACATGAACGATGCAATTGACGCTAGGAAAAACTCTCCCTCCGATGATCTTTTGTCGCGTTTCTTGAAGAAACGTGACGTAAACGGCAACGTTCTTCCGACTGATGTTCTTCAGCGTATCGCGCTCAACTTTGTTCTCGCCGGTCGTGACACTTCGTCTGTGGCCTTGAGCTGGTTCTTCTGGCTCGTCATGAATAACCGGGAGGTGGAAAAGAAGATCGTTGATGAGTTATCGATGGTTTTGAAGGAGACACGTGGCGATGATCAGGAGAAGTGGACGGAGGAGCCGTTAGAGTTCGACGAGGCGGATAGGCTCGTTTACCTTAAGGCTGCTTTGGCTGAAACGCTGCGTTTATACCCTTCTGTGCCTCAGGTGAATATCTAATCCATCATTTAATTATTTAATTACTTCGTCTTTGGAAACAACATACGTAACGCTTATGGCCAGGAGAGATTTGCATAAAAGGCTTAAACTTAACATAAACATAATAAATTATTATATTAATATTGATTCATGTCTTAATATGTATGTATATGACCTTCTTATAAAGAAATTCCTGATTTATGTCTAGCTTGTAGTTGACTAGTTGTTAACTCCGTAATTTGTCCTTTTCAGATGAATATTACAGATTTCTAATTATTAGTGCCTAAGCTCTAGCTAGAATCAAATGACAAAATTTACTTAATTTGAGCTATTTTTTACCAAAAGAAAATGGCAAAATTTACGCAAAATTACTCCTCATTTATTTTGTAAGGTTTCTTGTCCTCATAATTCATACTGTAATAAAGAGTCTATGTATAACGTATTCGTAACGTTTCAAATAAGCAGGATTTCAAGTACGTCGTAGACGACGACGTTTTGCCGGACGGGACTTTCGTGCCAAGAGGCTCGACGGTGACCTACTCGATTTACTCGATCGGACGGATGAAAACGATTTGGGGCGAAGACTGTCTCGAGTTCCGTCCGGAACGGTGGCTCACAGCCGACGGTGAGCGGTTCGAGACTCCCAAAGATGGTTACAAGTTCGTAGCTTTCAACGCCGGACCAAGGACTTGCTTAGGAAAAGACTTAGCTTACAATCAGATGAAGTCGGTGGCTTCAGCCGTTCTCCTCCGTTACCGGCTGTTTCCGGTTCCTGGTCACCGCGTCGAGCAAAAGATGTCGCTAACGCTTTTCATGAAGAACGGGTTACGTGTTTACTTGCAACCTCGTGGTGAGGTGGTTGCATGATTAAATTACTAATTAAGGGTATTATGGTAAATATGTTTATCATTTGAAGTTTATTCAACCTACTTTTTCTATGTTTTCTCCACCTACAAAAAATACGTATTATGATATATATATATGCACTTTTTGTGCCTTTGTTTGTTAAGTTTGTTCAACTCTTTTTGAATAAAAAGTTTACTGGTTTAACTTGAGTATAACGATAATAGAATTAGTGGACGTAAATATAGATTTATACCAATGTCGTAACGTAAGTGGGAATTAATCAATTTCACACAAATATCTAAAGTCTAAATTAGCCACTTAATTACTTGAACAACATAACGTAAGATGAGAACAACCAAAAAAGAAAGATTTATCTATGATTCGAAGAAAAAAAATTGTTCTAGGACATGAACCTTGATTTATTTTGATACGGAAAGCAGCTTGAAAGTTATGGTCTACAGAAAGTTCAGAGAAACTTAAAGGACAAAATTATTAAACAAAGGAAGAAAAGGATATAGATAGAACAATCATATAACGTAACATCACATGATCATGGGGGTAGCTAGAACAATGGGAAGCAGATGTTGCTACCTTGAATAGAACCAGAGATCATCTCTATCAGATCCATCTCTCTTTTTTCACTTGTAGAGTTAACTTGAGGCTCAAGAAAATCGTTGTGGCCTCCGTGCTCTATGGTGGTGGATGACGTGGAAGATGAGGAAGACGGAAAATGAGTGTCCAAGTCCAAGTAGGACGACGTCGTACCGTTCAACAAATAAGATAAGTACAGATCAGACGCAAGGTGGGGTGTACTTGCCGGAGCTGCGATCGTTGCCTCTTGATGATCAGTTCCAATGTTGTTGTACAAGTTTAGGTTAGGGCTCTTGATCATGATCCCAGATGATGAAGATTGAGTTACCTCATCCGAAGTTTGGCTCAAACCTATATTCTCAAGAGATATCGGGTGGTTTGCAAAAAGGTTTTGTAGGTAAACCAGCTCTTCGTCATATGGATCGCCAAGGATGGACGATGCGGAATCACCATCAGAATAGATCTGACGATCAAGATTAGGTGTAGAAACAACACTGATGGTGGTCTCATTCTTGTTCTCGTCATTGTTGTTCTTGTAAACGCCATAATTATCGATGCTTTTGATGTAGTCTTGGAGAATGCATGGCCTTTTAGCTGAGGGAGAGGCATCGCTATCATTGTTATCAGCGTTTGATTCGCGTTTGTGTTTGCGTTTTGAATTTTGACGTCGTTTGGTCGCATTCCAATGGTTCTTGATAGAGTTCTCAGTCCGTCCTGGTATGAGTTTAGCTATCTCTGCCCATTTGTTCCCGATTCTCATGTGCGATTCCACAAGAACCCTCTCTTCTTCTTCACTCCATCCATCTTTCTGAATTTATTTTTTTGGCAAAGAAAAAAAAAGATCGAGGGACTTATGTCAGAACCCTAGATCTAAACGAAACTACGTTTTACGGAGAGAGATTAAGATATAAACCTTTATATCAGGACGGAGATGATTATGCCATCTCTCACGACATTGTTTGCCAGCTCTTCCCTCAAGTTTCTCCGATATCATCGCCCATTTCCTCTCCCCATGTTGCCTCACCAACCTTATCAACTTCCTATACATATAAAAGTTCGTAGTAACATACGCATATACTAAATCTTTTGACTATTGTATAGAGATGCATGCATGAATCAATCTACATAAACATTTATCGATCTATATGTACCTGTCTTCGTCCGGTGTCCATTGCCCTTTGATGAGGTTCTTGTACGGTTGTTTCTTCGTACTGTTTTGAGAATATCTGGCTGCACGTTTAGTAGTCACCACTTCTCCAATAGGGCTTCTGTTACCGCCATTAAGGACCAAGTGTTTCTCCCTCGTCGGCCCAAACGTTGTGTTCTTTTTGTTATTGCTTCTAGTTTCAATCATCGACGTTTTCGTCTTCACGATGGCTTGGTCTCTAGAATACTCTTGTTTCTTGGAACACAAGGCATCATTCTTTTGGCCGTACAAGAATCTATCCACGGCTGTCAACGGCGGCGCAGCTCCATGGACAAAGCGCCGGTCTTCCATGGAAAAAAAGAAGAAGAAGAAGAAAAGATTAACTAGTAGAAAGGAGAGGAGAGCACAAATGAAAAGGAGAGAGTTTAGCTAGTAATAAGGAATATGAGAGAACTTAATGAGTTTCTATATAAAATCAAACCAATGAATGACCCATTAAATTCCTTTTTTTTTTTAAAAAAAAAAAAACCTTATAGCTATGGTATTTTCACCCCCGAAGTTGAAAACAAATGAGCAAGGAAGACTACAAAATCTGATAACTAGAAAATATTGATATTTTTTTTATTGATTATTACTATGAGGATCTATACGTATTAGTCACTAAATTTTCAAATCGATAGTTTCCCAAAATCCTCTATAATTTCCTGTTGTACGTTATATGATGTGTCTTATTACTAAGACAATATCTACGAACAACCAAAAGAATATATATGTCAATTATAGTATAATATACAATATTTAGTAAAGAATACTTGTTTGGCAACAGTCTTCTTCTTTTTTTGTTTGGTTCACTTTGCAATATAACTAACACATTCACTCAAAAATTAGATATCTATAGCAAATGCTAATACTAAAATAGTTGAGCTAATATTAATACTATGCATAGTATATGCTAAGTGGTGTGAAATGAGCTAAGGGGAAATGAAATACAAATTTTGTAAATACCAATCTATCTCCCGACAGTAACTAAATGGGAGTTAACAAAAGAGAGAAAAAGGTGGTAAGGATTAGTGGGTTAATCTTAGCTAATGGTTATTTAAATTAAATACTAAGATTTCGAAAAGACACTCACATCTTCGTGCAAATACTTTGACGTAAAATATGGATAAATGGGTTTTTAGGAACTCTTGAAATGAGAACTCTGTAAATTTGTAACGCACGAATTGGTTAATGGAGAGAAAATCAATGGGTTACTTATTCGCCGCCAAATAAAAACATGGTTACTATGTAACGAATTAATTAATTTTAGTTGACTATAAATCTACATTTATTTCGAAGGATAAATTTAGGAGGCGACTAAGCCCATACAGAACAAATATAAAAAAAAATTAATTGCTACCTGAAACTAATTTTTGGTTTAGTAATCTTTCGTTTCTATATGTACACTTTTATCTGTCTTTGGTTCAATAATTAAGTGATTAACTATTATTCGGCTCAGTTGTAACAAAAAAAAAAAAAAAAAACTATTATTCTGCTCAATTTTGTGATTCCTTACTGGTTTACTGGGCCTTTATACAAACTAGTCGGGCTTAATGATTGATATACACCAAAAACATTTAGGTTTTTTTTTCCCTCCAATTTTAAGAACATTTATTGGTAATAGCGGCAACAAACATATATTCCCGTGGTCTAGTGGTAGGATCAGGCCAATAAGGTTCGTTAAAAAACTTATTAGACTTTAGGGATACCCCATTGGCCATTACATAACTTTTAATTTCTTTTAAGATGAGATAATTTTTTGTAGAATTACTACAAGCAATAGCAGTTTACGCCAGGGCAGCCAGGACAACCATACGGGAGTAGATCCTGGTGACGGCATATGAATCCACACTCGTCCTCCGTACAAGGCATTGATGTAAACTATTTCGTTCATTATCTTCCACTAGTTTTTTCTTTACAGCATCAAAAATAAGGATTTGTATTAGTAAGCCATAGTTTTTTTTGACATGTGTTATTTTATTAAATGTTAGTATATAAAGTCTATTAACCTCATTAAGTTTTAATTAAAAATTCACTAAAAAAACTATTTTAGAGAAACATAAAACAGTTATAAAATATTATATATGAACTCAATTTTATATTTCTTAAATTTTTATTTATATTAATATAGTATTATATAGTGTAGTAAATGTTTGAAAAGAAGATGAAAAATAACATGAAACTTAAGAATATGTATTTAAATTTTATACAAAAAGATTTTTTAATGAACTAACAAAATGCTAACGTGATAATAAAACAAGATGATATGACATACGTAAAAAAAAAATTTACTTAGATGTTGTTTATATTTTACATATGTTTTGCTTATATTTTGTTTATATTTTAAATATGTTTTGCTTATTTTTTTTGTTTATATACTTTTCATATTATAAATATATGTAAGATGTTAAGTAAATGCAAAATATTATCGGTAAAATTAGTTGGATAAATAATACGTTTTTCAGTTTTATGATGTTAGAAAACCGTTTAAGAAAATTTTTATATAGAGAAAGGGTAATATTAGATACTAAATATGTAAATCATAATGAATATATTTTAGGAATTCTCAGCGACATGAAATTTTTTATCTTCATCCACTTTTTCAGAAAATAATATTTTCATAAAAAGATGAACAAGATTTTATTGTGAATAATAATTATATTTACTCAGCCTTTCAAGAACCAAAATATGACTAATTTATTGCCATATATAAACACAACACCAAGGATTTATATTTATATAGAATTTAATATAAACTATATTTAATATATGTATCAAACCATCAAACCATGTATATATATATATATATATATGATTCTATCATAATCACATACAATAAAAATAAATAAACAACTAAAAGTACATCATCCACACATCGCATAGGCAACCATCTAGTATTTATCTAGTTGAAACTTAAAACATGTAGACTCGCCTTACAAATGTATGAACTAATCAAATTTTACTAAGTGGATGTAGGTGTTGATTCAAATTGTAACAAAATATAAAATCATGTAAATCAGTATACAATTAAGTGTTTTTTTAATGGTCGGAATTTTAGAGGACTAGAAAAATTGGATTTAAACAAAAGAAAGATGATTTATTAATATTTTTCCCAAAAACTATTTCAAAGAGTGACATTTTTAAAAATACTCCTTTTCTATATTTTTTAACAAAATATCATTTTTATAGTCTATTTTCAATAATACATTTTTCTATCTATAAAATAAATAAATTATAAATCCTAAACTCCAACACTTAAACTCTATCCCTTCAAAACTATATGTCTACATTACAATATATATAATCATAATTAACAATGATACAGTTTGAAACTATGCAAAACATAGATTTTGTCATTATTTAAATAATGTATGTTTTTATTTTATTTTTGAGACTTATATGATTTATTTTGAAAATTTGTTAGAAATGCTCATTTTTGAAATACCCCTTAATTTTTTTTTTAAGTATCATGTGAGAGTTTGAAAGTTTAGTAATATACAATTAAAATTAAATTCAAAGGCAGTCAGAATGCAGTGAGATCCATATCCAGGCCCATTTATAAACTATACCTGACCCAATAACTCTAATTTTTGGAAGACTAGAGTAAATCATCCGGTGCGAACCTTTACCATAAACCCGCACCACGCGTCTCTGAAACGTCGGACAGTTAGGATCTCCGTTGTCGGCGTCTTCATCTGGCATTGGAAGAGATTCTTCATCAGAAAGATTCCATATCCGCCGGTAACATCATCAATTTTTTTCGTCTGGAGATTTAGATCCTTAAGAATTGAGAACTGAGATGATTGGGAATGCTTGAATCTGAATTTATGTTCTTTAAGGATGTGTTCTGTTTTGTCCTATTCCTAGGATTTAGACCAGCAAACTCAGTTGATGCACTTTTTTTTAATGAGTATGCTTAAATTGAAATCTTATGATGATTGATTCAAATCGATGCAAAAACACAAATCTTGATTAAAGAACCACAAAAACAATAACAATATTATGATGATTGATGTCTATGGTGAACTGATGCCTCATCAGTTACCATCGGTATAAACAACAATGGGACTTCTCACGTTATGTGTTCCATCTGACCATATTAGATTCGCAGACGAAGGCAGTTCTGGGTCGAGATTGCTCCCTGAAACAGTCACCGTGAAAGACTTCTTCTCGTTCACCATCTTAAACGACAGAACACTAGGCGTCACCTTAATGTTGAGCTTAGATCCGTGATTAAGGACAATCTTTGATTTGTATGTAGAGTTGGGGGTACCAAGGTTGGTGACAGTTCTATTGAAATCCACCGTGAAGGAGCTATTAGAACTTGAAAGTTTAGCCGACATAGAAGGATAGTTGAGGTTTCTTGATAAGGTGTTTCCAGTGCAAGTGACGTTTTCACCAGAAATGAGTTTAAGGCTTTCTGAAGTGTGGTTCAAGCTGCAGAGAAAGGCGATGTGGTCTGATTTGTTCAGTTCGTAGACAAGTCCAGGATTAAGAGCGGCTATTGGGTTGACATGCCCAGCTCCATAAGCAAACTCGGTCGATGCAACTCCAGTTTCAGTAGCATTCATTGGCCAAGCTGCAATGATTCATTAAAGAGAGACTGTATAAGAACAGGCTTGTCAATAAAGATTACTTGCCAGAGAGTAAAAGTTGGATTTTTTTGGTTTACTGGTTGTCATGATGGCAGATTGGATTACGGAAGGAGACCATTCAGGATGAAAAGTCTTGACGTACGCGGCCACGCCTGCAACGTGTGGACAAGCCATAGAAGTTCCGGAAATAACAGAGTATTTCACACGTCTTGGGTCACTCTTATCGGCAGATGGTGAAGCCCAAGGTGAATAGGCAGCGAGAATCTCCACTCCTGGTGCTGTTACATCTGGCTGCAATCCATCCACCATTGTCTTTTCAGACCAAGAAAGAAAGAAAGAAACAAAACAGAAGAATCAAGATTCAAGAGCATAAACGTGTTATACCTTTAGAAGATCAACTGCAATGTTGTTTGGACCGCGAGAAGAGAAGGCAGCAATTGTAGGAGCTGTTGGATTAAAGATTGCCTCAGTTCTTAGAACAGATCCTTGCGGGGACCTGAGAAAGAAAACAAACACAGGGGATATCAAGACAAAGAAGGAAAAATGTAAATAATAATGAATATAGAGAGAAGATATTTATATACTTGGTGGAGTTAATGTAAGAGACGAGAGAGTCAAAGTCATCTGATGATAAAATAGAGAAGGGACGAGAGCTAATGGTTGCATAGTCTTTTTTTGCGGTAGTTATGGTTGCAACAGCTACTTCTGACATACTTTGATATCTTGAAACCATGATCTTTCCCGTCACGTTAGTTTCTGAAATAGAATCTACGTACACCAGAGGATACTTCTTTTGTTTCAGATCAAAAGCATTCACTGATTTCCCCTGTTAATAGAACATATATATATATAGAGTCATTGGTAATATAATGAGGCAAAGATACTGTTGATGATAATAAAAATGAGTGTTACTAATACTTACAACAAGTGTCTTGCCATTTCCGAGAACAACTTTGGTTGAAAACCTACGGTTGGTGGTGGTTGCTGCAACCGATAACACCCACGGCGCTACGCTCGCAACTGTGGCCGGATCCGGACCAGAGTTACCGGCTGAGTGCACAGTGAGAATCCCTTTGGCCATAGCGTGAAAAGCTCCGATTGCAATTGTGTCCTCTTCATACAAGGAGGGGTGATCTCCCCCCAGAGAGATGCTGATGAGGTCAACACCGTCGGCGATCGCATCATCAAACGCAGACAGTACTGCGTCAGAGGAACACCCTGTCATGGTGCAGACTTTGTAAGCTGCGATTCTAGAGGCTGGAACACCGCCTCTTGCCGTGCCATTGCCTATTCCAAAGAAGCTTGTGTCCGCAACTGCGTTTCCAGCCGCTGTGGACGCTGTGTGTGTACCGTGGCCTTGACTGTCTCTAGTGCCTTCGTTTGTGTAGTCTCTTGCTCCAATTAACTTGCTGAAACATTACAAAATACATCAATATATCTCTGCCTAGCTAGAATAATATGAATAATCGTCCGTTATAATAGTTAAGAGAATTACTTGTTGCAAGTGAAGTTCTGGCCACCGGAACAAACACCTTTCCATTTCTTAGGAGGAGGACCAAAACCTTTATCAGAGAAGCTCTCTGATTCTGGCCAAATCCCACTGTCGATGACTCCTATAATAGTATTACTCTCTGTGGCCAGGTTTCGCTTTGTATTCTTTCCTTCTTTCATTCCCATGAAGTCCCAAGAAGCCGTCGTTTGGAGTTGGTAGTTCTTGTTGGGGAACACAGATACAACTCCCTCCATTTCTAACAACACAAAAAGTATTTAAACCTTTTTAAAAAAAAAACTTCAACCTAAAATGTTTATCAATACAAGAACACTAACCGGCTACTCGTTCTCGTTCTGACTTGGTGAGTCGGGCAGCAAACCCATTGAAACTCCTCTTGTAACTTCTCAGCAAACGACCTTCCATTGAACTAGAGTATATACATATGTGTATATCATTTATTATAATCCTTATAACGTAAACTAATTATGACCCATCATTGATTAAAGAATGAATGAATAAAACCACACCTTTCTCCGGTGACGTCTTGAAGAATACTTATGTGATTCGACATTGGTGTGTAGTCTGCTCGAGACGGAAGGGAACCCATGTAGACAACATAGACCTTCACGAATATTCATCATCATCATGTAAGATGGATCGTATAAATAAGGAGAAACAAAATATATTGACAATTATTTGTATGTAGATTATTATTACTTGTTTTTCGTGAGGATCATCTATGATTGCTGAGACTGAACTCAAAAACAAGGCAATGAGACATGGGAGGAGACAAAACGAAGCTCTTTTAGCCATATTTTTCTTACAAGTGAATAAAACTTTCAATCTTAGTTTGCCCAAAAAAAAAAGAACAAACTTTCAATTTTTATGGAGATTGAAAGGATGTATAAAATCGTAGAATCATGTATATGCCTAAAAGAAAAAAGGAATCCTAATTAAATCCCTCTGATTCTGTTTCTTTACTTGTCCCTTTAATTATAATAGATAATAATATTACCATATATGTAATGATAGGTGTATCAATTATCAAATGGTATCATATGACCAATAAAAACTAGATTACCATTATCCTATTGATTTTTTTTTGTGACAAATGGTATGTCGAAAAATTAGAATGGTATCATTGTAAGTACATCATTAAGAAAACATATCTTTTTTTTTTTTATGGGCAAACAATTATCAATTATCAATTATCAATTAGAAACATAATTAGGAAACATATCAATTTTTGGTACATCTGACCTGAACTCAGTTTCTTTTACTTTTTTTTTTTTACTAACACCAAACAAATGTGGATTCTTAGTGGCTAAAAGGTTGCTTGCGACTAAAGTAAGAAGAAAAAACTGTGGCTATTCGTAGCCCAGAGCCACTAATTTTTCGCACCAAAATGTTATAAATCTGTTTCGATCATGTTTCTCGAAAATTTTACAACTTTTTTCATACTATATATATATATATATATAAGACACTTGAGTCTAAGACGTTAAAGGGATATAGCACAACTTTGGGATATAACAATCCTAATCCACATAGAAGGATTCATACACTTTCTGAAACTTAAAGAGATGTAACAAAAATTTGGAAGATTAGCCGCCGCCGTTCGGAGCTTAGTGGGTTCGAATCGCATCAGTGATCAAGCTGATTAGCTCATGAGTACATGTTGAGCAAAACGTTGGCTGCGTTGTATTTACATTTTTAGGAAACATATATGTTTTTTTTTTGGTAAAATTAGGAAACATATTTGGTTGACCTCCTCATCCATTTTGAGCTCAATTTCTTTTTTCGACTTCTTGCTGAAATATTTTTTTTAAATCAATTGATTTTGTTTTTTTTTGAGATTTGGGATGATCGTTATGAAAAGAAGGCTACATTTGTCTTTCAATCTTTTTTATTTGTTCTAAGATATATGGATGAGTTACTGAAATAAATGCAAAGCTCTGAAAGACTGAAACTGTGAAGTGTGAACTAAGAAACACAAAAACTAATTATCAAAAAAGAGTGAAACACAAATGTAGAATAAAGAAACACAACTGCGACAATATTATGATAATGATGACTATGGTGACCTGTAATCATCAGTGTAGACAACAATGACACTTCTCACGTTATGTGTTCCATCAGACCACATTAGATTTGCAGATGAAGGTTGTTTTCGGTTGAGATTGTTGCCTGAAACAGTTACTATGAATGACTGTTTCTCGTTCACCCTTTTGAAAGAAAGAACACTAGGCGAGACCTTGACACTGAGCTTAGATCCACGGTTTAAGACGATCTTTGATTCGTATGTAGAGTTGGGGGTACCGAGGTTGGTGACGGTTCTTTTGAAAGTCACGGTGAAGGAGCTATTAGTTTTAGAAATTTGAGCTGACATTGAAGGATAGTTGAGGTTTCTTGGTAAGTTCTCTCCACTGCAAGTGACGGCTTCACCAGCGATGAGTTGAAGGGTTTTCGAAGTGTAATTCAACCCGCAGAGAAAGGAAATGTGGTCTGATTTGTTCAGTTCGTAGACAAGTCCAGGATTTAAAGCGGCTATTGGGTCGACATGACCAGCTCCTGAAGCAAACTCGGTTGGTGCAAGGACATCGGTTGATGTCAAGACAGTTGTATTAGCATTCATTGGCCAAGCTGCAAAGATAAATTTAGAGACTGTATAAGAAAAGAGGTTGCTAGCTAGCGGGGACAAGAAAGTAAAAGCTGGAGTGTTAGTTTTGTTTTACTAGTTGTCATGATAGCAGATTGGATCACGGAAGGAGACCATTCAGGATGAAAAGTCTTGATGTACGCAGCCACGCCTGCAACGTGTGGACAAGCCATAGAAGTTCCGGATAGAATAGAGTAGTTGACACGTCTTTTGTCGATCCCTTCGGATGCTGGCTGAGACAAAGGTGAATAGGCAGCGAGGATCTCCACTCCTGGTGCTGTTACATCTGGCTGCAATCCATCAACCATTGTCACTCAGACCAGGAAAGAAGAAAAAAAGAAACAGGAGCATAAAAAAAATGTTAAGATACCTTTAGAAGATCAACTGCAATGGTGTTTGGACCGCGAGCAGAGAAGGAAGCAATTGTAGGAGCTGTTTGATTAAAGATTGCCTCAGTTTTCAGAACAGATCCTTGCGGAGACCTGAGAAAGAAAACAAACACAGAGGTATCAGGACAAAAGAAGTAAAGGTATTTATAGAGAGAATGAAGATTGATTGTTACTTTGTGGAGTTAATGTAAGAGACGAGAGAGTCGAACTCGTCTGGTGGTAGAAGAGACAAGGGCGTGGAGCTAACGTCGGCATAGAATTCGTAGTCGTCTCTAATAATGGATGCAACAGCTCCTTCTGCACTAAATGGATATCTGGAAACCAAGATCTTTCCCTTCGTTGAATAGTCTTCGAACACAAGAGGATACATCATTCCTTTCAGATCAAAAGCATTCACTGATCTCCCCTGTCAAAATACAAAAAAATAGTCTTTTTAAAGAGACAGAGCTACTACGTACAATGATGCATGAAGAGAAACGAGAGTGTTACTTACGACAAGTGTCTTGCCGTTCCCCAAAACAACTTTGGTGATAAACTCACGGTTTGTGTTGCTAGCTCCAACTGTTAAGATCCACGGCGCTACACTCCCGATTCTGGCCGGAGTCGGAAGAGTCGGATTATTACCTGCTGCGTGCACTGTTAGAATCCCTTTAGCCATAGCGTGAAAAGCCCCGATCGCAATCGTGTCGTTTTCGTACCGGTTGGCATACCTTCCCGCGATAGAGATGCTGATGAGGTCAACACCGTCTGCGATCGCGTCATCAAATGCAGCTAGTACAGATGCCGAGGTACACTCTGTCTCGGAGCAGACTTTGTAAGCTGCGATTCTAGACGCTGGAACACCACCTCTTGCCGTTCCATTGCCTATTCCGAAGAAGTTTGTATTCGCAACTTCGTTTCCAGCCGCTGTGGACGCTGTGTGTGTACCGTGGCCATCTATGTCCCTGACGCCTTCGCTTGTGTAGTCTCTTGCTCCGATCAACTTACTAAAATATTTAAATGTGAACACATCAGTCTTTTTTGCCTAAAAGAATAGTACTAATCTTTTATCAGAGAAATTAATTAATTATGAGAATTACTTGTTGCAAGTGAAGTTTTTGCCGCCGGAACAAACACCTTTCCATTTTTTGGGAGGAGGACCAAAGCCTTTGTCGGAAAAGCTCTCGGATTCCGGCCAAATCCCAGTGTCGATCATGCCGATGATAGTATCGCTTTCTATGGCCAAGTTTCGCTTTGTCTTACCTTCCTTCAACCCCATGAAATCCCAAGATGCTGTCGTTTGGAGTTGTAACTTGTTGTTTGGGAACACAGACACAACTCCCTCCATTTCTAACAACACAAATTAAAAAGGGTTTTCATCAAATTTTAACCTGAAAAAACATTTCAACGTAAGATGTATCTCAATCGAAGAACACTAACCTGCTACTCTTTCTCGTTCTGACTCAGTGAGCCGGGCTGCGAACCCATTGAAACTCCTCTTGTAACTTCTCACCAAAAGACCTTCCGTCGAACTAGAGTGTACATCCGTATATATCACTTGTTATATAAGCTTATTATAACTAATCACTATATTGGTTACAAAAGGAAGGATTCAAGTAATTGCACCTTTCTCCGGTGACTTCTTGAAGAATACTCATATGATGCGACGTTGGTGTGTATTCCAGTTGAGAGGGAAGTGACCCCATGTAGACAACATACACCTTCATGGATTATCGTCATCATTATCACCATGTATAGTGAGAAACAATATATTAGTGATTTTACTGTATACGAGATTTTGAGAACTCACTTGTTTACTTTGAGGATCATCTATGACTGCTAAGACTGAAGTCAATAACAAGACAAGGAGACATGGGAGGAAGACACAAAAGGAATCTGCTCGTTTAGGCATCTTTTTCTTGTAAACTTTCAGTTTCATACAAAAAAGACTTTAATACAAAAAAAAAAAACTTTCAGTGTCTATGGAGATCAAGACGTAACCATGTATATATAGTAGCATCACGCCTAAACCGGTCAAGAAAAAATCCAAATTAAATTCCTTTGATTCTGTTTCTTTATTTGTATATTTAAGGTTTTTATCGTTAGAATGTTGATTTCTATATTTAGATTATTTATTTATATTTAGATAATTAAATTAAATCCAAATTATTTGTATAATTATATCAGATAGTGGGAACGTTTTGAAAACATTAATGGTATGTTGACCAAAATGGTATCATAATACTGTGTTTTACATCTTTAAGAAATATATCTTTGGTCGAACAGAATTTTTTCTTTCCGAAAAAATAAATGTATTAGGAATATATTTTTCTATTTTTACTTGTAAAACATAAGGGGTTATTGGTTTGGAATTTAAAAAGAATTTTAATGTTAGGTAAAATATGTTGTTATTCAATCGATACTTTTAAGAATTTTGTTAAAGTTTAGTGTTATTAGTTTAGAATTTGTAAAAAGTAATCTAAAATCTCTAAAAATTTTGAGTTATTAGATTGAGAGTTTTACAAATTCAATAAAAAACCTTATGTTATTCAAGCAAAACAAAAGTGTCATAAATTGTTAATAGATTGAATTATCATGTTATTGATTTATGATTTTATATACTTTACTTCACAAATAAAGTCACCATAAATCTCCCATAAAATAGAGAATTTGTGAATCATCAATCCATTTTAGAAAACAACATTATTCTCAGAACTTGCATACCTATAACTTTTTATCCATGTTCACACAAATAATGAATTAGAAAAAGACGAAAAACTACGTACCTGTAGAATAAACTATAAGAATGATGAGCTGAGTATATGCTTTTTTTACAAAACAAAAACTTCCGTAGAATGAACTATATAGAAGATGAGCAATAATAAACACAGTTAAATATTATGCAATATCTTAGAGTTTGAGATCTATTCTGTAGATTATAGTAAAAGTTTGAGATATTCTGTAAAAGTATGAGAGATTTTTAAAGATTAAGAAAATCAAATCAACAAGATTTTAAAAAAATTTCAAACAATCTCTTAAAATCTTTTATTTTATACTTTTTATGGTTTTATTTAAAGTCATTAAGATTTTATTTAAATCTCAAACCAATAACACCCCCTAAGTGTGGTTTTTATTCCAGTATAATGTATTTCTTTCTTCTAAAATGAATATTCCAAAAATTTGTTTTGATTTTAGTATTAATACAAATTATTTCTAAAATTTGCAAATTTACTCATTTACTTAATTGATTCAAAACTTTACAAAATTAAGATATTATTTAAATTTAATTTATTAATAAAATCATAGAATTTTTTTGCAAGTAATTACTAGTCTCAAATTTTATAATAAATATTTCTACCAAAACCTTAAAAAATCAACCCAAAATATTATAATTGGCTGAATATTTAACTTCATAATCAATATAGTATAATCATATGAATATTTTTAAAGTAACTATATTAAATAATAAATATGATTTATTATGTTATGGATCGAATACTTTTTTGATTTGTTAATTTATGTTTTTTTCTGGACACAATGAATTCATGTATTATATCTTAAAATATATATAACAAAAAAGAAAAATAACGAGTTATCAATAACGTATATTATACCTTGTAAATATGGATAAATTTATAAATAACGAGTTACATCAGTAAGCTGTGTTAAACTATATGCTACTAGTTTTCTTAATCATGAGATTTATTATTGTCCGACTAAAATTATTCAAGAGGAGGACTGAGGAGAAATCATTAAACATTTATTGGGCTTGAAGATGAATAGATGATGAGCCCAATAAAAGAAAATTGGTCGGTCAAACTTATTGCCACGTCATTTATAGTTCTTAAAAGATGATCATCTTCACCAAACCTGAAGGACATATTATTGTCCTTGAACATCCCCGAAGCCAAACTGTTTCTTCTTCTTCTCCTCTTCCTTCTTTCACAAAAGGTTAGTTATTTTCCTCAAAATTGCTACTTTTTTGTATAGGAGTCGATTTTTATTTGGAAATCTGATAATGTCAGTTTTAGTATAAAGTTCCGATTTCGATTAAATTTAGTCAAAACTTGTGAAGGTATAGGAAAAAACAAACATGGTTGATCAAAATTATTGGTCCTCAAGGAGAATATATCAATGTCTTCTCGTCGATATATAAATTTCCATTTCGATCATCGAAAAGCTTCGGATCACATAACAGTGTTATGCTCCTTAGTTTCAGGGGCAGGAATTCTTGTTTTGTCCGCAACTTCAAGCTCTAAGCTATGGCTGTCACCAAGATTTATATAGTGTGAGTCTTTCAACCAATCCATGCCAAGCTAGTCAATAAAATTCTGCTATTTTATGCTACTGGCCCATACAGATATAAAAATCTGGTTTTAGGTCCTCATACCAGTTTGGTTTTGACGAAAGATCTGGTTTACGGTTTGTCTGGTAGGTACTATTCCTTGCACGGCCATGTTGAGACAATGGCACGAGAGGTACTCCGAGGAGCCAACTCTGTTCCAGACGTGGAAGCAACACTATGGCAAGTGCCAGAGACATTACCGGAGAAAATACTGGAGAAAGTGAAGGCCATTCCAAGACCAGACGATGTAGCGGATATTCGACCAGAACAACTGGCGGAAGCAGATGGATTCATGTTTGGCTTTCCTTCTAGGTTTGGAGTGATGGCATCACAGGTCATGACTTTCTTTGACAATACAAGTGATCTCTGGACTACACAGGCTCTCGCTGGGAAACCTGCTGGAATCTTCTGGAGTACGGGTTTCCACGGTGGAGGCCAAGAACTCACTGCGTAAGAAACATAGTCCTAACAGATAGCAAAGCTAGATCAACACAGGCAAACATTGATTGACTTTTTGATCTGCAGACTGACGGCAGTGACAAAACTGGCTCATCACGGGATGATATTTGTACCGGTAGGGTATACATTTGGTAAAAGCATGTACGAGATGGGAGAGGTGAAAGGTGGTTCCCCGTATGGCTCAGGGACTTATGCAGCTGATGGGTCACGCGAGCCAACTGAGCTGGAGATTCAGCAGGCGAATTACCATGGCAAGTACTTTGCTGGAATAGCCAAGAAACTCAAGAAACGTTCTACTGTCTAGAACCAAAGCGACTGTGTGTTTCATATACTACTAATCAATCTGTAAATGTCAAGGAGAAAACTGAAAATAAGATTGACATATATACAGAGAAACACATCTGTATGTAGCTAAAATGGTCAACAAATCTCAATTACCATAGACTCTAGCTACTCATGTAAAGTATTACCACTTGATATCAATATGAACAATCCCTATATATCCTCTATATGTCATAGTGATTCTTTACTCAAACCTGGAACTTCTCCGATATTCGTCTCCCCAACCGGTATTTGCAGCTCTCTGTATATATAAAGAAAATAAGAATCAATACAAAATCAATGAGTAAGAATATATTAGCTTCTTGAGAGATTTGTGCTAATTTTACGTTTTCATCGTGAGAAAACTTGCAAGAATCTCCACGAGTACACTCCCTTCTCTGAAAAGCTCTGCAATCACCACGAGACTCTCTCTTCTTCTCCTTTGTCTCGTCATCTTCCTCTTCTTCTCTCTTTAAGTATTCACCACGATGCTCCACTTTTATGATCCTCCCCAACACCTTAGCACCATTCAGATTATCTACAATCGAGATAAAGAATCAGAATTTAAGAGAAACAATATGTAGTTGAAAAGATCCATTAGAGAGAAGGGGTTCATCATGAACTAACCAACAGCAAGATTAGTACTTCTCTGATCTTCATAAGCAACAAAAGCAAATCCTTTTGATTTCCCAGTTCCTTTGTCTCGAACAAGATTCACATCAACAACTTCACCATATCTTCTTCAATTGAAACCACAAACATTCAGAATAAGAATCACCACCATACCTTCCAGCTACATACATACATTACTAAATGTCAAACAATGTGAGAAAAAGAAACTTATACTGTGCGAGACGGCGAGGAGATCACCCTCCGTGAGGTCGTACGGTAGGCGTCCGACGTAAACGTAGGCTGAGTCTTTGAACTTGGCGTGCCATGATGCTTCCTCGGAGATCCCTAGATCTAATTCTTTCGCGTTAATTCTCTGTGTCTGCTTCACCATTGTCAATGGATTCATCGCTTCTGAATCGATCCTCGCCGAGTAAAACCCTAACTTTAAATCGGGAATTTGAATAATTCGCCGTAGACGCGTATAGCAGAATTTAACGGGTCGGGTTATGTTGACTGAATCCATCCAAACTCGACCCGACTAACATTTACCGGGTCGGGTTATGTTGACTGAATCCATCCATATGAATTTTTCAGCAATTTTTTTTGCGTGGGAAAGAATCATTTTTATTCAAGATCCAATGTAAATTAGTTGTAAGTGTAACCAGTAACCCTCTTCTTGAAGAAGAGATTACTAATAATATACATAAGCTTAGTGGGAAACCACAGCTAAATGCACACAAGTGGAACTTTCCCAAGATAAATGGTAAAGAAAAGAGTTTTAACCAGGGACTAGTACTTGTACTAACTCTAATACATACACAAAGAACCGGTGTGTTTCGCCTTTACCTCAGATGGCAATCGTGAGGAGAAGACGCATACATTTGATCCGGAACCACGAGCGGTAGCTTCTCAATGTAAGCAAACAACCGTTTCTGATTCTCTCTAGTGATCGCAGTGAGATTCACTGTATCAGTTTGGTCCAAAAACATCCAGAGATCACCCGAGTCTACTCTTTTCAGGCTGTCTCTACAGAACGGGCATGACTGTGACCTCCCTCGCCTAAGTAAAAAACATGACCCTTGATTAGAAAACCGGTTACATTAATTCAAAAGGTTACAAGAGGCTTTGATAGTGTGACTTTACCAATCGCGGTAACACTTGATGCATAAAGAATGAGTACAGTTGGGAAGCACGACCATGGACATGCTGTTCATCTCCAGACAGATTCCACATTCTTCTTCCCTCTCGACCTCATCAATCGTCGAGAACTCACACATTTCGCTCTCATCTTTCTTTCTGTATCTCGTATTGCAGACTTCTTTCTGTTTGCGGTCCTCTAGGTCTGTAATACCTCTTTGGAGTTGTAACAACGACGGGAATAACACAGCTAATAAACACCAAGACAGTGAAAAAACCATGAGCATATATATACTAAATCATCCTCTATTACCAAAATTTATATCAGCGCAAAAGAAACATATACCGTAAAACTCTCTTATGCTGGCTTTTCTTTCGTAAACCGACATTGTGGTCTTACCATCCGCATAAGTCTGAACCAAATTTATAGCTCAACAAGTTAATCAAACTATCACCAAGAACAGTACGTTGAACGTAGTAAGACAAATGGGAAAAGGAGGAAAGTACCATATAGATAAGAACTCTGAGCAAACCGAGGGCACCAGCAAGGTGACAATCAGTCCATTGTACAAGAAAAAGAAAAAATTGAGCAGCCGGGCTGTACGATAATCTCATCTGAACACGCGCTCCATCACTCTCTCGAGGATGATCTAAAGCTCTGTTATTCATTTTCAAAGATAGAAGCACAAAATCAACATGATAAAGCAATGAAAATATTCAAACAGCAAACGTAGTTTGGCGATTCATCGGTTAATGTATCCATAAAACTAAAAGTCACAAATTGTCACAAATTTAACACTAATCAACTAGCCTGCCGAATCATAGAAACATTCTAAGAGTTCAATAAGTTGTTGTAGCCTTGTAACACTAGCAGTAGCAGTCAAGACACTAAATTAGATCATTACTGATTCAGCTAAGCTTCAAGTCAACTAGTGAAGAACAAGAAATCTCAAGAATCAATTGAAGTCATAACGAGCCTAAACATATACTCCTTGTACTAAAAAAAACAGTTCGAGTCTAGATAAACCCTTTACTCAGTGATCAATTTCTAAACTAGTGATGGAACTATGAGAATATCGCTACATAACCTCAAAGAAGAAATTTTCACAAACTTCACTGCTAACAATAAAAAAAAAGAAGCAACCTTTAATTCTATTCTCTTACATGCAAACGAAGCAATAACAAGAAACCAGATTAACAAAAGTAAAAAATCGAGACTTTATATTTATAAAAGCCGATAAATTCGATAAAAAAAAGTGGAGAAAGATAAGGAGGATATTACAGTGTATTAGCGTGTTGGATATCAGCTTCAAGAGCTTTAAGAGAATCCTTGAAAGACAACTTCGCCATAGGAGGTGATTCCCATCAAACGAAACAGAGAGAATGAATGAATGAATGAATGAATTACACAGAAAGCCAGAAACGACGATGATGATGATTCAAAGACAAAAAAGGAAATTTTCTTTCTTTCGTTTTTATTTAAGAAAAAAAAAAAAGAATTAAAGACTTCTCTTTTAAAGTTTTAGGAGTTTTATGTTTCACGGCCCAATCAGATGATCAGAAAGAGAAGGAGAAGAGTGTTTATTTATTTTGGGAAGTTTGGATTTTTCTTGATGAGCACTTAATTTCAGTTACGGTTCTCGAAGTTGCCTTTTCAAGAAAAGTCGCGAAACTTAAGTATAATGACGATGATACCCTTCTTTTAAAAGCAGGGTTTAATCACCTGTGTCTGTGTGTGACCCGTAAACATGGTTTTTTCGTCAGAGTTAATTAAAAGACGGTTGCCACTTGGCTGGCTGTAATAATTTGACATTACCTTATTGTAAAATAGTAGTATGTCACGCAGATCACTTTGACGGTTTGACCTATTGTTATTGTATTATAATCATCACGGAGTACGTACTTGTATTTAACAAAAACAAAAAATATATAGTTAGTGATTACAAATACTCTTTACACAGTATTAAAATTTATAAGATGTAAAACTAATGACAAGAAATAGTAATGTAACGTCTTCTATGCCTAAAATGTGAGAAAACTTGGTTTGGAAGATGATATCGATTCTACTACGTAGATATTTTATAAAATTTATCAGATATTAGTAGGATTTAGCTTTAGGCGTCTTCAACTTAACTAGATAAACTTTAGAGGTCCTAAAGTTGTACATATGTCTCTGTTACGTTGAACCACGTAAAAAGGTTGGAAGATAGTGATTGATGCAAGAGATTTCAATTAATCTGATTAATATGTATGTCAAACATTGATGCAAATGTATACCATCTAGTTATTGCATTTATAGTATAAAATAAGGATATATACCTATGTTCTTTTTGTTCTTCATTTTTATTTTTTCTTAAATTTCCTGAATTGTGTGTGGACTCAACCGTCTCGGTTGCTTGGAAGCATAACCTTCTTATGGAAAATCAAATCCATTTTAATTCTATGATCATTATTCTTTTCAATTTTTAACTAAATCTTATATATAGTTTTCATTTGTTTTTTTTAAATTAATCTGAGTATAAAAAGTCTTGGAAAATACCATATTGAAGACTCCCACATGTCAAGAACATTTCAATATATTTTATCAAAAACTAAAAGATCTTTTTTCTAATATTTTTATTTATCAATAAAATTAGATCAAAGTGGCTGGGTAAACTAAAAGATAGATGTATCAATAAAAAAATAAGTGGATAAGGTCTATGCCCACAACAATCTCCTTATTAGTGATCCCACTCTATATCCATTGCATTCCAATAATTAAAGTGGGTAGTGAGATAAAAAAAAAAAAAAAAACTTTACAGTGATAACTAATAAGTTATAAGTTGAATAAAATTAAGTGGAATAGAAAATGAAATCTTAATTATGTAAACAAACAAAATTACGCTAGTGCTAAGTAACACAAAGATTACGATAGTACTCTAGTTAGTACATATCTATGTTTCAGAATTAGTTGGACGCTAGTCGAGCAGTCAAAATCAACCTAGCATCTAAAGAAAAAATCAGAGATTAAACGAAGATTAATCGAAAACTAGTTTTAATGTTATTTTATTAAATTAATGATAAAATAAAAATATATACTATTAAATATATGTATTATTCTATTTACGTTAAAAGAAAAAAATCAAATAAAATATAAAATTATAGTAATATCTTTAAAATTATGTTAAACACATGAAAACATAATTTTAAAAGAAAATTTTATGGGGCATAATCGGTGCTAAACGGAGATTTTTAGAACAGGAGTGTATATAGTATACTATATAGTAACCGGGGACCGCATGATCCGCATGCGACTCATGTGTGCTTGCTTAAAAGTTAAAACATTGCACATTGCTAATTAAAAACGGTGCTCGTTTTTTTCTTATTTAATCTTCTCTTTAACGACGTCATCACATGAAGTCATGAATATAAACGATGCATGCAAACAAAACTGTCAGAGCATGACTATAACTATACGATTAGCTTCGACATTTATGTTAAAACAATGAAGTTATACTGAACAAAAAAAAAAGTCAAAGCATGAACACATACAAATGTCTTAGTTTAATGAGAAATCACGTGACAAAACGTTTTAGTGATTTGCAAGTGTCGTAAGATCTTATTAAACCTTATAATTACGTATGATCTGTCTTGGCGTAGCATCAAGAGGAGACAGCGAGCGAGAGCGAGAGAGAAGGTTCCATCGATCATGTGCGCCTTTCAACCCCGTAGCTCTCTTTAAGTACTAGGACGAGTACTCCAATTCGAACAAAACATTGAAACAAAGACAGAAACAAATAATGTTGTCTCTATTCTCTGTTATTTTTACTTTTCTTGCTCTTTTTCTTCTCATCCCTGGTCTCTTCATTTCTCGGCGTCTAAGACTTCCTTTCTCCTTGGAAAATATAATCAGATTCTTCAAAATCACAGCTTCTAAATACGATGATGAAAAAAACGACGAACGGTAGTTTGCTTTTATTAATCATCGTTAATTTCAACGTGTTAACTAAAGCTTTTATTTTGTGATCTCTATTCTTAAATTAACTAACTATGGATTCTTCAACCACGTGTGAGTCCATATTGCTCAATTGAATTTTTAACGTTTATTATATTCTACTAGTTATTGTGAATATTTTGTTATATGAAAGCCTACAAACATTTATTTTGTTCTTAATTCCGTACGTAGTGGTCCACTGGGAGAGAAAGAGAAACGAGCGAAAAATAGAATGCCAAAGCATGTGGCGGTTATATTGGACGGAAACAGACGTTGGGCGGAGAAACGTGGACTCCGGACATCGGATGGCCACGAGGCCGGAGCAAAAAGGCTCATGGAGAATGCTAAGGATTGTTTCGCTATGGGGACAAATACTATCTCACTCTTTGCTTTCTCCACTGAAAATTGGGAAAGGCCTGAGGTGATTACTGGAAATGACATAACGTTTTTTTAAGATTTTTTTGCTTGAATAACCAAGAAGTTTTGGGCATTATGATTAGAACACGTTTATTAGTTAGCTTTTTCTTCTCACCGCCGGCGTTAATTAACCTTCAAAAAATTTCTTTTTATATGGTTGAGTTACTAACATGTATTCTTTTATACTTTCATTTTGATTCGGTTTTTCGTTTTCTTTGATCAGGATGAAGTTAACTGTTTGATGGCCTTGTTTAAGAAACACTTTAAGTCTGAAATACCTTACTTTCAAAGGTATCCATTTCTACATGTTGATTGTTTTAATATATCCTCTTTAGAAGAGTTATGTACCTTGATATGTAATTTTTCCCATTCGATTTTAGAGATAAGATCAAGATCTCAGTTATTGGGAACCGCGCAAAAATCTCCCAGTCGCTTCTAGGTTTAATAGAAGAGGTAGAGGAAGCTACAAAGAGCTACGAAGGGAAACAACTCATTATAGCTATAGACTATAGTGGAAGATTTGACATCTTACAAGCATGCAAAAATCTTGCAATGAAAGTGAAAGACGGGTCGATTGAAGTGGAGGACATTGATGAAAAGGCGATGGAGAATGAGTTGATGACAAAGTGTAGTGAATTTCCAAACCCTGACCTGCTGATAAGAACAAGCGGAGAGCAAAGGATCAGTAACTTCTTCTTATGGCAATCTGCGTACACTGAGCTTTACTTTCCTAATGTATTGTGGCCTGATTTTGGCGAAGCTGAGTATCTTGAAGCGTTGACTTGGTATCAGCAAAGGCAGAGGCGATTTGGTCGAAGAGTTTAAACTTTGTATTTCAATGTCTCACTAATCAAAATTGTTCAATTGATGCAAAAGTACGTAGTGATACTTTCATGAGACATAAATATTTGTGTTTGTATTGAAAATATTATTCTTAAGTTTCAATAAATTCACTACAGAAACTATCATATTTACGTTTGTCCTTTTTAAATGGACACTAATCTCTTATACCATATTTCATCAAAACAATTTTTCAAAAACTCTTTAATGGTAAAAAAACAGTATTACCCTTAATGAAAATTGTTAAAGGTTTAATATAATTACATCAGTAAGTGTTTAGCGAAAAACATAGTGAGATTTTCTTTTGCTAAGTGTTATCTCTAAAATGGGCAACTACATTAATTTGACATATAAACGTAAACATACCAGAATATCATTTAGTTCCTCAACAGTCGAGATTTTAATGGCCGCCCCAATTGACACAAAATAAAATAATTTGAAAGGTAGATTACTATTTCATTGATTGAACATTTTATCACAAGTCTTTTTCTCCTAAAAAGGCAAAATAAAAATATTAATGCTTACTCGTGTTTGTTTAATCGAAATGTAGCCAATTTCATTTATGGCATAGTTTCCAAAAATACGAGAGGAACAACCAGCGCTAGTCATTAAAAACTATACTCAACCAAGTCCCGCTACTTGGGTTAGAGTAACATTGGCCACGGGAATTTGAAATTTAACATTGTTTTCCTCCGTCCCAAGAGATTAGTTTTTGGGTCTAAAAAGCCTTTAGAATCATTCCTGAATTATCAAAAAAAAAAAAAAAAAAAAAAAAAAAAAAAAAACTATACTCCTTTATAAAGATGATATTCTCACATTTCTATAATCCATGCAAACACTTGCTACTACTCTTCACTCTCTCTACAATGCTGTCTCTACTTTCGTTCCTTCTCCCTCTTTTGTCCCTTTTTTTACTAACTTGTCTCTGACCATACTTTCCTGCTAAAGAATTTTCAAAAGATAGAAACAAGATGTAAAATCTTGATTTTTTTCTTAATTCTGTTTAAATTCGAAGAAAATTCTGCTAAAATATTCATTTGATCACTTGGCTTTGGTTTTATGTTTTGTAGTGACAAGGGAAGTTATGTGGTTGGGGAGGACGCGACACCTAAAGAACTTAGGAGAGAGCTGATGCCGAGACACTTGGCAGTGAGCCAGTGACAATGGATGGCAACAGTTACAAGGCCGAAGCTAAACGGCTTATTGGAGTTCGTCGAACTCTGTTTCAAACTAGGGATAGATATTGACTCTGTTTGAAAGAGAGTCGCAGCGACAGCTGTCGGCGACTAAAATTTTGCTTTTACTTTTCACTTTCTCTTCTTCATCTCTCTTGATTTTCTGTCGCTGCGACGTCAATTATCAAATTTCAGAATCGCTGAAAAAAACAGTTACGCAACTCAAGTTTTATTTTAGAAGCAGCCACAGTAGCTAGATTTAAAAAATCAAATTTTCATTGTCATATCTGTAAAACTGTACCTTCATTTTCACCGTCAAAATTAGGGGTGGGCAAAAAAACAGAAATCCGAAAAACCGAACCGAACCAAACCGAAATAAATGGTTTGGTTTGGTTACGATTAAATCTAAAAATCCGTTTGGTAATCATTTTAATTAACCAGTTGGTTTAGGTTTGGTCTGGTTAAAAATCGTAAAACCGAATGGTTTTTTTGGGTTTTTATAAAAATTTAGGATAATTAGATATACTTACTAATTAGCTTCTCAAGCTTATAAATTTATATTGTATAACAATATCAATATTTTTTTTTATTGGGCTTTAGTTATTGATCTCCTATTAATCTATCGAATTACAAAACCTTAACCTAAGTCTCTATTCCCTAACCTATATATATTCATATTATTTTTATGCTTATTTTTAGTTATGTATCAACTATTTATTTATTTTAAAATATGGAAGAACCGTTAAAAACTGGAACCAAACCGAAATCGAACGAAACTATGATACATATGGTTTCATTTTTAATAAAACCGAAAAAACCATAAACCAAAATAACCGAACCTTAACCAAACCGAGTTACATATGGTTTTTTTATGGTTCCATTTTTATAAAACCAAAAAAACCGTAAACCGAAAAAGCCGAACCAAAACCAAACCGAAAAACCGAACGCCCATCCCTAGTCAAAATAGAAACCTTTGTTGGGAATTTGCTAAATTTATAGTTATACCCCTTAGGATACTCACCAAAGGATTAGTAACTTCTTTTTGTGGCAGCTTGCTTACACCGAGCTTTTCTTTTCGCCAGTGCTTTGGTCTGACTTCCATAAGAAGAAGCTTATGGAGGCCCTGGTTTCGTATCAGCGCAGGGATAGATGTTTTGGATGCCAGCTTTGACCCACATTTTATCTATGTTCTGTTTTGTTTTTCTCTGCGTCTTTTGTTATATGTTCATCCAACAAATGTCTATTGAACTACTCCCTTTTAGCTACAGAGATAAATCTTGTAGAATTTGATATTTCAAGTGCAATACCATATTTTATGTGTTGCGTTTATTCTTCACTGCTACAAGTACTTATGTATCAGCTGCTATAAATTGATGTCTTCTACCACAAGAAATCAGTGGTGTGGGTTCTTCACAATTTAGTGAATCGGGGAAAACCCCTCACAATATAAGATCTAAGACCATGGGCAACGCCATCGATTCGGGCCGTCCCTGGGTTTTTTTTGAATTTAATTTAATTAAAAAAGGCCCATTATTGAAAAAACGGTTCTTATTATAGGACGTTTTTTGTCCGTCATCTTCACGACGTGGTCAATTCTGATTGGGTGTTGAATTCTCTAGGGTTAAACGAAAAATTGGATGTTTGTCGAGACAAATTTTGTTCGACTTCTTTCTTCTCTCGACGGCGACGACAAAGGCGATACGCATCCTCGACGGTATCACGAAGGCGTTCTGTTCTTGTCACCGGAATTTCTTTACAAAATACCGAAGCCGATCTTCTGTTTCCCCCGAAGCCAGTCCGATCATCTGTCTCGAAGCTTGTCCGGCGACTCGATCTTCTCCCCCGAAGCTTGTCCGGCGATTCGATCTTCTCTGTCTCCCGATGCTTGTCCGGCGGTTCAATCGTGGTAATTGAGGTTTGTCTTCTTCCCCCAATATGAGATTTCTCTCATTATCGCTGATTATCGAATTAGGGTTAGAGATTTGGGATTATCGAATTAGGGTTAGAGATTTGGGATTATTGAATTAGGGTTATTGAATTAGGGTTATTGAATTTGGTTTTGTTGCTTTGGCTTCGTGATTGTTGTGTCGTTTGTTGATTGTTAAGTATTCGGTGATTGTGAATTTTTGATCGAATGTATCTGATGGTCAATGATATTTCTGCCTAATCAAGTTGTTCTGATAAGTTCGATTGCATGATTTGTAATTCGTAAAGGTTTAATCATTTCCATGATTCATGCTCATAGCTTGTAGAAGTTTTTTTTATCCTCTTTTGACTCTCGTTAAGACTATGTGGTTGTGTGTCACTATTGACGAATCAGTCTCTTCCCCTTTGTGCCCTTCCGTGTATCTGTCTGAAATCTCACTTGATTCCTCTTCTTGGAGTTTTCTAATTGCTTGTAAGATTTCACATTGTTATTGAAAAGCTGAAGTTCGAATACAAGTAGGAAGATAATAGCTATCTACTTTTGTTTTATGATCTTTTTATTTGTATCCTATCTAGGTTGTGCAGATGGTTATAAAGTGATGCGAATTTTGCTTCTCTGCTTTACTAAACATTGTAAAGTGGAGCCATGACACCATTCATAAATCAGTATCTTTCTTAGTTGATTCCTGTCCTTGAGTGTATCTGTCTTAAAGATGATAGCTTCGTTTCCTGGGGAATCGATCTGGTCTTTTATGATTTCTAGATTTGTCTCTATTCTAGTGTTGAGTTTCAGGCTTATATCTTTTTGGAAAGTGATGCACGTTGTGATTGTTGTGTCGTATTAGGGTTATCGAATTAAGTATTAGGGTTATTGTTAAGTATTGTTGTGATTGTTGTGTCGTTTGTTGTTGATAAGTACTCGTATATAGTAACTATATTATAGGATCATTTGGTGATTGTTGTGTCGTTTGCTTTTGTCTTAATTGGTAAAGGATTTTAGGTTTCTCATTTATTCTAATAAATTGTGATTGTTGTGTAGTTGATTGTATTTAATTTTGGTGTGGTTTGTTCATAGTTTCTTTTTAATTTGGTAGTTGTAATGTGTACTTGTCATAAATTGTGATTAGACATTGGTTGTTTGTCTTTATGTTTTGTTACTTATTGCAAGTTACCTTTTAAACTATTAAACCCCAACCATCTTCTTCCTATTTCCATCATAAATCTCTCACTTGTACTCGCTTATCATAAATCTCTTTCACCTGTAACCCCCACTCATTTAGTAACATCTTCTTTCTATACTCGCTTCTCTTCTCTTCTCTTCTCATTCCTTCTCTTCCTTATTCGTTTCTTCATATGGATTCTACGAATTCCTTTTTTCAGTCTTCTTCTTACTTAAACATGCTTAACAGTCAAGAAGAAGGTGGTTTAAATGAAAACTTTCGTTGGGAAAGTTATCCACCTTCTGGACAGAGCTCCCAACCTTCTCCTCACAGCTCCCAACCTTCTCCTCACAGCTCCCAACCTTCGCCAACTCTTTCGCAAGAAACACCATTGGAGCGCAAGGAGAGAAAGACATGGACACCTGCTGATGATGAAGTCTTGATCTCCGCTTGGCTCAACACATCTAAAGATGCCATCGTTTCAAATCAACAAAAGGGAGGAAGCTTCTGGCAAAGGATTCAAAAATACTATGCTGACACTCCTCATGCTAGAAATGGTGGTGAACAGATGCTGGTGACACATTGCAAGCAGCGTTGGCACAAGATAAATGACCAAACTAACAAGTTCGTGCGGCATTGGAGAGGCAGAAGAGCTCTGGTCATTCTGAAAATGATATCATGAAGAATGCACATGATATCTACTGACCATAAGAAGAGATTTAACCTTGAACATTGTTGGTTTCGGTTAAGGTTTGAGCAGAAATTTCTATCCCTGAACACTATTAACACGCCCCCATCTCAGCCTGCAACAAAGAGGAAACAAGCTGCTGAAGGTTCACAATCATCAAGCTGCAATGTTGAGGCGTGTGAGGAAAGGCCAGAAGGGATCAAGGCTGCCAAGGCGAAGAGGAACAATGCTCAGTCGACAAACGTGAAGACTCTTGCTGAGTATAAGAGCATGTGGGATGTGAAGAAAGAGGAATTGGCTGAAAAGGAGAAACTACAGAAGCTGGCCATCCTAGACACTCTCCTAGCCAAAAAAGAACCCTTGAATGCGAGTGAAGAAGTTATCATGAACAAGATAGTGTCCCAGTATTTCTGATATTAGAGCATGTGTTTGTTGTTTGTTTTTCATGCTTAAATCTCGGCTTATGTATTTGATTTGTATTCCCTGTTTGTTTGATTTGTATTTCATGTTTCAAACTAAATCAATATAAGTCTATTTAATTTCTAGTAACTCGGCTATTGTATTAACTAACTTAATCAGATTGTTAGTTCTTTAACTCGGCTACTTTATTAACTAATCTGCTTCTTCTTGTTTATCTTCAGGTTACGTAAGAAATGGGCCAGGACTATAGCTATTCTCAGCCTTCTTCATCTGATCTGGCTGATAAGTACTCAGAGGACACTGCGGATAGAGAGCTAGAGGCTTTGATCCGTATGGATGAAGCAGAGTCGAGGCAATACCCACCTCAACCTGAGGTGGAGCATGGATTCCCGAAGGAATGCTACTGTGGTGCGCAGCCTATTCTATCCAACTGCTACAACAGAAGGTATTTGATTTTAGTTTTATTGACGTATAAGTTTCGTATACATGCTAACTCTTTATTTATTGCAGGTTCTTCACATGTCCAAATGTCGATGATGGAGAGATGCATATTCACAAGTGGTGGGATGTGGCTGTAATGGAGGAGTTACTGAGATACTTAAGGAAAATAAGTTAAGAAATTTAACTGATTTGCTGCTTGTTGGTGTAATCATCCTTTTCGCATGTATTTTCTTCATGTTGGTGTAATGATTTACACGGGTACTTGTTGTTTTCTTATCATGTATGTTTTGGTCTCTCACGGGTACTTGTTGTTGGTGGTACTTGTTGTTTTCTTATCATGTATGTTGTGTAGTTGTGGTCTCTCACGGGTATTTGTTGTTTTTTTTACTATGTACGTTTTGGTCTCTCACGGGTACTTGTTGTTGGTGTAAACATGTATGTTGTTTTGTTTTGGTCTCTCACGGGTATTTGTTGTGTTGTTTTGGTCTCTCACGGGTTACAAAGTAATGGAACTCCACTATATATACGATAACTCTTCACTCACACCAAACAAGACCAAACCAACAAAAAATTCTCAAGAAACACCATCAAAGTAACAAAACACTCTCACCAAACAAGATCAAAGCAACAACACTTTCTCTTCCTTTATCTTCCTTTCTCTTCTTCTCTCTTTAATACAAGTCATTTCTTCATTTCTTTTCCTTTCTCTTGAAATGGGATCATCTTCAAACCATTATCACTACCAAGCCGATGATAATCATTACCACTACCAAGCCGATGACAATGATCATTTTGAGGGCTATTTAGAAAACATTTATGATGTCTCGCATATTATTCCGGAACCAAACCAGCCAAACAATAGGATTTTTATCGAGCGAAACCGGGAAGAAGGCCACAATAATCTTTGGAATGATTATTTTAGTGACACTCCAACATATCCAGAATATTTATTCCGACGACGGTTTCGCATGCACAAGCCACTGTTCATGCGAATTGTGCAACGTCTCTCTACCGAAATCGAATATTTCCGCCAAACCCAGGATGCAACCGGACGGGCTGGTCTTTCACCTATACAAAAATGTACTGCAGCAATTCGTCAATTGGCATATGGTACTTCGTCTGACAGTGTTGACGAGTATGTACGAATTGGTGCTTCGACAGCTCGGAAATGTTTGCACGAATTTACCGCCGGCATCATCCAAGTGTTTGGAGATGAATACCTAAGACGTCCTACACAGGAGGATCTACAAAGACTACTCTATCAGAATGAACAGCGTGGATTTCCCGGGATGATTGGTAGAATTGATTGTATGCATTGGGGGTGGAAGAATTGTCCCACGGCTTGGAAAGGCATGTATTCACGATCAACCGGAAAACCTACAATTGTGTTGGAAGCAGTAGCTTCGTATGACCTATGGATATGGCATGCCTTTTTTGGAGCTCCAGGTACTATGAACGATCTTAATATTCTTGATCGATCTAATGTTTTTGATGACATAATAACCGGTCAAGCTCCGGAAGTCAACTTCGTTGTCAACGGAAGGGAGTACAACTTGGCGTACTATCTCACTGATGGTATTTATCCAAATTGGGCAACTTTTATTCAATCAATCCGACTTCCACAAGGTAGGAAAAAATCTCTCTTTTCTAAAAACAAGAAGCTGTGAGGAAAGATGTTGAGCGTGCCTTTAGTGCTTTTGCAGCTAGATTCGCCGTTATTAAAAATCCGTCTCGTTTATGGGATAAAAACAAAATGGCAAATGTAATAAGATCATGCATAATACTCCATAATATGATTGTCGAAGATGAACGACATACATACAGTTACCGAAACATTGTTTCTGAATTTCAACACGGAGAACATGTGGATCAAACATTTACCGTTGGTGCCGCCGGTGTGGGTTCAAATATCAGCAGTACGATTACTGGTCAAACAAGACTTCGGGATAAACAAGCTCATGATCAACTAAAACAGGATTTGATTGAGCATATTTGGACTAACTTTGGACATCTTCCGGATAATGAAGATTGATTTTAAATTTTCTATGAGTTGAATAAAATGTTTTTTTTCTTTTGATGTTTTTATGTTATATTTTTATGTTATTAATTTCTAAATTATATGTTTTTGTTACTTCAACTTTAAATAATTAATCTTTAAACTTTCAAAATATTATTATTATTTTTTAACAAAAAAAAAATTATTATTTTATTCGGGGGACCAAATACAAATAGACACCAATGCTCATACTAAAAATAAGAAACAATCAAAATATTATTATTAAACATGGGGGACCAAAAAAAGTCCCCAACCAATGTGGATGCTCTAAGTCATATCACTTCAATGTTTTACCTATTTTTTTATAATTACAATAAAGAATTTCTTTTTTTCTTTCCTTCCAATAATTTTATTACTGAACAGTGTTTACAACAAGTTTAAATCAGAGTTTACAAGCTGCCGTAGAAAATTTGGACAAGTATAATAGATTTCCCATAATGAGGGGTGTGAGATTGCCGTTTTTGCTAGAAGATCAGCACAAGCGTTGTATTCTTGATGACGGAAAGAGAATCCCATGGAGATAAAATTTTGTCTCCAGAAGCGTATAGTGTCCAGAAATCTTCTCAGCCTTGGGTTGTGGTCATCTTCATTGAGTAGTCTTGTGACATTTATGTTGTCCCCTTCCAATATTATCGAACGGTAGCCTAATCCCCAGCATTTCTAGTAAAGGTAATTTTAACAACACTTCAAATTTTGTCTTCTTTTATTTTAAGGCTTTTTAAAAATTTAGATCGAAAATAATAATTAACTTAAGACAATAAGTTATAGGTTAGGAATTTAAAATGTTACCAAAATGAGACACAAATTTGTCAACTTGAACAATTTTTTATAATAAATTTAAATATTTATTAATGTAACGCGAGATTTTTTTATAGATAACAGAAAAATGTAAATTTTGAGGAACATGCATGTATGTACGTGTCATTGTCGATCTAAATATCTAATCACACCTAACGAATTAAGCTACAAAACACTAGAAAAAACTTTAGTGGAGTGTTACCGACTAAATGTTTTTTTTTTTGTCAACATTTGGCCATACCGACTTAGTTTAGCAAGATATTTATTTATCAGTTAACCAACTGAGAACCAAAATCGATTTGTTCGATTACATTAATTCATACTTTTGGAAGGGTCATACGGCTTAACAGTGTGATGTATGTCATCGGTTTGGTGACATGCAAAGATATAATATATATCTACTTTTGGTTGGTAGACATTGAAAAATGGTAATCAAATAAGTTTCTCCACGTACAAGTTGTATGGCCTGTCTTTTTTTTTTTTTTTTCTTTTCTTTTTTGATCAAAGGTTGTATGGCCTGTCTAATACGTAGTAAAGAGACAGAACTACTCAGAACTAAAAAAAAAAAAAAAAAAAAAAAAAGAGACAGAACTACTCAGAAGGTTTGATCGATCAAGGTAATGTCTTTGAATCATATGCACAACATGTCATTCTCTCTTTATTGATCCATTTAACATTTAATTCTTAAAATTTTAATATTTATTTTTAATTAAACAAGATATTTAATTATATACATTAATATATATTTTAAATTTATTCTTTACTATTAAATTGTAACTGTAATTACATAAATTATAAATTAGATTTTTTTCTTTATTCATTTCATTCAAACACACTATTATAAAAATATTGTAACTATTCTAATTTTATTATTTTAAAAATGTAACTTCTATCACTTTTTATTCTATAAATAACCATTCTCACATCCTCCTCCACCATATCCCAAATCCTAAATATTTTCTTTGTTTTTTTTATAATGTTCTTGCATAGGTTGAAAACCTTATTGTAAGTTTGATTATATTTTCTGTTTACTATATATTTTACATTGTTTTGAATTTTATTGTTTCTTTGTTTTATGTACTTCTTTTTTTTCTTCTTTGTTTACTTATATTATTTTGATTTTGATTTAAAATACATATGTATTCTAATATGTATAATAAAATTTTGATGACCATAATAATATTTTGGTTATAACCATCTCATAATAAGGGAATCAAGCTAAAGAAAACATCTTAATTCTTTACCTTAGATGTTTGATTAGTTCTTACATATTCATGTATATTCATTTTATTCTTAAAATTTCAAATGTTCTCATGAAAGAAATTTTTGTAATGTAATTATCAAATCAATTTTTCGTACCTCCAACAAAATTGTAATAAATATATTTTAGAATACTCATCATTATATTTAGTTTGTGATTCAGCATATAATTATATAAAAGTAATTATTTTAAAAATTAATTCAAAAATGTACATTAAGGATTTTGCTATATAAACAAAGCAATTTGATATTTATTTTCTTTCTAACTTTTACTACAAAGATGAAAAAAATGTAATATAAAAGAAAATATTTTAGTAATACATTTATTTATAAAAAAAATATTTTAGTAATACATTTATTTAAAAGCTAGTAATACATTTTATTTATAAGGGGAATATAAAAAAATGTAATATAATTATCAAATCAAATTTTCTTAACTCTCACTTACATCAGATACATTTATTTTAGAATAATAATCATTATATTCAGTTTGTGATTCAACATATAATGATATAAAATCACTATTTTTTTAATTTAATTCAAATATGTACCAGAAAGATTTCTCTATATAAAAAACAAATTGATTTTTTTTTTCTATCTAGCTTTTATTACAAGGATTATAAATTATAACTAAACCTAGCAATATATCTTAAAGACTTAAACTATGGGGAATATTAAAAAAATTTTTAAAAAATATATTTGGGAATAGTATTTTAAAACTTTGATTGCACTTCATATGATTTTATAGGAAATATGTATTTTTTACTTTCATAATAGTTTAGTTTTAATTATTAAATACCTTAGGTTATGTGTTAGTTTATATGAAAAACTTAAATTATATATTTAAATCACATAGTAAAATTTCATTTTTATTATTAATAATATTTTATTATCTCAAGTACTTAAAAATACTAATGAAAATTATTATCAAAGTTGAAAAATAAAAATAAAAAATTTTAAGAGATATGTTTAATGTATGTATTACTATATTTAAATAAGTTATATATTTTGATATTATATGATTTGAATAAATAAAAGTGTAAAAATGTTAATAAAATTTAAATTAATTTGTTAAGTTTTTTATGATTATTTTAATAAATTTAAATTAATTAATATATTCTATATTACCTAGTATCTTTATAATGAGAATCTTCAATGAGTCAGAGCAAATACGTCGACAATGTTGTCTCTTCTCTTTTCTCTTTTATCTCTCCTCTTTGTGTTTCTCATCTCTTGTTGCATCATCACAAACCATTTTAGCTTCCGGCCTCTTTCCTTGCTTAAACTCCTCGGATTCATCAAATTCCCAGCTTCCAGAGACGATGATGACCACTACAAACGGTACTTGTTTTTGTTGAACTGAAACACATTTTTTGCTGGCTTCTCAACTAACCAAACAGTAGTTGTACATGTGATGAATGATTTAAACTTACTGCTTAGAATATCTTTACAAGGTTTTTTTAAAAAAATTTACGAAATTTTATTTCAGTTTGTTATACTAATAAACTCGATAGCCTTATACATAATGTAACCAAAATAGTTAACTACAGAGATTTATAAAATTATTCTTAGCAACAAGACTGTTTAGGTGGATCATGTCAAGATTCTCTTTGATTATTTATTTTTCATTATATGAGGCTAAATCGAATGATAATTATGTACTAAAGCCAGAGATTATTGGTTAAGTTCCTCTGTTTCATCTAAGAGGCAAAGAAAAACAGAGTGACCAGTGCTAACTTGTGTGTGTTTGATTAGCAAAAGAAAAAGAAAGCCAGAATAACTTAAGTTCATTTCAGGCAATGTTTCCAAAAATTTTCAAGCAGACAATGTGCACTTAAGATTTTCATGCAGAGGCTTTAGTAAATAGAAACAGAGCTTTCACAAATACCATATGTCCATATGCTCTGTTTTGTTAAAAGATGATGACAATGCTAAATCGTCATAACATAGCTATGGTCTTTTTTGTTTGTGTAAGTGACGAGGGAACTTATGTGGTCGGAGAGGAGGAGCTACAACGAGAGCTGATGCCGAGACACGTAGCAGTTATAATGGATGGAAACCGGAGATGGGCCAAACGGGCAGGTTTGCTGACGTCGCAAGGCCATGAGGCCGGAGCTAAACGGCTTATAGAGTTGTCCGAGCTCTGCTTTAAATTGGGGATTCATACAGTCTCAGCTTTTGCTTTCTCCACAGAGAATTGGGGCAGACACAAGGTGTGACATTTTATTAGACAAAGTTACTTTATTACATTCTCTCATACACTTATTGACATGACTCTAACAATTTGTCTTGGTATTATTAAGATTGAGGTTAAGTGCTTAATGTCTTTGATCCAACACTACCTCAAGTCCAAGATCCAATATTTCCAAAGGTACAAATACAATTCCATTTATCTTCATTTTGTTCAACATGTGATCTTCCCACTTATATTACCAAGATCTTTTTGTTTTCAGAGAGGAAACTCGAGTTTCTATTATAGGGAATCTAACCAAGATCCCTGAATCTCTACGCCAAACAATCCACGAGATAGAGGAAGCTACAAAAATCTATAAAAAGAAGCATCTCATCTTGGCAATAGATTACAGCGGGAGATTAGACATCTTACGCGCTTGCAAGAGTATTGTTCATAAATCAGAAACTGGATTGATCCGAGAGGAAGATGTAGACGAGGCAATGATCGAGAGAGAGCTTCTGACAAATTGTACTGAGTTCTCAAGTCCTGATCTACTGATTAGGACAAGTGGAGAACAAAGGATTAGTAACTTTTTCTTGTGGCAGCTCGCTTACACTGAGCTCTTCTTCTCACCGGTCCTTTGGCCTGATTTTGATAAGGATAAGCTTGTAGAGGCCTTGGTTTCATATCAACGCAGGGAAAGACGATTTGGCTGTCGAGTTTGATCCACATTTTGTCCACTATGTTTTGAGATTTCAACCAAAACACTTGCTCTAATTTCAGATATCATTGTACTTTCATAAATTGTGTGTAGATAAATCGAAAAATTGCGAATAACATCAGCCATGCAGTTTCTTGTTTCTTGCTTCACTTACGCATAACTAAAACTGAATCTTGCAACACAAGTAACTGTAATATCCCAAAGACTTATTGAAAGCAGTGTTCTTGAGGCATAAACACATCCATTATTACACATCATATACAGTTCCCATTACAGTTTATTTCAAAAAATCTAAAAACTCAAGAATTCCGACCACCAAAGCGTCGTTGTCTCTGCTGAAACGACATCAAAGCTTCGATATAACCGCTCCTCCCAAAATCAGGCCATAGCTCTTGAGCAAAGAATAGCTCAGTATAAGCCAATTGCCACAACAAGAAGTTACAGTGGAAGATTTGATATCTTACAAGCATGCAAAAATCTTGCAATGAAAGTGAAAGACGGGTTGATTAAAGTGGAAGACATTGACGAAAAGGCGATGGACAATGAGTTGATGACAAAGTGTAGCGAATTCCCAAACCCTGACCTGTTGATAAGAACAAGCGGAGAGCAAAAGATCAGTAACTTCTTCTTATGGCAATCTGCGTACACTGAGCTTTACTTTCCTAATGTTTTGTGGCCTGATTTTGGCGAAGCTGAGTATCTTGAAGCGTTGACTTGGTATCAGCAAAGGCAGAGGCGATTTGGTCGAAGAGTTTAAACTTTGTATTTTAATGTCTCAGTAATCAAAATTGTTCAATTGATGCAATAGTACGTAGCGATACAGTTGTTTCATGGGACAAAAATATTAGTGTTTGTTTTAAAAATGGTTCTTAACTTTCAATAAATTCATTTTCAACTTTTAAATGAGATTTATTTTGGTAAGTGTTATCTCTAAAATTGGCAACTACATTAGTTTTACATATAAACGTAACACATGCATTCCAGAATATGGCCTAATTAAATCCCAGGTTTATACTTAACATATAGTACAAACTTCAAGGCTGGACTCGATTAGTTCCTCAAGATTTTAGCGGCCGCCTCAATTGACACAAGATAGTTTGAAAATTGAAAAGTAGATAACCACACTGACAAGTTCACTGATTGAACATTTAAATTACTAGTCTTTTTCTCCAAAAAAGGCAAAATAAAAATATCAATGCTTAATCGAAATGTAACCAACTTCATTTATGGCATAGTTTACAAAAATGCGAGAGGAACAACCAGCGCTAGCCATCAAAAACTTACTTCTTATTAAGATGATATTCACACATTTCTATAATCCATGCAAACAAATGCTACTCTTCACTCTCTCTATACAATGCTGTCTCTACTCTAATCGGGAATCGGGAATCTTGCAAAGTTCCCTGAATCTCTCCTTGAAACAATCATAGAGACAGAGGAAGCTACAAAGAGCTACAAGAAGAAGCATCTCATTGTGGCCATAGATCACAGTGGGAGATTCGACATCTTGCATGCTTGTAAGAGCATTGTGAAGAAATCAGAACAAGGTTTGATCCGAGAGGAAGACGTAGACGAGACGTTGTTCAAGAGAGAGCTTCAGACCAAGTGTACCGAGTTCCCAAGTCCTGATCTCTTGATTAGGACAAGAGGGGAACACAGGACTAGTAACTTCTTCTTGTGGCAACTCGCTTACACCGAGCTTTTCTTTTCGCCTGTGCTTTGGCCTGACTTCGATAAGAAGAAGCTTATGGAGGCCCTGGTTTCGTATCAGCGCAGATAGAGACGATTTGGCTGCCGGCTTTGATCCACATTTGTTCTATGTTCTGTTTCTTCTGTTCTGTTCTGTTTTGTTTATCTCTGCGTCTTTTGTTATGTTCATCCGACTTTTGTCTATCGAACTACTCCCTTTTAGCTACAGAGATAAATCTAGTAAAATTTGATATTACAAGTGCAATACCATATTTGACGTGCTGCGTTCATTCTTCACTGGTATAAGTACTTAGACCATCTTTAACGGAGATCGATGACTCGTTTCTCACAACAACTAAAACAAATAATTTTATTACACACTTTTTCTTTTTGATTTATTTTTTAATATTAATACCAATAAGCAAATGACACATGTCTATTTTCACATAAGTACCGATGCTTACATTACTCCAGCAAGTAACGCTTCTTAATTTTTTTTCTTCTCTCTCTTCTTTTAATTATTTGTTTAATAAGAATATCAACATAAGTAACTACCAGTAATCATGCCCTTATGTATCAGCTGCTAAAAATTGATGTCTTCTGAGTTCTGACACAAGAAATCAGTCATGTGGGTTCTTCACAATTCAGTGAAACATATGACATACCACTTCAATGTTTTACCTACTTTTATATTTAGAATAAAGGATTTCTCGTAAAAGTAATAAACACAACCCAACACTTCAAATTTTTCCTACTTTTTTGGTTGGTTTAGGTCTTTTGAAGTTTTAGATCGAAAATCATACTAATTAACTGAAGACTTATAATAAATTATAGGTTAGAAATTTAAAACTTTTACCAAAATGAGACCCAAATTTGTCAACTTGAAACATAAATTTAAATATTTGTTAATGTAACCAGAAAAATGGAGGATTCACCTCCTTATAAAATAAAGAAATAAAATTTGTATATATCATTGTAAAATTAAAAACTTAAATCGCTATTTTATAAACCAAACCGATATAATTTTGTCTTAATCGTAAAATCTAAATTCTAACCAGCTCATTTGTAAACCCAAACTGATATATAATTTCGTTTTAATTGTAAAATATAAATCCTAAGTACCTCATTTGTAAACACAAACCGACATATAATTTTGTTTTAACTGTAATATCTAAATAGAATTAACACCTCGTTTGTAAACACAAACCGACACATAATTTCGTTTTTATGGTAAAATTTAAACCTTAATTCTCATAAATCCAAACCGATATATAACTTTGTTTAATTATAATATTTAAATCAACCAATATTTAATTTTTTTTAGCTAAAAAGTATACAAAATTTGTTTTTTTAATTTGTTTAGCTTTTTAATTTAATTTTGATATATTTTAAAATAAAATATTATATAAAATATTCTGATTGGTTCAAAAAAAACAGGTGAATAGAAAGGGTTTATCCTAGGGGTAAGTGTCATTATTGATCTAATCACGCCAATTCGTCTACAAAACACTAGAAAAAACTTAGTTTTTTTTTTTTTGTCAAACACTGGCCATACCGACTTAGTTTAACAAGATATTTTATTTACCAATTAACCAACTGAAAAAACAAAATTGATTTGTACGATTACATCAATTAATACTTTTGGAAGGATCCAGTAAGACCATCTCCACTCCAGCAACTCTCTTCAGTTGCTCAAATATTAAACTAATTAAAACAATCCACTTAGAACTTAAACAAAATCATCTTTCTATTAGAGAATTTCAAAGAAGGTTGCTTAATCATTTAAATAATAATCTTTTAAATTATTATTTATTTAATAATCAAATTTTAATAATTTAAAATGACAAAACAATTATTTAAAATATTTCTATAACATAAAATAGAAAAAAATAAAATTTTACAAAATTCAGAATATTAAACATATTTTACAAAATTCGGAATAAGATTTATTGTTGGGTTGCACCAAATTTTTGCCAAATATGCTCAATCAAGTCTTTTTCAACCGATCATGCATTTGTGTATCATGAACGTCATTTCGAACGCTCATCATATTAGTTAGATTTGTTGGTCAATCTGTAGAAAACGATAACTATATTATCAACCTTCTCCTCTACCATTTCATCGACTTCTTGATCATAACTCCAACTAAACATTTTTTTACACTAGGTTTGTTGTGAGGCTTATGGGAATTTGCTTGTGTTTGTAATGCAAATGGGTTTTTGATGTAAGATTTATGTAAAATTGGTTTTGTTGTAAGGGTTTATGAAACTTTGGTTATGGTTGTAACACCAAGTTTTCCTTTTTTTTGCTGTTGAATATGAAACAAGAAGAAATGAAGAGAAGAGAAATGAAAGAAGAAGAATCAGGTGAGTAGACATATGAAGTAGTAGGAAATTTCTTCAATATATAGACCTAATGGAAGACACACGACCAAATAAAACCCATTCAATGGTTGGACAAGCCGTGAATATCCTTACAATCCATACAATGTGACACGACCAAACAACACCCATTCACGGGTTAAAACTCCGGTTTTGATCTGCAACGCCTTCGAGTCGCTGTTTGGATCGAGAGAATTGGGGAAAAAAGAAAAAAGAAAATAAGGAAATTAAAAAAAAAATTATCTTTTATATTTATGAATCATCAAATCCCATTAAGCCACGTAGCGTTGCTCATGGATTGCTCAAATTGTTTCCCACAGAATATCGATTCTCAACTTATTGGACTGAAATATAGATTTTTTATTCAATTTTTGGGACCCAATTAGAAGAGAACTGATGAGAGTAACTCCAACTGGAGATGCTCTAATACGGCTAAATAGTGTGATGTATCAGGAATCGTTTATCAACAAATAAATATAAATAAAAACGTGTGTCATCGGTTTGGTGACATGCAAAGATATAATATGGATCTACTTTTGGTGGCATTAAAAAATGGTTTTCAATTAAGTTTCTCCTCGTTACAAGTTGTATGGCCTGTCTAATACGTAGTAAAGAGACAGATGGTTTGATCGGTCAAGGTAATGTCTTTGAATATCTATATATAATAACAAATCCATTTTTTTTTGTCAATTTTTAATCCAATGGATGAGATTAGTTCTACTTTTAATCTAACGGTTTAAAATTACTAATCGTGTTTTTCCATCGCATCTCCATCTTTCAAAAATCACACCTCTTAATTTTGCATCTCTTTGTTGTACCTTCTGATTTCAAAATCACATCCATTAATTTTTACACCTTTTTATTTAACACCTCTATATATTACACCTCTTTGTTGTACCTCCATGTTTCATATCTATTAATTTTTACACCTTTACAATATAATAGCAAACCCACTTTTTGTGTCAACTTTTAATCCAACGGATGAGATTAGTTACACTTTTAATCCAATGGTTTAAAATTATTAATCGTGTCTTTCCGTCGCACCCCATCTTTCAAAATCACACATCTTGATTTTTGCATCTCTTGTTATACTTCTGGTTTCAAAATCACATCCATTAATTTTTACACTTTTTATTTAACACATTTATACATTACACCTTTTTGTTTACCTCCATGTTTCACATCTATTAATTTTTACACTTTACATTTCACATCTCTATGTCTTACACCTTTTTATTTATTATATACTTTTAATCCAACGGATGAGATTAGTTCCACTTTTAATCCAACGGTTTAAAATTATTAATCATGTCTTTCCGTCGCACCCCCATCTTTCAAAAATCACACCTCTTAATTTTTGCATCTTTGTTGTACCCTGGTTTCAAAAATCACATCCATTAATTTTTACACTTTTTTAACATATGTATTACACCTCTTTGTTTACCTCTCCATGTTTCACATCTACTAATTTTTATACTTTTACATTTCACACTTCTATGTCTTACCTCTTTATTTATTATATATAAACTTTTCTTGATTACATAAATAAGTTTCGAAAAATTGTTTGTGAGTACTAAATAAAACTAAAGAATTGTTATATTGAAGTGTTTTTTAACTAACAAACATCAATATCTAATTCAAGGTAATTTATATATTTTCACTGCAAATGACCTGTTAATGTTTTTTAATATTTTCGCTGCTGACCCGTTAGTGTTTCTTCGGTTAGATTATTTTTATTGTTAGTCGACACTACTAAGTTCATATATTAATCTTAGTTTTGTAAACTTGTAGTCTCTTATTAAATTTTAACATTTTCCGGTTTTCTGTTAAGTGCCATATTTTTGCATGGCTAATGTTTTTAATTCTCAGTGTGCAGATTTTTTTTTTGACTTTTCTTCTAAATGCTCGATTAAATCATCAAACGAAACGGATGATGTTGTTTTTTTTGGCATTGCTTGTGTTATATTCGATTATAAGTTTTCTTCGGTTAGATTATTAGTATATATAGATACGGTGAAACAATATATGAACATATGTGGCTTTTTAATTTGTTAAGTTGGGAAAGAGTATAAATTCAAGCATATAAAGTTTGTTTATTGCAGGATAGTACTCCCAGAAAGTCAAAAATATAATAACGTCTTCTTCGCCCTTATTGCAGGATAGTACTCCCAGTTGTGGTCACTCAGCGACAGTAACTGGAAAAACCAAAATCAAAATACGAGAGGCATGATGATATGTAGTGATGCTAGTGCTACGGATAAACCAAAATTTTTTAACAAACATGGTATAATTTTATATAAGTTCTATTATTGACTTATTTAACTTGTTTAATTTTTTAACTAGTATGGTATAAATATAAAAATATATATATATATATTTTTTTTGTTACGTAGGATGTCCATTAGATATAAATGATATAGGTTAGTTTCCATTTTTTGTAAATAAAGTTTTTTTAAGTTTTAGTTGAATTTTAGTAAATCACCAATAAACTTTGCAACAAACGCACCTTAAAATAACACACATGTTATTAAATGTAAGTGCTATCTTGAGTAAATAATCTAACAACAACATAAATATAAACAGAGCAAGATGAACCAAACTTTTCGTTAATCTATAATCTAATATATGAGAACAAATGGAGGAGGAAACAAAACAAATTTTCGGAATGGACACTAATAAGTTCAAAAAAACTTTGATATAGAGATTGATGCAGATTAACTTAGAAACACTCCAATATAATAGCAAACTTATTTTTTAAGAGTCTGCTGACATCATAGCAAAATTTAACGATTTAGATAAAACTAAAGTTGATCTTACGGTTGAAAAAAAGTTATTTCTTCTCACCCCTTCGCAGCCAAGGATTGCGTCCACACGTTCACACTGCTTCGTTCAAGCATCACACTGCTTCGCTTTCTCATATATTGTGAACTGCTTCGTTCAAGCATCACACTCCTTCCTTCTCTCATATATGGTTAACAAACTCTATTTATTCTTTTTAAAAACTTCATTTTGCATTTAACCGTCATCTGAATGTTTTATTGTTCCTGCTATTGTAGTTGTGATTTCCCCTTTATTGTTCCTGCTATCCGAAGTGTTCTTTAGTTTGCAGGTAATTTGTTCAATTTCACGGTTCTCCTCTTTGAGTTTTTAGTTTTGTTCGATAATTGAGTTTCAGAGTCGCAACGTTTAAGTCGTGATGTTTTGGTTTGTGTCGTTTCATGTAAGAGTCACAAGTACAAAGAGACACAACTTATTATGATGTAGTGTATGATTGTTTTCTATATAAGTCAGTGTTGATGTTGATGTAAATAACAAGTTTCAGTTAATTCTTGTCTTCTCTAGAAGATAAGAGACAAACTTTTCTTATTCTGTTACAAAATTTAGTTGAATCATTGATCTGAAGATCTCTCGGTGTTCTTATTTTTCGATTTTGTGGGAAAAATTCAATGATTTAGATTAGAAATATTTTAAAGTGTTGATCTTTTTCTCCTTGTGATGTTGTTTTTGTAACACTTTCTGGTAGTTTCTTCACCCGGGATTGGATTTGATTTTACATGTAATGTAACTTTTTGTTTTGTTTGTCTCCCAATTTCTAGTGAATAAGCTTTTGACAGGAACATGCAAAGTCGAGGAAAATCTTAGAGGTTTCTTGTGTGATTTGCAGTGATGTAACAAGCCATTCCCACGGCGACAACCTCTCGTGGAGGAACTGCAACATAGACTGGTGATTATGTTGTATTCCACGGTGAAGGGATGTTGAGAAGAGATTATCTTTGGACAGTGAAACCGGAGATCCAGCAAACTCTAATCCGCATTACGAAAATCCGTTGGCTTTGTCTTCGAAGGAGGAAGTAGTAAGGAAGGGGATGGGATCTAAGTTTCATGTTGATCACGAGATTAACTCCAGAACCTTTTGAGAGGGGAACTATGGAACCTTTAAGTAGATGCTGTTGTGAATTCGACAAATGAGGGAACGTGTGTTCATGATATTAGCATATCAGAAAACGGTGACGGTATGTTAGTTGATGGTTTAGCTTAGTACTAATATTCAATCTTATAATTTAAAGGCTGATTAGAGAGAAGGATTAGTGGAAGAAGTTGGTAGAAAAGCCTGAATCTGCGACCATAGAAGAAAAAAAAAAAGGTTGTCGATTAGTGACGAAGATAAGTGAATTCTAGAGTTGATGGGCAACCAACTCTAAACTCGAGGCATCACTAAAACATAAGTTACAAACGAAGTTGATAAGTAATAGAGAGAATACGTAGGCAATTCCAATTTTAAATGATCTCCCTTAAAAAAAAAAATACCCCCAAAACGTAAAATAGAAAACGATCGTAGACAAACTAAATTCATCGTGCGTGTTATCTTGTTTTAGTACACGACATATTGAAATTTTTTGACGCTTATATTAATAAAACTAAATTTCTATGTTTTGATACACAATTTTTTATAACTATCATTGTAAACCTTTTGTTCCTTAAAAGTACTAAGCTATTATGTTTTCTCTCCCAAACTTTAATTGAGGTAGTATAAGAGATTAAGCATATATGTTGATATTTTTGTTGTCCGTGTTATGTGTTGTGTTGCCGTCGACTAATAAGTAGGAGAATCTAGATTGTTTTGTGGAAGGGGCATTCGAACAGAGATGAGGGAAGTTGTAATAATCAGATTTTGCTGAATACATATGTGACGCAGAGTGAAACCTGTGAGGAGAGGTTGGGAACTGCTGACAAATTATTCAATTGTGGTGCAAGCCTCGATGATGGGAGAGTATTAAAGCCAAGGTTTAGCGGCAAAGGGATGTAAGAAAAAAGAAAGAATGTATCTATTGAAAAAGTGGAAGTAGGTATTATCTTAATCATCAGATTATTTGAAATTTATACTGATATATTAGTCACGCAAGAGAAGAAAATTATATGGGCAAAAAATACATGTTTAGAGGTGAACTTAGGGATTTTAGTTCTGTACATTTTTCTTCGTTTGTGTTCCTTTAATTTTTTTTCATACACCCACGCCGTCGAAGTTTACTCTTCAGTCTTCACATCCGACATTCTTCTCAATGTTCTCATAATTAAATAATTAAAACCTTTTTTCTCATTAAAATGTCACTTTTTCGTTGAGGTGATAAATCCTCTTATAGTTTTTATGTTTTTAGCGTGTCGCTGGTGTTGATAATCATCAATTGGATATATATCATATGCTGTCCTCTCTTAAACCTTTTAATTTCTCGTTGTGATTATCATTTTTTATTGCGACATCGATAGCATTCAAAATTTGATATTTCGGAAAAAAACTAAAGCTAAATAAATTTTTTTTGTAAATTTTCTTTTCAAAAAGAAAGTCCTTAGAAGGGTATCAAGTTTATCTTCTAATATACAATGGAAAATTGAGTTTGGGGAATATATTTTGGATTCAAATTTTCTGTCTGGAAAGCGGTCTGGTATATTTAGCTTTCCTGTCGGCTTCGGTTAAACACTCACCGAAATTGGATATTCTTGGATTATACTCAAACCTTGAAATATATTTTGGGTTTGCATCAGATTTGGTATACTTTTTTAAATCCGAACCAAAGTAAAAAAAAAAAAAAAAACTGAGAACAATTCAAATTCAATGAAGAAAAATAAAATCAATTTAAATTATGAATAACATACCAAATTGAATCAAGTGAATGTAATCACTAATAAAAAGAAAACCAGAATTATCAAATCAAACTGAAAACATAAGAAAAAAACCATTGAAAACACTAAAACACTAAGTTCTTTTTTTTTTGGAACAAGCACACACTAAGTTTAAGTAGAGTAGAGTTACTATTAGAGAATCAAGTGTTACAAAAGAAAAAAAAAAAGAGTTTTATAAGTTCAAGGAATCAATGTTAATTATTTAAAGTTTTTACTTTCCCATGCGGAAAAGTATTCGATTGTATATTATGGAAGATCTACATGTGCGGTATTTTATTTGTCCAGCTATACTCTAAATCTAAAATATGATTTATTAATGTTAATTATTTAAAGTTCTCACTTTTCCGTGCGTTGCGTCGACTTCCTAGTCTTTATAATGAGAAACCCTCAATGAGTCGAGCAAATACGTCGGCAATGTTGTCTCTTCTCTCTTCTCTTTTATCTCTCCTCTTTGTGTTTCTCATCTCTTGTTGCATCATCACAAACCATTTTAGCTTCCGGCCTCTTTCCTTGCTTAAACTCCTCGGATTCATCAAATTCCCAGCTTCCAGAGACGATGATGACCACTACAAACGGTACTTGTTTTTGTTGAACTGAAACACATTTTTTGCTGGCTTCTCAACTAACCAAACAGTAGTTGTACATGTGATGAATGATTTATTTTACTTGCCGACAAAAAAAAAAAAAAAAAGAAACACTTTTACTGACTTCTTAGAATATGTTTACAGTTACGAAATTTTATTTCAGTTCGATAATAAACTATAGCCTTCCTTATACATATTCATAAAATGTAACCAAAATAGTTAACCACAGAGATTTATAAAATTATTCTTAGCAACAAGACTGTTTAGGTGGATGTGGATCATATCAAGATTCTCTTTGATTATTTATTTTTCATTATATGAGGCTGGATAAGATTCACTGCACAAATGACACCAAAAACTTCAGTGAATGATAATGTACTAAAGCCAGAGATTATTGGTTATGTTCCTCTGTTTCATCTAAGAGGCAAAGAAAAACAGAGTGACCAGTGCTAACTTGTGTGTGTTTGGTTAGTAAAAGAAAAAGAAAGCCAGAATAAACTAAGTTCATTTCAGGAAATGTTCCCAAATTTGTCAAACCGACAACGTGCACTTAAAGGTTTTCATGCAGAGGCTTTAGTATATAGAAACAGAACTTTCACAAATACAATATACTCTGTTTTGTCAAAAGATGAGGATTGCTAAATCTTCATAACATAGCTATGGTCTTTTGTGCTTGTGTAAGTGACGAGGGAACTTATGTGGTCGGAGAGGAGGAGCTACAACGAGAGCTGATGCCGAGACACGTGGCAGTAATAATGGATGGAAACCGGAGATGGGCCAAACGGGCAGGATTGCTGACGTCGCAAGGCCATGAGGCCGGAGCTAAACGGCTTATAGAGTTCTCCGAGCTCTGCTTCAAATTGGGGATTCATACAGTCTCAGCTTTTGCTTTCTCCACAGAGAATTGGGGCAGACACAAGGTGTGACATTTTATTAGACAAAGTTACTTTATTACATTCTCTCATACACTTATTGACATGACTCTAACAATTTTTCTTCGTATTTTTAAGATTGAGGTTAAGTGCTTAATGTCTTTGATCCAACACTACCTCAAGTCCAAGATCCAATATTTCCAAAGGTATAAATACAATTCCATTTAGCTTCATTTTGTTCAACATGTGATCTTCCTACTTATATTACCAATATCTTTTTGTTTTCAGAGAGGAAACTCGAGTTTCTATTATCGGGAATCTAACCAAGATCCCTGAATCTCTACGCCAAACAATCCACGAGATAGAGGAAGCTACAAAAAGCTATAGAAAGAAACATCTCATCTTGGCAATAGATTACAGCGGGAGATTAGACATCTTACGCGCTTGCAAGAGTATTGTTCATAAATCAGAAACTGGATTGATCCGAGAGGAAGATGTAGACGAGGCAATGATCGAGAGAGAGCTTCTGACAAATTGCACCGAGTTCTCAAGTCCTGATCTACTGATTAGGACTAGTGGAGAACAGAGGATTAGTAACTTCTTCTTGTGGCAGCTCGCTTACACTGAGCTCTTCTTTTCACCGGTCCTTTGGCCTGATTTTGATAAAGATAAGCTTGTAGAGGCCTTGGTTTCATATCAACGCAGGGAAAGACGATTTGGCTGTCGAGTTTGATCCACATTTTGTCCACTATGTTCATTTGAGATTTCAACCAAAACACTTGCTCTAATTTCAGATATCATTGTACTTTCATAAATTGTGTGTAGATAAATCGAAAAATTACGAATAACATCAGCCATGCAGTTTCTTGTTTCTTGCTTCACTTACGCATAACTAAAACTGAATCTTGCAACACAAGTAACTGTAATATCCCAAAGACTTATTGAAAGCAGTGTTCTTGAGGTATAAACACATCATACACAGTTCCCATTACATTTTATTGCAAGAAAAAGAAAAAAAAATCAAGATTTCCGACCACCAAAGCGTCGTTGTCTTTGTTGAAACGACATCAAAGCTTCAATATAACCGCTCCTCCCAAAATCAGGCCATAGCTCTTGAGCAAAGAAGAGCTCTGTATAAGCCAATTGCCACAACAAGAAGTTACTCACTCTTAACTCACCGCTCGTTCTTATCAGTAGATCCGGATAAGGAAACTCAGTACAATTCGTCTCCAACTCTTTCTCAATAAGTCCCTCATCAATATCATCAACATCAATCTCACCATCTTTAACTCTTTGAGCAATACCTCTACACGCTTGTAAAACATCGTATTTCCCACTGTAACCAACTGCTACGATTAGCTGAAGCCTCGTGTTGTTCTTAGTACCTTCCTCAACTTCGTTGATCAGTCTTAACAGAGTTTTAGGAAGTCTCGATGAATCCCCAATGATCGATATCCGAACATTGTTCCTAAAACACTCGAAAATATTAAATCAATCAAAAACAATTCTTGATTACGACTATACTAAAAAAAGAAACTTACTTGGCTAAGTTTTGAAACTCTGATTTGAGAGATCTCTCGAATAAACTAAACAAGAAATCAATCTCAATCTGCAGAGAGAAACATATATAACTTCAAATCGCATCAAGATCTGTGTAACATGCAAAATTCAAGAATTAGGTTCTAAACTAAACTCACCCTTGGTCTAATCCAATTATCAGTAGAGAAAGCGAAAACTGTAAGAACTTGAATACCCCATCTACCACTAAGCTCAACGATCTTTTTCAAAGCTTCAACACCAGCTCTGTGACCATCCCAAGGTTGAAGACCTTGATTCTTTGCCCATCTACCGTTCCCGTCCATTATAATCGCTACGTGTTTCGGCATCAGCTCCGGCTGAAGCTCCTCCGGAAGAGTTACTTCTTCCTCCTCCTCCTCTTCCGTCGGCGTAAACTCAACCTCCGATTTGGTAGATCTGACTCTTAGTCTGACTCCTCTGTTCACGAAACTAGGCGAGTAAGAGACTAAAAAGTCTCTACTCAACCGCGATCTCCCCGCATGCAATCGCCGGAGATCGAAGGATGTAGGAGTAGGGACACGTAAAGACAACATCTTAAGAGAGAAATTAATTCGCTCGAGGCGTTGTGGTAAGAGTTTGATAGGAGAAGAGAAGAAGCTTTATTGTATTAAAAGCGGAGAAGATTAGTTGGAAGTTTCTTTAGCTAGCTAACTCCATAGATGGTTCTCGTAAGGCCGTTTTCAAAACGACGTCGTGTGTTTTTGTCAGTGTTAGTCTTTTAAAGACGATCGATCATCATGTATGTTGTTTTCGAAATTGAGCGCCACAAAACAAAAAGTTTTATCGTTAAAAGATTCCAAAGCTTCTTTTGTTTTGTTCTTTAGTATTTTTCTCTTTTTGTGTGGTTTATACGAGTTTCCTATTCGTCCACGTCTCTCTAACGTTTCCGATTTTATCATGCATTAAAAAGCTCCTACCATATAAATGTAAATTTGAAAAAAAAAGCTCTGATTTATATCGATCACAACATTCTCAGCAAATCCAAACACCAAATTTTTTTTTTGACGATATCCAAACACCAAATTATATCCAAAAAAAATTATCTGATTTTAAAAATGAAAATTATGGCCGGAGTCCATTTTTAGTGGGTGATGTGAATAAAAAAAGGCCCAATACCGTAATAACACGTGAGAGCCACGTGAGTTTTGCTACCCGGGCAGTAACTCGACACGTATTAACTTCTCCCGCCACCACAGCTTTATTTAAATACCAAAACTAACCTTAGGTTATCAGCGAAGTAATGGTAAACATATAGATCTTGAGGGGGTATAATGGTGAATTGAACTGGGAGTTTAATTGTTTTTTTTTTTGTGAGCGTGAAAATTCAATTGAACCGTTCGGTCACCGACCTAACCGGCTTTAGTTTTTAGTTTTCACCCAACGCTGCGTCGTCGTCACTCGTCATCGAACCCAAAAAGAAACAAAACAGTTTGATTCGTATTCTCTCATTCCTTTTTGTCGGGTCGTGTGATTGTTTTTAACTAAAATGGGTATAACACGGAACAGAAGGAAAACAGACCCAGAAATCATCATTGCGAGAGATACAGATTCCGAATTAAGTTCGTCAGAAGAGGAAGAAGAAGAAGAAGATAAGTACCCTTTGTCGGAGTCGGAGGAGGAAGAAGAAGAAGAAGAAGATGAAGCGGTTAAAAATGGAGGGAAAATTGAATTGGAGAAGAGTAAAGCCAAAGGGAAAGCACCCATTACCGTTAAGCTTATCAAAAAAGTTTGCAAAGTAAATTCTCTTTTCGAAAAAAAACCCTAACTTTCTTATGCGTCGTTTCAACTGCTTTCATTTCTAATTTTGTGTATACTTTATGGAATCAAAGAAAATGACTTTAAATTTTTGCTTTTGATTTCAAAACATATTGAAGCAGCCACTGCATAGGAGTGAAATTTAATCAAAAAGTGCCTCAAATTCACCACATTGTTACTTAAAGTTCTTAACTTTGATGTAGAGACAGAGGATTTTTAGTGTTTGGTTTTGATTGTTTTATATCTGTTGTTTGTTCCATGGTGGATTTATATAGGTTTGTAAGCAGCCTGGGCATGAAGCTGGATTTAAAGGAGCAACCTATGTCGATTGTCCTATGAAACCTTGCTTCTTATGCAAAATGCCTGGTAAAGAAGCCACATTTCCTTTTCGATTCTTGCTTACATGTGTATGATGGCGAATGGACAAAATGTTAATTTACTCAAATGTTTTTGTTGTTGCTGCGTCAATTGAAGGCCATACTACAATGTCATGTCCTCATAGAGTGGTTACTGACCACGGAATACTCCCAACTTCGCATAGGAATACAAAGAACCCTATTGACTTTGTGTTCAAGCGCCAACTCCAACCGAGAATTCCCCCTGTAAGTCTCTTTGCACGCCGTTCTTACTGTATTTTGATGCGTAATGAGATTTGTTGACTGGGAGTATATGGAACTATTTGTGCTATACAGATCAAACCAAAATATGTGATACCGGATCAAGTTCATTGTGCAGTTATTCGATACCACAGCAGACGTGTTACATGTTTGGAGTTCCATCCCACAAAGCACAACATTCTTCTCTCTGGAGATAAGGTTTTTAGAATTGAACAAGAGTCATATGTTACAAATTTTTCTGCATCTATCTTCTCATTGTTATTTTCTTTTCTGCTGGTTGTATGGTTCACTCTCTAATAGAAAGGGCAAATTGGAGTCTGGGATTTTGCTAAAGTGTATGAGAAGAATGTGTATGGAAACATACACTTCGTACAAGTTAATAATATGCGGTAAGGATCTCATTGTATCTGTTGTGATTTTACATCTCCATTTAGTTGTCTATATCTGGAAAAAAATCTCGTGTCTTTTGTTGGTATTGCAGGTTTAGTCCCACAAATGATGACATGGTTTATTCTGCATCCTCCGATGGAACATTGGTTATACTGACCTGGAAACTGGACTTTCATCAACGTTGCTGAATCTCAATCCCGATGGATGGCAGGTCACACCATCATCACCTCGTTTCTCTGATTTTTTCTTGTATGAGCCATTATGCTGATATGACATATCATCGGTTAATAGGGCCAAAAGAGTTGGAAAATGCTGTACGCTATGGATATTAACTCAGAGAAAGGTTTAGTGCTAGCTGCTGATAATTTTGGGTATCTTCACATGTAAGTGATTTCATCCCCTTAAACTGTTTGTAGACTAGCCTCTTTGTTATTGTTTAAATGAACGTCAGACTTATCTTCTTGTGATATTAGGATCGACCATCGTACCAATAACAGTACGGGTGAGCCAATTTTGATACACAAGCAAGGAAGCAAAGTTGTTGGCCTCGACTGCAACCCTGTCCAGCCTGAGCTGCTTCTCAGTTGTGGGAACGATCATTTTGTAAGTTTATCAAAAAGAACCAAGAGCATGATTATCTGATTTCTGTCAGAACTTGTTCAATAGATTTGCTTGGTTATGGTTTCAGGCACGAATCTGGGATATGCGTAAACTACAACCTAAAGCTTCTCTGAATGATCTCGCACACAAACGAGTAGTCAACTCTGCTTATTTCTCTCCATCATCAGGCACAAAAATCCTCACGACCTGTCAGGACAACCGTATTCGAATATGGGACTCTATCTTTGGGGACTTGGATTTGCCAAGCCGAGAGATTGTTCATAGCCATGATTTCAATCGGCATTTGACGCCATTCAAAGCTGAATGGGATCCTAAGGTTTGATACTTTCACCTCTCTCTTGTTTCTTTTAACATCAATTCCCATTTTATACAGCATTTGTTATATGTTCATCCGCAGGATACCTCGGAGTCGCTCATTGTGATTGGTCGTTACATAAGTGAAAACTTCAACGGAACTGCTCTTCACCCAATAGATTTCATTGATGCAAGCAATGGACAGTTGGTTGCAGAGGTTATGGATCCAAACATAACAACTATTACTCCAGTCAACAAGTTGCATCCGCGTGATGATGTTTTAGCCTCAGGAAGTTCAAGGTTCGTAAGCTCATTACCCACGAGTTGTGAGAGTAACTAATTAGTGAGAACTGTTTTGATGACTGATCTCATTGGTGTGGATTTGGTTTCAAACTCTGGTATTTGCAGGTCCCTATTCATTTGGCGGCCACAGGAGGAAACAGAAATGGTAGAGGAGAAGAAGGATAAGCAGATTATTATATGTTCTAGTGACAGCCAGAAGAAAGGAAAGAAGCAAAAGCGTGGGAGCGATGATGAAGACGACGAAGATGACATGTTTAGCTCTAAAGGCAAAAACATTAAAGTCAACAAGTCTCAAGCCAAAACAATCAAGTCTACTCGGAAGTCAAAAGCTTAAGATGAAGACACAAGTATCTTTATGTATAACTAACTTATACTCTGTTTTATTTTGGTAGGTTCTCTTGTACATACTCTGTTTTAGTAGCATGCCCTGTTTTGCCTTTGGCGGGCGATTTTGCTTTCTTTTTTTAAGGGCATGATCGGCTTTTGTGTGGCTCTCTTTAACTTCTTTTTGGTGTATCTAAAGTATGAATTGCAGTAAGAAGGTTCTCTTTTGTTTTCTTTTAGTTGTTGGAGTGATTCTTGATCTCACTGAGTGGAAACAGGGGATGAAAAGTCTTTACTCTTACTCTTACGTCATCTTGACAGCTAAAACTCATCTGTATCAAAAACAATTAACTAATAAACAAACTGACTCCAGCAAATCACCTTGTTGTTTCAAGTATGGTCTGCCACTACTTCATCCTATTATATTTGTCAATGCATCACAGTTTCTTGGACGCGTCTTCAAAATCTGAATGTAACTTTGGTTATCCACAGCTTTGATTTTAACTAAGCTATTGCACTACAACAATCTATGTCACCTACTTATTACTTAATTATGTGTTTTTTGGTTTAATGATCTTAATCCCAAAAGGGTTTGTGTAAAACTCGTTCGATTAGTGATATACATGTTTGCCCAAACAAAGAAAAACTAAGGGGAGGGAGCATTAGTGTACAAATACATACTGTGATTTACATTGCTGATCAAACCTAGCAATCCCAACAATAGCACATGTGTTACAAAGGAATGATTTTTTCATCTCTCATCACATCAATCCAATACAAAATTGAATCTAGGGTTCTATATCTCCTCTTAAACCCAAACTTGTCCACCTTCTCTCTCTTCCCAAGAAGCTTAGACGGAAATCTAAACAGCAAATCCATGAAAACCCAATTCGCCAAATCATCAATCTCTGTCCGAACAAGCTTCTCCTTAGCCACAATCTCACCCCACACATACTTTCTCTTACCCATCTCTTTATCAAACGAGAAACCTTCATCGAACATCGTCGTTTCATTAACTTGCACTCCAAGTTTCTTCCCGATATCAGGCCAAATCTCCTTCCAAGTGAAACCTACCCCATTAATAGCGTTAAAGGCTTCACCTTTCGCTCTCACTCTCCCACTTGTTGCAGCGAATATATGCTGTTCCGCGACTAAGTTCGAATCAGACCCATCAATGTAACTCTCCTCCCAACATTCTCTTGTCCCTCCAAACACAAAAGGAAGATTCAAATACTTACACATGGCACCATAAACACAAAGACTTCCCATGAAATTGTACAGAGTCCTTGTAGAGCTCCCCATTAGCAAACCGGGTCTATGAACCGACCAAACAACCGAATGACCAGTGATCTTCTCCTTCAACAAATCCTCCAAAACATAATAAAAGTTTCTCCCAGAACTCTTCCTCGGACACTCCTCGCTGTAATAACACAAACTCGAACTTTCTCCGACAAGTGACACGTAATGCTTCATCCCCGTTTGAAGCGAGAAGTGCTTTAACCTCGTAGCGTTTGGTAGAATAGCGTCCAAAGCGTTTGTAAGCATCATCTTGTTCTGAAGGCAGCACTTGTCGCTATCCAATGGATACTCACCAGACCACGTGACCCAGAACACGTGACTCACGATGTCTTGTAATGGAGACAATCTCTGTTTAGTCTCAGATGCGTTAAGCAGATCACATGAGATGAAGTTGTACATCTTCGTCAATGAACTGATCTCCGGGTTTCGCGCTACGCCGTAGATTCTCCATTTTGGTTTAGACGTTAATAGCCTCTTTACAATCTCTCGACCAACGAGTCCGGTGACGCCAAAGATCAACGCGACGTTCTCGTCTACTTCGTTTCTTCTCGTCAAGATTCCATCTTCAGACCCCATTGTTGTGACTATTAGAGAACTAATTGGTGATTACGATCGAAGCTTTATATAAACATTTACGTAAATAGAAAGAAAAGAAAATGTTGTGGGACTGATTCAACGGGTTTTAGGAGAGTTTTAAAGACTCGATGCTTACCTGTTTTTAAAGGCTATGTTAGAATATCCAAAGCAAGTTGCTTTGGAAACAGCTACGATTCAGCATAACAAAGCACAATTTTATAATACAAATAGATTAAAGTCAACAGTGTTTTAGAGTTTCATGTTACAATCCTTTTTCTTTTGAAAAAAATACGAAAAAATGGTTAATAATCGTTATATTGCTTGCGATATTTGTGTGTATAGAAGAAGATATATTTAAGATTCAAATCATACAATGTATGGTGGAAAAATCTAAGTTTATCCTTCAAAAATCTTGACATGCTCCACCGTAAACCGAATTTATCCATGCACAATTGTTTGATTGACCCACACACTTACTAGTTATTTCTGCTTCATGGCGAGTTGCAACAGTTTTATAATGAGAGAAATAATTGAGGTTGGGACTTGTGACATTTGAAATTTTCTCTTAATCTCTAAGTTTTTTTTCGGAGTTATAATTTCGTTTGTCACGATTGCTTACCGATTTTGACTATGATGTCTATAGTTAGTCTAGATTTTGTTCATACTAGTAGAGTTTGCTTTAATCGAGCTAGTCAAAATCAAATGCTCATATAGTGTCGACCTAATAGTCGTTTTTTTTTTAAGTTCATTTGGTTTTGTTTGTTTAATTAGCTAAATTGTATAGCCTTTAATTATGACACTATTGTCACCTATATATGTGATCTTCATATCGCAAAGACTAGGTTGGTTAATGCATGTGGGTTGGTCAATAGTGCTGCAAGAGCAGTCATTGATATATATATATATATATATATATATATATATGGTACGAAACCAATAACCGAAAAAAATATTTGGTATCATTCTAAGGATTATCATCTATTGGGTTAAGCGGGTCGTCTCTTGTTTAACAATTTAAATTTGTGGCTATGGAATGTGTTACGGAAGCCACATGCAGTTCTTATAGTTTTAAAATGAATCGTCGTGTTCAGCATGTTGTCCACTTCTCAATCGGACGGTCAAGATTGCGAGAGGGAGAATCTGGCCGTGGCCGTTACGTTTGCTGGCCGGCTTTTTTTTTTTTTTTTAATTATGTATACTCTTCAAGTGGGTCTCTAGTGTTTCTTTCAGTTAACAGTCTTACCGGTCAAAACCGAATATTAACCGAAAACTTATTCGATGAACTAGTTACACACTTGCACTCGTGAGTGAGTAATACACTAAACTAACTCATGTACCAGAATCTAACTAATGTGAGATCTGAACTGACATTATGCAGTGGCCAAACATATACTTCGAATGAAACAAGTTGACCAAATATTGTAGAAAAATAGAATTGTAAAATTGACTTTTCGACGAAATGAAAGAACATAAATTACAATACTAAAAAACTTTTTGATAGCTAAAAATTATTGTTTTTTTCAAGTCAAAGCCTTTGACCACGTATGCGTCAATCTTGGTTGTGGAACTGTTTTTTTTTTATATATATATATATATGAGAAAAATTGAATTGAAGTTGAACAATAATTTGCCTGCCTTGGAGGTTACCTATATGGTAAATGGGTACAGTGTATCTCTTGCCCCAAAGACATTGAAAAGCTAAAAAAATGATACACTTGGCTCTGTCCATAGCTTAAAAATGGACCATGTTTTCTGGTAGACCTACACATTACTTCTTTCAATCCTTGTCTTCCTCCTTTCTTCTATAAATCTATATGCATTGAATAAACCCAATTCAATGTAGCTTAGGAAAACGGCAAGGAGTTTCAACTTCCATGTTACAAACGGAGTGTGTGATTGAGAGAAAGGGGTCTCTAATCATAAATAACGAAACATAATCATTTATTAAACGAAATTACACGAATAAGAAGGATTAAATCATAAATACCTCTTTGTTATGTTCTGACTTCACGACCACTAACAATAAAAAAAAGTTTCCTAAATCGCCCAACGGTGGGGATCGATTTCGCCGGGAACCGGAGAAAAAAAACCCTAGATCCTAGATATGGCGGAGAAGCTTGCGCCGGAGAAGCGCCACGATTTCATTCACAACGGTTTACTCTCTTTTACCTCCTCCCTCTCCCTCTTGATCTAATTCCCCCATACACGAGATTTGATCGAATTGATGTGTGTTTCTCGATGTTGTTGTTGTTATATATATAGGGCAAAAGGTGTTTGAGTGGGATCAAACCTTAGAAGAAGTGAACATGTACATAACTTTGCCACCAAATGTTCATCCAAAGGCTTTCCATTGCAAAATCGAATCGAAACATATCGAAGTTGGCATCAAAGGCAACCCTCCTTATCTCAATGTCAGTTTCTTTTACTATCTTTCAACATTTTGGATCCTAATTGGAGAATTTAGAGTGAGATTGTCTAACATTTTGACAATTTGCAGCACGATCTTAGTGCCCCCGTGAAGACTGATTGCTCGTTCTGGACTCTAGGTAACTCTATTTTCCCTAGAAAAGTTTGGTTCTTTTTAGATGAACTATGTGTATTTGAGAGTATATAGGTTGGGTGCTGGACTGCTATAGATTTTGTGTTTGGATCTTGAGTACGCAAGGGTATGTATGTATGTAGTTTCCAGTTGCAGCGAGCTAAGACTGTTAATGAGCTGATTCTATGCAATTTTACAGTATGTTTTGGGTTATTACCAGCGTATGTATGTAAGTTGCTAAGCTGAAGTTTTTTTTATGTTTGATTTGGCAGAGGATGATATAATGCACATTACCTTGCAGAAGAGGGAGAAAGGGCAGACATGGGCATCGCCCATTTTGGGACAGGGTCAGTTGGATCCTTATGCCACTGATATTGAGCAGAAGCGGCTCATGCTGCAGAGGTTTCAAGAAGAGGTTAGTTACCTGTGAAATCTTCTTGGTTTAATATGGTTTTCTACTTTTGCAAAATTTTCTGTCAGTCTTGGTCATCTAATTGATCTCTGAAGCCAATCTTGGGCATCATCTTTTGGATAGAATTGAATCTATGTCAAAACTCAAAATATGACTACTTTGCCACAGATGATCTGGTTTAGATGACTCATGTCTAATCACATTGATTGTTTTCTTTGTTCAAGCTCTCCTATTTTGTTTCTTGTGAGTTGTGCCCTCTCAAGTAGTGAATCTCTTGTTAGAAAAGTAGAGTAGTGAATCTCTTATGTTCATGGATAAACAGTCTGCATAGGCATGGTGATAGTTAACCTATAGTCTAAGCTATGGTGCCTACCTTACTTAGGTGATTAAATTGTTCACTCTTAGTCTAACCAGATTCTGAAGGTTTGGAAATACACTGAGCAAATTAACTTGGCATGACTGAAACACATGGGTCTGATTCATGTATGCCTTAACGGGCTATACCCTCTTATTATTTTGGTTCTCTTGTATGCATGACCTTTTATTTACTTTGTATTGAGCTCAAGTATGCTTTTCTTTTCTCTTTCGATCAATTTTCTTCTTACATGTTCTGTCTCTGTTGGTTTTTGCAGAACCCGGGATTCGACTTTTCGCAAGCTCAGTTCACGGGTAATTGTCCAGATCCAAGTAGCTTCATGGGTGGTATTCGTTCTGACTAAAAATAGTCCAACTCTTGTTTCTATTGTATCCAATTATCTTTTATAAACTCTAAAGCCACCTTTGACTTAACAAAATGTCTCATGGCTCATAAATAACCAGCCTGACTCGCTCCTGTATAACTCGTATTAGCAATCATATAAATAAATCGTTCTTCGTCTCTTGTTCATTTATCCTTATCTTCCCGACAACAGAATCAGAACATCAGCTAATGTCCATTGAGCCGTGCATTCATCTCCACTACGAATATTGTAGGGTTGGGTTGTTGAATATCAAAAAAGTCTCTATAGGTGGAGGAATATAAGGAATTTGGAACAATATAAATTGGAGATTTCTTTTATCTTTCTTTATTTTATATTGAGACAGACCGATTATTTGAAATTCGATTCTATTTAAATAAAGAAAATTAAAACAAGAGTAAAGAAGAGAGCTTTATTAGGCGCGCGTCATCTTCATGGAGACACATATCATAAGACAGACAAGAGGGAACGAATCTCAAGACGTTACGTATTAGCTTATAGCCATTAGTTTTGTCTCTTCCCGTTGCTCTCGTAGACTCCTTCGTCTTTGTTATTCCATGATTCTTCTTCTTAATTTGGTACCTACTTCTCGATGATCCTCTGCGCAAGCCGCCATCATGACGTTGAATCCTCCTCCGTCGCAGCATACGCCGCCGAATCGCCGCGTTCTCATCGTCGGAAATTACTGCCACGACGTTCTGATCCAGAACGGATCAGTCGTAGCTGAAACACTAGGCGGCGCCGCCTCTTTCATCTCTAACGTCTTAGATTCTTCATCCGTCTCCTGCGAATTGGTCTCCAAAGTCGGACGCGACTTCAGATACGAGGTCACTCACTCTCCGATCGTTGTCCCGGAGAAGGTGACAACAGTTTTCGAAGCTTATTTCGATCTGGGGATAGATGTGATCGGTCACGCTGATCGGGTATTGAAACGGGTCTCTGCATGTGATCCGATTCTTCCATCGGATATACCCGATTCGAGATTCGATTTCGGGATGGCTGTTGGAGTCGGCGGCGAGATTTTACCTGAGACGCTTGAGAAAATGGTGGAGATCTGCGACGTTGTGGCTGTTGATATCCAAGCTTTGATTAGGGTTTTTGATCCTGTTGATGGATCCGTGAAGCTTGTCGATTTGAGAGAAAGTGGATTCTTTCACATCTTGCATCGGATTGGATACTTGAAAGCTTCATCAGACGAAGCTCTTTTTATGGATGTTGAACAGATGAAGCATATGTGTTGTGTTGTGGTGACTAATGGTGAAAGGGTTGTAGGATTTATCATAAGGATGATGAAACGATGGTTCCTCCGTTTGTAGCGAAGCAGGTGGATCCTACAGGGGCTGGTGACAGTTACCTAGGTGGTTTAGTGGTTGGGCTTGTTGAAGGTTTGGCTGTTCCTGATGCTGCATTGTTAGGGAACTTTTTTGGTTCCATTACTGTTGAGCATATTGGTCAGCCTAAATTCGATTTGATGATGCTTCAGGTTTGTTTTTGGTTTTTTTTCTAGTTCTTGAATTGCATGCTTTGAGAGATGATCCATTAGAACAGTGGGACGAACTTGGTGAGTCGATGATAGTTATGTATGTTAGGCCTGAATGTCTACTCTTGTTTATAGAAGTGGTACTGATACTTATTGTACATCATAGTCCCAGTAAGTAAGAACCAGGACAGAGTCTGCGTTAGTGTTTGTTTAGTTTCTCTTAATTGCAGTTGCATCTTGCAGACCAAACCTAGAGCCGGTGAATTAGAAGCTGAAAGAGGGACTTTTCTTGTTTTAGTTCATAGTTAACATACCAGCAGTTGCATTCAAACATAGGGTAGATTCAGAAAAAGTGTTGATTAAGCATTTAGCCGAAATCGGATATGGGAAAGAGAATTCAAAAGTATGGATCGCTTGATGTATCAATCAGTGCTTGTTTTATTCTATTTATTTGTTGAGAGGATGGCTGTATTAGAAAGAAATTGTCAAATTGGACCATTAGCGAGTGCAAGTGAAACTCTGGAATTTTAGAATTATATATTTGCGTTTGTGTCTGCACTGAGGATTCATCCTTTTCATCGGTTAGGTTATAGTCACCTTTTCAACTCATTCGCTATGTGTTTTCTTTCTTTTCTATGCAGAGAGTGAAGGAAGAGGTACAGAGAAGGAAGAAGAAACGAAACCTCTCAATTAGCCATAACAATGATCAAGAAGAGTTCCATTCCCGTCTAACTCCAGCTCGGTTTTCATGCGTCGACTCTCCAGTTCAAACAGAGTTATTAGTCAATGGTCTCTCTTGTGACAGGTGATGATGATGAATCGTTGCCTGTGAATACGAATCTTGAATTTATCTTTTTTTTCTACTAACAAAGCTCTTCTGAGTTGTGTGTAAGCAAAACCTTCTCTACACGTTGATAAATTTTGGAAATCTATTTAGTGTATAAAACGCGATAACCAGCGTCTTCAAAACGCTCTTTATGGTCGCGCCACCGCACAAGTTTTTCTTCTTTTAGCAGAACAACTCATGCGTTACAAATTTAAAATGAACAATCTAATTGAGAAAAGAAAAAAGAAAAAAAACAAGTTTCGATGAGATGATTTAAATAGGAAAGTTAGAGCATCGGTAAAATTAGGGTGTCAATGGTTGGAGCGAGCGGACAAATCCATTTGCGGACTAAACCGTTTTTTTATTTACCATTCATCAAATTTATTTTACACTACTGCGGTCCAAATAAAGCAGAGATAAGATCGATGTGGACCAATCGCGGACCGTTTTTGCATACAAATAGAATTGGTTTGCAGCGGTTTGTAGTCCATCCCAAAAATAGAGCGGTCCAGACCGTAGACGGATTTGGCCGCTCTGACCGCAGTTACCATTTATACCCTTAGTAAAAGTTTCTCAGATATATTATTTTAATAGATTTCATATAATTTAATTTTTGTTTTAAATTAACAAAAAAAAAAAAAAAACAATAGGATAATGTCATGTGTGAGATAAGTCTCTCCTAAAGTTTTTAATGGTTTCTCATATGAGAATCATTTCTCTCTCATCTCTCAACTTTTTCATTATTTTGTTTTTAATATTAATGAGAATCTGGATGAGAAACTTCAATAAACATGAACTTACAATATATATAGGCTCTGATTGGTACAAGACTTTTAAACTTTAAAAAAAATTAAAGTCTTGACAGTCATTTATTTGCCAATCATACTTTTTACTTTAATTTTTTTAAAAAGCTTTGTAAGTCACTTACTTTTTTTTCTTCCTTGTTTTCTCAAAATTTTTAAAGCCTAAAATCCAGGTTTTAAAATTAAAAAAATATAAAACTTTATTTTTTTCTCCTCCATTATAATTAAAAGATCCCCAAAAGTTTTTATATAAATTTTATATAAATTATTTTTACACATTAATTACTTTTATTTTTTTTCTTCTTCTTTTAAAATCCATTTTAATAATAATTATTTTTATTTTCATTATCATCATTTTAATATATTTTAATAATAAAAACAACAGATTCAATTTTAAAAGTATTTGTTACCAATCAAATTTTTACAGTTAAAATTTACACAGTCAAATTATGTACCGCCAAATTGTGTTAAATAAGATTGGAGATTTCACTATTGAACCGTAAAAAAAGAACCGGTTCAACATTTAAAAGCATGAGGGAACCTGTCGGCGCATGCTTCGTGGGCGTAAAACACGCGCGTGGATTCAAACTGTGGTCACGATCAGGCGCGTGGATTGACGTGGCGTTTCCGATTCCCAATCAAATCTGGACGACGAACAAAAAAAAAAAAAAAAAAATTCCTGTTAATATTTTGGGCAATCTTCCCCCAATTCCGACTTCTCAGAATCCTGATTTCCTTTTTTTAAAACTCCTCTCCCTCTCTCTCTCTCCGACGCTTCCCGTCGGTTATCAGGGGGGTTTCTTTCAGTTTGTTCTTTCAGATCGGAGTATTTTAACACGTCGTTGACTTGACTTGATTTTGATCTGTAACCGTTCGATATAATGAAGCAGAAGAGCCAGCATAAGAGGAAGAAGAAGAGATCCTCCGTTGCGAAAGCTTCCGGTGATGGAGGAGGAGGAACGGCGTCTGACGGGAACAAAAAAGACGTGGAGGAAGAGAGGAAGGAAGACGGTGAAGGTACCAAGGAAATAGAAAAAGTTGAAAAAAAAATATCGAATCGTTAATGGAAGCTTTTTGCTCGGTTTCAATGGAGGAAGCGACGGCTGCTTATAAAGAAGCAGGTGGAGATCTGAACAAAGCCGCTGATATTTTATCGGATCTGGTTGATAGTAGTGATGATCCGTCGACGAGTTCGTCTGGTCAGGAGACAGCGTCTACGTCTGAGTATGGTGCTGGTTCAAGTTCTACATGTAGCGATGATTTGACGAGAGATAGATGGTTTAAAGGAAAGAAGCAGAGTAGAGTTATTGCTGCTACAGGGATGGTTTCTTCTGTGATTGCTAAGGATTACTTAAAGCCTAACCCTGTGCGTAAAGAGCTTCCTGTGGTTGAACGGTCTAAAGAGCTCTGTGGTAACGGGAAAAAAGCTGCCGATAGAGAGAAAGCTGAACAGTTTCTTAATTCAATGCTTGGTGATGATTGTGAGCTTAGCATGGCTGTTGTTAGAGATGTTCTGTGTAAGTACTTCTTCGTAGTCTGTTAGTTTCTCTCTGGCATAAGATATTAGCGAAACTGTATGATCTTCAGTAGCTATAGATTACGTATTTTGATAAGGAAATAGCTGTCAAATTGTTATGAGGAGAGACTTGTTTGTTCGATAAATTGACATGGATGTCTCTTTTTTTTGCAGGTCAATGCGGCTATGATGTGGACATGGTAAGCAGATTGTCTTCAAAGTTACATGGGAAGTATATGGTATATTGACAGGAAAGGCCCTGCCTATATGCTGATACTCGCCCGAACGTTTACTGTAAAGCTTAATTTTGTTTTCTTCTTAGGCTTTGAATGTCTTACTTGACATGTCTTCTTCATCAACTGATGATTCATTGAGTGGTGTATCTTTCGGCATAGGAGTCAACGATAGTGTAAGTGAATTGGTTTTCTTCAGATATCTGTTTATTTTGTTTTTCCTACACAATAGAATACAGAGCAATCTCGTGACATTGTTTAACAGCTGGCAGAGACATCTTTTGATACCGATACTTCTGAAAGTGAACTTTTCTGGGGAGACTATAGTCGAAGGTACTGTCATTTGATCTTAGGCCTTCTTCTGGTTATTGCAATGCACTAGTTTTGGAATCATCAGAGCTCGTTATCACATTAATTACAAGATAACTAGCCCTGTGCAACTTTTATTCAACAAACGAACTATTTGACAGTGGAGTATTCAGTTCATGAACGCATGATATTTAAAATACTCATGAGAAAGTCAAATTTTACTATAGAATTGCTTTAATTCAACTTTGTGGAAGAGGTTAAAACTAAGCATGTGGCATGTTTTCTTTTCTTATGGTAGGGATTACGCAAAAGTTCTCACGAGTTCGGAAGATCCTTTTCCAACTAGCCACGGAAGTGATGAGCTTGGTCTTCCACAAAAAGTGTTGGAGTCTCTGTTCAACATCCGCCAGAGTCCTAAACACGAACCAAAGACAATGAGTTGGAGGAATGTGGCAAAGAAAATGCAGTCTCTTGGTATCGATGCTTCTTCATCTAGTGGGGAAGAGACCCGGCCTAATACGTTCGGTATATTACTATGGTTTCTTGATTATAGTATTTGTGTATATGGCTGGAAATAGCAGGCTCATTTTGCTATGAGTTTGCAGGCTCTGAGCTTCTGATGTATGTTGTTTTATCCGATGTAACACTTGGCAATTTTTGCTATGGTGTCATTGGCAAAAACATCTGAGGTCTCGACTGCTTGTTTGTGTTGCAACTCTTGAATATATCTTTTTTACTCATGTATTGCATTACTGGTCAATCAATACATGTGTTGCAGTGAAGGATGACGGATATCATGAACTTAGAAAAGGTGCAACTGACCAGTGGAATGTTACAAAGTCCTACTATCAAAAAGTAAGTTTTACTTGCTTCCATATATCTGGCTCTGCTGGACTCCTCAATTAATGCAGTTATTACTTGGTTGAAGGCTGCCGAAGCATATTCGAAAGGAGGGAGGGCTCATGCGGCTTACCTTTCTGATAAGGTGCATCTCACGGTCTATAATATATCATGCTATTGTAGCATTTTTTCGCAAGTGTGACATAAACGTGTGTGATTTTTATAGGGGAGAGTGGCATCTAAATTAGCTCAACAGGCTGATGAGCGGGCAAGCCAAGATATATTTGTTGCAAGGTTAGCTGTTTTGAGGCATTATAGAAGTATGCTGACACGCTTTCACTTTTTGTTGTGGACTAAGCCATTGTTTATGACTATGCAGAAACAAAGGTATAGAGAATGTGGTAACCATTGATCTACATGGTCAGCATGTTAAACAAGCAATGAAACTACTGAAGCTACATCTCTTATTTGGATCTTATGTCCCTTGTAAGTTCTCACCAAACTCAATTATAAGTTCTCTCATCGCTTTGTTTTGTCTTCTTAAAACCTGAGATAATTCCTTCCTCCTAACAATTGTATGTAAACATCCAGCCATTCAGACACTGCGAGTGATCACAGGATGTGGGTCTTCTGGGTTTGGGAAGTCTAAGGTGAAACAATCGGTAAGTTTCTTCGACACCTTTTTCATTTTAACTCTAGAACCAATATACATTAAGGTATGGAAACTTGGATGATTGTGTGCACGGAAACAAGACTTTAATATGGCAGTCATTGTATATGGTTATTTATGGATGATCAGGTGGTAAAGCTGCTAGAAAGAGAAGGAGTTAGGTATTGTGAAGAGAACAGAGGGACATTGCTGATTAAGCTTGACGGATGTAGTAGGGAGTTCAGTTTCTTAGACACAGAGAGCGACTCTGAATAAGTGAAGACTAAATCTGAAGTCAGGTTTTTAGGCTTTTAGCCTTAGAGATCTATTTATGTCTATATCTGTTGTGTTATCTGATACTAGCTCTCTTTGTTTAAGAAGTAAATGTTAAGCAAAAATTCGCTTCCTTAATTCTCCTTTCCGGATTTCACGTTTATCTAAGTTACGAAAACACTTTGTCTGACCCAGACAGAAATGTATATTTTTTCGTAAACTCTTCTTTGGTCTAATTAGGGGTTTGCATAATATAATTATATTATGCAATTTCTATGAAATCTAAGACGGTAGAGTGTAGGATTTGCTAGGCTCACAAGTGAAAAACATTGGTGCATCAGACAGACATAAATTATACTATGTTTTATTGTAGCAGTTACAGTAGAATATTCATAAGTAACTAAGAGAGTTGTTTTAAAAACAAAAGTCATCATCAAGCACTAAATCTCACACATTAATGGAGAATCAGAAGATTTAGGAGGGTTTGAGTTACAGAGGAAGCTCACCACTGTCCACAATCACAACTTTACTCTTGGGAGTTACAGAGGAAGCTCACCATCGCCGATCAGGTTTCAACCTCTGGTCTAACTCTTCTTTTTATTTTCATTCCCTGGGAAAATGGGAGGAAAAAATATGGATTTTTCGGAATCTGGGATTGATTGTGATAAAGATTGACAAAGAAAATTTTAGACTTCTGTTGATTTTACCGGAAAGTCTCAATTTTTTTTTTTTTTTTGTAATCTTTCTCTCTCATAGAGCTATTTGACACATTTTGCCATTTTCTGGCCTAAATTAGTTTTGATCATTCATCCATCATATATAGCAAAAGCCTCTTTTTGGTAGCTTCTTGGTATGCTCAAATTAACCCTAGAGCTACTCTCTCAAATTAAGAGATCCTCTGTACTACTTAGGTCAGGTGCAGAATTCTTAACATAATGATTATAGAGTTTTAAATTATGTAGCAGTTAAATTAAAATAAAAGCAATGCAAAATATTAAATGAAACTGTTGTAAATTCGGAAGATCAAAAAGCTAGGTCTAGGGAATTTTTTGCAAATTATAAAATATTAAATCAATCAATAAATTATGATTAAAACAATTGGAAACAGATCTAGAACTCTAAACACTTTTGTAAATTAATTAGGTTCTCACTTTGCAAATAATATCGAAATTTAAATGAGAAAATGAATCTCGCAATTCTAGGTTAAAAATTAGCAATAAAATCTGAGTTTAGATTGTTCACAAAATTATTAAATCAAATCTCTTTTGCGAAGAAGTATGCTCATCAGTTTATGGGGAAAGCAATTATATTCTTAAAACCTCAATTTCTTGACTTTTTGCAAATTATTAATTCTCAATGTTGCCAAGAGGTTAATATGAAGAATCTAAGATAGAAAGTAAGATAAGTAAAGAATGTAATGAGATCTAATAAATCATAAAATCTACGTAAAAATCCACTAACTGTGTGGCTACTGGGGCAGCAATCCACTAAGAACAAGACATCTTTACGACCAGCAAGCAGGTGAAATTAAAGAGTAAAGGAGTTCAAGAATTCTTCTCTACAAACGATTTGATCTCTCTCTCCCAAAGCTCTCAAAATCTCTCAGGGTTGCAGGAAAATAAAACTTGATAGAATACAACTTTCTGGTTTTAAAAACCTAAAAACACTATTATTTATATGTCCTAAAACACGTCAGGGACTTATGTTGCAATTATGGAAAACTTTGGGGCAGATTTGTAAAACTTCCAAATTTGAAGACTTGTCTCGATTTGCAATGGGTGTCGACCGATGCTCTTCTAGTGTCGATCGATGCCCTTCGTATAATCAGACTCCAAATTGATTCTTCGAGATTTATGCTCCAAAACAATCTAAATTGCTCCATTTCGCTCCTTTCATGCTAAAAACATGTAAAGACTCAAAAACAATCTAGAAATAAATGAAAAGACACTAAAAGACTCCTTATATCATGGTTAAAAACCACAAAAATCATGATATATCACTTCTTAGTGCTTATGAGTCATTTAAGGTGGTTTGTGCGTGTGGTCAAAAGCCCCTCCTCTGTCACATTACTTTATATACACTGGCCACAATTCTTACTTAACTGGAAATCAGCTCAGTAGCAACTGCAGTGACCTTCCCATTGCAGATGCATTAAGACGAGGCGTGAGGGTTGTTGAGTTGGATCTTTGGCCTCGTGGTACTGATGATGTCTGTGTTAAGCATGGAAGGTATGTATATATCACTTGCTAAATAAGCACTATATAGCTAGTGTTGCTTCTTGTATCTTCAAGTTAATAATTTTAGAACCCTCACTATTGAGCAGATTCACTCAGAAGAACTTCCTGAGGATGTATCCGAAAGGCACAAGGTTTAACTCTTCAAACTATAAACCTCAGATCGGTTGGATGAGCGGAGCTCAAATGATTGCATTCAACATGCAGGTCTGTCTCAAATCCTCAGTCCCTGAATCATCATCTGAGTTTTACTGTGATGAAGCTAAATAATAACTGAATGCATAAATGTAGGGGTATGGTAGATCATCGTAGAAAAGGTGGACCGCAAGAGTAATCTTGCGTCGGAAATCTTGTAACTGCTGCCATGGTGGTGGTGCTTGCACGAAAATTAGTGTAGTCTCTCAAATGCTCTAGAGTCAGCTTCGTCTTACTCTTAGAAATCACCGAATCAGGTACCTATCCACCATTCCCACATCAGTCACCTTTACCTTTCGAGGGAATCTTCAAACATCCATCAACGGTCGGACTAGTTCCCGTTGCAACCTACTAGGAGAGATCATCTTCTGACAATAGAGAAACATCTACCTTCATCGTTCACCTCAAGAAAACAGAAAGTCCCTTTTTTGTTGCTCCCTTCCCGTTTTAACCCTCCCGCTAATTTAGACCTTTCTGACCGCAAGTCCAGCTCAGCCGTCAGGTCGACCCAAAATCTAACGAATACGGGTACGACTCGAAAACACGGTCGATGGTATCTTATCATGCCATGGTTCTAGAAAGCCTTAAAGTGGTTTCATTGTTTGTAAGAGTTGTCAAGTACGTATGATGTGACATATACATGAACCAAATCAATTAAAAGGATATTAACCAATTTAATAAAGAGTAAGTCGTGGCGGGACACAGGGGCAAAATTGTCATTGCGCATAGGATATTTTCACAAACCTTGACTTTTTTTTTTTTTTTTTACTCGCATCACCACTATAAATACAAACTCGTATGCATCTTGGATTTATTTCCCTAGTTAGCCGCAAAATACATACGTCTTCCTTTTTGCGATATCGCTTTCGGTGAGAGGTATGCGAAGATTTGACGAGAGATAGATAGTTTAAGGGAAAGAAGCAGAGTAGAGTTATTGCTGCTACGGGGATGGTTTCTTCCGTGATTGCCAAGGATTACTTGAAGCCTAACCCTGTGCGTAAAGAGCTTCCTGTGGTTGAACGTTATAAAGAGCTCTGTGGCAACGGGAAAAAAGCTGCCGATAGAGAGAAAGCTGAACAGTTTCTTAATTCAATCCTTGGTGATGATTGTAAACTTAACATGGCTGTTGTTAGAGATGTTTTGTGTGAGTACTTCTTCTTCTTCGTAGTCTATTACTTTCTCTCTGGCATAAGATACTAGTGGAACCCTTAAATTGTTATGAGGAGAGACTTGTTTGTTCGATAACTTGACAAGGAAGTCTCTCTTTTTTTGCAGGTCAATGCGGCTATGATGTGGACATGGTAAGCAGATTGTCTTTAAAGTTACATGGAAACTATTTGGTATATTGACAGGAAAGGCCCTGGCTATATGCTGATACTCGCCCGAACGTTTACTGTAAAGCTTAATTTTGTTTCCTTCTTAGGCTTTGAATGTCTTACTTGACATGTCTTCTTCATCAACTGATGATTCATTTAGTGGTGAATCTTTCGGCATTGGAGTCAGCGATAGTGTAAGTGATTGGTTTTCTTCACATATCTGTTTATTTTGTTTTCCTCCTACATAACAGAATTAAAGTGCAATCTGGTGACATTGTTTAACAGCTGGCAGAGACATCTTTTGATACTGATACTTCTGAAAGTGAACTTTTCTGGGGAGACTATGGTCGAAGGTACTCATGAGAAAGTCAAAACAATCTATAGAATTTCTTTAACTCAACTTTGTGGAAGAGATCAAAACTAAACATGTGGCCTGTTTTCTTTTCTTATGGTAGAAATTATGCAAAAGTTCTCACGAGTTCGGAAGATCCTTTTGCAACTAGCCACGGAAGTGATGAGCTTGGTCTTCCACAAAAACTGTTGGAGTCTCTGTTCAACATCCGCCAGAGTCCTAAACACGAACCAAAGACAATGAGTTGGAGGAACGTGGCAAAGAAAATGCAATCACTTGGCATTGATGCTTATTCATCTAGTGGGGAAGAGGCCCTGCCTAATACGTTTGGTATATTACTATGGTTTCTTGATTATAGTATTTGTGTATATGGCTGGAAATAGCAGGCTCATTTTGTTATGAGTTGGCAGTCTCCGAGCTTCTGATGTATGTTGTTTAACCCGATGAAACACTTGGCAATTCTTGCTTTGGTTTCATTGGCAAAAACATCTGAGGTCTCGACTGCTTGTTTTTGTTGCAACTCTTGCAATATCTTTCTTATTCATGAATTGCAACACTGGTCAATCAATACATGTGTTACAGTGAAGGATGACGGATATCATGAACTTAGAAAAGGTGCAACTGACCAGTGGAATGTTACAAAGTCCTACTATCAAAAAGTAAGTCTTACTCGCTTCCATATATTTGGCTTTGGTAGAGTCCTCAATTAATGCAGTTATCACTTGGTTGAAGGCTGCCGAAGTATATTCGAAAGGAGGGAGGGCTCATGCGGCTTACCTTGCTGATAAGGTGCATATCACGGTCTATATAGCATTGCTATTGTAGCATTTTTTTCGGAAGTATGACAAAAACTTGTGTCTTTATTTTTATAGGGGAGAGTGGCATCTAAATTAGCTCAACGGGCTGATGAGAGGGCAAGCCAAGATATATTTGTTGCGAGGTTAGCTGTTATGAGGCATTATAGAAGTATGCTGACACGCTTTCACTTTTTGTTGTGGACTAAGCCATTGTTTATGACTGTGCAGAAACAAAGGTATAGAGCATGTGGGAACCATTGATCTGCATGGTCAGCATGTTAAACAAGCCATGAAACTACTGAAGCTACATCTCTTGTTTGGATCATATGGCCCTTGTAAGTCCTCACCAACTCAATTATAAGTCTTTTCTTCTTTAGTAGATCATCATCGCCTTCTCTTGTCTTCTTAAAACCTGAGATAATTCCTTTCTCTTAACAATTGTGTAAACATTCAGCTATCCAGACACTGCGAGTGATCACAGGATGCGGGTCTTCTGGGTTTGGGAAGTCTAAGGTGAAACAGTCGGTAAGTTTCTTCGACACCCTTTTTCATTTTAACTCTAAAACCAATATACATAAATGATATGGCAAATTGGTTGATTGCTTGCACGAAAACAAGAATTTAGAATGGTAGTGATTGTATATGGCTATTTATGGATGATCAGGTGGTAAAGCTGCTAGAAAGAGAGGGAGTTAAGTATTGTGAAGAGAACAGAGGGTCATTGCTGATTAAGCTTGACGGATGTAGTAGGGAGTTCCGTTTCTTAGACAACACAGAGCGACTCTGAATAAGTGAAGACTAAATCTGAAGTCAGGCTTTTAGGCTTAGAGATCTATTTATGTCTATTTGTCTATATCTGTTATGTGTTATCTGATACTAGCTTTGTTTGTTTAAGAAGTAAATGTTAAAGCAAAAATTCGCTTCCTTAATTCTCCTTTCCGGATTTCACGTTATCTAAGTTACGAAAACACTTTGGCTTTGAACGGTTGTACAGTATGCTCTAGTCCAGACTAAAATTGGACTAGTCTGCACATTGTCCGGTTTACACCATACCTTATAACCATTACCATACCTTATAACCATTCAAATTCAAAGCCTTTGTCTGACACAGACAGAAATGTATATTTTTCGTAAACTCTTCTTTGGTCTAATTAGGGGTTTGCATAATATACTATTATGCAACAACTATAAATTCTAAGAAGGTAGAGTGTAGGATATGCTAGGCTCACAAGTGAAAAACATTGGTGCATCAGACAGACATAAATTATACCATGTTTTATAGTAGATGGAACAGTAGAATCATTCGTAAGTAACTCAGAGAGTTGTTTTAAAACAAAAGTCATCATCAAGCACTAAAGCTCTCACATCAATGGAGAATCAGACGATCTAGGAGAGTTTTGAGTTACAGAGGAAGCTCACCACTGTCCACAATCACAACTTTACTCTTGGGAGTTCCGCTCTGATTTCCTTCAGCTTCAACTTTGTAGACCACATCCATTCCCGTCACTACCTTCCCGAACACTACATGCCTCCCGTCCAACCTGTATTAAAGCCCCGAACTTTCTTATCAGAAGACAGAAACCACATATCGAGAATTCTATTCCGAAATAGAATCTCTAAGCTAAAGGACCAACATGCGCACTCATAGTCAAACAACTTTTAAGTAAAAGAACTGAAAGATCAAGAAGGTAGCTTTATTGTGTTTGAAATTCGGCTAAATCAGTACTCACCAGCTGGTTGTTACAGTTGTGATGAAAAACTGTGATCCGTTGGTGTCTTGGCCAGCGTTTGCCATTGATAGGAACCCTGTGAAAAAAGAAAACAATTGATCAGGTTAAAAACCTCACACACGGAAAGAGTCGATATGAAAACGTAAACACAGGATACTGAAGACGTCCTCACCTGGACCAGTATGCTTTAGCTTGAAGTTCTCATCAGCAAACTTCTCACCATAGATAGATTCTCCTCCCATTCCATTTCCATGTGTGAAGTCACCTCCTTGAAGCATAAAGCTTGGTATGATCCTATGGAATGAACTCCCCTTGTAATGGAGAGCCTTGCCTTTCTTACCTATTCCTTTCTCACCTGTGAGTAAAAACAGTATACGTAAGCTTTCATATCAAAGTAGATAAACTGCTGTGCAATGTTATGTTGGTCGAGAAAAGTTACTAACTACTCCACTGAGACAGGATGAGAATGAGCAATATGTTGCTTTCTTACCGGTGCATAGAGCTCGGAAATTCTCTACAGTTTTGGGAACTGTCTTGCCAAATAGACCCATGACAATACGACCTGGAAAAAATATAGCACGAGATGTCTTCAGGGAACATATAGCACGAGAACTAATTGCACCAACATGAATGGATCATAAAATTGAACTCAGGAAGAAAGTCATACCTGCTGCTTTCCCATCAATTTCAACATCGAAATACACCTTGTGTGTGATCTCCTTCAAGTTTTCCTTGGATTTTTTGGCCTGAAACATAAAAGCAAACAACCAGAGAAGTGATCAATGTAAAAACACTAGCAAGTGGTAGCAGTTTCATAATATTTACATCATTCCAACACATATGGACACACATTAGGCGCACTTGATGCACAAAACTAGCTTTCTCAAATACAATACCAATTCGATGATGTTGAATCTCTCTAATAACATCTTAAGGACCAAATTTAGAATTTCGGAATAAACATATATGGTTGATCCACTTTCCTGAATCTCTTACGTCCGTAATTGCAACCACAGAAAAAAAAAAAAATTGGGAAACCCAACCTCCCTTCCGATTCACATCTCAAACATACTACATACAAATCGCGATGAAAGAGTGTAAAGGTTCATTCCCGGATCGTACGAATATGAGATGCTGATACGAAACCTCAGAAAGGTTTTCATATTAATCAAACACACAGATTCAAATTTAAAAAATCAACCTTAGACAAAATTTGCCATAAAATCGCACTCAGATTGATGTAGATCGTGCAAAATCTACGAACTCAAATCAAAAAACATTTGCTGCAAACTATAGATTAGTGAGAACGCAACACAACAAAAAAAAAAAAAAAGTACCTGAATAGCGCTTAGGGTACCGAGAAGAAGAAGACTCCATAGAAGTAGCGTCACTGAGCTCGCCATCTCGCACCGTGCTTACTAACTCTGGTTTCTCCTGACGACTTGACTCCCCCTTCTTTATTTCCCCACCAACACCACGTAGAATATCCAATTAGATCTTACCACGTGGCATGTCTATTTATAATTGTACTTGGGCCCTGGATTCTTTTTGAGAATCGTAATGGGCTGGGCTAATGAGTGGTTAGTTACAGCCCATTAATCTATCAATGGGAGAAAAGAAAAAAATTTGTAGAGTTGGTAACCCTAGATGACTAAATCTGAGTCTAATTTTTTTAATCAGAGATTCTAAGTCAAAAAAGACTAAAACACAAGACCATCATAAGCATTTTCACATTGTACTTATGTTCCAGCTAATAATAATATTCTGGTTATAAGTCGTCGTTATAATAAACATTAATAATGTCAGTTTCATTCAAATTAAGCACGTTTCTGTTCACATTAAACATTTGACGATTATTATTTAATTTTTGTCAACTTTCCCTGTCCTAATCTTTCCACTAAACACTTTCTTTTGGTAAAAGCAATTAATATACTTTCAAAGATTAGTACTTTTTTAACGACTAATATCATATCATCATGTCTCATTAAGTGTTAGTTAGTAAAAAGAGAGAGTATATAATTACATAGCTTTTTGGCCTATAAAAGTGGATTTTGGAAAGACAATAGACCTGCATCTGCACCACCATTATAAACCTAACACTTTTTTCTTCTTCTTCTTTTGTCGCCTTGCTATTCGACATATCTATTATCTTATCTGTTTTTTGTTTTTTTTTTTCTATTGGCCGACATCTGAAATCTGTTTTTTTTCTTCTTAATAATGATATTTACCTCTTTCTTTTTGTCTAATTTTTACGTGAATATATACATCATGTAAACAACAATACAAAATAATTCAACTAACAATTAAAACATCATGTAAATCAAATACAATTAAGTAAAAATTCCTCAAAAAATGAAGTGGCATTGTGAATGATGTTACGGTTTGGCCAAGCAGTAGCACTAGTTATTTCAACAAGGTATTCCGTATTCGAAACACAACGACTGACCGACATCTTATGTTGATAAAGAAAATCATGATTCATGAACCTTTTATAAACTCTGGAGAGTGTAATCGTGCAGTTGATGATAAGATAGGTCATCATCATCATCCCTATACTTTTGAATCGTTTGTATGGATAAGTCATAAGTGCATTCGTGTTATCGTGTATGGTTACAAACTTTACAATAATAGACCCATAAATCTCGGACTTTACTTCAATGGACGTATACATACGTGTCCATAGCAGAAAAAAAAAACAAAGACAAAACATAACACAACAAATGCGTTAAAGAGTTAGAAGAGATCTGCATCGATCTGCCCCCACCAATGTAGCCCAGTACTTTTTTTTTTTTTTTGCTTTGCTATTTCATACGTATCTGAGTATTGTTTTTCAAATTCGTGTTCACACTTCAACACTTAAATGATTTTTTTCTTTTTTTATTATGGGGGAAGACAATTAACACCTTGCGATATATATTCAATACGTACTATTTTTACTTCAAACCTTTAAATTAGTCATTTTCTTTTTTCTCTAGGTTTAGAATTAACAAAGACGATTATAAATTATTACATGTCTTTAGAGAAAAAAACAAGATTCGTCAGTAAACAAGTTTTTTGTTTTTGTTTTTTTGTGATGTGTTAGGTGTGAGCGTGTAAGAGAGCGCTTTGACGAGGTTCTTTTTTTTTTCTTTCTCTGAAATGTTTACGACATTAAAAACACATTAAAATGAGAGAAACGATCTGAGAGTATTTATAAGTTTAAGATTCAGAGGAAAAAAAAGGTTTCACCTTTTCAATATTCTTGGATCTGAACACGACGACGACGATACGTACACAAACAGAGAGAGAGATGGAGGGAAAAAAAGAGAGTTACAAATTCTGTCTGATCTTCACCAGGAAGTTTAGGATGACGGAGTCTGGTCCTGTTGACGACGTCAGAGCTGTTTTCGAGAAATACGCGGAGGGTGAGGCTCATATGTCGCCGGAGCAGTTACAGAAACTTTTGGCGGAGGAAGGAGGAGGAGAAGAACGATCGACGAGTCTGGAAGAAGCTGAGAGGATCGTTGACGAGGTGCTTCGTCGGAGACACCACATTGCAAAGTTCACCAGACGAAACCTCACGCTCGAAGATTTCAATTATTTTTTGTTTTCCACTGATCTTAATCCTCCCATCGCCGATCAGGTTTCAACCTCTGGTCAAACTCTTTTCTTTTCTTTTTTTTTGTCATTTCCTGAGAAAATGGGAGAAACAAAGTATTGATTTTTCGGAATCTGGGATTGATTGTGATAAAGATTGACAAAGAAAGTTTAAGACTTTTGTTGATTTTACCGGAAAGTCTCTGAACTTTTTTTTTTTTTTTTTGGTAATCTTTCTCTCTCATAGACCTATTTGACTCATTTTGCCATTTTCTGGCCTAAATTAGTTTTGATCATTCATCCATCATATATAGCAAAAGCCCCTCTTTTGGTAGCTTCTTAGTGCTTATGAGTCATTTAAGGTGGTTCGTGCGTGTGGTGTGCTCTGCTGCTGAGCGTCAGTAATCTGACTATTTGATTCACTTGTCTAAATTTAGAATTTTCCATTTTGGATACTAAGTTTCTATTATAGAAGTTGCTTACTTTCTGGATATCTTTTAGCTCCTCTCTAGCCTATAAGATTCAGGAATCAGCATAGAAATATTAATTCATCAGTGATAAGTGGAGGGAGATGTGGTTGGTTTTATTAACTATTGTTGGCTATTATTTCAGGTCCATCACAACATGGATGCTCCTCTGTCACATTACTTTATATACACTGGCCACAATTCTTACTTAACTGGAAATCAGCTCAGTAGCAACTGCAGTGATCTTCCCATTGCAGATGCATTAAGACGAGGCGTGAGGGTTGTTGAGTTGGATCTTTGGCCTCGTGGTACTGATGATGTCTGTGTTAAGCATGGAAGGTATGTACATACACTTCGGATCTGGCTTTTGAGTGGGGTTGGTTCTATGGACTGTTATTGTTTTGTTTCTCACTTTTATGAAACTACAGGACCTTGACGAAGGCGGTGAAATTGGGAAAATGTTTGGACTCCATTAAAGCTAATGCCTTTGCTACTTCAAAGTATCCTGTTATTATTACTCTTGAAGACCATCTCACGCCAAAACTTCAATTTAAAGTTGCCAAGGTTTTTCTTTTCTTTTCACCCTATTTAGTCTTTAGACCTTAAAGTTCATGATTCAATCTGTGTATATATGAACGCTGCATTGTATTTGCTCTTCCACAGATGATAACTCAGACATTTGGAGATATGTTGTATTATCATGATGCTGAAAGTTGTCAAGAATTTCCTTCACCAGAAGACTTGAAGGGAAAGATTCTAATATCAACAAAACCTCCAAAAGAGTACTTAGAAGCTAACGATGGTAAGGAGAAAGATAATGGAGAGAAAGGGAAAGATTCAGATGAGGATGTATGGGGAAAAGAGCCAGAAGATCTTATTTCTACGCAATCCGAACTTGAGAAGGTGTGCTTCAACTGTAATACTAATTGAATCAAAAATTCTAAGCATCAAGTGTTTTGTTTTAATAGTCCAATTCATACTGCTTTTGATTACTTTCAGGTTACAAGCAGTATAAATGATCTCAATCAAGATGATGAAGAAAGGAGCTCTTGTGAGTCTGATATGTCATGCCAATTACTAGCACCGGAATACAAGCGTCTTATAGCCATCCATGCAGGGAAGCCAAAAGGCGGCTTAAGGATGGCTTTAAAAGTGGATCCGAATAAAATCAGGCGACTTAGTCTGAGTGAGCAATTACTGGAGAAAGCTGTAGCGACATATGGTGCAGATGTTATCAGGTATATATATTAATATCACTAGCTAAATAATCACTATATATAGCTAGTGTTTGCTTCTTGTATTTTCAAGTTAATATTTTAGAACCCTCACAATTGAGCAGATTCACTCAGAAGAACTTTCTGAGGATATATCCGAAAGGCACAAGGTTTAACTCTTCAAATTATAAACCTCAGATCGGTTGGATGAGCGGAGCTCAAATGATTGCATTCAACATGCAGGTCTGTCTCAAATCCTCAGTCCCTGAATCATTATCTGAGTTGCACAGTGATGAAGCTAAATAATAACTGAATGCATAAATGTAGGGGTATGGCAGAGCATTATGGCTTATGGAAGGTATGTTTCGAGCAAATGGAGGGTGCGGTTATGTCAAAAAGCCAGATTTTCTTATGAATGTAGGTCCTACTGGACAAAGTTTTTATCCCAAGGATAATTCGTCTCCAAAGAAAACTTTAAAGGTTAGGCAAAGAGTTATACGTTTGTTGTTTCCTACATATATGCCTTCTACACTTGCTTACTTAACATTTAACAATCTCAGGTTAAAGTCTGTATGGGAGATGGATGGCTCCTAGACTTCAAAAAAACTCACTTTGATTCTTATTCTCCTCCAGATTTCTTCGTTAGAGTATGTGAACGCCAATCTTAGTTTGTTCCTTTTTCCCTTATCTTGATTGAAACAGAAATTTAACTTGGTCAAATACAGGTGGGTATTGCTGGAGCACCTGTGGATGAGGTGATGGAGAAAACAAAAATAGAGTATGATACATGGACTCCCATTTGGAATAAGGAGTTCACATTCCCGTTAGCAGTTCCTGAACTTGCTCTGCTCCGTGTTGAAGTCCATGAGCACGACAAAAATGAAAAAGATGATTTTGGAGGTCAAACTTGTTTACCAGTGTCCGAGTTAAGGCAAGGCATACGCGCTGTTCCACTCTTTAATCGAAAGGGAGTAAAATACAGCTCCACACGGCTTCTTATGCGCTTCGAGTTTGTCTGAGACGCCAATTTTGGTGCGTGTGTCCATCTAGATTTATATCTTTTTTTTTTACTTTTTTTGATATGTTGTATGTTTATGTGTCTGATGCTTCTTCATTGAGGAATAAAAAATTTGATATCTACATGAGTAATATATAGAACTTCTGAAATTCTGTCCTTTATGGTTTCTATATATATGTTACCAGTTTCTTGGTCTTGAGATGAAGTTTTGTTCAATAAGAACAAAAACCAAACAACTCCTTATGAAGTTACAGTACTATTAAGCATCTTTAGTGCAATAATATTAAGCATCTCTCATCTTATCATAAAAACATAACCTCTTTATTCATTTTGTGGATTTTGGTATTGGATAGCTTAAAGTAGTTATTTATACGCATGAGGACTTATATCAAAGAAGCTTCATATCTTTAGCTAAACTATTAGTTATTTAAGCCTGTGTCTCTCTGTTTGCTGCACTAAACACGTGAAATTCTGAAGTAGAGTATATATTCTGGAATCTTTTGTTGGTATATGTATCTCTTTATGCTAATTAATCAATTTTTTAGCGCTGCTTTATATTTAACAATCTAAAGGTATATATTCTTAATCCATAGACAAAGACCGCACCACCATATATGCTTACTAGTGAAGAAAGACAGATTCTTGATTCTATTTCATCCTTGAGAGATTGGTAACTTACAGATGTTTTGAGATTCTACAAAGACTTTAAGAACGTTTTAACAGTGACTTGAAAGACTTTGCATACCGTGAAATGTGGAAGGAAAGAAAGAAAAATGAAAAGTATTGAGAAACCCAATCGTTGAATCCTTGAAGCTTCCCTCAGCTACATCATATGCTTCTGGAATTAGATGCCATAATAATTGTTTAAGCTGATTTTTTTGGAAAGTGAGGTTTTTCAACATGAGTCTCTTGGCTGGGAATATATGGAAAAGGAAGAGGAAAGCTAAGAGCACTGAGCAAAAAGAGGCATACCGCTATATTTATAATAAAGTATGGAAGAAAAAAGAACGATTTATATTTGATTTATGAGTATGAAGATCATGCCAAATATGCAGGACTTGCTATTTAACTAAACTGCAGGAACTTTTTGAAGAGAATCCAGGAGCTGAAATATATAAATAGAGATTGGCTGGTGTGATTGTGAAGTATCTTGTCGCCTTTTCTTGAGCTGAGATTTCAACTTGGGGATACACAAGGGATGAAGAAAGATATGGGGAGATGCAAAATGGGTTTGTGTTTCAGTGACAAGCTCAGAATGAACAGAGGATCCCCACCTCAGGATGTAGTGACAGCGTTTGTAGAGTATACCGAGGGGAGGAACCATCTGACGGCAGAGCAGCTATGTCGGTTCTTGGTTGAGGTGCAAGGCGAGACTGAGGTGTCTATTCTAGATGCAGAGAAGATCATAGAAAGAATCACATGTGCAAGACATCATATCACTAAGTTTTTGAGGCATACACTGAACCTTGATGACTTCTTCAGTTTCTTGTTTTCAGATGATATGAATCATCCAATTGATAGTAAGGTAATCTTCTCTCCTGATGACTGACGTCTTTCTTTCCCTTGCAACATGGAAAAGTTCAATCTTTGAGCTTTTGTTGATTCAGGTGCATCAAGACATGGAGTCTCCCTTGTCCCACTATTTCATTTACACAAGCCATAATTCGTATCTGACTGGGAATCAGATCAACAGTGAATGCAGTGATGTACCTCTTATTAAGGCATTAAAGAGAGGTGTTCGAGCTCTTGAACTTGATCTGTGGCCTAACTCTACTAAAGACGACATACTTGTTCTCCACGGCTGGTATGTCTTTGTGTTATGATGTCTATTCCAAGATCTATAGGTCGAAATTTTTGTCGAACAAAACAAAAGAGTATTTTTACTGCTTTTAGGGCATGGACACCTCCAGTGGCTCTGATCAAATGCTTGAGATCTATTAAAGATCATGCCTTTTCTGCATCTGCATACCCTGTGATATTAACTTTGGAAGATCATTTGACCCCAGATCTTCAAGCCAAAGCAGCTGAGGTATGTTCTTGATCTCACTGAGGAATCAAATCCGTGTTAGTCTCAAAAGTTCTTGAAGATTTTGAAAAAGTTTTTTACTTTCTTTTACATATTGCTGCAGATGATGAAAGAGGTATTCATGGATATGCTGTATTTTCCCGAGTCTGGCGGTTTAAAAGAGTTCCCTTCACCAGAAGATCTCAAGTATAGAGTTGTTGTATCTACAAAGCCTCCTAAACGGAACTGTGAAAAGGACAAGGATTCTGAGTCAGATGTATCAGGAAAGGCGTCATCAGATGTTTCAATAGACCGAGTAGATGATGAGAAGGTACAAATGCATTTCAAATATAGGAGTTTTGGTTTTCTCAGTGTCATCTGAAATATCTCTCTTTTGCGTGCAATGACTTGTGTAGACCGAGGAAGAAACAAGCGAGGCTAAAATTGAAGAGGTAGGATTTGATAAAGAATCCAACAACTTGGATTTCGTCACCTACAGTCGCCTGATAGCTATTCCTTCTGGAAACGCTAAAAATGGATTGAAAGAAGCACTTACTATTGATAATGGTGGAGTTAGACGGCTGAGTTTGAGGGAGCAGAAGTTCAAGAAAGCCACTGAAATTTATGGAACTGAAGTCATGAAGTAAGTATAACATGCTATCAAAAAGGAAATTAATTTTGAGCTAGTTATTTTGTTTCTTGCTCTAAGCTCACTACAATCATAATATAGATTCACACAGAAGAATCTGTTGAGGATATATCCAAAGGCCACACGAGTAAATTCCTCTAACTACAGGCCCTACAACGGTTGGATGTACGGAGCTCAAATGGTTGCTTTCAACATGCAGGTTTGCAGTTTTTCTCAGGCCTTTTTTAACCATCTGACCTTTTAAAATCTCAACACACTGATACATCTTGGGTGTCAATGGTCTCAGGGCTACGGAAGAGCTCTCTGGATGATGCATGGTATGTTTAGAGGGAATGGTGGTTGCGGGTACGTGAAAAAACCGGATTTTATGATGAACAATGTTCTCGGTGGACAAGTGTTTGACCCGAAAGCAAAATTAACCGTAAAGACAACTCTGAAAGTGAAAGTATACATGGGAAAAGGATGGGACTCATGTTTCCAACGAACTTGTTTCAACACTTGGTCTTCTCCTAACTTCTACACAAGGGTAAGTAATGGTTCTGTTTACATAGTTGACTCTCTATTATGACTTGTTTTTTTTTATCTTTGTTTCATGTGGATTGCACTGTATCTGTGAAAGCAGGTGGGGATAACAGGTCTAAGAGCTGATAAGGTAATGAAGAAAACAAAGAAAGAAGACAACACTTGGGAGCCTTTCTGGGACGAGGAGTTTGAGTTTCAGCTAACAGCACCTGAACTCGCCTTGCTAAGAATTGAAGTTCACGACTACAACATGCCAGAGAAGGACGATTTCTCAGGCCAGACATGTTTACCTGTGACAGAACTGAGACAGGGCATACGTTCTGTTCCATTGTTTGATCGCAAAGGCGAGAGATTAGTTTCAGTTACACTTCTCATGCGGTTTCAGTTGGTTTAAAAACAGAGCTCCTTCCTTGTTATTATCATCCAGAGAGTTCGTACTTTTGTAGTTTAGTGGCTTTAACAAATCAATGAATCAACTATAGATATAAAAGCTTCTTCTACATTGCTCACAATTTTTAGTGTTGACTTTTAGCTTAACCTTTTCAAAGTGTTTAAAAAAAAAAAAATTAAATAATACTTTCCTTTTCAGACACCAAATCGGATTGAGAGCTAAAAGATAATAGGCTGAAAACTTTGTTATTCTGCATATGGAAAACGGACAAAATTGAAAATTTAGACACTGTTGTGTTGACTTAATGACTTGGTCTTTTTTGACAACAGAGTTGTTTATTTGACTTATAGAATAACACTGAAACTTTAATCATCGTATTGGTGCAAATCATTATTATCCAGGTTCTCTCTTTCTCTGCAACTGCATCCTCCTCTCACACACTTAAATAACAAACCCTTGAGTCCATTTTTTAATATGCACTACTGAGTCAGTAGTACTGACTGAGTCTCAAAACCTGAACTAGGCCTAACCTAAAACTAATCTCATAGCAATGGAGAATCATCACAACAGCTGTTTCACCTACTTGGACGATTCCTCTGCTTTCAGTGATTGTAACAGCGACAGATCCGGAGAGTTTCAAACAACTTCATCCGAGAGCCTACGACGACGACTCTTCCTCTCTAGCGCCAATGACAACTCCTCCGACGATTTGATCAGATACCTCATAACGCATCTCGAGTTATCATCATGTTCCGTAGAAGAACAGAAGCGAGCTGCTATGGAGATTAGAATCTTATCAAAGAACAAACCAGAGAACCGTATCAAACTCGCTAAAGCAGGTGCGATTACACCGTTGGTTTCTCTCATCTCTTCTTCTGATCCTCAGCTTCAAGAATACGGAGTCACTGCGGTTTTGAATCTCTCAATCTGCGACGAGAACAAAGAGATGATTGTTTCTTCCGGTGCAATTAAACCGCTCGTTAACGCTTTGAAAGTAGGAACACCGACAACTAAAGAGAACGCTGCTTGTGCTCTGCTCCGGTTATCTCAGTCGGAGGATAACAAAACCGCCATCGGAAGATCCGGTGCGATTCCTCTGCTCGTGAATCTTCTAGAAACTGGCGGGTTCAGAGCCAAGAAAGACGCGTCTACGGCGTTGTACTCGTTGTGTTCAACTAAGGAGAACAAACTCAGAGCAGTTGAGTCTGGGGTTATGAAGCCGTTGGTTGAGTTGATGGCTGATTTTGAATCGGAGATGGTTGATAAATCTACTTTTGTGATGAACCTGTTGATGTCGGAGCCTGAATCTAAACCTTCGGTGGTGGAGGAAGGAGGTGTTCCGGTTCTTGTGGAGATTGTTGAAGCGGGAACGCAAAGACAGAAGGAGATGGCTGCGTCGATATTGTTGAAGCTCTGTGAGGAGAGTGTTGTGTATCGAACCATGGTGGCTCGTGAAGGTGCGGTTCCTCCGCTCGTGGCTTTATCGCAGAGTAGTAGTAGTTCGAGTCGTGTTAAGCTCAAGGCTGAGGCTTTGATTGAGCTTCTTCGACAACCTAGACAACAACAACAACAACTACGAGAACAAGACTTTGAGAGATAACACTTACTATTATATATCTGGGCTTTTAATCGATAGGCCTTTGTATAAACAAATTTCGTATACCTTTTATGGGCCTTGAGCATTTTTTTCATTTTAATTTTGTAAAAATACAAAAGTCATGAGATTTTGATACTTTTTCATACTTTAAATTGGCAGAAATAACAAACATATATATAAAGTTTTGTGATTAGGTCGATGTCTTTTACATGAAAGTTCGGCGGAATTCAAATAATCCGGTAGAACTGCAACAACAACAACAAAAGCAATAGATTCTTCCACAAAAAAAATCATAATGGAGAATAAAAACAGCAAATGCAAGCCAAAAAGAAAAAAGAAAAGACAATAGAAATCACATGTAGAAGAAAGCACAAGTTTGAAACAGTGAGCTACGATCAACATCAAACATTTAATAGTAATTGACAAAACAAAATTCAATAATATTGACAATAGATTATCTGTGTTGACAATTACATATTATGTGTGCCCAAAATAAAGTAAAAAAAACAAACAATATGAGCTGTTTCACATAAACGATGAAAATGATTAGCTAATCAAATGACAAAAGAAAACTCTTGATTTTTTTTCCTTACAGTGACACGCGTACCACCAGTTTCTCATCTAAATTCGGTTATACACTTCGCCACGTTTATTTAATTCACGTTTTCGTCAACTGTTCTGCTCTTAGTCAACGGTTCTGTTTGGGTTATTTAATACAAGCTTTAAATTCGGACAGCCGACACATCATTCCCATTTCTCATTTTTTTACTATTTTTGTACTTACAAGAAAATATTATTATTATGGTTCGCTGAGAGATATAAATTTGTTTCACAAACAACATATCATATCTCTCTCTGTTTCTTTGTTTTCTCTCTCTCTCTCTCTCACTCTTGCTTATCTTTAACCAAAAAAAGAAAAAGAAAAAGAAGATGAAGAAAGAGTCATTCAAAGTGTGTTTCTGTTGTGTAAGAAGCTTTAAGGTGAAATCAAGTGAGCCACCTGAAGAAATCAAGAACCTTTTCCATGAGTACTCCAAAGACGAAAGGATGTCTGCTGATGAGTTGCTCAGGTTCGTTATCCAAGTTCAAGGAGAGAAACACGCTGACATAAGCTACGTCAAGGATATTTTCCACTTGCTCAAACATCACGGCGTTTTCCATCCTCGTGGGCTTCATCTTGAAGGATTCTACCGTTATCTCCTTAGTGATTTTAACTCTCCATTGCCTGTGACCCGTGAGGTACTAAATTTATGATATAAGTAAGATCTGTTTACTTTGAGAGGTAGTTTTTGTTAATGGGATTCAATTTGGTTTTTCAGGTTTGGCAAGATATGAATCTGCCTTTGTCGCATTACTTCTTGTACACGGGACATAACTCTTACTTGACTGGGAATCAGCTGAACAGTGATAGCAGCATCGTTCCCATTGTGGAAGCTTTGAGAAAAGGAGTTCGTGTAATTGAGCTTGATTTATGGCCTAGCTCCTCTGGAAAAGAAGCTGAAGTTCGTCACGGCGGGTTTGAATCTTACCATTCTAAACCTTCTTGAAATATCACTCATTACTTTAGGTGTTTTCTTGATTTATTTTTGTTTCCTCTAATGGTTTCAGGACGTTGACGAGTGTTGAAGATCTGCAGAAATGTCTTGACGCTGTTAAGGAGAATGCGTTTGAGGTGTCTGATTATCCTGTTGTGCTTACCTTAGAGGACCATTTGCCTCCAAATCTTCAGAAGAAAGTCGCTAAGGTAAGATTCTGATAAATTCATTGAATAATGTTCAGAACAGTGAGTTTAATTGATGGTGAAAATGTTTGTAGATGGTGTGTAAGACATTTGGAGAATCATTGTTTCAATGTACCGACGAATATGTAGAGCGTTTCCCTTCACCAGAATCACTCAAGAAAAAGATTTTGATCTCAACAAAGCCACCTAAAGAGTATCTTCAGACTCAAGTCTCTCAAGGTTCAACAACTGATGACTCCGTTAGAGCTAAAGTAAGAAAGCAGAACAAAGTTTTTAAGTAACCGTTAGTGTTTCTTGATGTTTTCTAATAGTTTTGTGTTGTGACAGAAAATTGCAGATGCAGAAGAACAGGTTCATGAAGAAGATGAGGAGAGTGTAGCGGTCGAATACAGAGACTTAATCTCGATTCATGCTGGTAACCGCAAAGGAGGAATGAAGAACTGCTTGAATGGAGATCCTAAACGAGCCATACGGCTAAGCATGAGCGAGCAGTGGCTTGATACTCTGGCTAAAACCCGTGGACCCGATTTAGTGAAGTTCACGCAGCGGAATCTTCTGAGGATATTTCCCAAGACTACACGATTCGACTCATCAAACTATGATCCTATCATTGGATGGATTCATGGTGCTCAAATGGTTGCCTTCAATATGCAAGTAATGGTTTTAACACTATCCTCTGTACTATAAGAGCAGAGTCTTTCAATAGTAAACACCAACTATACTTGTTTTGTGTAAATGCAGAGTCATGGGAGGTTTTTATGGATGATGCAAGGAATGTTTAAAGCAAACGGTGGATGCGGCTATGTGAAAAAGCCTGATGTTTTGCTCACCAATGGTCCTGGAGGTGAAATATTTGACCCTTGTAGTCAAAACCTCCCGATCAAGACAACTCTGAAGGTTTGGTTTTTATTTTCTCAGTTTCTGTTTCCATACGTTTCATGAAGAACCGGAAGACATCTTTAGCATTTTTGTATGTGGTGTATTGTATGAGTGTAGGTGAAGATCTACACTGGAGAAGGATGGAATATGGATTTTCCTCTACATCACTTTGATCGATACTCTCCTCCCGATTTCTACGCAAAGGCAAGTGTCTCATGCATATACAGAACATGGTTAAATAGGATTCTTGTGTTTCACGTCAACCGACATGACTCACATTGAGTTGTTTGTCTTTCAGGTGGGCATCGCAGGGGTTCCTTTGGACACAGCAAGTTACAGAACAGAAGTAGATACAGATGAATGGTTCCCAATTTGGGACAAGGAGTTCGAATTCCCATTGCGTGTTCCTGAATTAGCGCTTCTGTGTATTACAGTCAAAGACTACGACAGTAACACTCAGAACGATTTCGCTGGCCAGATATGTCTTCCGTTGTCTGAGGTCAGGCCTGGTGTTCGAGCCGTCCGGCTCCATGATCGTGCCGGAGAGGTCTACAAGCATGTGAGACTGCTCATGCGGTTTGTCCTGGAGCCTCTTTAGTCGCTTCGTGGATGATGTTCATTTATTACTCGTGAATAAATTAAGTGTCGTACTAAGCCACACGATAATAAGATATGGAGAAGAAAAAAATTAATTAGTATAAGCAAAAATTATACAATAGTATGTGATTTTACTTTTTAGTATCAATAATTTGTTAGAAAAGTTGATGAAAAATATATTGTTTAAGTTATATGGTCCACTAACCACTAATGCCAATTGCTTAATAATGGCAATTCACACTAACGCAAAATTTCATTATGGCAAATTAGACACTAGGATACTAAAGCAAAACTGCTTCGTAATGGCAATTATCACTAAAGCAAAATTGTTTTATTATGCCATAAAAGAATTTTTAAATAATAGTTGTTGAAATATCACTATCACAATAGTAAAGTAGTAGATGGATCGTCGTCATTGTAGTGCAAATTTACAAAGAGAGCGTCTTTAATATTTCAACAAACGATATCGATGTTGTGGATTGAATTTGCTCTCTACCGATCTTTTTGAAGGTAAATGCTATCCACAACATCTATATTTATTATCAAGTTCTCTGATATCGTCAGGCCATCAGGTCCCGGCCAGTCATATATTGTTTAAGACTGGAAGACAAAAAATTAAATACATATGCGGCCTTTTAACAAAAAAAACAGATGTAGCTTTCTTTGTTTGAGTCTAATAAATAGATGGACATCTTTTTGGGTCAAAATATCTCACTAATGGACATTAATAGTAAAATTTTAGAAAATTTGGGCATATGGTTGGGTCTGTGAACTTTTGTGATGTTCTTGTAGTAGGATTATGCTAAAGTACGTAATCTGTGACTAAATAAGTAAGAGTTATGCATACTAGTTTAAATTTTTTTTCCTGCGATTTTCAGTTTTGCGTTTGGTTTGGTGGATGTTTATGCAAAACCTGATTAGGTACACATGACCATGCAAAAATTCACCTGTATCACTACATTATATAAAGATTAATTGTAGCCAAAAACGATTATTATAACCAATCGACCCGAACAAATCCAATTTTCTAAAATATTAATTCCTATAAAACTATAATAAACCAAAATACAAATCAAACAATATCCCACATCTCTAGCTAGTTCAATTGCACCACATGATAACAAGATGAAACGAACGTTACAAACTTGGTTTGACTTTTAATATTTAGAGCTTGTAACCAATATACTCAATTTTGCGACACGATCAATTAAAGAATGGAGAATTTGGACTGAACCTAGGAAGGCCGATCTTGGTTCCAAGAGACTGAACATCAGCTTGAACTTGAGCTTCAAACTCTGAGTAAGTGAATGGCTTATAGTTTGATGACTTTATCACACAATCTCTCTTTGGGAACACAAAATAACACACTGAGTGTCTCTCTGTCTCCCTATTCTTCTTTTTCACTCTATGCGTCACACTCTTGTACTCATCATCGCTTATCGCCTGTGTATATTTAGTTTCGTATTACATCAATCAAAAGACAAAATAATTGAACCATGCAAAACTCATGATCTGTATTTACCTGCATCATATCTCCAAGATTGACGATGAGAGTATTAGCAACAGGCTTTACGCAGAACCATTCTTCACCTTTCATGATCTCAAGCCCACCAGTTTCGTCTTCTTTTAATATTGAGATAACTGAACTGTCCGTGTGGACTTCCATTCCTAGAGCTTCTCCGGCTGCTTTGTCGGAGCTCCCGGGATACCTGTAAACCCGTATGTGCCCTGTGGACTCCGATAAGTATTCTGATCTTTTTTCACCGGATAATTCTAGGTTCAGTGTTTGTGCTATAGCTTCGAACAAGGACACAGCAATCCTAGTTATGTGCCTTCCATATTCCTCTATCAACACTCTGCATACTCACAAACAATCAAAACCAGGTTAGATAACCGATGAACTAAAAAATAATGGTGAATTCGCAATAAATTGTAAATTCGGTTCGGTTCAGATTACTTTTGTTAAGTTAAAAAAATAAAAGACAAAAGCATCATCTATCTTATACTAACTTTCTTTTTTTACAAAGTCTAGGCATTCTCTTATTATAAGATGTGTCATTTTCTTTTTAACATTTTAATATATTTTTCCATTAATTTTATATGACATACATTATAGAATTAAGTTATTTTCTATTTAATATTTTAGTATTTTTTTTCAATAGACTTTATATGACATACATTATATTATTTATATTTATATTTAAAACAAAATATAATTTGATATTATACATTATAAGATGTTCAATTTATTTTTAATTTATGTAACATATTGTCCAAAATAATAATTTTTTCTTTTATTTCTTTATTTTAATATAAATAATTATATCATGATATGATAATTACATTATTTTGCAATTTGATTCTAAATAAAACTTATATAATAAAGTAAGGTTTTCTTTTGACAAGGTCTAAAAAGTTTGAACTATAATAAGAAAGTGCCACATGCAACTTCTTAGACCTTGTCAAAAGAGAACTTTATTTTACTATATAAGTTTAATTATAATCAAATTGCAAAATAATATAATAATCATATCATGATAATTATTTCTATTAAAGAAAATAAATAAAAGAGAAAATCATTATTTTGAACAATATGTTAAACAAATTAAAAATAAATTGAACATCTAATAATGTATGATATCAAATTATATTTTGTCTTAAATAGAAATATAAATAATATAATATATGTCATATAAAGTCTATTGAAAAAAATATACTAGAATATTAAAGAGAAAATAACATATGTTGCAATAAATAATATAATGTATGTCATATAAAATCAATTGAAAAAAATACATTGAAATATTATTTTCAAAAAATAACACATGTTGTAATAAGAGAGTGCTACATGATAACTTCTTAAACCTTGTCAAAAAAAAAACTTCTTAAACTGTAACATTCCACAAAGAAATTAAACGACGTATCTAGCTCCCATGATGTTTGACAAAAAAAAATGATAACCTCCCATAACCCTAATGATATATTGATACCACAAAATTTTCTATAAATAGCAAGACATCATATTTTATCTCTCACATAAATTTTTAATACCAATTTTAATTTAACTAATTTTTTTTTCTCTTTTATGTGATTTTTGTAAATTTTAAAACAAATAAGTAGAGTTAAAATTTTGGAGCATATGTGAAAAGACTAGATGAAAAAAAGTTTAAGGCACATAACACATTTTCACTTTTAGAAGAGAGACAAGATCTTTCGTATCTTCTTTATCTTTCGTTTCTACTTTTTGTTCATGTTTTTAAATTAATAAATGTTGTTCAAAATGCGTATTTGTATCAATATTGTACTTTGTTTCATTTGATCTATTTGATAATTTTTTAGTGTATAATAATTTATAAAATCTAATAGATTTTTAGTTTACAATTAATATATATCTTACTTTAATTATTATTGAATGTATTTTAAAATAATTAAACATATTTCATTATATTTATTTTATTTTAATGCATCGCGTGAGACTTTTTATAGTTATGCAGACGATTACGTGCATGCATGTGTGAACAATTTGAGGTAGACATGTACAGCCTGGCATACTATATTCCAGGATTTTATAAGCTTGGAAATCCACTTAAATCTAAATAATGTCAATAGATTTTACCATAATGTAGTTAATTCATTAATTAGAGATATTGGGAAACCGCTATCCTATTACTATTTTTTAGATGCTGCCAAGTTGCCAATTGTCAAATAGAAAAAGAAAAAAATAGATACTACCACAATCTTGTAAAATGCAAACAGCTTATTTGGGTTTCGTGGAACAAAGTAGAATATAGTGACCACAAACTTTGGTCTAATGGAAGGATTTCACAAAACGTCTCATAAGACCAGCAGTAGATTTTAGACAAAATGCATAGTATCCAAACGATGAAAAGTAAACATCTTGTCAATCAGAACGCCATGCACGTGTCAATACTATTTATCGTCATCTCTACAGTTTTTGTTTTTTATTTTCGTCATCTTTAGTCTAAACTAAAATGGTTTATTTATACCATGTCTAGCTAGCATTAGCATCGGATCCTAGCTGGAAAATGCTAGGACTGGTGACATTCATTTGAGGGTTGACGACTATGCCATCTAACTCGTATACAACTCTACGGTCTACACACCCTCATACATACTATTACAATACATACTATCATCTTAACTAGTCTCCACAAAATATATGATCTAATAAAAGAAAAATTAAACACAAAATGTAATATGAACAATGCACCGAAATTTATTTATTATCTTTTGTTATGCCGTATAAGTCCATATAGTTTTTGTCTTATAGTATAGTCCATATGCACACTAGCTAGCTACACCTATATTTTAATTATTGAGTACTTTAACGTTGATTGATTGATAAATTAGTTAATTACGAAAATCATTAAATATTATTAAGCACTAAGGAAAATGAAAACGACGACGTATGTTACCTGAAAGACTCAAGTTTTGGCTTGTGATCATCATCACAAGATATAAAGGTTGGAAGCTTCGAGAGAGGAACATTGAAACCTTCGAGCATGTGTACGTTCGAAGCTTGACTTCCTCTCTTCAGTGCATCTCCCGATGGATTCAGAGCTGGCGTTCCCCAAAAATACGATAACGGAGAAGACTTAACGGCGGCGAACAATTCCCGTTTTGTCTCAAACGGCAGACTCAGCAACAAGCCCGAGATTTCTTGAAGCCGTGACGTTAACGCCAACGGTACTCCGTGATTCACTAGACGGAATATTCCCCAGTCTTTGCATGCCTCTCTCAGTATCTCCTTGTCCAAACGCTCCAAATCTATAACCGGGATTTGGATATCCTCGTCCTGGACAAGAACAGGTTCGACTTCCTCCTCCGCCGTTGCTAGAGGATCTCCGTCGCTGATTACACGCCGGAAAGCCGGTGGATATGACTCACTGATGCTCATTCTCTCCCTCTTTCTCTTTAGATCTCTATCTTTTTTTTCTTACAAAAAAAACTATAAATTTACTTTAACAAAAATGAATATTTGATGTGTATCTAATATCTATAAGTGCATTTAGTTACAGTTGATAAGTCAATTTAAAGTATAAAAGCTGGAATATTATATAGATTTATATCTATATATTTTTCAGCATTCCTTATAATATAATATATTCCTTTTAAAGACTTGAAGACATTTGACTCACTTGTCACGGATCTATGTCTGTAACACAAATAAGGCATAGATTCTGTATAAACGAATAGACCAAGTTGCATGCGAAATGGGTATGTGTGTGTACCATTTAATCTTACTTGTCGGCCCATCACTTGTAAAGTTCCAATACTTTTTCTAAAACTAATCAAAACATATGTTAACATAATCAATATGCCAAGAGTATAAACCATTAGACGGATCCAATATGGGTTACTAAGGAGCCCAATAGGATCCATGGGGATATACATTATGGTATGACGAGAAGTTGTTCGAGAAAGAACACATAAGAGCTACAGAAAGTCAACAAAAAAGGTTGGGAGGGAGTGGGAGAATTATATTGGTAACATCGTAAAATTTGGTAATAAGCGTTGACGAACGCACACGAAAATGACACAGTGACAGTCCCTATCTCTGTGCAGCCACACTTCCACTTGCTTGGCACTGATGTGACATACGTGGCACCACGCTTTGCACACGTCATCTCCCACTCCCACCTTTATCTTTGACACGTGTCTTCATCTACATGGTCTTCTCTTCTTCTTCTTCTTACCTTTTCTCATCTCTGCTTACTATTTCTTTTTTCCTTTCCAAGTTTAACGTATATATATGTTGATTAAGATTTGAGATGTAAAAATCAGTTTGGATAAACACAACTAAAACACACAGTTGTCGTTTCTTTATAAATAATACAAGACGTACACGACGAATCTGTAACAGAAGCCCTTTTTTAAAGGAGATTCTTTCCAAAGAAAAAAAATTATCAGACAGAGAGATATGAGTTTTGTAGTTCGTCTTGTTGTGTGTCTCTTATTGACGCTTACAATTACTACATCTTTAGCCCGTAACTCTGTCTCCGTTTCAGGTTCGTATCTCTTCTTCTGCTTGTTTCTTTCTTTCGACTTAATCTGAATTCTCTTATATCTGATTGATTTCGTTTGTTTTTTTAGGGTTTGAGAACACTGGATTCCAAAGAAGGCCGTTGACGGTGAACGTTGAGGATTACGGTGACCCTTCTGCGAATCCTAAACACAATCCCGGTGTTCCTCCGGCTAATACCGGTCAACGTGTTGCTGGTAGTGGCTGACCTTTACTTATCTCAGTCAGAAGAACAGAACTCGTCTTCTTTGGTGCATCTTCAGATTGTCTCTGATATGAAATTCTTAGTTTCTGTAACCTTAGTTTCTATAATTCTCTAATCTGTATATTTCATATAAACATTTCTCAGACCATTTCTTTATTTTATTTTTCTTGAAAATGGCTTGCCTTATGGTTGATTCAAAGAGTTAAACCAAGGTATGCTACATCAACAGACTAAATGGGAAATATTGGAACATGATGTAAATTAAAAGCATAAAGACACACTGTTGTCATATGAGACTGTAACACCATCTCGTGCTAAAATACTTTGTGGAACTTCACGGAAAGGTTCAACCTTTCTTTCTATCTTCTGATACTACTTCAGTAGCCACCTGCGAGTGTGCTTGGTCTTGTCAAGGTCTTGCTGATGAGATCTCTCAGCTCGATCTCTCCTGGAAATCTACCTTCTTTCAATTTAGAGAACACCTGTAAGAGAAGTACCGGATTGTATAAGTTACTATGACTGATCGAACTTAAAACATATCTGGAAATCATATCGAACCATTGATGTTGAGTTAATTACTAAAGTACTAACCAGTTCCCCGTCGCACTGAACTTCAAAGGCGCCTGAGCTTTGAAGGTAAGACTGCAGAAAGTTTCCAATAAGCCAAGTGGAAGCCATGGATCCAAATCTATTGGCCCTCAAGGAATGGAACCAAGCAGGCGGCTGCGCAATTCCAATCATGGGAAAGATACGATCACCTGCAACAATCATACCTATAACACCCATTTGAGCAACCGGCACAACTTTAGCTAGAAGTCGCTTTGGTGCTGGTGGTGGATAATTTGCGAGAATCACATCTAAACCGGGGAAAGCCGTCTCTAACATCTTCTTCATGGTGACTGCAGTTCCTCTGCAAAATAAAAATTTGCAATGAACACCCTTCCGAAATATACAAAACACTAGTCACCCAATTAAAAGCTAGAGTTGCTTTGCCTTCTGCCGCGAAGTTCAAAAGGTATCATATCATCAGCGTTTTAACATACAACATCCAAAAAGAATTTATCTGTAACATGCAGCTAAGAATAAGTCTAAAAATCCAAAGCGTATTCAAAGAATAAACGATGTAACTTTTATCAATAATCCATTGAAACTCCAAAATCATAAACATTAAAACAGGAATAAGTCTTGAGAAGAAGTAAAATAATAATCAGTGCAAAACAACAGTTGTAGAGATGTAGCTACAGTTTGGGACAGGTTTGCAAAACCTCCTATAGTTTTATGGAATCAATCACCAAACAGCCTAAAGGCAAATGACTTAACTTACTTCTTGAGGACACTGAGAGTTATAGGTTAATGCATTCTGACTATAACTTAGCAATGACTCAAGCATGATGAATCAGATCTTTCTTATGCAGAGTCCAGATTATCTCAAGTGTTTTTTTTTTTCCTAGCTACCACTATGATAATCTCACATAAAAGCTACGTTCCAAGGATCTCTGACTACACTAGAATACTAGAAACCCGAAGCTAAATCACAAGAAGGAACGTTTGAACAATAAAATCGAATTTGCAAATCAAAGGTAGATTCAAAGTAAGAAATAGGAATTACTTGAAAGAACAGGAGACACAGAAGTTGATCTCAACAGTATGTCCATATCCACTTGCTCCTCCTAAGCCACTTGTCTTCTACAAAAGACGAATCATACAAAAAAGAGCCATAACTAGAGAGATCATAAGCCGAAGGAGAAGAAATTGAAATAACACGAAGATATTAATAAGGAAATCTCACCTGTGAAGGGAAATCTAGGGTTTCTGGGATGAAGGAAGCAGGACGATGCTGCTGGTGAGGGATATGCGGTGGTGGCTGATGGGGACGTTGAGGCTGAGGTTTAGGAGGCGGAGGAGTGAATAAGTTGAAGAGATCCGAACAAAACAAGAATATAGGTAGTCCTAACAAAATCAACTGTGCTTTGTCCATGTCCGATATTTTTGATCTCTCCCTCCGATTAACAGATTCAATAGAGAGAGAGATACGATGGAGGGAAGAAGTTGTCTCAAGCGAATCGGAGAAGAACGAGAGAGAGCATCTATAAGATCTGATTGGATGCTAGAATAACATTATCCTAACTCATTGTTGACACTTGACACCTTATATTTTCAAAATATTTGCCTTAACTCCCCTGTATTTATTTTTAGTACATTTTCACCCCCATAAATTGATAGTTATGCAATTGTTATGGGCTGCCTTATCAATTCTACAATTGGGCTCTTTTTATTACAATATCTCTCAGACTTGTTCCATGGACCAACAGTGGTAAGACTGGACAATTCTAAAAACTAAAAAGAACAATAAAGAAGAAAAAGTGACAGAGGTTTTGTTACACAAAAGCGGTACCGGACGACATGAAGTTCTCTCACCGGGGAATTGACTTGTCAAAAGCGCGTGCAGTGCACAGCATCTCTACTGTTGTTTTGTTGCTCTCATCAAATCACACAAAAAGTAAAACACAACAAAAAAAAGCTGTTTTGATTTTACATTTTTGTTTTTTGTTTGTTTTTGACTGAGAGAGAGTTAGTTCAAATCCTAGATCCCGCTACGAATTTGTTTGTTCACACACTTTATTTTTTTGTTTGCTCAACCGAACCAACAACAACAAAAAAAGTAAAGAGAAAAGTTGTTTTCCTTCTGCGTTACTTCTCCGTTAGTTTCGAGACACACTGACACTATTAGGCAACATTTTAACAAATGAAGATCAAGTCATCTTCTTCTTCTTCTTCTTCTTCGCTCTCACTCGGCTCAAAGACTCACTCTTTCGGCTGTATCTCTCTCATTCTCCAGAGATTTCTCTGTTCTGGCTCCTCTTCTGCATACCCATCTGATCGAATCGCTGAACCGAGTTTCGAGTCTCGTGATTTCGTCTCTGAGCCACTCAGAGTCAGAGGAGATGAGCCGGGAGCTGTGGCGAGGCTCATGGGTTTGGACTCAATTCCCGTTACTGAAAAGAACAGAGTCGTCTCAAGGAGCCGTTCTGTGAACTCTGTTGATTATTTGAAGAGGGAGGACAACGATGCTGTTCAGGGAAGCATAGAAGAGTTAAGTCCACTCTTGATTCTTACCTGTTTCCGGAGTATGTTGAGCTTGAAGATGATAACTTCTTCATTCTCAGTTTCGAGAAGGTTAAAACTGAGAAGGGTTTTGGAGAATTGAAGCAGCCGGGAACAAGAAAATGTAAGAAGAGACGAGAAACAAGAGAGAATCAAACACACATAGAGGGTAAAGAGAACAACATCAACGCAATGAACGTTTCACCAGGAAGCGAGAGGCTTGAGATTGGAGAATTGAATCAGCCTAGAAAGGAGAAACGTAAGAACAGAAGAAAAAGGAGAGAGATTAAGTTGAGACAGAACATGGACAAGGAGAATTGGATTCAGAGTTGGTCCAGAGGTGGAGATTTAGTCAATTGTGAAGTGAGATCAACAAAGGAAGAAGAAGAGTGTGGAAGCTGCGATGATTCGAGCCCTGTCTCTGTTCTTGACTATGACTGGTTGGCTGGTGTTCGAGTATCTCCATCATCAGGTTGGTGATTTTTCAAATTCAATTATTGAAATGTCATATCTTGAGTTAAAAGCATTCTTGTTTCCTTGTAACAGAGAAAAAAACTTCAAGAAGACAATTATCTTCAGAACTCGAATCCACTAAGCGTAATGAAACGGTTCAAGAAGATCACATCACATTGACCAGTAGATCAAGAGAGGAGTCGGAAGTCCAATGTCATGGCTACCAAGAGATGTGGCTCATGATTTGCAAACTCACTGTATCTGAGCTTGAAGATTCAAATTGGATTTACGGAAAAGCTTCAAATCTCAAGGATTCAGAAGGAAGCATAAGCGAAGATATAGTCTCAAACATCATAGATCAACTCTTAGAAGAAACAATCACAACACTTTCCTTAACTTCAGAAGTGTAAAAACATTTCTGTCTTCTAATTATATTATTACTAAACATATAAGATTTAGAGTGATTATTAGCAAGAAAAAAATAAATCAATTACTCATTGTGAATAGTAAAGAATCAGGGAAGTGAGGTAATTGAAGGTTTCTTTTGGTTTTGGAAACCTTCTCACCTCTGTTTTCCTATGGAGACAGAGAGAGACACAAACGAACTCACTTTTGCCCCCAAGAATTTTTTATTATTATTCTACAGAAAAATAACAAAACATTAAACAAATAAAATGTAATAGATTAGCAACGACCTCTCGGAATCTTTCTTGTGGAACAGTTAATGAAAGTTCAAAACTTTGATTCAAGCCACGGTCTGTTCTGTCTCCATGTATGACTGCTCCATCCAAACTGGAGCTAGTCTTGTCTCCTGTGGCTCTTTCACCAGCGGCTCCACCCAAGATACATCTGGCTCTTCGAGCCCGGTCCCTTCGTTAGACAGTCTTGGTTCCATGCCACCAGCTCTGAGACGGTAAGAAGTGGAATTTCTAAGCTTCTGTAGCTCGTCTCCTTGGACGCTCCAGTCAAGTTTCCCGTCCAATGAGGCCCAGTCGTTTAGACAAGTTGTAGTCATGGAAGAGATTGCAGGATGGTGATTCAGTCCATTGTTGCGTTCTGTGAAGCTGTGGCTTCGCTGTTTAGCAAATTCAGCCGCTCTTGAAGCCAAGACTGTGGAGGAATCCATCGAAAACAGAGAATTGGCTCCCACCGGTGATGAAGATAGACTGTTGGGATGCAGCTGCGGGTTAATAATGCTGCGTCGGATCTGCAAACCCGATGTATTATTATCCTCTGTACCAAACATATCAGTTAGGCTATTCACCGGGCTCATTGCTCCTCCCGCAAGCATGTTCATTCCTTTACCAGAGAACTGAGATGAAGCAGCTGACATGGGTGTGTTGTTGTTCCATCTATTTGGAGAAGAAAGACTTTGAATCTCTTCGGAGAAATCTATTTCTCTTGCGTTCAGCGCAGACTTCAATCTGCTTCCTGGGAGCTGCAATGCAGGAGGGGTAATGGTAGGCCAGTTCATCCACGTTTTGCCACCACCCATAGGAGATGATACGCCGTTAGGACTCAAAGGAGGTGTGGCTGATGCACCGAGAGGAAGAGGGCTGATGGGAGCCATGTCGTAAGCAGAAGACGAATTGCAAGATGAAAAGGAAGACCGCGGGGAAGGAACACCTGATCCAGTTGAAGGGTACAACGGACGCAGCTCTTCGGGTTTGTGGGCAAAGAAACAAACTCTTCTTGAACAATTTGTCTCATCCTTGCAGAGACGGGTCCTGTACTGAGCAGGGTGAAGCCAGCACTCAAAGATACCGTGAGCATACTCGCAAGTATCACCTCTGGAACAAGACCCTTTCCGGAACTCAGGACATGGGACACAGCTGTAATGGTACTTCCTCGGATCACGCCTCCTTGCGTTCTCACCTGGATGGACAAAAGGACATTCAGTCCAGTCGTGAGAGTATGCTCTAGAGCACGGCTTGATCTTGAAAGCATACATCCGGAACTCATCTGTCCCGTAGATACCGTTCTTGATATCAGGAAGCGTGGGATCAACCGGATACTCCTTCCTCTCAGACCCCCGAGGAGGCGAAACAGAAACTGAAACGTCAACCTCAACCTCAACAACTCTCTCCCCTTCTTCTTGAACATTCACTTCATTCAAATCATCATTCCCTTTTAACAAACGCTCCAAAACCTTCTTCCTCGCGCCAAAAACAGGACTCAAACAAGGAAAAATAACGTCTCCAGGCTTGTTACCAGAAGCATCACAAGAATCCGGATCCGCTGAACCCTTCAACAGAAGAGTAACGACCTCAAGACTATTCACAGACAAGCCAGAGACCGCACAGTGAAGAGCCGTGGCACCATCAGAGCCACAGGAACGGTTCACATCAACAAGACCAGTACTAATGATATAATCAACAATATCTTTGCTTCCAAACAAGGCAGCGATCATAAGAGGCGTCCTCTCCTCAAAACCCATCTTCTTTGATCCTCCTAACCTCCTCCCATACCATAAACCACACCGATCAATGATCTCAAGACCTTCTTCTTCAACTAGAGACTTAAAACCAGAGAGATCATTGCAGGCTGATGATTCAAGCAAAAGAGAGAATTTGAGGAGAGACAGCTCATCATCTCCCATGGCCAAAACAAAAAAAAAGCTCAAATCTTTCCCGCTCTATTGATTTTCACTGCAAAAAAAAAATTTGAAAAGGATGAATCTTTTTTGTCTTCTGATTAAAGGTATACATAAACATAAACATGATAACAGAATAAAAAAACTGCAGAAACGAAAAATTAAAAAATTAAAAGCTAGGAGAGAAGGAAGAGTTTGTTAGTTCGTGATACAAAGTTTCCAACTTTAAAAAACCAAAAATAAACACTTAACAGATCCATAATTAACCATTTTTGCAACATCGGAAAAACTAATCATATTCCCCAATCAGCAAATCAATTAAAAAAAAAAACAAATAACCCAAAAAAAAAAAACTAAAAAATTGATAAATAAGGATGCAAGTGAAACTAATATCCAGTGACTGACTAATCAATCCATTAATGGAACTCCTTCAAGTTCATATATTTTTTTTCTGGGATTTTCTCATATTGTCTAAGAAGTAAGAAACAGAGATAAAAGATTTGCTCTACCTTTTGAGAAATCTGATCACAGAAGGAAAAAATAAAAAAGCACTCTTTTTTTGCTCGACTACCACCACAAAACCAAACCGTTCTTCTTCACTTCCTTTAAACTACTCTCAATTTATGTTTTTTTTTTTTTTTCCTATTGTCACTTTCTTCTTCAGGTCAAAATAATAGAAAAATAAAAATAAAATAAAAAAAGAAGAAGAAGCTTTACACATAAATAATAAAACAGACCACCATCTCCATCATTCTTTCTTCTCCTTCCCTCTCTCTCGTCTTTTTTTATTTATTTATTTATTATTTTCACCTTCTAATTCAATTTTGTAAAGTTTTTAGTGTTAAAAACAAAAATATCTAAAAATTCAGAAGGTGTACGTAATACCCTCACACAGAGGATTGTAGCCGCATCGGTTTTGTCACGCTTCACGCGTTTTTCCGGTTTTTGGTGGGATGACGTGGAAACCATGCATCGTCAGCATGTTTTTAAAATGAGCTACTTACTTTTTTTTTTCTTCTTCTTCTTCTTCTTCTACCAGAGCTAAAGATAATACCACTGCCTGTCACTTTTTTATCTATATAACCGCACTTTTTTATTGGTTTGTCACCCGTCACGGAATAATAATATTAATAAATCCAACATACACAAAAACACACAGAGAATCGGAACCGTCTCAGTTGATAGCAACTCTTTTTGTCATAACCTGATTTTGAGTTACTCATAAAGAATTATTAATAAAGTTTTTTTTTTAGATAATTGAGATAATTAATTAAATAATTATCAATAATAGTACTAAAGTTGAGAAATTGACCTTTACGTTCGAGTTTATTTCTGTCGACAATTCCAACAAAAAGACGATTAGGTAAAACAAAATATCCTAAAAGACTAGAATAATGTGTTTTTGATTTCGGTAATGGAAAGAATTCGAACAAACCTGACCAAACTTTTTTTTTTATTTTCTGTCGCTATATGCTTTGTAGAATTATTTGTTTTGATTATTAGAGATTATTATTAGTGGTACGTGATCCATGACACTATTTTGTCCGATATTTTTTTTAATGTATTAAAAAAAAAAATAAGGGATAGTTCAGTCCAAAATATAAAAGTATTAAACGACTACTGTTTTTTTGTATTGCAAGGAGACCAAACGCAAATGCATGCAACCGAACCCATCATCATCATCAATGCTTTTCGCAAGCGGCATTAACGAAGCTGCTCCACTGGCCTTTTTCACATTCCCTCTTTATTATTAGTACTAATATTTTCGTATTATGCAAAAAATCCAATATACAGTCATAGTTTATGCGAAAAATCGTATGGAATTATAGATAATTATAGATCTTAATTTTTCATATTAATACTTTAAAGCGGATTATATAGATCTGTTTTTATTAAAAATTCAACATTAAATCGGTTTATTTCACTTGATGCGACGGATAACATAAACACTGTTCTGTTGGTTTTCCAATGAGTATCAATATAATAATTTTGTTATAAGTCACTCAAAGGACCAATAATATGAAAAATGTGCGTGATATAATATTAATGAATCATTGTTTAAAAAAAAAAAAAAAAAAGAAGAAGAAGAAAAAGTCTAATAAGTGTGTACTAATTAGCGATTATGAAGAAATGGACCCATGAGAGAATCCATGAATTCTGACGAAATGGAATAAGAAAGCATGTGGGTACTCACTGAAAGTGACTAACCATTGCTATTTTATTAGCCGACGTCGCTGACGACAAAACAAAACCCCCCCCAAATGGCAGAACCTTATTGGACAGACCATCTTGACTTTTATGGTCCTCGACCCACTGCATTCTCTCTCTCTCTTTCCGACTACTAGTCTAGTAGCGTCCAAGCACTTCTGGGCCAGAAAGATCACATAAACGACACCTATACGAGGATAACGACATGTCTGAAGGCCCATATATTTAGACCTAAGTTTGGCCCATTAGTACATCTTTTCTATTTGAAGGATGTGAGAGACACGAATTGAGAAACAAGTTTCGAGAGATCTGGACTATGCTGGACAAACTAGTCAAGTCCAAAGATAACGAATTAGGCTTCTTATTGTGTGACTAGACAATCCATGAATCGTATTAGCTTCATACAATTTTTTGTTTTCTTTCAATTTTTTTGTTGTTTTCAGGAAAATAAAAAATACATGAAGAAGGATTACTGAAAAAGAACCGTATTTTTAAAGTGTTACACACAAAGGAAGTTAAAACGCATGAGGTTAATAACATGAAGTATGAACACTACAAGGAGAGAGCATGAGCATCCTCAGACAACTTTGTCTCCACGAGATTTGTTCAGAATCTTCGGGCATGAAAAGGTTGAGATTTTACGACTATTGTATTGTTTGTGTATGATAATCTTAAGTTGGGAATACAACCCCCACAAAGGTGTCGAAATATGTTAACTGGAAGAAAAGAAAAAAAAAATTGAAGGAACAAATGCTTACCTCTCTTCTGACACTTTGATAATATAATCTAAGCAAAGAGGAAACATGTAATACTAAGCAAAGTATTATATGCCCTTTGTGAATTGTGATCATAAATTATTAAAATTTATTGCCATCAATTATAGGTGCCTTGAGACATCTAACTAAATCGATCATGTGAACATGCAGAACAAAATTAATCCCTTCACCAAAGAAACAAACAAGTTTTATACTGTAGTATTTCTTTACCAAATGTTTTAAAGATTTCTCTTCTCTCCAAAGGTTATATTTCTTTATTTATTTAAATTTTTAGATTTCATCAACGAATAATACAAATTTTGAAAATTGTAAAGTATTTACAGAAGTAAGAGGACCCACGTGAACGACCCCATACCCCCATTTGCACAGAGACAACACCACTGATACCCAAAAAAAAATCAAAATCTCAAAGCAAGAAACTTTTCTTTCTTTAAAGATATTTTTATTTCCCCATCTCTCAATTATTTTACAGCTTCCTTTTTTTGTTTTTGTGTTCCGAGGAAAAAAGCAAAAGATGGGTTCTTCTTCTCTTCATCTTCTTGGCATCTCAGTCTCCGCCATTTTCTTTCTTGTTCTTCTCTTCCTTCAACAACCAGAACAATCTTCTTCAGCCATTATACTAAGTTTGAAGAAACGCCATGGAGGAAGCTCTGGTATTAGTAGTAGTAGTAGTGGTAATCAGTACAGCTCAAGTAGACCATCAGCTGGTTTCCAAGGGAACAAGAGTACTTGCACTCTTTTCCTCGGCACTTGGGTTCGTGACAGCTCTTATCCTCTTTATAAACCTTCGGATTGTCCCAACGTCGTTGAGCCTGAGTTCGATTGCCAGATGTACGGTCGTCCTGACTCTGACTACCTCAAGTATCGTTGGCAACCTCAGAATTGCAATTTACCCACGTATGTCTATTTACTCACTCCTCCTCCTTCCTTCTTTTGGTTATATTGGTCAATCTTGAAGAGGTTCGAAGTTCATCTGAAATCTGAAATTTTGGACTTAGTTTAGTTGTCAAAATGTATTCTTTTTGCGAACCCATTTGAAAGGGTTCTACTTTAGTTTCGTCTCTGTTAAGATTTTTTTGTGGGTTATAAACTTATAATGTGTAATTTCTGGTTTGCACAAATGGATTAGGTTCAATGGTGCTGAGTTTCTATTGAAAATGAAGGGCAAAACCATAATGTTTGCGGGTGATTCATTGGGGAAGAATCAATGGGAGTCTTTGATCTGCCTCATTATGTCATCTGCACCTTCCACTCAGATCGAAATGAGAAGAGGCCTCCCTCTCTCCACCTTCAGATTCGTGGTAAGTGCTTTCTTCTTCAATGTCTCTTACTACGTTTTGTGTCTCAAGTTCTATAAGAAACTGTTCTTTTTATGTCTAGGATTATGGGATTACCATGTCGTTTTACAAAGCTCCGTTCTTGGTGGATATAGACTCTGTTCAAGGCAAGCGAGTGTTGAAACTGGATGAGATCTCTGGCAATGCTAACGCGTGGCACGACGCTGATCTCCTCATCTTCAACACTGGTCACTGGTGGAGCCACACTGGAAATATGCAAGGGTAAGTTAAAACACTTCCAGTTATTTGATTTTGTTGTAATGTCAAAAAGTGTTTTATTTGCTTATACCATTTTGATCTCTCTCCTTGTGAACAATAGATGGGACTTAATTCAATCAGGCAATACTTATTACCAAGACATGGACCGTTTCGTCGCAATGGAGAAAGCACTTCGTACTTGGGCGTACTGGGTTGAATCCCACATTGATAGATCCAAAACGCAAGTCTTCTTCCTCTCCATTTCTCCAACACACGACAAGTAACTCACTCTATCTCTCTCTCAGTTTCTCAAAGTTGTTAAATTTGGAATCACTTCTGATGTTTTTAAAAACCACTTGTATATATGTGTGTTTTGTGAATGATCAGCCCGAGTGACTGGGCGTCACCATCGTCTACTGGATCCAAGAACTGCTACGGAGAAACAGAACCAATCACAGGAGCAGCTTACCCAGTGAGTTCATACACAGATCAGCTAAGATCAGTGATCGTTGAAGTGCTTCAGGGAATGCACAATCCGGCTTTTCTTCTCGACATAACGCTCCTCTCTTCCCTTAGAAAAGATGGTCATCCGTCAGTCTACAGTGGTCTCATTAGCGGTTCGCAGAGGTCTAGACCAGACCAGTCAGATTGTAGCCATTGGTGTTTGCCTGGTCTACCTGATACATGGAATCAGTTATTGTATACGATTCTCTTCTATTAGCTTCTTTTTTTTTTAGTCTCCTTTCATCAAATTATTCAGTTAGTAATATTTTTAACACATTCGAAAAGAATCTTTAAGATTACGGAAGCAATTGTAAAAACTCTTGAGGAAATTATCTTTCTAATGATTTGTAATTTCATGCAACAAAGCAGTGAGTAAACAACAACATTATTGAAAAAAAAACAAAACACAACTACTTCAGTCTTCAGCTAAACAAAACATAACCTTATTGGGCCTTTTAAAATATACTCAATGGGCTTAGTGAAAAGCCTTTTAGGGTTTTTTTTTTTCTCTTGCAGAACCTTTCTTGTTATTATAAATAGAGGAATCAATTGCTTAGTCAAATCAACAAGTCGATTTCTAGGGTCTTTAGCAGCCAGCAAGCATCAATGAAAAAGTCAGTTCACAGAGGAGAGCTTCTGTTTTGATTATGTAGTTTTCGTAGTTTCGAGATTCTCTTTATTGTTACTGGTCTCTTCTTGGTTTGATTCTTTAGTGTTTTGTTTCTCACGGTTTCTGAATTGGCTTCATCAGATAGTCTATGTGGATTTGTTCGTTCCCATATGATTCGTTCCCTTGAAGCAAAATTAATCGTGTTGCTTTCGTTATTTTTATATATATTCTCCCTGATATGTCATCAGTGATTTTGTATTTATACAATCTCGTTGATGTTGATGTAGGGAGAAAACACACTTGAGCAGCTATATATCATTACTTTAGTATCTGGATTTAGTTTTTTTTTTGTTATATAGATTGTTTTGGAAGAACAGTGATGAGTCAATTTACAGACCTGTAATGATTGCGGTAATGATCGCATTTCATTATGAACATCTAAGGGACTGAGTTCTTCTTTCTTTTTGAGATCTTAGAGTAATCTCATATAATTGTATTTGGGTGGTTTTTGTTTTAAATATGATAAGAGAGAGGCTGATGAAGATTAGATATAATGGTTTACTGAAAATTTCAGTGTTGAAATATTATCTTCTTGACTAGGACGGTCTGAGGCTTCTTGTGTTTGATTTTTTACTATTTTGAGAAATTTTGTAGGAGCTTAAAATATAGCTTTGAGTTGTGGATGATGAGCACAAATATCAAAAAAAACAGTTATCCCTGTCTGAGGATTTAATCCCATTGATGATTGATTTGTAATCTGACATAACACATTCCACAAAACACAGTTAGTATGGTTCATGTCTTCGTTTGATTTGAGAAATTTATTAAGGATGTCTGGTAATTGGGTTGTGGATGATGAGATCAAATATGAAAAATACAGTTATCCCTGTCTGAGGAGTTAAATCCCGTTGATGTTTCATATCTAATCTGACACTCAACCCAATAGCAGTTTACATTTTGGCTATATTTGCTTGTTGACAATACTTATGAGACCCTAAAGTATCATAAACTCGACTATGGTTCAAATGTTACTATTGGTACTTCTGTCAATAGCTCTGGCTGGCTTCGGACATTTCGGTTTTTAGTTTTGTGACTTTATCTATTAATCGTTATCGAGAATGAAAACGTGTCTTTCTACGTACCATATACAAAGTTTGTTACAAGTAACAAGTGGGTACAAGAAATTAAAAACGAATTTAACTCCTTACATTATTGTAAAAATGAGTTGTGTAAGTACTCTGTACTTTGATATTGGTACACCTCTTTGTCTATAAACCGACACTTGAATCTTGAATGCCAATGACGTCAAGCATGTTTACAGGTATATCCATTGCATATATAGTCCACGTCAGACTCAAATCCCATGGGTATATATCGTAATCGTATCACAAAATCCCAAGCACACTAGTTTTGGTTCGTCAAGAGACTCACGAAGATACTAATAAAGATCGTATTACAAAAACAACAAACAGATACTCATATTGGTCGATGTTAGCACTACAAAGGATCTCATCTTCAAAGTTCTCTTGGTGGCTTATAGGCAGAGGCAGCTCCGGTACCGTTAATCTCGCCGTCAACAAATCCGATGGCAATCACATATTCGCCGTCAAATCTGTTAACCATGCCACGTGTCTCCCACTTCAGCTCGAGTCGTTAGAAAACGAAATTCGCTCTGTTTCGTCGTCACGTCACCGCACATCGTGAGGTTCTTCTTCGGCGATGATTTGACTCGCTATAAATTCGACCCGGAAACAGAACCGGGTTCGACGGTCATATATCGCCATGTGGCGGTCCTATGTACTTGTGTGATAATAATGTTAGGAGGACTATGTTATTGACTATTGAGTATTGACTCATTATTGTACTTGTGTTGTATCCAAATGTTATACTATTGATTTTCGTAAGTTCTATCATGGTTATCAAATGTCATCCAAACACAATACACACAAGTACATAACTACATACGCGATAATTTTCAAGGCAGTCGACAACAAAAAAAAATTCAGATGCGTCAAGGATGGAGATCATTCATGAGCATCTATATATAAAAATTATAAACATGCACAATAGTTATCTTAAGATCATGGCCAGTGGAGTAACCCATATGGGTTACTTCCAAATAAATTAATCATATAATTATTATTAATCTAATCATAACAATCCACTAAGTACTTATCACAATTTATCCTTCCACTAGAGTAACTTTCATAGGATTCTTAATCATTAAAATATACTTTTTAACTTTTGTTTATTAATTTGCAAATTTAAATAAATTTAAAATGAGAAATAAGTTATATTAATTATTAATATTACATTTTAAAGGAAAACAAACATATTTTATAGAATTGAGGAATATTAAACATATTTTACAAAATCAGAGAAAATACACAAATAAAAATTGTAATAGAAGAAACGGAGTATGGAAAAATAAATGAAGTCCGTTCTACTGTTGCATCCCACCAAATTTGTGCCAGATATGCTCAATCAAGTCTTTTTTAAGACGGTCATGCATTACTGGATCCCGAACTTCATTTCGAATGGCCATCATATTATTGAAAATCGTTGGCCTATCTCTAGAAAATGATAAATCCACATGAGAAGTTCCGCTTCCTTCTCCCTGAGAAAACTCTGATGGATCGTAGAAATTGTATTCATGTCGTTCGTCTTCCACTATCATGTTATGCAATATGATACATGCTCTCATTATCTTGCCTATTTTTCCTTTATCCCAAAAAAGTGCGGGATTCTTAACGATTGCAAATCGAGCCTGCAATACTCCAAATGCACGCTCTACATCTTTTCGGCATGCTTCTTGATATTGAGCAAAGAGTTGGTTTTTTTGACCTTGTGGAAGTGTAATTGATTGGATGAAAGTTGCCCATTTGGGATAGATACCGTCAGTGAGGTAGTATGCCATTTTATATTGCCGTCCATTGACAACGTAGTTAACTCTCGGAGCTCGACCCTCTAGTATATCATCAAACACTGGTGAGCGGTCCAAAATATTGATATCATTTAATGTACCTGGTGCTCCAAAAAAAGCATGCCAAATCCATAAATCTTGCGATGCCACAGCCTCTAGTACGATTGTCGGTTTTCCAGATCCACGTGAATATTGTCCTTTCCATGCTGTCGGACAATTCTTCCACTCCCAATGCATACAATCTATGCTCCCTATCATTCCGGGGAAACCACGATATTCTCCAATATTCAATAATCGTTGGAGGTCTTCCGGTGTAGGCCTTCTGAGGTACTCATCTCCAAAAAGATTTACAACTCCGCTAACAAATTCTTCAAGGCATTTTTGCGCAGTGGTGTCAGCGAGTCGTAGATATTCATCCATTACATCTGCCGCACTTCCGTATGCCATCATACGAATAGCTGCCGTACATTTTTGAAGTGCAGAAAGACCGAGCCTTCCAGTTGCATCTCGTTTTTGTTTGAAGTACGGGATTCCATTTTCAATACTATTAACAATACGCAAGAATAACGGTTTGTTCATTCTGAATCGACGACGAAACATACCTTGAGTGTAAGTCGGATTCTCACTAAAATAATCATTCCATAACCGAATGTGGCCTCCTTCCCGGTCTCTATTAATGTGCCTTCTTCTTAAAACTGGAGCTGGTGGCTCTTCTGTATGGGTGTACTGGTACTGAATCTCCTCCACTATACTGTCAACTTCCTCCTCCACAATTTCATCAATTTCTTGATCAGAACTCCAATGTGACATTTTGTTGACAATATTGGGAATATATTTTTCAAAAAGTGTTTGGGTTTGGGGTTAAGTCTTTTTTGGGTCTTGGATTTTAGATTGATTTAGTGTAACCAAATGATGTGTTTGGTTGCAACGAACGATTGTTGGTGTAGTAGGAAAAAAAAATTTGGTGATTAGACTTTGTAACATATATGAAGAACAAGAAAGAAAGAGAAACAAAGTTGCTTGCTGCTGATTACAAGAAAGAACGATTGTTGCTGATTACACTTTGTGACATATATGAAGAACAAGAAAGAAAGAGAAAACAAAGTTTTCAAGTTTGCTTGAGGGAAAGATAGAATGAGAAAGAGAAAACAAAGTTCGATATATATAGATAGAGTAAGAAAGACATCCTACAACTTGACAATGAAAACAACATTCACGGGTCACTACATTACAAAGGGCATACTACTAAATTACAAGACATACTTCACGTGTTACACCACATTCACGGGTTAGAAAACCTTCACGGGTTACACCACAAAACACGACAAGCTTGACTAACAGGTCCACCTTCACTAGAGTACAAATAGCTTCACATCTCGCAGCTTCACATGTCGCCTGGACCCCAACAACCTGAAACATAACAAAGGCTCCAATCAGAAACTGATGAAACATAACAAAGTCGAACCGAACATGTCAAAGTCGAACCGAACCTGAAACATAACAAAGTCGAACCGAACCTGAAACATAACAAAGTCGAACCAAACATACAAAAATCAGAACTAAAACATAACAAAAATCAGAACTAAAACATAACAAAAGTCAGAACCGAACATGTCACCTAAGTGTGTGTCAACATTTGATCAGTTAGCTTGTCTCTGAGTGTGACTTGAGCTGGTGTAAGGTCATCCTTGTTAAGGAGACTCTCAAGCAATCTCATTCTGCCTTGCCTATCTTTAGCCTCTTGTTCTTTATCCTTCATGGCTATAATCTTATCTAGCTTAGCCGCACAAACATCCTCAACATCATTACTCATTGCAGGTTTCTTACCTTTCTTCTTTGAAGCTTTAACACCCGGAGGCCTCTGTTTATCACCATCATATGTTGAACTGGGTGAGTATGCTCTGTCTGAATCAAGCTTAGTCCTCTTAGTGCTTGAGTCCTCAGTGTTCCATTTCTGATCATGCTTGAGTTCCCTCCAACAATGCCCTAGATTAAAAGGCTTATTCTGGTCATTCTTGAAAAGCTGATGAGCCATAGATATCACATCATCTTCAGATTCTCCACTCTTCTTTCTTGCACTAGCTTGTGTGTAACACCCAACAAACTTGTTCACGTCGCGGTTTATCTTGTTCCACCTAGCCTTACATTGCGACGGCCCTCTAGTATTTGTACTCGATGCAGGTGCATTTGCTTGGAAACAGTCGGCAACTCTTTTCCAGAAGCAATCAAGCTTCTGCAAAGTACTAACAAGGGTCTTTACTGGTATTTAACCAGGCACTTATGAGATTAATATCCTCCTGGGCACTCCACCTTGTCCGAAGTCCTCTACCACCTTCTTCTTCATTCTCATCGACACTAAGGTCAATACATTCTTCGGTGACAGATGGGGTGCTAAAGTGGACAGGCTGAGAAGAGAATTGGGGGATATATTCGACAGGCTGAGAAGGGTGTGGTGTGGAATTAGGAAAAAGAGGATTGTCATGAGAAGTAGAGCCTTGTTGAGAATTCAAGAGATCAAGATAAGTAGGCAGGGGAAAATTGAAACGGTTACTAGAACCCATTGTTGGTGTAGTAGCGAATGGCTTATTCAAGTTGAGGATTAAGGTGAGGGTTATGGTAAGGGTTAAGGTCAGGTTTATATTGAGATAAATGTTTGTTAGACCGAGAAAGATACACTCGATATACACAGGGAAAAAGTTTTCATGTTTGTAATGAGTGTTTACCAAAGAGATATACACTTTTCAGTATATCTCTAGGAGTAGACACCTCAAAAAGTTTGATTTAATCCTATTGTACTAGAGATATACAATTTTTTTTATCCAACATAGCTTAATCACAAAACAGACATGTGTATATATAACACTATATTTATACTTTTAGGTCTATCATATCTTATCATATCTAATAAGATATGATGTCAGTGTTTCAAAAGTATTTCAAAAGGATTGCTTAAAGTCAAGACAATATTCAAATACAATCATGGAGACAAGTTCATTTTCTTTTTAATAAAAACCAAACCAAATTTCAACCAAAAATGTTTCACTCAAAACACAACTAGATTATCCTATTGGACAAAAAAAAAGAAGAAGGAGAATGTACCTGACTAAGGGAAGAAGACCAATAAGGAAGGTACCTCTTAGTAAGACCAAAGCTTAGAACCTACCTGCCATGTCAACCATGTCGTCCTAAACCCAAAAATTACAGAGACGTAATTAATATGTATAAGTTTACTCAAAATGCAAACTGATTAACGAGTAACTGAAAATCAAAAAAGAGAACTCACCTGCTCAACTGTTTGGCAATGCGCAAATAAGACCACCTTCTCCTGTACTGCATCAAAACAAAATGCATAAGATCCACTAAACATCCCTAGAAGATTCGCACAACTCCAAACCATGAAATCCAGAGACATTATTAAAATCCATTAGTTAGTATAAAGAAAAAGCAAACTGATTAATTAGTGGTGGAAAACGAATAAGAGTACGCACCTGGTCTAACAGTTTGGCAATGCGCAAACAAGATCACCTCCTCATGTGGTTGGCTTGATGAGATAACAAATTTTGGTTATGGAAACTTGTCCATTCTTCAAAACCATCTCGGAGGTACTCCTGCTGCACAATAAGACGCAACGTGGTTAAAGAAATAATTAAACACTAAACTGTAATTGTAAACAAAACAACAAGAAAAGTTTAAAAGCAAACCCAGGCTTTGGACGAGAGAAGATCCCTTCAAACCCACAGCAAAGAACACCGGAGAGATCCTAAAACACAAGAGATATAAAAGTAAGTTAGACCAGAGTTTATCGGTTAATTGCTAACAATAATAAGCAACAACTAAATCACACACAACAAGAATCAACTCGAATTCAAAACCACCACTCGCTATGTTGAAGCTCTAACCATGATTGAATCATAAAATTTCAATGGTAAAAAAATCTGATCAGATCCAGAAATTTCGAGATGTGAAAGATACCTTTAACCTTGTTACAGAAAGGGAAAGCCTCGTACTGATACAAAACAATTTCATTAGCGTGAACTTCCTGACCAAGAGACGATGCGGCGGCGGCATAGAAGAACACAATCCCAGCGAATCCGCCGGCAAAAGAAGGAGTTGAAATCTCCGGAAGACCGCCGAATCTTCGGAGGACGAGATCGTTGTAATCGCCAAGGATTGAGCGAGCCTTGCATGGATTGCGACGGACCAAGATCTCTTCACCGTTTTGTCGAGAGAGAGGAAAGAGAGAAAGAACGAGAAAAAGAAGAAAATGAGAGGAAAAATAAAAATTGTGTTATATATTTTAACAAAATTTATTTACAAATTGACACGTACCGTGTCTTCACTGTATCTTTCGATACTTGGTAGAGCAACGGTTCCTGTTTTTTGTGGGCCATTTCTTTTAATTTTTCTTTTCTTTTGGGCTTAGAAATGGTGTAAGTAACCCAAAAAAACTCTACTGGCCATGCTCTAAGAGAACATATATATTAGTATACTAGGGCATGTGCATTGGTTGGGACAGTTTTTTGGTCTTTCAATTATTTTATTCATATTTTGTGAGTTTCTTAAGTTTTGTATAGCATTAGTGTCCTTCAGGGTGTGGTCCTTCAGAGTATTTTTAATTAAAAAATTAATTATTTAAATAAATATTTAAAAACATATTAAAGTTTTAATTTAAATAAAACATATAACATTGACGATAAAAACATAAGAAAATTACAATGTTAGAAAAACTTGAAAAAAACAAAAAATATAATTAAAACATGAAAGATAAAAAACATAAACCATACAAACATCAAAGATAAAAACATACATTTTATTAAATTCATATATTTTTTTTAATTAATCTTCATTATCTGGAAGATGTCCAAAGTTAGTCCAAATATGCTCAATCAAATCTTTTTTTAACCGTTCATTGTCTTTATTATCCCGAATTTCTGTAAGACGAGTAATCGTAGTGCTCATATTAGAACCCAAACTGGCAGCACCGACGGTATATGTTTGATCCACATCTTCTCCGTGTTGAAATTCAGAAACAATGTTTCGGTAACTGTATGTTCCTCTTTCATCCTCGATAATCATATTATGGAGTATTATGCATGCTCTCATAACATTTGCTATTTTGTATTTATCCCATAAACGAGATGGATTTTTAATAACGGCGAATCTAGCTTGCAAGACTCCAAATGCACGCTCAACATCTTTCCACACAGATTCTTGTTTTTTAGAGAAGAGAGAATTTTTGATACCTTGTGGGAGCCGGATAGATTGTATAAAAGTTGCCCATTTGGGATAAATACCATCGGTGAGATAGTACGCCAAATTGTACTCTCTTCTGTTGACAAAGTAGTTGACCTCCGGAGCTTTACCGTTAAGAATGTCATCAAATACATTAAAACGATCTAGAATATTAAGATCGTTCATAGTACCTGGAGCTCCAAAAAAAGCATGCCATATCCAGAGGTCGTACGAAGCTACTGCCTCCAACACGATTATTGGTTTTCCGGTTGATCGTGAATACATCCCTTTCCAAGCTGTTGGACAATTCTTCCACTCCCAATGCATACAGTCAATGCTCCCAACCATCCCGGGAAATCCACGTTTTTCGTTTTCATAGAGTAGTCTTTCTAGGTCGTCGGGTCTGGGACGTCTTAGGTATTCATCGCCAAACAACTGGATTATTGCGGCCGTAAACTCGTGCAAACATTTCCGAGCTGTTGAACCACCAATTCGTACATACTCATCAACTGTGTCGGAGGCAGTACCATATGCCAATTGGCGTATTGCTGCAGTACATTTATGTATAGTTGACAGACTAGCCCGACCGGTTGCATCATAGGATTCACGGAAATACTCGACTTCTGTAGAGAGACGTTGCACAATACGCATGAACAATGGCCTGTGCATGCGAAACCGTCGCCGAAATAAATAGTCAGGATATGTTGGAGTATCACTGAAATAATCATTCCAAAGATTATTGTGGCCTTCTTCTCGGTTTCTTGGTATAAAAATCCGTTGCTTTGGCTCCATCGGTTCTTGATTGAGACCAGAATTTTCGGCATAATTATCAAAATATGCATCAAAATAATCATCCATACCATCTCTTTGGTAGTGATAATGGTATGATGAAGATGACATTTAGAAAAAAAAAGAGAAGTGTAGAGTAAGGAAAAAAGGATGTTGTTTTGTTTTTGAGTAAGAAATCGAGAACAAAGAAATGAGAAGTGAACAAAGAAAGAAAGGATGTTGGTGATCTTATTTGATTTGTTTGGTATTGTGTTAGAAAAGAAGAATATATATAGGAATAGAAGTTACATTTACTCGTGATATTTGATACATTATACTTGATAGTCCACAAAATGCCAAATTGGTTACAATGATCCGTGATATGAAAATGCCAAAGCCCTTACAATGACCCGTGATACTTCACAAAATGACATGCCCTTACAATGATCCGTGATTTAGACAAAAACAAAAGCTACCAAAACCATACCTACTATTGCTACCAAAACCATCAATTGAAAACCAATACTAAACCTATTTCGGGTCTTCCATAGCTCAAACACTTCCTTCTCTAGGCGTGATATTTTCTGCTCTGTTTCATCACTCCAAAGTGACTCATAGTCACTGGAGAATGCAAGATTATCTACCTTCTGAGACAACACTTCACATTGTCTGCCCATCTCTCTCATCTCCTCCATGACAACTTCATCCCACCACTTGTGAATATGCATCTCTCCATCATCAATATTCCCACATGTGAAAAACCTGCATTAACATATATATATATATATAGCAATATCACTTCATACTCAGTTCAACATAGCAATATTTAAAATTAGATGGACTCTCACATACCGTCTGTTGTTACTTGAAGATAAGAGTGGCGGACCACCACAGTAGCAAACGTTCGGGAATCCGAATTCGACGTCAGGTTGATGAGGGTATTGACTCGCTTGAGCATGCATGAAGCTACTCTCAGCCTCATCCATCCGAATCAAAGCTTCTATTTCCCTCTGCTCAGTGTCATTAGAGCATCGATCATATTGATCCGAGGAATCAGGCTGAGAGTAGCTGTAATCTTGGCCCATCTGTCATATTTTTAACATATAGACACACAGAACAAAATGACACAATCAGAAACACAATGACAATTTAATCATATAAAGTACCATCTTAAGCCGAGTAACATAGTAAACAGAAACAGAATCATACAAAGCGGAGTAAGATACTAAAACAGAATCATAGAAATTAAGATACTAAAACAGAAACAGAATCATAGAAAGTTAGATACTAAAACACAATCTCGAAATACTGAGCCACTATCTTATCCTTGATAAGTTGATCAGCTTCACTAAGTGGATCTGGTTTGGCTAGAAGTGTGTCTAGTATGCCAAGCTTCTGTAGCTTCTTTTTCAGCCATATCCACCCTCTTTACTTCCCACATGCTCTTGTACTCAGATAATGCCTTCCCTTTTGCAGTGTTCCTCTTGGCCTTTGCAGCCTTGACACCTTGAGGCCTAATCTCAAAGTCTTGGTCATTGTTGGTTGACTCGGATTGTGAAGCTGGCTCGGATTGTGAAGCTGGCTCGGATTGTGAAGCTGCACCAACTGGTTTCCTCTTTGTTCTCACTGAAGTTGAAGGGCTGTTATTAATAACGTTAAGGTTCAGCCATTTCTGCTCAAACCGTAACAAACACCAGCAATGCTCCATTGTAAACTTCGTATTTTGTTCAGCAAAGTAGATGTCATGAGCCATCTTTAGTACGTCGTTCTCAGAGTGTCCACTACTGTTAAGTCTCTCTGCAGCTGCGTACGCCCCGCAAAACTTGTTTGTGCACTCATTGATCCTAAACCACCTCTGCTTACAGTTTATATTCATCCCCTGTTCACCATTGGCTACAGCATGAGGTGAATCCGCATAGTATTTGTTAACCCTTTGCCAAAAGCTTCCTCCCTTCTGTTGATTTGCAATTATCGGATCCTTCGAAGTGTTCAGCCACGCACTGATAAGAATTTCATCATCGGCCGGATTCCATTTCTTCCTATCCTTCCTGGCAGGTGTCTCTTGAGAAAGAGGTACATCATGAGATTCTTGAGACGAGTAAGGAGGTACTTCGTAAGCAACATTGTCGCCAGGTGATGGGAAACTCTCAAAAGGAGAGTTTTCTTGATTAAGTGACTCTCCTTGACTGTTGAGAAGCTCTATATAACTAGAGGACTGAAAGAATGGAATGTAAGAACTCATAGTAGAAGATGTTTAGGATGATGAGGATTCGGAAATGTTCTTGGTTTAACAAGGAGGAGAGATAGAAGATGATGGAGAAAGATTGAAGGGAGGTTGGTGTTTAAAAGGTGAAAAGGTATCAAGTAATAAGTTACCATTCATAACGACCTATCTTTCAACTACCTAAGTCTAATCACAATTTATGACCGTAATAGTGATTTATGTAATAGTGATCTATGTATAAGAAAACTACAAAGCAAACCAATAAGCAAACCAATGAATGAGACCAACTCTACACCAACCAAAACAATTTATGTAAGACAATTACAAAGCAAACCAATGAGCTATGTAATAGTGATCTATTTAAAGAAGCAAACCGCAAACCAATAAGCAAACCAATGAATGAGACCAACTCTACACCAACCAAAACAATTTATGTAAGACAATTACAAAGCAAACCAATGAGCTATGTAATAGTGATCTATTTAAAGAAGCAAACCGCAAACCAATAAGCAAACCAATGAATGAGACCAACTCTACACCAACCAAAACAATTTATGTAAGACAATTACAAAGCAAACCAATGATCTATGTAATAGTGATCTATTTACAGAAGCAAACCGCAAACCAATAAGCAAACCAATGAATGAGACCAACTCTACACCAACCAAAACAATTTATGTAAGACAATTACAAAGCAAACCAATGATCTATGTAATAGTGATCTATTTACAGAAGCAAACCGCAAACCAATAAGCAAACCAATGAATGAGACCAACTCTACACCAACCAAAACAATTTATGTAAGACAATTACAAAGCAAACCAATGAGCTATGTAATAGTGATCTATTTAAAGAAGCAAACCGCAAACCAATAAGCAAACCAATGAATGAGACCAACTCTACACCAACCAAAACAATTTATGTAAGACAATTACAAAGCAAACCAATGATCTATGTAATAGTGATCTATTTACAGAAGCAAACCGCAAATATTACAAGCAAACCAATGAATGAGACCAACTTTACACTAACCAAAACAATGATGAAGAAATTACAAAGCAAGCAAACCAATTAATGACACCAACTCTACACCAACCAAAAAATTTATGATCAAGAAACCTATCATATAAAATTTTTCAACAACGAAAGCATTAAAAAAAATAAGTATTTACCTCTAACCCAACGATTCTCCACTGCTTCTTCTTAGATTTCCCGTGATGTGTTGCTATCTTCAAGTGACCCTGACGAAACTCAAGAACAGCAAACAATATGCAAGGTAGAGTCAGTTTAACATAAAAGTAATCAACATTATCCAAACAAAATAACAACAATCTTATACACATACACTCATACACTCATCATTACACTCATCCTTACACTCAGAAACTCATACACTCATCCAGCTAACCCAGAAACATAATCTAAAACCCTAATTTGAACCAAAACTGAGACACGCAACTGTCGAAAAAAAAAAAAAAAACCAAAACCGTAAATCAAAACAAAAAAAAAGAGACATTTGCAGCGTAAACCCAGAGATAAAACTATTATCGAGAACAATCGAACCACAGACTATACAATTGAAGACCAGACTTACCCAATCAAAGAAAAAAATCGAAAATACAATAAAATTCCTAAATCAAGAACCCTAAACTAAATGAGAGAACCCTAAATCGAGAGACTAAATTCAGGATAAAAAATCGAAACCATAACCCTAAATCCAACTCTAAATAACAAATCACAGACTCAAGCGAGAACCCTAAATCGAGAATCAATATCGAATCGACAAACAATATACCAAACCTTAAATTCGCAAACGGTGTTGGAACACTAACCTCGTCAGATTGGAACCGGCGGATACTCTTCAAGATGATACGACAGATCGATTCGTCTGACGAAATTAACTGATGCTTTCGCCGGGAAAACAAGTCGCCGTCGAGAGAGAAAGAAACAAGAAAGAGGGAGTCGGAGATGAAAAAAAAAAAGTGATGCTTCGAATTTTTGGTTTACCCTACCCAAACAATACAAACATCTCACACGCAGACACGTGTACCGACGGACGATGGAAAATACGTCCCCTACGAAGAAACGTTTTTTCGTAATATGTCGAATTTATATTTAAATTAAATCACTTAATTGCAACGGCCAGTGTTTAAGGACACCGATGCAAATGCCCTTACTTCAATATTGTACAGTATCTTTGTAAGTCTTTGTGGATTAGCTAGTCCAGGAGATAAGAGATACATGACTTTATGCATTTTGTGCTGAGCCATATTGTCTTCTTCTACTTCTTTAGTGTCGGTCTAATTGTCTAAAATGACTTTCACTCTCTGAGCTATATGTATATTTCAAAAATCACGTACGTATTGTCGAACTTGAGACTTAATGGGCTTAAAGGGCCAATGTTAAAGGCCTACTAGCCCAATAAATAAATCTGAAGCCTAAGTTGGATTATAAAGTTTTAAAAACCCTCGTTCCCGATTTTTTGTTTTTTCTTTTCTTCTGGTTCTCGAAACTTCTTCTCTCCCCCAATTGAACGACCAAAGTTGCAACTCACTTTTTCACAGTTCCGTAGAGATAGAGAGAGATGGCGAGCACTGAGCCAGAGCGTGAGAACCGCGAAGAGGAAATCGAAGTCCACGAAGATGAAGACACCGGAGCTCAGGTCGCTCCGATCGTTAGGCTTGAAGAGGTTGCTGTCACCACCGGCGAAGAAGATGAAGACGCTGTTCTCGATCTGTACGTTACTCATTCTCTTACTCTTTTTTTTTCTATTCCGATATCTGTTGTTTCTTTTGCTCTGGTTAGGTTTAGTGAAGGAATTTGATTAAGATGTCTTGTTGTGGTGGTGCGTATTTGATATGTAGGAAATCGAAGATGTATCGATTCGATAAAGATGGGAATCAATGGAAGGAGAGAGGAGCTGGAACTGTTAAGCTATTGAAGCATAAGCAGACTGGCAAAGTTCGGCTTGTTATGAGACAGTCTAAAACCCTAAAGATCTGTGCCAATCACCTCAGTATGTTTTCGCTAGTAACCTTCTTCTTCTCATTTCTGCGTTTCTCTCTTGTTTTGTATATCTCTAAAGTTGTGTGGGATTGTGTATCTTGTGCAGTTTCGTCTGGGATGACTGTTCAGGAACATAGTGGTAATGAAAAGTCTTGTTTATGGCACGCTACTGATTTTTCTGATGGCGAGTTGAAGGATGAGCTTTTCTGCATTAGGTTTGCTTCCATTGAGAGTAAGTTTCTTTGTGAAACCCCCCTGCATACTTACTTGTTTTCAACTAGGAGTGTTGTGGTTACATTTTGTTTTGTTCAAGTCGTGATTCGTGCTAGTTGAGTCTGAGTGGAGTTTTGAAAATTACCCTTTATAAGACTTTAGTTGTGATGATTGAAGTCATTTTTCCTTTCATCAAGTTCTTATAGACAGCTCAAAACAAGAACCGTTCTGCTTTTGTAGTGTCGGGACTTAAGATTCTTAGAATGTTGCTTCGTTATGTAGTTTCAGGGAATACATAGTTGTGTAGTTGACTTGTGAAAGTGTAACTCTTGATCGTCCCTTATGATTTAACTGCCATTGTCCAAGATTCAGTTGGTTTCTTGAGGTTGTTGATCTTATCACTAGACATAAAACAAAATGGTTCTTTGATCTGTTAGATATTAATTAACAACTACCATATTCGTATTTATGATTACACTAGATGTAAGATGATGTTACTCTGTTTTGCTGATGAGAGAGTTGGCATTGAGTAGGCATTGCCTTTCGACCACTTGTTGTAGTCTGCGTCGACTCGTTGGTTTTAGATTCTCCTGTGGCTAACTAATAGTGTTGAATCAACAGATTGCAAAACGTTTATGGAGAAGTTCACTGAGATAGCTGAAAGCCAGCAAGTCGGAAAAGAGAGCACAGAGGGCGATGAAGCTGCTGGTCTAATAGAGAATCTCTCGGTTGAAGAAAAGAAAAGCGAGGAGAAAGCCAAGGAAGCAGAAGAAAAAAGCCCTGCTAAGGAAGAGAAAGATACAAAGAAGGAAGAAGAGAAGAAAACCGAGGTGAGCACTTGAGTTAAAAGTGGTTGTTGTTGGGATCACAAGTGCTTTGCGTCTGTTTTATATAATATATATATACTTGGCACTGAGAGCATGATGGTAGCTTCAAAAGGAGTCATTCTCCATTGTCATCTCTCAAAGTTTTTTTGAGTCTTTACCCTGTGTTAGAGAATGAGAATCTTATCATCTTTTGTTTTTTTACGTTGTTGTAAGGGTTTGACTATTGTGTGGTCTCTTTACTTAAGATAATAGTATTTCTCATCGGATTATTTCATAAATCATCCGATATAGATTGACCATTAGTAATATGGTGGTTCTGAAAAGTGAAAACTAGTTAGTTAATTTAGGACCCAATAGAATTTTTGGACCCAAAAATACGAAAGGCTCCACCACAATAAAACCATGTTTTAAGCACTTATCTATCTCCATTTATTTCCTTCTGACTATGAGCTGTTCCTGCTACCTTGCATATATCTAGTTGCATCTTTTATGTCCCATTTCTAAGTACACTTGTGTTTTTTTTTTCTTTCAATTTCATCATCACATTACCTCTAATAACTGGATGTATGATACTTCATACTTTATTAATGGTTTGATGTAAGAGGTAACTTACATACTGTACATTGTAGTCAACTGTTATACTTGCTACTACTAATGGCAAAAACCCAAACCAGACCAAATCAAAAATTCATTAAATTAAAGCTGAACCAAGTTTTTATAATAGCTTAAATTATCATATTTTAATCAGATATATGCAAAGAATACTATTAAGATATAATCGTAACTACAACTAATTTTGTTTACTATATGACTATCCAAACCAAAACTACAAAAAAAACTAAATTTGGTTCCAACTCCGACCCATTTCTCCAAGATTAGAAATAGTATTCAAGATACTCGAACCAAACCAAAAGGAGGAACTAAATGCAAAAAAAGGTAACAATTACAACATGACCAAACAAAGATAGGTCAAAAAGAAGTAAAGAAGGCTAAATGCGTGGAAGTTGGAGAAAGAAAGGCCCAAAATAAGGAGTAGGTGCTGTTGGCAACTGCAACTGCAATCCTTATTTTATGGGAAGAAAGAGTGACTTTTGGTCAATAAAGTTCATAGACTCTAAAAATCCCTCACAGACCTCTCTCACTCACTAACATTTATATCTTCCTTATTATTTCCATGACTGCCATTTTCAAGGTAAGTCATTTTCTCACACCTATTGACAACAATTATTATACCACTCAAATGCTATACCTGTGAAATAATGCAAAAAATAAAAAATAATAATGAAAACTCTGATCTAATATACATATATGGAAACATGTGTGACCCTTAGAGCATTATTACTAGAGAACTATTCACAGTTACTCAAAAAAACAAAAAAAAATATATTTTTATACATAACTAATAAGAAAGTGACATGTGTATAAAATGTATAAGAACCGTTACTTCACTGAGTAATTTGAGCATCGTTGCTTACCTTCCTCTTTCCTTTTTGTATTTTTTATTAGTTTTTATTAAAAGAATCTGGGGAAGCAACACCCAGTAAAAATGACCTTAGCTAATCGAAAGTTAAGAAACCTAATTCGAGAAGTGAACAAAAAGTTGTCACTATAAAGTGATATGGGGATTTGTTCTTTTTTTTTTTTTTTGGGTAAACTCCGTGGCCTTGAAGAGTCACTTATTTTTAAAGATTTTGCAAGTTTCATCAAAGACCATCCTCGGCTCCTCGTGGTTAGGTCCTGTGAACATCGAATATATATATTTCGCAGGTATACAAAGATATGATACTATAATACGATATGTTCTTTTTTATTTAAACGAAGAACTATAGTAGTAGTATAAGATTGTGATTAATATATAGAGAAACGTGAAAAGAGGTTATGATGAAAAAAATTGCATAGCGTTCCTCGTCTTCTACTTTTGCTTTATGTTCACGTTAAATCTACCCATTTCTCTCCCTACTTGCCTTCTTTTCTAAGCTAACTTTCATGTGACCTCCATTACCTACTTCTCTTCTACTATTATTCTTTAGTCTTTATTTGTTTACTTCTTCAGCTTACGTATAATTTTCTTTATTTTTATTTTTTTTTAAATATTTTTTTGTATAATTAAATTATTCTTGCGACTACAAACAAAATTCTCCGATTCTTCCACGATTTATAGGGGATGTGTTCTGATCTTCTTATGAAAAAAGAGTGTAAGCGACGAGAAAAATAACATTTAACAAATCTTTAAAGAAAACAAATAATCTTTCTAATGCGTTATATGACATATCTTTTCTTTACTATATGACAATATAGGAGATATGTTATCTGAACGTAAAGATTACCTGATGTATTGAGACTATTTGGTTAGTTGTTTAGTGATAAGGGAATGTGAGTGTATAGATCAAACATTTTAATAAAACTTAAATAGGATATATATATATCTAACAGATTGAATCAATATAAATCATAGTAATATTATAGTTAATACAAAGATACAAAAACAAACCCCACCCTTTCTTTTTAACTCACAACCTCCTCCAACTCTCTATTATTTTGGTTGCAACCACAACACACACTGAAAGACGAAAGGCCCACAACTTTCCCAGCTGCTGATAGTACTTCTATACACATCACATTTCATCAATATTCCAAACAAAGATTATGCATTGCATTGTGTAATCCATATAATAGTACATATGTGGGAATGACAAACTGGAAGACAATTTGTTCGAGACTGAGTTAGTTACTTTCTTTCAAATATTCTTAAATTTTATAAATTTATTGTAGACCAAACAAATATCCTGATTTTATGGGTTTATAAAATAAATGAGAATTGACTACTAATCTATTTATTTATTTATTTTGTTCTCTGTATTTTTTATACGTGATTTTGTTTTCCCCTATACTATACACTTAACTTTATACATATATAAATAGTTTAACTCATCAAACAAATAAAGAAATATCATAATGAGCTGATCCAAGAGAGAAACAAAAGAAAAGTCTCTGAATTAGCAAAAGATGATTATGAGGGAAGAAGAAGAAGAAGAAGACAGCTCAATGAGTGTTAAAAGCAGTCTCTCAAGCTTCTTCAAGATCTTATCTTCTTACAACTCTAATGTCCTCTTAGCTGCTCTCGTCTTCCTCCTCTTAGTCGTCCTCTTCGTTCTCCTTCTCCATTTCTACGCTCGCTTTTTCTGGTCTCCCTCTCATCAAGATTTATCCTCAGTCGCTAGACGCCGCCGGAGAAGACGACGTAGTAACCGGAGAAGAACAGTGACTACAACAAGAATCATACCTTCTCTCCCACTCGACGGTGGAGGAGTTAATAATACTCCTGCTGTTATTGCTGCTGCTGTTACAACAAACGATGACAAAGGTTTGGATTTGTCAGTGATATCTTCGATTCCTCTGTTCGTTTACGAAGATGACGAGGATCAAGAGGAAGAAGAAGATGAGTGTGTGATATGTCTTGGTTTGTGGGAAGTTGGAGAGTTTGGAAGAAAGCTAAGAAATTGCGGACATGGGTTTCACGTAGAGTGTATAGATATGTGGCTGTCTTCTCATTCCACGTGTCCTCTCTGTCGTTCCCCTGTTCTCGCCGCCTCCGTTGAAGACAACCTCAAGCCGTCCGTTGACGCCGTAGTCCAAGAAGAAACAGAGGTTAGATTGCAACTGTCTCAAGCCGGAGAAGACGATCGGAGATTTTCAGTATCTCTTGCTGAGATGGAAGATTGTGATCACAAAACAGAGGTTGACGACGGAGACCGTAACGGCGTTGGAGAAGGAGAGGTTAGAATTGAAGTGTACGATGATGAGGAGGAGATCGACGGTGGAGGATCATCAAGAGGTGATCGGAGGTCAATGTCAATGACGTCATCAGCGTCGAGTTCGTTGATGAGGATGTTAAGTTGTAGTAGTACTAGTAGTAGATCGGAGCGTAACAAAGTGTTCCCGTCGGCGACGCAAGATTCGTCTAAGTAAACAATACTATATACTACTATAGATTAATGAAAAATTAATGTTGTGTTGTGAACAGTTTTGGAAATGAAAATATGAATAACCAAAAGAGGTAGTCTATTTGATTAAGCTTTTGGTTGAATCTTATGACGTTTGTTTCTTTTGATTAACCAAAAGAGATTATGATTACATCATGACGTTTGTTTCTTATGTCATCAAATAGTTCTGCAAGTAAAGGCCATGTAATCTATAATTGTGTTATCATTTTCCAATTGGATCCCATGTAAAATCAAGAGTTGTGATGCCAAAAAAGTAAGTAAGAAGTAGAAAGCGACAGTGAAAAAACGTGAGAGAGAATCTCAGAGGCCTACATCACTCACTTCTCATTTGGGGGATCAAAAGCATCTACTGTTTAACTTATTGTTGCAAACTTAAAGTTATGCTTTTGTATTTTCCATTATTTTTGGCCTCTTCTTCAATCTTCCCTATACAGTTTCATATTCAGTAGGACACCATGCTTTGCAGTTTTATTAAGACTAGTCAATTTCATGTACATTACATCATCGGTCATAGAACAAAGTGATAATAGAAAACGAGTGATGAATTACGAGAAACGTTAACTATATAATGACCACAATCTATATTAACCTTTTGGTGATCAATCAAAGTATGACTTCCCATATAATGAGCTGAGAGGTTGTTTTCAAAGTTTACTTTTAGATTGCTTATTCTAACACTCTTTGTACTTTTATTTTAGACATAACCCTGAATTCTCTCACATTAACTCAATTCTTCCCCAAAGACAAAAGTTAAACTATTCACAGAATGGGAAACCAAGAAGAGAACAAAATCGGTGGGAGTGAGTGATGAGGTTGAGAAGCTTTCCAACAAAGGTGAACCTATTTCTATATCCCTCTTGAATCAACTGTCTCTTTCTTGTAAATTCTGTACAATACAAGACGCAAGACTACTACGCCCTTAATTGAACTTTCAATGTTCGAACCTTTGACCTAAGGATATGTAATATAAATGACCCCTTGTGAGTAACATTATATGCTTCAAAGATATAGAGCCGTGTGGCGGCGGTGAACGGAGGAGTAGGGAGGGGAGAGTGAGTAAAACACTCGCCGGAGAATAAAACCAATCATCATATTTCATGACTTTGCCCGCGTGCAGTAACGTTTCTTCTCAAAACGACACGGTTTCTATTTTACCATGACCGCGAATTTTTAATTTGTGCTAGATTTTTTTATAAAAGCCCATCTCAAGGCCCATTTAATTTATTGGCTTCTTCTTCTTTTCTTTTCTTGTTGTTTCTTCTGAATTTTATCTCTTTCATAATCATTCAATCCAACAACACAAGCTTTGCCGTCTTCCTCATGTTGCTTCATTGTCTTAAGACAGCCACCAATACGACCTGTCAGAAGAGGCTTCCTGGAGCGGAATAGTCAAGCCCATTTACCTATTGTAAGCAAGATTTAGCATGTGTAAATATATGCTTTCTTGTAGACTACAAAATTTAGCATCTGTGAGATAAAACATAAAAGTTGTAGTCACTTGCATATTAGGACATGGCATATGGATTCCATCTTCTTTGTGCTTGGATGAAAGAGATTATAGAAGATGTTGGAACTTCGAACCAACCAACCAGACAATATATTATTTGAGCGGCTTAGAATTTTAAGTAGGAAATAAAAAAGTCAACTTGGAAGTTAATGAGAATATCTTTTAACAAACAAAATCTTTTTTTTTAGTGAGAATCTTATACATATGGTATTGGCCTGGAGAACCGATCCGATTAAAGACGAGCTATTATTATGGGAAATATCAATAAAGACCAAAAGTTAATTTGGAGATTGGTAACTTGTTGAGCAAGTCATCATTCCTCCTCTCTATTAGGTGCGTGTAGGTTTTTTTTTTAGTTGGAGAACAAACCACCAATTCGTTGATTAGGATTTTGGTTTTCCTTCTCAAATTCTCTTGCTTTTCATTCATGTCTCTCCTTCCCAACCAGCCCTTGAAGCTACCGTGCTAGTTTCAGAAACCTGTAATAGTACGATCCGCTCCTCCTTTTCTCTCTAACAATGGCTTAACTTCATTGACTCTAACTCCTCCTGGTGTCTTGAACTGTTCTGATCCTTGTGGAGGGGATCGCGGGAGAGTCATTACTAGGAGGATTGGTGATGGTGTCCACCAATCCCTAAAACGTTTGAAAAGAGGTGGGAGAATGATGCTAAATTGTGTGGCGAGTTGTTTAGGTAATTGGGAGCGATAGGATCATCCAATGGATGGCTACCTACTTTGAAGGACGGCGTGTTAGGTCTCCGAGATATGAATATAAACACGAAGTGAGCTCCAAAGTAGGTAGCCATCTCTTCTTGCTCCAAAGTGAGCTTTACTGGTTGACCTTTCTATAGGAGAGGAACATGATGCTGCTTGTAGAGAGGAGTGAACAACAACCTTTTGTGACTGAGTGATTTCCATTGTTGGACTTCTTGAGAGCTTCCTTCAGAGTTTTTGTTCCTCTCTGAGACACTGTAGAAGGAAACTTCATCGACAACTTCATTATCCACCAGAAAAACTTCGTCTTTCTCCAAGATGTGAATCTCAGCCTCTTTAAAAGATGGGGGTATTACTTCAAAGAAGCAATTTTTGTTTCTTTCTTTAAAAGATGGGGGTATTAATGATGGTAGCTCACAGATGGTGAAGGAAGGAAGAGATATGAAGATGAACCATCAAGTATGATGGATTGTTCAAAAGAAAAAATTGAACAAACTTTGCACCCACTACTATCCTGGATTATTTCATCAAGCCATTAAACAAAAAACTGAACATATCTACAATTAACAAATCAACGTTAGTCCATTTAACAAAAACTGAAAGAGATCAGATATTGTTTTAGATAAAATTCTGAAATATGATTGTCTCAAAACAGAACAAGCATAGGTATCCATAGGAATCTAAAAAGAAAACCAAAAAAACTGAAAGGTAAATAGCTAGATTCCACCTGCTCATCTGCTCATTCTTGTGTCCTTCACCACTAGCTGCTTTCCAAGTTGCAAATATGATCTTCCTTGGCCTTATGGGATCCATCCACCAAGCCAAGCATGCAAGTTTTCCTCATGTACAACTGCTTTCCAACTGCAGTAAATGGAAAATATCAGAAATAAAATCATTGTATAATGAAGAGGAGGAAAGAAGAACAAAACCGACCATTCACCAGGGAATGGACATGCTGGAATAGGAGCACATTTTCCAATGTTGATGGTAACATCCTTGGGACGAATCATGAGCTCAATAGATCCCATCTGTATTAAAAGTATAATACGCATCAATTTACAAACGCACTAAGTCAAACAAAAAATATATGCTATGCTAACAGTAACCTAGTTCCCTAATCTGTGTAATTGCCATATTTAACCTCGACTACATGAGCTCACAGTAATCTTATAGGATATGCTAACTAACAGTAACCTACTTTCCTAATATGTGTGTAATTGTCATTCTACCAATGTTTTCCATATAGCCCTCGACTACTGTTGCCATATTTAACCTCGATCTCAGCATGAGTGTATCAAAAAAAATATTCAGCCTTAATTAATCTTACTTTTGGGTGTTCTCCTCGACCGGTGAAAATCTTGCTTGCCTCAATCTGGAAGTTAACGGCCTCCCGTTTAACACCATCCACCAAGACCACTTGAATTTATGCTCAGCCAACCGTACCTATATTCAAAGAATACAACAATTATGAGAAACTCTTAATTAAGAATAACAGTTACTGATAAGATATTGTAAAGGTTGAAAACTTACACTAGTATTATTACTCTTCTTCTTCTTCTCTTCTAAGACCCATTTGTAGATTTGGGTGAAATCACAATACTCCAAGGATTTCACCCCAGTCTCTTCCCCAAGAGACATGGACCAATCTGACCAAAAGTTCTCAGTGAACTTGGGCTTATGCAAAAAATGGCTCTCAGTGTAAGAAGCAAAGTTGGTGGCCATCTCTTCTTGCTCCAAAGTGAGCTCCACTGGTTGACCTTTGTATAGGAGAGGAACATGATGCTGCTTGTAGAGGGGAGGGAACAACAACCCTTTGTGACTGAGTGATTTCCATTGTTGGACTTCTTGAGAGCTTCCTTCAGAGTTTTTGTTCCTCTCTGAAACACTGTAGAAGGAAGCTTCATCGACAACTTCATTATCCAATAGAAAGACGAAGTCTTTCTCCAAGACGTGAATCTCACCCTCTTTAAAAGATGGGGGTATTACTTCAAAGAAGCAATTTTTGTTTCCCTCTTTAAAAGATGGGGGTATTAATGATGGTAGCTCACAGATGGTGAAGGAAGGAAGAGATTTGAAGATGAACCATCAAGTATGATGGATTGTTCAAAAGAAAAAATTGAACAAACTTTGCTCCCACTACTATCCTGGATTATTTCATCAAGTCATTAAACAAAAAACTGAACATATCTACAATTAACAAATCAACGTTAGTCCATTTAACAAAAATCAATTTTTAAAAACTAACAAAAATCCATTTAACAAATTAACGTTAGTCCTAAAACCAAATTATATTAATGTAGTTGTACATCTCTATTGCTTGTAGATAATAAACAAACTGACTCCAGCCAAATCATATTATTGTTACGTATTGGCTTCATCAGTACTTTCACACAGTTATTAATTAAGACACTAAAAATCTGCCTGTAATTTCTAACTAAGCTAATGCATTTTACTAATCACTTACTTTATGATGGGATTTTGGTTTAGTGATTTAGCTCAAAAATTGGTGAACTATGAAAAAAAAGAGTAAAAGATTAAGCTCAAAAACTGGTGAACTATGAAAAAAAAAAAAGTAAAAGATTTAGCTCAAAAAGGAACTGTGGACAATTCATTTATCAAAAACTCACTTATCAATAATTACATAGATGGAGCTGCCCAAACCAACGAAATTTTAAGGGGAGGATTGTGATTTTACAAAAACTTAATGAGCACATAGTACATGTGTTACACTTCCAAAGGAATGACGTTTTCATCTCTAATCACATCACATCACATCAACCCAATACAAATTTGAATCTATTGTAGGCCCTCGTTTGGCTTTTCCTTCTAATAAAAAAAATGGTTGACAAGACAAAGGAAATTAATTAGTAATATGCAAACAAATTGCTTTGGATACAGCTACGATTTAGCACACCAAATAATATTTTAATTTATATAATAATAATAAATATTAATAACAATTGCGATTTTTCACCCTATTTTTTTGTTAAATATTATTTTTTACAGATTTTATTTTAAAAAATTATAAGATTGTGTCAGTTAATTAGAAAGTTGTGATTTTACCACAAAAAAATTATTTGGTTGCGATTAGAAAGTTGTGATTTATAATAGTGTTGTATATTTTCATCATATCTTATTCACAAATTTTTGTTTCAATAGTTATGTTTATCTAAATGTTTATATCTTTGAAACTCTATATATATATTTGTCTCTTCTTACATAACTAACAAATCATTGTTCGCTATTATAATTTTGTTTTGTGATAAATCTAAATAATATGAATTTTAATATTTAATATCCAATATTATTCTATAATATTTTTTTTGCAAGCACATTATTCTATAATCTGACTAAGTATTTTAGAAATCGATATAGTGATAGAAAAAATAAATCAATTTTATTTATGTAACTTACAGTTACATTTGTTAATCGTAACTTTTCGTAAAATATATATTTTTTAAGATTTAACTATCTAATATTTTATTTTTAGAAATTGTGTATTTGTATTATAATTATTGGTGGATAAATTTTCACTGAAAATGAAATTTATTTTATTTTTAAAATTATCTTATCAAAAAATGACATTTATTTATCATAATTTTTTGGTTGATATTCTCACTTAGAGTCACAGCTTCATCATTATAATTGTTTATTAGTAATATAAATATTAATAAACATTATAATGCTTGTTACTCTTTACTATAATTTTTCATAGAATATCTTATACTTATAATACATATAAAAAAAAATTTACAAAGCTATCTCGATTGATTATGACATTTCATATAATAATTTAACTTAGAGTTGAGTTTTTTTGTCATAATATTTTATTATTATTAGTTCTATTTATTATTTTTCTTCTTTTGAAAGAATGTTTTATTTTATTTTTAACATGTATTTTAAAAATATTTTATTACTTTTAAATAATTTTATAATCGATAATTCTCAATTTGAAATTTAATTTATTTTTTCTTAAAATATTTCTCCTATGACATCGCGATAGTCTAAGTATATAAATAAAATTAAAGTGACCACTGTTTAGAGTTTTATGTTACAGTTTTTTTTTTTTTTTTTTGTTCCTTTTTGTAAAGAGATTTTGGAAATTTGGAATTTAAAATCCACTAATTATTTTTTTGTGGGTGGCATATCATATGTACCACTGCTTGCAATATTAGCGTGTACAAATGAAAAAAGCAAAATTTTAAAATTTAAATCATTAATTTGTGGGTGGCATAACAACATACAGGTTATTAACATCTACGTGACTGGGTCTGTTGTCAGTACATTGATTTGTACTAGAGAACGCTATACTAGTTAAATCAGATGCTCTGCGGTAAAAAAAAAAGAAAAAAAAAAAAAAAATCTTATTAACCAGCAAACATGTATCAACAACAATGCTCTTCTAGGCTACCATAGATTAGACGTCAACGTCATTGAGATTAATTTTAACATTTGTTAGTAATCATCTCATCAACTAGGTCTTTTCAAACATCAAAATAGTGATGATATAGGCTCCAAACCTCCAACTGGTAACACGAGTTATCGTAATCTGAGTTGCAGTAAGTATTTATGTAAAGTGTAAAGACTAGGTTATCCGCATGAGTTGAGCAATGCTGCAAGAGTATTAGAATATTTGATAATAATATTTTTTGGAATAGTAGTATTTTTGCTATATATTATCAGATGTAATAATAATAAACTTCCTTTCAGGTTCTCATTACAATTTGTATACTATTGATTAGTGATCACTTAAATACAAATATGATTCAACAACGATACAAATTTGTAACAAAATTTTATTAAGTACTAGTAAGTTTTAATTTAATTGAATATAAATACAATAATACATTTGCATTCTATTTGTAAGGGTATTATTTTAAAAGCGGTGACGAACCGGTTCGACCTTCTATAAGCAATGATGAATGAATGTGTAGAGATATTTGTAGGATGTTATGTTTATTATAGATACTTTTTGTAATTTTTTTGATTTATTATGGGTCCAAATGGTGACAGCGGATTTGATTGTGCGGTACAAATGATTTGACAATGCGGTACGGTTCAACTGTGGTACGTGCGGGATAAATGTATTTGCGGGACAAGTGCGGTTATTTCAAAATAAGCGGTACAAAATAATGTTTGATGGGTGAAAAACAGTTTGCGGTACAGAATTTATATTATTTATTAATAAATTAAATTTTAATTTCTAAATTTTAAATACCAAAGTTTATTTAAAATCAAAATTTGATTTGTAAAAATAGTTTTGCAGTTCACTATTTAATTATAATATAATTGATTTTAATACATTTCTGATTAAAAATATTATAACCATTCAGTACATACATATAACTGCAAATGTTTACAAAACCGCAGAATTGTTTTTCAAAACACATGAAATGAAGTTAATTGCGGTTTTGTATTTTCTCAATACAAAGGCCCTGATTGGAGACATGCCCAAAGCGGATTTGAGAAGAATAAGTGAAAACCACTTTACATTCACCATTCCACAAAATTTCAAAAAAGAAAGCGTTTTTTTGTTTTGCGGATTTTAAGAGTTGGTATTACACATGACCGCAAATTAGAATCTCATCTAACATATATCCAGCGGTTTTATCAAAAACCGCAGTTATTAGCCAGTGGATAATAATTGTTTTATTTTTTAATTAAAATTTGATATATATATATATATATATAGGTTTACACCACCACCCCCCCCCTATTTCTTCATAAATCACATACAGGAGAGAATATATCTTGTATAGATATATTGTATGTTTGGCCATATATTGTATAAGATAAATATTATTAGTGCATATAATATCTTATTATAATAAAAGTTACATTTTTAAATGGCCAACTTAGTTATATTTTTTTATTTTTAAATAGTATTTACAAAACTGTTACTAATTTATTAATAGAAATATTATTCTAAGAGATCAAATATATAGGTATATATAAGATATATCTTTTTGTAAATAGCACAAATGTTTGTGTAAATAGCACAAATGTTAATAAATTATAAATAATGTTTTTAGTTTTGCATAAAATATATCTACGTAATAGTTTAAATAATTTTTGGTATTTAAGGTTTGAAATATTTTTTTATTAACACAAAACAATTAATAATTTACAATTATATTAATTATTTATTATTTTGTACTGTTTATTCTAAAACCACAATTTTGTTTTCACCGATCAAACATTATTTTGTACCGCTTATTTTGTACAAACCGCAGTTGTCCCGTAAATATATTTCTCTCGCACGTACCGCAGTTGAACCGTACCGTACTGTAATACCGCTTTCCCCGCACAACCAAAACCACGGTTACCATTGGGACCCAAAATTGGAACGCTCTTCAGATTATTATTTTTTTACGTACCGCTTATTTCAAAATTGTGGTGATTGGTGAAATAAAGTGAGATCATAGAAAACCGTCCCGTGTTTTACAATTCCACCGTTCCCATTCACTACCTATATGTGCCCCGATGACGTGACGCAGAACTCGTCACTCACCATGTCTTGTAGTGGAAACACTTTCTGTTTAGTCTCATTCTCATACCTTCTTTAATAAAAATAATTGTTAATTCAATTTACTCTTTCAGATTGACTGGTTTAGGATCATGGACCACGCCTTCGTATTGGTTGAACAACCTATACACAACTGTTGGAACGGTTTGACTGAGGATTCTGCAGTGTTTCTTTGATACTAGAGAGTAGAGAGAGAGTTTGTAATTTTGACATATTGGTGCATACACAGTATCGACATCCCAACACTCATTTCTGTGATTGACTACTTACTTTTCGATTTCCCTTTCTCTATGAATATAAACCTAGCAATACGATTTATACCAGTCTGGTCGAGTCAGTTACTAGGCACATTGCAGTCCAGTGTAAGCTTCTCTCGTACGTTGTGTTTCAGCCTCCTTTTACGTTCTCTCGGACTGTGCCATTTGTGCAGTCCTCACCTGCGACACCAGGTGATCCACTTGCTAACTGGTTCTCACTAACAGAATTTGGATAAGGAGAATATCGTGGATTTGGGCTGCGTCGTGAGTTCCGGTTCTGGGCAGCAGCTGTAGTGCTCCTGGTCGCCTTGGCGCGAGCTTTTCTTCCCTGTTAGAATGATTGCCAAAGAAAACAAAACAAAAAATGAGGACAAGATGCTCAATGAAAACAACACATTTTGGAATATGGGTACAGCTCTTCAGGGGAGAAGGAGGCATGCGCGACAGTTCTCACCTTTCCCATGCATTTTTCCAGATGAGGAGCAAACCTTCCTGCAACAATTTGTCGCCCACAGTTCATGCAATTGAAGACTTCACTAGCAACAGGAGGGTGAGTCTGACCAAATATATCAACAACAAATTTGGTGTTGGTTTCAAGGTTGTTGCTAGGATCAGCGACCTTAGCACGAGCTTCCACAGACAACCTCAACTCTTCTTCTACAACCTCCAAATCACGATCAAGCCCTAGTCGTGCTACCCGGTGACACTCAGATGCTACATCAGCAATCACCGAATCCACAAGATCAAGAAAAACTTGGGACGAAAGCTGCAGCCAAAATTAAAGAACTTCTTAACTTAGTAGTTTCCACTAGGAAATTGCTTTGACAAAGAGGAGCAATTTTAACAAACAGTTTCCCTTTACTTAGTCTTTCAAATAGGCACCAAGATTCTCTAACTAACTGAAGTGCTGCTCATTAAGGGGAACAATGAGTAGTATACCTTATTCACTACCAGAGAACACTACTACTACTAATCTATCAAAGTTACTAAATTTCCAATTTCAGATTCTAGTATAATTTGATGTCAAATGTTGAAACTGTGTTCAATAGCAGACATATCATGTACACAGCAGCAAACCAATTCTATCATCAGATGAGACTTAAGTGAACAAAATACCTCAGTATGAGAAGATTTATTCCCATCTGCCCCAGACATTTGAATCCTCTATCGATCGAGATGCACAATCATGTCTGCCACAAACCAAAAATCAAAACCAATTCGTAAATAAGGTGACTACAATTAGAGATGATAATCAAGGACGTGATCGCTATATCTACCAGATTCGTTTTATAGAGATTCGAAATCAATTGTATACAAATACATCAGCGTGCGAGCGTGCATACTGTACAAACGAATCAAGTCTATATACATAAGAAAACAAAGATACGAGATCGCCATGGAATTAGAAAGCTTACACTATTAGACAGCTGAGTCGCGGCGGTGAACGGAGGACGGAGAGAAAGTTTTTAACTTAACACTCCGAGGCGGAGAAGAAATGACCAATCCAGGCCAAAGCTTAAAACAGTAAAACGGCAAGCGTTTCTTCTCTTCATTTTACAGACGACACGCTTTCTCTTTATCGCGACCTGCACTCCACGTCGTCTAAATTTTGCTAGAATTTTTTAGCAAAGCCCATCTCAAGGCCCATTCAAACATGTATTTGCTGTTTTTTGTTTTTTTTCTTGTTTGGCATAATTGCAATTTTTTTATTTTTGCTTTCTTGTGAAATCTTTCAGAATCACTCAACACAAGCATACAAATACAACGTTTTCTAGTTTGGAGAATACGTGAGAAAAGATAGATATTTTTTTAATGGAACAAAATAAAACAGTTAATAGATTTTGTTCTTTTTTGTTTTTGTTTGGAGAAAGAAAGGCAGAAGAAGAAGAGACAAGAGAATGTGAGACACGAGGAGGGGACTCCTCTCTCTTACGGAAATTTCCAGGAAAGTCACTGGAGCAGGTTATGGGAGCCACACGATAAGGATTTTGTATTTCAAACGACGACAACGACGCCGTGATGTAGCGCAATCATGCACGTCCTATTCTCACTTTCTACACCAAACCTTTATGCAACAAATCCATCCTACTAAATTATCTCCATTAATATTTTATTTATTTAAACTCTTCTTTCTTTTCTTCTGTGGTACTTCTCTTCATTTGATTAAAATATATTTACACAGGTTTCATTTTATCTTATTCCAGTGAGGAGATAGGAATAGACACAACCCCCAGAGAAGATAAACAAAGAAAGATGATGAATGAAGCAGCCATTAATCTATTATGAGCAGGAGTTGAGATTTCAGAATAAGAGAGTGTAGTACCTCTGATCTAATGGTAACTTCGACGGTGGAGGCCTTGAGTCCTGTAGACGCCGAGGAACTTCCCTTCACAAGAGACAAACACTACGCCATGCATGGTGAGATCTTGACGGTAGTTCTTGTCATCAGCTTTGCTGCCTTCCTCTTGTTCCTCGTGTTGCTTCCTTGTCTTAAACGCCGTTACAGTCACCAGTCCGACCTGTCTGAAGAGGAGGCTTCCTCGAGCGGAACACTCAAGCCTTTACCTGTTGTAAGCAAATAATATATTTCGGCATATATAGCCACAGGCCAAACAACTAACAACTGCATGTATTGAGTGTCTTATTACAATTTGCAGAACGTCTGTAAGTCGTCATATTTTTCACTATTGGATAGAACATTACAACATTGTACCTAGCTGCAATTGTAGCTGAAAAATAAGATCCATGGACAACAACAATATAAGATTTTTCACTAATACGTACATATACAACAAGAAGATGGGGATTATGAATGCAGTTACCTCCCCGGGGCAATCTAGCTGGGCCCTTTATTTGATGATACTAGAAGAACAAAGAGAGGGCACTATTAGAAGAGCAGAACACCGACCAGTGCAGAGGTTAAGGAGATGGTGAGATTGTCGTCAATGTCGGTGCTTATGGGGAGTGACTCCACAAGAGCTGATGCTATAGAGATGATGGCGAAACGAAGAATCATTCCCAAGCTATCCTGGATGTAACCAAATGAAGCAAAGTAGTACATATACCCAACAGACGCTAAGAACCCGGCGGTGGCCATTCCAATGCTACCAGCAAATGATTTGTTTCTGTTGTAAGGAAGCCTCTCTGTTCCAAGCCGCCTCCCCACAATGTCAGCCATACCTATTAACAGCAAGTGAGGAAACACCGCGATTCATCATTCAATCGATTCAACTTTTCCGAAACAAAAGTTGCTAATATTATTGTATCAAACGAAAGCTAACTGTACGTACCATCTCCAGCGCAAAGGTTGCATATTACTGCAATCGCGACTGGGGAGGTTTTCCAACAGAAGAGACAGGCCACTGTGATTGACAGTGCATAATAAAGAGGTCCTTTAAGTAGTTCCCTGGTGCAGAAGAAAGCAACTATAGACACTTTGTGAAGTGACACAAAGCAATAACGAACTGAATCTTGATCATAGAAACAAAGATTGCTAAGACATAGTTTAAAAATTCAAATACTAAGCATGTAATAGGTAGTGCTTTGTCTAAATCAGCTACCTGCGATCTCCATGCCTGCTCATTGACTTGATGGTTCCTTCATCGTGGTACACTCCAAGGCCTAGCAATAGCATCCTTATAATATTGAGTCCAGGTACAAGAGATGCAAAAAGCGCTCCTTGGATTCCAGAACTGAAATAATTGGTATTTTGGATTAAACTGGTGAGTGACGCTGAAATGGCAAGGAGGTCCTATCAAAAATCGAACCCTTTCATTCCGTTATTATTACCCGAAGAGCGGCCAGCAAAGCATAAAAACTAGCCCAATATTTATATGCACAAGCTTCCGTATGAGTTTCTGAAAAAACAAAAACAAGTAATAACACCAATGTCAACCACAGATGCTATAAAACCAATGACTCAATCAATAAAATCATGAAAGTTCAGTTTCAACAACAACAACAAAAAAATGCATTACAGTAATATTTGCTAATCAGGAGTAACAAAGTCCAATCTATACAACAGCACCATAAAGATACAAAATTCTGAAATATGATAATATTTTTTTATCAAGTTATGATTGTGATTTCTAAGCACGGTTTTCAAAAAGCATCCCCGATATAGGTTCTGAGCAGAGTAGAAGATTCGTCTCTCTAATTTTACCAGAATTGAGGGGTTTACTTTCCCCTTTGTCATCACTACAAGTAGCAAATGCGTCTCCCCTTTCTCATTGATTTTTTTTTTTGTTTTTTGTTTGGTTTGTAGGTACTCACCATTAATGCCATTACTCGATAAGGCTACTAAACTAACACAAGGTTGCTACGCTTCTACCAGGAAAATTGCAGATTTCGAGTAAAAAAAAACACAAAATCAAAGGAATCGAGGTGTATGTAAGTGAATTGGGAGATAAGGATGGACCTGGTCGAAGAAGCGGCGTTTGCCAATCTCTCCCCAGAAAGTGAGGCACGAAAAGGCGATGATGCCGGTGATCCCACACGCGCTTAAATCCGATAAAACCGAATTTTCAGGAAACATCACGGCAGCAGCGGCGAGTGAAGAAGACCGAGGACGGGAATAAGTCGTCGTCGTCGTCGGAAACCTAGAGCGTGTGGTCGGGATTCGAAGAGTGAGGAGGAATCGTGGTGGAATCGGAGAGAATAAGAAAGGAGGAGAAGATGAAATGAAAGAGCAGAGGTTAATAATACTAGTTGAAGTAGTAGTAGTAGTCATTTTCCTGCAACGACCTTTTCTTCTTCTTCTTTGGATATTGTTTTCTTCATCTCATCCTCATTCAATTTTTGACAGCAGAGTTTGGTTGAAGCAGCACAACAAATTTGGTTAGCCAAATTTATTTCCCTGTAAGTAAGAGTGGGTATCATCAATCATATCCCTATCATTTAATTTCCCAGATGGGGTGTTTTTGTTTACTAGTATATCTATCTGGTTTCACCTTTTTAATCTGGTCACTTTTGTTAGATTTACTGAAAACCTGATTTGTTTTTCTTTGTTTTCGGGTTTAGTGCAATTTTTTTTTGGGGTTTATTAGTTTTATTTTCGATTCGTTTAAGAATAAGTGAATCTAACTATTTAAAAATATTGGTTTACACATGATTAGCCGAATTGTTGATTTTTTTAATGGCCGTACTGGGTCTTGTTTGATAGGGGGAAGCACAAAGTTTTGTTGGACATGGCTTGTGATGAGAGAGAGAATCAAAGTGGAGTGGAGCCGATTCAATGGGCGAGTACAGTACTGTCTTTGTGACAAAACCGCATGTAGTATTTTTTTTTACAATGGGTGGTGGGAGCCGTGTTTTTGCTATGGTCGTCCACAATAACAAGATTAATTCAACATAGTTTTCACTTTTCACTATCCTTGTTATGAAAATTAAACTCGTTTCTATGGAGGATTGTTCCAACTTCAAGTAGATACTATACTATCTAGAATTTTCTTTTCACCTTATGATCATCATAGGCTTTCAAATCATATCACAGCCCAAATCCATCAAGTGTAAAATCAAGCCGGTACGATCGGTCAACCAGACGGACCACAAATTGTTTGTTATTATGGGCCTTGTTTGGGCTTAGATTTGCTAAACAATTCGGGCTGAGTAGTAGTAGTTGACTTTTAGAGTCAGAAAGTCACGGTTTTTATGGTTTTGCTTTTCCAATCAAATCATTCATTTTTTTTTCTTCTCATGATTATTCTGTTCAGTTGTTGTATGAAAGACAATTCAATTATTTGTGCAAATTACTCAGATTTTGATAAGTATAGAAAAGTGATTCAGATTCCCTCACATGGCTTGCCCGAGAGACACTTGACCACACGTCTCTCCGCCTTTGTTAATTTCTTTATTATATTTCAATTTTCCAACTTTACCAAGAACACAAAAACATACCAGTTTTTTTTTTTATATATATATATATATATAAAATAATTGAACTCAGTTGTTTGTGACTTTCTTCAATATTTTCCATCAAATAATGCCAACCTAATCCTCAATTATTATTATTTGTTTCTTGTTTGTTTAACAATCCACAATTATTTATTTCTTGATAAAAAAAAAAAAAAAAATCCTAAATTATTCGCTATTGGTTTGTATATATCTTTTTAAGAAAGTATGATTCATGTGTTTTCCAGGTGTGCGGGCAAAAATAACATCAGAATTGGTGATTTGGTTCTGTCTACTTTTAATTTTTATTGTTTCAAAACTTTTTAATGAGAGTGGTTGGTTCGAATCCATGTTAGGAAAATTGAATTAGTAAAACTATGAAGTTTCAGAAAGTATCCCTAATATCTTCGCTTTTGTCATTTAAATCACAACTAATCCACCAATAAAAACTGGGAGTTCTTGCTTAAAATGTTAAAAGCTCAATTAATTAGAGAAGAGATATAAGTAAACAACCGATAAGAAGACCGCATACCTAGTTAACCAACCTATCTTGGCATCATCACATGAAACCCCATAACATTGGATTAGTCAGAGAGGCTTTTTTTAATTATTAAATATAAACCAAAACGAACCAACCATCTTAATTATTATATCTTCTAACCTGTATGTAATTATTAAATCTCTTTACTAATCTGATTTTAGCCTTTCACAAATTACAGCCTAGATACATAATTACTAAAATAAATAAATTTAGTAATTAATGAGTTACAAAGAAATAAATAAAAAAGCAGAAGGAAAGTATCAATATTTTCAAATATTTAAAAAGTAATAAGAAACAAAAGATTAAGTGGTTTGGTTCGTATCACAACACCCATTGGAACCAACCACCAAACTAGTCAGTCTCAGTGGTGAAGTTCGCAAACTGTTCCCCCGAAAAAGCGAAAAAAAAAAAATTCTTTTTCTCCCCAAATTATTAACCTTTTTTTGAAAAGCAAATAATTCACAATCACACTACTTCATCGTCTTCTTCCTCGTCGTCTCTCTCCCTCTCTCTCTCCTTTTGTCTCTGTAGCAGTGTGTTGTCACCGGGAGATACAGCCTCTGTTTTCAACTCTTTCTCTCTCTCTCTCTCTCTTCTTGCAGAGACTAATAAGAAACCAAAGTTTATGACAAACTCGACCTGACTCGATTGAATCCATCTTGCTCTCTTCTTCAAAATCATAACCTTTTTTTCTCAGATTCTCTAAGTGATATTGCAAAAAAAAAAATGCGTAATCTAAAACTCTTTGAGAGATTTAAGAGCACTCAAATCCACGCCTTTAACTCACAACAAGACTCTCCTTCTACCAGCAACAACAATGTTACCCCTCGGATCAACTTCTTCGGTCATCCCAAATCCACTTCCAAATCCAAATCTCGTTCTCTTCTACCTCATGGCTTCCCCACCACAGAGCTACTCGAGCCTCCCTTGGAGTCTTACCTCAAACCTATCGACTTGGTTGAGTCATTATCGAATCTTTACCGGAGAATCGAGTCAAGTTCGGAATTTGAGACGTCTATGCTCTACCTCGAGCAGTACGCTGTTCTACGCAGTCTCGGTGATGCCAAGCTCTTGCGTAGGTGCTTGCTCAACGCCAGGAGACACGCCATTGATGTCCCTAGTAAGGTTGTTTTGTCTGCTTGGTTGAGATTTGATAGGAGAGAACACGAACTCGTTGGAGTTGATTCCATGGACTGTAATGGGTTTGCTGTTGAATGTCCTAAGACTAGTTTGATTCATGGTTATGATTTGAATGTAGTTGACAAGGATTGTGATTGCTCTACGAAGTATGTGGATAACAACAGCTTTGGTAGTGATGACATTAAAATCTCTAGTGCTGATGAGTTCTCGGGTTTAGATGAGGCTAGTGATTTTTCCTTCTGCATAGGTTCAGAGAAGGCTACGTGTGTTAGGTGGCGAATCGCAGCGCTTTCACGTCCTTTTGAGGCCATGTTGTATGGTTCTTTCGTGGAATCAAGAACTTGTGAGATCGATTTCTCGGAGAATGGCATCTCAATTGAGGCAATGTTGGCACTGAACATATACAGTAGGATTAAAAGAGTTCATCTGTTTCGTGTTGAAACTGTATTTGAGTTGCTTCTATTAGCAAGCAAGTTCTGTTGTGACGATCTGAAGTCTGCGTGTGAGGCTCGCTTGGCTTCATCTGTCACTAACCTCGATAAAGCTTTAACCTTTGTAGAGTACGCATTGGAGGAACGCACAAAGCTTCTTTTATCTGCTTGCTTGCAGGTGTTTCTGAGAGAGCTTCCCCAGTCACTCCAAAATCCGCAAGTGATGAGATTCTTCTGCAGTTCCGAAGCAAAAGAACAATTAGCTTTTTTGGGTTCAGAGTGTTTGTTCATGTTGTACTACTTCCTCAGCCAAGTAGGCATGGAAGAGAAACTCACGACCGAGCCTATGTTGATATTGCTAGAGAGAACTCGAGAGTTTGCTCGCACAAACTGGCAAAAGGCTTTGTCTTTGCATCAAATGGGATGTGTTCTGTTTGAGAGAAAGGATTACAAAGCAGCTCAGTTTCATTTCAGATTAGCTTCAAGCTTAGGGCATGTCTACTCATTGGCTGGGGTATCAAGAACTGAATATAAACAAGGGAAGAGGTATTCCGCGTACAAGCTCATGAACTTTCTCATCTCTAGTCACAAGCCACATGGTTGGATGTACCAGGAGAGGTCTCTGTACAATGTTGGGGTTGAGAAACTAAAAGATCTAGCAACCGCCACTGAACTTGACCCGTCTCTGACTTTTCCATACAAGTACAGAGCTGTGATGAAATTCGAACAGAAGCAGATTAAAGAAGCCTTCGAAGAGATTGATAGATTAATTCTTTTCAAGCCTAGTCCAGAATGTCTCGAGCTGAGGGCTTGGCTGTTTCTAGCCATTGGTGACCGTGAGCGCTGTTTGAGAGATCTTCGAGCAGTGCTATGTTTAGAGCCAAATTATGATGTATTTGGTGGGAGAATGAGAGATGATTTGGTGGAGGCGCTGACCGCGCAATGCAGTGAAGTAGAGAGCGAAGCTGATTGTTGGGTGAGGCTTTATGAGAGATGGTCAGCTGTAGATGATGTTGGGTCGTTGGCTGTTGTTCATCAGATGCTTCAGAATGATCCTAGCAAAAACTATCTGAGGTTTAGACAATCTCTTCTTCTCTTAAGGTAAGATGATTTGTTTTGGTTTCTCAGGCAAACTCTACTTGGTGATTTTTTCAGGACTTGACAAAAGCTTACATTGTTTTGTGATCTGTGTGACAGATTGAATTGTCAAGGAGCCGCGATGAGGTGTTTGCGAATGGCATGGAACTTGGCTACTTCCGAGGCTGAGAGGTTGGTCTACGAAGGATGGCTTTTATTTGACATGGGTTATGTGGACAAAACTCTAACGAAAGCCGAGAAGGCAATCTCTATTCAGCGATCCTTTGAAGCATTTTTCCTCAAAGCCTATGTTCTAGCTGACAAAAATCACAATGCGGACGAGATCTCTTCTGATGTTCAGGTTCTAGAGGAAGCCCTTAAGTGTCCTTCGGATGGGCTACGCAAAGGACAGGTTTGACATTTTGATATCTCGCTTTTCTCTTTCTATTATTCATACTGTTTTCTTTTTAATATTTTTTGTTTTGTTTCTGCAGGCTCTGAACAATCTTGGGAGCATTTACATCAATTCGGGAATGCTAGATCAAGCTGAAACCGCGTATAAGAACGCTCTAGAGATCAAACATACGCGTGCGCATCAAGGGCTGGCGCGAGTTTATTTCTTGAAGAACCAACGTAAAGAAGCGTTGGAGGAGATGACAAAGCTGATCGAGAAGGCATGTAGCAAAGCAGCAGCCTACGAGAAACGATCTGAGTACTGTGACCGTGAAAAAGCCAAAGAAGATCTTGACATGGCCACAACACTCGACCCTCTGCGAACTTATCCCTACAGATACCGAGCTGCCGGTAACTACCTCTTCCTGTTCCTTATTAAACATCGTATAAATTTAGTAGTTAAAGAAGTTATTGTCTGTGTGGCAGTGCTGATGGATGATCAGAGGGAGACAGAGGCAGTGGAAGAGCTGTCAAAGGCGATAGCTTTCAGACCGGAACTGCAAACGCTTCATCTCAGAGCAGCATTCCACGAGGCCACAGGAAATCTATCATTGGCCGCTCAAGACTGTGAAGCTGCTCTCTGTTTAGACCCTAACCACACTGAGATACTCCATCTCTACAGCAGATCCAAGGATCAAGCATCTTCCATTGACAACACCATTTTTGGCTTAGAATAATTTGAAGGTATGGGGATCTCATAACTTTTATTTTCTTCTTTTATATATAGATGCTGTAAAGAAACTGCCATTTATTATTAATCTTACCTATGGTTTCTATTCAAAGCGCCAAAGCCAACTTTTTAGTATATACAGTATTTAGTCTAATAATGCGTACGAAGATAAAGATGATCATCACTTCAAAGTGTCATTTGTGTATATATGCAGGGGACACCAAAAAGGACGGCTCCATTCACTTTAGTTTCCTTCTGTGGATATGATCTCCAGCTCCGTCCACCACCGTGGAGATAGCCTTGGCATCGCTGCGTCAGCTTCTATTCCAGTTATCTCTCTCAACTTCACCACAACCTCTCTCATTGTTGGTCGCTGAGCTGGGTATGGATGCATACACTGCCTAACCACCTCCAACAGTCTCTCAACAGTATCTTCTTGAAAAGTTTTCAGGGTCGGGTCCACAATATCTCTTGCAGGTTTTGGTTCGAGAAACAAAGAATCCGGGTCTGGTAACTGTGCACTGATGATTTCAAACACAACAGCACCAAAATTAAAGACATTTGTCTGGGGATCAAGTAATGAGCATTCTAGAAGATTCTTGCTCGAGGAACTCTCCTGAGAGGGAAAGATGGAATTGATTACAGAAAAGTCGGAGACTTTGGCGGCGTTGTCTTCAGTTAAGTAGACAGAAGAGGAGTCCAAACTGGTGTGCAAGATGGGTGGGTTGAGATTGTGCATGTGCTCTAGACAGTAAGCTATTCCCATGAGGATTCTGAGTCTGGTAGGCCAGTCCAAGTGCTCCGCGTGTTGAGCTGCCATGAATGATAGGTTCAAACAGTTTAAAGATTGTATCAAGTTAAAGAAGATTTATGGGGAAGATGAAATCCTCACAGTGCAGATGCTCGGAGAGGCATCCATTGGGAGCGTATTCGAAAACAATCATTCGGCTGAAGGGCTCTTCCTCATGGCAATAACCGATCACATTCAGAAAATTCTTGTGATCCACTTTGGATAACTTATGCATCTGTAGAAACAGAGTGGAATTAGTCTTCAATGGCTATGCCAGTCCCTGTTCAAAACAAAGTTGCAAACGAGGTTCTGGTACCTTTTGCAGCAATTGTGTTTCCATAGAGGTGGACCAGGCTGCACGAGAACCAGCCCCGGCAGACACAACGGCGATTTCAGCACCAGTGGACAAAGTTCCTTTATAAATGGTACCGTCTGAGAAAGAGCCGATGACGTTACTGAAATCTTCGCAGGCTGCTTGTAGCTCAGATAGCTGCAGCCTCGGAACATCTGATGCAATACGAAACCACAAAATAAGAGGAACTCAGTATGAAGAGAGAAGAAAGAGAGAGTGTGTTTGCCTGTGATAAGAGCATTTTGAAGCTGGCCACTGTTGGTCCAAGGCTTGATTGGAATCTTTCGACTAATGATAAGAAAGAAGATGATTAATGCACCCGAGAGAGTGAATACGCCAACGACTATGCTGACGATCATAAAAACCTTCGTAGACTTCTTTTTAGTTCTTGGAGGAGACTGAGACTGAGACGGAGATGGAGCGGAAGGCGTAATAGCAGTTGGGGTGGTCTTTGGTGTTTGTGCTGGTACACCACTTTGAGGAGGGCTCGGGGTTTCGTCGCCTTCTGGTGGTGGTGGAGGCGGCAGGGGATCTCTGAAGGTTGCGGATTCAGGAGATGGCGGGGAGGCATCGAGGGCAGGGCCTTTACCAGGAAAAGGTGTATCAATCAGGATGCGACGGTTCTCATTAACATGAGAAGAATCAAAGACTTCTACAATCTCTTCAGAAAAGGAATTGTCATGATCCAAAGAAACACACACAAAAAATTGCATATAGAGAAACAGAGAGAGATGAGGATCAAAAGAAACATACCTTGGGAGTTGAGTTTGAGAGGGAGATAGGTGAGGAAGATGATGGAGAATACTGTTGGGAGATTGAATCTCCAACGTCTATTGGATCTCATTAGGAGATTGTTTTCTCGGAGATTGTTTTCTCTGCTTCTGTGATTTTATATTTATCTGAAAGAAGGAAGAGAGAATGTTGGAGGAGAAACAGTTGAAGTCGTCGTTGAGGACAAGAAGACTAATCAATCCGTTGCTACTACTCTTTCAACTTTTCTATATTTAAATTTCTTATTACTTTCTTGAGATTTTTATTTTAAAAACAAAAAAGAAACACAATTTGAAAAGTTATTACGTCTACTGACTAGTTACTTAACAAAAGTTTGATAATTTAAACTTTACGCAATTGTCATATAATTTTAAATTCGAAAAAAATAACACTTTTTTTGACAGCAAATAATAATAATAATAGGACTTTAGCTGCTAATCACGTTCACATCACACATGATCTAATAATTCTCTAAATTATCTTTAAACAAAAAAAAAACAAATCTGAAGCTACTACCACCTCTTTCCATTTCGAATTATACAAATTGGAAACTTCTGAAAAATTAGATTTAAAAAAAAAAACAAAATATTTTTAATTATTCCAATTTTTCGTGTAGTAGTAGTAAATTAATTTTAAAGAAAGAAAAAAAAAAAAAAAAAAAAACTAGGAATTAGGGTGGAGGAGATGATGCGGTGGTGGTGGTGGAAAAGGAACAAGAAGAACACCTGACGAGACCATTCTCGTTACAGGCTAAACAAGTTCTGAACCCTCCTCCTAATTTCTCATTATGAACCTTATGACTACCGTGACAATCCTTACACGGTACAAATCTATGACCACCGCACATCTCGCATACACCTCGTTCTATCTTCGGCAACTCTTGTACCAGCTTCTTCAGCTCTCCGATCTCGTGTAGCTTTATCACCTCTTCCTCTCCTCCGATGTAACGTCCACCGATGAATACTCGCGGAAGCTTCGGCGTTGTCTTCTTCTCCTCGTTTTGGTCTTTGGCGAAGATCCGTTGTAGCTCTGTTGAGAAAGACGCGTCCATTGAGAGATCTCGTTCGTCGATTCGTACAGGGAAGCTATGGAGGATTGATGTAACGGATTTGCAAGCTTCGAACGTTGGACGAACCACGCGGAGGCTTGTGAAGTAGACGACGATGCTGTTCTCGGATCCTGGGATTGTGATTCGTACATCTGGCTCGGGTTTTGGTTTTGTTTGTTTCGAATCTGGTTCTGGATTTGGATTATTACGGCGTATAGGTTCGGAATCAGCGCGGAGGAGGGGATTAGATTGACGAGTTGGCCAGGATTTGAGGATTAAATTAGCTGCGCAGACTCGGTGGAAGACTCTAGAAGCGTTTCTGGGAGAAGGACAAGGAGAAGAAGGGAAAGAAGAAGAAGGTGAAGAAGAATCGTCGGAGCAGAGATGGTGAATGTCTTTGAAAGAAGCGGTGGTGGGAGAGTATGTGTCGTGAATCTTAACCGACGATTTACGCCACGGCCGCCACATTGACGGTGGTAGAAACGGCGCCGAGAAGTTGGAAGATTTTTTTTTTTAATTAGGGTTTGTTTGGGATTTGCAGAGGAGAATATGGAGTTTTTTTTTTTTTTTTGGGGGAGAGAGAAGAAAGAGAGAGAGAAGAGGGCTGGATGGTTAAACAAAAATAAAAAGTGGTTGGAGCTTTTGTTGTGTTTGTTTTTTTTGGGGTTTCTAACAAATTTGCTTGTGAGTTAAAAAAAAAACAAGATTGGTTGTGATAAAACAGGTGAAATTAACGTTACTAATTATAATTAGATGCAAAACAAAATGGGGTTAAGATGCTAATTATAGTTATTATTGATCTGTTTAATGCTTTTTCTCCGTTTCCCAAGATTTGTAAGGTTGAATGAACCCAGTATAAATTAAAGAAAAAATCAGGAATTAATATAAGTATTTCTGCATTTATTAGCAAAACTAAAAATGTGAATGAATGAATTTGCAGGAGAAATGGTTAAGAGATTAGAATTACGAAATCGTTCCATCAGAAGGGTTGTTACATAAAAATAACAACATAATTATATAGTTTACGGACTAAAAATGCTAAATTGTTATATATACTATTTTGCAAATTTTTTTTGAAGTTGTAAATCTTATATTTTTATGTAATAATGTATTTTCGCACGATAGTGTAACAAGAAAAAGTGTCGTTCAATCTTCGTTTTGGTTTTCTCCTCGAAGGAAAAATAAAAACATTGGAAGGGTTATAATACTTAATAAATGAGATTAATTACAATCAAAAGTTTAATTTCGTTTTCTTTGTTTTTAATATTTCTTTTTATGGATAAAAAAATATGTATACAAAAGTCAAAGAGAAAACTGGATATTATGTTGCCAAGTGGTTAATGAAATTTAGGTTCATATAATACTACAGCTGTATTCAACTCATACTATATACATTCAATATCCTTTTTCATAAAAGTATTAAATTCATATCTTGACTTTTTTGTGTTTTTTTCTCCAAACGACTAATGCCTAATGCCAATGATGTAAATGAAAATTTGAAAAACATGTTGCGGTAAATAAATGAACACGATGAGTGCACATCGAGTCGCCAAAGAAGATCTGATGAATAAATTTAAGCTTACAGTTTGAGTAAATGGTAGCAGTAGCCAGTAGAAGAAGTAACTGAGGCTATAACAGAACACGATCAATGACAAAAAAAAAGTAAAAGAAAATGAATGGTAATTTATGATACTGCAATAACAAAGTGTATCTGTATAAAATATACTACTACTAGTTATATGATAAATTTGTTGTTACGAATTCGCCGAAACGCTACGGTATCCGAAGCTACTCGCGAGGAGGTCGCAAGATACAAATTTGTTACGATAAGTGTATATTAAATAAATTCATCTCTAACATTCTAATTGACGAATAATTAGTTATAAAATTTTAACATAAATGTATTATTCGAAAAAAATAGTACTGTGTATGTAATGGAATTTTTAAGAAAAATGGCCAAGACAACAAGAAATTGAAGAAAGAGAGAAGTGGGAGTAAAGACTAAAGAGGAATAATCACGTGAGGCGGGACCATCGAACAAAATGATTACTGTAACATTTGAAAATGTGTACAACCAAAGCTACTAAACTACAATAATACTACTATTTGCTTATACTTATTAATCAGCCCAAATCTCATTTTCTGTTAAGTACTTGACAACTTATGATGATGATTACCAAATTCTCTAGCTAAAGTTTGTTCTTAGAGCTTATTATTTTGTTTATCGGGAAAAATGCCAAAAAAAACCCGAAATTATTTTTATTTAGAAGTTTAATACCCAATTGTTTTGGATTGGAATAAAAATACACCAAATAATAAAAACGTGTCATTTAAAACCCAAAATAATTAGTATTGTTATTTTCATGCCCATGATTTTTCAAAAAAATCAAAATTCCAATTTTACCCCGGTTTTCTAATTAATTATGAATTTTTAATTTAAAAACTTTCGGTTTTCTGTTAACCATATGAAACCGAAAATTAATTCCGGTTATCTATTTTTTTCTCTCTTCTTCGGTTCTTCCTCATCCTCTCTACCGCCTCCGATGTCGCCTCCTTCTTCGATAATAAGATTGGTGTAGCGATCCGTTCAGTTGGAGAACTCCACCGGCGACGTTACCTGCCTCCTCCGCGTCTCTCCTCCCGCCGAAGATCGCGGTGACGCCGACTGCGTTATCTCCGACGACGACTCTTCATCTATCGTCTCTGACAAGCCTCGATCCGTTTCTTCCGTCGCCGCTACTCCTTTCTCCGCCATCTTTCGTCTCGTGATCAAACCGTTACAAGCTTTGGGACAGTTCCTTAAACGCTCAGGTTCTTCTTCCTCTTCTTCTTCAGCTTCAGCTTCGTCGTTGTTGATTAGTGGTGGTAGTGATGGTGAGATTGAACAAGGAGGTGTGAGTGTGACGCATCATTCTCCAACTCAGGTTCTGAAAAACTTCGATGAGATTCATTTTCTTCGAATCGAGCTTCCTAGTGGTGAATTAGGGATTGATGATGGTGTTCTGTTGAAATGGAGAGCTGAATTTGGTTCCACCGGTTTACATCGAGAAATTACGACACTCAGGCGAGAACCACGGTGGAGACAGCAGATTCGTCGGTGGCTACGATGATGAATGAACCGGGAACGACATCTAGCTTGTTCGGTTCGTTTAAGAGATTAAAGGAGATATCTTTTTCTCTTTTTCCAGATTTTGTAATTCCTTTGTTAAAGCCACTTAGTGAGAATTTTTGCTTATGTTCCTTTGTTGTATCTTTATATTGATGGTACTCGGCCAAATTCGATTATTTCTTTAGGGTTAAAGTAAAAATCTAAACTTTTTCCTCCAAATGGTCTTCTCTCGACTCGTCCACTTCGCCGGAGTGAATCTCTCTCGCATCGATTCATAAAGCTTCAAATTTGACGCTTTACGGATCAATTCACGCTTAATACCCAATTGGAAGTTTAATACCCAATTAATTTTCGGTTTCATATGAGAGAGAGATTCACTCCGGCGAAGTGGAGAGAGATTCACTCCGGCGAAGAGGATGAGGCGGTAGAGAGGATGAGGAAGAACCGAAGAAGAGAGAAAAAAAATAGATAACCGGGATTAAATTTCGGTTTCATATGGTTAACAGAAAACCGAAAGTTTTTAAATTAAAAATTCATAATTAATTAGAAAACCGGGGTAAAATTGGAATTTTGATTTTGTTGAAAAATCATGGGTATGAAAATAACAATACTAATTATTTTGGGTTTTAAATGACACGTTTTTATTATTTGGTGTATTTTTATTCCAATCCAAAACAATTGGGTATTAAACTTCCAAATAAAAATAATTTGGGGTTTTTTTTGGCATTTTTCCCTTTGTTTATCAGGCTATGCGCACATACAACAAAAAGAGTCTTTTTTTTTTTTTTTTTTTATAAAGAAAAGTGAGAATTTTCTATATGGGAAAATATTTAGCTCATAAACTGAAAAAGTTGATATAATTAATCGTTAATAAGAATCAATAATTATGGATTGAGGGTACAACTAAGTGAAAGTGGCACGTGTAGTGGAGAGTGGTGGGTTCTGAAAAGCATCACGTGTCATCACCACTTTGACGAAAGCTAAAAGATGATGAGGATATGTCTCCTTCTTCCCCGATACCCAATATGATTGATATGCACGAGGGCTCGAGTTTAGTATATGTTCTTCTTTTTTTGTTTCACATATACGTATCATGTGTGTGTAGGTAAATGATGTGTATTATTCGTTGTATTGTACTGTATTGATGGGCCGCCTATGGATTCGTTTTGTAACGGGCATAGCAGACTGTCCAAATCTGTCCGTATATTGGTTTTGTTGCAATTTGTTTGTTCCCCTCTCCAATCTTTCTTTCAATATTTGGGCTTGGCGGCTTTTGATTTTGTGTTCTTTATTTTGTTTGTTCTTAATTAGGTCTCTTTCATTACTAGTTGTTGTTGTTGCTGTCAAATTGTAATGAAATAGACCTGATCAAGCACCGATATATACAAATCCTAAATGTCCCTTGTCATGATATATATTTTGATGTTATAGAAGTCTTAGAGATGGAAAAATCTAATCAAGATTTATAAGCTGAAATTTCACCTTTGAAGTTCTATAACACCAAAAAGCTAACCACAAATCCTCAAGCTTTTTTACTTTTAATGCACAATGCCTTTTACAAATGGTGAAAAATGAATCTGAAGGCATTAGTTTTGGCCTTAAGCAGACAAAAGAGATGGGTCCTCCTCAAGGGCCACACCACAAGTTATCTCAAACCAAAACCTACACGTACCCTACCCCTTTATGTTTCCAACACAATTCATATCACCATTATGATCATCACATACTATATATAATTACGATTTTTAGTGTTACAACCTGAATTTACAATACAATCTTACCGAGTAAAAACCAAACTTAGCGTGAAATGGAGCGGAGCAACGTGTTATGGATATGAGAGAAGTTTGGGCGTTTTGAGGGGGAGTTGTTCCAGCAATTGATCATCAGAGTTTTTAAGGCTTGAGGGCATTCCTTTGGGATATCTGGTCTTAGGCCACAGGCCGCAATCCCAACTGCCGCCTGCACAGGCGAACAAGTTGCATAAGCCGCCTCTCCCGTCACCATCTCCCACAGTACCATTCCAAAACTATATGCATTGCTCATCCAGGTCTCTGTCGTATTTTCCGGGTCACCAGCTATGATCTGCTTTCAACCATGTCATAAAGAATTTAGGTTTCATCACAAAAATTTAGTAACTACGTGTTAAGATCCAAGAATTTAACTAGCTAAAACTCGTACTGTAAGATGGTTCGAAACAAGTGGAATAACTTATACAATGAAGAAAGTTATGTCTGCTCGATTAATGAAGTGATAAAAATTGGAGGTGTAAGAAATTTGACAGAACCTAAATGAATCTACTTTTCCTACGCCATATATGAATCCAAAAGTGACATCCAATAACTGCCCAGACAAACACAAAAGGTAAAGCAGATATGGCCAAAAGCATATGAACTTGTTTCGTTCAATAAGAACAAAAATGCAGTGGGTCATATGGGGACAGTAGAGATAATGAAGAACACAGGTCCCGCGATTTGTTTCTATGAGAATTATGATAATGGGGTAGAGAAATTTATGAGCAAGCTTTCACTTTCACTTTCAGGTGTCTAGTTTTATGTATCATTTGGCTTAGAAGTAAAAAAATATCACGAAATGGTAAGCACGATGATGCCTACAGTCTAATTCTCAAGTAAAAGACAAGAATAGAAGAATGCATATGACATACCTCAGGTGCAAGCCATCGATAGCCATCAGTCTCATACTCCACAGCCTCACCAAAGCTCTTACAAGCAGTGACTATTCCAATATCTCCCAAACAGGCGTTGCCATGTTTATCTAGTAGTATTCTTTGCGTGTTAAGGTCCCGATAAGCAACACCATGATCATTCACGAACTTCAGCCCTTCGGCTATGTCTATAGCAATTCTCAATATCTGCTTGGTTTGAAGCTTCTTATTCTTCAGCATCAGTTCATGGAGCGAACCACCTTCCATCAGTTTTGTCACAATGCATAATCCATGGTTCTCATCGATGCAAACGCCATAAAATTGCAGAATGCTCTTGTGTCCACAAGCCATCAGCTCCAAGAAATCTTTCCGGAGCTCGAACTCATATGAATTCCCCTTATCACAACCTTTTAGTTTCTCAATTCCCACTCTTTTTCCCCGGAAAATTCCTTTGAAAGAATTAGGTCCAACCTGATCACCGAACTCAAAACAATCAGAATTCAATAGCCACTTTCCAATCTCATTGCCACCTGACTGGATGGTCTGCCATTCATCTACTGATACTGCAAATGAAGAACTAGGAAGTGGAGTGTGAAGCTGGATCATACTATTCGAGTTTTCTGTACCTAGCCTATTACTATGCTGAATGGACTCTTGTTCAACACCCCCAAGTTCCCCTACACCACCGTTCTGTTCTTGACAGCCACAAAGCCCAAAAGGAAGCTTAACCGAAGTCGGTTTTGGCTTCCTGGTTGCAACCTTGAGGGCGTTTTCTACCCGGGTTTTAAACAAATTATCTTGCCCTGATTGATCCAGAAGTAGAACAACACCGAGAGTCAACCCTTTCTTCTCAAAGATTAGTATCTTCTTGCAAGAAATGGAAGCACCATCAAGAGCGGCTGACATAGTTGACCATGAAAGAGAAGAGTTGCAGGCGAACGTGAGTCTGAGGACTGAACCCCGAGGCTCCTCAGCAGACACTTCTTGAATCATAAACACAGGATTATCATCTCCGGAAGCTTGCTCTATCAACTTAACGTGCAAGAATACTTCCTTCATATCAAAATCAGCCTGACTGTAACTGTTGAAACAACAACAACAACAAACACACCAAGCACAAAAACAAGTTACCTAAATTGCTCCATAGTTCTACCAGATATATATCCAGATTCGATTCAAACTCACACACTATCTATTTTAAGTTTTTAACTGCCCTTAATTAGAAATTGAGGTTTACCTGAAGGGCAAGGAATCGTAATGCTTCTTGAGATTAGATACGAGCTTCTCCGGTAACTGACTGCCAGGATACATCTTAGCAAGATTCCTCACTACAGTAGCCCACACGAGCTTCCTCCCACCGCCGACACCACCACCAGCTTCAGCCTTAGGTGACGGAGCTCCACCGACGTTCTGGTTATCCCGGGGGTTATCGAGACTGAGCGAGTTTTTAAGCGACGCAATCGCCCCTGACACATTCCGGCTGAGACGCTGAAACCGCTTCTGCATAGCCGATGAGCTCTGATCGAAAACCGTCGTGGATCCTCCTCCTCCTTCGTTCTCCAAAGTGGTCTCAGGTGGAGACGTAATAAGTGACTCGGACCTGTCGTGAGTACGCATGAGTACCTGATCGACAAGATCGTCGTCGGGACCACCACCACCACCTCCGGCACGGCTCGACCAGCACTCCAAGGCTGCAGCCATTATTCGTCTTCGTCGGCAATGAAACTATTGAGCTCTGTGGAGAGATGAAAAACGGAAGTGTAGCTTTCAGATTTTCAGGGATTTTATTAGATTTCTACTTACATCTCTCTTTGGTTGGCTTTAGTGAGTACGACTGAGTCATTTATGTGTAAAAGCAGTACGATACGATTTCTCACACTCTCGATCCACTACTACTACGCTCCTCTATTTTTTTTTTTTTATCTTTATTATTAATTGTTTTTGTAATTGTCATTATGTGTTGGACCAATTTCTTTGAGATGATTATCTCTTTAGTTGTGGATTGTGGTCCCTGCATACATAATTGTGTTTAGTTTTAAATGATCACCAATCCATACAAATTTAACATATATTCCAAAAATTATTCTTGATTATTAGGAATTTGGGATGACAACAACAGATTAGTACAAATCTTGATTTGTTTTCCTAATAAATCCTTTTCAAACACGAGTCATGACTCAGGTTTTAGTTATATCACTACTGTAATGGGCCAATATTAGGCCCATTAATATCGATCAGTGAAGAACTTCGCAACGTTTTCTAATAACAACGAAACGGCACGCGTTGTTCTTGTCGTTTGTCAAAAGTCCCCCAAGTCAGCTTTGAACGACCACGTTTCGTCAGTAACTTTTTTAACCCCATCATCATCGTCGTCGTTGTTCTTTCACGAAGCCGGATCTCTTCTTCCTCTGTGTGATCGGAGGATCTGCAAGAGTTCCTTCCTTACCCAGAAGTACAAACAATAGAGAGAGATTCGCTAACTAATTTCTTATATGGCTTCTACAAGCAAATTTAATCCTCTCGATGAAGAAGATGATGATGTGGAAGAAGAGGTTACTACCTCCTAAAGCCTCTTCTTCGTGTGCTATTCTGATATCTTTCTTTTTTGTATTCATGGATGATGAATTGTTCTGCAGGTGCAACATTTTGATGATTTCACTCTAGCTTCTTCCTGGGAAAGGTATTCATCCATCTTCATGATTTTAGTCATCACTGTTCTTTTCTGTTTTTTTTTTTTCGAATGTCTCTATCACTGAATCCGTTGCTTTTTAGGTTTATTTCAGATATTGAAGCAACTTGTCGTCAATGGTTAGCTAATGGTCCCAAAAACCTGGTGGTGAGTTTGCTTTTCATAATGATTTCATCCATCTTCGATCGAGTTCTATAGGTTGCAATCTGAGCTCGTTAGAATCACAGGAATGTGTACTCTTCGAGTTTTCATCTGGCCGGAACTTATTGAGCTAGTTTTACTATTTTGAACTTTGATGATCAAAGATGGAACTTGACGTTTATTAGGGAATCCACTTTAGTTTAGTTATTTGCTTGACCTTTGAGGTTGCCTGCATTATGTGAGTGTAGGAAAAAGGTGCCGTTGCAGTGGAGGATTCAAAGAATCTTTTTACAGTCAAACACGAACTTAAAGATGTCTCAAAGAGCTATTCCATGGAGTTCTACTTTCTAATTGATAATGATGGTAGCCAACAAGGTATATGATTTCAAAATAATGCGTTTTATCTTTGGAGAAACTGCATTTTCTGTTTCGTAATTCAGTATCTGACTGATGCAGCTGGAATTGATAATTGGAACAGTAATTCACATGATCTCCAGCTTTGCTTTGGGGTTAAGGATTTTCTGGTACGCTTTAAATCCACATTTTTTTTTGTTGAAACTATTCCTGCCCTTATACATATTCGATATTTTATTAATTATCTTGCATCGTCTAGTTGATTGCTCCACAAAGTGCCAGTGGGGTGCTTCTTGATACACCAGAGTCTAGCAAGCTTCTGAGTGCGGTTGCTATTGCTTTGTCTAACTGTGGCAGGTACGATCTCTTAGCCAGTTATACCACTTTAGTTTTAGTATTTTCAACGGAAACTTGTACAGTACACTGTTTCTTTGAATTGAGTCGATTCCAAATCGCATACCAATGACTCGAAGTCTTGGAAATCAAAGTTGATAGGATGTAAATTATACTTGAAGTCTTTGCTAAGGAGTTGATGATTATACCCATATTTATTGTTCTTTACACTACTTTGGTATGTAGCTTGTGGCCAGCCTTTGTCCCTGTGCATGACCCTTCACGCAAAGCATATATTGGAATCCAGAATATGGGCACTGTTTTTACTAGAAGATTTGAAGCAGATCGTATTGGCAGCCAAGTTCCCGTGAAACTCATGCACCTGGAAGGGCTATATGAGTTGTTTGTTTCTAAGTTTGTAAGTCACTGTAGCTCCTAATTTAATGTCACTAGTACGGTAATTGCTTATCAAAATGGACCTGAAACATTACCAAGCATTAGCCATCAATGATGAATAGCTGGTTTTCAATCTAGTTGCTCTTAATGTTCTTATATTGTTGAATACTTTATTGCTGTATGTACGATATACAACATGCTTTAAGCTTGATATTAGTAGAGGAGACGAATTTTAATTTTGACTTGAGGTCCAGTCCAACGTGGCTTATTCTATCATGTGATTAAATTGTTTTGCTAAATATTGTATTTATCTACGACGGTTTTTTATTTGAAGGTTTATTCAGGAGTGGACTTCTCAATGCATAATTTCAAAGTCCATTTTATGATGAGGCTAACATACCAAACCTTCCCATATGATGAGGAGGATGACGAAGATGATATGGATGAGCTTATGGGTGACAAAGCAGACACTACGGAAAACAGTGGTTCTGAGTCACGCAACAAGGTGCTCTGGGATGATGACTGTCCTTGGAGTGAGTGGTACTCTGCTGAAGACCCACTTAGAGGTATATCCATTCTATGAAGAATAAAATTTAATTTTCTTGGACTAGTCTATACACAATACGGTACTTGTCTGACAGAGTTGAGGCCATGTGTGTTTTTCCGTGATTATACTACTCAGTTATCTAATTTAGTAGATAGTATTTATAAACCTCTTAGACCAACATACGACAATATGATAATTGATGTGTGATGACAGTTTTGTATCATTCTTCAATCATAGGCCGGTCTTTGCTGTTGGTATATGCGATTCAAGAAATTCATTATCTAATTTCGTGGCTGATATGGATAGGTTTTGAATTGGTGGTCACATGGGCTGACAGGACTGTTGAAAGCACACTTGAGATGGCTGAACTTGAAAATGCTTCACCCCATGATGCTGAGAAGTGGATTATGCACCCAATCCTCTCACCATATCTGTAAGAGATGTTTCTCATAGTTTCTCATTCTTGGACAGAATAGTAGTTTGCATGTCTGTGGTGTATTACTTTTCTCTTTCAGTTTGAAACAAATATTGCTTTACAGGGATGATCTTCACATGGGGAAAAAATTGATTTTGCTTCTCAACTAATTTGCTTGGTCTTGTGGTGTATTATAATTTCCCTTCAGTTTTATAACAAATATTGCTTTACCAGGGGTGATTCTTCACTTGGGAAAAGAATTGATTTTGCTTCCCAACTACTTTGCTTGGTTGAAGCATTGGATACGTCCTTCACAGCTCAGTTTATGGAGGATTTTGTGTCAGGTCTGCCGATATTTTGTGTGCTTTTATTATTTCCTCATGTTTTAAACACATGTAGAATCCACTAGCAAGGGATTGAGTTATAGCTTTGATAATTTCTCTTATGTTCATAGAATATTTCACAGCATTAGCTTTCCCGGACATATCCATTGTTTAATGTTTTAATTTAATCTCTCGCAGTGGAAAATCCAAGCTCTGAAAATTTAAAGACCCCAGTGGTCATACCTCCTCCATCAGTTCTTGATCGGGTGATTAAAGATCTCTTTCGTGAGGGTATACTTCCACTATATTATGTGTGAACGTAGATGCATGTATACACTCCTATGTTTACGGTAGCATACTGAATATTCTTATCATTACTGGTTCTAGAATTCGAGTCCATCTAGTATTATTTTTCACTTAACCTTCTAAAATTTGATGCATGAATTTAAAATTTGAAGCTATAGCATTTGAAAATATACCCCCTTAGCTCCCAAACGTTTATTAGAATCCAGCTATGCGGTATTGTTTCACCTTTTTCTATCTAATCTCGCAGGATCTAAGCTCCCAGATTTTACTAAAGGCGAACACAAGTTTTCTCGAGCTCTTAAGGCTGCACCGCTTGAATCTCTTTTTACACAATTCTGTTTGCACTCACTTTGGTTTGGCAACTGCAATATCCGTGGTATGTGCGCCACATTTGGTAATTGCCAGTGACGGAATGAAAGGAGTTATTTATATAATAAGATGTGTTTTCGTTTGTTTTCTGCATTTCATCTCTAGCCATTGCCTTCCTCTGGATAGAGTTTGTCCGTGAAGTTCGATGGTGTTGGGAAGAGACACAGCCGTTGCCGAAAATGCCATTTGACGGTTCTATTGATTTGTCCACTTGTTTGATTAACCAAAAGTTGCACCTGGTAATCCTCTATATATCTTTAATCGTAAATGTCGAAATTACTTTTAGAATACTAACAATTTTTTTTGTTGATCAGCTTGCAATTTGCATCGAGAGAAAACGTGAAATGAATGAAGAGTTCCTTGACTGTATAGGAAGTGATGACAGTTCAGACGCTTCTGTTTCTACGGAGGTGATTGGCTAAGTTTTTCTGTATTTTGTACATTTGTTATTACGTGTTGCCAGTATGTGTTTCACCGAATTAACAAAAGGAGATACATATATAAAAGGTGTAGGAATTCAAAAGTCCTCAATTAACCCAGTAGAATATCCTAACTCCTGCAGCGCCTGTGTTGTTGGCTTGATACATTTCATTGAATGAATTCTCAGGAAAACCACAAGGTCGACAAGAGAAGAAGTACATCCTCAGAAGCAGATCTGCAGAGGAAACGTGACAGGTGAACTTAGCAAGTGAGAGCTCTTAGGTTCTCGTTGTTATCAAATAGATGAAACCCTAATAGCCTATTATTACAAGGACTTGTGCTCTTTCTCCTTTTCTTATCATTTTCCGTTTTAAAATGACGATAGCTCTTGATTGAATGTTAAGTCTCGTAGAGAGGAAATCTTGACCAAGGGTGTTTAAATCCTTTCTCCTTGGATACAGTTCAATTGCAGAAGATACTTCTAATCGACTGAGATTTGAGAGGAAAACTGAACGCACAAATTCTGAGAACCAAAGTCCAACCTTCAGGAGGGGCTCAGCTGGCCCAGTGGGGACTATGATGCTCCTGAAGTCACATCAGCGGCTCCATGCCCCATTTACCCAGGTTAGTATTCTACTTGACTCGGATGTTTCCTATCTTTTTGGTAACAGTCTCATATTTTCTGAGTGATGACAGGATCCACCTCTTATGACTGAAGACATGCATGAAGAAAGACTCCAAGCTGTTGAAGCGTTTGGTGATTCCCTTGTAAGTTCAACTTCTTTCCCAGTAGAAGTGAATATGGTTTGGTTATCTACTAAGAATGTTTCTGTAGACTTAATGTTTCTTAACAAATGGGAAGATGCATTGCCTAGCTATATATGGATTTTTTTCTGTATGCTCTTGTGTTGTATGTAGACATTAAAGGAAAATTAACATGATTAATCGCTTTTTTTTTATAGTTTATTTTGTTGATTGTCTATTGAAGAACACATCTTTGCTCTTTGAATTTCAGAACGTTCCTGGCCAGCTGGAGAAAGACATCTTACTATCTGGTGAGGTTTAAAACTTTGTCTCTGTTGATGATAACGGAGAAGAACTGTTCATTACACTTCTCTAAGTCTTGAGTCTATTGCAAGGGAAGAATAGGCGCTTATAATTTTGTGATACATCCCTTGCTCCTTATTTTCCTGATTTCACAAAGATGATTGTAGACATGTCAGCATTCAAAGCGGCAAACCCAGAGGCAGTGTTTGAGGACTTTATCAGATGGCATTCACCTGGAGATTGGGAAAGCTTTGAACCTAAAACCACTGAAACATCAGCAGGCCCCATCACCGATGGCTCGAAAGATAAATGGCCTCCTTGTGGTCGTCTTTCTCAACGGATGTCTGATCAAGGAAACTTGTGGAGAAAAAGTTGGAACGATGCACCCGCTTTGCAAGCTGATGATCAAAAGCCTCTCCTAGACCCGAACCGAGAGGGAGAGAAGGTCTGTGTCTTTGTGAGATTATTCATGCTGATAACCTCTTGCGAGAGTTAGGTTTGACCTCAATATCTTGACAAATTTCTCAGATTGTTCATTACCTGGAAACAGTGCGGCCTGATCAGCTTCTTGAGCAAATGGTCTGTACAGCCTTCAGAGGATCAGCCGACACTCTTAACCTGACAAAATTCGGGAACATGAGACAAACGACCTCTAAATTGGAGCAACTCTACCTCATCATCAAATCTACTTTGGGGGCTCTACAACGTAATACATTTATTTCTCCTTAATTATTCAAACCCTTTAAACTATCTTCTCCTTCCGGACCTTCTTGTCTGTATATAACAGATATTTCGGATGCAGGCAACAATCTTCCAGATAAAGGAAAAACCGTCAAAGACCTGAAACGTCTCTGCGTGGTCTTTGAAAACGTGGAGAAGTTGGTAACGGTAGCGGCATCTATTCACAGAAAGTTCTTGGACGCATCACGACTTGCTCAAGTAATATTCAGCGACTTCTACACCATTTATTCCCCAACAATGGGAATGAACTCAAATGATGAAGATAACAAAAGCAGGACGGTAAGTCATTGTTAAGCCAACGTGATTTCCCCAACAATGTAGTAATTTGATGATGTAACGTAACGTATCTATCTGGTCACTGGAACACAGGAGATGGAAGTAAGTAGACAAGAAGTGAGTTTGAGAGAGAGACAAGTGGTGTCTAACCTGTTCGCGCCCCCATCTGCGAACCAATCATGGAGAAAGGTGCTGAGCATGGGGAATCTTCTAAACGGACACGAACCCATTCTCAGAGAGATCATTTTCTCCACCGGAGACGATGTCAACAACGGCATCCATTACGCTGCAGCTGCTGACGTCGCGGCCACAAATTACCGGAAGGGAGAAGAAATCGAGACACACCGAATGTACGTGTCTGGAACATCTAACGATCTCCGGGTTGGACTCTCTGTTACTTCTTGCGATTGATTCTTTTTTCATTTAAAATTTATAACCTTACGATATAACACATTTGTTCTCTAATAGAAAATTAGTAAACGAAGTTCTGCTTGAACAAACTTCAAGTAAATTTTTTGTTTAATATATAACTTATTTTTGCATTCGTCGATTTAATTTGATTTGCGTTAATAATAGACAACGAATGATTTGCGAAAACACAAAGTCACAACTCACAAAGGCAGTGAGGAATAATATGTCGATTTGTTAGTATTTATTTTTGGTGTACTCTTGTTACTAAATTATACTATGGTTGAATTTTTAAAAAGTTTTGAGTAAATGGACGACGTACATGCAGTGAGAGATCTATGATCTATCACTTCCAACGTCATATTTCAGATGAAACACGCAATCAAAAATTAAAAAGAGAAAAGAAAAAGGGTTTTTTTTTTTTTGGGGTCAAACGAGAAAAAGAAGATTAATTTTGTTACTTTTGCGATATAAAGGGTAAATCATGAGATGCAATATTTCTAGAAGCATTAGACTGAGTGGTCATTAAGAATGTTAGTGCAAAAGAAAAGAAAAAAGATAAAGTATTTTAATAAGCTATACAAACAAATTGAATGTTATACGTTTGTATATATAGCTCAAGATGAGATCAGTCTTCTTTGCAGATGAAACCTTTATCTATCATTTGTACGTCGTTATGAAAGTATGATTGTGTCGTAAGGTCTAAATAAGATTTAAAAGAAACTCATCATGCTACGAAGATGGTGCATCAAATCAAAATGTTTTATATAAGATTGATGATACATATTATTGTTGTTATTTGGTAGACATGACGTTTTTTCTTCTTGTTTCTAAATTTTGATGATTGGATGAATATATAGAAGGATTAAGAGTTTTGTGGTGGGAACTTTGATTAAATAGTTGCCATGTTTGACAATGATCCTGATAAAATACTAATAAGTCTTCTCATTATCTTGATTTCTACATATATAAAAATTATGGGATGGGGACATGGGTGTGTGGTGTGAGAGACTATAAAGTGAAAAGGCGTGACCGTATAGGTATGAGACTAAGCACTAAAGCCACTAACCATAATAAGGAATGTTAACTAAATGGGTGAGTGAGTGAGTGATGAAAATTGCGTGGATCAGATTATTTTAGAAATTGATGGCCAATACCTTTCTTCATTGATTCTTGACCCACTACCAACTCCTCACCATCTCTCTTTCTCAATTTTTTTTTTCCCTACTTTATCAGTTCCATCGCAATGAGTCCACTCCTTACATTATGAACCAAATCATATGGTGATTCCATGATTCCCTCAAATTATTGACCTTGTACATAATGTTTTCCACGCTTGCTTATCCTAATAACTACAGTATATAGATTGAGAATTTAGATTGCGTTGTTTATATGATATTAACATTATTTGATGGCAGTTGGTGGTCTATGTATCATGGGTTTAATTGTTAAATAGTATTAATTAGTGTGAACGAAAGTGTTAATTTTGATACTCTTTACTTCTTTGGATAATCATACACTTTATATAAAAAAAATAGATAAACCAGAAATTATATATGCCGTCAATGAAGCACTAATTAAGCAGCATGTACATTTAGTCGTCTGTTTGCACACAAAAAAAAAAGGTACATTTAGTCGTTTAATTAGAATCTTTAGTGTTTACAGCTATCAATCAGCGAACTATAATCAAATTTGGATGAGTGAGTTGGTCACAATGGTAAGGAAAATTAACTAGTTTCCAATGAAGAGTACTGAAATGGACAAAGTTATATTTCCTATAATGGAATAAAAATTGGACCGACGATCCATTGACATGATTTGATGTATCAACCAGAAATATTAAAGTTATGTATAAATGATTAAATCAAATGAATCACGGGACGTCTAGACACACCATGGAATATGGTTGGAGCTTTTGAATGGTATAGTCTACTCTTAACATCGTTAACTTGACTTCCATTAGACATAGTACTAAAGTTCATGAAAAATATGTCATCAACGTACGGCTTAACACCATAATTATTATCATTCATATATTAAACTATCGTTTGGTGCACATTATAAATGTCAATGTCGAAGATCATTAGATGAAACTCGTTTCCTTTGGGTTTTTTTTTTTTTTGGGTAAAATTTGAAATAGATGTGTACTCTCTATGAATACTTGGTGCTATTTTGTTGTAATATCCTACATCCCAATCAGGATTTAGGGTCATATACTTAACTTATATGTAAATAGTTCGCTTTACTATGTCGTCATATGATATTTTAACAAGATATTGTAAACATCTTTATATTAAAATTATATACTATAATATTGTAAATTGCTATTATTAGAGTTTGAATATATAGTTTCCCACTTGCCACGGAGGTAGCGAAGTCATTCATTCACTAGCGGATTATGTATATATGGTTTATTATCATATTCGTTTGTTCTTTTTATCCTAATTTAAAGTAGATGTGATTCTTTTACTTAACATGATGACCCAAAGAAAAACTAAAAACATTAAGAAATCAAATTACATTCAAAGTGAATGGAAGGTGGACAATTTACATTCAAAGTGAAAGCTATTACCGAATGGGCAACAAAAATTAGATGTATCTAATTTTCCATTTCTCCTTTTTCTTGGTTCCCATATAAAGAAATATGATGATGGGACGTAAATAAAAGTAGAGAAACTACAATGTGTGTATGAATAATCAAATCCAACTTGTTGCTTCTTTCTGACTAAGTTGTGACTTCACATAAAACTCTTCCTTCCTCTCTTTCAACTCTTCTATCTTCTCTCAGGCACACGACCCACACATACACACAAAGACTCTAAAAAGTAGAAAAAAAAAAAAAAAAAATTAAGGTCGACCCTGCCTGACGTAGCAAGATGGAGGGAGAAACCACAGTAAACGCAGCTGCGAGTTCCTCCTCATCCCCATCCCCAAGCCGGTACGAGTCACAGAAGAGGCGAGACTGGAACACTTTCCTTCAGTATCTAAGGAACCATAAGCCACCTCTGAATCTATCTCGTTGCAGTGGCGCACACGTCCTTGAGTTCCTTAAGTACCTTGACCAGTTCGGCAAGACCAAAGTCCACGTTGTTTCTTGTCCTTTCTTCGGACAACCTAACCCACCGGCTCAGTGCACTTGCCCTCTCAAGCAAGCTTGGGGAAGCCTCGACGCTCTCATCGGCCGTCTAAGGGCTGCTTTCGAGGAAATCGGCCGTGGTCTTCCCGAGTCAAACCCTTTCGCTGCCAAGGCCGTTAGGATCTATCTTAAGGAAGTCCGTCAAACTCAGGCTCAGGCTCGAGGAATTCCTTACGACAAGAAGAAACGAAAACGGCCTCATACCAACGCCACGGCTAATCCAACCGCCAGTACTGATAAAGACGACGCCGGAGGAAGTAGTGGTGCTACCTTGGTCGTATAGTCGAGAATAATCCAGTCAGATACCCAATGCTAAAATCTTTTTTAAAAAATGGTATCGTAATCTACTAATCATCATGAGTGCTTTACTTTCTAAATTCGTACTTAATGAGTTATACATATTTGTGTGATTAACTATTTGAGATTGTATAGAGATAGAAAAGACTATCAACGATTATTAATTAGTAGTAAGCTAGACCTTACAGTATTATTATTATTATATATTTACAGCTTTGATATCTTCACCGTGATTGATGATAGATTAGTAGTATGAAAGTGTATGATTGTGATGTGTGGACGAGCGAAGTTCTCGGGTCTCACGTGAGTCGTGATTTCTCTGAAAAGTCATAAATCTTCAGGTGTTTTTTTTTTTTTTATAAAAAAAGCTTTTAGAAATGATGATGATCATCTTCTTACTTTCACTTTATTTATGTTCTTCTTTACAAAATTAACCATTCAAAAAACAAAATTTAGCTAGCTTCAATTGTTTCGATTTAGTAAAGTACAATTTACAATTGGTAGGCGTAGAAATGTGGATACAAAAGAAGAACAAAATAACAAAAGAGGGAAAATGGTATAAGCTCAAGATCCATTTATCTTAGAAATAGCAAAAACAACAAATGATATAGTGGGTGGTCTTAATTATATAAGTCAAAATTGAAAAGGACTAGTGACCAGCCTAGCTATATCATTAATTCCCTTGGTAATTTATAAACCTATACATATATCTTCATCTTTTCATGATACTCAAAAAACTCGAAGCACTTTCTCAAGTCTTAACAATAAGACACAGTTAAATAATATAATTAACCAGGGCTAGTAGAAATGATTACATATGTAAGATGGTAGGCTGAAATCCTGACCATGTTAAAAGACTAATGTAATAAAATACTTATAAGTTGATAAATTATTTAGACATAGATCTTCTCAATATGTCAAATACTTATAATTTTTATTTGACACGCATTCAAAAACATCATAGATTCATTCTTAGTGTACTAGGTAGACGAATAATGCTATGCTAATATTTTATTCTGGAACTAAATTAAAGCAAATAATAGACTGCTTTGTCACTTACATTCACATAGTCGTGGCGTCATGCCCGTTGCAGACATAAACCTGTGTTGTGTATCTCCAAAGTCCAAATACTATAGTAGAAAAAATGGTTAAAAAAAAAAAAAAAAAAAACAGTATCGTCAACAGCAGGATTCGAACCTGCGCAGGCAAAGCCCAACAGATTTCGAGTCTGTCTCCTTAACCACTCGGACATATTGACATTTCATTAAAAACAAACACCGAACGTATATAACACAAAAGTAGCACTTCATAAAACGCAGTGACAAAAACATTCTCATCACATGCTTTAAGAATCTCGGAGAGATGATCTAATCTCATAACACAGGCCAGCTTATTTATTACAAAAGTGAAAATATCGTATTAAATGATTCTGCTGCCTTCAGATTTTGCTCATTTTACTAAATCAAGCAGAGATAAATCCTTTGCTTTTAAGACTCTCCACACCTTCCTTGATGATCTCCTCCATGGAACTGAACTCTAACCCCAATTCCATCAGCTTCTTTGATGCATTCTTGACTCGGAGTAAACCGGGTTGAGTCTCTCTCGGTAACCTAAGAGAATTACCAATGAAGCTTACTGAAATCTATAAACACACACACACACATGTGTTTGAAAGATAGTTCGGTAGTCTTACTTGGGGACTTTGTAATTGGGATAGAGCTCAGCAACTTTGGCTACAAAATCACCGTAGTGAGAGATGGCCTCAACGCACAAGTGCCTTCCTTTCGCAGACGGGTTCTCATATACAAGAATATGTGCTAAGGCCACGTCCTTGAAATGAACAGATCCCATGAAGAAGTTCTCGTATGTCTCCGTGCACCCTGAGCATAACATGTCGAATCAAATCCTAAGACGTTCCATGAAACTCAGACTAATTAACCACAGAGAAGCAAATACCTTCAAGAAGGCGTTGAAGCATGAGCATGCTAGCGTTAATGGATGGGGGAATGACAGGACCCATGACAGTGCCTGGATTCACCACAACCACGTCCAATCCTTTCTGCTCTGCAAACTCCCAAGCTGCCTTCTCAGCAAGCGTCTTCGACAGTGGATACCATAACTACCAACCAACAACACAAGAATCAAACATCATCTATCAGACAAATCAAGAAGATTAGTTTTGCAATAGATCTTAAAACTAGAGAAACATATATACTTCTTTTTGTTTGCAGTAGTCTTGGTCAGCCCAACATTCCTCATTCTTGATCTTATCGGCAGGCCAGTTGGGACTTGGAGTTATCGCCGATATAGAAGAAGTCACAACGACCCTCTTAACACCAGCTTCTTTAGCTGCCGTCAGTACATTTACGGTTCCTTTAACCGCCGGGTCAAGTAGTTGTTTCTGTTAAAACACATATGAAGTGATCAAATTCTCACTATTGATCGGTCCTTTTGAAGCTAAAGGTTTTGAGAGTAGACGTATTAGAACCTGGGGATCTTGAACTTCGTCTACGATACAGGGCGATGCGAGGTGGAATACACCGGAGCATCCGTTGATGGCAGCGGAAACGGTGTCGTATTGCAGGAGATCCATCTCGAATAGATGGAGGCGTGTGGCTGCACCTTCGAGAGCTTCTAGATGTTTCGTCTCTTTCTCATCCTCTGCAACACCAATTTAACAAATGTTAAGGCAAAGATATTGTAACGAATCGAAGAGAGGAATATTTGTGAAGATTACGGAGGTTTTTCACGGTGGCGTGGACGGAGTAGCCGCGGTGGAGGAGGAGATGGACCAGCCACGAGCCGATGCAGCCACTGGCTCCGGTGACACAGACTACTTCTCGTTCTATCGACATTGATGATTGATTAGAGCTCTCTCTCTCTAAGTTTCAGACAATTTCTTTTTCAGACACACTCGCTGACTCTGGTTGTCTGAGAATCGAGTGTAACGACACGTGGACACAACAGAATTACAAAGAGATGATTCGTTTATGCTTGATGGACTAGTGAATGTAAAGCCCAATTATAGCCCAACGATTAAACTTCATGCCATTTAATAAATTAAGAACAGAGCTCAGTTGGCTTGCTGAATTGTGAAACGACACGTAGTTCTATTCTTTTTTTCTAACATTGAACTACTCTGTCCGACATTATCGTGGAACGAGGAGATTCACTGGAGCTGATGGCTCGTCGGCTGTTTCTCCTCATCCTCGCCGTCACGGCGGAATTGAGCCTGACTGTAACCACCGCAGGAGCCGTCGGCGTAAACTGGGGGACGGAAGCGTCGCACCCACTTCCTCCTTCGAAGGTTGTAGAGCTTTTGAAATCCAACGGCATTGCCAAGGTGAAGCTGTTCGATGCCGACCCAAAAGTTCTCCGAGCTCTCTCTGGTTCTAATATTGGTGTTACTGTCGGAATCCCTAATTCTATGATCAAGAGCTTGAATGCGTCCAGAAAGGTAGCAGAAAGCTGGGTACATGACAATGTCACTCGTTACTTCAATGGTGGAAACAGAGTTCGAATCGAGTATCTTCTTTCTCCTTCTCATCCAATTTTTTTCCAATTACAGCTATCATTTGGTTTTTGATTCTTTTGTTTCCAAGTTGAGATCTTTCTAGATTTCGGTTTCTCAATTTGAAAATTTCCTTTATAGACCAGTTTCCTATTTTGCTTCGTGTGTTTGTGTGTCAAAGTTGGTACATTTCACATTTGTGTTCGTTGCCACGTTAGTGTACATGGTCCTAGTTGTTAGTTGAGAGATTTTACAAGCAGAAACTCACATTCAGAAACAGTCAATTGAATTATTTCAGTCACACTTTGAAATTTGTTTATATTGTGAACTTATCTTTATAATGGTTTTGATATCAACAATTGTGGAGTGTTCATCATTCACTTGGATTGGTTTGCAGGTACGTCGCAGTTGGAGATGAGCCATTTCACCAGAGCTATGGCAATCAGTATAGACCTTTTGTCATTGGTGCTGCTATGAACATCCAAAATGCTTTAGCTAAGGCGAGCTTGGGGAGTGAAGTGAAGGTCGTTGTCCCTTCCAGCTTTGACTCCTTTCTTTCTGAATCTGGTCGACCGTCTTTAGGACACTTCAGGGCTGACCTCAACAAGACAATGATCGAACTACTCTCCTTTCTCACAAAGCATCACTCTCCCTTCTTTGTCACAATCTCTCCTTTTTTAAGCTTTCACCAGAACAAGAACATCTCCCTTGACTTTAGTCTCTTCAAAGAAACAGCACAGGCTCACAAAGACAGACGTAAAACCTACAGAAACAGCTATGATTTGAGCTACGACACACTTGCCTCTGCATTGTCCTCAATTGGGTTCTCAGATGTGGATATCGTCGTGTCAAAGATTGGTTGGCCTACAGATGGAGCAGCCAATGCCACATCACCTACTGCTGAGGTCTTCTTGAAAGGACTGATGGGTCACTTGGAGAAAAAGACAGGTTCTCTGCTGCGCCCTCCGATTGAAACCTACATTGAAAGCCTCTTGGACGAAGATCAGAGAAACATATCTTCAGGGAACTTTGAGAGGCACTGGGGAGTATTCACTTTCGATGGTCAAGCCAAATACGGTTTCAGTTTCAACCATAACTCGAAGAAACTGGTAAACGCGCAGAACGTTCAGTACCTTCCTCCTAAGTGGTGCGTGGTGAACAATAACAAGGATTTGTCAAACGTCTCAGCAAAAGCATTAGAAGCGTGTGCTGTTGCGGACTGCACATCAATACTTCCTGGCGGGACGTGTTCAGGCATTGGATGGCCAGGGAACGTGTCATACGCGTTCAATAGCTTGTATCAGCAAAATGATCACAGTGCGGAAAGCTGCAACTTTGGTGGACTTGGTTTGATCACTACCGTTGATCCTTCTGAGGATAATTGCAGGTTCTCGGTTCAACTTGACACTTCTCATTCATCTTCGCAAACTCATAATTTCTTTCAGAGTTGGCTACTCCTGTTTTTGTTCCTACTGTCAGCAGGACGCTTTTAACGTTGTAGTAGTTACACAAATTTTGGATTTTGTCTCTCCCTAAATTAGCCAAATTTAAATCTGTTATTGGGTTGAGCCTTTAAGATTGGATGAGTATGGGCCTTAAGAAACGACGTCGTCTAATAAAAAACAAGTCCAGTTATTTTCTGGGAGCCGGTCGGTAAAGATAAGAATTTAAGATTAAAGATAAAATGTGTAATAAAAAGGAAAGAATAATGTTGGTCCACACTATTTATTTAATGAGAGAAATATAAATACAAGGACGCGAAATTTTATATTAACGTATTAAAAGCCTCTCTCTCTCAATTCGTTAAAAAGAATTCTCTGGTCTCGTCTATCGCAAACCCTAGGTTATGGCTGGGATGTACAATCAAGACGGCGGCGGAGGTGCGCCTATCCCGTCGTACGGTGGTGATGGATACGGTGGAGGTGGAGGTTACGGAGGCGGTGATGCTGGATACGGGGGACGTAGTTCTTCTGGCGGAGGTGGTTACGGTGGCGGCGGACGCGGTGGTTACGGTGGCGGCGGAGGTAGAGGAAATCGAGGTTTGTGTTTGAGATTGTTCCAGATCTGATTGATATACCCTTACGATTTCTTTAGTTTTCTTCATTCTTTGCGTATTTGCTTTTGTTAAATTTTTATTTTCTAATGGGTGATTCGATTTAATTCAGGTGGTGGCGGTGGTGGATATCAAGGAGGAGATCGTGGTGGACGAGGAAGTGGCGGCGGCGGCGGAAGAGATGGAGATTGGCGTTGTCCTAACCCTAGGTAATGGTTGTAGTAATATTTGGGTCACATTCTTTATTCCTATGCAGTGAAATTGGAATTGCTATTGATTTATTTTCTGGAAGTATGTTTTGAAGTTGTTTACCTTCGAAAACTGTTTGTATAGTTGTGGGAACGTGAACTTTGCAAGGAGAGTTGAATGTAACAAGTGTGGTGCACCTGCTCCTTCTGGTGCTGCTGGTTCTGGTGCTGGTGGTGATCGTGGAAGTGGTGGATATAGCCGAGGTGGAGGTGCCAGTGATCGTGGGGGTGGCCGTGGAGGTAGAAACGATAGTGGTAGGAGCTATGAGAGTAGTAGATATGATGGTGGAAGTAGGAGTGGTGGTAGCTATGGTAGTGTTAGTCAACAGAGGGATAATGGTTCGTATGGTCAGGCTCCTCCTCCTCTTGCAGCTATTCCATCCTATGATGGTTCTGGAAGTTATCCTCCACCCTCGGGATATGGAATGGAAGCAGTTCCCCCGCCTTCAAGCTATTCTGGTGGTCCCCCTTCATATGGTGGTCCAAGAGGGGGTTATAACAATGATGCACCGAGCCCTGGTGGTCGAGGTGGTAGGGGAGGTGGCTATGATGGTGGTAATGCTCCTCGACGGCAGGAATCTAGTTATGAAGAAGCACCTACTGAAAATCGCACTCAAGTCAAGCAGTGCGATGCGGATTGTGATGATACTTGTGATAATGCTAGAATATACATCTCTAATTTACCTCCGGGTGTGACAACTGATGAACTCAAGGATCTCTTTGGTGGCATTGGCCAAGTAATTACACTGGTCTTTTACTTCTGTTGTGTTTTATCATCTTGGAATAAGCTTTTCCCCTTGCCATGAATTCTTGTTTGTGTACATCTTTTGTTGGTGTACTGATTGGGTGTGTATTTTCATGTTGGATTTATTATAGGTTGGAAGAATTAAGCAGAAGCGGGGTTATAAAGATCAGTGGCCCTATAATATCAAGATTTACACTGATGAGAAGGGTAACTTTAAAGGCGACGCCTGTCTGGCTTATGAAGATCCTAGTGCTGCTCACTCCGCTGGCGGCTTTTTCAACAGTATGTGTTATAGAACTGCTGTCTAGCTTTAAAATTGTTTAAAAGTTCTGTTTGGTGAATGGTGGTGGAATGTTATGTAGATTACGAAATGAGAGGGAGCAAGATTAGTGTAACGATGGCAGAGAAGTCTGCGCCCCGTCCTCCCACCTTTGACCAGAGGTAGCTTTCCTGATCTTTTATCAGCACTTTTTTGTTACCATTTAGCTGTCACCAATACTACATCTTATAGATATTTGTGCTGTAGTTGTTTTAGGTTCTTTGCTGTATAATTTTGGTTGGGAATATGAGCTTTTGCTATGCTAAGTTTGTGTTCCTTGTCTCTAAAGACTGTATGGGACTTATTTCCTAATCGGGTTCTGCTTTGTACACTCATATGGGTCTGGCAGAAAGGGTTAGAAGTTCCTTATATCATCAAACAATGCCTTATATATATGTTCATGCCATAGTTATTAAATCTATATGTAGTCGAACATTTCGCTGTGGATGCTTTTAATTATGAAGAGGGATTTTGTGTTCATGCTTCTTATAAGCTTCTAGTATTTCCCCATATAAGTTGCATCTTTAACTGGTTGTTATCCATGCATTATAAGACTCGCCCTTGTTGTGTTTGGTCACTTCATTTTCAGTAGTAAGCTGGTTTTAATTAGATGGTCTGTGTCTGATATAATATTGTGGTCCTTGCGGAAATTTTGTGAACTGCGCAGAGGCGGTGGTAGAGGAGGAGGAGGGGGTGGCTATGGAGGTGGTGGGGGAGACAGAAGAAGAGATAACTATGGTTCAGGGCCAGAAAGAAACCACCATGGGGGAAACCGGTCTCGTCCATATTGAGAGAAAGAGAGATCAATGAATCAGCTGTTATGTGTTCTAAGAGTTTTGTGTGTGTTGAGGGGGGAATTTTAGTAAAAATGTTGCGTTGATTTGTGGGGAAAAAATGTTCTATGAATCATCATATTGGAGAAACAAAAAAAAAAGAGGTAGGTTTTTTGTTCACTTTGACCTTGAGCAAAGTTACCCCTTTTGTTCCCTACTTGTCATGTTTCCTTTGGGATCTATTTTTTATTATGCACTTCCGGTTAATCTTTTTTTTTTTAATGTTATGTTATGATTTTCTCAATGTGAAATTTTTTGTTTTTGTTTTATTGAAGGAAGCTGAAAATTAACTGCAAATTGCATTGCAAATTGGTGCTATGCTGATTTCAGGTGAGTGTCATTCATCTTGATTTACTTCTTTCTTCACCAGAAGTCTCTTTCTTGCTTCTCTTCCTTTTTCTTTTAACTCTGTTCAACGCAAACAAACCAGTCATATGTTGTTTTCATATTGTATTGTGTCTGCATTCATTTAGGCAAACACACTTCCCTTATCAATTCTCGGGGTTATTATATTTATTCTATCAAACTTCTTTTCTAGAAACATATGTCCCACGAGAAATGGCAGGAGTTGGGGATTTGCTAGGCACTTTTGTCTAACATGAAGTATGCAGTGACATTTTCAAAGATCGACTTGTTGATTTTAGTGCTAACTCACTCGCTGAGGCTATGTATACAAATGAGTGGCTTTGTTTTGAACAAAAGACAAGTTTTTATACATAGTTCTATCACTCAATCAGATCGCAAAGACTGAAGAGGAGGGTGTCCCTTAATCAAGAATATTTTGGTTTTTTCCACGTGAGATTTCCGAAAGTTTAACTTTGAATATGTTTATGCCCTTCATTTTGGTTAAAAAAATGTGTTTTCAATTCTGAGAAGCCATGAATTTTTGGTTGGACGCCGGATTGGCTAACCCTTGAGGCTAGTCTGTTTCCTTCATGAAATATCAGAAGATTTTTGAATTTTGTCGTCTACATAAGTTTTCAGTATGATTTTAAATGCAAATCTAAATAATGAACCAAGAATGAAAATAAAAATTCCCAAAGCAAAATTTGAATGGTGATTGTGTAGAAAACGTGGAGAGACGAGAAACAAAATCCACGAAATTTGGAATCCTCTTAACATCGGTCTTCATGATTCCCTTTTAACATTGCTCTAACACACATATGGTACCAAAACCGGATATTATACATAGAGAGTAGTGGACTGCTATTAAGAATCAAGCACAGATTTTACAACTTTTAACCTGTGAGACTCCTGTAAGACTTGTAACTCCTGACTCTTAATTAACTGTCTAGATGTGTAAAATCCAAGTAGACCATACTATTTTACTATCCACTTCTTCTTAAGATCAAATTGACCATATTTTTTTTTTTTTTTTTTTTTTTTCTCCACAACAACACTTCCATACGGTTTAAATCTTAGTTAGGTGTTTATTATTTCTTACAATTAACATCTGAAAATATGGTGAATGAATCTGATGTCTCCCTGTCCTCTTATATAAAAAAGCTTAAAATATTACATACAAATAATGATAAAATTTACCCGTTACCATCTCTTGTATACAAGACAAGATGCCCAACGAAGCTGGGAATGAAGTAGGATATACATACACACATAAAAGCAAGAAGAAGCTATGGAACTCAGGATGGATAGCGCCAACAACCATACATATTATGTATATGCAAACATACAAATGTTGTTAGAGTCATGGCGCTATCCCTCCTGAGCTTTACAGCTACTTCTCTACTACTCTACCCTGCTTCTACATATGTGTTTCAATATATGTTGTAATGTTAAGTAGATAGGAGCTTGACCTTGCTGTATTTATAGTCAGTCCCAAGTGCCCCCAAGTTACATATTTCGAAAATGGTCCCCCAATTTAATATATTCGGCACTTTTAATGCATTCCCATACCCACATTAATAAATGTATTTCTTTCTTTTGTTATTCACTACTAACAAATAAGGGAGGTGAGACAGAGAGAGGGGATATAGTTAATACATTAACAGGGAAAATGGTGGAGAGCGTCAAACCTAAATTGTAGTTTAAGGTTTTAGGCTTTTAGCTAAAAATACATATAATAAACGTTAATCATAAGGTCAGTGGACCATAGTAGAAACTTTGTCGGACTATTTTTCAATGAATTACGTCTAATTATATAGTGTAGTTGTGCGCTACTGCATAAAATAAAATTTGTACGATACTGGTAGTGAAAGTTTTGTTATTCGACGACGACTCAAACTCAGCACGGCCACAAGTTTCCGGTTAGACAAAACTCTGAGACATATTTAATGATCGTTAATGAAAATGTAGGAAAATATAAGGATAAATGAAATACTACTACTAGTAATATATATTCCGAGTTTGTGGAAGAACGCAAAAAGCGGTGATGCATTCAATATTGAGCGTAGGTGGGATCTCCATTTCTCTTTTATTTCAGAATTTATTATTGACTATTGTGTTAATGTTATCATTTACAACTTACAAGAAATAGGTATATGTCCACAACAACAACAACAAAATTTCATCAAAAGTTATCCATTTTATTTAACGAATGTGGTATATATTTTTTTGCTTTTGTTTCATGAATATCAACTTTATTTATTTATTTTTCTATGAAAAAAATAATTTGTTATAAATTGGTTTACAACTTTTGAATAGTGTTTAAATGTGGAAAAACGTATTATTATTATGAAAATAAAAGGCATGTATGAAATGTAATTTAATATCTAAGAATTTTTAACTTATCTTCAAGAATTATATGCATGGGAGTTTGTGTTAGCCAGCTACCACGGCCGTACCTTGCACGTCCCGGTCCCTTTATGTTATTGCTTCTAAATTCATCCATCCATTTTGTATTTTTATCAACTAACAACTCATCCTATATAGAATGGAGAGTAACAACACATTTATTGGAGCTTTGGAGGAATATAGCAAAATGAAAGGAACGAAGTGAGATTATAATTTTCGGACATAGTTGACCTCACATGTGATTCTTGATAACATTGCAAAAATGAAAGCTAGGAGATTCGGTGGTATATTGTTCCCGTACATTTCTGTTTTAGTTTCTCATTTTTTCTCATATAAACATACATGTACTATATTTTTCAAATCTTAGGAAAAAAAAACAAATATAGGTTTAATCATCTTTAAAGAACAAGTAAAATATATTTATAGTTCTTAAACGTGTGTAACAAAAGTACAAAACAAATCGATAAAGTAGAAGAGAGCGTCTGTGGTGCAGAGTGAAAGATATAGATTCATGATTCATGATTCATGCACCAAACATTTATAATGTAAGTATTTTCATGTGATGAAAACTCATAATTAATAAGAAAAATAAGGAAAAAAGTGAAGAGTAAGCGAAAACTAGAATTGATCCCAAAATGACGCACGTCCACATCTATCGAAAACGAAAACATGAGTCATGGATCTAGTGTTTTCTCTCTCACTCTCTCCATCGATGAGCATTATTGTGATCTGAGAGAGTAGTTTACGTATGGTTAGGTTTTTCCCAAGTGATGACAGGAGTGTCCTGCCTGCTCGCTTTGGATTCTTGCCGGGGAGTCCAACGTCCACCGCTGGAGAGATCAGCAGTCGTGTCGCCAGACTTCCAGTGGTTTGCCGGCAGATTCACGATAAGCAACCATTCGGAATGTTCAGAGGCGAAAATGGTATGAACTACACATTTTCAACCTTTTTGATCGAAGCAATACTTATCATTTTCTTCATCAAAGCCGTTTACTTCATCCTTCGACCTCTTCGTCAACCTCGTATAGTCTGCGAGATCATCGTTAGTCTTCGATCTTATTATTCTATTTTTATTTATTTATCCATTGTGGTGCAAATTAATATTGACAAAAATGGTTGTGTGTGTTTTGAAGGGTGGAATGGTGATAGGACCGTCCATGTTAGGACAAAGCCGAAACTTCAATTACTATCTTTTCCCACCGATTTCGAATTACATAATCGCAAACTTGGGACTGTTGGGATTCTTTTACTTCCTTTTCCTCACAGCTGCAAAGACGGACGTTGGGGAAATCTTTAAAGCACCAAGAAAGCACAAGTACATTGCTGCCATCAGTGTTTTGGTACCGATTGCTTGCGTGGGAGGCACGGGTGCTGCCCTAAAAGACACAATGGATGAAAGATTGCAAAAGGCTTCGTCCATTGGAGGGGTCACGTTCGCCTTGGGTTTCACGTCATTCCCGGTCATTTACACTGTTTTGAGAGACATGAACCTTCTCACCTCAGAGGTGGGCAAGTTCGCCATGTCGGTGACTCTCCTTGGAGACATGGTAGGGATCTACGTGCTTGTTTTGTTTGAAGCCATGACGCAGGCTGACGGAGGAGGAGCATATTCTGTTATCTGGTTTCTCATATCTGCGGCCATCTTGGCCGCCTTTTTGCTTTTGGTTGTGAAACGCAAATTTGATTGGATTGTCGCTCAAACGCCTGCGGGAAGACTCGTGAACCAAAACTACACCGTCATGATTCTCATGGGTGTCCTTGTCTATGCTTTCTTCACTGACATGTTCGGTATGGCTATTGCCGTTGGACCTATTTGGCTAGGGCTGGTGGTGCCACATGGCCCACCGTTGGGTTCGACGTTGGCTATTCGGAGTGAGACCTTTATTAATGAATTCTTAATGCCTTTCTCCTTTGCTTTGGTGGGACAAAAAACCAATGTCTACTTACTTACCGACGAGACTTGGCCCAAACAGGTCTCTCCTCTCGTCTACATGAGCATCGTTGGATTCGTTACCAAGTTCATCTCCTCCACTGCCGCTGCTCTCTTCTTTAAAGTCCCCACCAGGGACAGTCTCACGCTTGGCTTAATGATGAACTTGAGAGGTCAGATCGAAGTTTTGCTCTACTTGCATTGGATAGACAAACGTATGGTAGGGTTACCGGGTTATAGTGTCATGGTTTTGTATGCAATTGTGGTCACGGGTGTAACAGCGCCAATCATCAGCTTCCTATACGATCCCACTCGGCCTTATAGAAGTAGCAAACACCGCACAATTCAGCACACTCCTCAGCACACCGAGATGGGACTGGTACTTGCAGTCTCCGACCTCGAAACCTTCTCTGGCTTGGTCACTTTTCTCGACTTCGCCTATCCTACTAAAACTAGTCCCCTGTCTATATTCGCAATCCAGCTGATGGAACTGGCGGGGCGTGCTCAACCGTTGTTTATTGAAAACGAGAAGCGAAGGAAGGAGGAGGAGGAAGAGTACGAGATGGAAGAGGAAGAGTCTGCGCATACGAGGAGCAAGCGAATAGACCAGCTGCAGAGCGCCTTTAAGCTGTACGAAAAGAAAAGAAGCGAGTGTGTGAGGTTGCGTGACTACACCGCCTATGCTCCAAAGCGTCACATGTATCAAGATATTTGCGAGCTTGCCTTGAACAAGAAAACAGCTTTTATTCTCTTACCTTATCAGAAAGAGCGTCTCCAAGACGCAGCTCTTACCGAGCTACGTGACTCCGGTATGCTATCTGTTAACGAAGACGTCTTGGCGCACACACCTTGCTCCGTCTGTATCTATTACGAGAAGGGACGACTTAAAAACGCCGTGGCTCGATCAAGCCATACGAGGCAAGAAATGCACCGTTTCGTGGTTCTGTTTTTAGGAGGAGCTGATAACAGAGAAGCTCTGCATCTGGCAGATAGGATAACGGAGAACCCGGACATAACCATGACGGTGGTTAGGTTCTTGGCGTACAACCACGAAGGAGAGGATGAGAGGGAGAAGAAGCTGGACGATGGGGTGGTGACGTGGTTCTGGGTCAAGAACGAAAGCAACGACAGGGTTAGTTACAAGGAGGTTGTTGTCAAGAACGGTGCTGAGACGTTGGCTGCAATTCAGGCAATGAACGTCAATGACTACGATCTGTGGATAACCGGGAGGAGAGAAGGGATCAACCCAAAGATACTGGAAGGGCTTTCTACGTGGAGCGAGGACCACCAGCTTGGAGTCATCGGAGACACCGTGGCTGGGAGTGTTTTCGCCTCGGAGGGTTCTGTCTTGGTAGTGCAGCAACAAGTGAGGAACCAAAAGGGTGGTGATGGTTTCTTGAACGGCAAGTTTGATTACAAGAGTTTAGTGTCCCCTTGGTCTCACTCTCACAATTGATTTAGTTAGTTAGTACCATTTCTTGATTTGATTAAAAACGAGTTTGTAGAATCTGCATTATTGGGATGGTTTTGCTTTTTATTTTGTATCCAAATCGATAGACGAGTTAATAAAATTCCAATATAGAAGCAGCTTAATTAGCTACGCTGATCCTGTTTCATTTTTTTCTTTTTCTTTTCAAAATGTATTTAAACATCAATCAATCTCTGTTCCCGTCATGAATGTATTCCCAAAATGAAATAGCCAATAAAAGCAGTGATCATTCTCTCAAGTGTTTGTTATAATGATTCAAGATCAAACATGGGACATCTGTTGCTTGACCGTTTCAAGTTGCTTTCTCTTAGATTCACAGATCTGGAGAAACTCACGGAGAACTCTTTGTTGTGCCATGACTGTTTTACGTGCAGTATCTGCCGTGATCCACGACTTCAGTGCATCAAAGATGCGATTTCCAACCTCTGCTTCTTCGCTGGATGCGATGACACTCTCTAGAACCCCAAGAATCTGTCCCGGTCCTCTTGCTGCGCCTTCTGCTCTCTTCAGAGTTGACAGAAACCTCTCCACTTGATCATCTTCTGGATTGTCCAGTTGATTCTGTATCCAGTTAGAAACTTCTCGTATTGTGTTGCATAATGACTGTATAGAATCTTTGATTGTTTGTGACATCGGGGAAGAAGATATTTGGTCTGAATGTTGATTTTTCTTCTTCTTTTTCCCAGATGGGAGAGACGAGCGGGTGCAGGCTTGAATAATAAGACTGTGCCACGCCAGCGGTTCAGTGATGATCTGAACCAAGACCTGGACATCAGAATAGCAAGAACTTATGTCTGAAGATCCCATTGATCTGACCCTATCCAGAATAAGCCTCTCGAACAGGGAGTTCAAAACATGCCAATGCTCGTGGGAACTTAGGCTCCAACCATTCCAAAATACCGCAAAATTCAACCAGTCCACCAAATTTGAACCGAGGCTCTACAGAGATGTTCCAACAAGGTTACTACTTTCTATAAGACCAGTTAAAATGAGTGCAGGTGAAAGGAGATAGGACTAGAAAAGCTAACCTCAGAAGTCCTTGCACCCTTTGAGATCTCTGTGATCATTTCTACACCGTCACTGAGAGAACACCCCAACATTTTTGTGTATTCCTCCAGCAAACACTCAAGTTCTCCACTGATTTTGACGTCACCCTTAGACCCATTGGTTTCAACACTCTCCTTTAATGCAGTTGACGTGCACTGAATAGAGAGATATATCATCCGAGGTAGAAGGGATTTTCTCTGGATCGCTAGTTTCTTATTTTCTTCACGATCTTTTTTCTATACACAACCAACAAAGTACAATCAGTATTAGATTTCATCCCTCCCCAAGAAAAGATGTATGGATATAGACAAACGTACCTCATTCTCTTTGGGACAGTAAGAAGTTTCTTCAAACGGACCTACACAAGATGATTGATATTAAGGATAACACCACAATCATAAACAACAACTAATGTGAAGGATATACTGACCTAATAGATAGTTTTTCTCAGGAAAAGGTGTCCACCATGGACGTGTTTCCATATCTTCATTGAACCTCAGTGTCCTGGATCCAATTTCATTCGAGAGCTCCACAAGTTGAACTCCAGATTTAAGGTTTTCAAGAACACGCTAGACAACAAAAACACAGGCAACGTTAGATACATGAGAGGATCAAGTAAATGGACATATGGTAATTTACATGATAAGAACTTGAATGATTTACCTCTTCCTCCTCGATGCTGTCTGCGTTCTGCTTCAATTGCAAGACAGACGCTTCAACCCTTGCAGCATGGTACTGGTTTGAGTGCTGCAATCGTTGTTTGAATAGGACAAATTCAATAACCTGAGATTAGGAAAACCAGATAAGTCACGAAATGAACCAGTTGTCCACAGGAATATGGTAATGCAATTTGGAAGAGAAATCAAATTCTTTACTTTTGAGTAATTTCTATGGCGGTAAGCAAGAAATGTAAGGTCTGCAGATTCTCTCAAATGATCATCCATAAACTTGAGATAGTCTTTAAGGAGGTTACTTAAGTCCACCCACATGGGAGATTCCAACATTTGACGTAGAATATGGTGTGAAACTGTTTCCGTCAAGATGTTCTTCACATCAAGAGCTTTATACCTAATAGATGATAAACAGGTGGTTCAGTAAAACGAGCTAAATAAGGGTTTTCTGTTTCCAGGGAAAAACAAGTAAAGCTGAGAGCAATGAATACCGTTCAAATGCAAGCGGAAGAGCACCAACATATGAATATATGTGTAACAGCAAGATCTTGTACTGCCAGACATGTCTGTGGAAACAAAAATTAAAAATCAAATGGAGACCTATCAAAGCCATGTTGAATCCTTTGGCATTTAAAAAAGAAGCAGTTGGCAACAAAATATGGTATACTGACCCTCTGATGGTCAAGCCAAGCTCAAGAACCATGATAGCTTCAGCAAGATAGCCAAAATTTCGAGTTCTCCAGTATAGCTGGAACCAATAGTAAGGTGAATTAATATATAACAATCCTTTATAGAGTACAAGGAAAGCGAGTGTGTTGAACACAAAAAAAGTACCTGGACCAAGATATTGCTAATCAAAGAGAAAAGTTCTTCCCCAACCATGCTCTCTTGAGGGTCCAAGTCCTTAGAAAGAGCAAGATTTTGGCAGTATAACTTTGCCAGTTTAACAGCGGAGGCTTCAATTTCTAGATATTGGAAAGAAAAATAGAATTAAAAATACATTCAGATGAACACATTTAAAGAGACTATCACAAAAGAGTAACATGGCTTGTAGATTCAGTATTTAATTTTGTAAGCAGATTAACAAGGAAATTGCAGAAAAAGTACGTAAGCTAAGAGAACACACCGTCAACAGGGAGCTCAAAAATGTTTCCCGTCAGTTCTTGGACTTTGAGAACAGTTGTTGTTTGACCAAGCACTTTGGTTGCTGATTCAGAAAAGGAGTCGGAATTTTTTACTAACATTCCCACAAATTCTGCCTTTTTATCTGGGGATAGTACATGTACGTATGCTTCAACATCGGAGGCATAGCACGCTAAATGACCAAATCTGCATGCAAAGCGACACAAGATCAGAGATATATAAGAATCAGTATGCTTTATTGATAAAAAACAATATCAACTCCAAAGGGTTTCATACTTATGAAAATATTGCAGTAACGATTCTAGTAACTTGTTTTCGTTCTTCTTCCCAAATAATAACTTTCTCTTCTCAATTTCAAGTTCTGCCAAGTACGGACCCCTTAAATTACTATTCTCAGTGTCCATCTGTAATTTCAGCACCAAATCTGAAGCACTTGATATACGAGAGTCAAACTGCATGGTGAAAAGAGATTATATATAAGCCAGAAATTGAGAAAAAAGCAAACGAAAACACCAACTGAAACATTAAGCCAGGCAAGTGGGTAATATGATCACCATTTCTTCCGTAAGGTGAGAAAATTTGCATTCTATGTGCTTTGTTGGATGAATTTGATCAATATTGTCAAAGTATTTCCAAATGCTGTCATCTTCAAGCAGACAGCCGAGATAATGTAGGAAGCACTCCCAGTCATCGGGACTGCCAAGCGAACAAATTCAATGTTAGCTTCCTGGCATGATATGCACAGGCCTAAGATATAGAAACAATCAAATAACCAATCGGATATCATACTGGAAACATTCCCAAATCTAAAAACACTGAGATTTGAGATGCTCATGCCTTGAAAACATACCTCAATTCTAAGATTTTTTTATAGACATCAACAGCGGCAGAATAGTCGTTTGCCCTAGCAAGGAGTCTACCCTGTCAGCTTAAAGTGAGAGCGTTTTTGTGTGAGCATACAGCAATAGACTACGTAGACTAATATATATGTACATCGATACGTTCAACCTAAAACTAGGGAAAATGTACAATTTCTATGATCTACGGAATACAAAAAACATGAAGTTTAGTGGTCTTTCCGGCCAAAAAGCCGTAGAACCTACCTGTATCCGTAGTTTATCGACTTCAATCATCAAAAGAGATCCCAAATCTCCAGAAAGGACTTCTAGAGCATCATTGTATTTGGATTGTTGTTCCAGCAAAGAGATATACACCATGAGAGCTGAAAATACCATACTTTTATTAGTAGAATAAAGGCCAGAGAAATCTAATATAGCAAGAGAAGATACTGGTGGAAAAGTAATTTTACCTTCTGGCTCATGCATACTATGAGAGGCAATGTGCTTCTTAAGTAAACCCTCAGCCAGAAGCAACAGCTTCTCCCCACTCTTATCGCATAGCACCTGTAGACAATCGTCACAACTGTAAGCAACAGAAATACCAAAGTGGTCAAAAGAGGAGGAAATGATGGAGGCAGTACTTGTAATTGGATGCTACAAACTGCCCAAAGTAAGAACCTTTCTTCTCCGGCAAGTTTGTACATTTTGATGGCTGTCTGTCAGAAAGCAAGACATAAGAACAGAGGAATAAAGACTGATACCAGAACCCAGAATAGTGTTCATCCAACAGAAAGACCAACCTGTTGCTGCTTCACAAAAGAATATTCACGAACATAGCAATTGAAGAGCCCCATCATAAGCTCCAAATTATTAGGGAATTTGCCACAGGCATGAGCATAACAACTAGTAGCCAAGTCCACTGATCAAAAATTAAACAAACGTATCAGATATATAAAAAAGAAGTTATAACACACAAGGTTTCCAAGTTCTTATTTAAAAGAGTGCACTTACAGTGATCAAGTCTCTGCAATACGATTTGCAAGGTACTGAGAGTGAGATCATCCATCAACGCTAAATCATCTTTATACAAAAGCTCTTTGGCATCCAAGCAAACAGAGAGTGCCTCATCTTGTTTCCCCATTCTCTCATGAATCAAAGCTTTAAGCGCCTGTTAAATGCAACAGCATTCCAATTAGATTACGTTTCCCGTTAACAGATTAGAGAAACAAGAAAAAAAGCCAATGATGATGAGTTCCACTTACTAAAGCATAAGGTGATTTAGGGTACTTAGAGAGAAGCGCAGTGACGAGCTTGAGAGCATTTTTGAACTGACGAGAATCAATTGCATCCCAGATGGGCCGAACACGGCGCTCCGGTATCCCACCCGCTAACCCGAATTTGGAAGACATCTCTTTTTTGAGAAGAAGATAAGAGTTTTTGTCGGAAAACCACCTTTTACGAAAGTGTCTTATGAGTTGTTGTTTGACCTTTTTTACACACAACTCAGTTTGCAGTTAAACACAAGGATTTTTTCGACACGATCAGGGGGAAGCTCCTCTGCAACCTGCTAAACTAGAATACTAAACAAAACCTAATCAGCCTGTTTGGATTCGGCTATATGTCTGTCTCTGTCAAGTATCAAGAACTTAGATTGGGTTTCTTAATGGGCCTTTACTAAAGCCCTTTCTTTACGTTATCTCAGATTCTTCATCACGTGTCACACTCATTGGCAGATAGAACTAGACGAGACTTTAAGCCACCATATTCACGTGCCACCCCTAATCCGCCAACGGTGTGCACGTTAGTCGCCTGCTCCCATAGTCCCCACCTGCGCATTTTAGCCACTCCGGTTTCTTTTAATGCTCGATTAGCCACCGTCGCTCAGCGTCACATTTTCAGGGGATCTCCGTTTTCTTCTTCTTCCCCCAAATCATCAAACCCTAATTTTCTGTAAATCTTGATTTTGATTTAGCTTTAGTGTCTTTACACCGGAGAAGACGAAATGATGGGCTCGGAGAATGCCGATGGATTCAAAGAGACCAATCTCAATGCGCAGAGAGAGGATATGGAGAATCTTGACCTCGGAGTAGATGGCGACGCCGGCACTGACGATCCTCTGAAGAAAAGCGTTGTCAACGGTGATACATCGAACTCTGGTTATCTTAGCGCCATGTCAACACTCTCCAACGTGCGTGACCCGCTCTCGCCGCCACCAACTGTCATGATTCCGGCTGATTCTGATCCACTCCTTGCGCCGTCGTCTTATCAAGATTTCAGCAGTTTTGGTTCTAAGCCGATCAGCAGCGATAACTCCTACATCGAGCCTCCATCTTATGCAGATGTTATCTTTAGTCCCTTTGATGAGAACTCGGATAGTGAGATTAACGGCGCTGAGGATACTAGCCCTCACAGTCAGTTCTCAGATTCACTATCTAGATCTCCTTCTTCTTCAAGCTCGGATTACATCAAGATCACTGTATCGAGCCCTCAGAAAGAGCAGGAGACTTCAAATTCAATTGTTGGAGGAAACACTTACATCACTTACCAAATTACGACCAGAACGAATCTGCCTGACTTTGGCGGCCCATCGGAGTTCAGCGTACGGAGAAGATTCAGAGATGTTGTCACATTGGCAGATCGATTGGCTGAGTCGTATAGAGGGTTCTGCATACCACCGCGTCCAGATAAGAGCGTCGTAGAGAGCCAAGTAATGCAGAAACAAGAGTTTGTAGAGCAGAGAAGAGTTGCATTGGAGAAATACTTGCGCAGGCTAAGTGCACACCCTGTGATTAGGAACAGTGAGGAGTTGAAAGTGTTTCTTCAGGTGCAAGGGAAGTTGCCATTACAATTGAGCACTGATGTGGCCTCTAGGATGTTGGATGGCGCGGTGAAGCTTCCAAAACAGTTGTTTGGTGAAGGCGGAGCCTCTGCAGTGCCAGTGCATGAGGTGGTTCAGCCTGCAAAAGGAGGTAGGGATCTGCTGAGATTATTCAAGGAGCTGAGGCAATCAGTATCTAATGACTGGGGTGGAGCAAAACCACCAGTTGTTGAAGAAGATAAAGAATTTTTGGAAAAGAAGGAGAAGATGCATGATCTTGAGCAACAAATTATCAATGCCTCACAGCAGGTAAAGTTTCATCCTTGTTTGTTGACTTATGCATCATTCTGTCAGTATGTAATATCCTGCTTGGAACAAACCCTTTTGTGGATTCTTTTTTGTAGGCGGAATCCCTTGTGAAGGCACAGCAAGACATGGGGGAAACCATGGGTGAACTGGGATTAACATTCATTAAGCTTACCAAGTTCGAGAACGAAGAAGCTACTTCCAACGCCCAAAGAATCCGTGCTAATGATATGAAGAATTTAGCCACTGCGGCTGTAAAAGCAAGCAGATTTTATAGGGAGTTGAATTCCCAGACTGTCAAACATTTGGTAAATATCTATTGAACTACTAAAATATACAGTTGCCTCGTTGCTGTTGATCAAGCGAAATGAAATATGAAGATTTGATAAATATAATGAAAAAAGAAGGTATAATTACAGCTTGCACTATTGACCTTAATAAAAGAAAATAAATGATTATTATGATTAAGCAATTGACAGATTTCTAAAATCTCCTGATGCTTAGCGTGTATCCTTGTAGACCAGTGAACTGTCGGCTTATATATGGAAAATTTGCTGGACTTCTAGCTTCCCTTATAGCTGTTCTTGTCTTTGAATTGTTCATTTCAGGACACACTCCATGAGTATCTTGGCATGATGATGGCGGTCCAAGGTGCATTTGCAGACAGATCTAGTGCTTTATTGACAGTGCAAACTCTTTTATCAGAGCTTCCTTCGCTGCAAGCAAGAGTTGAAAAGCTAGAGGCCGCATCTTCAAAGGTATTTGGCGGTGACAAATCAAGGATCCGGAAAATAGAAGAGTTAAAAGAAACCATCAAGGTCACTGAGGACGCAAAAAATGTTGCCATCAGAGAGTATGAGCGGATCAAGGTATTCAGTAATAACTCTAAGCATATCAAAACTTGTGCTGATGTACCGACATGATATTAATTTTTTTGGTTGTGCTATTTGTAAATTCGTATCATTGCAGGAAAACAATCGATCTGAGGTTGAGAGGTTGGACAAAGAAAGGCGTGCAGACTTCATGAACATGATGAAGGGTTTTGTTGTTAACCAGGTACGTTATTATTAGTATGCAGCACGTAACCATTAAAAGGATGAAACTTTAATGCCCAGTAGAATTGTGTCTGAGTAGAATGTGTGAAGAATAGTAAGGCAAGTGTGTGATTCCATTCTTAGTGAGATTTCAAGAGTAAAGAAGTTGATAAAATTGAATAAAAAGAAGGCATTCGTGGGTCTTTTGTAGGCAAGTGAGTGGTAAGTGATTTGAATGATAATGGTGAAGAAGAGGGAATAGGAATACATAAATCTGCTAGTAAAGGAATAGAGTGCAGTATCTAAAATAAAGAGTTGTGTTCTTGGGTTGTGGATGCAGGTTGGATACGCAGAAAAAATGGGCAACGTCTGGGCAAAGGTTGCAGAAGAGACTAGCCAATACGATAGAGAGAAGCAGAGCAGCTAACAAAACAAAAGAGATAAATAGAGTGAACGAACGATGTTCATTTTGGGCATAACCATACCAAATCCATGTTTGGCACAGAATCACATTGCGTAATAATTGTTGTCAAAAAGTGTAGTAGTTTCCATTTTCATATGTTGTATCTATCTGATAGAGAGTTTGGTAAAACGTTACTTCTTTGTTTTTCGTTAGTTGCTGTAAATTAGTTTTTCTAGAAGCATCTCTGACTGCATCTGCATTGACCTCATATACCCATTGTTTTCACTTTTCACTTTTCTGGTATGCCGCAAAAGATACATATGAGTTTGGTAAACGTTCTTCTTTGTTTATAGTTGCTATAAATTTCGTTTTCTACAAGCATCTCTGACTGAATTTGCATTGACCTCATAGGTCATACCCATTGTTTTCTGGTAAGCCGCAAAAGATATTCTTTCCTGAAAAGTTTTAGTGAGTTGTTCGAGGGACAAATTGAACCATCAAACCACAAATCTGACTCGTAAACCGGCCGGTTTTATCCTCTCACCCGGTTAGAAACAATAAGAAAGCGAGACCAATGAGGCAATGACAGTAAAGTCACGAAGGCGTCAATATTAACGAAAGCGAGAGATTTTCACAAAAAGACAGCAGAAATTATCGCAATATTACACGCCCGTGCCATTTTTCAAACAACGCGGCCCAGGTCAAAGATCACGTCTGTCTTAAAGAGGGTAATTTCGTCACTTCAGAGGTTTCTTCTTCTATCCATCCAGTCTTCTTCCTTGCTTGGAACTTTCTTCGTCTTCGATTCCTTTCTTTCCCCGCCGATCTCGCTTTGTGTGACCTTTTCTATTTAGTAGTGACTCTTAGAGATTACAGAAAAAATAAAAAAAGCTCAACACCACACTGATTCCAACATCAAAAAACCATGGCGGAGAATGGTGAAGAGAAGTTACTTGCTGTAGCCCGTCACATAGCCAAAACACTTGGCCATAACGAATCCATGGCCGATGATATCTTACAGATCTTCTCCAACTTCGACGGCAGGTTTTCCCGCGAAAAGCTTGCTGAAGGTCAAGCTGGAGAAGATGGATCCGGAGTCGCTGTACTCGAACGAGCTCTCAATTCAATAGACGTTCAGATCTCTCGCTTCGTTGCCGCGGATCAACCTGTCTGGGCTGATCCTGCAGATTCAGCTGCTTTTCTCGATACGATCGATGAGTTAGTTGCTATCATCAGAGAGTGGAGTCCCATGGCTTCTGAGAAACCAATCGGCGTGTGTCTAGCACGCGCCGACGATATGATGCAGCAAGCTATGTTCCGTATCGAAGAAGAGTTCAGGTCGCTTATGGAGCGTGGAGCTGAGTCTTTCGGACTTAATCCTCAGGGAGACGCTGGTGGGACGAATCATCGTTTCGACTCTGAGGAAGAAGATGACGACGACAGAGATTTCCACAACGGTGACGATAATATCCAGATCCCAGTGGCGCAGCCACTCACTGACTACGATCTTATCATCGATGCTCTCCCGTCGGCGACTATCAATGATCTTCACGAGATGGCTAAGCGTATGCTTGGCGCTGGATTTGGTAAGGCGTGTTCTCATGTTTATAGTGCTTGTAGGAGAGAGTTTTTAGAAGAGAGCTTGTCGAGGTTAGGTTTACAGAAGCTGAGTATTGAAGAAGTTCATAAGATGCCTTGGCAAGAGCTTGAAGATGAGATTGATAGGTGGATCAAAGCTGCTAATGTCGCTCTTCGTATCCTTTTTCCTAGTGAACGCAGACTCTGTGATCGTGTCTTCTTTGGTTTCTCCTCTGCTGCTGATCTCTCGTTTATGGAGGTATGTCGTGGCTCTACCATTCAACTTCTGAATTTCGCGGATGCTATTGCCATAGGAAGCAGATCACCTGAGAGATTGTTTAAAGTGCTTGACGTGTTTGAGACGATGAGGGATTTGATGCCTGAGTTCGAGTCTGTCTTCTCGGATCAGTTTTGCTCAGTTCTTAGGAATGAAGCAGTTACCATTTGGAAAAGATTGGGAGAGTCGATTAGAGGTATATTTATGGAGCTTGAGAATCTGATCAGGCGAGATCCAGCTAAAGCTGCTGTTCCTGGTGGTGGTCTTCATCCGATCACTCGTTACGTGATGAATTACCTACGTGCGGCTTGCAGATCCAGGCAAACTTTAGAGCTAGTGTTTGAGGAGAGCAATGGTGTCCCTTCTAAAGATTCAACTCTGTTGACTGTACAGATGTCTTGGATCATGGAGCTTCTAGAGAGTAACTTGGAAGTGAAATCCAAAGTGTATAAAGATCCAGCCTTGTGCTATGTGTTTCTGATGAACAATGGGAGATACATTGTTCAGAAGGTGAAAGATGGAGACCTAGGATTGCTTTTAGGAGATGATTGGATTCGGAAACACAACGCTAAAGTGAGACAATACCATATGAATTATCAGAGAAGCTCATGGAATAAGATGTTGGGGTTGTTGAAGGTGGACAATACAGCGTCAGGTATGAACGGTTTGGGGAAAACTATGAAGGAGAAGCTGAAGCAGTTCAATATTCAGTTTGATGAGATATGTAAAGTGCATTCGACGTGGGTAGTGTTTGATGAGCAGCTGAGAGAAGAGCTGAAAATCTCGCTGGCCAGGCTTTTGGTACCGGCATATAGGAACTTCATCGGAAGGTTCCAGAACCTTGGAGACATAGGGAAAAACGCAGACAGGTACATCAAATATGGAGTTGAGGACATAGAGGCCCGTATAAACGAGCTGTTCAAAGGCACAACCACGGGAAGAAAATGAAGGTAACAGACATGAAATAGCCACTTGTTCTTTGTAACGAACCACCTGCTTATTACCAATAGCGATGTCTTGCAGAGGTGGATTTGTAACATGTATTAGACAGTTAGCTAAGCTCTGTTGTGTTTTGTAATGTTGTATTGTATTGGGAACACGTTTTTTTGTCATTGTAAAAAAGAGAAAACAGTTGAAGAAGATGAACTGGTCAGAGACTTCATACTGCGTTAACCCTGTGTTTATTAACATGTTCTAAGGCTTTCCTTCTAACATATAAAGGAAGAGGGTCAAGAATGGAGGCTAGGAAACAGTATGTTCTAAGGCCTTTTAATCTTGTTTTCTTTCAACCTTAAACCTCGACTAGAAAACAAAACTTTTTCTTTATTTTGCCAATTCTCCATAAATGTATAACTGATCACCAAAATACAATAACCAATATCATCAACCACGAAATCAAGAGCTGCAGCCATAATTAGACAGGTAGAAATGCTAAATAGTAGAAAACAGGAAAGGACACAACGAGGATGTTTAAAGTTTTTTTCAACTCTTGAAATAAATAATTTAACATAAGTTCCAAAACTGAGCAGAGAACCAAAAGAAACGAAGTGAGTCTAGGAAATAGCAGACGTCTAAAGAAGCATAGTAAGGAACTGGAAATCATAAAATTAAGCAGCCTGTTGACCAGCGAGCCTCTTCCTGGCCTCCTCGATGATAGTCAGCTTAATACCTTTACCCTTAGGAAGTGACACCCATGGCTTGGTTCCTTTGCCGAGGGTAAACACATTCCCCAACCTTGTTGCAAACTCATGTCCTGTTGAGTCTTGGATGTGGATTGTCTCAAAGCTTCCCTTATGCTTCTCACGGTTTTTAATGACACCAACACGCCCTCTGTTTCTACCTCCTGTAACCATCACAACATTACCAACATCGAATTTGATGAACTCCACAATCTTGTTGGCCTCAAGGTCGAGCTTGATGGTGTCATTGGGCTTGATGAGCGGGTCAGGGTAACGGATGGTGCGTCCGTCATATGTGTTCAGGTAGGGAATACCCTTCTGCCCAAACTGGATAGATCGGACCTTGCAAAGCTTGAACTGTAGAAGGAGAATAAAAGAAGAAATATTGTTAGAACACATCTTACGGAACTTGTTCTCATAAGGTCAAAGCATCAATCTAAAAGAAAACACAAAACAATGAGAAGAGGAGGAGGCGAAACCTTAGCTTCCTCATCCCTGATGGAGTGGAGACGGAAACGTCCCTTGGTATCGTAGAGAAGACGGAAGTTCTCATTGGTCTTTGGGATAGACACAACATCCATGAAACCAGCAGGGTAAGTCTTGTCAGTCCTCACTTTCCCATCAACTTGGATATGCCTTTGCATCAAGATGGAAATCACTTCACGGTAGGTAAGAGCATACTTCAACCTATTCCTGATGATAAGGACGAGGGGAAGGCACTCCCTGGACTTATGAGGTCCTGAAGATGGTTTTGGAGCCTGTATGTAACCAAAAAAAAATTAACATAGTCATTCACAGAACTCAACGAGAGAAATATAAATTGAATCAGCCAAGAAAGAGAGTACAAGACTTACAAATGCACCACCAAGTTTGTCAAGCATCCAGTGCTTTGGGGCATTGAGCCTCTTCAAATGCTTCTTCAAACCTCTCGCCTATAAAAAAACAAAACAAATGATAGAGCGGTATCAAGAACACTGCCAAATGCAAAGATATGTTCATCATCATAACATAGAGCAACGACACATCTGAGATCTAAGGAAGTCAGATCTACGAATGACGCATACAATATCCAAAAATTATCGAATCAATCGAACTAAACTAGTCTGAAGACAACTAAACATTTCTGGACATCACTAACACAAACCACCACCACGAGAATTGAGAATCGAGGTAAGAAACTATGTAGATGTAAACAACTACAAAAGCCAGAACAAATAGAGAGAGATAGAGAAAGAACGACGAACCATGTTTGGAGATTGCTAGGCGTATCTCCGATCTGTATGACTTCTCTTAAGAATAATGAGCTCCGAACGACTGGTGAGAGAGACAACGAGAAAAACCCTAATTGGCAGTTTAAATATGCTCTTCCATTCCATCTCTACCCTTTAAAACTATGTTAGGGTATTACGGGCTTATCAATCAAAGGCCCATTCTATATATCTATTTGTTTGGATTTCACTATTTGATGTTCCCTTTCTTGGGCCTTTTTGTTGGACCAACATACTGTATTTATATTTCATGAGTTAATTCGATTTTTTTTTTTTAAATTAACATCTATATAACCAAAATAATAATATTTTAAAAGTATATATGTATATAGCTTGATACTTTTCATCAAATCTGTATTTTGATAATTTTGAAATGTTTGGAAAGCGAGGAACGCTCGTATTATCGAGAATCAGGTTGAACAACCGGACGAGGTTGTCCGGATGGCGAAAGGTGAAGCGTTGTCCTAGCAGTAGGCTCAGGTGGAAGCAGAAGATGAGGAGATTTCCTCTACCTCTATGGTTACATCTCCTCGGATTTGGGCGGGAGAGGGGGACATATCTTCCCTTCTTTCGGTTTATTCAGGATATCAGTATTTTGTTGATGGTTCTTGGAAAGAGACTGATGCTTTTACAACTGCAAGATGGTTTTGTACTTCTTTACAAGGATCATCACCATTTCTCGGAGCTAACAGTTACTGGCGCAGTCTGTCTCCGTTACATGCATAAGTTGAAGCTTTTATCTGGACAATGTGGTGCATGATTGAGCACGATTTCTGAGATGTGGTTTTTTTAACAGACAGTTTTGATTTGGGTGAAGATGGTGTCTTCCACTCACGACTGGCTGGCTTTCGCAACATACAGTAATTAGACGACATCAAGATTGACAGGGAAGAGTTTTTTTTTGATTCATGTTTCTCGAAATACAAATGTAAAAGCGGATTTTTTGGCACGCCAAGCGCGTACATCTCCGCATCATTTTTTGTTTGTAAACAATTCTCCACCTAATTGACTCATATGAGCTGATCTTTTACAGACAAAAGCTGATTTTTGTTGACAAAAAAAAAATTTGAAATGTTAAACAAGTAAAATCTTTTACTTATATAGATTGAGAAAAACGAATCCTTCGCAAATCTATTGCAAAAAAAACAAATCTATTTTATCATTTAAAGTATTCATTTTATTCTAGTTATCTTTTTATTTTCTAATGTCATACTTGCATGATATAGTTAAGTGTATACTAAAGGCTTGTTTTATATCATAAAAATGACATTTATTCTATGAAAACTAACATAAAAGTTGTTAAAAATGCATCACAATGTCAATCGTATTTACTGTTTTTTTGGAATAAATTAATTTATTAGGGTACAATAGTAATTAGAAAATCAATATAATTAATTAGATTATTTTTTTTTTTTTTACCACTCAATGGGTTAATCTGAGATTTATCTGGAGACATTTTATTTGGGTGGCTTAGCTTCCAAACTGTTAAAAAAAAAAATCATTAATTATGATGGAAATTTTAAAATTAATTTTTAAAATTGTTAACCAATCAAAATCGAAAAACTAATATTTGATATCATATTATTATTATTAAAATTAAATATGATTTTTCAATCACCTTTGTATGATCTTATTTTCAAACTATATTCATCCATAGTTATCAAGATCTAAAAACGTTTTAGTTGACTTTTGACAAACACAAGAACCATGTATATTTGTATAACGCAATCATAAGTCTTCGATTAATTATAACAACCTCAATACATGGATGTGGTATGAAAACTATAGATCATGATAGAAGTGACTAGTTTGGATGAGAATTAAAAAAGGGTAGTAGGCAAGTCTTCAAACAAGTCATTCCTTCTTTTGTCATTATTGCCTCCTTCCTTTGTATCAACTATCAACACAAATTAAGACCACATATACAGATTATGATATATCAATACAATATGTTTTATCAGATATTAACGAATGAATATGCAAAACTTACTTGAGAGACGGTGGTGCAGGAGGGCGTTGGTTGGGATCACAAACGCTGAAACAGAGGTCCTGACACTGGTAATTATCTTGGCCGCATTTGGTCATGCAATTTTTGTAACACACCTTCGACAACTGGTCTTTTTTTGTTTCATTAGGAGCCAGTCCATCGCATGCTGTTAGACGACATCCCATCAATATCAAATGCCATCACCATCACCATCATACACATTTTTCCTGCCATTCTTCTCTGACAAACAGATAAAACTCAAAGTAAGATTGAATATTGTTGTTTCTTCTTTGATACTAGTGTATATGATAGGTGATGGAGGTAAGTCTCCTTTCGTTTCTAGTCTTTGCGTTATTTTCAGCTTACTTTCAAAGTACATTTTACTTTTTGGTTTGAATTGACTAAGATCGTTTTTTTTTTTTTTTTTGAATTGCAATTAATCACTTAGACAGTTTGACTTATTATTATTCTCTGTATACAATTTCCAAGATATATCAAAAATCTCATCCTTTCTGACGACTTAGAGGATACTATTCTATATATACAATTTCCAAGATATATCAAAAATCTCATCCTTTCTAAGTGAGGGCGATTGAATCTTATACGGAATGTTTACTCGACCAGTATATTATATAGGGAGTAAGATTGCAAGTGTTCGAGTATATTTCTATGTACTACTTTCATTTTTTGTTTACGTCAGTTTTACGAGTGATTTACAATTCCATGCTCGTACGCTTTATGTTTGTTTCTTTTCAAGAGTCACGTGTTGGTTGTATTGATTTTATCCTATCACGTAAAAGAACCTAAAATATGGTTAATACATTATCGATATTTTAACATGAAAGGAAAATGAATAAAAAAAAAAACACCTCTCATTTTTTTCTGTCAAACTTCTGTCATAAACACTAAAAACTATAAATCCCTGACTTTTTTGATGAAAGGCAAAACAATTTATTCAATGTTAAAACAAGTTGGTAAACCTTAAAGATACAGTATGAGATAACTTTATCGGTGATATTTTCTTCCCAAATTTGAGTTTGCTGATTATTTTTTTTCAAATGCGAGTCTAGAATAAATGTTGGGAGAATTAATGTTGTTGACCCAAAATTGAAGTAGCCCTGAGGAATAGGGTGAGTTGAGAGACGAAGTCTTCTCCCGGTAACAAATCCCCTGTTAATAGTAATCACTGGACAAAAGGAGGAGACAAGATTATTAATGCGTGTAGGATCGGTCCAATTGCAATTAGTGGCTCAGGTAAATAGTGGATCGGTTCTGAATGTGGTTACCCGAAGTAAATTTCTCTATTATCTTTTCCATATTCACTCACATACGTGAAACGGCACTCAACACATATATGTATATCAATGGCGATACGTTCCTTAAACCTTTGGAAAGTAAAAAATTAAGAAGGGAGTTAGGGTTTAAGCAAAACTTACAGACTAATGTTACAAAATGCATCCTCATCACCGTTATTGGATCAGCAAGGAGATTGGCACAAGGGGCAGAGTTTCTTAAGAGAGGTGAAGAACCACTTGTCTAAACATGTTTTGTGAAACTTGTACTTGCACGTCACGCAAGCCCGCCTTGGAAGGCTGTGATTCACGGTGTGAATCACACTGTAACATATCGGGCAGTCCTCTACTCCTTCAAATTCCTTATCCGAGTTTCGCTTCCATATCCTTATCGCCTCCGCCAGAGCCCCATTCTGCTTTCAATAACACATTAAAAAGGAAATAAAACATTCAGCCAAGACATGCACTCAATTAAGTCAACTATGTTGATGTGGGCTTTAGATGGAGGGAACAAGATTAATCATATATTTTCGTGAATCTACCAACTTTTTCTGCCACCGTATTATTGGTCTATATGATGGAACTGGATATTACTTAGGTTAACAAAGATCTACATGACTCATAAAGTACAGTACCTGATTACGAACAAACAGTTGCATAGACATCAACCACTTCCTCTGCTTTGCTTCGCTTATGCCAATACTTTTTGTGCAATTAACGTCAACAGGCCTGAGTGGGTAAGAAACTGGAAGCCGGATCACGAGATCCATCCCCGTTTCATCCTTCGTATATGTAGCAACTACTTCGTTTGCCGCTTTACTTATGCTGACTGAAAAGCTCTCATCATCAAAGTCTGCCTTCTTTATCTGCGGCTCACATGAACAATGAACAGAATATTTGCAAATGCATTAGTGAGACTTCAATGCAACTCTCAGAGATGAGAAAATATTTTTATTGCACATACCTGAGACAGTTCGTTTTTTATTAAAGAAGGGCTGCACCACGATCTTGTAAATGCTTCAATCAGAGATGATGCAGAACGGTCACGCATTTCGCTAAACCATCCTCGAACATAAGCTGGAAGGACACGTAGCATCAGGCCATATATCGCCCCAGCAAGCGAAGCCATCTTTCCAGTTTCAATAGGCCAAAGTGATTCAACCGTTGAGAGGGACGAACCCGTCATAATTGCATGAGTGGCTGCAGAAGTTACCACAGATAACTCCGTCGGAATATCCCCATCCTTTTTTTTCAAGCTCTGTGCCATGTATAATTCTAGAGGAATGTGCTGAAAAAGACTATCTAATATCAACGGATTTGCAGTTTTCTCTATATACTGCACCAGTCTTTCTCGTCCTTGTGTTAGTGAAGGTAAAGAGTTAACATGCGAGAGTAACAAAGACCATGCCAGGAAAGTTTGCACCTGCCATTAGAAGTGATCAAACGGTGATTGACTTGCCTCAAGAGGGAAAATAAACCAAATAATGTTTTTGAAAGTGAAATTTACCCTTTCTGGTGCAGTTAAATCCGTATCAAGAAGTTCATGATTTAACTTCTCAACCATACAAGATACTTCGTCTCTTAGCCGTAGCTTCTCTTCAGATGGCAAACCAGTATCTCTTGAGTCCTGATCATTGAGAGACTCATCATTCAGTGGTGCATTCCCATCAGCAACTATGGCCAGCCTGGAAATAGGCTCAGTAGACAAAACAACGTATGCAGCAAGTTGCAATGACGGGATTGGATTGGAAGAGTACATTATTGCATACAAAGAGCTTATGGCTCCCTTGCTTAGACCCCAAAATTCCACTGCTCTGACAGCTCTATCTCTTGCACGCGGAGAAGAGTCGACCACAAGTTGAGCCACCAACTCCCAGAACTGTAAATGATCAACTCGAAATGAAGCAACAATAGATGCTGCCTCTGGGGAATATGAAGCAGCAATAGCCTCAGCAAGACCGGTGCAGAAGAAAAGACGCAGAACACCTTCAAGTATCCGATCCTTAACCGGATCCCATGTTTCATCTGCCAAGGATTTCAGATTGTCTTCACCTTCAATCGATTTATGCTTTACTAATGCATTAAGCAACGAAAATGCTGAGAGAGCATTCTGGGCATTGTTCACAGAAGCATCAGAAATAAACACAATATGCCCAAGTCCCTCAAGAGTATCATTCTCCTTCTCCATGGAAGAAACGCCACTGATGAAGTCATTGACGTTCTCAGAAGTTTCCTCCATCACAACTACTGCAGACTGGATCAGACGCTTCAAATTAGAAAAGACAAAATCCCAGTCATCCTCATTAAAATCGTTTCCACAGTAACTAACTGCAATAACAATAAGTCTCGCGAGCAGAATTTGGGCAGCTGGAAGTTGGGTAACTACACTTGATGCACCAGGATCTTGCTTTTGTTTGCGGAACAAGTCTAGCAGGAGTGTTCTCTCTTCATTGCTCATATGCCTCTGTAGTTCCTTTGCTATTTCAGCCTTTTCGCTTACGGGATAACAAGAGATAACAAGCTGAAACCAATCCTGCATATCTGATAAAGACAAGAAAAAAAAACAACGATCAGCTGGGCATGCAAAACAAAAGATAAAGAACAAAAACTCAGTCTTAGATTGCTTCCTAGAATGTTCCATCTAATGCCAACTATGACCACTTCTTAGGTGAGGACTCAGTAATATCACTAGGTCGATACTGTTATATAAAAAATAATTGCTCTATCCACCACCAAGCCTAACCCTACATTTAAATCAAAGCATTGTTCATAGAAGTTCAAGATAAGATCACTAGCCATGACCAATGAAAAGAAGGAAAATCAAATCGGCCTCACCTTCCCCACTTTGCCAGAGCACCAGAGGAGGGAACGACAAAGACTTCTCTAGCCAATTTATAAGCAAAACTTCCAGTGGCAGTAAAGCATCTTTACCAGAAACACCAGATTTTATTTTTGTACGTAATGGTGAAATGATAGTGCCCATAATGAAAGGAATGATTCTCAAACAGTTTGTGCTCGTCTCTTCCCCTATATAAAGTTTATCTGTGAGCATTTCGAAAGCAGCCATGGCGTTTTCTTCTCTCCAAAGGTCCTCCTTGAACAAAGTGTGAAGCAATGACACCAGAGCCCTCAAAAATGGTTCTACGATGTCCTCTATGTTATTCTTAAAGTCAATCCACATGTTCCCTAAGCTCACTGTCTCATCCTCTCCATGCACAAGAGCACCATTGAGTAGAATGTCAAAAATGGAATTTAGTAAGCCCCCACTTGATGGTTCACTCTTACAAAACGAGACAAGAGTTGGCAGGAAAGAAGTTTGAACATTACTCCCTGGCCACTCCCACGTGCAGAGTATCTCTACGGAAAACCAAGCTTGAGAGGCAAACCCATCATCTTTGTGGCCAACAAGAAATCGGTGAATTCCCATTTTCATGATGAGGTTGTTAATGAAAGAAACAAATCTTTCACTCTTAGATTTCTTCATTTCGCACAAATGAACAGGCATACCATGCGTATTTATGCAAGCTGACGTGCTGGGGCTGACCCACATAGGCCATAGATCACTTTCAAGCACGAGGAGGGCACATATATTTTCTTCATCGCTTTGATCCAGTGAGAGATATTCCATCACCTCGGTCATCCTTGAAGCACATAATAGTGAAAATTCACAAGGTTGCAGATCATCCTCAAGTAGGACAACAGACCTAAGGGACTGAACCAAAATGCTTGCTGAACTCTTCCGGACATCATAGTCTATGGATCTCCAGAACTGATTATCCATCTTAGAGCAAACAACATGAATAAAATCACACACAAGATTCCGATCCTTTCTTTTCTCTTTCGACTCATATTGCGTATCATCCACTAGTGATGTCATTCTACTCTCCAAGTCGATGATTAAAATAGAAGACAAAATAGTTGAAAGTAGAGTGGCGTCCTGATTCAGATCCTTCAAACTGAAGAAACTACCATCAATAACTTCAGCTGCAAACTTAGCAACCACGGTCTCGTCCACAGTACTACTCGAATCAAACTCTATACCCTCAACAATAAGAGATGAACATATATCATTAAATGAGCATAACGGTGACAATTTGATAAAAGATAGCAGCTTTTCAAGGATCCCTCTATATATCAAGACCAACGAGCTTCTTGACACAAAAGAAATACTGCTGTCTTCAGTTGAACCGCCCAGAACTGAACTGCATACACAAAAATATAGAATAAGAACTGAGAACAAGCAAATAAGCAATATACTAGAATATGTTCTTTCTTTGATACATTTTAAAGATATGCTGACTAACTTACCACAGGAACTGAGCAGCAGAGGTTGTAGTCCCTGAGGAGGAACGGACAAGACTTATAGCAGTTGAGTCTATGAGTTTATGATGCCAATGCTCTGGCCGAGAACCTACTCTTTGATTCAACTCCTGCCCAGAACCTCTTTTTGTAATTTCACCCCTTGCCTTTTCTAAAAGCACTTTCATAGCAGCCAGATTATTGCAACCCTGATGTCGTTGGTTAGATACATAAGAAATGACATCATCCCACTGCTGAGTGAAACATTCATCATCAAGTAATGAAAGCAGGAGATCTTGTCTAGCTGCAGTCGACGAGTCACATACATCCATACACCAAGGAATAAAAATTTCTTGAAAAACCTTAATGAACTTCTCTGGGCTCATATCCCTCCCTTTTTCAACAGAGAGAAGGGTAGAAGTCTCTATATCATCAATTAGTATTGGAACTATCTTTCTCGGTCCAAACACTGATACTGAAACTGACAAAAGCTTCACACCATCTACCAATTCCTAAAATGAAAAATATAACGTATAAACATCATGAGTTAATCAAGTAAAAAGATCATATTATATATGACATAACATGCTAACAAAACATGGACAATAACTTACAGATGATTTTATCCACGGGAAAGCCTTTGACAGCAGTGGCCCCGTAAAATGATCCAAGGGCCAACTCTCACCTTCCAAAACTGAATATCTCTCCAATAACAAGAGAAAATCAATCATTTTTCTCACGCTACCCGAAACTATCTCTAAGTTTCCCTGCTGAAGCATATCCAAGAAGCTCTCTTGAACAGATTTACAGAAAAAAGACAGCAGGTTCTGTTCGAGCAAATTAATCCCTGAAAGGATTTCTATGATGCATCTACCTAGCTCTTGCAGATAACTAAATGAATTACCCATGCCAAGAGTTTCAGCTGACTTCCTCTGAATAGGTGGAACGCTGCCCTTAGATAGTTCAAAGAAGTCTGCCCATAGAATCTTCACGAGGACTTTATCAATTAGATCAACCTGGAGATCATGAATGGGATTGGGACCATCGCAGTACTTTGAAGCATTATGTAATCCCCAGAGGAAACATTCAGTTGTTGCCCGAAGAAGTGATAATTGATCCGTACTTGAAGAATCACATATACTTCTTCCAGCTAATAAGTTTTTGAAAAAATTCACAAAGAACTTATCAGCTTCTACAGATTGTGTTGGCATAACTTCCAGGAACAATATCAGTGCAGGATAAGAAACCCGTGGGGATCCATAGCAACCGTTCCTTAGAAACTGCCATAAATGATTCAGAACAGATTTATGAACATTCAAGTAGACCCAACTCTGAGGATACTTTCTAGTGAACAGCAAGACAGCCTCCCACATTGATGAGTGGCAGGTTGGATTATTTTCTCGGAAAACACCAAGCAGAGCTGGTGCAAGGCATCTGATGTTGCCTTCGCCAAAGACTTCAGGAACATTTTTGATGAAGCTGCTTAATAATGAATAAGTAGCTGACCGAATACTAGGGCTTCCAGATTTTAGAAAGTTCAGAAAGCATTTATGGAAAGAGAACAACTTCTCAGCTGCGGAGATTGCCAGAGCCCTAGCCTTTGAGGCAAGTTTCGATTCAGAATTAACGTTTGCAGAGCTAGCTTTATCAGGTTCCCGGAGTAAAATATCTAGTAGTGTAGCCAATGCCACCAGAGATGACGATATCATCTGAAAACAAACGGAAAATAAGACATTGGAAAAGAAAACCCAAACAAGGAAAAATAGCATGAAGAATCACCGAGATGGCTTGTTTGAGTCAATCATTTGTTGTTAAAAAAAAAAAAAAAAAAATCACCGAGATGGAGTACCTGCTGGTACATTTCTTCTAATTCATCTGAAGCAAGAGCTTTATCAGATAAATTTTGAGGTGTAAGTTTGAGATTTTCCTCCAGATAAGCAAAAATCTCAGTTGAACATAAATTCAAGGCGTGCAATCTCTTTTCCTGGGAAGGAAATGCTGCCTGTTTAAAAGTTAGACGGCTAAATGAGAATCTTAATATTAATGTTTTAAAACGTTCCTGCTGAGCAGAATTAAAAAGGTTACTGATCTAATAATACGACAAGAGAGTTTATAATCGACGGTGGGGCTTCCACACATAGAGTAAAAAAAAAACCTCCACTAAGAAAACTGAATTACGAAACGAGGAGCCAACCTGCAGAGAAGACTTTGCTGCTTGAGAAACTTCAGACGCCAAATCGAACTGCGAAAACCACCAGGGCCCCATTATAGACTTTAGATGAGGTGCTAAATCTCTCCTGAGTAACACGTAAGAAACTAAGAATTAATACAGAATATCAAAACATAGGGAGAAGGCATAAAATAGCAGTATCACATGCATGGTAAGACAATATCAAGAAAAATTTCTTATCTGACATGTTCAATATAGACAAGCTTCTACAGCACTTAGAAACAAACAAACCATTCCAACAAAATATAGAACCTCAAAGCTAAATCATATCACTCATGACACAAGAAGACTACCTTACATCCTAGTGTATGATACTAAAAAATAAATAAAAGAAACACTGGATCGCGGCACTAAAAAGAATATGCAAGAGAAAATTGAGAGTCAAACCCGGCACCAGTGACAACATTAGTCATGACGTCATGCGTAGCTCGCCGAACATCTCTATTGTAGTCCAGTATCAACTTCTTGTACTCAAATGTCTGAAGATAAGAATTTCTTCCTTGTTAAAGGAAACATTTATATTGAAGGTTCACCCCTAGTATGTAAACAAAGAAACATACCCATTGTGGGATTATTGGCAAAAGTTCCTTGCCTTTCTTTTGCTTAATCAGTTCTGACAGGGAAGCAAGAGCTTTAATCTGTTTGAACAAACAAAATCACAATCAAGAAAACTCAAGAAAAGCAGGTCTCGTAGTCGATTGAATAACCATGGAAAGCCCGTTAAGTTACCTTAGTTGTAGGGTCTTTCCTTGAAAGCCGTTGCAAGTGTTGGGCAACCTCACTATCCAAATCCTACAATCCCATCATCTACAAATATGAGAAACTGGCAAACAAGTAGCCAGAAACAAACGAAGAGGGGACAGGCATAATATACCAAGAAGGAAGCAGAGTCTTCGTTTGATACAGAAGTTTCAAATCTAGAGCTACCGACATAGCCGCCAAAACCTACGGCTGCAGCTGCAGAGGCAGAGGGCAACAGAGAAGCCGCCAAGCTGTTCAGAGAAAAAACTCAAATTCAGTACCGAACCAACGAAGCAAAGACGTGGTAAAAGATACAATTCGAAGAAATTGAACGAGAAGGAGAAGATGAAGGAACAAAGTTTCACCTGCTGCTGGATGGACGAGCTTTGCTCCTTAAAGCATCTCCTTTGGGTTTTCCCATCTCTCTTCTACTCTCTACACGGAAAAAGCTTCGGAGAGATTCACAGATAGAGAGAGCTGGTGTCTGATCGGTCTACCAAACTAGTTTTTAGGAGGAAGTCAAGGGTCGGAGGGGGATGGCGGTGGCGATACGATGATCGCCGTCGTTGGAGGAGGCAAAGTGAGTTTGTCGGGTCTTAAGGATTCGACCCATTGATTGGTATTGGGTTCACTTAGTCAGGCCTAAGTATAGACGGCCCACTAAACTTCTAATTCTAAACATACGAAAAAATTGGTTTATTAAAATTCACAAAAGTTTCTCTAAATTTTACTTTTTTTTTTTTGCATATCAGACCCCAACTTTTGGAACTCAAAATATAGCCCCTAGCTGTGAGTTATTCCGTAGTCACATATGTTCCCGTCTCTTGTTCATATTTGAAGTCATGTCAAAATATAAGTCTAATTATGTTTTGCATCTAGCCTGTATTTATAACCACCATGTTATTAAACTGTAGTCTAATAATATAAATGATAACAATAGATTCACCACAATGAACTGTTTAATTATCTTATTTGGAGGTTGCTTTATTAAATAAGATGCATCTGAATGGTTACACAAACTTTTGATACAAGATTAGTTTATTACGATACGCCAAGCTGTCAAAGACTCAAAATATATAAGTATACTTACTGTAATTATGTTTTGCATCTAGTCTGTATAAATAATCTACCATGTTATTAAATTGTAGTCTAATATAAATGATAACAATAGATTCACCACAAACTGTTTAATTATCTTATTTGGAGGTTGCTTTATCAAACAAGAGTATGATGGGTACATCTGGTTCACTTTATTTTATAAGAAGATGATCCTACAGCTCAATGGGTTACACAAACTTTTGATACAAGATAGGTTTATTTATTACAATACAACAAGCTGTTAAAGAAGCATCATTAAATGCATGGTGAAACAGAAAACTTGAACGGTAAAAGTTACGCAATTAGCCACCTGTTGAAGCTTTTTCATTCTTCATGATCATATGGAATGATTTGACTTTGTCTTCCTCCACGATTTCTCTAAGAACATCGTCCTCAATCTTCTCAGCTTGCCACTGAGATGGGTCCGCCACAAATTCTTCGCTGAAAATCATACTTGAGACCCACTCTTTCCAGGTTGTCCTCCTGTATTTGTCTTCCTCAAGTGTTCCTCTGGACAAGAGCTGGTAAACGTACACCACTTTCTGCTGTCCCGGTCTGAATGCACGTGCGATTGCTTGCTTTGTCTTAGAAGGATTCCACTCTGAATCAAGCATGATCACCCGTGATGCAGCTGTTAGACTGATGCCTTCTGCACAGGCCGTGATCGAAGCGAGCAGAACACGGGACTGGCCTCCTGGTTCTTCGAATTTGTCTATCACTCTGCCTCTCTCAAACAGCTCAAGATCCCCTGTCAAGGTCAGGAGCTCTCGGCCTCTCTTCCACCTGAAAATATTCTCAAACAGCTCAAGAAACAGGCGAATCGGCGCAATGTTGTGGCAAAATATGAGGATTTTCTCCCTCTTGACCACCCGGAACACGAGGTTAAGCACGAACATGACTTTTGATCCTTTCTTTGCATCGTGCTTGAGCTTCTCAATCTCGGAAAGCTCCTGAGGATTGAGGAATTTGGTGCAACAGGCAGTGGTTTTGACCAACCAAGGATGGATAGCTGCTAACGTTATGAGTAACTCGAGCTCGAGTGGATATCCATGGTAAGTCGACATTATGTTCTGAAGTTTGGTAAGAGTTCTGTGCTGTATATCTGTGGAGTTCATCAACAATGTGTAAATCTGCAAACCTGGGAGAACGTCACCACTTCCGCTTCCGCTTCCGTTCCCTTCATAGTTATCGATGAAACCACTGGTCATATTCCTCAACATGTTGAGACCTTGCAAGCGCTCATCGCCCTCTTTTGTGTCAATCTTCTTGGCTATAATGTCGAGGAAGAATTTCCGAGCTCTATTTTCAAGCAAGTGAGGCGCCTTTTGCTCAGTTTGGTTTGTCTGGAACTTCTGATCCAACTCAACTAGAACCTCATGAACAAACTTGGGTCTAGCCAAGCACAAAGTGTTGAAGTACTCACAGAAGTTGTTCTGAAACAATGTGCCCGAAAGCAGAATCCTCAGATCAGTATCAACTTTCATCAAGGCCTTTCGTAATCTCGACTTGGTACTCCTCGGGTTATGTCCCTCGTCTAAAACCAGTAATCCAGGAGACTCTCTCAGTACTTTAGCCATGTATTTTCTATGAGCAAACTTTGAATCTTCCCTCATCAATGTTAGAAAAGATGTGTAACCCATTACAAGAACACTAGGCTGTGCATGCCATTTCTGGATTTTGTCGAGACAGTCAAGAACATGCATAACATCTTGGCTCGGTTTTGGAATTCCCTCGATCTGAATGGTGTTCTCTTTGGCCACACAGTAGGTTCTACGACCATGGAGCAAGTGAACGGGTACCGGAATATTCCATTTGATGAACTCCTTGTACCATGTGTACAAGGTTGTTTTCGGAGCAAGAACCAATGGCCTTTTACCCGGAAATATCTTCAAGTAGCTTGCAAGAAAAGCTATGATCAGAAATGTTTTGCCTGCTCCAGGAGTATGAGAAATCACGCACCCACCTATCTTCTCTGAACTCGGATCCATCATCGCGGGAACCACTGACCCGGCTAGGTTCCTCCAGAGAAACTCAAAAGCTTTTTTCTGGTGTAAATGCAGTTTTCTCTCAAGCTGAGGTATAAGAGACCAAACATTGTCACTTTCTTCAGCGGAGGGCATATCTGAGGAAGCAACTGGTATAGTGTAATTATGACTCTCAGTTCCATCTTGGTTCACTTTAGTAGTATTTATGTCATCTTCGTTGACTTGCTTAGTCTCTGTCGTCCATTTCTTGTGATGCGCCTATTGAAAATCAAACCACCAAAAAGTTACTAATTCATCAAAAATAGATAACATGATAATGTCTTTCCCAGACTTTCCACTTACAAAAGGTGCAGAAACATGTTTCATCTCAGTTCCTACATGACCACACAATCTGCAACACATTCCGATTTCTTCATTCAATTCATAATCATGTTCACAATCACCGAGTGCTTTATGGAACGCCTCGTTATCCACTCTCACCTGAAATTTTGAATCAACTATATATAAGACACAAGTTTCGGAAAATATCAAAAGATTTCCAAAAAGAATCTACCTCATTATCATCAAGAATGTAAGAAGAAGCCAAGCATAGTTCCATTTCCCTCCATAGCATCTCGTTCTCTGCATCATCATCCTCACTCGAACTTTTTTCGGCTTCCATGGAAGAGCTTGCAGCGTTCTTTAACCCCATCAACTGCTCAACAACATTGGTCGCTTCGTTCTTGGCTGCAATTGTAGAATCAATTCTACTCATGTACGAGTCTATCAGCTTGTTATACGCACCTGCGCTCAATGTTCTCTTCTTATAAATCTGTGGTTCCTCGGAAAGTCCGGTGTTCCCAGAAACAGACCGTATTCGGGAATGCGGTCCATTTGTTTTTTGAACCACATTACTGAGGGGTCCATTCCAACATAGATCAGATTCCATCTCTTCCATTTCCAACTTCTTCTTTTTCCCATATTTTGCTGCTTTAGTACGATACTTATCTATCTCATCCATCAAATGACTTCCAGAGGAACCACCACACAAACTATTTGCATTGAGACCAAACTGTTCCAACGGTATAGGTTCAAAGACGGGAGTGAAGGGAATAACCGAAAGCTCGCGATTTCTACCAATTCTCTCTGTTTTTTTCCTCTTCTTCATCTCTGTTTTGTCTATCAAAACAATCTCTCTTCGCTTATCCTTACTTAATCCCTTTGTGCTTCCCTTTTTTCCAAGTAATTGCGATAACGGTAAGTATAAATCGTCATCGGTATCTCTATCATCATCACATTCTTCTTCGTCATAATCTTCATCATCATCACTTAAATCAGTCCATGTGCTGTACCTATATGGCATCATCCTTACCCATCCATCCTTTGAATCTGGCTGACTCTCAGAGTCAGCGTATCTATCAGGCCGCCCACTTCTTCTCTTGGATCGACGCAGCTCCATTACCTCCTCTTCGATCTCCTGCTTTACATCAGTATCTTGATGAGTATCCTCAGCTGGATTGAACAAAACAACTTTGGACATGAAAACACCGTCTTCCACCGTGATGTTCATTGCACTCAAAGAGCTACTAGAGCATTCATCCGCCACAATCTGATAAACCATCTTCTCGTGAAAGGTTCTGATCTGAAACACAATGTTTTTCAAAACTGATGTAACAAGCAACCAAGAAACATCAGGCAAGAACTTTCCCAGATTTAGTCTTGTTTTCACCAGCGAAGTACAGTCCTCAGAGTTTCTCCATCTGTAGTAGCGGTCCAAGCTTTGTTCCTTGCAAAGCTTCTGGAGTATAGAGATTTGGTTAAGCCCCATTTGTACCGAAGCTCTATTCATTCTATGTTTCTCCGAACCGATGCAGCCTTGGTCTATATACACACTAACATGGAATATACACAAGCATTCAGATTCATGAGGCTTCCTCTCTATAGATAATATCCTTGCATCCACCCAAACCTACACCAAACACACAAAAATGTCTTTAAAAAACAACCAAAATGCGTACATATTTGAAGATTGTCATATCTTTTATATACATTTTACTATAACTAAGAATGAGCTTTGGAACCGACAGAAGAGTTCTACACTTTTACTAGATCGACTTCTTAACTTTTAAACGAGGCAAATATGTTCTTGAAAATGTAAATGATGTTGAAGGATGTGAACGTACCGGCTCTGTAGTCTCTTCATCCACAGTGACATCTTTCTGATAGAGAACGCAAACATCCAGACCAGGTCTTAGAAAAGATGTACAATCGACCAAAGTGGCCTTTCTTGATCTAAGACGAAGCCTCTGAAATGGTCTTATATCATCCAACACTTGTCCGTTCTCCAAGAGACGCATCGTCATCGCTCCATTCTCGATCCTTAAGTACTCCACGGCCTTCCATGTCCCCGAGCAGAACACCTCGAAAGCTGCCATAACAAACATGATCTATCAAAGGCTGTGCCTCAATGCAGAACATTTAAGGTAAAATAGGAATCATAAATCTTTCCAAAAGACTTACGACATTGATTAAATGGATGGCTGAAGTCAAAGTAATGCTTTCTCTTCATCTTATTTCCCCTTTAAGGATCACTTCTTGAGCCACATATGATCTCCTGCAATCAATACATATATTGCTTCATTAGTATTCATCTACCACTAGATGCATACATATCTTCTTCAGGATAGGCAAGATATATATATATACATATATATGTAATCAAACTTTATCTCAAGCACAGACAAAGTCACCACATGTTTATTGCAAAACTCAACCAAACCTAGAACATAAACATGATCATATAATGTTATGCGCAAAAGCAGCAAGCCAGCAATCGTTGCAAATTTACAATATAATCACTACTAAAAAGGTGAAAAGCAGACAAAAAGTTTCGTATAGTATGGTCAACAACAACAACAGAAGAAAAAAGGAAAAACAAAGCATGATCGAGCTTTTGAAGTGGCTTTTGGAAAACAAAGCATGATCAGTATTAACAACAAACAAAACCCAGATTGAAAAAACCATAATTTCATGATATGCCAATCACCTTCAGTGAGTTGATTCCATACAATATAGGGTGATAAGATTGGTATATTGTGAACGGATGGGGAAATTAAAGAGAAAGAAGAAAATATGATAAATAGAAAAGGACGGCGAAAAGTAGCGAAGAATTCAATACCCACACAACCACACACACACTCACACAGAATCTTGGGGACTGTGCAACTTTTACTCCTTTTTGCATGAATTTGCGCAGAATCCATAAAAAGTGAGAGAAGAGGAGAGTTTAAGGATAGAGGGTAGTATTGTCATTTCATCTACCTACTTCTTTATATGGGAAATACAATAGACGGCTGCGATTTGGTCTGTCTTCTTTACTATCTTTAGGCTTTTTTTTTTTTTTTTTTTTACAAAACTGATGACATCAGAGAGTAAAAGCCAAGTTGTGTGCATGGTGGCCTTGTTGTTAAGTCCCCATTGAGAAACAATTCCACATAAATTCATGAACTTCGCATTCATTTCTACCATGTTTGCACCCCCAAAAAAAAAAGTAATTAGTTTTTATAGTGTAAGACATGAGTTTTTGGTGTTAATGACTAGATGAGTGGCCGGTTTTCGCAATAAAATTTAACGAATTTAAAGATTTTTATGTTTTTGAAAAGTTGTTTGCGAATATAGGAAAGTAATAATCAATGTGCGTATTTCTTGGAAAGTAGAGTATGTGATGTAGCATAATCGCTGTTAATACTCTTACCAAAAAAAAAAAAAAATCCCCGTTAATACTTAACTCGCTCGGATTTTGCAGATTTGTAACAATGAATATAAAGAAAACATGAGCTTTTATATAAAACATGAACTTGTATTTGATTTTTTCTATTCTCAACAAAAAACTTTAGGTTTTAAAAATTTGTTAAAGGTTTTATGCAAAAAAGAGTTCCGAAGTTGTCGTATTTCTGTATATATCGTTTCATTATCGTAACCTAATGGGAAAGCTACTACTGTATTCCATTTAATTTGTAAAATAGAAGAATCACAAAGCTAAATCATATCACTACTCATGAGTCATGACACAAGAAGACTACCTGACATCCAAGTGTATGATACTAAAATAAATGAGACACTGCATCGCGGCAAGAAAAAGAACATGCATGAGAAAGTTGAGAGTCAAACCCGGCACTAGTGACACCATCATTAGTCATGACGCCAAGCGTAGCTCGCTGAACGTCTCTATCGTAGTCCAGTATCAACTTGTTGTACTCAAATATCTGGACAAGTACGACAAAAAATAGTGAAGCCAATTGTGGGAAATGAACAATTAAATTTACTGCAACGTGAGAAACAGAGTGCTCCAAGACAAAAGACTAATTCGAGCCAATTCCATCAGCGGTAAGTGATATCCCCAATCCTAATACTATTACCAAATCTATAACATCAAACTTAAATACAACTTCTAAAGATAAAAAGTTTCTTCCTTGTTAAAAAGAAAACATTAATGTAAACAAAGAAACATACCCATTGTGGAAATAAAAGTTCCTTGCCTTTCAATTGCTTAATCAGTTCTGTCATGGAAGCAAAAACTTTAATCTTGTTGAAACAAACAAAATCACAATCAAGAAAACTCAAAAAGAGCCATTAAGTTACCTTTGTAGTAGGGTCTTTCCTTGAAAGCCGCTGCAAGTGCTGAGAGTTTAACCTCACTATCCAAATCCTACAATTCCATCATCGACAAATATGAGAAACTGACAAACAAGTTGGCACTTGGCAGAAACAAACAAAAGAGGGAAAGTCAGAAATCTAAACAAAAAACATACCAAAAAAGGGAGCAGAATCTTCGTTTGATACAGTATAGAAGTTTTCGAATCCATAGCTACCAAAACCTACGGCCGCAGTTGCAGAGCCAGACGGCAACAGAGAAGCCGCCAAGCTGTTCAGAAAAGGCTCAAATTGAGTACCGAACCAACGAAGCATAGACGCAGTACAATAATATAAAATTCGAAGAAGAAGAAGGATGAAGGAACAAAGTTTCACCTGCTGCTGGATGGACGAACTTTGCTCCTTGCAGCATCTCCTTTGGGTTTTCCCATCTCTCTACACGGAAAAAGCTTCTTAGAGATTCACAGAAATAGAAAGAGCCAGAGAGAGGGATGGGGACTGGTCGACTGATCGGTCAAGCAAAAGAGTGATTAGGAGGAAGTCAAGGGTCGGAGAGGGGAAGGCGGTGGCGCGATACGGTCATCGCCGTCGTTAGAGGAGGCCAAGAGAGTTTGTCGGGTCTTGAGAATGCGCCCATTAGTATTGCGTTTATGAATCAGGCCCATATATAGAAGGCCCAACTAATACTTTTAATTTAAAACCTAAGAAAAATGCTATGACGGTTGCTTTTATAAAATTCGCAAAAGTTTCTTTATATTTTAGTTTTAATCTTATCACACCCCGATTTTATAAAAGTCGAAGTCGAAATATTATGACCACCGTAGATGTGAATTATTCGGTAGTCACATTTTCCTGTCTCTTGTTGAAATTTCAAATCATGCCAAACATAAAGTATAATTGTGTTTCGCATCTAGTGGTCTATATATATATAATCATTTGTTACAAGATTCTACCATGTAAATTTGTAGTCTATTGTAAATGACAATTTATTATCCACGTACGAGACCGGACTAGTTTTACAACACGTAACATACAATGACGAACAATAGATTCACAGACTCATATAGTCAACAATATTTCACCTATTATAATGTTTGGATGTACAAGCTTTTCAATTTGTTAATCAACTGACCACATATAAATGGTTAAGCATACATCATTTTGTGACTTTAATTTGCTGTCGTTGCATGTATTTCAGTACTGTACGTATTGTATCAATATATACGTTTACGGTTGGTGTGGATTGTGGATATTGATCTGGATGCATTAACATCATTCATCTATACTAAAAAAACACGTAAACGAATAGTTGGATTACTATATATAGTTCGAGTATGAATTAATATTGGTTTGTAGTGCTTTTATATTCTTAATTTGACGTTATATATATAGAGATCGCGAATGCAAGATTGTTTTCTTCGACAAGCTGGAGCAGCCACTCTTTGTTCGGTTGTTCTTGGATTATTGGCACCTTTTTCATATTCCATTTCCCTTGCGTGCGTATATGTGTGTGTAGTCACAAATTACCACCCTTGGCTTCTCTATTAACATACACAAAGTTATGTGAACTATTAGGTCTAGAATTGTAAATTGTTGTTATCTTGATGGTATGCACCCAAAGCCGGTCAATAGGCCAAGCCAATGAAGCATTAGCTTGCGGCCCTATAGATTATATATAAAATTAGACCCTATTTTCTCAAAAGTTTTTATGGTCTAGTGGTATTAGGAGTGTTAATGATGACTCATGCATCACGAGTTCAAACCTCCTAAAACTCATTTTCTGGCTCGACTTATATACATATAACAACATTTAAAAGATAACAACTGATTAATGATTAATGATTAATGATTAATGATTAATGATTAATGATTAATGATTAATGATTAATGATTAATGATTAATGATTAATGATTAATGAATAGTGATGGGAAATTGGGAATTACTGTATTTGTTATACATGACCTGAAGAGTGACGAGATAGAGGTCGATCGGCTTTATAAGGTTTGTGCTGATAAGTCGTGATTTGATAACATGTCGTGTTTTTATTAGACCAAACAAGTCCCATCTTCTCCTCGCTCTTTTCTACTTCAATAATTACTCTCGTTTACGGATACAAGGTTTTTGATGTAATGTGGCGTCATTGACCACTTGACGTGAGGCTCAACAGACAACGAAGTAGGCTTTGATCATTGATGACGTCGGAGACACTACGTCCAACCTTACAATCAACAGGAGGAATTAATCATTTATTTTACAAACTCAATAAATTAAGCAAATAATATACAATATAACAATTAAAACTTACCAAAATGTTTTTTGAGGCCTTTGCAGATTTTATTTTTTTTGAGGATGCCGAGATCTAATGAGCTGAACTGGATACTCCGGTGTCTCGTCTGAATCCGCTTCGTGTTTAACCACTTTACCTCTAAGATTTCGTCGCAAGTACATCGTAAATAGTATCTATTTAGCAAAAAAAATTTGTTCGATGGAATGTCATCACAAAATCGACCCAAGTGTACCATGTGCTTAAAATACTACAATAAATTTTAAAATACAGTATTAGAAAAAGAAGACTCATATATTAATCTTACATTTTTTTTTGGACAACATATTAATCTTACTTATTCTAAACTAAAAAAGGACAAAATAGAGAAAGTTTTGGTTTAAAAAAATAAGAAAAATTTACCTTCCCATTGAAACTTTTTTACCAATTGAACAAAGTTTAAAGGAAAATATATGTTTCAATGAATTAGATCCACCGTTTATAAAATGTTAACATCTTTGTACATTTAAACAAAAATGGCAAGGGTGTGTGTGATGCATCAGTTTTACTCGATGACACTAGCACGAAGTCATTGACAGGATCAAGACATAAGTTGAAGCTATTTGCCCAAGCCTGGTCTCGTGCGCAAACATAATTGCCGTCGCTGCACGCGACTCAGTCGTATTGATAAACTCTATTTTTTTTACATATATATATAGCCATTAATTTTTTAAACATGTAAACTTTTGAATATCTCTGATTTTATTTTGTAAAACAATGTTGAAGAAAAAACTTATATTAATTGGGGCCTTAATTATATGTTTTCAGAAAGTTTAAATAGATCAACTATAATGTTTAACAATTTATTACACATGGTCTCTTTTTTTTTTTGTTAAAAGGCTTTCAAATAAAATGCATAAAAAGTAATACAGATATTATTTGTAAATCATATAATTTTTGAAAGTAAAATAATAGGAGATTATACAATGCAGCATATTCTAAAAGGAGAGAAAGATAGAACTAGTGGAAACTGGAAAGTTAATCCTCTAGTTATTTTTGGATTGATCATCTAGCTATTACCCATGGTCTTCACATAATTTAAAATGGTCAAGCTCTCGTGTGTGTAACCACTAGTTTGAAAACATGTGCGAGTGGAACTTTTGAATCTCTCTGATTTTATTTTGTAAAACTATTTCAAAAAAAAATTATAAAAATTGGGACCTTAATTATGATTTCAGAAAGTTTAAATACATCAAATATAATTTAGGTGATTGGGAATGAAAAGGAGCCCTTCACAGTAAGTGATAGACAAGTAACTCCACCTAATAATAGTTTGTTTGTTAACCTCTCACTATCACTTTAAAAACAAAATCAAGCCGGTCCAAAGATAGTGAAGATTCTAAAACAATTTTATTAATGTTGTCACATACTGCTTTTACTAAAACTCTATCAATTCATTATGATTATTAAAAAAAAAAATGTTTTGTCAATTATTTCATATGTTTGCTTGTTCTTTGCTTATTATTTGCTTAAATTTAACGAAATGTAAGCAAAAAACAAGTAAAATACAAGCAAAACATATGAAACAATTGATAAAATAATGAATCTGTAAGTTTAAAACTTTAATATTGATGATTTAAAAAACTATATATAATTGTTATAAATACATACTAAATTAAAAATGTAGCTATATACAATAATATTCTAAAAACTACACATCCCTTCTTGATCTCGGCTCTCCAGGAAGTTTTGATAGTAGCTACTTCATGCAGCTTGTCAACCACAGGGGACTTCTCACATCGAACCAAGTCTTGTTTAACGGTGGTTCAACGTACACCATCTTCCTATCTTACAGTCAGAGTCGCCATGCTTTCTATCGGAACTTTGTTAGTGAGATCATCAACGCCATGCTTTCTGTCAGAATTTTGTTAGTGAGATCATCAAGATGGGCGATATCGACCCCTTAACCGGATTCCATGGTGAGATCTGGAAAAATTGTTGGAACCCCAACTAGATTGGGAGAAAGAATGAAAAGAATTGTAGAGCCCCTCACTGTAAGTGATAGACAACTCCACCTAACAATAGTTTGTTTGTTAACCTCTCACTATCACTTTAACAACAAAATCTACAACCTTTGAAAATTCAACTTCTTACTTTGATTTTCGGCAAACCAAACACCAGAGTACCCCATTTTTCCTCTGTGACTTAGTCAGAAATAGAGGTGTTTATCTTGGATTTGAGTTATTCGTAGTAAGTTGTTTATTGTTTTTGTCTACTGTAAATATCAACGATAATCTTATTTGTTTTTAGCGTTCTAGCTAGTTTCTCGGCTGATAAACTTTCTCAAAACAACATAGTCTTCATATAGTTCATATATATCATAAATCATGTCAGTATATCATAGAGTTGCACCATAATCAGTATTTTTATCTCCGTTGGTGGGTGTGGTAGCCGCAAACGATCAAACTTATAAATGGTAGCAGTTAACGTCATGATAAATTACTCGTTAGGTTATATATATATTATATTACTGTCCATTCTAACGCTTAATTTAAAGGCGGCCGGTGTTAGACATCTTTTGATTTCTGGGGTTGGTAAGTTTAATATTCCCTCTATTAGAATTATGATATTTTAGAATTTTTATCAAAATTATGAAATAATGTATTATTGTTAACTTAAAATAATAAAGAGATGATGTATGCAGTCGTGTGATTTTCTGCCACTTTGACTTTTTCTAACAATATAATTGTAATCACTAGTATATTAAATATTTCATAATTCTTATTAGTGTATTTTCACATTTCTTCTACCCACTACTCCTCAAAAACATTTAAGTTAAACTTATGCTTACAATTTTAATGATAGAAGTAGCTTTTAAAAACTAAAATTTTCAAATTTAAAACCAAAACTTACGTTTCTCGAAAACTAAATTTATGAAACTTAAATAATTAAGTTTCATTGATATTATATATATATATATATTATATTGACATAAACTTACATCATTTACTTAAAATTATCTATGGCTTTCAATAGATAAAAATCAAAATTTACCATAGAACAAGAACAAGAAAATGATCCTCATATGAATTTTGGTAATTTTATTAATTTATTATTTGATTATATTATTTTTTTCTATAATGTTTGTTATTCTTCATAGTTTGATATATGGGTATATATACGTAAACGTTGAACTTTTTCATTATGTGTTTCATAGAACATGCAAGATTGGATATTATTGACTCATCGATCTTAATTACTATATCCATTAGTATGTCTTTATTTTATTGATACGAACATGCCGTTTTTTTTTTTTTTTTTTTTCCTTCAACATGCTGTTTTATTTCTTTTAATAGGAGTAGTTTATTTACTTTATTTCTTTTAACAGGAGTAATATTTTGTGACAGGAGCAAGTACTAATAGGAGTAACAATCTGTAGGGATAAAAGTAGCTGTGAACTGAACAAAGATTTTTATTCTGAACAAACTAATCCTAAGACTTTTTAAATTTATAACTATCAGTTTATATTAAGAATAAAAAGGTGAAGGGCAGAGAATGTCGTGGATGCATGCATGGGAAGGATAGCTGCTCTGCCTAACTCATCCTCTCCAAATGATATGACCTCTCTGCCCTCACATTCTCTCCATCGGTTACGTCCACAGTTTATTTGTAGGAAACAAAATGTGCTTGAGAAATGAACGACCGATATCGATCGAGTGGAATCACAAAACAACCGATGTCGGTCAACATTGTAGAAAGACCGAAAAGACATTGTAGATATTTAATTTTGAATGTATAATATTTATACGTTTAGCTAATTATTGTATTTTGTAACTTCATATTTATGGTGTTTAGTACAATTATTCTACCACTTCTTTTAGGGATCTCATCAATTTACCAAAATATGAATTTGATATTAATTACCCTAAATTGGTCTGATCCAAAGTCGATGTGATCCATTATCATCTTGATTAAGAAACATATTAGAAATCTTACCTCGGAAATAAAAGGAGACCTAAGATATAACTGATCAAATTTAAAGTAGAAAACTTTGGATGGAAAGTGTGATCTGTCTGTGTTACTCTTCTGATATCATGTGCTTTCAAATAAAAATCGATAAGCTGTGTGAAGCTGATAAAATTAATGTCCATTTCTTGTCAACTATGAATAATTATGATTAGAGTCCTATATCTATTAGTTCAAAACAAATACTAAAATAATAATGTACATTACTGTGTTTATTATATTATATATATCGCTAATCTTCATATGGCGGCTAGTAATATGAAGTTTAATAATATATGTGCAAATTCAAACGTGTTATATAATGATACTAATAGTAGAGTTTTAATTTACATAACAAGGTATGATTAGTAAGAAAACAAAAAAAAAAAAAAAAGGAAAATGAGCTGAAAAAAGGGGAATGTAATTAAACATGAATTTGGTAAAGGTGGCGTAAGGATCATGACCCAGTAATATAGTGGACATTCGAGAAGAAACTTTTCTTCGTGAACAAAAACTACCTACGTGCAAGTAAGTTATACCCTCTATAAAGTAAAGCCCTCATCAGGTCTCTTGAGTCCTTCATCGGCTCAGACAACTCGTAGCTATATCGAGTTAAAAAAAAAAAAAAAACAAATATATAGAACGGAGTACAATAACCAGTTAAGTATGTTAAAGATGGTGTTTTTGATGTTGATAATGATGTTGGGGTCTCAGTCCGAGGCTCAGCTGAACAGTGACTATTACAAGGAGAGCTGTCCCACGCTGTTCTATGTGGTGAGACGGGTGGTGCGTCGGGCGGTGGCCAGAGAGCCTCGCATGGGCGCTTCTCTCCTCCGATTATTTTTCCACGACTGTTTCGTCAATGTAATTAGTTTTTTTCCTTGTATTTTTTTGAATGAAAAAGGAAGCATGCTTAGAGCAAGTTTATTGGGGGGTTCATATAAGGGGAGTTCTTAAATTTTTTATGAATTAATTGTGTACTATTTGGAATATAAGAACTCATGATCTCTTAGATAAAATTTTCTCTTTTATTGGTAGGTTCTTATTTTGGGTCTCTTATTTTTGAAAATATTAGTTTTGAAAATTTTAAAATTTTAAATAGAATAGAAGTGGTATAAATGTGTATTAAGATTTTATAAAATTAAAAAAATATTCCATTTTTATTAATTTTCAAACATACAAAACATAATAAAACATTAATACATTAATATGATTTGCCTTGCATTTTTCCCAAATATTCTAAAAAAAAAAAAGCATACTATTAGAGTTGATGCTTTCCAATAGAATCTTAAAGTAAGTTTGGATGCAGTGTATATCTCTTGACTGTATCTTTTGATGTTGGATAGACAAAGATCTGATAAAGAAGAGGAACGGTCTCAATACTGTGCTTGATACCCAACTCTTGGTCAGTGCATCAGAACGGCAACTCAGTAAAATCTCCCACTCCTCTTGGATCTCTATAGCTGCCTTCTTTCTCACAATATAAGACCTCCAAACTCTCTATAAGTATTGAAAAATGATGTAAGTAAGGTTATGCCTTCGTCTATATAGCTGAGATAAAGTCCCGTTAAACCAAAAACGACATCCTTAAATTCCAACTCAGAATAATCCTAAAAATGTACTGGAAATGATGACACCAAGTTTAGCCACTTCTTCCAATACCAACAATCACTGCACAAAATGTTTTCCTACTAATTTCACTATAAGAACAAACAACTAAAGAGATCTTTTAACGATAGGTCGATAGCGACGGGTTTAATTTAAGTTCACCAGTTCAGCAAAAGCCAACAGAAAGAGGTACCTGAATATAAATAGCTGCAGCATTAGCACGTCTTGCATAACTACGTAGCTCCCTCTCTTGAGACACTTTAGCAAGCAAAGCATCCCGTGATATCTCTCCACTGCTGGCGCCTCTAAGGGACACCTGATGCATCATCATCATGCACCAATTTTAAGAATATGCAATCAACCTTTGATCAACAATTTTGAAGCAAACCGAAACATAATTTTCAATTACCAATCCTAATTAACTTTTACATAAAACAAGTCAATTCCCTCGGAGAAAAATAGTCTAATATTCCGAAAATGAGGCATATCAAGCTTCTTCTTCACTACCAGGAGGCTTAAAACTTCCACAAAATCTGAGTCCTATAAGAATTAAGAGCCCTAAGTTTTCCTAGAAACAAGGTGTCAAAAATATTAGGATCCCAATTTCAACCAGAAAAAAAATTCAGTGCCATTAGCAGAGTTCAGATCGAGAATTCGAAAGCGATCATCAGAACAGCATCGAGATGGTTCAATTTCAAAAGTATCGCGAGAAGAAGAAGGACGAGGAGGAGATGTACCTTGTGTTTGCGATTCAGGTCCACTGGATTCGAAAATTAGAGAAAAAAAGGAATCGAATGAAATATTCTTGGCACACGGATCGTTGTTCGTATCTGGGTTAAATATTTTTGGTAACAGAGAGCGAGAGAGAAAGAAAGAGAAAGAACACGATCGGGCCAAAAGAAATTTTTGTTCTCTATAAAATTTTTTATCCAACCACGCGTTGACACGTCAGCGCCTCTTATATGAAAATGAGTATACTAAATAAGGGGAGCTCTTCCATTTTTCTTTTCTTTCTGATTTATTTATTTTCCTACTTATCCTTAAAACCCCTATTAAAACCTCTCTTACAACCTCCGATAAACAAGGTCTTAGCATGTTCCCATGAATTACTCCTACATATAAGTAAATGCTAAGAAAATGATTTGACAGGGCTGTGATGGATCTATTTTATTGGATGACACACCGTCATTTGTCGGAGAGAAAACGGCTGGACCTAGCAACAACTCTGTTAGGGGATTCGAAGTGATCGACAAAATCAAGTCAACCGTTGAGAGTCTTTGCCCTGGCATCGTCTCATGTGCTGACCTTCTTGCCATAGCCGCTCGTGACTCCGTTCTCCTGGTTAGCATATTTCCACCTTTTTACTCTCGCCATTTATATATATTGCATTCATCAAAAAAAACCGGTCCAAAAAGATAGTGAAAGTGAAGATTCAAAAACAATTTTTTAAATGTTGTCACACACGGCTTTTACTAAAATTCTATAAGTTCATTGTAATTATTAAGAAAATAATTTGTTTTGTCAATTGTTTCATATGTGTTTGCTTGTATAGTAAAACCTTATAAATTAATAATGTTTGGACCATGATATTTTATTAATTTATTTATAAATAAACATCTAATATTTTATAATATATATATATATATATATTTTTTTAATTGTTTAAATTCTTAAAAATTATTAGTTGAGACAATTTTAGCAAAAGAAGATAAGACTTTCGGATTTTATAAATTTTATTGTTTTAGAAATGAATTTTAATATTTATAAAACATTAGTGACTATAAATTACAAATTAAATACTATAAACAATATCATTTATATACATGACATACATAAATTTAAATTTATGGATAATAATATAAATTGTGGTATTTTATTAATCTATAAAACTATCAAAATAAAAATGATGCATATTTAGATATTTAAAAACTTTAAAAAATTAGCTATTTTGTGACATGCTATTTTATATCACTATAGTTGGAAATACAATAGAACAATTATATTGTTTTGTATATAGATATGAGCTATTGGGAACAAATCAAAATTTTAAACCATACATTAATATATCAGCATATATATATATATATATATATATATATATATAATTACATGATTATTAATGTATGATATTATTGAGACTATATTTTAAAGGAAATTTTTTAAAAAAGTATTATGTTATTATCTTATCAAATTTTGTTGTTTTTTACACTGACCCAAATTAGGACGAGAAAAATTTATCAATTTATAGTTTTCTTAATTTATAAAGTATTAATTGATAGAGGTTTTACTGCATTTTGCTTATATGTTTGTTCATATTTAAACATAATATAAGCAAACATATATATAAGTAAATACTAGCAAACATATGAAACAATTGAAAAAATAATAAAATTGTAGGTTTAAAACTTTAATATTGATAATTTAAAATACTATATATTTATAATACTCCTATAAGCACTAATTTAGATGGTTGTATACCATAATTACATGCATGCACTATAGAAATATATAGATATCGTGCAATATTTCATCATTTATTGTGAGAATAATAGTATCAAATATTGTATTGCAATACGTAATACCTAATAACTAAATGACTAAGCAGTTGGGTGGCCCTGGGTGGAGTGTGAAACTTGGTAGACGAGACTCTACTACGGCGAACTTTGCTGCGGCTAACTCTGGCGTCATCCCTTCTCCGATCAGTACATTGAGCAACCTCATCAACCGATTTAAAGCTCAAGGGTTGTCCACACGTGACATGGTAGCCCTTTCTGGTGCTCACACCATTGGGAAAGCGAAGTGTGCCACGTTCAGAAACCGTATATACAACGAAAGTAACATCAACCCCTCCTTCGCCATGTCAAGAAGGGAGAGATGCCCTGCCGCCAATGGCTCCGGAGATAACAAGTTAGCCGATCTTGACATCCGCTCTCCTAAAATGTTCGACCACAGCTACTACAAGCAGCTTCTCGGCAACAAGGGGTTGCTTACATCAGACCAGGTGCTTTTCAACAACGGTCCCACCGACTCGCTAGTCGTAAGATACAGCCACAGTATCAGAGCATTCTACCGTGACTTTGTTAGGGCCATGGTTAAGATGGGTGACATCAGCCCCTTAACTGAACCCAACGGTCAGATTCGCAATAATTGTCGGAGGCCCAATTAAATCTTTACTAATATGAAGGCTATTCAGACCCAACAATCATCTCTTCGTCAACTGTTTTTCCTTTTTAATTATTTCTTCGTCAACTGTTAAAAATATACATCTGATTAATAAAAGAAAAAAAGATGACTAGCTACACGAAATAGTAGTGAATACATGGTCACACATGCCAAGTATACTATTGTATACTCAATTACACAAATTATATGTATTACATGACCACATGCATGAATTATATGACGTTATGCGGTCAACATCATATACATATAATCTAGTATACCGGTCAATTGACTCTGACAAAGACCGGCGTTGACTCCAGCGTTGACCAACACTTAAAAAGAAAATTCTATATATAAAAAAAAGAATTATTATAGTAAATTATTTATGGGTTTTCATGATTAAAAGACATTTTCTATACAATATCTAAATATTTTTTATATATCTCTAATATATTCATTCTTATAATTAATTACTTTTTGTTTTTCAAGCTAAAGTAAATAGTTAAATAAAAATCATTATAATTATTTTCAAGATATAAAAATTCATTTATAATAATCTTCAAGATATAAAATCATTTATAATTATGTTCAAGATATAAAAACAATTTATAATTATTTTCAAGATATATAATTATTTTCATAATCAGATTATTTAATTACTACAAAATCAATAAAATCAAATTCAACTACTTTCATTAGAAAATAATATGCAAAAGATTGAGTATATGACTCTTTACTCTAAATTTTGCATGGTAATTGTTATAAAAAAATTTAGACACTCTTTACTTTAAAATTTACATACTCAAAATAACATATAAACAACAAAAAAATTAACAATATTTACTTTTAACATATGAACATTTTCATTTTTACTCTCTTTTACACAATTAAAATATGTTAAATTAACTTTTAGAATTTTTTTTTAAAGGTTTGGGTTCTCTATATTACATTTAGGATATATTTAGGAAATATATTAAAAATATTTTTAGATAGTGAATTAACATATAAACAACAACAAAAAAATTCATAATATTTACTTTTAACATATGAACATTTTTATTTTTACTCTCTTTTACACAAATACAATATGTTAAATTAATTTTTAGAAAATTTTTCAAAGTTTGAGTTCTCTATTTTACATTTAAGATATATTTAGGAAATATATATAAAATATTTAGATATTGAATAGAATATTTTTTAATTAATAAAAACGATAAATGATTTAATATAATAACTTCTTTTTTTTTTTAATTTTAGAAAAAAATTTTTTGGTGAACATTGGTTTTCACCAGAATTAATCAATCAGTGTACTGTTTATGGTATTGAACACATGACGTCATATAGTTCATGCATGTGGCCATGTAATACATATACTATATGTAGTTGAGTATACAATAATATAGTTGGTATGTATGACCATGTATTTACCTATATTTCATGTAGCTAGCCATCTTTTTTCCTTAATAAAACCATAAAACATATAAGGCAATAAAAGTTTGTGGCGATGCAGTTTTCCATATTACGTTTGGCTCTATAATATTACTATTCAAAGAAATTAAAAAAATATATATAAAAATAAAATTCAACTGTGTACATAGCTGATTTGTTCTAAACATTATGCTACGAAATTGTAACAAATGTTATTGAACCAATCAAAAACCGTATGAGTAGAGAGATAAATATGATTAAAAAAAATACAGGTGGAAAAAGGAGAGCCGTTAGATGAAAAGTGAATAGGCGAATGAGAGGACAAGTGTTAAAAAGACATAAGGTGGACAAAGACACAGAGGAACAAGTGGCCCTCTTCTCTTCTTCTTCTTCTGTCTAATTAAATAAAAAAAATCTAATTTTTTCTTTTTGTTATATTTTTTTGGTGCTAAATGTGCGTGGACCGCCAATGACGTTTAACTTCGATTTCATCTCTTCTTCTTCCTCTCCTCGTCTTCTTCCTCCACTTTTTTTTTTTGTTAAAAGAAAAAACACAGAAAGAAATAAGCAAGAGAAGGGCTCGTTGGTAAGGTAACTTACGGTGTTGGATATATAGAGAGCGAGAGAGAGATCTGCGCGTATTCGATCGAGATCTCCGATTCGTTTCCAGAATCCTCTCTTTCTTCACCGGTGATTGTTTTAATTTTTTGATCATATGTGTTTGGGAATTACTTACGTATTGTTTTCTCTTTGCGAATTGTCGATTACATGTTTAAATTTTAGGGTTTTTTTTGCTTCTGATTAGCGATCTATACTTGTGTTCTTAATAATGCGGTAATGGTGGAAGGAATGATATAATCGGAATGATCTGTTCTGTATTGTTTTGAATCGTGATCGCTTTCTCTTCTTCTTTGATATAATTGCGTTTCGATATGATCGATATAATTACACAAAGCATGTTTCCCATTTATTCTGTGAGCAACGTTTGTATCTCTTATTACACTTGATTGGTGGTTGAAGTGAGATCTCATTGCTTTTTGTTTTATTTTGTTTTTATTTCACAGGCACAGATTCCGCCAAGTTTCTGTGAAGGAGTTTGTGTATTCATCATACCGTTCTGTCAATCCATTTGGCACTCTCTTGTTTAGAAACTCTGAAATGTTGGATTACATGTCCTCCTCGCACTAGGGCATTAGTTTCACGAGCTCATGAGGTCATGACTCATGAGCTACAACAATCTCTGAGCTATCTCTGGAGCAAGTAGTGTGTGTGTTTTTATTCTTTCTTTATCAGCTGTCTGCTAAGTTTGTATTTAGATTAGATGGAAAATAAGCCAAGTGTTTTGACTGATAAATATGATGTTGGGAGGTTATTGGGTCAAGGTACTTTTGCCAAGGTGTATTATGGAAGGAGTATTCTTACTAACCAGAGTGTTGCTATCAAGATGATCGACAAGGAAAAAGTTATGAAAGTTGGGCTTATCGAACAGATTAAGAGAGAGATATCTGTTATGAGGATTGCTAGGCACCCTAACGTTGTTGAGTTGTATGAGGTCATGGCAACAAAAACAAGGATTTACTTTGTTATGGAGTATTGTAAAGGTGGTGAGCTTTTCAACAAGGTTGCCAAAGGGAAATTGAGAGATGATGTTGCTTGGAAGTACTTTTATCAGCTTATCAACGCTGTTGATTTTTGTCATAGCCGAGATGTGTATCATCGTGACATAAAGCCAGAGAATCTATTGCTAGATGATAACGAGAACCTCAAGGTATCTGATTTCGGGTTGAGTGCTCTTGCTGACTGTAAGAGACAAGATGGCCTCCTCCACACTACTTGTGGTACACCTGCATATGTTGCTCCCGAAGTGATTAATCGAAAAGGCTATGATGGCACAAAAGCAGATATTTGGTCTTGTGGTGTGGTTTTGTTTGTTCTATTGGCTGGATATCTACCTTTCCATGACTCCAATTTGATGGAGATGTACAGGAAGATAGGAAAGGCTGATTTTAAGGCCCCTAGCTGGTTTGCTCCAGAAGTGAAGAGGCTGTTGTGTAAGATGCTAGACCCTAACCCTGAAACTAGAATCACCATCGCGAAAATCAGAGAGAGTTCTTGGTTCAGAAAAGGGTTACATATGAAACAGAAAAGGATGGAGAAACGAGTCAAAGAGATGAATTCTGCGGAAGCTGGTGGAGCAGGTCCAAGTGAGAGCGGAGCAGGTCCAAGTGAGAACGGAGCAGGGCCAAGTGAGAATGGAGACAGAGTGACGGAGGCAAACCACCATAATGACGAACCTACAAATTTGAATGCTTTTGATATAATTGCCTTGTCTGCTGGGTTTGATCTGGCAGGACTGTTTGGAGATGTGCATAACAAGCGAGAGTCTAGATTCACATCCCAGAAACCTGCTTCAGTGATCATATCTACGCTAGAGGAGGTGGCACAACGATTGAAACTGAGCATAAGAAAGCGAGAAGCAGGTTTGTTCAAACTGGAACGTTTAAAAGAGGGAAAAAAAGGAATCCTATCAATGGATGCAGAGATATTCCAAGTAACCCCAACGTTTCATTTAGTGGAAGTGAAGAAATCTAATGGAGATACTCTCGAGTATCAGAAATTAGTGGCAGAGGATCTTAGACCTGCTCTGTCAGATATTGTATGGGTTTGGCAGGGCGAAAAAGATAAGTCTGCGTCACCGCAAGAGACAAAACAACAACAAGAACAACAACAAGAACAACAGGAAGAAGAAGCATTGTAGTTTTGAAAATCTTAAGTATTGAATTTTGGTTAACACTGACGTTAAACGTATATGAGTTTCTTACATTTTTCGTTTGTGAAAAAAAGAAAGGAATTATGCATAATATAAAGTCGTTAACAGAACCTCTCAGTGGCAAAACTTGTGAGTTTGAGTGAGAACTTCAATTGATTACAGGAAGAACAAGAACCTTAAACATCCTCCACTTGATTTTGAAACTGGGATAAAAGACTTGCACTTTATTGAGAGATTTAAGTATAGTGAAGAAGACAAGATCTATATTATAGTACAAAAGAAGACAATATGCAGTTTTGGTTGCCGTCCATTGCAGCAAATTACACAGTTACAGTTACAGACAACAGAGAGAGTAACAAAAACACTCAAGAAGAGCGTTTGGAATCGGAGCGGATATGATTCCAGAGATAGCGACCACTTGCCATGTCAACGCATGTCCAAAATCCAGACTTCAATGCCATTCCCACCTGAGCCCATTAAAAACCCAATTCATTAATCCCAAATTAGAGAGATAGAGAGAAGCATTAGAACGGAGATCGGAGGAAAAAAAAACTAAGAAGAAAACCTTGGAGAATCCGGAGGCAGAGTCGTCGGCGGGTTCAGCAGCGTCGGTGAAGGAATCATCGAGAGGATCGTCGGAGGTAGAGTTTAGCTTCTTGAGGACGAAGAAGCCAGCGAGAGTCGCCGAGAGGAATATGAGGATTATCCTTAATGGACACATCTATGGATTCTTCTTCTTCTCTTTTCTTGATTTGCTTTTGACAGTTTTTGAAGAATGGCAAAATCAGAAGAGAGAGAGAGAGATAGCGGAGTTGATGAGAAAAAAAATGAAGACAGGAGGGAAAAAAAAACAGGGTAAATAAACCACACAAAAAAAAAAAAAAAAAAGTAAAGGTAAAGAAGAGAAAAATTCAAAGGGTGTAGGTGAAGAAGTGTCAAATTAGGTAGGCCACTCTCTAAAGTCATCTCGTATTTTTTTCAATTTCATATACCTAATAACCTTATTTGTCAATTTTAGAATTCAAGTTAACTTAATTTATTTATGTAACATTATTATATTCCCTTAGAGAAAAATAATTTCTTTTGTTGACTAAAATGAAAGTTAGTGGTCTGGATGAACCTAATCTGTCAGAACGTGAAAAACCATTTTGTGCACTCATTTCCTCTAAGTGATGGCTTTGACAAACAAAAAAAAAAGATAATAAAGAAATTAAATAAAACACAAGTGATTGTTGACAGTTTTCACTAACTTAGTCGGATCATCATCATCACACCACCATTCACCATCTCTTCCTTATCTCTTAACATTTTTGATTTTGACTTCTCCCTTCTCTTCCACAGCACATATAATCTTTTCATTCTTCCTCCTTATTTGTCCATACAAACGTATGATTCTCTGTCACGGTTAAACAACCAAAGTAATTCTCTTTTAAATTTGATATTGAATTTATCATTATTACTAATTACTATGTATAAGAGACAAACCTGAATGGCTTTGGGAATTGTTTTTATGTGAACTTAGATGGCTAGAACTTTGCAAACTTCCTATGCCTGCTACTTGCTACTGACCTTTGAACTCACCATCATCTGCAATAATTAAACATTAATCATTTGTTTCTTAAGTCTCATCTTTTTCTGCAACCATAGAGAAGTAAACAACAAACTAGGATGATCATATTCATACATATCAAAGGCTGGACAATTGATCTGTTTGCCTTCAATTTCTGCATTTTTTAAGAAAAATAAATGTTGATATTAGTAAGAACATAATCAATAGATTATTTTATGAGAACTCACACCAATGTCGGTATGTCCATACACTCATCAAGATGGGCCGTCTGTACAGTTTGGAGGCTTAGCGAGTCCAGTCCATGAAGAACAGCCTCTAACGGTCACCAATACTTCGAGATCCTTCCATAGAGTCGTTGGTGAGATTAAGAAAGTGGGAAGCAAGTCAAACCAAGATCACATGTTAGCTTAAGGAGATGTCACTCTCATTATATGTAATTGTGCATAGCATCTTAGGTAGAGTATTCTGTATTGTAAATGTCTATATATTTAGATTGTAACAAGGATCAAAATCAAGTAAGAAAAGAGATTATATCTTTCTCCATTACACTCATACACTCTCATATTTGTTATACTCTTCAACTATATTTTTACTATGTTTTACACTCGGTTCAATCCCTCACTATCTCACCACTCTTTCCATACTCTTTTGTTCTAGTGGAGAAGTCTAGTGGTTCCAAGAAGACCAAGGAGTTCTTGCCATCATTCAAAACTCACTTGATGCACCGATTCTTAAAGCATACTCCTATTGTGAAACCGCAAAGGATTTATGGGATACACTTCAAAATGTTTTCGGGAATGTCACCAATGTAAACAAATCTTTGAGATTAAGCGAGCCATCAACAATCTCAACCAAGAAGATATGGAGTTCACCAAACACTTTGGAAAATTCAGATCCCTTTGGGCTGAACTGGAGATGTTTCGACCTGCAACCATCAACCCTGCAATCTTAAATGAGAGGTGTGAACAAGACAAAGTGTTCGGTCTACTCTTATCGTTGAACTCCTCCTACAACGATCTCATTAAGCATATCTTGAGGTCGGATAAGCTCTCAAGCCTCGACGATGTATGCAACCAGATGGCAAAGGAGAACTGGTGACGACCAACAAGGTGGCAAAGGAGAACTGGTGACGGCCAACAAGGTGGAGATTGCTTCCGCAAACAAAGGATTCTACAAGCATGATGACAAGAATCCACCCTTTTGTGAGCATTGTAAGAAGCCTGGTCACTTCAAGAGCCGATGCTGGATCCTTCATCCTCATCTTTGAATGAATCGTTCGATGACTGGTCGTGGAGGAGCAAGAGCTCACCAAGCGAACATGGTGGGAGAAGCAACAACCTCCACACCAACCAGTCACACTCCGGAGGGTAATGGAGCTGCGTTAGCGGCATCTTCGGAGCTGGTGAGGAAGTCGGACCTAGATGCTCTCATCAAAGCCCTCGACGAGGCATCCTGTAACTCTTATCTTGCTTCAAACTATGCTAGAGCCTCTCATCACATGATTAGTGATTCAAAACTAATTAGTGAAATTAAACCAGCTATAGCAAATGTTATTATAGCTAAAGGCGAAAAATTACCAGTAAAAGGAATTGGTACCTTAAAATTATTTGATAAAACCTCTAAAGCCTTTTATATGCCCAGCTTCACTTCAAATTTACTATGAGTGAAAAGAGCAACTACTGATTTAAATTGTTATGCAATTTTGAGTCCTAACAATGTGTATTTTCAGGATATTGACACAAGTAAAGTGCTAGGCCAAAGAGTTACTAAAAATGACCTATAGGTGCTCGAGGATTCACCTCTTTCTTCTACTTCATCTTCTTGTTGTAGTTCCATGATTGTTAAAGCTAATAGTGCTATTTGGCATGTTAGACTAGGACATCCCCATTTTAGAGCTTTAGAACTTATGTTACCAAGTATGTTTTTAAAATGATGAATGTGAAACTTGTATTCTTGGCAAACACTGCAGATCAGTGTTTCCTAGGTCTATGACAATTTATGATCATTGTTTTGATTTGGTTCATTCATATGTATGGACATCTCCTTGCTTATCTAGAGAAAATCAAAAATATTTTGTCACTTTTATTGATGAAAAGTCTAAATATACTTGGTTAACTCTTATTCTCTCTAAGGATAGGGTTCTTGAAGCATTTATTAACTTTCAAAACTATGTGACTAACCATTATAATGCCAAGATTAAAATTTTGAGATCAAATAATGGTGGGGAGCACACAAGCCATACATTCAAACAATATCTTACCCCTATACACCACAACAAAATGGTGTAGTTGAAAGAAAGAACAGATTAGCCAAAGGAAAAAAGAAAGTTGTCAAGTCAAATTAGCCAAATTAGGTCAGACTTGAATCCTAAACTCACTAAATCCTAAGAGCATTTGAAGTGGGGAGAGACTCACACAGTCTCTCAAATACACTATTTTAATAACAATTGTTTAATTATTTATTTAAAATTAAAAATAAAAATAAAATTCAAAATCAATCATATGTTATCATGTATATATATAATCTTTCTTGAGATTCTAAAAAATTCTCATTTGAAAACTGCACATGTCCTAAAAAATTCTAAAAAATTATCACACAGTCTCACTATACTTTTTATTACTTTTTATTTTTTTATTAGTGAGAATTCTTTTGAGAATCCACTACTGCACATGCCCTAAGTCGATTCAAGGAGCAAAAAACATACCATCAGTTGGATTTTTGTTTTCATAATGAAGCTCATAATAAAAAGTAAATGAATATTCAAACTAAAAATGGAAGTTTCATTACAACAAGAAACAAATTTTTTTTTTAATAATTTGACTTAGTCATAAATAATTATGAAACTAAAATAGCAAGAGTCACAAGTTTTCTTGAGTCACAAGTTTTCTTGAGTCACAAGTTTGTCTTGAAGACATAAAACATATATAAAAAAAAATATAAACAAGTAGCAGCTTGTAGATGAAACGACCGATATTATTATTAGCTCTGGTTTTCCGCATTTTTTCTTTTTAAAGGTTTTCGCTTAAGAAGCTCAGCGACCGCCTGCTGGAGCTCAGGTGTCCTGCAAAAAGCAAAAAAGATAACAAAATTAATTAATAAGTTACATTCGATTCAATAAACCAAAAACAAAATAAATTTATGTACCAGGGAGTTAAACGACCACCACCAGTTCTCAAGAACTCGTCGTAGTTGCGCGTTTTCATATTAATGCAACAACGTGCACACCCTCTTAAGTTAGGATACTGAAGAAATTATTTTCTAGAGCTAGTCATGACAACCTCAAGCTTCAGACTTCCCAAATAACTTCCATCTAGTGTTAACGCCTTCTTTGCGTCATTCCTCAGATCAATGAAAGCATATCTGAAAACCAAAATAAATAACTGTCCACGATTGTATTGTAACTTCAAAGAAGTTTTTAAAAAAGAATTAAAGTCACAAACCCCGAGGGAGAACCGGTTTGGCACTGAAACGGAACAAAAACCCTAGAGATCTCTCCACATGAACCAAAGTGTTTTTCCAGTGAGCTCTTGATATCATCCCTAGAAAGGGAACAATCGAATCCCTTAACGACTATGGTATTATGATTGTTTCCAAATGCCTCTTTATGATTATCGAAATTGCAGTCATATTCTTCCACCTTTTTCTTCTTCGTTGTCAAAAAGAGATATTATAGGTTTGTAAGACTGATTTAGCCATCTTTGGTTTTGTCAAGAAAAAAAAAAGAAAAAAAAAGATGTTGTTTATACCTTTTTAAATGCAGTTTTTACATCTTCATCAGTTTCCTGCACAAAATAGACATATATAGTTCACGTAAATTGGTTGGCCAATGAACAAAACATAAGTAGAGTCAGTGACGTTTAATTATAGTCATTTTATTTTATCTTTGTAGAGAAAATCACACTCTCACTATATATGTCTAGAAAATACATATATAATAAATTTATTTTGGTTAATCATATAATTATTCGTCATTCTTATTATTTTTGTTTTTACTTTAAACCTACTACGGTTTAATATTTTTGGTTCTAACAAACTACTACTAAATATTCTTTGATTTTAAAAATTCACACTTTCACCTTATCTCGGGATGAAATGTATACAAATATATTCTAAAACGAAAATATAATTATTTTGATGATTTTGTAAATCAAAAATATACAAATGCTTTTCACAATTTTCTGTTGATTTTAAATAATTATTTAATAATATGTATTATAAAATAAAGACGGTATATGTTATCTTATTTATTCCAAAACTGTTTGATATTTAAGGGTAATTTCCCCTAAGATATAGAAAATTATCAATCAAACTGAAAATGAATATTCAATTCCTAAATAACTAACATGCCTATTAATTTACAATTTTCAAGATGATAATAGCGTATTTTCCTAGAATATAGATGTAAATGACGTATAATTTGATAGTGTAATATTCTCCAAATAAGTGCAATTACTCTAATTGAAACCATTGTCTTCCCAAAAAAATCAGGACATAATTAACTCAAATATACCAAACTTAATCGTTGATTTTCCATTAAAAAGAGAATTAATTATTAACAGTCTCATGCAACTAAACTAATTTTGCCTGAAAATCCGAAATCATTTACCTAATCCAAGATTTTGTTTCCACAAAAAAACTTGGAGGGAGATAACAATTGGGCCTCCAGCAATATTATAAACCCATTAGAAAACAGATTACAAACGTACACATAAAGGGGGTGTATTCAAACCATGATTTTGGAGAATTTGATGGGATTTAGGAAATTTAGAATTTTGATAGATTTTAGGAAAGTTCATATTATTTTTTGTAAAATTCTTTCAAATCCCACCTAAAACCATGAGATTTGGATTTCTGTATTTTTAACTAAACAAATCCTCCAGAATCCTCTAGAATCCTAAAAGTTATTAAAATCCTAATCCACAAAACTGTTTTGAATAACAGTGAATTTTAAAGTAGATTTTTAAATCATCAGTTCAATAACAAGGGATTTTAATGGATTTTAAAGTAGATTTTTAAATCATCAGTTCAATAACAGTGGATTTCAGAAAACTTTTTAAAATACATGATTGAATAACATATGATTTGTAACTCTTACACAAATCACTTAAAATGTCAAGTTGAATACACCCCCCCCCCCAAAAGTTTATGTTTTAAAATCCAAAAACAGATATCCAATTAGAAATAATGTAATACATAAATGAAATATATGTACTTCTAAGTTCAAAATGATTTAAAGATTCACAGTATCTTTTACATCCAAATCTTCAGTATTATATTTAGAAAGCATAGTTTTCTCTAAACATTTGATAACAAATTCATTTCATTTTGGTATTACAAAGTCAATTGCATGTATGTTTTAATAAAGCGTGAATATTAAAATATTTATAGCATTATAATATACACTAAAATATTTTATTATAAAATTCTAATGTTACATTAAGAAACCGAATCCATCTCCTTATAAATGAAAACAACACTACAAATGTATAAGATAATACTGACTTACTAAAAAAGAATAAAAAATTGTTCGTTAAATAAAATAAAATTTAACATCAAATTATATAAAAATAAATTTTAATTAGTTATACTCCCGTGCAAGCCACGGATCCTGTACCTAGTTAATAGTATAGATCATTTGTTCCTACAAGAAAATAAAAATAAAACATTAGAACAAGCATATGGTGTAACCGAAGCTAAAACATATTTCTAAAGTTCTCCATAAAGATAACACGTCTAGTCATGTGGTGTCTTACGCCATAATTAAAATTCACAAAACCTCGATGATCTTATCATTTATTGGTTCAATCTTCTTTCCACCACCCAACATACGCTAAATAATTTGTCATAACTTTTTTTTATGTCAAGCGATTTCACGGATGAATTGACATTCCACAGATAACATAATTGATTTTATTGTAGGATTTTCATGTTTACACAAAATTTTTGAACTGTAAAGACAAAAATGCAAACTCCCCTAAGAAAAAATAATTCTTAAGATATATAAGCTCGTGATCGTTTAGTGAATGTTGAGAATTTTAAAATTTGTCTCCCACCATGAGTGTAGATGCATTAAAAACAAGAGACAATTTGTTGCTCACTATGTGTATGTAATACATTTTTACTGTTAATGTGTAAAAACAAGGGATTAATTGTCAATGACTAAAGGCTAATTAGCCCAACTCACCCCATCTATCTTTAACATTTTTGAGTATAAATTTGTGCCACTTTTTTATTTTTTCGGGTTGGATTTAATTAAAAAATTAAAACGGATTACACTAATCGGATCCTCCCTAAGATATGTATGTGGTTTTTTTTTTTTTTGCAAATCTGATCCGTTTAATCACACGAATATTTTAAAGAGTGGGTCTGGGACCTATCGGACTTGGTAATATAGTTTTACATCCTATAGTATAATATAGTAACAAATTAAAGACAGTTACAACTTAGGTAATATCTAATTTAGTATACAAAAAATAGATTACATATTTGGTAAGCTCTTATTACTTATTACCGTAATATGTGCACTATTAACCCATGGATTAAGTTTAAAATTTATGTTTTACAATTTTTTCTAATTTAAAACATAAATAATCCTAACTATAATCGGGAATCAAGATAATATTATGGCTTAACAATCTTTCCTAAAAAAAAAAAAAACCAAATCGCAAAAAATATATTATAATCTTGCAAATCAAGACTGTATACGACTCAATATGACAAAACCCTACCGCTTGCATCTTATATATATATATATATATCCACTTCATTTCAAGAAAACGCATTATTTCCACGACATCGTGTAAATTGGTGATTTTGTGACTCTACGTTTTAAGTTTTCTCTGAATTTTATTTTGTGTCACTTGATTTTGGTTTTTGGTTTCGTGTTTTTTTGTTTGTGGTTTGTTGTTTTTGTCTTTTTTTTTGTTCTTCTTTGGTTTGGTTTATTTAGAACCCAAGAGAGATAACAATGCAAAAACTCAAACCAATGGTGTTTTGCCAGATTCTCTTTTGGGTATATTGTCCAGTCTGCTTTTATAAGACTCAAAGCTGAAAAAACTAATCCTTCAGCCGCAGCTTAGTAAAATTGTTGATTTGTACTTGAAGGAGTCTTAGCCGCTTAAGAAAAACTTACTATTACACAACCTTATCTTGTTTTTACCATTACAACACATATTTATACTACCAGGTTTAGGTTAATTGTTTAGTTACCTAAACCACAAAACATTACCTAGCCCATTATACATAAGTGGGCTTAATTGATTACATGGCCCATGGCCTTTTTGCTTTATCTCCTTCTCCTCCCTAGCTTTATACAAAAATCTCAAATCAATATAATTAAAACACATTATAACCTTAAAACACATATGTAGATATATATATTAAAACATTTACTTGTCCATTCCAGAAATGGAAGCTCAAGACTCGGAAGACACTCAATTGTCACACCAAATCACCAACAGACTTCAGTATTGAGTGAGCAGTGAACTGATTGCATACAATAATTTTAATAATCATAAACTAATAGAGGAATAAACTTGCATATTATAATTCTCAATCTCTCAAAAAGTGAACTGATCATTACCCTTATAGACATAAGGACCCATGTCTTGAGATTAATTTTACGAATGTCCACTACAAACATTCCAAAGGATATTATAATTGTTTTCAAATGGTTGACAAAAGCTTCTTGAGTCCAAACACCACTACTAATTGTGATTAAGTAACAAAATCTGTAAATAGAACAAACTGACCTTAAGGATTCGCCATGCATCGACAAAAAATAAACCTTACAAAATCTGTAAATAGAAAAAATAAACCTTAAGGATTTTCCTCTATTTAAACAATTTTAGTACAAAAATATATATTTGTAATTGTTTGTTGAGAGTTATTGATGGATAATTCACTTACCAGTTTGGTCTAGCTAAATCTATTCAATTATATTTAACACAAAACATTATCAACTACAAAACTTCACCAACTGACACAAATTTCACGTGGTTTATAAAAGAATTTTACTGTTTGGTAATGAGTTTAACAGATCTTGTTAAAAAATTTTCTTGTCTTCAATATAATGAATATAAAGTTTACATAGAAAACTGATGGAATGTAAAAATGAGATACTGTTTGACAAAAAAAAAATGAGATATTTATACATCAACATTTGTTAAAATGGAAGAAAATTATATACCGTTGACAAAAAAAAAAAAAAAAAAAAAAAATTACATACCCAAAACAAGATCCGGTTGAAATAGATATACAAATCGAATGTCTCAAATTTTGGAATGGGGTAAATTACATCTTTATTACTTTACTACATGCAAATATGGTTGATGTGAGTGAATAAACATTTAATGAAGAGCACTAAACATAAAATTAGAGTTGGGTTTTGTTTAGTTGGACTTTTTGTGGGTTTGACTTATTCCCGTCTCGATTGATGACAGTAATTACTTAGTTTTTTTTTTTGGTCAAACGATTGATTTAAGCTATCTTAGCTTCTTTGTATATATCTATAGAAGATTAAATTGGTCAATTCATAAAAGGAAAATTAAAAATAAAAGATATCTTTAAAAAATTTTGTCCATGACAGAACTATCCTTACTAATAAATATAATTAAATTTTAATCAGTTTAAGAAAATAAAAATTAGAAGCTAGAGGACTATCCAAATGAAAATGATGTATATTTAGAAATTGAATTGTTTAAGAAAATTGTTGACTATTTTTATAACATATTTTAGAGAATTTTATGACATTATATTTTAAAAAAGAGATGAGTTCTTTGGAAAAAATCAATCTTTTGAAAGCATACATTAATATAACAACTTATATATGTAAATTTACATGATTATTAATTTATAATTTTAAAGAGACCATATATTTACATAAGAATTTCAATGAAATTCTTATTTAATAGTAAACTTAACTTAGGAAGTTATAATTTTGTTATTTAATTTTCTGTAAAATTGAGGGTATAATTGGGTTTTTGATTATTATAAAACCTACATGGCCAAACTTTTCAAATAAAGGTATAGATGGACAAACAAATTTACAAATATCATTTATTTTCAATTTTCCCATTCATAAAAGAAGATAAACTTGATCATATATAGTTTTAAGCAAATGTATATATATTGTGTGTATTTGTTTTTTTTTTCTTTTTTTTTTTTGACCTCATTTGTTTTTTTTCTTTCTTAAGGCTTCAATCCTAATCTCCTATATTTTCCATACATGGTCATACTGCTATTTCTACTTTTTTTTTTTTCTTTTTTTTGGTTTTAATGTGAAGAGTTATTTCTACTATTTAAAATCATTATGTACTTTTCTTGAATAAATTAAGTACCTTTATTGTTATTTTTGGGTAGAAATTAAGTATCTTTCATGAACAGATTACGATATAATGGATTGGAAAGGTTTTGTTTGTAGGCGAGTACTACATAGTATATACCAAACTAATGAGAAGAAGTTCTATTGTTATTAAGATTCAATAATTATTAAGAACTAAATAATGTCCTATCATCTGGAAACAAAGGAATAACCTACATCACAACCAGACATATGTCCTACCATATGTGCTTTTTAAAGGCATCGACCGAGAGATCAAGAACTCGTTCACTGCAAGACGTACACCACAACAAAAGGTTCAGAAATCTAATGAGTCTTTGCCTCTTTAATTTGGTTACAAGTCAGTGTATATATCCTAAAGCTTTATTGTACCGTTTTCTTGTTTTTATCCTTTATTGCCAACGATTGTAGGGGTTGAAAACCAAACTTTTCATTTATATGATATTTGCACTTTAGCATAAAAAAATAACCAAATTAATGTACCTGGGTCCTGGGATGTATACGAGACCACCATAAGTTATTCTTTTATGTATACGATAATTCAATGAATGTTTTTAATGGCCGTTGGTGACAAACCATACGGCAACGTTCACAACCTTTAAAGTTGGGATAGCAAGAGTATTCTTCTGTACCTCTAGCCATCACAACTTCAAGCTTCAACCCTCCCAAGTCACTACCATTGAGTAGCAACGCCTTCTCTTGATCTTTTCTTAGATCAATGAAAGCAAATATGCAAAAAGAGAAAGCCAAAAAATAGGAAGTCAGTCGTTTTGTTTGCATTTAACTTGAGTTTGTCCACAAATTGGAGGAAGACGCTAAGTCACAAACCCTAACCGGTTTACACTCTACGGGAACAAAAATCCTTCTGATATTGAAGGAGTAAATACATTACAAGAAAAATCAAAATTTAATTTAGAAATCGAAATCTGTTGTGCATCCTGAAGGAGTAAATACATAACTAGAAATTAAAAACGTGTTTTATCTTTTGAGTTCTTTCAAATTCCAATGACCAGAATAAACCTGGTTGAGTAATAAAGTTACTGGCTTAGGAGAGTAATTTAATAGTGGTCAAAATTACTGAACCAAATTAATTAAAACGGTTGGAACATGGTTCGCATTTTATCTACTTTTAGGACAATTTTGTCTCTAGAGTTTCGTATAGCTAAACCGATTCAGCTCAACTCTATGGAAACATTGTTTTAATGAGTTGTTATTATACACATGCATACCAAAACGATATAATTGTACGTATGTCTATAATGGTAGAGCTAAACGACGTTGTCTGTCCTGACAGCCCACAGCCCATAGTTACATAAATGAGTTAAAAGAGTACGTGCGTCAATCTTCTCATATACTGTAATAACTAGATGCACCGCACTCGAAGAAAATAACAATAATGGATTCGAATTCGACTAATTTTCAGATTTACAGTTGGTTTATTAATATTCACGGTATTTTTTTGGTCAACATTCACGGTATTTTAAAATTCAGCAAATCACACGTAACATGTCATCTCAATCATCAGTTCATGTCTTTGTATGTATAAGTACTAGCCGTTTAATAAGTCATGTCATGTCTTTGTTGATTGTCTTGCTTTTGAGAATGTTCAAAAATGACAAATGAGGTATCTATACTATATCTATTTCACGTAATAATTAATATGCTCCTCATATGTAGTAATGGGACAATGATCAAATATAGGTATTTATATGTTTTGTTCCCATACGAAATCTTCGTTTAAAAGATTGTATATTAAGTTTTGTCATATGATTGTACGTTTTGTTGTTAAGATAGAAAATTCTAAGAGAAATTAGATTTGGAACTTTTTGGGTGTAATGTGTAAAGCATTGCATAACTAAAAATATGAGCAAATTGCTATAAGCTATACCATTAAAGAAAAGAAGAAAAATAACGTGGTTTGATCGGATTAACATGAATGATTTTGTCCTTGAGGATTATCCAAGGAGAAGGCACAGGGGACAACCAAGAGTAAATATAAATAATTATGAAACTAAAATAGCAAGAGTCACAAGTTTTCTTGAAGATGAAACGACCGATATTATTATTAGCTCTGGTTTTCCTCTTCAACTTTTTTTTAGAATTTTTGGCTTACGACGCTCAGCGTTAAAAGGACCACCACTAGTTCTCAAGAACTCGGCGTAGTTGCGCTTAAAGTTAGGATAGCGAACAGATTCGGTTCTAGAGCTAGCCATCACAACCTCAAGCTTCAGACTTCCCAAATAACTTCCATCTAGTGTTAACGCCTTCTTTGCGTAATTTCTCAGATCAATGAAAGCATATCTGAAAACCAAAAAGAAATATGTATTCACGATTGTATTGTAACTTCAAAGAAGTGAAAAAAAAATTACGAGCGAGTCACAAACCCCAAGGGAGAACCGGTTTTGCACTCAAACGGAACAAAAACCCTAGAGATCTCTCCACATGAACCAAAGTGTTTTTCCAATGAGCTCTTGATATCATCCCTAGAAAGGGAACAATCAAATCCCTTAACGAATATGGTATTATGATTGATTCCATACGCCTCTTTATGATCGTAATTGCATTCAGATTCTTCCACCTTTTTGGTTTTCTTTGTCAAAACAAGATATTATTGGTTTGTAAGACTGATTTAGCCATCTTTTGTTTTGTCAAGAATATAATAAAATAAAAAAATGTTGTGTATACCTTTTTAAATGCATTTTTACATCTTCATCAATTTCCTGCACAAAATAGACATATATAATTCACTTAAATTGGTTGGTCAATGAACAAAACATAAGCAGAGTCAGTGACGTTTAATTATAGTCATTTTATTTTTCTCCTATATATAGGCAAAACAAGATTTCTTTGGAGTGAACTGAATAGAAGATTTCAATTTTTAAGAAACGTTTGAAATCAAACAAAATATCAGCTACAAAGTTTACAGTATTATTAGCTTCACAACCTACAAAGCAAATAGTCCTAGACTTATATACGTAGAGGTTTACAACTAAACATTTACAGTATACAGTAACGAAGTTTACAGTATCATTTCACAAATAGAGTCATAGAAAAACACTTATATACAATATAAAAATAAATAAACATATACCTTCAATAAAATATCCTCTAGAGCAGCCATTGACAGTGAATTAGTAATCTCATCGATTTCCTGAAAAAAAAAACAAATAGTTATCTCATTTGAGATGAAATGATAGATTAATAATTAGAGAAAGCAGTAAATACAAAGTTATTGTTAAACTTTCTAGGTTCCAGGGTATACCTTTTTTTGCTTCGTAAGATTTACTATCACTGAATCATCAAACAATTAATAATAACGTTAAAATCTCAATAAAGAAAAAAAGCATTCAAGATTCACAAACCAATATATATTTATGTTTTACTCTATAAAACACATCCATAGCGAAAGCAGAAATATATAAAAATGTCGATGGGTTTAAATTTAACCATTGAGTAAGAGAAGAGATAGACATATAAGAAAGAAAATTACATCGGTGGTGGATGCAGAGCCTTCGTTGAGTGCCATGGAAAAGAATTAGATGAAAGACCGCTAGGTTTCGATATACGTACAGTTTAGAGACGAATACCCTATAGAGGCCTAGACTACTTAATTTATCATGAAATACAATAATGTGAAATTTTTTTATTTTAAACAATGTCAAGTCTATTAATCAGTAATCGTCAGTATAATAAGCCCACCGAATAAAAGCCAAGCCCACGAAAGTCCAAAACCCTAGACTGGGTTTATTTTTGATCTTCAGTAATCATCAGTATAAACTCATTCCCTAATCATATTTTTCATAGTACGTACGGTTCCTTCTACTTTTTTTTTTTTTTTTACTTTTATTTAAATAAGTACTTTTCTTGAACAGATTGAAAGAGAGAGGTGAGATTTTGGGGAAAGATAATGATTGCCATTACAAAAGAAGTGCTTTGTTGTTTTTGGAATTAGTCTTGACATGGAAGCCACTCATAGCTTTTGAATGCGTCTAGGAGGGAAATTAAAAATTAATTCTTTCAGATTAACCTTTTTTTTTTTTCTTTCTTCTTCAATCTTCATCTCTCTTCTCAAAGACGCAAACCATAAGAAAAACGAGATAGAAAGGAGTCAGGACCTTCTACGTTTTTATCGCCTTTATAATTTCTCTTTTTACTTTTGCTTTCTTTTTTCTTGAGAAAGAGTTCAAAATGAAAGAGATGAATCAGAAAATGGGGACTCACAAGTTCAGATTTTCAGACATCATGCCTCACTCATGGCTGTATAAGCTCAAAGGCATGAGAACAAGTAGCAGAAAACACCATCCTTCTTCTCCCAAACACCTCTCGTCTTCTGATGCTTCTTCCTCAAGAAAGCTTCGTGACCCTCTTCGTCGCCTCTCTTCCACTGCTCATCCCCAAGCTCCCATTTACTCACCCCCTAAATCTTCTTCTTTCAAAAGAAAGATCAAACGTAAAACCGTTTACAAGCCTTCCCCAAGGCTCAAGCTCTCTTCTTCCTCTTCTTCTCTCCATTCTCATGTTTCTCTCACCTCTTCTCGGAACCATCGCTCTAAATCCTCATCCTCTGCAAATGTTATCTCTAATTCCGCCGTTGAAAGCTCTTCATATCGTGTCTCATCTCCTTCTGACCAAAACTATTGCTTTTCACGTGATCCTAAACCGCATTCAGTTGACATCAAGGACAACGGCTCTGTCGGGAAACCGGATGATGTTTCTGAAGATCCTTCAGTCTCACGAAACTCAAGTCCTCTTCGGGTTGAGACTGTAAAGGAACCACCTTTTCAGTTGAGGAAACAGCAGAAACTGAAGAAACCGAACGCACGGTCTTCTCCACGGATAAAGATTCGGGCTAATTCTCCCAAGATCGCGAGAAAGAAGACAAAGGAAGGAACGTCCCCTGCCGAGTGGAAGAAGAAGGAGAAGGGGATTGCAAAGAGCTTCGCCATAGTTCTGTCTTCCGTGGATCCTGAGAAAGATTTCAGAGAGTCCATGATTGAGATGATCGTCGAGAACAAGATGAGGGAACAGAAAGACCTCGAAGATCTTCTCGCATGCTATCTTTCACTGAATTCAAGCGAGTACCATGACGTTATCATCAAGGCTTTCGAGAAAACATGGTTACAGTTGACTCACCTCCCTTAAAGACTCTCTCTGTAACCAAAAAGCAGCCTCTGCACAACTTTTTATTAAATCACAATGTACTTTTTACATTTTTCTCACAGTATATACTTAGATATTACATGAATAGATTTACAGTAATTAAAAGACATGAGAAGCTAGCGCCTTGAGCTCGGTGGCTTCCGTGAAACCGCATAAGGTGACTGAAACCCAACTGTTTCTACGTCTCCAACAGTTTTGAACAATCTTTTCTTTCTAGCCTCTTCCCCTGGCGACCGGTGTAGTAACTGTTTCTGCACGTCTACAAAAGATCGGTTCCTTGTAAGTGTGCGGTTGTCTGAAGCCAATCTTCTGTTAGTTGAGCTGGAAGCTGCATACACGTTGGCTTGTCCTGACTGTAATTGAGAGCTTTCTTCGGGGCAAAACCTCGTCAAGTTGTGGGTTCTGCTCATAGCAGGAGACTGGGAGCTGGGCTCATCAACAGCTATGTAGTTGAGGTTGGAATAAGACCCTGAATGGGAAGAACTCTGAGAATACGTCTCATCGTGTAAATCATCTGCAGTTTTAATTTTATCTTTAAAACTTTTATAATAAACATCTGTCACACATTATGCATGTTGAGACTGGTGTTACTTTCCCATACCTTGTACCCAATCTTGAAGGCCTCGTGCCATATAGTTAGAGAGTGAAGCTTGGGAGGATGACGAGTGCGAGGAAGAAGAGTGGAAAGGCTCGGTGCGATGACGATGGTGATCATGAGAGGTTTCATCATCTTCCTCATAGCTCCAACCAGGCACCAAAGAAGAAATCGTTCCATCAATCATTTTAGCAATCTCGACTGGCTCCCAATCTATGATCTCGAGTTCTTTCACCATCTCCTTTGCAACATCAATGGAAGTATCATTCATGATGTCAAAGGGAAAGAACACATTATTTGCCAGACCTGGAAAGAAAGAAACAATTATGCGACCGAATAACAAAATGACCAGCTTAATCAAATTAGTCCCTCTTACCATTATCATATGCGATTTGTACTTCCAGATCGATTTTGTTATCTTCAGCGCCTAGCTTCCCAGCGATGGACATCTGTGTCCTTAACTCATCATCATCTTCCAACTTCAGTGAGTCCATTTCATTCTCGTTCAAGAAGGGCTTTGGATTCCCAGCACCACTCGCATACACCATCCAGGACTCATCAGAGGCAAGAAATGGATCTTGCAATAGTTCTTTTGCTGATACTCTCTTTGAGGCAGACACGAGACATTTTCCAATGAACCTCTGTGCCTCCATGTCTCCAACTCTGTAAAAGGCTCCTGGTAGCTTTCCCTGGAAATATAACATTACAAGGCTCAAGCCTGGTTTCAACCGATAGCTTCATCATCTATATGCTCACAGATCAGAAGACATACCGCAACAACTTTCTTGTAAATTTGGGCTGGATTGTTGCACTCACTATACGGGAACTCAGAGGTGATCATCTCCAAAAAGCACATACCAAAGGAATAAACGTCAATGAGTTCATTATAGTTCTCCTCATATAATTCTGGAGCCATAAACTCCGGAGTGCCTACGCAAAAAAAAGCACAAAGAGGTATAATAAGCATATAAATTTGACAAGAAGTGAGAACAAACGATTTTTGTTACATACCGATGACACTATGAGCAGAGTGGCAGTCCCGCAGCATTCTTGCAAGCCCAAGATCGCCAATTTTGACTTGTCCAAGATGCCCATTAACAAAGATATTATCACACTTAAGGTCTCTATGGATAACAGGAGGGTCGTGCTCATGGAGATAAACAAGCCCTTCCAAGATCTGCCGAGCCCAGGACTTGATTGCCCGGATATCTATCCTCAAGTACTTATTTTTGTATCTGCACAAGAACAGGACAGGGTCATCATACAAAGCAAAAAAACTGAGTAATTTTGTAAAGAAGAAAAAGGTGTAAAGAAGTTACTGTCGGAGGGTCCCAGAAGTGAACAACTCGGTGATAAAGTTGAGAGTATGATTGTGAACATCGATCCAGGAAGTGTAGAAACGAATGATGGATTTGTGGTTGAGAGTGCTGAGGAGATGAACTTCGGAGTAAAGCCTCTGTAGATCAACAGAGGAACGCAGAACCTCTTTCAGCTTCACCTGGCTCCATGCTACTTCTATTCCAAGCTTCTCGTCGATTGCTTTATACACTGTCTTCATCGCTCCCCTTCCAAGAATTTCTGCAAACTGTTCCAACATAAAAAAAACAATTACAAAAAGGTTTTGATCAATGAACATAGAATCTTTCTGCATACTTACACGTCCGTAGCGGCCAGTCGGATCAGTTTCGACATACTCTGAAACTTGATTCATATTCATGGTTGACCAAAACCTGATTGATGATCCCAGAAATGTTTTGGAACACAGACTTTCGTTTCTATAACTCCGAGATATCTCTGGTGGACAAAAGTCGTCTTATTTACTTCTTCTCTTACTTCATTAAGAGAAGCGTCAGCAGAAAATATGTTGAACAGTCTTTGGCGTCGATCACCCCATTCGGGATAAAATGAATAAAGACAATTGCCTTAACCATGCTTGCATCACATATATTATAAAAAAATCATATGTATATCTATTATTATTGACCCAATTGTAAAAAACATATAATATATTTCTAAAAATCCAATTGACAAATCTAGCTTCCAATAAAAGATGCTCAGGCCACAGCATGAATGAAATCATCAAACGTGTACCACATTTTTTAAACACATGGCTAAGTAAGCTAAATAAGAAAAAAAAAGATGCCTTGTTTTATTTTGTGAGCCACAAATACAATTGCAAAGAGGATAAGAGTTGAGAAAGCATGTTTTCAGGGGAATGTGATATAAGGAGGAAGGAGTTTTGTTTCTTGAGGAAACTGCTAGATTTTCAAACGAACCAATAATTAGTTTGGTGGACACAAGCAATCCAAAAAAGATTGAGGTTAACAAAAATAAAACTACAAAGAAAAGGGGAAAAGTCAGAACAGAAGTGGGGAACATGACAAGAAGTTGTAGAGAATAGAGTGATAGTGACATCACCGTTGAACAATTTGTTTTTTTTTGTTCGCGGCGACTTCCTTCAGCGAGTTCAGGGTTCCGTAACAAACTAATAACACACAACAAATATGCATTAAATCAATAGATATGTTCATGAGAGCTCTCATCATCTTACTTAGATTTGTATCTAAGGAGGTTCTGAATGTTAAGAAGGCAATATCTAAGGAGGGTCCAAATGTTTATAGGCTATCTCATAAATCTTAAGGGTTACGATCTGCATATTTGACTACAGTTTTGTTCTGGTTTAGATGTTAGTTGACACGTGGAAAAGGAGAGAGAGAAGGATGGTAGGAAATTGAAGATAAAGGTTGGAATATATCCGAAACAAGAAATGCCGTATAAGGTTGACACTGACTACAGAGGTTGCAGCCAGAAGTTATATTCTGCTCATTCATCATTACCATTCACCATACAACATGTGAAATGGCCCTTTCTCCACCATGTTCTTTACAGTTGATATGTCACAAAGGCAATAACTCAACAGCATTTTAAAACCTATAGTACAAAATTCACAAAGCATGTTACCTCTACCCACCGACTAAGTTCCTCCATTTATCCTTCAAATCCACCTACCAAGTTACATCATTTATATCACTCACACTTTGCATATATTATATTGTTCAAGAAAATGGTGAGTATGAAAGTTAAAAGTACATGCTCACCTCTGTCCTCTCCGCAAATACTGCAGGGTTTCCATTCTTTATATCTTTCCATGATCTTCCATACCTGCACACCAACAACAAAATGACAGAGATATTATCTTAACGAGGTCGACGATGTATGTATCACTATTGAATATTGATAATAGAGTTCGGGACTAGGCAAAGAGTGTTTCCATACTCTTTTACTCCTTCCCTCAGAGCTTCCACTTCTTCAGGCGTCCAGAATTTTTTTGGCCTTCTGACGTGGGATTTCGCCAATCCGCCCTTCTTTAATGGAGATGCATTCAGAGGTACTGGGGTTGGTCGACGAGGCCGAACTCTGCCAGACCATGTTCCCTGACTATCCGAACCTTTCTCATTTGCATCATTCTGTTGCTTCACAATTAAGCCATAACTTCATGAACTAAAGAACAAGACTTTTAGAAAGCATCTTGAGGTGAAATTAACGAACACTTACCGTTGCTTCATTATGGTCTTGACCACTTGTTCCAGTCCTATTCAGCCGAGTAGGCGGAGGAGTGAGATCTATCGAGTGATAAATTGTATTGTTAGGTTCTTCCCCTTTCCTAGTGGAAGAGTCAATGTGTCGTTGTATCTCTAACAAGTAAATCTTCAGCTCTCGAGCAACCGTTTCGTCTCCCTTATCAAGACTTGGATCATATTCCTGTTCTTGTGCACCCACTGTCTGCTCCTCCTCCGAAACATGTTTTTCAACATCATTATCGTTTTCTCTATTGTTCCCAGTTCCGTTCTCCATTTTACCAAGCGGCTCGTTAGCGTTATCAATAGTATCACTCTCCAAACGCCTCGTGCTTTCAGCAGCAGCATTTGTATCCCCACTTTTGTCAACAATATCTTCCTCTACGTTATCAGCCTTGCGCTTAAGAAACCTCCTTTGGACTACTGATTCAAGAGATGAACTCCCAAGTAATGCCCACTGCTCTTTGAGAAGCTGAGTGAGAAAGGTAATGGCACTGTACCTAATGTTAGTCTCACGAATCCGCTGATAGAGCTCAGAATCCTCAAGGGCCTTCTTCAGATCAGTCTCCCACTTCAACAAATCACGGGTCACCAAATCGCTTCCTCTCTCCTTCAAAACCCCAATCCTCTTCCTCCATATCCTCTCAAGAGCCTCGGTGAAAAACCCATCCGAAGCAATCAGTGGCCACATGAATCTAAGCGTGCACTCAGCAGCCGTCCAGCAATAAGCAGACTTGTGAGACTCCATAAGTAACGAGTGTTGCTGCAACAGAAGCTTCTCAAGAACTTCGAGAAGATCAAGCGTTCCCTCGTCGATCGCACCTCGAATCAACGAATTGGAGATATCCCGCAAAACGGAAGATATCTTGAGCTTTAAGCAGTCGGAGGATTCTCCCAATTGCAGCGCCGAGATCAGTTTAATAGGTAAAACCCTAGGGTTGTGTTGACGACGAAGGACAAACTCGGCAACCCAATTGTCAAAGACTTCCATTTTCGATCAAAGTTGAAACCTTTCGTTTTGTTCCAGCGGATGCAATGTCGCCGGAGAAGACGAAAAACAAAGCTCTCCGATTAGTAAAATTGGGCTTGTTAATGGGCCTTTTAATTGGGCCTAATGTCAAAGATGATAAACGGTGAGGATTATCAGAAGAGTGACAAGTGTCAAGAGCTGAGCCTTATCCACAGATTCCCCAATCCTCTTTTTCTTACTCTGTGTCGCTTGGCGCGCTCTCTCTCTCTCTCTCTGTCTCCATAGTTCCAAGTTCTGATATCTCACTATCACAATCTGTGTCTGTGCGATAATGGCCATGGCAGAGCTCTCAGCCCCCAAAACGACGTCGACTTTTCTCAACTCTTCGTCTCGGCTTCGTCTCTCTTCAAAATTGCACCTTTCAAACCACTTTCGCCACCTTCTTCTTCCACCTCTCCACACAGCTCCCAACTCCAAAATCTCTTGCTCCGTTTCTCAGAAGTAAGTCGCTTTTTACGCTCCTAATCTGTTATTCTCTCTGTAAAAAATTCGAACTTTTCTGATCTTAGATGCTTTTTTGTGAATTTGTGATAAAAGTAGCCAAGCCCCTGTTGCGGTTCAAGAAAATGGATTGGTGAAGACGAAGAAAGAGTGTTATGGAGTTTTCTGCCTTACCTATGATCTTAAAGCTGTACGTTACTAATCCTATTACTGTTTTTTTTTTTAAATAAAAATCTTATCTTGAGACTCGAGTTTGGAGATAACCCTCTGCTTCACATGGAGATGATAGTACTTTTGTAAATGTGTGTGTGTGTTTGCAGGAAGAACAGACAAAATCATGGAAGAAGTTAATCAATATTGCAGTTTCAGGTGCTGCAGGGATGATTTCAAACCATCTTCTCTTCAAAGTAAGTTAATCATTTTTGAAAATTACTGTTTCATAGGATAAGGTTACCAATCATTGGACTTATTTATCTAAATGTAGCTTTGGTTTTCCGAGTGTGTAGCTTGCTTCAGGTGCAGTGTTTGGTCCAGATCAACCCATTGCTTTGAAACTGCTAGGATCAGAGAGATCTATCCAAGCTCTCGAAGGTGTTGCAATGGAGCTGGAGGATTCGTTGTTCCCCTTGTTGAGAGAAGTTGATATTGGAACAGATCCATATGAAGTGTTCCAAGATGTGGAGTGGGCTATTCTCATTGGTGCAAAACCTCGAGGCCCTGGAATGGAACGTGCTGACTTGTTGGACATCAATGGCCAAATCTTTGCTGAGCAGGGCAAAGCTCTCAACAAAGTTGCCTCTCCTGATGTTAAGGTCCTTGTTGTGGGAAACCCTTGCAACACCAAGTAAGTTACATTTCTTAATTCAACCCTCTTCACCTCTCAGTCAACATCCACCATCTTTAGCTAAGTTTTCTCATTTTATGTTCTCTTTTTCAGCGCCTTGATTTGTCTCAAAAATGCTCCTAACATTCCTGCAAAGAATTTCCATGCCCTCACGAGGTTGGACGAGAATCGGGCCAAATGCCAGGTACTATATTTCAACACACAGACAAACATATACAGTATAATGCATACATATGATTGACAATACCATGTTGCAGCTTGCTCTTAAAGCCGGTGTCTTCTACGACAAAGTGTCTAATATGACCATATGGGGCAATCACTCCACGACTCAGGTTTGCCTTATCTTTGCTCTAGTGTCAACTGTTTTCTTTCTATATCTTGGGATGTTTGTCTTATTGTTTTAGAGGTGAATCAGGTGCCAGACTTCTTAAATGCCAGAATTAATGGCGTGCCTGTGAAGGAGGTTATTACAGATCACAAATGGTTAGAAGAGGGATTCACTGAGAGTGTGCAGAAGGTAAGATGCCGCTTCCTCTTATCTTAAAATCATTTTTGCAATGAGGTATAACTTGTGGCTCAGTAAGTTTACGTTTTTTTTACAGAGAGGTGGGTTATTAATTCAGAAATGGGGTCGATCTTCTGCTGCTTCTACTGCTGTTTCCATTGTTGATGCTATAAAGTCACTTGTAACTCCTACCCCTGAGGGTGATTGGTTTTCGACTGGGGTATATCTTCTTTTACACTCGTTTAGATAACAACAAGATAGATTGGTTTAAATTTTTATAGGGTTTGTGTTAATTTAATCTTAGGTGTACACGGATGGAAATCCCTATGGTATTGAAGAGGGCCTCGTCTTCAGCATGCCATGCCGGTCAAAGGTATGTTCTATCCTTATTCTTAAAAGCTTTTCTCTAGTGGCAAGTCTAAAAATTGTGTTGGTTTCTAGGGAGATGGAGATTACGAACTTGTGAAGGATGTAGAAATTGATGACTATCTTCGCAACAGAATCGCCAAGGTATAGCTTTCTTAAAGATTAGTCTTTTTCAGGTTTTGTATCTAGATGCCTGAAGTTTAACTGAGATATGAAAATATTGCAGTCGGAAGCGGAACTGTTGGCTGAGAAGAGATGTGTTGCACACCTCACTGGAGAGGTATGTATCTGTCTTTTCTATTGAAACAAAAGCAATGTTAATAGAAGCTAACCTTAGTTTCTTCATGGATGTGTGTTTCAGGGCATCGCTTATTGTGATCTTGGTCCGGTTGATACTATGCTTCCTGGCGAAGTTTGATTTTTTGCAGGACGTTGAACATCTCAATTAAGCATTCTCTTCTGGGTTGTTAGCTGTACAGAGCACACCCACATTACTTATAATGATATGTTCAGAATAAGAGAATGAAACTCTTTTCTTCTTATTTACATGCATCTGTATGTGATTTTTACTTGAGCAATGCTCCAAAAGTCATATACAGCAGTATTTGTAAACACTTGAAACGATCCTCTGCTTTATTTCAGTTCCAGAACTCAAAACTAGATAATGCATATCTATGTCAAACACAAAATGTTCACAAATCTTATGAGCTTTTTTTTTTTTTTTTTTCAAACCAATCTCAAAACAGCTTCCTATATGTGAAAATGTATCACCAACAAAGTTACAAAAGCGTATAATACTATACAAAAGAATTAAGAAGCAAGAATGGTTGATGGTCTTGCTGGTCGATGACCTGAAAAGGCTATGCGTAGTCTCTTACACTCGTCTCTGCAGTAGTCTAGTGAAAAACAGAGCTGTCTTATCACTTCCCTCTTCTCTTCTGCTACTTCTTCTAGTTCCCTCTTCTGCTTCTCCACCGCCTTCTCCATCTCCATTCTCTGATCGCATCTTGCTTTTATTTCACATCCAAGCCGACTTATCTCTGACTCTAGCTCACTCACCTTTTTGCTTAATGTCTCTATGCATCTCTCTTTCTCTGCCTTATCCAGTGTGAGCACCTCGATTACCCCGTTAAGCCTTTCCTCCTCTTCTAGTTTCTCATTGGTCACCCTTCTCATCTCATCTTCAAGATAACGTACTTGGGCTTCCAGCTCTTTGAACTGGTCATCACGGTGTCTTTTCTCCTCCAACAGCTTCGATATTTCGGCTTTGACCTGTGCCTTCTCTGGAAATATCTTTTCCTCTGCATCAGAAACTGCTGTCTTCAAATCCCTGATCTCATGATCTCTACCAGCCAAACTCGACTTCAACATGGAGATTCTATCCAGCAGCTTCACCACCTCTCTTTTATCTGCACTAGCCTTGCTTTTCCATGCTGCAGCTTCTTTCTGCGCTGACTCAAACATATCTTGCAGACTCTTGAGTTTTGCATCATCAGACTTGCTTTTCTCGACTTCTTTTCTCATGATGCCGTTTTGTTTCTCTGCCTCCCGAAGCCTCAGGCTTGTAACTCTCAGCTCTTCAGACAAAGTCTCAATGTCCATGTCTTGAGTTGAAGCTGCCTCTTCTTCACCTTGTTCATCATCCAACTCAGATGGCAAATATCTTGCAAGCTGACTCCTTAACATATAAATTTGGTCTTCTGAATCCTGTAACTTGTCATTTGCATCTCTCAGTTCTTGCTCACAAGCAGCAAGTTTCGCTGGGAAATCAACAAATTTACTCTCACTTTTCACCCTCGGCAACAAACACTCGGTGTTCCCTTCGAGTTGCATCCTAAGTCTCTCTTTGGCTTCACGTAGCTCACTCTCAAGATCCATGATCCTCTTGCTCAGGGATTGAAAATCAGAGCCAATACTCACGTAACCGGGGTAATTAGTCACAGAAGAATCATCAGATTCGAGTTCAGAATCAGTAATGGAAGAAATATCATCTCCATCTTTGTGATAAAGATCAGAAGGGAGTCCTCCATTGCCAAGGAAGTATTCAAAACCAGGAGCACGTCTCCCAGAAGGGGGACGGCCTAACCTATTGAGATCATTAGAAGTCCAGACAGCAGTGAGCTCGGGGGCAGAGATGTCTGGAAGGCCAGAGCTTTGTGACTGAAGCTCTAAAGTAGAGCTTTTTCTCAACTCTCCAGTGATGTTCTCATACCGCTCGGCTAAAGAACGGTACATACGGTGAAACTCATCGACAAGGCTAATAAGCTCAGGCCTTTTCTGGTAATACATTTCTGCCTTCTTGGCAAATGAATCAGCATCTTCCTCTATCAACTTCACCATCCGTTTCACGCTCCGGTCCATCTCTGATCATCATCCATCATCATCACACAAAAAAAAAAAAAAACATAATAAAGTTGGTACTTTTATAATTCCTTAATAAATAAAAAGACTAACCACCTAATTTAGGAAATCTTAAGGCCTAATGAGATATTTTTTCACATGAAAATGACACACAATGCGAGAATGGACTCACCATCGAGATTATTCTCAAGCCACTTTGAATTTTTGAGACCGATATGACTATCCCACCACCATGGATTTGATTTGGTGGATTCTGTTCGTTTGATACTCTTCTTGGAACGAACCTGGCAACAACAAACACAAAAAAAAAAACCCAGAATCAAGAATCAAGAATGAGAATTTCGATTGTTCTTAGTATGAAAAAAGTTTTTATTTTGGTTGGTATATAATGTACCAGATCATAATCCATGGCTGCAAAAATCAATGGACCCTAATGAGAGAAACTGGAAACACACAAGAGACAATCATGAGACTATTTGACAAAAAAAAAAAAAAAAAAAGACTACTTTTTACAAGACAAATAAATATAATACAGATTCTGTCTGTCAGACAAATAATAACAAAAACGTCGGTATTTTTATTTTTGTCGCTAATCCCAAAAAAAAAAAGGATCGGTACTGTTCAGAATGAATCATGACAAAACTTAACACACAGAAAAAGACAAAAAAGAGAACCTGAGAAGAAGAAGTAGAAGATGGAGGATGATGGAAGGAGAAAGAATGAGGTAGAGGGAGATGAAAGCTTTTTAGAATGAAAATGAGAAAAGAAAATCAAAATAAAATAAAATATAGTCAATATGAATTTATACACTTACCTTTAAGACAGATATTGCGGAACGAGTCTTAACTAGTGCTTAGCAGTTTTCAACGTGGCCAAGTGATTTGGTTGTCTCTCTGTAATTAAAATATGTTGATTTTGGGACTAATTCCAACTGTGTCCACGTGGAGTGTGAGAGAGTCATTGACCTCTCTTTCCCCACTAATCAAACCGACCATTCCATAAGATTAATGGCCGTCCTCCTGACCATTTCTCTCTCGTTTCATTTTGTTACCATTCCACATACTAGAAAGGTTCATTCATTCATTCATGCAGTCAAAAACATCAAGATTATGTATTCATTGAAATGGCTTTTGTTCTTTCTATATGTGATCATTCAATGGGAAGACTTTGAGGAGTTTAGGCAGATAGGAGTAACCCGCGGTATTAGTGTTTGTTGCGTGTAAGCGTGTTGGTCTAAAGACCTTTGTTAGAGGCCAACACTGTCTATCAACTTTTCATTTTGTTTTGTGGCGCTCCACTTCTCTAGCTTTTCAATTCAAAATTTTAATGCATTTATTATGTAATTCTATATGATCAATTTATTCATATAAAGTTACATATGTTGACCAAAAAAAGTAAATGCACAATTACATTTCTTAATTAGTTAGATATATTTAAGATATGTGAAAAACTGAAAATGATGTAAACACAAATTAAGAACATTATTTTGCCAATGTGTTAGCGACTAGATTTAAATTACTTCTTTATCCTTTGTGATGTGTCAACACCTGATTTACCTTTTTTTATTTTTACCAACTGACTATTTCTCATCAAATGTTATTAGGACTTGTTAGATTAACATTACTATAATTGTCTAATATTTTTTAATAAGATAAGTTAACACAAATAGAGAATATTATCTTGCAAATCTTTAATATCGTATTGTAATCTTATTATATAAAGTTTGATCTTAAAATTACTAATTAACAAAATCGTGACAAGTGTCAAATATATTGATTAGATGTTGACACATGTCAAGTTTTTCTTTTTAATAAACGTAGTAGGAAAACTAATTATATTTACAAAAATTTTAAATGTTTATATTTTAAAATTTTTATTTTTCTAAATCAAAAAGGAAAACTAACAAAATCAATATATTTTCTATTGTATGTTAATTATATTATATGCGTATTTTCAGTAAAAATTAACATGTGTAAGCAAAAACTTAATTATTAAGCATGTATATTAATCAATAAATAATGAATAATAAAGTTTAAAAGAATAATATAAGTTATTTAACATAATTTTAGATAGATATAAATTGTATTTATTATTGTAATACAAATTTTTATTGTAAGTAAGTATACAAAACTAGCCTTGGGCATTCAGATTCCCGAACCCGATCGGATTCAAGTTTCACATATAGAACCCGTTTGGTTTTTTTATACTATCGGGTTCATAATTCAGGTAATTCAGGTATACCCAAACTCAAACAAACCATTAAAAAAAACTAACTTTTATTTCTTTATATATTTTAGATCACTTGTATAAATAGAAATATTTAACGTTTCACATTAAAACAGAAAAACTAAGATGGCAAAATAGTTAAAGATGCATCATTAAATGCTCAAGGTTCCGGGTTCAAATCCCTCTGGATGCGTAATATTCCTACTTTGGGTTGTGTTCGGGATTCGGGTCCGGATAATATGCCTAGGGCTACACAAAACCATGAAAGAATAATGAACTTAAAAAGAAAAAATGAGTTTGTAGGAGTTAATTTTTGGTTAATTGATGAAAATTGACAAAAGTATTACTTATGAAATTATGACATATAGAAGAATAATAGTTTGGATATTTTTGTATTTTCAAAATTTTTGTGGATGTTAACTAATTTTTTTACTGATTATTTTTATTGTTAAATTTAAAATACTAACCAATATACATATGATGCTCATATACAGTGGCGGAGCCAAGATTTATACTCATCAGGGTCATGATAAAATCTTAACTAAAACTTTAAAACAAAAGCAGCCTTTCAACTTCAACAGAAAAAAAAAAAAAAAAAAAAGAAGCTGAAACGTTAGCTTACTTAAAAATCACAACTACAAATGTTAATTTATGTTAATGGACTAGGCTTAATATGTATAAGTGTTGTATTAAAAAAAGTTTATAGGGGTCAATTATCTTAATGAACATGGGTCAATTTCAAAATTTTAATTAAAGTTTAATGAAAATTTTAAAATCCATCAGGGTCAACTGACCCCTGTGGTTCTTCTCTGCCTCCGCCTCTGCTCATATATTTTTGTTATTAAAAATTTAACTCTAATCCATAAAGAAGTGAATTATGGTTTACGATGAAATAGATAGTTCAATGTGATTATTAAACTAAATATCTAATGATTGAATTTATTTTAGATTGAAAACTTTTTAAATATTAATATGTATCATTTAAGAATATTAGTAATTTTTTATGTTTGATTTTATAATTTTAACACATGTATTTTTGTAATGCATATGTTAAAACATAAGATATTTAGAGAATGTCTCTATATCTTTATATATGAAGGAATCTTAGTTATTTGATGAGAATGTCTCTATATCTTTATATATGTTTTTATTTTATAAATTTCACTTATTTAATATTGATATGACATGAGGTAAAATTAATATTTATGATATAACAACCTAACAAATATATCTTAAATAATGTTGATCCAGTTTTTTGCGAATTATATTTTGTTAATTTTTAGTTGTATTTTCAATTCTTACTAAGATATAGATTTGATATCGTGTATTAATTGTGTTTGATAGAAAATATTTAGTTCTATGCATTAAGATGAAATGTGTAATTAAACTTAAAATATTGTTTTTTATGATGGTATAGATATTTAAATGGTACTCCATGTTCTATAAGAGCATAAAGATTATCTCTTTTTATAAAACTTCAACAAAAAGAAAAATATACTATATAGTTCAAATAGTAATAAATTGTTATATCAAAAAAAATTGTACATAAAAATTTGAGAAAATCTTATTATATAAAGTCTGATGTCAAAGTTACTTATTAACAAGATCGTGACATGTGTCAACTGTATCATTCAGATGTTGACACATGTCAATTCTTTATTTGTTAAATTTTTTAAAAATATAAATGTAAAAATTTAAAACGTACCATAAAAAGGTTTTATGTAAAAATAAAATAGAGAAAAGAAAACCTAATTTTATTTAAAACACTTGGCCCCCAACAACAAGGTTCGCTCCTCAGCAACGCAATACCATCAGCCCAATCCTGAATGCACATTGGTTGCTTTCCAAGAACTTTCAATCTGACAACGAGGTGAAGAAATCTAGACACCCGAAGACGGGGATGGAGCTGACATGACTGCCGTAAAAGAGAGCACCTCTTCCCAGGTTAACTTATCGCCCAAAGCCTGAGCAATTATATCATTCGCCTCAATATCTAAACTTTTAAAAACCTTTTTTATTTATGGCCTTCCGGGTTGCATAAAATCCATGTTAATTGAAAAAGTTGATTAGGATCACCCTCCCTCTAGAAACAAAATCAAAATTCTAGTATACTTACTCATATGGAAAACTCTCTGACGAGTCGGAGATAAATCATAAACTTCACACGAGCGAATGCATTCAAAGAAAACATAATTGATAGTCTCAAGCACAGAGTCACAACACCAAATATCATATTGGACACCTCGGTGTATCTATTTACTTTTATTGATAGTTTTTACTTATTAAAAATATTTACTTTATATTCTTTATTAAAATTTTATTTTAAAAACTCTAAACCTGCACATCGGGCGGATCCTAATCTAGTAAGTATCAGATAATAAAAGTTAAGAAAAGTAGATTTGTAGGTTCATTAATATATATTTATGTTAGAAAGAAAATAATTATATAGAGTTTGAGTTGATTTCTTTCAATTTCACTATTTATTTTTTCAACAAAGTACAAGATCAGCTCAATTGAGCCAATTGGAAGGAAAAACATTTACATAGGTTACTAAATGCGAAACTGAACGGACACGTCGCGCCTGCAAACAAGGAATCAAGATCAAAGTAAAGGTGGTAAATTCCTCCTTATCAGCTTCAATCTCATCCAAATAAGGTTTGAAGGCCGGCCACTCGGAAGGCTAAGACACCATCTTCACCTAGTCAGAACAATCGGTAAGGAATACGACATTCTAATTATTTGCGCCAATAATACACCGCATTGCCTAGACCAGAGCTTCAACCTCTGCATGAAAGGGGGAAAGGCTACGACGGAGGTTGGCTGCTCCCACAGTTAACCCCCCCTACAGGGGACAAACAATACCATCCGCGACCAACATATTGGTCTGTCACTTTTCAAGACCCATCCCCAAAACATCGATAACTTGTTACATGCCTATCCACCCCATAATTACCGTCTCTCATAAATCTAGGCTTTGAGTCTCCCTGTGGAAGATTCCCCGGGACCTCATCCTGCGCCGTGGACCAAACCTTAGACTCATCCTCCGCTAATCGCATAATCGCAAGTGGGTTAGAGTCCAAATTGCTAAAATTTTTATCATTCTGAACCTTCCAAATATACCATAAAATCCAAGGATAGATATCTGCCACAGGAACCTACTGAAATCGCCAAAACAAAGAATCCATATGTGCATAAAATAGATTTCGAAGGAAAAAATCTTTACCCCGAAAATGGGGATAAAGCTTAAACTTGTCTCGCCGGAGGACACTCAAACAAGATGATTAATTATTTTCCGAAAAACCACAAAGCGCATACTCAATATCACAACCCATCCCGCGTTTTCGAAGATTCGCTGATGTTGCAACACATCCAGTGATTACTTGCCATAGAAAATGCCAAAGTTTTGGAGGACAATGATGCTGCCAAACACATGCTTGTAATGGAATAATATTGGGACCAGAAGCTGTCGCAACAGGAGAAACGGCCTTATGCTGCCGCAAAGCAGTATACCCCTATTTGACCTTATAAGTTCTAGTTTTTGTGAAATGCCAACCCAACTTGTCCGGAGTGTTGTGATTTCCCAAAGGTAAAGCCGAAATAATGGTGACGTCTTCTGGCGTAAAAGTAGCCGAAAGCAAAGCCAAATTTCAGGAGTTAGAACTTCTGTCTATTGAAAGACTATCCTATGCATAGTGCTGGTCTTGGGAATTGAGCAATGATCCAAAGATCAGACCATACTAAGATGGAATCGCTGGATCCTACCCGTTTAATAAGTGCTTTGTTTACGAGAGAGTGAGCAGAAACCATACTCCTCCATCCATAAGATGGTGAATAAAAATTAATTAGATCTAGATGATCAGAATACCTATAATAGCGACTTTTAAAAACCTTAGCAGAGAGTGAATCCGAAACTGTGATCAACCGCCAGAGTTGCTTAGCGAGCAAAACAGTGTTACAGTCATCTAAACATTTAAATAGAAAATATTATCTTGCAAATATTCAATATCTTATAGCAAGTATCAGATATTAAAAATTAAGCAAAGTAGATTTGTAACTACAATATCTAGGTTCATTAATATAAATATTTATGTTAGAAAGAAAAGACGTAGAAGTTGAGTTGATTTATTTCAATTTCAATATTTATCTTTTTGTAATTTTTGAAAACTATAAATCTCAAAAAAAAAGAAACAAAAAAAATATAGCGTAGAAAAGAAGAAGTGTCAGTGGTGTGGACTCATGAGTTGAAGGAGTGAATCTCAATTCAAAACAGAAAACACGTAAATATTTTTATAAAATAATTAAATAAAAGTTGTAAAAAACATAAAAAGTGACAAATATGTTGTTGGCTATCTTGATTTGGGCCCTCTTGTGCCTTGGCATAGAAGATATGTATAGGCCTCCAGAGAGCAGAGTTAAGGACAATCTTTTTAGATGAGACGTTGGAGAAGAATGTAATCTTTGTGGCTTTGGGCGAGCTTGCCTTGTTCATTCAAAGAACTGAGAAGCAAGAATTGATGATGATGATCGATGACCTGAAAAGGCTACGCGTAGTCTCTTACACTCGTCTCTGCAGTGGTCTAGTGAAAAACAGTGCTGTCTTATCACTTCCCTCTTCTCTTCCGCTAACTTCTTCTAGTTCCCTCTTCTGCTTCTCCATCTCCATTGTCTTATCGCATCTTGACTTTATATCACATCCAAGCCGACTTATCTCTGACTCTAGCTCACTCACCTTTTTGCTTAATGTCTCTATGCATCTCTCTTTCTCCGCCTTCTCCAGTGTCAGCACCTCGATTCCCTCCTTAAGCCTTTCTTCCTCTTCTATTTTCTCATTGGTCACCCTTCTCATCTCATCTTCAAGATAACGCACTAGGGCTTCCAGCTCTTTGAACTGGTCATCAGACTTGCTTTTCTCGACTTCTTTTCTCATGATGCCGTTTTGTTTCTCTGTCTCCCGAAGCCTCAGGCTTGTAACTCTCAGCTCTTCAGACAAAGTCTCAATGTCCAGGTCTTGAGTTGAAGCTGCCTCTTCTTCACCTTGTTCATCATCCAACTCAGATGGCAAGTATCTTGCAAGCTGACTCCTTAACATATAAATTTGGTCTTCTGAATTCTGTAACTTGTCATTTGCATCTCTCAGTTCTTGCTCACAAGCAGCAAGTTTCGCGGGGAAATCAACAAATTTACTCTCACTTTTCACCCTCGGCAACAAGCACTCGGTATTCCCTTCGAGTTGCATCCTAAGTCTCTCTTTGGCATCACGTAGCTCACTCTCAAGATCCATGATCCTCTTGCTCAGGGACTGAAAATCAGAGCCAATACTTACATAACCAGGGTAATTAGTTACAGAAGAATCATCAGATTCAAGTTCAGAATCAGTAATGGAAGCAGAATCATCTCCATTGCCAAGGAAGTAATCAAAACCAGAAGCACGTCGCCGAGAAGGGGGACGGCCTAACCTAATGAGATCATTAGAAGACCAGACAGCAGTGAGGTCAGAGGCAGAGATGTCTGAAAGGCCAGAGCTCTGTGACTGAAGCTCTAAAGTAGAGCTTTTTCTCAACTCTCCAGTGATGTTCTCATGCCGTTCAGCCAAAGAACGGTACGTAAGGTGAAACTCATCGACAAGGCTAATAAGCTCAGGCCTTTTCTGGTAGTACATCTCTGCTTTCTTGGCAAAGGAATCAGCATCTTCCTCTATCAACTTCACCATCCGTTTCACGCTCCGGTCCATCTCTGATCATCCATCATCCATCACACAAAAAACATAACAAAGTTGGTATTTTTATTTTCTTAATGAAAAAAGACTAACCAGCTAATTTAGGAAACCTTAAGCCTAATGAGATATGTTTTTCACATGAAAATGACACACAATGCGAGAGAATGGACTCACCATCGAGATTATTCTCAAGCCACTTTGAATTTCTGAGACCGATATGATTATCCCACCACCATGTATATGATTTGGTGGATTCTGCTCGTTTGATACTCTTCTTGGAACGAACCTGCCCAACAACAACCAAAGAAAAAGAAAAACGCAGAATCAAGAATCAAAAATGAGAATTTGGATTGTTTTAGTATGAAAAAAGTCAAAAAGATTTTTTATTTTGGTTGGTATGTAATGTACCAGATCATAATCCATGGCTGCAAAGATTAATGGACCCTAATGAGAGAAGCTGGAAACACACAAGAGACAGACAATCAAGAGAACCTGAGAAGAAGTGGAGGATGATGATGGAAGGAGAAAGAAGGTAGTAGAGGGAGATGAAAGCTTTTTAGAATGAAAAGAAAAAAGAAAATCAAAAAAAAAAAAAACCTTTAAGACAGATACTGCGGAACGAGTCTTAACTAGTGCTTAGCAGTTTTCAACGTGGCCAAGTGATTTGGTTGTGTCTCTCTGTAATTAAAATATGTTGATTTGGGGACTAATTCCAACTGTGTCCACGTGGAGTGAGAGAGAGTCATTGACCTCTCTTTCCCCACTAATCAAACCGACCATTCATAAGATTAATGGCCGTCATGACCATTTCTCTCTGACTCTCTCGATTAGTTTCTGTTACCACTCCACATACTAGAAAGGTTCATTCATTCATGCAGTCAAAAACATCAAGATTATGTATTCATTGAAATGGCTTTTGTTATTTCTATATGTGATCATTCAATGGGAAGACTTTGAGGGTTTTAGGCAGATAGGAGTAACCCGCGGTATTAGTGTTTGTTGCGTGTTGGTCTAAAGACCTTTGTTAGAGGCCAACACTATCTATCAACTTTTCATTCTTTTTTTTTCTTTCTTGTGGCGCTCCACTTCTCTAGCTTTTCAATTCAAAATTTTAATGCATTTAATATGTAAATTCTATATGATCGATTTATTCATATAAAGTTACATATGTTGACCAAAAAAGTAAATATACAATTACATTTCTTTATTAGAGAGATATCTTTAAGATATGTGAAAATGATGTAAACACAAATTAGGAACATTATTTTGCCAATGTGTTAGCGACTAGATTTAAATTACATTCTTTATCCTTTGTGATGTATCAACACCTGATTTACATTTTATGTTTTTCTCCAACTGACTATTATTCTCAACAAATATTATTAGGACTGCTAGATTTGATAGATTAACATTACTATAATTATCTAATACAAATTGAGACTATTATCTTGCATATATTTAATATCTTATAGTAAGTATCAGATAATAAATTTAAGCAAAGTAGATTTGTAACTACAATATCTAGGTTCATTAATATATAGGGGGTGTATTCAAATCATAATTTTGGAGAATTTGATGGGATTTAGGAAATTTAGAATTTTGATAGATTTTAGGGAAGTTCATATGATTTTCTGTAAAATTCTTTCAAATCCCACTTAAAACCACGAGATTTGGATTTCTGTATTTTTAACTAAACAAATCCTCCAGAATCCTAAAAGTTATTAAAATCCTAATCCACAAAACTGTTTTGAATAACAGTGGATTTTAAAGTAGATTTTTAAATCATCAGTTTAATAACAAGGGATTTTAAAGTAGATTTTTAAATCATCAGTTCAATAACAGTGAAATATTTTTATGTTAGAAATAAAAGAATTAGATAGAAGTTGAGTTGATTTATTTCAATTTCACTATTTATTTTCTATGTAATTTTTGAAAACTATAAATCTAAAAAAAAAAACAAAAAAATTATAGCGTAGAAAAGAAGAAGTGTCAGTGGTGGTGGACTCATGAGTTGAAGGAGTGAATCTCAATTCAAAACAGAAAACTTGTAAATATTTTTCTAAAATAAATAAATAAAAGTTGTAAGAACATAAAAAGTGAAAAATATGTGTTGCCAATCTTGATTTGGGCCCTCTTGTGCCTTGGCATAGAAGATGTGTATGGGCCTCCAGAGAGCAGAGTTAAGGACAATCTTTTTAGATGAGACGACGTTGGAGAAGAATGTAATCTTTGTGAGTATGGGCAAACCTGCTTTCTACATCGTTCATTCAAAGAACATGATGATGAACACATTACAGCCATACAATAATATCACACTAACTACATTAGTGTAAGGAATGTGATGTATGAGAAGCAAATTAAAGATGAGTGAGCATCATTTTGTGTTTGTGCACGGTGCAGGGCATGGAGGATGGTGTTGGTACAAGCTTGCTAATTTACTGAGGGAGAGTGGACATAAGGCCACCTGCATCGACCTCAAGGGCGCTGGGATCAACCAAACTGATCCAAACACTGTCACCTCTTTGGATGACTACGACGAGCCTCTCTACGCCTTCCTCTCCCAACTTCCCATCGATCAAAAGGTCATTCTTGTGAGCCATAGTGTTGGAGGAGGGAGCATGACGGCTGCCATGTGCCTCTTTCCTTCCAAAGTTTCTTTGGCTGTTTACGTCGCAGCAGCCATGGTCAAACCTGGTGCTTTGATTCCCGATAGTCTCAAAAATGTAATGAAGGTATGTTCGGGATTGATAGAGAAGGAAGCTGAGAAGATATGGGACTTTACTTTTGGAAATGGACCCCAAAATATCCCAACAAGCATCATGATGAAACCGGAGTACGTTAGGGACAAGTTTTACAACGAGAGCCCCATGGAGGTTTGTCCTGACTTAGACTCTTTATAATCATCTCTGCCTCAAAAACATTTCAAAGAATCTTACTTAATTCATCCATTCATGTATGATCAGGATTACACACTGGCTACCACGCTTCTGCGTCCAGCCCCTGTCATGGCATTCGTAGGCATAATGGGAATTCCAGAAGCTCCAGAGACTGAAAAAATCCCAAGGGTGTACGTGAAGACAGGCAAGGACCATTTGTTCCAACCACATCTGCAAGACTTAATGTTGGCTCTGTGGCCTCCTTCTCAGACCTTCCTTCTTCAAGAAAGTGATCACTCTGCGTTTTTCTCCCAACCTCAAGAACTCTATCAATTCCTCCTTCAAGCAGCCTCCTCTCTCTCTTCCTAAGTCCTCTTTTGTATCTCTTTGGAACTTCTCCACATCATTTTTTTTTATTAATACTAGCATAAAACTTGATCATATTCATATATATCATGAGACACATAGAAGGAAGCCTACAATAATTGCTATGTAAAAGGCACACGCGCCTCCAACTGCGGTATCACTAATCAGGCGAGTGATATCCAAACAATCAACAGAGAAAGCCTAAAAAGGCATACAAACTCAAAAGCATTGATAAAAGGGAAATGAGAAATCTCAAGGGGTGATTTGAACTTGAACGTTGGAGTCCTTGGGTTTGCTATTGTCATCTGAAGATGGCCGGGTGGTCTCAGAGTCTGAAACTCGTATCTCTTCGATCATTCTAACAACATCATCCATGGTTGGTCGTACATCAGGCATTTGAGCCACACATGCCATAGCAATCTGCAGCATCTGTACCATTTCTTCTTCAATGTTCTGGAACCTCATCAGCTCAACATCAAACACCTCACTTGTCCATTCCTCTCTCACCACTGACTGTACCCACCTGGGGAGATCAACCATGTCATCTCGGCTTGGTGACTGTATTGGAGACTTCCCAGTCAACATCTCGAGTATAAGTACACCGAAACTGTAAACATCGGATTTATGCGTGTGTTTCCTTGTTTCTATTACTTCTGGTGCGCGGTAGCCTGCACCCCTCATTGGAGCAATGGGCACAGCCATCAGAGGGGTCAGCCCGAAGTCAGAAATGCACACCTCGCTCTCTTGCTTCATAATCACGTTTGAGGACTTTATGTTTCCATGACTGAACTTTGGACCTCCAACTGCATGAAGATGAGCTATACCTTTTGCAGCTGATAGAGTGATTTTTATTCTGGAGTCCCAGTCAAGAGGCACTTTCTCACTTCCCCTGTTACCTGTCATGGCATCAAAATCAACATATTCTTAAGTAACCAAACGAGTTATATATACTATTAAACGAAGATAGGGAAGAAGACTAACCGTGGAGGAGTGATGATAAGTTACCAGCAGGGTAATAATCATAAACCATGAGCTTCTCATCCTTGGAGTAATAATATGCACGGAGGGGAACCACGCTAGGATGGTTCCCGACCCGACTGATAAGTTCCATCTGTTGTTCAAACTCCCTCTTTCCAGCTGCCACTTCTTTCAACCTTTTTACCACAACAGTTGTGGATTCCTCTAAGACAGCCTTGTATGCTGTCCCATAGCTACCCTTTCCTAGTACTTCCGCTGATGCTCTCAATAAATCCTCCAGATCAAAGTTATAGGAGCAACCATTAAAGAACACCAGCTTATTCTTTTCGGGTTCTTGCACTCCACTTCCAAATTCTTGCTTTGCTTTCTCAGTCAAAGTCTTTGCTTTTACGATACTGTCTTCCTTCTTGTCCTTTTTCTTGATACAGAAACACAGGATAATTACAGTGACCAACAGCAGCAGGGCAGCCCCTCCAACTGCAATAAGAATGATAGTGGTTACATGTAGTTTCCTTTTCGGACCTTCTTTGTGAGGAAACGGCGGCATTGGAGGCGAGGAGATGGGCGGGGTAAGAGAAGGAGGGCGAGAGGGAGCGGTACAGGGTTGCAGAGGAAGTCCACATAACAGTGTGTTTCCGGAAAATGATGAACTGGGAAACCCACCAAGTCCAGATGGTATTGAACCATTTAGATGATTGTTGCTCAAGTTTAAACGTCTCAGGCTTACAGTATCAAGACTAGGTATTGGTCCAGAAAGTTTGTTATTTTGGAGGCTCAACCCTGTCAACTGCTTCAGCTTTTGGAAAGTTTCAGGTATCTTCCCGGTGAAAGAGTTAAATGAAAGATCTAGGATATTAAGCTGTGGGGACACAAAGGGAGGAACCTCACCGGAGAAGTTGTTATGTTGGAGGTAGATGTAATCTAGTGAAGGGAGAGAGTGAATATCAGGAGGAAGGTTACCACTGAGGAGGTTTGATCTCAAACTGAGAATCCTGAGTGATTCTAGTTTACCAAGTGTGTTTGGAGGGATTGGTCCCAAGAGCCCAATTCCAGGGAGACGGAGAGCGAGAACACGAGTACCATCAGAGGTGCAGGTGACGCCAACCCATGATTTGCAAATTTGGTTAGTGGAATTCCAGTTGAGCCTTCTAAGATGAGGAACAGAAGCAGCAAAAGCAAGAAGAGCTTGCCTATCCGAGTTCAAGTCCGCAGTAGCAGTTGTGACAAACAAGAAAGAGACAAGACAAGCAGACAAGAACTCCTTTGAGAGTCTCAAGTTAAATACTGGACCAACATAAAATTGGAAATAGAGCTGCAGCATCATCAGCATGACTTCCTAGCCTCCTGCTTCAAAACAAAAGGAGGAGATTATGAGCAATGACTTCCACCACACAAACCAGTACTGCAGCACCCAAGAAAGCTAATCAGGTATCTCTAAGGAGCTGGCCAAAGCAAGCGTAGACGAGAAAATTGAAAGATTGGATCACAACATTGAAAGTTGATAACTAATATTCGGTTCTAAAAGCATATCAGTTATAAAAAAAACAACAGATGGGAAGAAGAAAACAAATAATGATACTAGTTAGATCTTCAAGAAAAAGTATGCCATTGCCTCTCTTTATCTTTATCATTGAGAGATTAAACAATCCAAGAGGCTAAGATAAGAGATTGAAGCATCTAGCAAAAAAAAAAAAAAAAAGCAAAAGGAATAAAGCTAAAGAGCCAAACTTTAACACAAAATTACTTTGATGTGCAAAGAAAAGCAGACTCCTTTTGTCAAAAGATATGTCACTAGAGAAAGAAGCAGAGGTCAGGCCATCATGTGGACAATGTCACTAAGTAAATAAAGATGTGTTTTTGGAGTGTCTGATTTTACCAGAGTTGTTGAACAAACAAATTGGAACTGATACACCACGTCACTATACTGTATGTAAAGTCCCGAAAACTTTCCTACCCACCTAGCCGGAGAAAATGGCGATTTTAAGCATAATTCCCAACAACGAGACAGACAATTACGGAAAGTTCAAAAGAAAAAAACCCAAAAGAAGAAGAAGAAAGAGAGACGAACCTGAGAGTAAAGACGCAAGCTAGCAAAGTAAGAAAATTGCGGGCATTGAAGAACTCAGCAAGAGGAGGATGAAATGATACAGGTGAAGCACTCAGACCTCTGTATTTTACTGTTTTGAGCGGACCATAAGACAAGACAATCTTGAAAATGGTGAAAGAATAGAAAGAAGAAAAAGCAATGTGTGTGGGGGGAGTGGGGACTAGTGGAAGAGACGGAGAAGAAGAAAGACGAAAGAAGAAAAAGGAAGGCGGAAGATATGAAGAGAGAGTGTGTGGTGAAGTTAAACAAAAAAGTAGCGTACTTGTTAAGTGTAAGACAGACTTGAAAAGGAGTCTTAAGAACAAATCATATTAGTGTGTTAATACCGCAACAAACGCAAGTGCGGAGACCCAGTGAGATTGACCAAGCTTAAGATTCTTTAGAGATAGCATAATGACAAATACGTTAAAACAAAAACCATCTTGTTCGCTTGTTCCTAAAAAGATTGCCTAATTTTTTTTTTGCAGAGTAATAATCAATTTGGATATGGTAATAGTTCTTACCTGTTCAACCACTCCAGCTATACTATTCTCTCTTGATTTGCGGATACTATGTAAAAGTAAATCTGGTCATCTCATCATCTACCAACTCCTAAACAAGATCCAACACATTTGGGCATTATTGATGTGTGAACTTTTCTACACTGAGTCGTGCAGCGTGGTCCTTCTGATATCAACCATTTCTATATTTATCACTATTTTTGTTTTCTTTTTAATCATACAAAGACATAATTATTACCTGCTGCTTTCTCTTGTTCCATGCTCTGTCAATTCTAAGGACACCATCTCCCGTTTTACTTATACATTTAGAACAGTAAAAAGCTGACAGACTAAACACAAATCCATGTGAACTAAAGTTCCACAAATTAGAGATGAAACTTAGTTCATAAAGTAACTTCAAATTTGATTCCATGTCTATAAATAACATTCAAAACACACTGGAATTTTAAAAACAGCCATAATCCGCTATCTCTTCACTTGTAAAACTCGAAGTCCGTGTCTGGCTTCTTAACATTTGCGCGGTACCCCTTCTCGAAATCCTTGGGTAGTATCACATATCTGTTCTTTCGTACCGCATGCATACCAGCTTCCTGGCAGATTGCTGCTATCTGCATTGTTCAACAAAAAAACGAAATTGTGTGTTATTTAGTATCTATCATCATAAGGAGTATTATGCAATACTTTTAGGATCAATTTCAATGTAAATTACCAAAAGGTTAAGATAATCAAACCATATTACTGCCTAACCACAATATTAAGGATCGATCATGCAATCCTTTTAGGATTACCAACAAATCAGTTCAGGACAATGATGTACAAACAACTCAGCTAACATCCATACATAATGATTGAAACAGTAATAATTAGGAGTACGCTCAAGTGCACATGTTCAAGAACATCATTAGGTCGTAAACCAGATAATTGAGCATGTATCATGATAAAAGTATACTCTAAAGGGAAGCATAGAATAGTAAGCAAAATAAACTAACCTCAGCAGCGCTAATTTTATCAGGCCGTGAAACATAGTCTTCCAAGTCAACCTCATCGCTGAGATTCATTTTGGAGGTGCATACCTACACAAAGGAAAAACCAGTCAGTAAGACAGAAACTAAGATATCAGCCAAAACTTTATTCATAAAAAAAAAAGACATTTGGTTTCAGTTCTATTTAACTAGTTATGTAAGTGCTGAAGTAATTAACTTGCCTGGAAAACAAGTCTTTTTTGACGTCTATCAGGGAGGGGGAACTCAATCTTACGATCGAGTCTCCCAGGACGTAAGAGGGCAGGATCTAGAGTGTCTGCCCTGTTGGTTGCCATGATGACCTTGACATTCACGGTCTGGTCAAATCCATCCATCTACATAATTCAACACAACAAGTTAAGGACACAACTCAAATTCCATTATTCTACAGCATAAGATCTGAATTAAAACATCCTAAGAGAATATCAAGATACACTTTTTGTTTCCTGTTCATACCTGATTAAGAAGTTCCATTAGAATACGCTGAACTTCCCTATCAGCTCCTGTTTGAGCATCAAACCTAGCTGTAGCGATGGCATCTACCTCATCAATGAAGATGATAGCTGGAGCATTCTCCTTGGCAAGACGGAAGACATCACGAACCATACGAGGTCCCTGCAGTTAAAAAAATTCAGTTAGGCACCAAACAGAACCACCTCCATAACAGAGACCATAAACATTCAAGAAAGGTATAATTTTTAATACCTCGCCGAGGTACTTTTGCACAAACTCGGAACCAACAACCCTAATGAAGGCAGCGGTTGTGTGATTGGCAACAGCCTTAGCCAACATAGTCTTCCCAGTACCAGGAGGTCCATAGAGCAAGACACCGCGTGGTGGGTCAATACCAATCTGTTTGTAAAGCTCGTGGTGGGTAAGAGGCAATTCAACAGCTTCACGAATTTCCTGTTTCTGAATATCGCATCCTCCAATATCCTACACAAAATCACAAAGAACCACATAAAAACCCTAACTTTAATTTAGAAAACAGGGTAGAGATTTGAAAAAATAAATAAAGGAGGAAACTTTACATTGTAGGAGACGTCAGGCTTCTCAGATTGGCTGAGAAGGGAGATGCTAGAGTCAGCCTCAGGGGGCAATACATCAACAAGGGCGTTGGAGTGACGGTGAAGAGCGACGGAAGCAGAAGGCTTGAGAAGTTCTCTGTTAATTGTGCTGAGAATTCTGACATAGTAATTGGAGCCAGTAGTAGATCCGACGATGCCGTTGTTCTGATCTACCATCTCCATGAACTGACCAATCACGAGGGGCACGGATTGAATACGTTTGACCTCTTCTTGTGCCCGTAACAGCTCTCGTTTGAGATTCTTTTGCTCGTCTTTTACATACTCCTCTTGGATATCGGTGAACTCAAGTTGTCGTTCAAGCGATTTCAGGCGGCCATAGAGATCTTCTTCGTCCGCGGTTGACAGATCCATCAAGGCCGGAGATGCTTTAGGGTCAAGAACCATCGACTCAACTGCCGCAGAAGCCATTCTCGGAGAGATCTTTGGAGTAGAGAAAAAGAAAAGTGAGATTGCGAAGAAAAATATAAAAAAGACTATTTGTGAACCGACTCATCCAAAACCTCTAATGATAGCCTCTTTAAAAAGGAAAATTATTTTAAATGGGCTTTTTCACAAACTAAGGCCCAGTTTTTTATATTTACATAGCCCGTTTACTTTTTCCATTTTAATTTGTTAATTTTTAAACTTCAACTAATTTAACTTTCCTGTTTTGGTTCCTCAAGGAGAAAAGGAAATAAAGGAAATAAAGAGTTATAGGGAAGCGTAATATTTGGAAACTGGAATTATCTAGAAACACGCCAAGATTCACTTGATGACCGAGTTAGTCTAAATGGTGTATTAGCTCATCGCCTAGTAACCAAGACTGAGAGAAGACAGTTTCAATTTAGAAACCAAAGCCGATCTCATCAGACATACTTGAGTTCTACTTTCAAATCCAAAAAAATATGCCATAAGTATTATTTAGCCTACATAAAATCAAAATGAGTCATAAGGCCAACATATGGGGCATATAGACAGACCAAGGATCAGACATACTCGAGTTCTACTTTCAAATCCAAAAACCAAAGCTTATAGAGATTGATAAGCTTAAAACATCTATATGGGGCATGTAGTAACCTTAGTAACCTTGCGGATGATCTCTTAGTGGCTCTTGAGATGTCTCCCTCATCACCTGAGTCTTCAACATCCTTATCTTCTTCTTCACTTTGCTTCGATCTGACTCTCTTTCCTGCGCTTGTTAGATGAGCGTTTTCATTTCCTCTAAACACGTAGATCTGCAATAAGCACACATTTATCAACAACTTATGAGAATGTCAACTAACACTCCAACCACATGACTCCTTGTTCAATGCTCATACATACCTTGAACCTCATTTGGTTCAACCAATTCGAAGAGTAGAGCATCACCATCATCCAATTTATGATCAAGGGCAAACCTTTTCCAACCACCACTGAGCCCACTTCTCTTCCCAATGTAAACTGCTTCATACTCTTCGCCTTCTTCATCCTCTAGTACTACATCTATTCTTTCCTCAGAAAAATTGTCCACACAGAATCTTGAAGGAAGCCCCTTTTGAAATTGCAAGCAAAAAACCCCATTTACGTCAAAAAGGTCTAACACGCAAATCCTAGAAGAACACACACACAAGTGTAGTGTAACTGAACGAACGTACCAGCCAAAAGCAACTGTAAACGTGGGAGCGAACCATAGATTTGACAAAGGAAGGGTGTGGAGAATCAAGGCAGCTCTGGAACTCCTCTGCAGCGTTGAGTGCTCCAACCTTTTCTTCGTAAGAAGCAAACTTGCATTCATCTTCAGGGCGTGCAATGTAGCTGATAAAGTTTCAATTTTTAACAACTTGGATCAGATTAAAGCAGAGGTTTTTAGAACAAAATTGTGCAAGTAAGCATTTTTTACTTAGCCCATGACGAGTTACGCCGTGATCTCCTCAGATTCAAAGTACGACCAGTGTCTACATCAACCTAGAAAGAGAGATTGGAATTAAAGGTCATTGCTTTTGAAAAACAAAATCACAGAGAAAGCTTGGAAAGTTACATCATCGCGATAGGAAGTAATCAGAGTGCGAACACGAGAAGAGCCTCTTGGTTCAGCAGTAGCAATGAGGGCTTTATCGATGGGTTTAGGATTACGCTGCTGAGTAAAGGTAGATGTCAGGCAAAAGCTGTGAAATTGGACAAAGGGGAAGGAACAAGAAATGGAGAAAAAGAGAGAGAGAGAGAGAGAGAGAGAGAGAGAGAGAGAGAGAGAGAGAGAGACCTGAAGCGTCTTTTTGGGAATCTGAGTCAGTAATGCTTTAGAAATCTGAGAAATTCCTAACTCCTGTGATTCAATTGTCAACAAAAATGTCAGAAAAGAACGAATCAGAGAAGAAGAAACGAGGTAACGATGAAGGAAAAAACCTGAAATCTCTTGTGATTCTCTTGAAGACGGAGCTTGCGAGCTTCCTCATAGGCCATTGGTGGTAGTCTCGACTGCAGATTTTGTTTTTCCAAGAAGGCGAAATTAAAATGGCGCTTCGTTTTTGAAATTCGAACTTATTGAATTAGGGATTTAGTATTTGTTTAGTTTAATTAATTAATTAACTTGTGTTAATTAATCATTCACCATTATTATTATTTAATAATCCCTTTGTTTAGTTAGGGTTTATAATAAAACAACTACAATATCAAGTCTAATTTCAGATTTTGTCTAGATTTTAACTTTTTAGATTCTAAATTATGTAGAGTAAACTGAAAATCAAATAATTGTGATTAGTTTTGTTTTTTTTTTTGTTTAGGTAAACTCTGATGATCACTATAATATATCCTTTATCGAAAATAAATTAGAAATCTTTAACAAAAAAAACTATTTTTTTTGATGATAAATGTTGTTACATAGGAAAAAACCACAACACTACTTTTTTTTTTGTTATTTCCTTTTGTCGCTCAAGTTTTCCATTCTATGAAAAAAGGAAAAATACTTCTATCAATTTTTATTTTTTTCTTTGTAAATAAATTTTAGAAAAAAAAAACAGAAAATAAAAAAAAGGAAATTGGTGTTGAAGTCGGTTTACTTCTCGCTATAAATCCTCTCAAAGTTTCAAGTTTTTCACTTTCACTTAGGGTTTAATTTTTTTTGCTTAAAAGTTTAGAGTCAAAGCACGATGGTGGTGATAGATTTAGACTTCGAGAAGTTTTTGGGACAAGGTTCGTTCGGCTCCGTGAGTCTCTTCAAATACAAAAGACAACCCGACGGCAAGACTCTCCACGCAGCCGTGAAGACCTCCGACGATGAACAATCCCTCTACAAAGAATTTCAGATTTTGTCGGAGTTAAAAGGATGTTCAAGAATCGTCCAACTCTACGGGAACAGAGTGCAAGCGAGAGTCAATCACAAGGGTTACGTAGAGTACCAGATTCTCATGGAGTACGCGGCTGAAGGAAGCTTGAGAAGTTTCATGGACCGTCGTTTCAAATACGGGAAATTGCCTGAACCGATGATCAGAGACTTCACACGTATGCTTCTCGAGGGTTTAGCAACTATTCACAGACGCGGCTATGTTCACTGCGATCTCAAAACCGAAAACATCCTTGTCTTCCCTAGTTACGTCTACGACTACAACAAGGGTGCGTGGAGAACGTCTTACGAATTGAAGATTTCTGATTTCGGGTTGTCGAAGAAAGAGGGAGACAATAAGTGGTGGCATCCTGATCAACCGTTTGCGGGAACACCAATCTATATGCCCCTGAATCGATCTCTCACGGCGAGACAGGGAAAGGACTTGATTTATGGTCGTTGGGATGTGTTGTGTTGGAGATGTACACTGGAAAGAAACCATGGTGGCATACAAACGATTACTTGAAAGAACTCATGAAGTGCTACGAGCCACTGTTTCCGAATAATCTTTCTTGCGATGCAAAACTCTTTCTCATGACCTGCTTCGCACTTGAACCAGATGAGAGAAAAGACGCGTTGACATTGTTGAGGCATAGCTTCGTACCTAGAGATGTCAATCATAAGTTGGCAAAGCTTCAGACAAATGTGAAGATTGACATTCCCACCCTGGAACTGGAGAAAATTAGACATATGCTTCACGAAATCAAGAGTATGTGTTGATTTGAAGTTGATGAGTTCAGCCAGAATCCTCTGGGAGACCTAATGATGTTGTTCTCAGTCGATTCATTCACTTCTTTATTAGTAGTGTAAAGAATTTTGTTTTTGGTATATCCCTGCATCTGAAAGTTCTAATAATCTGTTTATTAATTAGAAGGATTATGTAATAGTAGTACTTCATGTATTTGACTCTGTTCTACAAATATGGTTCTTGTTTACAATCTTATAAGAGTTGAATTAAATGTATGTGAACAAGTTTATTTTTGTGTACGTTTATAATTTCTTGTTCGAGGTACAGATTCAGATTCATGTCTAATATAATCTTCTCTGCTTTTCTTTACACACAATTTACTTATCTAGATTCCAAATTTCTCTGTTTTTTCAACGGTTTTGAAGCTGCTTAGTATTTAAGAACGAAGAAGACAAATTACCAAAAAAAAAGAAAATTATACTTCAATCATCTTTGATCAGTCTTGTGGTTTCTTAAGGATGTCTGTTGTGGTTCTTCTGTTACATATCTTTCTTTAGTCAAAGATACTGATAATAACTTTTTCTTATTAAGCTCCAAATCATCAGTGAAGAGGATGCAATAATCTGTACTTTTGTAGCATATATTTGTTTTATGTTTTGTTCATCTGCTTTGGAGGAGAATCTTTGGCAAGACGCAAATTTGGGCGGCCTTAACTCCATATAAACTTGTGTTAATTAATCATTCACCATTATTATTATTTAATAATCCCTTTGTTCTGTGGTCGTTCTTTGGGAAACTATCTATTACCATACAAAAATCAATGAGAGATAAATATCAATTTTACACATTTGGGATTCTACTCCAATTTGATAGCTGCATCAAGCATATCCACACTGCTGTTTTGTTGTGTCCATAGCTGAGCGTATCTTCCTGCCTTTCCCAGCAGCACATCGTGAGGGCCTTGTTCCACCACCTTCCCGTTTTCCAATACTACTATCTGCTCATATACCAACAAGTTTCAGTTACGCAACAACATACATTGTTTCTTTGTCTTATGAGATAAGCTGACAACAGTATTTACTACTAACCTCGTCACACTGCATTGCAGTGGTCAGTCTGTGGGCAATGAAGATGGACGTCCTGTTTGTCGCCAGTGCCTTGAGTGCGTTCAGTATCTCTGCCTCTGTTGTGCTGTCCAACGCACTCGTTGCCTCATCACACAACCTGTGCCATTTTAACACCGACCATCTCAAATCTCATATCAAATTTGTTATGTATGTAAAGACTAAACACCTACTTAATCACATACACAAAGTGGATGATTACTTACAGAATCGCAGGAGATTTCAGAAATGCCCGAGCAAGTGCCACTCTTTGTTTCTCTCCACCGCTCAACTGCCCACAACATCAATTCCATGGTTATCACGACCAGTAAAACCCCATATATATATATATGACTCTACTCAAACTCTAGATAGTCACTCATCATTGCTACTCTTCGTAATTATATAGAAAACCTTTATCAGTAAATCTACCTAAGCTAATCTTTCTTTCGCATGCTTGTTACAGTTCTGTGAAACTAAGTTTACGGAATCATAATGAACTTTGACTTGGAGTCTTATTGAGACGGGGGACTAACTCCTCATATCTCTATCATGCATATACTGATCTATCTAAAACATTTCAAAAATAACATCAAAATACTGACCTTGAGCCCCCTTTCCCCAACGATCGTCGAATATTTATCAGGGAAATTACTGATCGTTTCATGAATTGCAGCACGACGAGCAGCCTCATACACCTGGATTGAATATGTGATAGATCAGGATCATTGATATTAAACTTTACGTCTGCACCAAGTATAATTTAGCCAGTACCTCTTCTTCTGTAGCTGAAAGACGTCCATAATGTATGTTGTGAAATATTGTATCATTAAAGAGCACCTGCAGTGCAATAGAGGTTACCCTTGAGAATAACAAAACTTGGAGTGTTCTACATACATAGAAAGCTAACGATGAGGATAATACAAAAAAAAAGAGAAGAGACGTGGAAAAAGAAGAAAGGCGAGAAAGCAATGAATCCAGGCCATATTGCTGTATATAAAGAAAAGCTTACGCTGAGAAGTATAGAAAGACAGAGAAGATATACTAAATGCCAACTTACAGTATCTTGCGGCACAACTCCTATGGAGCTTCGGAGGCTATCTAGTCTCACTTCCTTTATATCTTGCCCGTCAATCCTTACCTGTTAACAAATATGAAAATTATGTTATATAGAGTAGCTTTTTCTTCAGTGAATATCTCTGCAGCAAGGTTTACTTTTGTTGCAAAATGCTTCCAAACGATCCCCATACTTAACAAACAAAAACAAATGCTTACATTTCCGGAATCTGTGTCGAAGAATCTGAATAGCATTCTAAGAATCGTTGACTTGCCTGTCATTGAACAAAGCATAAGATTTGCAACGGTATAACAGATTTATAAACTTAACTTAGATGCTTTGCTTAAACAGATAAGGTTTAGGAATTACCGCTCCCGCTAGTACCAACAATTGCCACACTTTTTCCTGCCGGTACGACGAAGGAAATTCCATCTAAAATTTTTCTCTCTGGAAGGTAACTGTAATTGTAGAAAAAGAGAATGATGATGTGGCAATAGACATAAGTTTATTAAACCCCTATTGTCTTCAACCAAACATGTTTGATAAGCTCTACAAATCTTGTTTGTTGAAATTGTTATTGGTTGGTGATATTGGTAATGTGAATCTGATTGTTCGGTAACTAGCATACTCTGTGTATATGATTGTTGCCTAGGATGAAAACTATGGAAAAGCTAACATGCTAAAGTCAGTGATCCTAGGCACACTGGATGAATAGAGCTAGTAGTATATTAGGTTGTTATTGGTTGTCAGGATTCGTTCATAAGGAAGTACTTCTATTAATAAAGACGTCACACCTATCATCACAAATAAACTTTTTGACTTTCTATTACTCATATTAATCTTAACACACTTTCAGGCTGAAGATGGCATTTACGAGTAGTATAATAGTATTGTTCCACTAAAATCAACACCTACCTGAAGTGTACATTTTCAAACTCAATGCTTCCACCTTTCAGAACAAGAGGCTTTGCGTCATGTATATTTGTGATGTCAGATTTCTCCTGAAGAAGTAAGAGAATACCAAATAATCAAATATTACATCCCAGGACTCCATACTAAAAAGCATATAAATATCACTCCTAGATTGAAGCATTAGCATTAAAAAAGGTGTTTAAAAAGCTTAACCAAAAGTAGAGTTTAAGTAACAAATATAACATCCTCATATACCTCTAGCAACTGGAACATTGATTTCATGTCCACAAGACTCTGAATGGTTTCACGATAAACACTACCCAAAAAGTTTAGAGGAAGAGACAACTGAAAGAGAAGTCCATTCACCATAACCTGCATCACCCAAACATACAAAAGCATATTAGAAAATGGTTTGCATAGAAAAGTGCAGAGAAACATAAAATACCAACAGAGAGGAAAAAACAAAGGACGCACTGACCAAGTCACCGACTGTCATCTGGCCATTCATGATACCCTGAGAGCACAACACCATTGCTGTTGACAAAGCTGTACTAAATATAATACTTTGTCCAAAGTTCAAAAAAGCAAGACTTCTTTGAGTTTGTAATGCAGCATCTTCATATTCTGTTATAAGCAGCAAAATCGTTAGACTCTAAATCAAGGTAAACAGACTGAGCAATTACATATTATGGTGCACAATAAATCTGCTTCCTTCCTAGCAAGAGAAGGTCTAGATAAAATAATAAAACAGTCATCATCACATTTTCTTATCTGAATTTGTTTCTTGTTGCTAGTATTCTTGCTAAATGTAAGATATTTCGATAAATTTGTTTTCAAAGCTAAACAACTAGTAGAGTTACTTACTTTTCAGGAACTGGTCATACTTTTCAGCCTCATAACCTTCATTGTTAAAATATTTAACAGTCTGAAATGAAACAGAATTTCTGTCAAAACTGCAATTTAAGTAAAAAGATAAGAATTAAAAATTTTACCTCATAATTTATCAGAGAATCAATGGCCCTTGTGCTAGCATCATTATCAGCTTTGTTCATAGCCTTTCTAAACTTGGTTCGCCACTGAATAAAATAATGAAACGTCAACAAAGCATCTGACACTTAATGAAAGACGACGAGAATGTATAAAGACAATTATCCGTCTACACGGACTTAACACCTATCATCACAACTAGACATGTATATATGCCGATGCAAAGAGTTGATACAATTAAGATAAGAGAAGCTTCGTAATGAATACAAGAATACTGTACAATAGTGTCTTAAGAAAATTATAACAGTCAGTGCTGGATTATCATATGATCAAAACGCAAGTATTGCATCATATAGTTGGCATTGAAAAGAGTATACCAAAGAATAGACAGTACCTGTGTCACAGCTAACGTGAATATGATATATGATCCAACAGAAAGAGAAGTAATCCAGGCAAAAGCAGCTCCGAACTTGTATGCTAGTATACCTGATACCATAGATATCTGGAAGATACATATTAATTACGTCGACTGTTTTCAGAGACAAAGGATTATTAAACCCAAACTGGAAAGAAACAGTAATGAAACCCAAAGATTGACGAGCAATTATCAATTTGTTAAAATGAGAAAACTCCATGATCATGATGAAACAGCAAGCGGTCAGACAAGATTTACCTCCAAAATGGTTGGGACAACGTTGAAAACCATAGCTGAGAGGATAAAGTTTATTGCACGGCTACCACGATCAATGATTCTGTTCAAACCACCTGTTTCTCGACTGGACGTAAACAACCAAGTTAGAAAGTTCTTTTTAGATGAAACTAAGAATAGATGGAGTGAGTGAAATTACTGGCAAGAGTAAGAGAGAGGCGATGGATACCTAAGGTGGTAACGCAGGTCAAGATCATGTAAATGTGAGAACACCTACAAAGGCAACATGTGAAGATGATTTTGATACATATTGGAGAGTACACCATAAAATATCCATCCATAACATGTTTAGAGCAGCAACATACCTTTCTAGAAACTGATCGAATTGTTCGAAGAGCTACCTTGGAAAACACAGCAGTACGAAGTTCTGCAAAGATAAAAGTAGTAAGACCAAGAGTGAAAAGTACATTCTTTTCATCTCTGTTTACAAAAAAGAAGAGAAAGCAATTGAGAGTTACCATTAAAAGCAGAAGAACCCGTCCGAGCAATTCCGTATCCAATGAGAACAGCAGCAGGAGTACCAAAAGCAGTAACAAGAGAAGGGTTTGCAGCTGCGAAGGTGGTAAGAGAAGCGCCAGTTCCAGTAGCTGAACCAAGCCAATCAACAGCCAATTTGAAGAGGAAAGGAACCTGAACATTCAAGACCTTAGCTCCCACTAGAAAACCCAAAGCAGCGACGACCCTAAAGCGGAATTCTGGGTTGTCTCTCATCCACAAATAGCCAGCAAGCGTACGGAGAATCTTCATGTCAGCCATAGCCGACTCTGAGTCCGGTTTGGCCGGTTTGATTTCCTTAGTCTTGGTGTCGGCTTGGTCGGGATTTGGAGTAGAAGTCGACAAGAGACGGCTGTTAAGCATTGAACTCCGTTGAACGAAACGAATTGGGATTGGCGATGGTGAGGGATCGGTGAGGAAGGCATTGATAGTCGGAGATGTTCGGATTGAGTTACGTCTGATGAAACTGGAGAAACCATTATGAAGAAGATGACCAGAGCGAAGACGGTATGAAAAAGATGGGATTTTTGGCTGAGGGTGAAGATAAGAACGACAGAGCAAGAGCCCTGGAGCCCTAACGAGCCGAGATCCTCTCGACATCCCTTCTTGTCCGAAAGTTTCACAAACTGTCTTACTTTTTTTTTTTGCTCCGGCGATGACTCTCCTTAATCTTACTCTCGAGCTAGCTAAATCACGACGTTAAACGGTGTTTAATTGGGCCTAAAATTAAAAAAGCCCAATAAATTTGAAGCCCAGTTGTGTTTATCCCCTTGTCGAATGAGTCGTCGTTTCTCAACCATTCTTTCATCATCATCGTCGTCGTCAAGCAATGGTTATTAAGAGCTACTTCTACAAGACGTCATTGTTAGTAAAGAAATGGGAAGCCGTGCAGTATGTATACAACGTGTGGCACCACCGTGCTTTGAAGCCTCGCAAGTGAAGAAGATCAAAACAGTTGGTCCTTCTTTTGTGAATACTAGGAGTAAGAGAAGAAGAAGCAATGGAGTGAGATGTAGCAGCATAGTTGATTACATCGGAGGTGACTTGGTGAAGCCAGACATTGGTCGTTGGCTTCAAGACGTGGAAGAGCACAAGGCAATCGCCATTTACGCTCCTCATGAGGGTGGCTACGAAGGTCGCTATCTTAACCGTCTCAAAATGCAAGGTTACTATTTTCTTGATATCTCTGCTCGAGGCCTTGGTGACCCTGAGACTACCCTCCTCAAGAACTACCCTGTTTGCCCTGTATGTCTCATTACATCGAGATCTTATCCATTAATTTTGTTTTAATCAAAATTTTGTATGAACATGGTCTCTTCTCTTCTTCTAGGCTCACCTTGGGAAACAACCTATAGCAAGGTGGTATTATCCACCAGAAGTTGATTACAGGCTCTCTGCTCTTCCCCCTAGTGCCAAGGGTCTTGTCTTATGGGTCCTCGAAGCAAAGGTTTGCGTTCATCTCATTTGACATACTGTCTCCCACATTGCTGCATCTCATATTTCCATTTATATCTTATCAACAACTCAGGTTCTCTCCAAGTCTGAACTCCAATTTCTCGCTTTGCTTCCCACTCTCCGTCCTAATGTCAGAGTCATTGCTGAATGTGGCAACTGGTGAGCATATCATACCTTTCTATATGATCACATTATCTATGTTTGCACTTTGCATGACCATTACCCATCCCCCTGCAGGAGAAAGTTCGTGTGGAAACCTCTAGCAGAAATTGCAAATCTAGCTGCACAAGAATAACACAAGTGTAGCTTACCGTGTATAGTTTTTTCATGAATACATATTCTGCAAGTGTAGCAAACTCATCTTATTCAAAATTTGAAAATTGTGCTTGTTACTTTGTGATATATAGACCCTTTTATTCACATGGAGTAGTTACTGATAATTTCTGACTCTGCTTTGTCACAAATGAAAGTACTCATAATCAGTGATGGCACACGCTTAGATACAGAGCAGTCCAGAGGTAAAACTCAGAACACACATGATGTCAGAAAGACAGAAACCTGTGTAAGTATAATCAACTCCAGTCACTAGACAGTCTAGTAGACACAACGAGTTACAACATGTTCTAAGGCCACAAAAACCGTTTTGATACTCGAAAGTTTCAGATCTTTTACATAGTTCTTAAGGGAATAGGCATATCACCCACCTGTTACGAGACAACTTAATACCTAGAGCTTACACTTAAGACTCTAGCAATTCAACTCTGTGAGAAATCTACATATATGTCACCCTTAAGACTTTGATGGAGCTTCATGTGAAGATGCTTTCTATTGTCAATTCTATGGTTAACCTTGAGTCAGTGGCGTATGTCAAGCAGGAAACTTTAAAGTAGAAACAACATTACGAAAGATATAGACTTGATAATAAGCTCAGTAGTACAAAACTTTAAGGCACTAAGACAAAGCTTGACTGGAGAATGCAAAACAAGACAGATGGCAAAGTTCTATACTACAGATTCTTGGGTAACTTTAGGCAAGAAGGTATCCCACCATCCAGGTTCATACTTGGGGTATGGCGCCACCCAATTTTTAGGCTTATCGAACTCAAGAGTAGCAGGATTGGAGGCCAAAGCTTCATCAATAGAGGTAGCTTCAAAGGAATCATACAGAACACGATCCAACCTTAACTTCATAAACCTGCCATAAAACAAAACAACAATGTGGTGTGTGTGAAAGCGGAACATAGTTTTGTTAAAAAAGATAGTTAGGGATAAGGGTTCTAACGTGATCCAGGGGCCATTGGTGGAAACAAGAGCAACAGCAGGACGACGAAGCCTTTGAGTAATTTTGGGGTAATTGTCAAGGAACTTAGGCTCAATCACAAGCCAAAAGTCTTGCTCTAGGTCACGCTCACCGTAGTAACGAAGACGTTCAAACAATTGCTCCTGAAAGTGTTCCTCTTCATCAAGCATGAATTTAGCATTTGCCACCAAAAAGTGATACTTGGTGCTCTCTCCCTGCAATCATCGAGAAAAACGTAAGCTGTTTGGTTTCAGTTTGATTAGTTGAGAGGAGAAGATAGAGAAAAGAGGAACCTTTTTATCAGACTGTTGTTCAGCTGAAGTAGCAGCGGTTATGAAAGAGGATGAGAAATGTGATGGTAGAGACAGAGACATCGGAGAGAGATGGAGTTTCTTCGTCTGCTTGGGAAAGAAGAGGAGACGAGAAAGGGTTTCGGACGACAGGCCGCGGCGGTAGGTGGCACAGCCACAGTCAATGCTCCGGTGATGCTCCACATTGCTGAATTGTGTCTTTGATCGAGGCAGAATCTGTAAAAATCTTATCTTTTTTGCCGGGCGTAATCCATTATTATCATCACTCTCTCTCTCTTTCTCAACTCAATTTTTAATTGATTTCATAACTTCTTTGGGCTTTATGATTTCAACACATGTCAGTAAGGCCCAATATCAAGCCCATTAGAAAGGAAAGGGAAAGGTGTTTAACTGTGACTTTAATGGCGACGGAGGCGGAGCTGAGATGCTGAAGCTACAAGTAACCGGGAAGACGATCTTGTCCAGTATTCGTTGTGGGAGAGTGGTAAGTTCTTCCACGATTCACCATTTTAGCTCTACTTTACAATTTAGGAGGATTTATTTTAGAGTGTTTTGATTGATGCAGATGTCAACTTGTTCGTCGTACGTATTTGGACCTTACAAAATCGATCCGCGTGAAGTGTTCTACGCAACACCTCTCTCTTACGCTATGGTTAATCTCCGTCCGCTTCTTCCTGGTCATATCCTTTTTTTTTAGCTTTCTTTAACTATTTTGGTTTTGTTGTGTAAATTGAGTTCCTTTGTATGACTTTAACCACACGAGCACATGTTCTTGTTTGCCCGAGACGCCTTGTGCCGCGTTTTACTGATCTCACAGCTGATGAGACTAGTGATCTGTGGCTTACTGCTCAGAAGGTTGGCTCTAAGCTTGAGACTTTCCACAATGCATCTTCTCTCACATTAGCAATCCAAGTAACTTTTCAACATCTCTTTCTTTCTCTCCCAAGTTCATTTTTTTGTGTGTGTCTAAATTCTGAAAGGATTGGAATTGAAATGATTGCTCTAAAACCTTCAGGATGGGCCTCAGGCGGGACAGACTGTTCCCCATGTACACATTCACATCATGCCTCGTAAAGGTGGTGACTTTGAGAAGAATGATGAAGTCTATGATGCTGTAAGTTTCTTGCATTTTGATCACATTCCTGGCTTTGGTTTTATACAAATCTTATTGTGGTATCTTGTTGTAGCTTGATGAGAAGGAGAAGGAACTGAAGCAGAAGCTTGATCTAGACATAGAGCGAGTTGATAGGAGCATTCAGGAGATGGCTGACGAGGCTTCCCAATACAGATCTCTTTTCGATTGCTAGTATCATTTATCAGTAGCATTAATAAGACCATTGTAACAAGCGACTTCCAGTTTAATGTTTGGTGTCAGAGACTTGGATTCAAATTCAATCTTGTAATCTTTTCTCTCTCTAATGCGACCCAATCTTGGGCATAAATAAAGCGTTATCATTTTGAAGACATTTCATTTCTTAACGACATTAGAATCAACTCTTCCATTTTTAAAGAAAAGAATCCCACTTGCCACCGTCATCTCATGCCTCATTTTACAGTTTACACAATGAACAACACTAAATACTTGAACTGATCAAAAGCAGAGATGTATAAAATATTGTTCGATATCAGTACGCTGTGGATACTAAACAATAAACTAAGAAGCCTTTGATGGTTCTTCCCCTGGAGCATCATCCTCGTCATGGTAAATGTTCTCAGCCATCTGCCATATTTGGAGTATGTTGTCTTCAGCAACACTGGAAATCACCCAATCTTCACAAGGATTCCATGAGAAATCTGAGATTTTGCTAGTGTGGCCACCGTGAATAAACAGCAGCTCAGGTGGGCCGTCCTCTGCATCCTCCACAGTCTGTTCCTCATCGATCCTATCATAAGATAACCTCAAACATATCAATATAACTCCTACATGACGAAACATGAACAGTTTATAACTAAGCAACTAAGCGTTGAGCCCAGACCTGCTAAGGTCCCAAACCATAAGCCTTCTACCAAGGCAACATGATGCTAAGATTGTCTCATTCTTTGGGTTCCAGCCAACTTGGAAAACCTCCTCTCTGGTAATCAAAACAAATAATTTAGGTTAGCGTACTGCTTTTACTTTAGCTCTTAGTAACAAAAATCCATCTTTAAGTTTATGGCGAAATGTTCTTACTTATGGCTATCAAATGTGTGAAGAGCGCTGCTTAGCTTCCGTAGATCGAATAATTTGACAGTCTTATCAGTTGACCCTGTTGCCACGACCCACTCATTAAATGGGTTGAAGGCTAAACAGTTAACCTGAGGCATTTCAAACAATTCAACAATTAACAAATAAAGAGGAGGCAATACAATTCAATAGTTTTGTGTGTTATAATAAGCTCATTAACCGAAACAACAGTTCAGTTGAATTTCTAATGAGATAAGATAGAACAAGCAAACTAGCCTAATGCTCATATATTTTATCTGAATTTAAAGCTAACGCACCTCCATGGAGTGAGCAACAACAGACTGTACTGGTTTACTGGCAGATGGAGAACGCAGATCCCATATAAGAAGGTATTGGTCATCTCCAACAGATCCAAAGAGGTGTTCATGTCTCAGATGCCATGCAACATCTTCCACGACGCCTTCATGAGCCTTAAGTTGAGAAAATAATCATCAGCAAGGAAAACACAGAAACCACAACATTATATATCTGTCTACATGCTTTGATTGCTTTCATGGAGTTTAACTGTTTCCGTAAAGTAGATGCAATTGCTTTGCCCTCTAAAATGATGCAAAACAACAGTCCAAAACAGATAGAAATCCAAGAATTTTACCTTAAAGATCTGCTGAGCGTCAAGAACCCTGTTTTTAGCCGCAGCGTTGATATCCCACAAGCAGATCTGAGCGTCATCAGAGCCGCTAAGCAAATGACCCTGCTTGAACTTACTCCAAGAGAGGCCATATCCTTCAGAGCTGTGACCTCTGAGCCTTAAATCAGGATTACAAGCCCCATCAAGTGGAGGCTTAGATTGATGCTTACTGTAATCGAAAACATACACCTCCGCATTAACTGTCTTGGTAGCAATCATGAAAGGGTTTTGAGGCATGTAGCGAGCTCGATTGACCTCTCCTTCATGATTAATTTGCTGGATAATTTGCACCTACTCAAGCAAAGTAATCACCTTTATTAACTCATTCCAACCCTAAAATATATCTGAGAATTTAAAAGGTAAGGAAAACAAAAAAAAAAGAGAGTACCTTTCCGGTGGCGCAGCCGAAGCCGCCAAATTCAGAGCGGTCATCGTCGTACTGACGAGCTTCACTCTCGGTGTCGTCAAGGGGAAGCTGAACTTGAGCTATCATCAAGTAATTGGGTTCATTCTCGGAAGTGTGGGTACCGAGAATCATCTTCTGAACGGAGTAGTCTTTACCGGCAGGCTCCTCACGCTCCGGGAGCCATTCAACAGTGAGTGAAGGCCACTCAAGAGCGTGAGTAATGACGAGATCGTAGAGGAAAGGTGTGTTCTTCTTCCAGATCTTGTACTCTTCATTGATTAGTCTCTCCTCGATCTCTCCTCTCATTTCCTCTTCATCTTTCCCCATCTCGGCGATTGTCTCTGTTATTCCCGCCACAAGCCACAAGGCAAAACCCTAAAACAGATCTCTTTTACAAAAAAATTATTTGTAGAGAGAACTTCTGTTTCTGTATAATTCAGATATAGAAGGAGATGAATTTTTAAAAGGAAGAAGATATAGAAACAGGCCTTGGTTTTTTCAAAAGGCCCATTTAATAAAAGGCCCATTTAGGCCCACCCAGTGAACATACTAATCATCTTACCACCAGTCAACAGAACGATGATCGGTGAAAAGAGAGAGAGAAAATGGCGATGGAGATCGGAGAAGATGAATGGAAGGTTTGTTGTGGAAGCTCCGATTTCGCGAAGCTGATGGTAGATTCTGCACCGTTTGAATCATTAGAAGCAGCAATCTATACTGCAAGAGACATATGGTTCAACCTAGTTAATGTAACAGCTTGGCTTGAAGCATTCTCTGCTCATCCTCAGATCGGAATACTCCTTCACCTTCTATCAACTCCGATTTTGCTCGTCGGAGCGAAGCAGAGCAGTCCACGGCCTTTGCCTCTACCTCTTCTTCTGCTTTAAAAGTGAGATGGATCTTCACATTTTTTTTTTTTTTCATCTCTTCAGTAAATTTATCAATTTTGCTTTCAAATTTTCTAGGAGCTTGCTGATTGGAACGTACGCTACAAGCAAAAGTTTGGCTTTATCTTCATTATTTGCGCCTTTGGCAAGACTCACGCTGAGATGCTCGCAGCGTTAAAGGTCAGTTTTGTTCTGTGTGTGTGAGTGAATGAAACAGTTACATATTCATCAAATTGTGTCTTTTATGTATTTATTTAGGAAAGGTATGAAAATAGGCCAATAGTGGAGCTTGAGATTGCTGCTACGGAACAAATGAAAATAACAGAGCTACGAATGGCGAAGCTCTTCTCCGATAAGGCTAGAGTTGTATCAGAAACTGACAGCTCTAGCTCTCCTATTTCAACTACACCTCAAGGTACCAAATCCTTTCCTTTTCGAAGTTTTGTGTGTGGGTTTGTATCCTCATGGCTATGTTTGTTATCTGTGTGACTTTTTTGTACTTAAGATCGTCTGAGAATCATAGGAGGACATTTGAATGTTTCAGCTGAATCAAAAGCTATCAAGAGAAGTAGGCCACCAATCACGACTCATGTCTTGGACGTCTCACGTGGTGCCCCAGCTGCAGGTGTTGAAGTGCACTTAGAAGTGTGGAGTGGTACTAACGGTCCTTCCATTGGTCACGGAGGTGGTGGGGTTTGGTCTAGTGTGGGCACTTCAGTTACTGATAAAGATGGGCGCAGTGGGCCACTGATGGATCTGGTTGAGGCTTTGAATCCTGGGACGTATAGAATAAGCTTCAACACTGCAAAGTATTGCCCAGGCTGCTTCTTTCCCTATGTTTCGATTGTATTTCGAGTTACAGAATCTCAGAAGTTTGAGCATTTCCATGTGCCACTTTTGCTTTCACCATTTTCTTTCTCCACATACCGTGGCAGTTAGAGCTGCTACCGCTGTCTGCTGCACCCAGTTTCCAACACATTTGGTTTTTTCTGTACCACTACTCGAACTTGTATCAATTGCTATAAATTAAGGTCCTTATCCTTATGAGCAGGACGTATTTCTTTGGATTTGTAATTCTGTAAAGTATGAGTTTCCATGTAGACTCAATTCTGAGCAGGACAATAATAGTATAGATTACCATGTTAGACATCTTGGGAGATTCTAACCCTTTGTACAAAATGGTCAATCACAAAACTAGCCACTAGAAATGTTGTGTTTTGATCTCTGGAGATTCCAAACCTTTGAGCAAAATTGTCAAATCAAAACAGTTTCTACTAGTGTATAATTCACACACCTCTACCTATCCCTCCAGAACGTGTCTAAAGCTCCTTGGCTATATCTACCTTCTCCAAATGTTTGCAAAATCTTTCGCATATGACAATAGGTTGCTCCACGCACTTGACCTTTCTTCTTTCACCTCACCAGCTCCTGTCTCTTTCACCTCATGAGCTCCTGTCTCTGAAACTTGTCTGTAAAAACAAAAGATATAAGAATTCAAACTGAAGCGGGGTGCCAATATGATCAACTTGAATTGACTTTTTTTTCTAGCAATTAACTAACCTGGTCTCAGTAGGTACATCTGCTGAAACAGCTCCTTCAAGATGGCCTGCTTTCGACTCTTGATTACCCAAGTGAGACAAGTTTCCCTCTTCCTCAGTCTCCGAGTTTTTTAAACATACTTCTACTTCTACTCTCTGACTTGTCTCTGTTTCTTTTGTGTCATCTGTTGCAGTAACGACAAGGTTGTTGTTGCCCTGGAGATTACTTCCATCATCTGCTGAAACAGCAGCTCCTTCAAGATGGTCATCTATGCACTCTTGATTACCTAAATGCATCACGTTTCCGTCTTCCTGAGTCTCCGAGCTTTTAAAACACACCTCTACTTCTATTCTCTGACTTGTCTCTGTTTCTCTATTGTCATCTGTTGCAGTATTGACAAGCTTGTTTCCCTGGAGATTACTTTCAGCATCTGCTAGAACAGCGACTCCTTCAAGATGGTCTACTTTTGACTCTTGATTACCTAAGTGAGTCAAGTTTCCCTCTTCCTCAGTCTCCGAGTTTTTCAAACACACCTCTACTTCTATTCGCTGACTTTTCTCTGTTTCTCTTTTATCATCTGTTGCAGTAATGTTGTTGTTGTCCTGGAGATTACTTTCACCATCAGAATCAGAGAGAGAAGAATCTATTATGTCCTGCCTCTGCTCACTTCCTATCTCAATATCCACACTGGCAGCCTATAAAACAGAAACGAGGATAACTAAGCCAAGTGATAAGTGAAGCCTAAGGAAACTAAACTGAACACACCAAACCAAAGCAAGATATTTTACTTGTAACTCAGGTTCAACAACGACAGGAGAGAAGTGCGAGGAAGAACCATCTGGTACATAAGGAGAGACTGAGACTTCTGAGAGAGCTTTAGCTACAATTGGCACATCTGATTTTGGTCTGAGTTTCAGCTCTTGTAAGATTGCCCTGAGAATGTAAGGAGAGCCTCCCACTGCCTTGCGAATAGCATTTAATGTAGGTAATTGACCAGCATTACTTGCTCTGTATCTGCATACAAACAGAACCGCATGTTCAACAAGACTTTGAGACTCAGATACCTCAGCTGCACATAAATACTATTTAGTTGACATGTGAAAGTAATCGGCGGAGAGAACGACTTACTCGTTGACATAAGACTCAACCAAAACTCGCCGATCCTCTTTAGACAGTCTTTTGTAAACCTTAGAGGTTGTTGTCAGAGATTCGCAAACAGCAGGAGAGCCATAGAACCTTGCAAACTGGTTAACATCTGTTCCGAAAACAACATTTCTGCGTGCAGCAGACACTGCAAAACGACATCGTGGCGGGGGGTAAGAAAACCACCATTTCAGCAACAGATTTGAGACATTGGTAAAGAAATGGTTTTAGCTTTGTTACAGGTAAATTGTTTCAGCTGTCTCAAAAGCATCACTGCACTCGAGGGTATACTACTTGTACGTCAGTGTAATCAACTCCTCCACGCAAAAATTCCATAACTAGCTTCTGTTCTGTTACCTACTAAACATTCGAATTGGATTCTCTTAAGTAAAAGGTTTATACTTAACGCCATTTTCAATAACTAATTCTAAAGAGCGATAATAAGAGAAACTTACGTTCAGTGAGGAATGAGTCGGTAGTTGTGTATTGGTCTGAAAAATCGCGAATCGTAGTTTTTTGAGAGAGACGAAAAGAAAAGCGAAGAACAAGGAAGACAAGTAGGGTTCGTTCTCGTTTGTTCTTTTCCCTAATTCTTCTGCCAATTTGCGTAATTTTTTTTTTTTTTTTCTCTCTTCTACTTGGAAGTTGGGCTAATCCAGTGGGCTCGAGGATAAGGACTTGTTCTCCAAGACAAAATATGTAAAAATTACCATATTGTCCTGAGGGAACATATTTTCGATAAATCCATAGCATTCTTTGTTTTTTTCCTAAATACACCACAAAAGTCTCGTAATAACATTCATCGTGAGGGTTAATCTTTCATGGCTCTAAAATATAAGTTAAGATGATATACGGAAAAGACTACATGGAATCCTCGAACAAAGTCTTTTCCTCCACAATCTTGGCCATACTTCCGTTTACTTGTACCCATGTTTCTGCTATTTTCTTGATTTTTCCATCAGAAATCTCCACCAATGTGAAAGCTCTTGTTGTGCTGCCACTCTTCTCAGACTCATCTTCTCCACTCAAACTATCTCCCTGACAGTTTTCCTTTGCCTCTTTAATCCTTGGAACTATTGCACCGTTCAAATAAACAGTCTGGTTGCCACTATCTTGTACAATCATTTTCCTATTTCCTTTCCCTGATTCCAACTCCTTATGCATGTGTCCAAACACAACTAAAGGAATCGATAACTTCGTTGTATCCTTCAGCTGGCGTATTGCTTGTTCTAGATCTGAAACATTAAATGAGGTTTCTTATCAAAAACACTAGCTTGTATTCCCGCATAGCGTTCGTGCATCTGTCACCAAACTAACTATGCAATGAGCAAGGAAAATGCTACTGATGCCAAATTGAAAAGATGGCAGCTTATTGCACCTGGATCACCATGGTCACCGCCTTCAGCCGTCCAGTCTTTTCCACATATATCCTCTGCTTGAGAACCAAGACCTGAAAGACACATAAACCTTATCCTTATATGTTCAAACCTGACTGGCTTAAGACTGGACCAATAAGGGAGGAGTTTTAAAGGTTGATGCACCTGTTGGCCCATTATGAGCAAGAATTATCGCCACATGATCTTCTGGTGTTCCATCTGCAGCTCGGAATATACTCGCAGCACTGGCATCCATATCACGAACTCCATACCTAGAAGTATTAAATGAATTGTAGTGTTCTCTGACTTGATCATAGTCTTTCCAAGGTTTTTTTTCTTTTCTTCTTGGAAGACGAAAAGCTATTTTGACCCATAAATAGTTCATATAGAACATACATGAAGATGCATGTCTGCCAGTCAAAAATACTAACCTCTTGACAAGAAGCTTTTTCCGATGCAATTGATCCCCCCCATGTGAAAAGGGTCGACCACCAACAATACTGAGCTTCAATGAGGGGAAGTCCAAGCGTTGATATCCTACATGCTCGTCACCAAGGCTGTTGATTGCAGATGAAAACAAAAAAGCACAAGATAACATTTCAGAATCTGTGTCCAGTAAATCAAAACCAAAAACTACAGGAAATAGAACTAAGGATCACAAACAGAAAAATCACAAGCTCATTTTTTTGCAAACGAATCAAGAACACCAAAAGCAGTTTCAACCAATAAGCCCTCTCTTTATATCTTTTTCCTGGATATGGGTCTCACGATGAGTACTCTTTCCTCTAGATATAGAGTTCCCGGAAGAAAGTCCTAATTAAACTATGAATAGAGATCATATATTAAATCAAACAAGTTGATAGTTATCTCAAGAAGCCCTAACATCGAATCAACTTTAAAAGAATGTTCATTAAAGACCAGAATTGCTGGACAATAAACAAGAAAAACAAGCACAGCATTGTCTACATTTCATGTGACAACCCAAGAATACCAGGTAAGGAGCAAGCAAAATCATATGTGGGTAAAAATTGACAGACAACCAAAAACAGTAAGTGATCACATGTATTTCTTGATGTAGCATGAGTGTCAAGTCAAAAGCACAAGCAAATAGTGGAAAACTCACCTATCGAGCTGCATTTGAACGCCGTTTTGTTTGCTGAAAGAAACATAAACCAGACCATAGAAACCCATTATTAGAAATCAAAGCACAAGACCAAGACCAAAGTTCAAAAAACGGTAAATCAGAAAGAAAAAAGATTAGTTCTAACCTTGAGAACTTCTGGGTGTGCCAAGCATCGTGATTACCTAAAATAACTGCTTTAGGGAAAGGAAGAGCAGCTACGCTCTGCACAAGCGGGACATCTTCCTCACCAAAATCACCTGAACTTAATCAAAAATCAAAGGAGGTAGTATGAAAAAAAATGTAGATTACAAAAAGTCGAAGTCAATTCGTCGAAAGTAACAGAGAAGTTGCCTGTGAAGAGCACCAAGTGAGGCTGCAAATCAGGTTAAGAAAGAGAATTTAGGGTTTATAAGCCATGGGACGTAAACATGAAAGAGGGTTTAGAAAGATGGAAGGGAAATTAAAGGACCTGCAGAAGCCGAAGAGCCTTTTGATCTTCATCTAGATTCCAGAAGCCATGCTTTAACACAGAACACGAAAAAGGTAAGACTAAACAAAAAAGATCAACGAAGGCTTTTTTGAGAGAGAGAGAGAGAAGATACGAGGGAGGAAGTAACATTACGATGTCTCCGACAACAGCGATTCGTACGAGAGAAGAAGACGCCATTAAAGAAGAGCTACAGAGACTTGAGAATCTAAAGAAACAAGGAGAATGAATGACAAGGAGCACCAATGAATGATACCAACTTCTTTTTTTTTTTTTTTTAATATAACCTAAAAACGGCGCCGTTTCCGCATAATGCTACAATAGTCACAATTGCTGACAAACCCTACAAGGAATTGGATTTTTTCTTTTCATCCTTGCCTTTTTTTTTTTTAGTATACAACCACCCCCACCCCACCCCACCCGAATGGAAAAACACCAGAGAACCCCAATTGCTTACTGTTACCAAAAAGAATAACTCCTTCTACTTACTACTAACTGTATCAATCAGTTATTAACTCTTCTTTTTTCCCCTCCTTTCCTTCTTCTACTGTGACAACTTGAAGACGCTCTGATAATTGCTCCACTGAGGTCTTCTCTTCACCAGCTTCTTTCTTCGTTCCATCTTCTCCTCCCATCTTCTGCCTCTCTCTCTCATCATAGTAGCCGAAATCTTCGAGGATCGATGTATGTGCCTCATATTCTTTGAAGATTCTGAGCATCTCAATCCCCTGACGTAGCTTCACCTGTTAACAGTTCATCAATTTAGTCACATCACCACAAACATAAAGTATTCCGTTAGTTAATGAGTTCAAATTCTACCAAGCCTTCTATTCCCATCAGTCTAATACCACGAGAGACTATTGAAGCAACACTTTCCTCCAAATTACTACACCAACTATTAAGACAGTGAAAAAAAATGATCATAAGACAACACTGGGCAAGGGCGACAAAAAAAAAAGTTAGACCCACCTCCTGCGAGTCTCGGCTGTGTGTCACCGGCTTGTTCTCATTGTTTTGTAAAAGAATATGACTAAATCGATTATTCGGTACATCTTTCACAATATGCCATTTCACTGGGAACTGCCCACTCCACCTGTCTTGCTGCCAGTAACCAGCATCCTTTTCAAAGTCTACAGGTCCGACCATTTCGGACACCCCACAGAATTGTCCACTAGCATTTACCTGCAAGTTTTTGAACTTTCGTTAATCTCACTGTTTCCTTGAGGCAACTGATGGTTGTCTTCCAATTGCTATAAAAAGGAACATATCAGTTACATATATACAATTACGTCAACAGAAAAAAGCCATACCGAGAAGAACAGAAAGATTGGGCACTTCCCACCCATCTTCTCAGCATCTCGATAAGCCGTATCTAGTTTCTTGTTGCCATGCGGTGTGCTAGCCCAGACATTGTACTTGATACTCCTGTGGACATTGTCTTCACTAAAAGACTTGACGATAAAGAATTTGGCATTCTTATATTCTGTCACAAATTCTGGATGGTTGTACAAACTGGGATTTGGTCCAGCTGTACATGAATCACTCGTTGAGTCATCAGTAGCAGAGCCAGGTTTGGAGCTGATCTTGCTCTTTACCCGGCTTGATGACCGTGGTCCTCGATTACCATACAGATCATTGGTGGTAGATACAGGGCCCTGCTCCTTCTCTCGCCTTTTACCTATGTCAGGGGTGACTCTGACTCGATTATCAGCTCCATAATATGGGGCGACAGAGCTCGGATTCTGGTAAGATCCTACATGATAATACCCTCCCAAAGACGAGCTTGAAGCAACTCCACTCCCTTGCAAAGTCACCTGATAGAAGAAGATGTCAACAACATGCGATAAGTCCATGAAACTGTAAACTAATTTGAATTTGATGAGTATGCCAAAAACGCCTCCATTCTCCGAAACCGTAAGAAGAAACGAAAGCTTGACTTATAAATGAGAAAATTTCATGGATCTTATAGGTAGAGTATTAAACAAAACCAGTGTACTAATAATAAGGGGCGCTAATGTAGTGGTCTTCCATGTAAAAAAATGTTCACCTAACCAATCAGCCCATAAAAGCTAAAACATAAGAGATAGTTAGAAAGAGTATTAACCTGTGAAGCATTCTGGTCATATGGGCCAAGTATACCCATCGTCTGAGGATAAGGTATAGGAGATGTTAAAGAGTTGTCCCCTTGATTTCCAGGAAAATTGACTCCACCATATTGACCAAAAGGAATCATATAAGCAGATGATGGGTCAATATCAGAGGGAGTATAATACGTAGCAGAAGGTGCACCATAAGGTTGGTAAAAGGCAGGGGATACTGGGATCTGGCCCTCCAACATCATAGATGTATAAGGGTTGAAGCCATAACCAGGGTGGTACATAACAGATGAATTGTCATTGTAGACAATCTGAGAATAAAGAACAACCAAGTTAATAATGTTAATCTAAGATAGGAGAACACAGTAACAGGACAAGTCATACTAACCTGTGGCACATGCATGCCTTCAGGGGTAGTAGTAGCATAATGTGGATAACCATCCCAACTGTTGATGCTTTGTACATACCCTAGAGAAAACACACATGAATGCAAATTGAGTACTCTCACAAACCAAAAGGGGATTATATTCTTTAGAGAGAGAGAGAAGAACACAAATAATACCAGGATTTGTAACATCCCAATCGTAATGATAGACATTATTAGGGGGTTGTAGGACATTGAAGTATGGAGCGGGACCAGGAGAAGGAGTAATAGACGACGAAGAAGAAGATACAATGTTCACCTGTTGGTGAAAAGAAGAAGGCACTTTTAACCTAAGGATGGTTTACAAAAAGAAGAACTGAATAGACGAAGAAGAAGAAAAAGAATTGAATTGAATTACCTGGTTGACGCCATTAACCGCCATCACTGGTCTTTCCCCTGCGCGAAGTCAAACGTATCTCGTTAGAAGTAGAAGCCATGGGAAACGAACATAATTAACGGCTCTATAACTCTCTAGGGTTTGGTTTGGGTTCAATTGGGGGATTTGGTTAATCCGAGAAATCAGAGAGATGCGAAAGACTGATATATAATGAGAGAGAGGGTGAAGAGTGTACCAGAAGAGACGATTCGGTTGCGCTGATTTGTAGAAGAAGAAGAAGAAGCGGGATCCATGGGAAGAAGAAGAACAAGAAGCAAAGAAAGAGAGATCTGTGTGTGACTGTGAGAGAGATGGGATCGCAAAGAGGTTTTTGTGAGATTGAATTGTAATTTTTTGAAACAAGAAAACTCTCTTCTCTCTATTTGCAACTGTTGAGTGGGGTCCCGAGTCCGGCTCGTCTCTAGTTTATATATAAACTCGCGTCGATTGGAGTTGGTTCTTCCTTCCCTTGGCTTTCCTTTTTAAAGGCGGTTTGAGCCTTTTCGGTTTTCTTCAATGTTCCCAATAAAAACTGTACTAATTCACCTTTTTCGAATATGTTCATTTTGTTCAATGCTTTTCTTCTTCATTTCTTCCCAAGTCAGAATTTCTTTAAAAGAAAACAAACAAATTTCTAAAGTCAAATCTTTTTTTGTAAGCCAATGCATGGATGGAATTAACTTATCCGAGATTCGATCCGGCATCCGTTACGAAAAGTTTTTGAACGTTCAATCCGAAATATTTCAAATCTCTTTTTAACGTCTAATTCATTTATTGCATTGAAATCGGATACAAACTGATATAATTAACGTCCGACAAAAAGTATACGACGCAGATACACAGAATACACGTGATAGTGTATGATGATAAAAAGTGAATTTGTATCTTTAATACTAAAACCTTATTTGCTAAAAATGGTTAATTCTTTTCTTCTTTTCATGTAGAGTCAGTTCCAATATGTGAGATCATCCTTTTTTACTCCATAGTCGTCTAATTTTGTCAATAATATACTGATATTTCTAATTGATTAGTCGTTTTAGATCCCATATTGCTAATGTGGGGAATTGATTAGTTTGTCACACCACAAGCTCCTTTCCGGACCTTATCATTAGTACTCACGATCGCAACATTCAAAAGTTGTGTTTGAGTGCAAAATAGGACGTCAAAAGGCTCCACATTACCTATGTGGGATCCGATGAAAATGGTCATGACTAAGTAATCTTTTTACCCATGAAGACCAAATGACTTTTTGATTATAAGTAATATTTTTACCCAATTAACACCAACTTTGCCGTTCGGTGCATGGTTCAAATCTATTGTTCTATGTGTGTGCATCTTCTCCAATATTCCATAAAATACAAGACCAAAAACATTGATCTATTTCCCACACAACCAAAAAAAAGAAACTAAAACTTGACATGGAACAACTTATTATTCCTTGACATAAAGGTAAATGCATACTGAAAGCCGTTAAGTAGGGTAGAGCCATTTTATAGCTGGGACATCCAAGAGTTGTATTACAGCTCAAAGACCAAAACTCTCATGTTATAAACTAGGGCCGGTGGAATGATATATTTGATTCCATGCCAGGCTCAACTTTGAACTTTTCATAACAAGATGGAATGACATCTTCGATCAGTTCCATCAGTAAGAATTTATATTTATTATATCAACTTTTCATATTTGTACGTGATTATTAATTTATTATATATGTGCAAATTTGTGTAAGAATGGAGGGAGTAATTAATATAAATTTTTGTATGTCATGGAAGATTCATGCAACAGAACGACAGAAACACGGTAAAGGGAGATAAAAATAGGTATAAAAATGGGTGTTTAAGCCATAAATGGGATGAACAATTTTCTTTCTTACTATTTATTAACTTTCTTTTCTTCGTTCTCATTTTACAACCCCTTCTTTCTTTAGCTCCAAGCTTCCGTTTTTCTTCATCTTTTTCTTTCACAATCTCAAACCCGTGTAGGGTAAAGAAGCACAAGGAGGCAGAAAGAGGAGAAGGGGCTTTATGTTCTTGCTTAATTTCGCATTGTGGGATTTTTTAACCTCTTTTGCTTTTTTCTTATATTTAATTTGTTTGCGTCTCATAATAGCTTTTTCCTTTGTGTTACAAACAGGATCAATTAACACAGATATGCTGAGGTTTATCATCTTAATTTCCCTTTTTATACACTCATGTGTTGGGGCTCCCAGGACTCCTGCTGCTGCCGCCGCTGTTCCTGCCAAGAAATGGCTCACCCTTAACGGTATGTATCATTCATTTTACATTACATACATGATTTTTTTCTTTCTTGGTAGTATACATATGAACATGCTCGTAGTACATAACCATATTTGTTTGTTTCTAAGAAGGCATACCTCTCTTTTGTCTTTCAGGACAGGAGCCGGCGGTTGTGGCCAGAGGCGGATTCTCGGGTCTTTTCCCGGAGTCAAGCGCCCCTGCAAACGACATGGCTGTTAGCACCAGCTCGCCTGGCCTCACAATGCTATGCAACCTTCAGATGACTAAGGACGGTGTGGGTCTTTGCTTGTCAGATATCATACTTGACAATGCAACCACCATTTCTACGCTCTTCCCCAAAGCCCAAAAGACCTACAAGGTCAACGGTCAGGACCTCAAGGGATGGTTTGTCATTGATTACGATGCCGAAACCATCTTCTCCAATGTCTCTCGTATGTCTTCTTTCTCTTTTCCTACCTTCAACACTCTCCCTCTACACCACCAGTACAAATTCTCATGTTTCGTATTCCTGAGCAGTCATCCAGAACATCTTCTCTCGGCCAAGCATCTTCGACGGCCAAATGCCGGTTTCTGCTGTGGAGGACGTCCTCGGAACCAAGCCTCCCAAGTTCTGGTTGAGCGTTCAGGTACCGCTTCTTCTCTATGAGCATATGATTAAGCAACATAGGGAAGGTTCTTGTTGATTCATTAAAAATAAATAAAATCAAATGTGCAGTACGATGCCTTCTACATGGAACACAAGTTAAGCGCAGCTGAGTACCTGAGAAGCTTGCAATTCCGCGGCATTAATGTCATCTCATCTCCGGAGATTGGTTTCCTAAAGAGCATAGGGATGGACGCAGGCAGGGCCAAGACAAAGCTCATCTTCGAGTTCAAAGAACCTGAGGCAATTGAGCCCACCACCAACAAGAAGTACAGCGAGCTTCAACAGAACCTCGCAGCAATCAAGGCCTTTGCAACAGGCGTTCTTGTCCCGAAAGACTACATTTGGCCCGTTGACACGGCTAAGTACCTGAAACCCGCCACCACCTTTGTTGCTGATGCCCACAAAGCCGGTCTAGAGGTCTATGCTTCTGGCTTTGCCAATGACATGCGTACCAGCTTCAACTACAGCTTTGATCCCTCCACTGAGTATCTCCAGTTTGTGGACAATGGCCAGTTCTCTGTTGATGGCATCATCACCGATTTCCCACCAACAGCATCACAAGCCATTAGTGAGTTAACTTCATCTTATATAGATGTATCCACAAATATTTGGTTATTAGGAAGAAGCTAACGCCCCCACGCGTATGTGTTCTTGCAGCTTGCTTTTCTCACCAAAAGGGCAATCTCCCCAAAATAGGGAATGCGTTAGTTATAACTCACAATGGAGCAAGCGGGGACTATCCAGGCTGCACTGATATGGCTTACGAGAAAGCAGTCAGTGATGGAGCAGACGTGATTGACTGTTCTGTTCAGATGTCCAAAGACGGAATTGCTTTCTGCCATGATTCTGCAGACCTCACAGCAAGTACCACCGCCATGACTACCTTCATGTCCCGAGCCACCAGTGTTCCTGAGGTCCAGCCTACCAACGGCATTTTCTCTTTTGATCTCACATGGGCTGAGATTCAGTCTGTGAAGCGTAAGAAACTGGTTCCTTTTCTAAAGATTTCTAAAACTATCTCATACTTAACAAAACCATTGAGCTTGGGATTTTTTTGTCTTCAGCACAAATTGAGAACCCCTTCACTTCCACGGGATTCGTAAGAAACCCAGCAAACAAGAACGTTGGGAAGTTCACGACTCTTGCTGAATTTCTTGAATTCAGCAAAGCAAAGGCAGTTCCCGGAGTTCTGATCAACATAGAGGTAAGCCTTTTTTTTAACTCCCAAAATGCTTTTAAATTTACTCAAGGAAGCTCCTCTAACGCCTTGTTTGTTGACAGAATGCTGCTTATTTAGCCTCAAAGAAAGGCTTAGGAGTTGTAGACGCAGTTAAGTCGGCTCTGGCCAATTCCACACTCGACAAGCAGTCAACTCAGAGGGTTTTGATTCAGTCAGATGACAGCTCAGTTTTATCTAGTTTTGAGGCTGTTCCTCCGTACACCAGAGTCTTGAGCATTGACAAGGAAATCGGAGGTGCTCCCAAGCCATCAGTCGATGAAATCAAGAAACATGCAGATGCCGTGAATCTCAAGAGAACTTCACTCTTCACCGTCTCGCAAAGCTTTGTCACAGGGAAAACTAATGTGGTGGAAGAAATGCACAAAGGGAATATCTCTGTTTACGTTTCGGTGCTCAGGAACGAGTACATCTCTGTAGCATTCGACTACTTCTCTGATCCTACGGTTGAGCTTGCAACATTCATTGCAGGGAGTGGCGTTGATGGAGTCATCACGGAGTTCCCTGCCACCGCTACCAGATACTTGAGTAAGTCATGAAAAAACAATATATGCATAACCAAGTATACAAAACAAAGATAAAGGCTGATCAATTTATATTTGATGCAAATGCAGGGAGTCCATGCTCAGATTTGAACAAAGATCAGCCCTACGCCATCTTACCTGCAGAAGCTGGCGCTCTACTAGCAGTGGCAGACAAGGAAGCACAACCACCGGCTAGTGCCCCGAACCCGCCTCTTGATGCCAAAGACGTGATTGATCCGCCTCTGCCTCCAGTTGCAAAATTGGAAGCCTCTAATGAAGCTGAAGGATCTAAGCCACATCCCCCTCCTTCAGGCACTGTTGCTATCGCCGCTAATCTCGGCCTTTCCTTGCTGGCAATGCTGGCCTTGGGAGTCCTCTCTGTTGCCTAAATATTGATTGATGCAAACAGTTTGTAATATGAAGTCCTCTCGTTCAGACTTATGTTATATGTTTTTATCATACAATACTACAATTTACACACACACAAGAACACCACGATCAAAGCTCTAAAGAAGCCTTCTTTGTGTGTAGGAATATTGATCAGTTCAGATATTGCAATCTTGACGATCTACCAATTTTCTATCTTTTACTATTTCCCTGACTAACCCTCTCCACAAAGTTTTCCTGCATCTAGTGCTCTCTCAAGATAGTGAAGTTGCAAAAGCAATGAAGAAAACATAGTCAATACTCAAATCACCGTAACAGTTGTGTTGAGTAATCGGATCACAATATGAGACAATTTCTCACTTGGGAAATCAAAAAGCATGATTCCTAGTTCTGAGTAGAGTAAATTGTTTTCACTCTCTCTATCCCAATTTCCCGACCCTCAAATCATTGTAGTAGTTTGAGCAAAACCGAAAAGTGCCTCCTGCACAGTTTTTAATAGGGATAGTGAGCAAAAAAAAATCACATTTGCTTACTTAGATTGACCAAACATGTGGTATGATGATGTATTTATGTTTATTGCTTTATATAATTACAGTTATCTTATACCCCTCCCCTACTTTACAATTTAGCTTTGCCGTTAAGAAGATAAAATATTGTTGTCCTTAACATCCCAACTTCTTCTGTTGTTCAATGGTCTAAGCCAGTATCAAGCACGGCCTTCACCTTCACAGGTGCTTCATCTCAAGGCCGGTCCAGTCCTGGACCATTTCCATCTAGAAATTGGAACAGCCCGTAATTCAAGGAGCCGTTCTTTCCTTTATTCCTTCACTCATTTCTTTATCTAATCCACTTGTTTTTCTTTTCTCCTTCTCGACTTCTTCATTCAAGGGCTTCTTGATTTCTTTATCTAATCCACTTGTTTTTGTTTTCTCCTTCTCGACTTCTTTCTCCAAGGGCTTCTTCATTTCTTTATCTAATCCACCTTGTTTTGATTTCTCCTTCTCAGCAGCATTCTTCTTAGCTTCTGCCTCGAGTTGTTTTCCGTTTTCTTCGTGCGCACGATTGAACAGTCTTACAAAGTTTAACAGAGTCGACACCACTGCAATTTACAACAACTCACTAGATTCAGACAATTTTAGAACACATGGTTTCACATTAAGCTACTGAAAAGGATTGCATACCTTGTTCAAAAGGGCACTTAGCAGGGTCTTCACCAAAGTAAAGAATTAAGCCATCCACGTTTCTTCCCTGCAATACATTATTTATTATTCTAACCGAGTTCTCAATCAAAGGTATATAATATCTATTTCACATTGGGCTTTTGGAGACATACCACTCCTGAATATAGTGAAGCCAAGCACCTTACTTCTGCTTCTGCATAATGAAGGAACTCCTTCAATATCTGAGAATTTTTTTGAAAGCCTTGATTAATATGATATCAAACAAGAATGAAAGGAATCAATTATCAACTCTCTAGTGTCAAAACATGTTGCATGGTTCATAGTTAGTACCCATATAACTTCCCTGTTAGTTATTATAAAGAATATTTCTCTTAAACTTCACTAGCCACATAATTTGGATCACAGCCCTACTGTCTACCCTCGTTGGCCTGCTTATCTTTCTTATTAGACTTGATTATTCTCCCAGTAAACGGTATGTGTTTCTTATGAAGATCAACTTTTCATACATCTTTTCTGTTCCCTTGCAAAAGCCTTGATAGAGAAAACTACCATCAATGACAGCAATACCTCGTTAAAATTATGTGAGATTGGGCCATCATTTTCGGACATGGACAGTTCCTGAACAACTTTCTCCAGTCCCTTGTTTATAGCTTGCATCTCTTCAGCCAGAAACTTCAATTGAATCTGTATCAAACTTCAGGACATTAACGCCCTTTTCAAGTTTTCTTATAGATTTTCTCAGAAACATGAAAATTTTAAACTAAATACCTTTGTTGCCGGCTCCAATGAGGATAGTTCTTTCGTGAAATCTAAAACTTCTGGAATTTTTTCAGCAAGTATCTGTAAAAGATTCCATCAGACTACATATTTCTCTATATCTACGTAGTACATCCATAAAGCTACAGAAGCACAGACTATAATAGCTACCTTGCATAGATAATGCATTAGAGTCATACGGTTGTTACGTGCCCTTGTTTCACTGAGTTTTGGCAGACTGTCCAATTTAAACCCAACCGCAGCACCTAGGCAAAAACTACTTTGAGAGCAGGATAAAAGATAAAATACAGAGTTGATACATTCCATTGCCAAACTCACCCCTAGCCGTTCCTTGGTTTAGGGCGTTCCCAAGAGATAAAATTGTCTGCATTATTCTTTTAAATTTTTCAGAATTTTTTACCTGATGAAAAGAGGAACAAAAGAGCATGAGTAAGGCAGGTTTTAATCATGTTGGGAGGTCACCTAGACCCAGTTGAGTCTAGCTTACCTGCTCTGCTGCGGAGTTCACAACACCTAGACTATTCTTTAGCTCAGAAATCTACAAAGTACACAGAAACCTTTAAGTACCACACTGAAAGGTCCAAATCATCTTAATTAGCAGGGTATCAGCTTTCAGACCTGAGAGCAAAACTGCATTTTGAATGAGAATACTCTGAGCTTTGTTTCTATTCGTGGGACTTTCATCATCTCTAAGAAGAACTGTTCAAACAATTTCAAGAAGCATATTTGGTGTTAAACTCTAATGGCCACTCTAATGAGAATAGAAGATTTTCTAAGTTTTGTACCAGTTCACATTTTCCAAGCTTTTCCTTGTCACCATTGTACCCCTACAAGCCAGTAACAGATGAAGATAAATCAAAAGAACATATAAAAGCTGGATAACAGAACACCCATACTTTTTCTAGGGACAAAGCAGCAGAACATAAATCTACGAGGGCACCTCTTATACCTTTAGTAATTCCATTTCTTCTCTTGTTGGGCAAAACTTAATTAGGTTCTCAACCTGATCAGTATCAAGAGCCGACTCTTCCAGGTTAAGCACTGAGTTCTGTCAATATATTAGAGACAGTTAACTTTGAATTATAATGGGCAGAAATAGGGAGACATGGACGTTGTACCAACATAGCTGCTATGATTACAGTACATCTTAAACCTGTAGAGGTTTATATTACCGTCAAATCCTGCAAAGGTACTTTCACTTTTGAAAGCATGATTTCACAATTGTATGCTCGCCGGTGATCAATCTGCAGATAAGAGTTTCCAATAATATTCAGTAATTTCAACCATAGAGAAAGCAATCTTTTATGGCAAAAAAATGAAATCAGACACTATAACATATTAACTATAAAACATAATTTACCAGTTGGACTTTCTCGACTTTAGGTCCACGAGAGCTATCTAGTCTCGATTTTCCTGCCTGCTCTGGAGCAGATGCGGAGAAAAGACTTTCAAGCTCGGTCATGTCAATGTCAGGAGCCCTAGAAAAATAGGTAACATATAGTGACTTGAAAATCATTAACAGGCATCACAGAAATAAGTGACAACAAGGTGAACAACGCGTACTTGGAAGCTTCACTAGACATTTGTGTTTCAGCCCATAAGCTCCCATGGACAGCTCTTGTCAGTTTCATCCAGTGGTATGGCTTCAACTTTTTGGTAGGATTATTCTTTTGATTAACACGTAACATTCGCCCTTTTCCCGATGAAAGAGATCCAGTTGGTAAAGCAGGCGTTGGAGGAACATTAGGAACAGAAGACTGGGATGAATTGGTTCCTAACTTTGGAGGAGGAGGAGGTGGTGCTGACGGTGCCCTAGTCTGACCTAATGGTGGCGGAGGTGGTGGTGCGGTTGGAGGAGGAGGAGAGGCAGAATGGGTGGGAAGCGGGGGAGGTGCAGGGGGTGCACTAGGTGAACTTTTAACAGCTGAGATTCCATTAGATTGCGGTGTTGGAGGAGCGGGAGGAGGAGGAGGAGGAGGAGGTGAAGAGGCATGAACAATTGGTGCTGGCGGTGGGGGTGGTGGAGGGGGAACTTTAGAGACTATGTTCTGGTCTGAATGCTGCATTGGAGGGGGAGGGGGAGGGGGAGGGGGAGGAGGAGTAACCGGTCGAGGCAAAGCAGACATTTTTTCTGAATTAGACACTGGAGTAGGTGACCTCTCCGGTTGTCCAAGATTTGAAGCCACGGCATCGGAAGCTCCTTTATGAGGTGCATTAGTAGGACCGAATGAACTTACTGTCTCAGATTTTGATGGTTTGGCGGGAGTAGCTGATGATGCTTGAGGTGACAGGGACGATGAATTTGTTGTACTAGAAGATGGTTCAGGGCATACATGGGATGTAGAAACAAGGGGAGATGTTGTAGGCAGAGTAGTGAGATTTCTTTCGTTTGGGGTTGTTTGATGAAACGTAGAGCCTGCTAATGACATCCAAGAATTTCCTTGTGAAAGAGGCTCTGTTGGTGGGACAACAGAATGCTGCAATTGCTCTGAAGGTTTAGAAGCAGCAGCTGGAAGAGGAGGAGGAGCTGGGGGAGGTTCTCCTGATAGAGTCAACGGTGGTCTTGCAGGATGAGGTGGTGACGGTGTCGATGGCAAAAACGTGACCGCTTTCCCATTGTTTGCAGAAGGAGGACTATTTAGTTCTGAAGACTTAGCGTCCACAAGAGGTTTAACTGTTGCGGAATGATGCACAAGCTCCAGCGAAGGGGACTCTTGACTTAACAACTTTGTTGCATCCTGGCTGGCGGTAATTTCCTGATTACTTATCTGAAGGACAGAATGCAGATCTTCTGCTATAAACTTCTTGACTGTATCGTCAGTAGGAGGCTTTTCTGGTGTGTCGATTGTTTCGACCTCGGACACTGAAGACAATTTGAGCTTTGCACTATTTTCCATTGCTGCGTGTTTCACAATATCATGGATACTTTTGGGGCTTAACCCTTGTAGTCTTGGGCTTGAATTCCCATCAGGTCCTTCTTGAACAGAATTTGCAATGGCTAACTGCTGAAGCATATTGCGTGTGGCATCCGTCTGATCAGCCCAGTCAACTTGATTGAAGAACTCATGAACTTTGGAAAAAACTTCTATTGGAAGACCATCTTTCTCTTCCAAGCACGAAAAGTTCATCAAGTCAACAGACGAGGCAGCATCCATATCTGAGAAGAGAAGCTACACAGAGAAAGTACTCTTTGTGAGTCCTAAGTTACAAAGTAGTATCTATATGAACCATGTATAGAGAACATGAACTCCATGAGAACATACCTCAACTCTGAACCCCTTTGGGAATTCTTTTATATGCCACAATTTGTCGACTTCATCACGGTTGAGCATCAGAATGTTTGACCTAATAAAAGCAGTGTTGAAAACCACTCGAAACATCATGACCTCTCTTTCCATGTCATCGTTCAAACTGAGGCACTCGATCACGATATCACCTTGCACATGACAATTAATGTCAATCTTGACTAGTTCACATTCTGCCTGCGTTGAGAAAACAACATCGAAAAGCCATTAAATCATACTGCAAACATGGAAAAAGAGCTAAAAAGCACAAGAAACACACAAAAATACCTGCTTGTAGACCCTCAGGTGTTTCCCTTTCTTTGGAGTAGAGTACAAAAGCTTTGGCTTTTTATCATCTACAAAAAACGGATCCTGACCATAGATTCGGAACATAGGGCGAAAACCTACTTGTCCACTAACATCAGGTATAAATCTCAAAATAACACAATCCATGGTGAGAGCCCTATCCAGTGGAGGCCATTCAGAAACCAAATTCCTTCTCGAAACATACTGTAGATAGCGAAGCTGAGAAGGAATCGGGTTCAAGGGTGAGAACAAACGCAGAAGCTCACGCGGAGCCTGCTTGTAGATCATGTCCAAGGTCTTGTATTCACCACTATACTGCTTCCGGTATATAAGGAGGGAAGCTAGCATAAAAGCCAAAACTGGCCAAGCACCGCTTTCACAATGCATTAACAACAAGTTATTCGGACCGAGTGAGAGCCAGCTTTCACTTGACCGGAGAAAATGGTGCATCATTTCCACAGGCAACAACGAGCAGCCTTCGTAGTGCCGAGGATAATCCATTATAGTCAAGTCATGTTCTGACAAGACATCAGCCATCACACTTCGAGAACCCACTTCACGGAAATTAAACACAAGAGAGGACGCTTCAGGGAAGTGCTCCTGTAGTTGATTGACTACTCCCCCCATATAATCTTTGTAGTTGTCTTCATCCCATGAATCGGTAGAGAAGCAGCAATCAAACACTACAAACACACACACAAAAACAAAACCTTGTCTTCAGTTCAATGTCTTTTTTTGCCAATCATTGATTAAATGAAAATTTTCATATCTTAATTATCCATAAATATCTAGGCTTTTATCTTAAATATCAAGCAAGTTCTAGGCTTTAACACAGATGCAAGCAATGGTGTAACTTTTAGTACGATCTGACTAGAGCCTATGAAATTTTTAAGACAAATCTCATAATGGGTATACATAGTGGACCACTTGACAAATTCTAAATCTTTCAGACATACAATCTCAAAAGACCGAGAAGTGCAATGAGCTAGGCACAAAAACAGAGAAACGGGAAGAAACACAGACCAAAAACTCTGTCGCATATCTCGAGCAAACCATCTGGAGGCTTACGGTAGAACAATTTACGAAACAACGCCATTCCTTAGCACAAAAAAAAGATCCCAAACCCTCGAATCCAAAATCGACAACCTTGGTTTGTTTTCGTTTGATTCCAGAGTTTTGTAACGAAAAGTTGTCTTTTTTTTTTGTTTGGGTTTGATTCTGTTAGGTGATGTTGATGTAAAAATTGGTGATTTGTTGTGTGTTGTGATGAGATGATCTTAGAGAGAAGAGAGAAGAAGGAAAAGGTCAGCTGGCGCTTTGTATGACGTGGTCCCACGATCAGCCGCCATCTTTCTACCCTATTCTGACACGTGTCTTCTCATCTACGGACGAACCGGCATTAATATCTCTCGGCCCATTTAATCCTTTTAATGGGCTTTCTCATTTAGGCCCTTTAGTGAAAAACCTCTGCTCTCTCTGTTTTGTCTTCACCGTTTAATAATCCCTTGTTCTTTCCTTGTCTCTTTAATTGCAAGTTTCTCAGACTTTTGAATCCCAACTGTTGTGAGTTAACGATTTTAGCATACTACGTTTTTCTTTAAATAGTGAGTGAGGCTATTTTTATGCAGGAAATGAATGAGCTCTGAATCTGATCAGTTAGTTTTAATTTTAACTGCTTTGATGGTTTTTTGTTTTCTTCTTATTTGCGGACATCAAGGCGCCAGTTTGGGGGCTAACGTTAATCAGATGAATGAATGATTCTCAATTTCCAAGGTTGTGTGTGACAGAGTCAAAAACAAAAAATACATGACAAAAGTGATATTTTTTACATTAATAACCCAAAAACCTTTTTGCTGAAATGAGAAACCACAACAACCACCCACTCCTCCACTCACCAAATCCATTTGACAACTTTGGGATATTTGGAAATAATTCACAAAAGTATGATACAGATTCCATTTCCTATTATTACTACTAGTACTCACTAGCAAAATACTTTACCTAATTATAATAACATCTCTCCACATATCTCTATTTTTGACTTTCAACGACTCTCTATTTCTCTTTCCCACTTTCTCCAGTGTTCATATACGATACAACCAAAAACTCAACTCTCAAAACTTTTCAAACCCTTATCTTCTTCTTCTTCTTCTTCTTCTTCTTCTTCTTCTTCTTCTGATCAAACTCTGATTTTTTCTTTTTTTTTTGAAGCTGTGCACGTGAAAGGGATCTCAAATGTATTCTAAACTATCACCTCTCTACCCCGTGATTCCATTATGTCTTTTCTTCTGTTCACACAGTCTGTCTTCTTTCTGATCTTTCCCATCCACCTTTCTCCAGCTCCTGAGACCAGATTATGGGGTTGTCTCTATGGGGATCTCTTCCTGTTCTTCTCCTTCTTCGTCAAGCATCTGACCAGCCAAGATCCCAACACCGACGCCTTTTATCTCTCTCACTTCTTCTCTGCATTGAGATTACCCCAAGCTCATACTTATTCTTCTTCCTGTTCATGGCCAGGAGTAGTTGTCTGTGACTCTAGAGACAACGTGCTCCATATTTCGGCTACTGGGTTGAACCTGTCTGGTTCCATCCCTGACAACACCATTGGCAAAATGAGTAAGCTCCAAACTTTAGATCTCAGTGGAAACAAGATTACGTCTCTGCCCTCAGATTTGTGGAGTCTGAGCTTGCTCGAGACTCTCAATCTCTCTTCCAACCAGATTTCTGCGCTTCTTCCCAGCAACATCGGCAATTTCATGTCCCTTGAGACGCTTGATCTTTCTTTCAACAGCTTCTCTGGTGAAATCCCTGCCGCTATAAGCTCCCTTGTCCGTCTAACAACTCTCAAGCTCCATAACAATGGTTTTCAGTTTGGTGTCCCTCCAGCACTTCTCAATTGCGGATCTCTAGTCTCCATCGACCTCTCATCCAACCAGCTCAGCGGGTCTCTGCCTGCTGGTTTTGGTTTGGCATTCCCACATCTAAAAAGCTTGAACCTTTCACGGAATCTGTTTCAGGGTTCACTGGTAGGAGTCTTGCATGAAAACGTAGAAACACTTGATCTGAGTGAAAACAGATTTGATGGGCATATTTTGCAGTTGATACCCGGCCACAAACACAACTGGTCTAGTCTGATTCATCTTGACTTGTCTGATAATCGCTTTGTCGGCCATATATTCCATGATTTGAGTTCAGCTCATAAGCTGGAACACCTTGACCTCGCGTGCAATCGTTTCAAGTCACAAGCATTCCCGCAAATCGGCAAGCTTTCAGCGCTGCATTATCTGAATCTATCAAGGACCAATCTCACTCATATCATACCGCGTGAAATCTCGCGGCTGAGTCATCTCAAGGTTCTTGATCTCTCCTCCAATAATCTCACTGGCCATGTGCCAATGTTGAGCCTCGAGAACATTGAGATACTTGATCTCTCGCTAAATAAGCTTGACGGAGATATTCCAAGGCCAGTTCTGGAGAAACTCCCCATGATGCAAAGGTTTAACTTCTCTTTCAACAATCTAACCTATTGCAACCTCAACTTCTCACAAGAAACAATCCAGGAATCCTTCATTAACTCCACAAACAACTGCCCCTTCGCTGCAAAGCCGATTGTTATAAATGGTAAGAAAGTCAACAAGAAGAAGACAGGGCTTAAGATTGGTTTGGGATTAGCAATCTCCATGGCGTTCTTACTTGTAGGACTGTTGATCATACTTGTGACTTTGAGAAGTAGAAGAAAAACAAGAACTTGGGCAACAAAGCTAGCCACAAACAACACAGAGCCCAACTCGCCAGACCAAAGTGATTCAATCACTTATATCAAGCAAGCAACGCAAATCCCTGTGGTAATGATCGACAAGCCATTGATGAAGATGACGCTTGCAGACCTCAAGACTGCCACTTTCAACTTCGATAGAGGTACAATGCTATGGGAAGGCAAGTCTGGTCCTACTTACGGAGCAGTCCTAGTCAGTGGATTCAGAGCAGCTTTAAAAGTTATCCCAAGTGGAACCACATTGACTGATATGGAAGCCTCGATAGCCTTTGAACGCCTCGCCAGGATCAATCATCCAAATCTCGTCCCGCTATGTGGATACTGTATAGCCACAGAGCAAAGAATTGCGATTTACGAGGACCTCGACATGGTTAATTTGCAAAGCTTACTCCATAACAACGGAGACAACTCTGCACAGTGGAGACTTCGGCATAAGATAGCTTTAGGGACGGCGAGGGCTTTAGCTTTCCTTCATCATGGCTGCATCCCTCCAATGGTCCACGGAGAAGTGAAGGCTGCAACAATCTGGTTAGACTCTAGCCAAGAACCACGCTTAGCTGACTTTGGTTTAGTCAAACTCTTGGACGAGAGCTTTCCCGGTTCCGACGAATTAGACGGGTACACACCACCGGAGCAGGAGCAAAATGCTTCTCCGACTCTAGAATCCGACGTGTATAGCTTTGGAGTTGTTTTGCTTGAGCTCGTGAGCAGGAAGAAGCCGGATGAAGAAGAATTGGTGAATTGGGTGAGAGGATTGGTCAGGCAGGGGCAAGGATTGAGAGCCATTGATCCGACGATGATAGAGACAGACTCGGGGGAGGAGATTGCGGAGGCGGTGAAGATAGGGTACTTGTGTACCGCCGATCTGCCATGGAAGCGACCTACGATGCAGCAGGTGGTTGGACTTCTCAAAGACATTTCTCCAAACAGTTAATGGGCCAGTTAGTGGGCCTTCATACTGGGCTAATCACACACTTTAACATAAATATTAACATGGTCTCACAAAAAAAAACTCTCAAGCTTGTAATGTTTATTGTTGATTTTTGTGATTTTAGAAGAAATGAGAGAGCGGTTTATATGTAAAGCAACTACTACAATACAACAACTTTGCTTTATTGAGAAGAAGTTTTGCTTAAAAATGAGATTCAGAGGTAGAAACGAAGAGTGGGGATTAGAAGATATCAATGTCCAAGTCCATAGAATTCACAAGCACACCATCATCTTCCCACTTTATATCTTTGGCATTTGGATCTTTCTCTATTATGCGCAACGGTGCATCTAATGGTGGAGGGCTCTGCATTGCAATTATATTAGCCAACAATACAATACGGGCTGATTGATATAACACTTAATTAGTCCCCTACCATGCACCGTATGAGAGGCCAATTGATCCCGCGGAAGAAAGCGTGCTGCTTTATCTCATTTGCCCCACCTTTCGATCCTAACCGGCTGCTCGGGTCTCTATTTAACAATGTGTTGATCAACTGTCTACCTACAAGACTTACCTGCATATGGTTATAAACTTATATTAGTATTTTGGTACGTTGGGTGCATGAAAGACGCATGTTATTAACAAGAAAGCTCACAGGGATACTGCTGGGGAAGGTGAGATCTTTGTGCAAGATGTTGGCAAATGTCTTTTGCCTATTCTTGCCCCTGAAAGGTGTGCGACCATAAAGCATCTCATACAACAAGATACCTAAAACAAACATACAAAAAGAGATGAGCATATTAGAAGGGGTTGTGTTGTGACGTGAATCGTTATCATAATTAGGTAAGATGGTTGCAGATTATACCGAGTGCCCACCAATCAATAGCACTTGTATGACCAGCACCCGTGATTATCTCCTGAAACCATTAGGTAAACCATGAATAGAATACCCAAAAATCTGAAACACATTGAAGAGGCAGCTGCAAAGGAAGATAACAATTGCAAGAGATAAACATTAAGTGCATTAACTTACAGGTGCAATGTATTCTTCAGTCCCTACGAAGGAGTTTGACTGGGTACTTGGTTCTGCGACAAATGTTGGTAGTGGTTGACTTTTGGATTTCCTTCTTTTGCTAGGTGCAGCAGGAACAATTAGCTGCACAGGATAATGCTCCTAATTATAACATTTCTTTATCTTGCCAATAAATAAGAGTAAAGTTGAATAAAAAAGCACCTGGGGTGTGCAGTTCGTCATGAATGATAAATCAAAGTCAGCTAATACAATGTGTCCATCCTTCTTGAGCAGTATATTTTCAGGCTTCAAGTCTCGGTATACTATTCCTATTTATGGAACATATATACAAATATTTAAACGAAACAATAACTCAAATTATTTGACGATGACGAGACTACTTAAAGTCTGTTGCAGTTTATAAACAAGGGATGTTTATAATGAATCACCAAAAACAAGATATTTTTTCTGCCGTTTATTTACCTAAGCAGTGAAGATATTCTAAGCCGATAACGACCTCTGCTGCATAGAACCTGATGACAGAGATTGATTAAATTGACACATACGTGCAGATAAAAAAATGACAATGAGGTTTATAGACTTCATCGGTTATCAAAGAAACAGCTAACTAAATTATTGATATAGGATGCTAAGTTTCCTTGTTAACATATCCCCTCTTTAGTTAATACATAACCAGGAAATCTTGTGTTACACACTATACATTTAGCTCAAAGAAAACAACAAAATAGGATACCTTGCAGAGTCCTCTGTCAATATTTTCATAGGTTGTTTGTCAAGAAGTGCAAACAACTCTCCACCAGGGCAGAAGTCTGTAATCAAACAGACGTGTGTAGATGTCTGCGGAGATGAAAGAAAAACACTTCAGCAATGAAACAGAAGAACTGATATGATGCAAACAAAAAGAAAATTATCTACCTGAAAGGAAGCGTAGAGAGTAGGAAGGAAAGGATGATCCAGAAGGGCAATAATTTCCCTTTCGATGCATGCTCGGTGAGCCTGCATAATGCTGCATGTCGTCAATGAGAGAAATAATATAAATGTTGCAGTTTCCAGCTTTCCCTCTCTATAGGAAACTCATTCTCCATCATATACCTTGTTACGATTCAACATCATTGTTTTCTCCATTGCTTTCATGGCATACAATTCACCTGTGCCCTTCAGCTCAACCAAATGAACACTAATTTTCCAACCAAAAACAAAAAAAAAAGTCAATCCTATAAGTCTATACTAAGTAAAAGGAGATTCAAGGATAGTTTGAACTTCAAGTTTATTGTTATGGACAGTGTTAATATGTCATACCTGCCAGTATCACCGGAGCCTAATGGTTTTATTGGTTTGAAATGATGTAGTCCCACTGTTTCTCCACTTGCTTGGATCTGCAAACGAGACTGTCAAAATAAGAACAGGGTGACTGAGAAACCAAGTAAGAGGTAATGTGGTTTGATGCATGCCTTTTTAATTGCTTTCCAGGACGTACTCTCCTTATTGTGAGGCAGAGGATAGACAGGCCTCGAGTGTGCAGCCCACAGGTCTTCGGGCCGCTAAAATACATTGCAAATCGATCGAATTTATACTTTTACATCTTTGTTAAGTAATTATAAATTAATATGCCTTACCGAATTAGCATCTGGAAGTTCTCTGACAGCTTCATCTACATTTGTTGCTGTAGCTTTCACCTGAATTATATATAACCAATGTGATAGTCTTCTTTGATAGAAAATAGATTTTAAAATAAACCGCAGTAGGAGATTAACAACGTACCAATTTAGAACTCTGCATCTCTGTTTTCTCAGACAAACGATTTTGGAGGGGCTCTACATGATCACTTCCATCAAGCTGTACACCTATGAAGTATTGAAGCTCTCCCTAATGATGAAAAAGGTCATGTAGTCAGAAAAAATGCACGGTTTTCTTCAAGAATCTGTATCTATAAATTACAAAAATCTCACGGCGACCTTTTGATCACGCATAGGTTGCAAATGGAATAAGTTCCAGAATTTCTTTCCTGCAATGGTTTCGAGTATTGATGACACATCTGCACTGAAATTTTATAATATGATCGTCCAAAAATGTTCAGTATAGATAGTTACCGCTTTTAGTATAGTTTATCAACTGCACAGTAATCTCCCTTTGATCCTTTATTGCGTCTCTTATCTTCTGAACAGTCGATTGATCGGTCTCTGGCCCCTGAAGAAACCTGAAGCCAACCATTTTGCACATATCCATATCATGAATAAACAAAAACACAGTCGGAGAAAACTGCATAACTAACAGACATGATGAACTTCATGAGTAAATAGATACAAAAGGAAGAATATTCACATACCGACAATTTCTCCCCAAAATCTCCTCGCGTGTATACTCTGTCAATTCAAGAAAGCTATCTGATGCAAAGATCTGCAAAGGAAACAATTTGCATCATCATTTCAAGGTTTTATGCTTAAATAGTAGCACACTTGAATTAGAAAAAAATCAATATAAGCAACATCTACAAAGAATTTTGAAAAAGACCATGCATCTCAATTTTAGACTGAAAACACACATACAATGGGATTATCAGGAAGACGAGGATCACTGATGACGAAATTCTTCTCTATCCGCTCAAGAGTGGTAGCTAGATCAATTCCTTGGCGTATATCCCTTTCTCTTTCCGAAAGGTCCCAACTGTCCCTCTGCTCTATTACTTCTGTGCTCAACATCAATTCTTCAGGTTCCATATTTGCAACATCTTCATGCTTATTCGAGCTAGGCGATTTGAGCCTTGACCTGCACATTTCACGAGGTTTGATCACAAATCATTCAAATTATATATGTACAGCTTCACAACTAACTAATCAACACATTTTAAAGCATACATTCTAAGGCCCAGCACAAGGTTACAAAAGTATACAAGAAATAAGACATGCCTTTAAGCATTTTATGTATATGGAGACTATGGTGAATTTGATGGTGAAAATACTCACCCCGTTGAAACACGTCCAGGTGTTTTGACCGGCTTTGAAGCCTCATCTGACTGCATAGTTTGTCTACCAGGTGTGTCATTGCTCACAGAATCCCGCACTTGAGACTTGCGATGTCTTATTGTCTGCACGACCTCTGTAATTGAATCCAAAGCTTTCTCCTTCTGGCGAGCTGATACCATCAAGAACATTAGCTAAACTATATCATTGTTACTATCACAGAAGAAACTGTTAAAAATATGGAGAGATGCAAGGGAGCACAAACCATCATATCGAATCAGGGATTTGGAGAGTCCATTAGGCCTCAATTCTTTGTCGTTTACACCTTCTGTGTATTTGCTAACTTCGACCTGCATCCTGCATATGGAAGTGTCAAAATGATTGATAAAGGAGGCAGTCGGTTAACTAAGTAACAGGGAGGAATTAAGGGAGGTACCCAATGAACTTAATGGTGTTGCCCTGGTCGTCCTTGATAGGAGTGATCGTGAGAAGATTCCAGAAAGGAGTTCCATCTTTTTTGTAGTTTAACAGCCTTCCACAGTAACTTTTTCCATTCTTGACACTATCTCTGATTTTGGCAACCTCGTTCTTGTCTGTATCCGGCCCTTGCAGAAACCGGCTGGCGTATTACCCAAAAAGTTAAGACCTTTTAGAATAAGTTGGCATGGATTTCAAAAGCAATATTATGCTAAGTAGCAACTAAGGATGACACTAGAAAAAAAATATATGAGAGGAGCCGTACCAGTTTCTTCCAACAATTTCCTTGGAGGTATAACCAGTCATGGTGAAGAATCCACTGCTGGCATAGACAATGGGACAGTGTGGCTGTGTGGCGTCAGAGACAACAAAAGTCTGCTGCAACGTGGATAGAGCGGTTTTGAGCTCCTGGGATACTCTAGGGAAAGCCCCTGAATCAGAAGAAGTAGATTCTTCGGATGACCTCCTAGACATGGTCTTGCTTCGTTCCACTTCACTGGAGACCTTGAAACTAATGCCATCTTCTCCCGACTCCGGCTTAACAGCTGATAAACCCCATTCAGCTGTTCTCTCAGTTAACTTAGCGGAATCTTGAAACTCCATCCACTTACTACTGCTACCTTTGCCGTTGCCATCAAGAGGCGGCTTTGATGAAGAAGAAGTTGAAGATGATCCATGTGTCTCTTTTCCACTGGAGGGGTTAAAGACTTCAAGGGATCTACGTTCACTTAAAGCCTCCGTATCATTCAAGGGAGATGGAGGGGCTCTAGGCCTCTCCATAATGTATTATCTTTATTCTTTTTCTTTAGGCTAAACAGAGTAATGAATAGGCTGCAAATAAAAACCAGACACCACAGAAACACAAAGTTAGATAGATAGGTGAGGCAGACACACCTGTAGGTTCCGGAAAAAACTAATAAATGCCATTAAAGTCTTTGGAAGCAAATCAACAAAACACGTTAAAGAAGTTGAAGTTTAATAATAAAAGAGAAAAGAAAAAAAAAAGGCTGAAAAATACCAGAGAGTAGCTTTATCAGCTGCAACTCATGGATATATATATAGTACAATGGCTTTAAAAAGGGCAATGACGATGAGAAAAAGCTTTCAGAGAGATAGACCAACTTAAAAAAAAAAAAACACAACTGTACTGAGTTATATCATTTGAGCTGAATACAAAATCATGTTTCTGAGGCTACAAATGAGCGATGCGGAAGCCTGGGAGGATAGAGACATCACTATCAGTAATCAAACTCACATGGACCCAATTTTTTCTTTATTTTTCACAATCAAAGAAGGACCACAACTCTTGTTTCCCCTAAATACGTGCACTATTGTTTATCATTCCCTTAGTCCTTTACAAAAATTTCTCCGTCATCAACACATTTATTACGCCCTATCCCTCCCCTCACATCAATTTCACCAGTAAGTACAATAATTCACAAATCAATCACACCACACACTTCAACTGTTTTTTCTTATTTCGGTTAAAAATCATGTAATAATTGAAAAGTAAAAACTTACTAATGTAGTAGAACATGCGCCATATCTGATTCGACGGAAGACGAACTCGTTTAAGAAAACGACGGTGGCTGCTCCTTCTTCTCTCCCCAGATGCTTTCGCAGACGACGCAATCGAGTAATTTTGTTTCTCTTCTTTCACTGTCTGTTTCAAATTAATGTTGCAGAGTCGGATCCCAAATAGAAACTTCACTAAGGCCTTAAAGCCCAATTAGGCCTAGTGGGTCTTCACTAATGGGCCTTATTAATTAAGATGTAGAACTGAGTGAGAGAGACGAGGGAAACTGAAACTGAAGCAGCTGAGAAGAATGGAGGAAAAAAACAGCGGCGGCGGCGGCGGTGGTGTTAGGCTTCACGTCGGGGGATTGGGAGAAAGCGTTGGAAGAGATGATCTACTCAAGATCTTTTCTCCGATGGGTACTGTCGATGCTGTCGAATTCGTTAGGACTAAAGGTCGTTCCTTTGCCTATATCGACTTCTCTCCATCGTCAGACAAATCCCTCAGCAAGCTCTTCTGCACGGTGAGCAAATACGATCCCCTTCCCTTTTTATTCCATTGCTGTGTTCTCTTGTTCTTAACCCTAATCTGATTTTGGCAGTATAATGGATGTGTATGGAAAGGAGGGAGGTTACATCTGGAGAAAGCGAAAGAGCATTATCTAGCTCGGTTGAAGCGAGAGTGGGAGGAGGCGTCTTCTCCTAAAGATGATACCACCATAAAAGCTCCTTCTGATTCAGAACCTTCCACTCACCTTAACATCTTCTTTCCCAGACTCAGAAAGGTACCAATGCTTCTTTAAAAATTTTACCTTTACATGATATGTACTAGTTCTAGGAGTAGTAAGAGGTTAGGGTTTGAGCTTCTTTTTTTCTGGTGCAGTTGAGAGCTATGCCACTTAGTGGAACTGGAAAACATAAGTATAGCTTTCAGCGTGTTCCATTGACGTCTTCTCTTCCAAAGAGCTTTTGTGATTGTGAAGAGCACTCTAACAACCTCTCTCACTCCTCGGGAAACACATCTTAATGATCTGGACGCGCTTAATGTGGGGATAAACGAAGACGAGGTCAATGTTATGAACTCTGTGATGAATAAGCTCTTTCAGAAACACAACATTCCAACTAGTGAGAAGGTCCCTGAAGAAGACAATGAGATTGAAGCAGACCAAGATAACCTCGTCATCAATGTGGTATCTAGTGGGAACGATATGGGGAAGCAGAGATGGATATGTTGTCTAGGAAACGGGTACTTAAAGCTAATATTTTTCTATTTTAGTTAGCCCAATAATGAGTCATCTATTCGACCCTATCCCTGATCTGGCTCTTTCTTGATTTGTAACTCAGAAATCAATTCTCAACGAAACAGCACAAAGTGGAGAAGGATGTGGTGAAGGACGAAAAGGGAACCACATTCATCCTAGCAAAAAAAGGCAAACAATCAGCCAAGAGCAAAGTGGAAGACTAGAATCTTCTCAGGCCACACGTGACAAGAAGAAGCCTTCTGAAGTGGTACCGGATAAATCATCAGATGAACCGAGAACAACAGGTGTCAAGCGGTCTAGTGACAATATTTCCTGGTCCCAAAAGTCTTCCTGGAAATCACTTATGGCCAATGGGAACAGCAGTGATTTTAGTGTATCTAGTTTCTTGCCAGGTGTTGGCTCCAGTAAAGCAGTACAACCTGCAGCACACAGCACAGATCTTGCTGGGTTTCCTAGCCGAGAAAATTTGAAGGGGAAGACAAAAAGTAAGCGCCTAACTTCTACAATCATGGCAGCGGATTTACCTGTGTCAGATGACATAAAGAGGGATGATAGTGACACTATAGCAGATGATATAGGAGGGATGATAGTGATGCTGAGGAAGATGAGGCAGCTAGTGACTCTATGGCAGATGACACAGCTAGTGACTCTTTGGTTGAGAGGGATGATAGTGATGCTATGGAAGATGACGCTGCTAGTGAGTCTATGGCAGATGACACAGCTAGTGACGCTTTGGTTGAGGGGTATGATAGTGATGCTATGGAAGATGACGCAGCTAGTGACTCTATAGTTGAGAAGGATGATAGTGATGCTGTGGAAGATGACACAGCTAGTGACTCTTTGGTTGAGAGGGATGATAGTGATGCTGTTGAAGATGACGCAGCTAGTGACTCTATGGTTGAGAAGGATGATAGTGATGCTGTGGAAAATGACGCAGCTAGTGACTCTTTGGTTGAGATGGATGATAGTGATGCTGTGGAAGATGACGCAGCTAGTGACTCTATGGCAGATGACACAGCTAGTGACGCTTTGGTTGAGAGGGATGATGGTGATGCTACTGAATATGAAACAGCTAATGAGTCTATGGCTGATGATCCAGCTAGTGACTCTGTGGCAGATGACACAGCTAGTGACGCTGTAGATTCAGACGACTCAGAATCACTTGCAGATACTGTTGAAGCGGTACACCTGGAATTTGTTGCAAAGACCAAGGGCAATAAGGGGAACAGGAAGTCGAATGCGGGAAAGCATGAAAATGTAGCAGAGGATTTGAATTCGGAAAAGGAAAGCTTAGTCGTGAAGGAAGATGTTGCAGAAGAAGAGGCGGATAAAGAACCACTGAAAGCTTGTAACAAGTCAACAGGAGGTTCTTCATGGCTTCAGAAGGCTTCATGGACTCAGCTGGTTAGCGACAAAAATACGCCTTCATTCAGTATAACTCAACTCTTCCCAGATCTAAGTACTGACAAGGGCGAAGCAGCTAAAGTGATCAACAATGTAGAACACCAGACTGCAAGTGCAATGAAACAAACAGAATTCACATGTAGCAGCGGTGGTTTTGTGACTGCGGGAGTCCCTGTGGATAGTACCCCTGTGAGAAGTTTAGATGAGAATCGGCAGCGTCTGAATAGTAAAAATTTGAGTGAAGGAGGCAGATTGGGTGCGAAGAAGAAGACATTTAAGAGAAAGGTTGGGTCGGGGGAGACATGCACTTTTATGAGAAGCTCGACTTCTTTGAAAGAGTGGGCAAAAGCTAAGAAGGCATTGAGTGAGCCCAGGAGAAAGAAAAATAGTGAAGAATGAGTTAGATTGTAAGACGATCAGAGGCTCTTCAAATTATGTATCCTCTACAGTTTTTGTGCTTGATACAATACAAAGCTTCTTTTTAAAAAGATTAAAATTTTAACGTCCGCTTATAAAATTGCACTTTTGATTAGATAAAATCTGATTGATGAACTGAACTTTGACAGTCAAACAAGCATGGGATACAGAAAAAGCGTAAGGTGCAACGTTTTACTGAGTTCTTGTTACTAACTGAATTGAAAGAAAAATAAGGAGCCAGGCCTATCTATCTTTGAGTTCCTGTTCGAACTGGCCGAGTTTCAGGCGTATAGGCTCCAAGAACTGCTTCATATCCAACCTAACAAGCTGCTTCAGCTGCTGGGAAAGTTCCTTGTCTTCGCTGAGCTTCACATCTACCTGCTCCATTTGCACAAGGTATCATCATCCAGAGATTCTAACATTCTTCCCAAATCAAACTACAAACAGAACGTTTCTTCTCAAGATTCTCCATAGTAACATTACCTCAAGATCATCAAGCTCGCCGAATGAAAACTCCGGAATCTCAAGGCTCCCCTTCACCTTCTTCATATTCTCTTCAAATGACCACTCTCCTAAAAAAATCGCCATAATAGCAGTTAATGTATGCAAACAAGTTGTATTTTAACACTAACAAAAGACAATGAAAGTAAGTTCCTCAACTTATCAATGACAAAACTCAAAAGCACCAAGTCCTCATCTAAACGACTAGATTTCATGATAATGAAGGCTAAAGGTCTTATATTTTATCAACACAAATAAAGTAAAAGATTCTTAGTGGATATTCCTCTTACCCTCAACTTTAAGGGAAAGCTCGTAAGTATAGCCAACTCTTTTCTTGTTCCGAACTGTTACTAAGAAAGCCTAGAGAAGCAAAAGAAGAAGGAATCATCATCAATCCAGAACAAAGACAACACAAATACCAAAAAATAGAAAGAAGAAAGAAATCAACTCACATCTCCAACGCATCTGTTAACATCTACAATCTCAGCTTTTCCAGAAGAGAATTGCAATGAACCCACTGATCCCAACAGCTCCTGCGAGCACGATTTCAAGCAAATTAGCTAAAGAGAAAAGCAAACAACAAAAAACAGAGTGAGGGCGAAAAGAAAGAAGGAAACCTTTAAACGGTCAGTGGCCCATTTGGTGAGACTTTTCTCCTCCCAAGTGCCAGCCTATGTAGAGAAAACAACGAGACAAGAAGAGTTAGATAATGCAAAGAAGAATTGTAAACACGAGTTTAACAGATGATAACGAAAAAAAGAGCAAACCCGATTCCAAAGAGAGCCAAGGGACGCAGGAGCAGCATTGAGAGCGACGTCGTTGTTGCTGAGCTTCTGTGGCAGAGGAGGAGGAGCTGCATCTGCTGTGGCTTCTCTCACCCAATACCTATACGATGAGCCCTCTTTCGTCTTCTCCTCCTCTCTCTCCATGACTTCCTTTACTCTCTCTCTCTCTCTCTCTCTCTCTCTCTCTCTTTCCCCTCACTCTCCTCTTCTCATCCAATTTAGGGTTCCTCCGATGTCTCCGGAAGTTTCGAGCTTCAGATCCTATTTTTCTATTATTTTCCTTCGAATCTTTGTTCGTGTACCAAGATTGGCTTTAATCAAGTTATGGTCTTTAAAGTTTAAAGGGCCCACTATTGACCCAAACACAGGTTTATTCATTCTTGTCTTATTAATGTAATTGGCTTTAATCAAGATAGGCTTTTAATCCAGTGACTGTCTTCAAATACGAAATTTGCTAAGTTCTACCCTTTGTAATTTGCAGTAACGAATCAGAATACAGATTACAACAATTGTTGCTCAGGTGTGAGATACAAAATGAGTGATAAAACTACACTGTGTTCCAAAAAAGGGACCAAAATAAAATGTTGTATGGAATTCTTCTTTAGATTTTAGAGATCAGTTGATTTTTGGCTTAGGAGCTCTTGGCTTTAAGACAGCGTAAAGAAGAATTGCAACTATGATAAAGGCAGGAATTGTGGTCATGTCTACTTCTACTTTCACCTTCCTCTCTTTTGTGCAGTGAATTGGGTGCAAGACTCCCACTGTTGCATTTACTTCTCTTACGAATCTGATCAAATAAAAAGCCTGGGTTTATAGCAAATCATTCCTCTTAAAAAACTGTAGCAAGAGTAAAAAAAAGGTGTACTTACGAGTTCGTAGCTTCCTCTAAGGTATATAGAAATCTCATGGCATCACCATATCGTGTTTCTCCCGCAACATTCGAAAGCTGTTAACATATATAGCAAACACATCATTTGAAGCCTTCCCAATCGCAGAAACCAAACTAAATGTACCGATGTGTGTGTGTACTCACCCGTCTCCACAGGCTAACCACATACTTGTACTTGTTCATCAGCTCACGTTCCCTCGATCGGAAGAGCTTAAACGTTTTTTTATCTTGTTTCTGGTCAAGGAGATTTACACTAGCATATAAAGACGAGCAGGTAATAGAAGCTTTTAATTATTCAATTTCAAAACCTCAAATCTTAGATTTAAAGAATTTCCAAGGATACTCGTTCGCTCAAGCCGCAGAAGATGAATCCCTGAATTGACTGCTTGTATTGATTCTTCCAGCGCTGTAATAATATAGCTCCGGGCAATTGTGTCAGATTGAAACAGTGAAAGGCGCCAACCCTGAGAAGTGATGGATAAGGGATTGCAACCTACTGACCATGTCCAGTCCTACGAAACACAATTTTCAAAAGATTGTAAGCCGGACCATCAGCTTCTTTATCTGGAGATTATAATAAATGTTTGTTTGTCCTCGGTTCAAAACATTGCAATAGTTACCAGCAATATGAAAACATAACAATGCTATTTTGTATAATCTGTCAGCATAACTTTATACCTCAATTGCACTTTCATGAGCTACACTGTAGACAAGATGAAGAGGAAGCAATCCAGCTAGATGTTCGGCAACAGAAGCCATGGCTGCTTTCACCGGGCTCCTGTGTTATAAAGATGTAAGGAATAAGGAAAAATTCATTTACTCTAACTCACTCATGACGTGCAAAATTTAACTAGGCGTGTTATAAAATTTCTGCTAATACAAAGCTGCTAACATGTATGTGTTATACCTTAGATCCCATAAAAGTGATCTTCCGTTGCATTGCAAATGGCTCTCCCATGAAGATGCCTCCGACTGAACAACAACGACCATATTTGAAAGTGCCTTGGCTTGATAATGCTTGTCAATCAGGAGCGAATCCCCATTGATGAGCCAAAAGATAGGAATTTCAAGAGTAGACCTGCTGTGGGCATGACCTCCTGAGTTATATACGAGGTTAGACACAGAGTGTCAATGCCAATCACAATGTATCAACATCAACCAATGCATGAGATCCACTAGCAATTAACGCAATCGACAGAGCAGTGGGACGAGAGCAATCACTCAAATTGTAACAATTCTAAACGAAGGCGGTAGTAAATATATATCTCACAGCTCAGGCACAGTAAATTTTTCTTACTACATTGTACTACCCTACGACGAAAACTTGAAGTACATATGCAAAAGGAGAACAGCTATCAAGATTCCCAACGTAATCGTGATCCATAGTGTCTACATCAATATATAAATTAGATAATCTTTAAAAACTGGTAGCAAATAGTTTCTAGCATCAAGGAAAGGCTTCTTTCGTGACTACAAAGGTGCCACAATAAAAGAGATTAATAGTAACAATTTTCAAAAAAATATCTACTTCACAAAGCAAAAATTTCTGTTGTTAGCTGACCTTTAAGAGGTGTGTGATCGTTCAGCCTTTGTAATTGGTACTGGAGGATTGATGAATCAAGATATGAACGAACAGTCTTCCGGTAAGTTCCATTGACAAGCAATAGAGGGACAGCTGCTGCCCTTCGGGCTACTGAAAAAGCCATAGCCAATGCAGGATCCTCAGAGAGTGTTAACCTATCACAATTGTTATTGACACTTCAATACAGCTCGAAATTATATACAGAAATCGGAGGGGGGATAAATCATCTACGAATAATTAATATGTTTCTCTCTTTTTGGGGCCAAGACACTCTACTAGGTCAAACCACAGTTTGAGACTATTGTTTATGAAAGAGAGTCAGAAAGATCAAGCCTTTCAGTACATACATATGCTGGCTGAACATAGGCTTCTGAGAAGGTAACAACAGCGAAGAAAGCCCATCCATGATGGCCTTGAGATCCACCGGCAGCTGTTTGATTTGTCGAACTTTCTACATCAATAAAATTACAGAGTGACGACCTCATTCAAGCATCTATAGTAACTAGAGTGAAAAACTGCAGGCAATGTTATTGGTAGGATGAGGTAACTATGCTAGTTAGCAATAATATTTCATTCTCAAACATAAATTACATAATCTTTGAAAAGAAAATGACAAATGTAGTCAATAATTTTAAGTGTTATCCATCTCATGACATGTTTTTATCCCTGAGACTTAAGATTATGAGATTAACTGAAGTTGTCACCAAAATATGCTTGACCTGATGGCAAATCCTTTAGACCATTTGACATGAACATACCTCTTGGGTGATGAAGACAAGCTGAAAAGAGATCTTCTCATAATGATGAAATGCACCATCAGCAACTGAGGGTGATATTATATGTCTCATAGATCCCCAGAGAGTAGCACCTAAATGTGCAAGGAAAGTATCGCGTGCAACTGTGTAACTTTGGAACTCCTGTGCAACCGAGATCACAGATGCAATGTGTCAAATTTTCTTATATAAAACTGAAGCATTGTGATTCTAATCGCCTTTCTGAAAGAATTCTCAAACCAGTAAGGGAGATAACAACAAAAGAAAAAACCTAGCGTGGGACCACAAAAATACCTCATGTTCATCGCTAAACAAATTCCAGCTCTCCATTCGTTTTAGTGCATCCATGGCTTTTCTCTTGTGAGTCTCATCATATTCCTCTCCGTCAAATGACTGGAGCTCAGTTTTTAAATCCCGCATTCTTTCATCAAGTTCTTGGACACGTAAAATGAGGAAAAAATTAGGAAAAACAAACAAAATACTCAAACAATTACTCAAGAAAATGATGTCGGAGCTGTGCAGAATCTTTCTTTGAAACCACGGGGGTGCATGAATATACGAAAGAGGGTAATGCAAATAAAGCAGCGTTAAGGAAGCACCTTCACAAAGAGCAAGTTTCACTTTCCTTCCCTTGCAGTGCTTGAAAGCAAATAGTTCATATACATCAATTTCTGCTAGAAGAATGTCAACAGCCTGATGCTCATTCTGAGACAACAAAAAAGCAATACTGAGAAGTCTTGGCCAAAAGCATTTCAAACAAGGCAAATGAAAACATAACTCAGAGACATTGCACACTGTGGAACTGAACACACTTGCATTTATGCACATGTGTCAGCCTCAAGGAAATACAGCTCTAAGGATCCAAATTCTTAATTTAACAAGTGATATGTTCACCATTATAGGACATGAAACGAATAATAGAGAAACTAGTTTTCGTGGAGCTGAGACGATTCCCTAAATTCTAGAACCCATGCCTCCCCAAACTCTCTTACTCTTCTTTTCTCACCACCTTACTTTTAAGTTTTTTCTCTGATCTAATCACTATTTTATGGTAAGTCTACCCACCACCACAGAGGTAAACTTAATGTTTACCGCCTCTTAAAAGTACCAGAAATTTGGTTATTCAACTTATTTGTTAGTCCTATTCTTGTTTGTACTGGAGAACAACACTGCCCACGATAATTCAGGTACTACCAAAATAAAGCTCCTTTGACGAACTGAATGACTTCTTATTTCACTAATTAGAACTCACCTCTCCAAACACAGAAAATTTATCCTGAATTGCAGCTTGCAGTTTATCTTCTGCTTCATCTTCAGATATTTCTAGCAGAAAATCAAATCATGGACACAAGATTAAAAGAAATTCAGGAAACGTTTTTTGCACATGAAAAAGGGCCAAAAAATGACACAGATGTATTTCACATAGGACATGTTAAGCATAGATAAATGGTCAGGAGATTTACAACTTAGGAGCCATTTTGCAGAAGATTTATTGAGAATAATACCTGCAACAGCACCAATAGTCTTTCCCACATTTGGCAAACTAAGCTTGGTTCGCACTCCTTCCCCACCGACCGAAGGTCCCCATGAAAAAGGACCAGCAGTTAAGTCGATGAATGCCCACCTGAGAGTAAACACACACAAAATCATGAAACATTCAGCTTTAACAATTTATTGGCATGCTTAAGATGCGCTCTAAGCCAGAATGACAAGGTTAAATAAATGTACACACATGCATTGAGAGCTTCAGAAAAGCAACCTGCCCTTTCCGATCCAGATATCAGTCAGACATTCTGAGTTAAGATTGCTAAAGTCTCCAGCTCTTAAATCCTTTTCTAGAAACACCTTCATATCTTCATTTTTCCCTTTAAGCAACTTGAAATTTCCATTGAGAAAGATCCAAAATTAAACACATGTAAGGAAATCCATATTAAACAAAAAATATTCTGGGAAACGAAAGCATTAGGCCAGAGTAAAAGAAGACTGGTACCTGCAAAACCTTACTCTGAATGAGTTCGGCTGCATCTTTACCATGAGATAGCTGTTCCAACTTATTAAGAGCATCCTGCCATGCACTGTACCACTCGGACTGAAAGCAAGAGAACAATCAACAAGTAAAACACGACATAACGAAACACCAGATACTCGCAGCACAGAGGATCTGATTCTCGCATGTGAGTATAGCCATTGCAACAACCCCACAGGACTAACTATTGTCATAATAAACATCTTCCATATCTTACAAGCATTAAGGCTAATCAATGGAATACTAAAACTTGAGCATAAGGGTGGCAGGCAGGGTGCAGCTAAAAGAACTAACCGTATCAGTCTCCTCTGCATTTGTCCAGGAAAATTTCAGCATTGGATGTCTTTCGTATAATGGCTTCCTCACCATATCAAATGCTACAACATACTCGCACCAGGTTGCAAATAAGAAAACTGGATTGTACATCATCAATGGAGAAATATCGTTGTTATTGCCTTTCTATACCTAATATATGTTCTGACGACTTCCCAGACTGAAGAAGTTTTTTAACACTGTCCTTGTTCTGCGAAAAATAAAGAGAGTAAGGAACTAACAGCTAAAATAACCAAGAGATCACTTTAAACGACATTCCTCCTTTCTTTGTGTTTGTTTACAATGCAATTGCTTTCGAAGCATGAAAAGAATCTGAGGGACCGAGACCTACCTCTTTTAGATAAGATATCTCTGACTCTGAGAACCCTCTCCTGCAAAAATCCTTATATAAGTCTAGTATATTTTTCATCCGTAATATAATGATACGATAATATAAACAGCAGGTCCTCACCGGTATCCATATTTGGCTTTTTTAATATCATGTTTGGGATTCAAAATAAATACGTTGTATGCATCCTCGAGATGAAAATATTCGACAAGGCTAGTGAAAATGTATTCCATCATCTCAACATCCACTTGCCATAGAGCACTTTCCTCATCCCTGTTACCATAAAAGGAGAGAGTATAGCATAGAAACGACTCAGAAAATGATAATCAGGACCACCACTTAAAAAGGTACTGCAAGCACCAATCATGAGTGACGTAAAGATGCCAGAACGAAGTGACTTCCATACGACATAGTCCGAAGCAAGAAACCCATTGAAATGGTTTATCACTATTACCTATTGGGAGACACGTCATCTTTACGTGCTAAAACATTGATGGCGCGTTCAATCACTGATGTCACCTTTTCTCCCATTTGTATCGCATGAACAGAAAAGCTGAGAAATTGAAACAAAGGCCCAGCTAAACTCTATGTAAAACCACACCAACATAACGAATGAAACACCAGTAAAAAGGTTACAAAAGATGACTGTACTTGTAGTTCACGCGACTGATGGTAGGAAGATGGTGTTTCACCTCCTTTTCAATGTTAGTCTTGTAAAAGGGATTGAGAACTTCTTTGCTTTGTGGAATTCGTGTATGTTCAAACAAGTGATCAAATTTATTGAACCAACGCTCAAGCTCCTCGGGACGGAGTTTGAAGTCTGGAAGATGTGTGGAAAAAATTAAATTACGGACAAAAGAGAAATCAAGTGATGGTTCCAATTCAAAGGAAAACAAGATAGGCAGTAGCTATTCACCTTGGTTTCCTTTTCCTTCAAACCCAATGAAAATAAAATTAACTGGTACAGGAAGATAGACAGAATCGACTTCCATAAGGTCTAGGTAACTCGCAATATTTCCTGAAAAGATGCAACTCCAATTGGAACTAGCATGTCCATAAGCATTTACAGGAAGTGAACTGAAAAAGAAATGCAATTTACCTGACTTGGTGTAATTCAGAACACCAGAATTCGGATGGACTGAGGACTCCAAATCATCAAAATCTGATAACAGAATTAAATAATAGTGATGAGAAGGAACGAACAAAGCAAGAGAGGAGAGAGGGCTGGGGAGAGAGAAGATACCAGTACGAAAGACAGACTCGCTCCAAAATCTGCTTTTGTCCCTAAGATTGAACAAGGAAAACACAGAAGACTTTGCCGTATTGCGTTTTCCATGTGGAGCTCCATATGACAGAGATGGTATGAACTAACAACAACAACCACGAAATCAAATCAAACAAATCACGCAATTTTCAATTGAGAAAGAGAAAAGGGTAATTTTGAAAAACCCTAAGCATTAACAAGATAACATCGCAACTCATCAAATTTGATTTTTTGATCATCTTACGACGGATCGAAGAAGGAAGAAATCGTACCAGGAGAGCAATACAAATGGTGAAAACGAGCTTGGAAACGGATCTGTTCCCAGCCCCGAATCTACGCATCGTCTCCTCCTAGTAAACGATAAATCGTAGTAGGGTTTTTGCTCTTTCCTTTCGCAAAAATTCCTCCACTGGCCACTGTCTTCTCCACAGAATTTTTTGTTTTCTCTCCTTCGATTAGCCAAAATATTATTATTTCCCCTCTAAACTAATAAAAAAAAAAAAAAGTCTTTAGCTATCAACTATTGAGTCAAAATATTTTGTTCTAAGAAAATCGAAAATAGGGTGACCAAAAAAAACAAAGGACCATTATAAATTATATCGAAATTTAACTTATCGGAACAATTGGAACTGGATATTTCAATAAACCAATTAATTATTTTATAAGATATGGGCCTGAGATACAAAAGCCCACATTATCGGGAAATGACTTTAATGAGATAGCACCAAACCAAACTCCAAAACTCGAGAGGCATCGTTTGACGCAATGCTTACGTGTCATTTTGTCGTTATGGGTTGCCAAAAGCAGAGGTCACTCGCTCGTGCGTGGTCGCTTTAAAACCCAGTGGTCTGCAAGAAACAGTACAGCTAAGCTCGAAGCTCGAAGCTCAAAGCTCAAAAGCTCAAAACTCAAAGCTCAGTTTGGTCTTGTGTCGCTTTTCAGTGAAGAGAAGGGTCAGATCGGCGAGCCAGAGATATGGGTTGGGGTTCGTTGTTACTATTATTGTCGGTGGCGGTGTTTTGTCAGAGGGCAAGTTCAATTGGAGCTAACTGGGGCACACAGGCGTCCCACCCTCTTCCACCGGACATAGTGGTGCGGATGCTAAGAGAGAATGGTATCCAGAAAGTGAAGCTCTTTGACGCTGAATACGACACTCTCAGAGCTTTGGGCAAATCCGGTATAGAGGTTATGGTCGGTATTCCCAATGAGATGCTTGCTTCTCTCGCCTCTAGCCTCAAAGCCGCTGAGAAATGGGTTGCTAAAAATGTCTCAGTTCACATCTCCACCGATAAAGTTAACATCAGGTCCTTTTCTTTCCTTTTTTAGTTTCTTTAATCAAAGTTTCCTTTTTTTTTAGGGTTCCACATTTTATAATCAGTTACTTTGACTTTGAGTATGGATTCTCCTAGACAGTTGGTAGCTATGTCTGAAATTGCGGGTTACTGTCTTTTTCCCATGTGTTAAGTGTACCAGACCAGGTTAATCTCACTAAAGTAGGTATTGAATTGATATTGTGATTTGGTTGTTGTACTTGTACAGATATGTGGCTGTGGGCAATGAACCGTTCTTGTCGACTTATAACGGGAGCTATCTGAGTACTACTTTCCCTGCGTTGAGGAACATCCAAATTGCAATTATAAAGGCTGGTCTGCAGAACCAAGTGAAGGTCACATGTCCCTTGAACGCTGATGTCTATGAAAGCTCCACCACTTTTCCTTCTGGAGGGGATTTCAGAGCTAATATCCGTGATCTCATGATCACTATAGTCAAGTTCTTGAGCGAAAATGGCGGCCCTTTCACTGTTAACATCTATCCCTTCATCAGTCTTTACAATGACGCCAACTTCCCAGTGGATTACGCTTTCTTTGATGGAAACTCACAGCCAGTGAGTGATGGTGGGACTTTCTATTACAACATGTTTGATGCAAATTATGACACTTTAGTGCATGCTCTGGAGAAAATGGGTTTGGTAACATGCCTATCATTATTGGGGAGATTGGGTGGCCTACTGATGGAGACAAGAATGCGAACTTGGACTATGCTAGGAAGTTCAACCAAGGCTTCATGGCTCATATCTCAGGCGGGAAAGGGACTCCGAGAAGGCCTGGCCCTATCGATGCATACTTGTTCAGCTTGATAGATGAGGACGCCAAAAGTGTTCAGCCGGGGTACTTTGAGCGACACTGGGGGATATTCACATTTGATGGCTTACCTAAATACGCCTTGAACCTAGGGACAACCAACACAGGAGCTCTGATCCAGGCCAAAGGAGTACGCTACCTACAGAGGAAATGGTGTGTGATGAAGCCAAACGTGAAGCTGGATGATCCACAGGTGGCTCCCAGCGTGAGCTATGCATGTAGCCGTGGGGACTGTACCAGTCTCGGGGTTGGGACGTCCTGTGCGGATCTGGACGGGAAGGAAAACATATCGTATGCATTCAACAGTTACTTTCAGATAAATGACCAGCTTGATACAGCTTGTAAGTTTCCAAACATATCAGAGGTGACCAAGACGGATCCTTCAACTGGAACCTGCAGATTTCCGATTATGATAGAGCCCTACTACGGTGGGGCTTCCCGGGAACATAGGTTCTTCTTTCCACTACTGATGGCTGCTGCTATCGCACTCTCTATTTTTGAAGGGTTTGGTCTTTGTCAGTTTGTAATTCTGTGTGATGGCTTGAACTCTTTATTTTTTTCTTCTTGAATTCTTATAATTTCTCTTCCCCAGACCATATGATTATTAGAGCAGTTTTCAGAGAACAAACTAACCTTATTATGCTAAGTATTTAGCCGTTTTGATATCCCTATTCTCAATAAATCAGGCAAATGAGCATTTAATTTAATTTGGAGTTATGGTCATCCGTCATTGTACGAGCAAAACGCCTCAAGGGACTGAAGTAGTCTGAGCCTTTCTCACAAACAAGAAAGGGTTCTTGCTCTCTTTCTCTCTTGAAGCTCTGTTTGTTGCAGACGCTGTCTTTTTATTGTCAGCACTCTTATTGCCTCCCCATCTCCCCAGCCTCCACTCCACTATGTGTTCATCTATAAATCTTTAAAGAATAAAATCCTCCAGCATAATGCAACAAGGGCATCACCAGAACTCATACAACTCTGCTAATCCATCTGAAACTATTTTAAGTTAGGGTTATATTACTTCCGTTATTGTTTTTAGGAGATGTCTTTAGCAAAGAGTTTATTATCAAAGAATTAGGTCTAGAATATATTGGACGGCTTAGCCGTAGTACAATTTTTATCTTGTTGGAGAAGTACTACTTCTCTGGGAGAGCTCTTCCTCTATTTTATCTTTCAGTTTTCTTATTCTCATAATTGAAAGATGATCATAATCCTGTGACGTTCATTCATTTAATCAGGTTTTATATAGCCACAAGATTTACATAGTAGTTCCACATAATCTGGGATACTAGAAACAATATGTTCGAGGTTATCTAAGTCGTTGTATCAAGAATATTCCTAAATATATTCTATCAATAATAATAATTATATATCTTAGATTCATCTCTTTCTTCTATTCTCAACTCTCCTGACCTTGAACATGAGAGATTTTAAACGCATAAAAGATCCAGCACTAGCAGTTAGCGAACAGTCTGTTAGAGTTTTGATTCCAACAGAATAAGAAAGCTAGAGAAAAACAGAGTATGAATATACTCAGTAAAAGAAAGAACTTTTTTATTAATCTCAAACTTGTTGTTTTACATCCACGATACAATAAGTTTATATAATAAACAAACAGACACAACATGTGAATAGTCGTGTATTGTGGTTCTGTAGTTTAAACGACACAACTTATTCTAAAGGTCACGACTCTTAACTAAATAAACTTAACATAGACATAAACTCAATTAACGATCAACACTCCCCCTTAATTGAGTTTCGGTCTCACTCCAAGCTTCCTCCTTAGTTCTTCAAACCTTGTGACGTTGAGTGCTTTTGTAAGAAGATCGGCAAGTTGCACTTCTCCTTGGCAGTACTTGAGCTGAATAAGTCCCTTGTGTTCTGCTTCTCGCACAAAGTGATATTTGATCTCAATGTGTTTTGTTCTTCGATGTTGTACTGGATTTTTGCCTATTGCAATTGCTGACATGTTGTCACAATAAATCGGAACACCTGCTTGAGACTCAAATCCAATATCCATCAACAGTCTTCGTAACCAAATAGCTTGGTTTGCTGCTGCACACACTGCGATATACTCCGCCTCTGCAGTAGACTGAGCAACTGTTTGTTGCTTACTTGATTGCCAAGAAAACACAGCAGATCCAAGAGTAAAAACGTATCCACACGTACTCTTCTTGTCTTCATTTGAGCCTCCCCAATCGCTATCCGAGAACCCGTACAACTCTGGTTTTTCAACGCTTGTAAACTGAACCCCAAAGTGAGATGTGCCTTTGACATACCTTAAAACTCTCTTGACTTCAGTGCTTCATGAGTGGTGCAGTCATGTATCGTGAGAGATAAGAGCTTGCAAACATCAAGTCTGGCCTTGATGCACAAAGATACAATAATCCACCAACGATGCTTCTGAACTTTGTTGGTTCACCATATTCTTCATCATTCTCAATCTTTTTGTCGTTTGGTGTAAGTGGGGAACTTACACTCTTACTCTCTTTCATGCCAAACTTCTCAATGAGATTACATGCAAATTTTCTTGTGACAGAAAAATTCCATGATTATCTTGAATGATTTCCATTCCAAGAAAATAATTCAGCAACCCCAAATCTGTCATCTCAAACTCCAATTTCATGTCTTCCTTGAATTTTCCAATGAGTTGAGGATCGTTGCCAGTGATCACTAAGTCGTCGACGTAGAGACTAACGATCATAATCTCCTTTTCTTTCTTCATCACATACAAGGCTGCATCATTCATGCTTCTTTGAAAACCACATTGGAGAAAATATGAGTCAATTCTCCCATACCAAGCCCTTGGAGCTTGTTTCAAGCCATATAATGCTTTTCGCAACCGTAGAACTTTATCTTCTTCACCTTCAACTACAAATCCAGCTGGTTGTGAAACATAGATCTCCTCTTTCAGATCTCCGTTAAGAAATGCCGATTTCACGTCCATTTGATAGAGCTTCCACTTCATTTGTGCCGCAAGAGCGAGAATGGCACGAATTGTGTCATGTCTTGAGACCGGTGCAAAAGTTTCAAGATAATCAACACCATATTGTTGAGAAAAGCCCCTTGCAACTAACCTTGCCTTATACTTGATGGGATTTCCATTTACATTCGTCTTGATACGATATATCCACTTGACACCAATGATATTCTTCTTCTCCGGTTTATCCACAAGCAGCCATGTTCCATTTTTTTCTATCATCTTTATTTCCTCTTCCATGGCTTCTCTCCATTCTCTGATTTCTGAAGCTTCATTATATGTTTGTGGCTCTGTTGACACAAGAAAACACGCTTCACTTGCTTGAGCTTCTTCTGCTAGAGTCACCTTTGGTGTGTTTTGAACAATCTCATTCACTGACTTGTATTTTTTTGCTGGCTCAGAAGTCTCTCCTTCTTCTTCATCGTTACCACCATCATTTTGTTGAAAATGAATTGGACTGGAAATGTCTTGAACTTGCTCCATGCATGGCGTACATGGCTCTGTACGTGACTCTTGATTAGTAAGGGGAGAGACAAAATTCCTTTTGACTTCTTCATGTCTATCCCAATCCCATTTTCTTCCTTCTTCAAAATGCACGTCTCTAGATATCTCCACCTTTTCATTATTTAAAATGAAAATTCTATACCCTTTGATTGGTTGCTATAACCAATAAAATTCCACGTTTGGCCTTCACGTCTAATTTGCTTCGTTTTTCATGGGGTACATGAACAAAGCATAGACTTCCGAAAATCTTCAAGTGTCCAACTGCTGGTTTGTGTCCACTCCATTTTTCAATCGGTGTGATGTCTTCTTCAATGGCTTTTGTTGGTAAACGATTTTGCAAATAAGCCGACGTGTATACCGCCTCTGCCCACAGTTTATGTGGTAAACCTTGATCTGTAATCATGGTTCTCGTCATCTCCACAAGTGATCGATTTTTACGTTCTGCAACACCGTTTTGCTGAGGTGAATATGGCACCGTTACTTGTCTCTCGATTCCACAGTCTTGACAAAATTTGTTGAATTCACTTGAAGTAAATTCTCCCCCTCCATCAGATCTTAGCTTTTTAATTTGACATCCCGCTTGAGTCTCCACTAAAGCTCTAAACTTTTGAAACATTGAGAAGACTTCAGACTTGTTCTTTAGAAAATATACCCAACACATGTGAGTATAATCATCTACGAACAGTAAGAAGTACCGACTTCCATCAAGTGAAGCGGTTTGCATCGGTCCGCACACGTCGGTGTGAACAATCTCAAGTTTCTCCCTCGTTCTTGTTTGAGACTCCGTTGGAAACGCATCTCTTGCTTGTTTCCCAAGTTTGCATGCTCCACACACTTCTTTGCTGACTTGTAACGTTGGTAATCCAATTACCATGCTTTTGTTCTGCATTTGTTGCAGTCTTGAATTCCCACGTGACCAAACCTTCTATGCCATATCGCCGCTGTTTCTTGCTCACTCATACTCATCGCCATTTCTTGTGATGGATTCCATTTGATTGGAAAACTCTTGTTCTTCATTCGTACCTCCATAATCTTCCGTCCCATGGAATCTAAGATTACACAGAGTTTGTTCACAAACATCACACGATTTCCACAAGATAGAATTTGTGGAACACTGATCAGATTCTTCTCTAACCCCGGCACCAAGAACACGTCTTTTATAACTCGCTTTCCTCTGTTGTCATGACAATAATATCTCCTTTGTCCGCCGTCATGACAATTTCTCCGTTTCCGACTCTTATTGGAACCTTGACACTTCTATCAAGTCTTGTGAAGTAACTTTCTTCTTTTGTCATATGATTTGTACAACCACTATCGACCAGCCAAACGTCTTCTTTCATGGGTGTTGGATTTTCTTCACTTGCACTAAAGAGCATATGAACTCCATCATCTTCATCTTCATCTTCATCTTCAAGGCTCATGTGTGCCCTTTCATACCTCTTAGACTGACATTCCCTTGAACCATGACCACGTTTGCCACATTTGTAACATATCATCTTGTTTCTTAGATCTTCATTCTGAGGTTTCTCTCAGCAATAAGCCTCTGTAAGATTATCTCTTTTACAGAAGCCACACCATCTTTTGCTTTTGCCTTGATACCCATGGCTTTGGTTGTTGAATGATTTGAATCCAGATTTTCCTCCTCTTGTTCTAACACTAAACGCCCCTTCCAACATAGTCTCTCCTCGGGCTTCCACACGTTTCTCATGTGCTTTCAGAGTTCCTATTAACTCTGTTACCGGCAACGAAGTTAGATCCTTCGTTTGCTCCATCACAGCCACTATGCTATCAAATCTTGCTGGGAGAGATATGAGAATCTTCTGGACAATTTGATAGTCCGTCTTCTCTTCACCATGAACCCGTAATTGATTTCCCAAATCAATCAATTTCTCTGTGAAAATCTTGATGTTATCACCTTCGTTCATCTTCAAATTTTCGTACTCCTTTCTCAACGATTGAAGTTTAATCAATCGAACTTGCGGAGTGCCTTGGAATTCTGTTTGAAGAGAATCCCAAGCCTCCTTTGATGATTTTGCTGGTGCTATGCGAGAGAAGATCTGATCGGACACGGCAGTTTGCAAAATTTGCAAAGCCATCATATCATGTGTTGTCGCTTCTTCCCATTTAGTTTTCAAACGCAACGCTTCCGCAGTCTCCTCTCTTTCCATCGGTTGACTTGGAACTCCGTCTTCCACCACCGACCACAATTTTCTGGTTTTAAAGATGGTTGTCATCTTATTACACCAGAAATCATACTTATCCCCATCGAATATGGGAATCACTTGATGCGATGTTGCTTCCATCGCTACTCTCTCTTTTTGCTTGATCCTAGTGCTTCTCTTGTCCTTTGAATCAATACCATGTTAGAGTTTTGATTCCAACAGAGTAAGAAAGCTAGAGAAAAACAGAGTATGAATATACTCAGTAAAAGAAAGAACTTTTTTATTAATCTCAAACTTGTTGTTTACATCCACGATACAATAAGTTTATATAATAAACAAACAGACACAACATGTGAATAGTCGTGTATTGTGGTTCTGTAGTTTAAACGACACAACTTATTCTAAAGGTCACGACTCTTAACTAAATAAACTTAACATAGACATAAACTCAATTAACGATCAACAGAGTCAAGTACCCGGAAGAAGAGGCACCGTGTCGTTTGGACAGCAGAGCTCCACCAGAAGTTTCTCAATGCCATTGAGCAATTGGGTGGCGACAACAGTGAGTTTCACCATAAACATCTTTTCACCTATCCTTTTGTGTGATGTGTCCACTCTTGTTTCTGCTTACGATTTCTATTGATGCTTTCATCATGTGTGTGGAATCCTCTATTCATATCTCCTTATGTTTTATTTCTCTGGGTCTTCATTGCAGGGGCTATTCCCAAGCGAATACTTGCTCTCATGCATGTAGATGGTCTCACTAGGGAGAACGTAGCCAGCCATTTGCACGTACGTACTCGTTATTTCCCATTCTCTCTAGCATTTTTCACGTGTTTCAACTTGATGACGAGATGGTTCGACTTTATATTCTCTCGTGTTCTCCTTGCAGAAGTACAGACTACGCAACTTGAAAAGGGAAACCAATAAGCTGAACATGGGTCAACTTGATGGACTTATAAATATTAATGCCGCAAGACAACTACCTAGCTCTGCACCCTTATCCGGTTCCCCTCTCCCTCAAACTCCATCGATAAATCTTGAAAAGATGAACCTCTCTAGCTTCATCCAACAGGGTTATCACCAGAACTCAAGCAACTCGAAAAATCCATCTGGAACATATAACAGTACACAGTCACCAAGAGTCCAAAACGTGATCAATCAGTTTCAACCAACTTCATCTCCACTAAAGCAACCACCAATTGTCTGTAAGTTTCCAAACATACCAAAAGGTGACCAAGACAGATCCGTCTACCGGAAGCTGCATAATTCAGATTAAGACAGAGCCTTACTATGGCAAGTCTGCTCGGAGACACAAGTTCTTCTTCCCACTGCTGATGGCTGCCGCAATCTTACTCTCTTTTTTTATTTATGGTTTTTTGCCAATGTGTAACTCTCGAGTCTCGACTTGTTGATTATCATAATCTCAATTATTTTTAGCTTATAGTATGAGAGTATCCTTTTGAGTACAGTAGCTTTCTTCTTCTTTTCTCTTTTAAACTCTCAAAATCCCAAAGTCCTTCAACAAACCGGTTTAATTCATCGGTTTATTTTAAATGGACCAGCAATTAGTATCAAACCAATGAGCCACGAAATTTCCCAGTTTTAGGAATCAGAACTTTTTGAAATCCCTAAAAAAATCCACAAGACTCCTCCATGGCTGAGTGAGTGAGTGAGTTGAACAACTCAAAACCCACCTTCAATGGCTAAATTCAATCGCCTACAACATCTGAATTAACACTACTATAAGCATTTCATATTCTCCCTAAATAGAGCATCAAAAATCTTTAATTCTCTAAACACCATATAGCTGAGATCAATTCAATGGGAATCACCGAATCACATTCAAGTCAAATCAGTCCAGCCATGAGCCAACTCCATAAATCCAAGTAAGTTTAAAACTTTCCCTAAATAATTATCAGAAAATCTTTTTTTTTTTTTTTTTTAATAACATATGACTCAATCCATGGTTGAACAGGGATAGATGGAAATCAAAAGTTCCTGGAATCGATAACAACACATCTACACATTGAAGCTGCTTGTCAAGAAACAGACAAAAATCGTAGCTTTAGTGTTTCAGGTCTAGAGCAAGCAATGGGGCTAGTTAATTTTAAGATACCACCACAGAGTGTTTGTTTTGTTAGATGTGTTTGTGCCAATAAAAAGGAAACTGGAGATGAGTCTGTAACTGGTGGTAGTGTAAATGAGACCAAAGGACTAGTTTTTTGAACGGTGCATTGTTTCAATGGTTTAAGGGAACAAATAAAGAGGGTGTGGTGTGGGATATATAGTTGGAGAGGCGTCAGCAAAACATGCAATATCGATTGCAGCAACAACCTGTGAGTGGTTTTTAGGTTGAATGATCAAGAAAATAACAGAGTAATCACAAGTTTGACTAAAGAATGTGAAGTAACAGTCAACAACTCTTTGGAATGTCTGAATGTGATCAGGTCAGTCCATTGCATTTGTCGAATACTCATTTTTGGAATTGAGATCCCTAGATGCATACTGTCAAATCCGAATTGTGAACTGACTTTGAGACTAAAAGGGAAAAAAAATTCTGTGAAAATAGGAAAAGAATATATAAGGAAAGCCAGGAAAGCTGAAATGCTGGGTTTGAACGTTATAAGAAAATATAAGGTATTAGTAAGGAAGGAAATAAAATGGGGACATTCAAATTCACTTTACGAAAAGTTGTCTTTTGTGTGCAGAAAAGGGAAGATTCAACAAACAAAATGGAAAGTAGAGGAGCATGTGACTCTCCACGCCCCCCATAAATGGTAACTAGAGCAAAAACAGCAGGAAATTTGTGATTATGTGGGAGAATTAAGGGCCAGATTAACGGGCACAATCACTCTCTTTTTTTTGGGCCTCTCATCTTTTATTTTGACGTTTGCCTATAGGACTTTTGTGGTCTCCTTGTCCATACTCCAGGTTTTAAGAAGAAGCAGATTAGATTAAAAAGTCTATGTACTATCTCCTTTGGAGGAGAACAGAAGAGAGGAGACTTGCAGAAGTATTGCATCAGGTATGGAGTTGAAAAGCACTGCAGATGGAAGAAATGATAAGTTTCCGGTAGGAATGAGGGTCCTCGCTGTGGATGACAATCCAACCTGCCTTCGGAAACTGGAAGAGTTGCTGCTTCGTTGCAAGTATCATGGTACTTATTCTTTGCTTTCCTCTTTTTTGTTTTTACCTGTCTGTCTCGGAACAGGGAGGCATGATCTATGATGTTTGATTGATATGCCCCAGTGACAAAGACAATGGAGTCGAGGAAAGCTCTGGAAATGCTACGAGAGAATAGCAACATGTTTGATCTGGTGATAAGCGATGTAGAGATGCCAGACACAGATGGCTTTAAGTTGCTTGAAATTGGTCTTGAAATGGACCTTCCTGTCATCAGTACGTCTCCTTGTTCTTTGTTTTCATTATCAACTCTAGGATTCTTCTAAACTTGCTTTAATGTTCAGTGTTGTCAGCTCATAGCGACTACGACAGTGTTATGAAAGGTATTATACATGGGGCGTGCGATTATCTGGTCAAACCTGTTGGCCTCAAGGAGCTTCAGAATATATGGCATCATGTTGTGAAGAAGAACATTAAATCTTATGCAAAAACCATTGGCCCGTCTCGTCAACTGCTCCCACCTTCTGAATCCGATCTGGTCCCAAGCGTCAGCAAGAAACGGAAAGAGAAAGTCAATGACAGTGGTGATGAAGATGACAGTGACAGAGATGAAGATGACGGTGAGGGGAGTGAACAGGATGGTGATGAGTCAGGGGGGCGGAAGAAGCCACGTGTTGTTTGGTCACAGGAGCTCCACCAGAAGTTTGTTAATGCTGTTCAGCAATTGGGCCTCGACAGTGAGTTTCCCCATCAACCTCTTATCACCTTTTCTTATGTGTGCTGTCCGCTCTTGTTTCTGCTTACCATTTATTTTGATGCTTTCTTATGTGGAATCCTCTTTTCATTACTCCTCCTGTTTGTTTTATCCTGGTCTCCATTACAGAGGCTGTTCCCAAAAAAATACTTGATCTCATGAATATAGAAGGTCTCACTAGGGAAAATGTAGCCAGCCATTTGCAGGTACCAAATCCCCATTTTCTCTTTTATTTTCCCCTTCTTCTGCTGATATAATCTTGGATGGTAAGATGGTTCGACTTGTTTTTCCTCTGGTTTTGGTTGCAGAAGTACAGACTGTACTTGAAAAAGATAGATGAAGGTCAGCAGCAAAATATGACCCCGGATGCATTTGGAACAAGAGATTCATCTTACTTTCATATGGCTCAACTTGATGGATTTAGAGATTTTACTGGCACAAGACAACTGCCAAGCTCGGGACTCTTATCACGTTCCCATCTCACCAAACTCCAACCCCATATGTATTCATCAGTAAATCTTCAAGGAATGAACTCTTCCAGCTTCATCCAGCAGGGGCATCACCAGAGCTCAAGCAACTCAGCTAATCCATTTGGAACATATCACAATACTCTGGCACCAAGAATCCAGAACGTAAATATGTTTCAGCGAACTTCATCTCCACTAGAACCCCTTCAGTTTCCTAGAAGTAAGTGCTCTGCATACATAGGAGATTTTAAAAGCATAGGGGACCGTGCAATTGGCGGTAGCTTCCTAGATTCTTGTATGCCATTTGGTAGCTCTAGCACCTCTTTGCCAAGTGCTTCCAGCAATACTCTAATGTCGCAAGCAAACTATACACAACCCCTGCATACAGCCTCAAGTGGAAATCAGGCTTGCATCGAGGGAACTATGTCCGACTCTGCCTCCCAAAACATCAGCGTGCCAGGCTTGTCTAGTTTTCCTAGTCAAAGCTGGCAAGGGAATTTGAACACAACCAGATTCCTGTCGAATTCCTTACCACTAAATCATGCTTTCTTGCCGGACCAAGTGGCATGTGCAGGGAACAATCTGGGAGATTGTACTTCTTTGGTTTCTGCAGAGAATCCTGGTGGAGAGATGCAGTGTGAGCCTCAGTTACTTGGCGGATTCATGCAGAACATGAATCCTATAGACGGACAAAAGTGGGAGCAACAGAACTGTAGCATGCTGAACAGTACATTCGGTAACGTAGAGTATCCCCTACCAGGAGATAACATGGTATTCAGGGGAAACAATGCCAGCAGAAGAGACAACATGGTATTCAGGGGCAACAATGCGAGCAGAAGCAAAGGCTTGGATGTGTCATTGATGAGCCCAATAGACAACAGTGCAAATGTCAATAGTCAGGAGGAGTATGTTGGAAAACCTAGTACAATGGTGGATCCAGAGATGAAGTTGGGAAAGGCAGAGAATGCTCATGTTGACAACCAGAACCAGCACGATGTATTCGATGACATTATGAATGAGATGATGAAACAGGTATAGCCTTGTTTTCCTGATTGGGACTAAAAGATTTTATGTGTATGAGTAGAAAATGAAGTGATGGTGTGTTTTGGTTGCAGGAGGAGAACAACGGAATGGTGTCAGTGGCTGCTAGATTTGGGTTTGATTCGTTTCCACCGCCTTAGTAGTTATTTAGTAATCTTCTTCTCTACGGGTTGCATTTGTTCTCTCAACTTGAGACCAATGTCATTGTTTTTTTCTTCTTTTGGTTCTATTTATTTCCAAATAGTTTGCCTCCGATTGTCAATAGATCATCATCAGCTGACACACTGCACCAACATTTTTCATATCCTTTTATGAATTGGCATTGAGGTTGAAAGCGAGACTGTTACAAAAATTTATACTACACAATTTACTCTTTTGACTGTCACAACTTGCAAGTTCACAATTGTGTAGTACCCTTTGCTAAATGATAAAAAAAGTTGAAAGTTTATCGATATTCAACAAAACCAATATCAAGAGCTTTTGTGAACTAGCTGTCAATAAGAAGAGATATTTACATGTCGACCTGAAAAAGTTTCGTGGGGCCTAAAAACGGCTAACTAAGAGGAAGTCAAATCAAAGTGTGAAAGTATGGCCCATTGTATTTTGTTGTATTGTAGTCCTTCTCCCACAGAACCAAAATTGCTTAAGAGACGTTTGTATCCTCCTCCTACACCTTTATTCACATTTGTAACTGCTAGACGCTACTAGAACCCTTGCCCTACACGCTTTCCACGTGTCATCATCTCGTCCCAGGGAAATCTCCTTGATATTAATTTTCAGTTTTTCCTATAAATGAATTGAATCTCTCTTCTTATCTCTTTACCCTCAAAAGAAAAATATCAAGAAATCTTAAACAAGAAGCAAAAAAAAGAAAATATCAAGAAATGACGACGACAGAGAAGAAAGAGATGGAAGTGGTGAAAGGCCTCGACGTGGCCAGATACATGGGCCGTTGGTACGAGATTGCTTCTTTCCCTTCTCTGTTTCAACCCAAGAACGGCGTCGACACTCGCGCCACCTACACCCTTAACCCCGACGGTACGATCCACGTCTTGAACGAAACCTGGTCCAATGGCAAGAGGGGTTACATCGAAGGCTCCGCCTATAAGGCCGACCCTAAGAGCGATGAGGCTAAGCTCAAAGTCAAGTTCTACGTCCCTCCTTTCCTCCCCATTTTTCCCGTCACCGGAGACTACTGGGTTCTTTACATCGATCCTGACTACCAGCACGCCCTCGTCGGCCAGCCCTCCAGGAGTTATCTCTGGGTAAGTGGCTTTTCCTAATTTTTTACTTTACCGGATAATTAAAACGAACTTTATAAGGATTTGATGAAATTGACTATGTTTGTGGGTGGGTGTATAGATATTGAGCAGGACGGCGCATATGGAGGAAGAAACGTATAAGCAGCTGGTGGAGAAGGCGTAGAGCAAGGATACGATGTCAGCAAGCTTCACAAGACTACTCAGAATGACACACCACCAGAGTCCGACTCCGCCCCCACAGACGCCAAGGGCGTTTGGTGGTTCAAATCTCTCTTTGGCAAATAGATTACAGAAGACACTTCTTTTACTCGTTTGTCTGTGTAATATATATTGCATCCTTTGTTTCCCTCTAGTTTATCGTCCATCTGCTTTTGTCTGTTTAAAACACCTAAATCTTATAGTTTGCAAAGTCGTATCTTTTATCATAAAAGCACACTTAAAGAAAAGCAATCAGAGAATCTGGCAGAGATAATTGAATTCTTGCAGAAGTGACATTACGTATTTGGATAAAACACACCACACGAACTCGAGTCTTATGGAATTTCAAAATGCATGCAAACTACAGAAGCGAAATTATATATGTAAATAAATTGGAAAACCAGATTCCCCCACCAGCAAAAGTTTGGTTGATATATATACCCACGACTTCCAGAACTGCAGCTCACAGGATAGTACAGCATGAATTCGTTTTCTTCGCTTGCTTGTAAAACATCTGTCCACACACAAAAGAAACACCAAATCAGTTTCTGATGACATCAGTAAACTTAATTCACTAATGTCAATAAAGGTTACAATTGGTTCAAAGAAAATAATGCGATTATCAGGCGATTGCAGAGATGATAATACTAGTAAATCTGTTTTCTAAATCCACATTCCTCTTCTATTTATCTGCCCCAACATAACATACAAAAGTTCCTTTGTTTATCTACAACACGTTCAAGCTCCTTCATTTCATACCCTTTCTACCATGTTAACAAACACTATGACTGAGATGGAAAATAGAATATCAATCTATAGCGTTGGGAATTTCTGTTTGCTAGTATGTGGCGGTAGAATGTTACCTGCGATGCCGTGCTCAAATCTGAGCTCTTCTCCACTAGGCTGTCCAGCTTCTCACCACGTTCTAGAACACTATCAATGGTTTTATGCTGCAATAAAGAACAAAAATTCAGTTAGGGGACAGAAACATGCAGCATATCTCTAAGACAGTATTCTTGTTATGAGGTTTTTGAGAAGAAGCAAGACTCAATAGCATATTTATTTTAGGACAGCATTTATGCACATCATATTTGGTCAGAGTCTTGTCAGCAATTTATACTGGAAAACTTAAGAACAGAGAGTACACAAGTATATTCGTAAGTGTCTACAAGGAAAGACCAGAGACTAGACTTACAAGGATAATCTTGGTCTCATCCAACTCCCTCTGGATTTTCAACAGCTTATCAGCCTCTGCTGGATCCTGAAGATTGATATTACAGGGAAATCACAAAATCAAGTTAAGATCAAATCCATTCACAATCAACTATTGAGGCTAGTAAAATTAATTCACGAAGAATCATTCGATTGTGATAATAATGTCCACTTATAGCTACAGTTCTGAACAAGATTCAGAGGCAAAATAAGAGCAAATACAGTTGCACAAAGAGAGGGAACCTGAAATTTGTTTAAAGCTTCGACTAAATATGGCCAAGTCGTCTGAGTGGGGTCTTCTTTTGCAGACCTCCATGTCTCACCAAAACTCTTCTGGTACTCATCAAGGACCTGAGATAAATCCGAATGTCAGCAAAACCGAATCAATTTATCCTCTTGAAGAGAACCTAGAAGCGGATTATACAACCACTTTAATGAAAATAGTACCTGGTTGAGAAGAGAAAAGGCACTTCGAACAGGGTAATGATCGTCCATGAACCCCACAGCGCAAAGTCCATTCCTATTGTAAGCGTGAACCTTGTACTCTATATATCACCAAAAAAAAACACGACCCTAATTAGTAATTATCCCAAATTCAGGGAATCGCGCGAAATTGAAGCCCGGAATCATAGTCCAGGGAGATCTACAATCAGAAGAGGTGCATATCCTAAATCATACTAAACAAAGGAAATCGAAAAGCGGATCCGAATCCATAGATCCGAGAAAAAAAAAAAACCAGATTCGAAGACGCGATCTAGAGGAATAATAATAAGGGGGAGAAAGAAACGAACCTTCGTGTTGGACGGACTGGCGCTGGGAAGGAGGGGTACGGCTAGCGACAGTGCGACCGACAAAGACGACAAACTCCTTGACGCTAGATCGCTGGAAAAAACCGAAGTGAGAGACGTCAGAAGCGTTGGCGAGGATGACGGGTTCGGTAGATACGGGAGCGCACTTGAAAACAAGCAAGGCGGTGATCTTCATAGCTGCGGTGGATCCAAGGTTGCGTGAGAAGGAAGCGAGATTGATTGATTAGGAGATGAAGAAGAGAGGCGTTTGGACCTGAAGGATTCTTCCAAGTCGGAGGAGGAGGTGTTTGATTAGCAAATTAAGTTTTTTTTTTTTTTTCTTGAGGTGTCTTTAACATTCAATTTTTTTTTTTTTTTTTTTGGATAAAACATTAGTGACTAATTTTACTCCATGTTCATAATGGTTTACCACCGATCCATCTACTATTTAAATCTAATTACTGAATTGAACCGAAATTAACAGTTTTCGTGACCAAAAAGAATTCATTCGATTTTTAAGAATTTTTATGTACATTATGATAAGTTTGGTAATTTTCCAAATTTCAGTTCCACAAGAAAAAGGTTATTATCTTTAACTGTTAAGTCTAGGCAAAAACTGATCGGTATAGATGTCACGAACTAAGACTGCCAAAGAATACAACTTGGTTGGTTAATTCGGTTTGGTCCGAATGTTACATACATACAAGCCATCTTGGACAACATATATGACAATTGACAAATATATAGTAGTCCAAAGTCCAAAAGACAAAAAGAAACATATGAACTTGCAAAAGTTTATAGTTAGTTATACAATGGAGATGAAGATTACACAAAAAAAAAAAAAAAAGGAAAAGCGGTTAAGAAGGGAATGGAGGGTAGGAAAAGAGTAAAAATAGGGAGTAGTAAATAGCCATAAATGGGGAATATGAGCAAGTTTCTTTTTTTTAACCATTTTAATTTAACATTTTAACTTTGTTTGACCAATCTCCTCCTCCTTCTTCTCTTCTTTTTTCCTTCCTCAAATTCCCAAACGAGGAAAACAAGCAGAAGAGGGGATTCATGTTCTTGTCTCGTTGTGAGATCTCTCTCTCTTTCATTTTTTTTCTAAAATGTATAATACTGTCTTTGTATATCTGATTTTACTTTTCCATTGGGGTACGTACGTACGTTACACACAAAAATGCAGGATCAATCATGCTGAGGTTTTTCTTTCTTTTCTCCCTTTTCATACACTCTTGTGTTGCCGCACCCAAGACCCCTGCTGCTGCCGCAGCTGTTCCTGCCAAGAAATGGCTCACCCTTACCGGTTAGTATCCTTTTTACATTACATGTTTTTGTTTTTTTTTGTGTGTGTGTGTGTGTGTGTTTCTTTGGTGTTTTTAGTTATAATATATGAACATGCCCATATTGCATAACGTGTTGTTTGTTTGTTCCAAATAACCCATATCTCTTGTCTTTCAGGACAAGAGCCTGCGGTTGTAGCGAGAGGCGGCTTTTCAGGTCTTTTTCCGGAGTCAAGTGCCCCTGCAAACGACATGGCGGTTAGCACCAGCTCGCCTGGCCTCACAATGTTGTGCAACCTTCAGATGACTAAGGATGGCGTTGGCCTTTGCTTGTCAGATATTAGACTTGACAATGCAACCACCATCTCTACGCTCTTTCCCAAAGCCCAGAAGACCTACAAGGTTAACGGTCAGGACCTCAAGGGATGGTTTGTCCTTGATTACGATGCCGAAACCATCTTCTCCAATGTCTCTTGTATGTCTTCTTCTCTTGTCCTCCCTCCAATGTTCTCCACCACCACACATTTTTATGTTTTGTATTATTGAGCAGTGGTTCAGAACATCTTCTCTCGGCCCAGCATCTTCGACGGTCAAATGCCAGTATCCGCCGTGGAGGACGTCCTTGGAACCAAGCCTCCCAAATTTTGGTTGAGCGTTCAGGTACCGCTTCTTCTCTGTGAGCATATGATTAAGCATCATAGGGAAGGTTCTTGTTGGTTCATCAAAACAAAATAATGTGCAGTACGATGCCTTCTACATGGAACACAAGTTGAGCGCAGCCGAATACCTGAGAAGCTTGCGGTTCCGCGGCATTAATGTCATCTCATCTCCGGAGATCGGTTTCTTGAAGAGCATAGGGATGGACGCAGGCAGAGCCAAGACAAAGCTCATATTCGAGTTCAAAGACCCCGAGGCCATTGAACCCACCACCAACAAGAAATACAGCGAGCTTCAACAGAACCTCGCAGCAATCAAGGCCTTTGCTTCAGGCGTTCTTGTCCCCAAAGACTACATTTGGCCCGTTGACACGGCTAAGTACCTTAAGCCCGCCACCACCTTTGTGGCTGATGCTCACAAAGCTGGTCTAGAGGTCTTTGCTTCTGGGTTTTCCAATGACATGCGCACCAGCTTCAACTACAGCTTTGATCCCTCCGCTGAGTATCTTCAGTTTGTGGACAATGGCCAGTTCTCTGTTGATGGCATCATCACCGATTTCCCACCAACAGCCTCACAAGCCATCAGTGAGATGACTTACTATATATACCCTCATCATATGTAGTTGAAACCTTAGATATTTTATTATCTGAAAGAAGCTAACGCCTCATGTGTATATGTAATTGCAGCTTGCTTTTCTCACCAAAAAGACAATATCCCCAAAGCAGGACATGCGTTGGTTATAACTCACAATGGAGCAAGCGGTGACTATCCAGGCTGCACTGATCTAGCTTACGAGAAAGCAATCAATGATGGAGCAGACGTGATTGACTGCTCTGTCCAAATGTCCAAAGACGGAATCGCTTTCTGCCATGATTCTGCAGACCTCACAGCAAGTACCACCGCCATGACTACTTTCATGTCCCGAGCCACCAGCGTTCCTGAGGTCCAGCCTACCAACGGCATTTTCTCTTTTGATCTCACCTGGGCCGAGATCCAGTCTGTGAAGCGTAAGAAAATGATTATTTTCTAATGAAACTTAACTCATTCTCAAGTCTCAACTAAACCACTAAGATTGGGATTTCTTTGTCTCCAGCACAAATCGAGAACCCCTTCACTTCCACTGGCTTCCTGAGAAACCCTGCAAACAAGAACGCCGGGAAGTTCACAACTCTTGTTGACTTTCTTGAAATCAGCAAAGCAAAAGCAGTCACGGGAGTTTTGATAAACATCGAGGCAAGCATATTTAACTTCCAAAATGCTCTGTTATTTAACACAAGGAAGCACTACTAATAATCTGTTGGTTGACAGAATGCTGCTTATTTAGCATCAAAGAAAGGTTTAGGAGTCGTAGACGCAGTGAAGTCCGCTCTGGCCAATTCCACACTCGACAAGCAATCTACTCAAAAGGTTTTGATTCAGTCAGATGACAGTTCAGTTTTATCTAGTTTCGAGGCTGTCCCTCCTTACACTAGAGTCTTGAGTATCGACAAGGAGATTGGTGATGCTCCCAAGCCATCCATTGAAGAAATCAAGAAGCATGCAGATGCTGTTAATCTCAAGAGAACTTCCCTTGTCACCGTCTCCCAAAGCTTTGCCACAGGAAATACTAGCGTTGTAGAGGAAATGCACAAAGCAAATATCTCAGTTTACGTCTCTGTGCTAAGAAACGAATACATATCCATAGCGTTCGACTACTTCTCTGATCCTACGGTAGAACTTGCAACGTTCATTGCAGGGAGTGGCGTTGATGGAGTCATCACAGAGTTCCCTGCCACCGCTACCAGATACTTAAGTAAGTTTACAAATTCTACAAGAACAATAATACACATTACCAAGATAAGGCTGATCGAATTATATTTGACACAAATGCAGGGAGTCCATGCTCAGATTTAAACAAAGACCAGCCCTATGCAATCTTACCTGCAGAAGCTGGCGCTCTAATGGCCGTGGCGGACAAGGAAGCACAACCACCGGCAAGTGCTCCAAACCCGCCTCTTGATGCCAAAGACGTGATCGATCCGCCTCTGCCTCCGGTTGCAGACATGGCCTCCTCCAATGAAACTGGAGGAGGTCAGCCACATACTCCTCCTCCTTCAGGCACCGTTGCCAATGCTGCTAATCTCAGTCTTTCCTTGTTGGCAATGATGGCTTTCGGACTTCTCTATACTGCCTAATAAGATTGATCACTCCATATAACTTCATAGGCTATAACATGTTTGATTTGAGCTATCTATGTTTTACTTATGTTAACCAATATACGCAGCAAACAGTGATTTGTTGGTATAGATCAAAAGCTCCAAGTAAACTTTCTTTGTTTGTCATAGGAATGTTTGATGTCGATAGAATTTTGAATCTTTATAATCGTTTCATATTTTATTTACAAACATTCTCCACCACGCAGTCTCTACTTTCATAGTTCTTGCTCTCTCGACATTGTTAACTTGCAAAAAGGCAAACAACAATGATCAAGTCATCAAAAGACGATTACAAGACAGTAACAAAATTACTACAATATATATAATACAGTGTCGTTTAGTATATTTTTAAAATATCCTCGCTCTCACCAGAGGCGCTTTAGTATAAGAACAAAACTAAAAGACCAATAATCTTTGACAAAAGTTACATCAACTACTACAAGAGTATTCTCTCGAGTCATCCTTATGCGTATTATCTCCCTATTCTTACACAACTTAGCTCCTCCCACACACTCTCTCCCTAGTCTACTAATTAATCTCCATTGAGATTGATCCTCCATCGCATTACTGCCACAACTGCTCCGTGGGATGGGAGAATCTCATGTCATTTGTTTAAGCATCGGAAGCTACATGGAGAATCAAACTGTCCCTCAACCCAGCCGAAGAGAGACACTTCCTCGCTTTTTATTTCAATTCCAGTTTATGACTCTCAGCTACTTGTCCACCGTCTTTTCCTTGCTGGCCGTTCCACTTTCACCTCTGAATCCACAGGGCCTTCTAATTTTGCAGAGGGCAGCGTCTCAGACTCCATTCTCTTTACTCCCGTAGTGTCTTTCTCCGTGGGCATTGGAAGCCTGAACCTTTCACTTCGTTTCTTGAGTTTCTCAACCGTGTCCAAGTGCCGGTCTCCTGGTCCCTTCTCGCTTCCATCTTTGGTCTCTGCAAGGTCATTACTACTTTTCTCTTCGGTTACATCCCGATTCTTGCCAATAGATCCAGGAACAGGTTCATTAAGCCGCCCATTAGTATTTTTTTCGTTCTCTTGAAGTTTTGTGGAAACGGATGATGACTTGGCAGAGAGAGCATCATCTCTCTCTTTGTGGCTTGCCCAACGCTCCAATTTTGTACGTCCTCTCTTCGAATCGTGTAGCTCATCACCAGAGGATGCGTTTTCCTTGTGTCTTTTGGTGGCGTTAGGCTGCTGCGGGATCTCACTCCTGCAATTCCTTGCTTCACTGGTTCCTTTTGAGCCCTGAAAGGAATGAAGAAACATCAGTATTGACCGTGAAGCAGAAAAAAAGTGACCAAACCACGAGATATCTTAGGTAAGTTAGGCAACAGAACAAAAAAACTTGGCAAGGTATATTGCATTCACGATAACCATGTTATGTTCAGTTTCAAAACTTGGATGAAAAGAGAAAAATAAAAATTATAGGCTGTGGAGCATACTGTCACTAAGGAATTGCCATTTTGCTCCCCTTGCTTGCTCCTCAATGATTCTGTGCCTTCTCGCTGTTCTTTAATTTTTCGTCTAGAATCTTTATGTTTTCTCTCTTGCAATCGCTGGCCATCCAAAGTATCAATAACCTTGTCACTTTTAGCACCTGTCCTCTCCTGCCTTGGTTTCTTCTCATTGCTAACAATGTCGTCTGCACGTGCAGAGAAGTCTTCATATCCTCTATGATGGGAAGAACTTTCTTCACCAGGGTAGTCCCTTCTCTTAATCTGTTTAGTATGCCTTGTTGTATCTTTGGTAAAATGCTCTTTGTCAGAGACTTTATACTCATCCTTCATCCTAGATGATCGGTCTTCTGAACCTCTGTGGGCCCTTACAGCCACCTGCCTCTCTCTTCCTCGAGCTGATAAACCATCCTCGTGCGTTAGTTTCAATTTATCCAAATCCTCACGCTCCCTCAACCTCTCGTTTCCATCTCTCTGCATATAGAAATCATCTCTGTGCCTGAGAGAACTGTGGTCGTCAAAATCATCTCTGATTTTATGTTGGAAATCTCTCTTTTGATGCTCCGACCTATCATCACGTTCTCGTTTCAGGCGGCTGATTGATTCTCTTTGACCATATGTAATTTCATTTTTTTCAGGCCGGCTTCTTCTCAAGTATTCTTCATCCTTCCTCCTCTTGCTAATGTGGTCATCCACTTCATAAGTATTTCTGGCAATATCATCCATATGCTTTCTGGAAGGAATATGGTCATCTTTGCTGCGTATTTCATTATCTCGCATTTTACTCCTCTGCCTAGAACCCGGATCATCTTCATGATTTCTTTTTCTAGATCCTTCATCCCCACCTCTTCTACTGTATGGGTCATCCTCTTTCCTATGCCAGACCCCGCCGTCAACATCTCGCTCTTTTCTTTTATCAAAATCCTCGCGATTTGCAATTGAGTAAATATTATAACTAGAATCAAGCTCCATGTGGGGATTAGAATTCTCTCTACCACCTTTGCTCGCCGCTCGTGTTCTTTCCATTTCCTTCCCTCTGTCTAGATTCTTTCTGTTCTGATGTGGTGCAATGATATCATGATGTTTCCTATTGTTAGCTGGTCGAGCATAATGCTTATCTTGAATAACTTCCTCTTCTGCACCATCCTTCAATCGCTGATAATCTCTGTGATTTCCAGATCTTGCTTTGCTGCTTTCACTACTTCTCTCCGTCTTTGATTCCCCTCCATCATCTTCTTGAACTGCTGACTGAGGTACTGTAGAACTCATTTTATGCTCCTCCTCCATATCAGCATCTTTGCCAACTTCACCTCCCACATCTTCGCGATCAACACTTGATGACCTTGTGCCTCTGTCTCCAACAGGAGATGATGAACGAAAACTCTGACCACTATCATCCGTGCTCCTAGAGATCTCATCGTCTTGCTTTTTGGGAGAATCTTTATGTGGCTCATCCTCGGCAGGACTACGTTCAGCAGATTCCGAGTCAGGTCTCCGGCTCTGAACATAACTAGTCTCAACTGGGACATTTTCTCCAGGAAGGCTACTATCAGCTTGATCTGCACCATTTTCACCTGAGGGTTCATCCTCATGCGGATCGTGACATACAATCTGGCATCATAATCAGTATCAGTTAGTAGCAGTCAGAATACAGCATGCAAAGATGCCTCGCAAGTAAACCAAAATCGAGAGAAATTTGAAACATGTTCAACCTCAATGATAGCATCTAGATCACGCATTCGAGGAGCCCGCGTATCAATGGATGGCAGACGTTCACCAGAACCAGTTTCCACAGGTATTGGTCTTCCAGGGGGCTGTGAGAAAGCAAATTCAAAAAATACACTCAAGCTTTTAAAACTAACAAGAAAGTTGTTCCAGATGTTACCGTTGTTAAATACAATATAATGAACCACATATTGACAAGGCTACTCAACAGTTAGAGGAAAGGAAGAAGAAAACATACTAGTGAAGGTCGAACATTGGCTGGCACTTTAGCTGAATCACCTTGAACTGATTCTGGCTTCACTACATTTGAAGTATCAACAGGAACACCCTGCGCTCCCGTTGCTGCAGCTAACTCTGGGGGTAGATCTGGATCATAACCCTGTCATTATACAAAAGATTGATTAGGAATGCATTGTTACCGTTTTGTATCTGATGTAGACAAAATAGCGTCTGTCTGAGAAGAATAATCAACTTGTAAGCGCCACAAAAAATGCCAAGATCCACTTTACCTGATCCGTTCTACCGCTTTCATAAACACGTATTCTGCTTTGCATCGTGGTCTCTATACGGTGTTGGTCCTGTATGAAATTAAAAGATGCTCATCTTAGTACTCTTAGTCTGCTGACATAAGGGTATAAAACACAGTTACTATTAGTTACCAGCTGTTTGCAATAATCTTTCCAGCTCTCCTCATTTAGTCCAAAGTTGAAGTAGTCTGTCATTTCAACTCCTGGATATCTCCAAGGCTTTTCCTCGAAACTCTCTATGTCGACTTCAAATATAGTCCTAAAAAAAAAAACAAAAGAGTAGACATCAAATAAAAGAAATAAAAATCTGCACTATAAAAACATGGTACAATCCAACGTCAGAGAACAAATAAGTAAAAATAGATTGATATGCATATGTATAGATATCCGAACAGAAAAAAAAGTTACTTGTGAGAGGGAAGAGTAAAGTCCAGTCCCCGCCCTGTTGTATTACCACCCCAAGACTGGTGGAAGCCTTTCTGTGCAGCAGAAGCATTCCTCATTCCCGGTGGACGCCAATCTCCTCTGCCACGACCAACCATAGGACCAAGGTTGGCGGGTGGACGAACTTGACCTGTGGTCCCACCAGTAGGTGGAGCACCTCCAGGAATAGGAGCTGCCCCTGGTCTTACATACTGCAAGAGAAAGATATATATATGTCAAGTAGATTAATACGACTCTTATTTGTTTCGGCTTCAATACTTGTAACTTTGGTATGACTAATCAAAAAGAAAACATAGAATCTTTGATGGGATGTTGGCTTCATAAAGTCAGTTAGGGTATCAAGAAGTTGTTATTCTTCTTATAGTCGTCATCTTCAATTACTAACTGTAAGGTTGAACAGCGTAATTGATAGTTGTGTAGGATAGCCATATAGACGAGAGGAAGTGATTAGGTTATAATCTCCCTTTCACATTCTTAATTTTATGACCAAACACACCCGGCTTTAGATAAACAAGTAAAGAGATGGTTGTGTCAAGATCTATAAGCAGACTCCGATTTCTCTTGATATAACACACTCTGCATTGCATTCTGGTTTAGGTACAAGTACAAAGGATATAATATGCACACGTAATTAAAGAAAACTAAAACAGGGTCAGGACAAGAACCCGAGCTACTAAGAAATCTGACCAGTGACAACAGTGTTGCATCGACACTGACCTTAAACTGAGAATGAAACGGATGATGAAACCCATGACTGCTATATCCAGCTTTAGGCGGTCCAGTAACACCTCCTGGTCCAATCCCTTTTCCAGCTTCTCCTCCATCTTTGCCATCTCCTTCAACACCTTGCAAACCATCTTCACCCCAAAGCTGCTCCTCCATAGGTTGATTAGGATCCGTGTCAGCCACTATAACAAGTGGGTCTTCATCATCATCATCTTCATCATCGTCATCTTCATTGTCTCCCATTCTTGATCTTCTATCAGCTCCTCCGATCATAACGTTGCGGCTACTATCATTCAACACTATCTGCAAATCATCTTCACTGTCGCTATCCCAATCATCTCCTTCTCCTTGTCCTCCGTATCCTCCATCTCCGCCGCCGCCGCCACCACCACCCTGCTCAATCCTTGTCGTAACTTGAGAAACGCCTCGATCTGTAGACAACGCTCCAGGTTCAGAAGCGGCAACGAAAAGACCAGGAATCGTAGGTGTGGAATCGGCATCGGGCTCTTCGATATCAAAACTCATGTCCTTATCGTCTCCGCCGCCAATTGATTGAGGACGAGTCGTCGTCGTCGTGGTGGTGTCGTGAGAGAGTGATGGATGATGATAATTTGAAAGCGTCGTTGTTAGAAACCCTAGAGAATGGAGCTGAATTCGATTCCGCGACATCTTGATCTTGGGATCGGAGGTTAAGGTCGATTGAACGGTGAGGAAGAAGAGGAGGGGGAAGAACAACAACGGGAGGTTGAAAAGGCTGGAGAACGTCGGAATATAGATCTCCGAACTCGTCGTCTTCGTCCATTGGAGAGTGAGATAGATTGAAAGAAGGGACGATTTCGAATGACGGTGAAGCTCTTAAAGCTAAGGGCTTCTTTCTCAAGGTCTCGGCTCCTCCTTTTTATCATCGCTCGCTCGCTAGGTTCCCTTTTTTATTTATTTTACTTTTTTTTTATTTCCTACCCAGATTAGGATTTTAATGCGATTTATTAAATATTATTAAAATATTTAGTAACTCCTTTTTTATTTTTTTTTGTACTTTGATCAAACCGAAGACAAACCAAGGTTGAAAAAAGCACATCTTCAGATTCTTCTTACCGGAAAAAGCGTAACTTTCACCGGAAAGGTTCTGTCTTTCGGGTTCTGGGAAGCTCGTTCTTGCCTGAAATTTTAAGAAGAAAGATGATCGGAGTCGGGAAAATGAAGCAGTACTCCAACGTTCTTGACAAGCCTCTCAGCAAAGGCAAACAAGAGGTAGATCCACTTTTTCTTTGACACTAACCGAGTATGGAAATTGAGAACATTGTTTCGATTTGGATCCGGATCTAATAGTTCTGAAGGGGATTCGATTCAAATCTCTCTCTCTCTCTCTCTCTCTCTCTCTTTTGATCATTCGATTTTCGAGTATGTTCTGAAAATTTTGTTGTTTTTTGGAATTGTGATTGTGTTGCAGGTGAGCTTGACCGCATTTGCTTTTTTATTCTCGGAGCTTGTTCAGTACAATCAAACCCAGGTTGACAATATAGCTGAACTTGAGAGAAGGTGAGCTGATTGGTTACTAAGTATAATAACAATTTTTTCTTAGTCTGATTCATTCACACCTCATCTCCTAACTATGTGTTTTCGATTCTCAGGCTAGAGGATGCTGGGTATGCAGTTGGATCTCGAGTTCTGGAGCTCCTTTGCAACCGGGAGAAAGTATGTTGTGTTTTAGGGAAAAGTCTGATACTTGTATATTTTTCATTTGTTATAAGTTTTGTTCATGGAAGAGCAATGCAGAGTTCAGTCATGTGTCGTTTTGTCTTATTGGATATGTTGTTTCATTGTTTCAGGGCAACCGAAGAGAGACGCGGTTACTTGGAATTCTATCTTTCGTCCACAGTACAGTGTGGAAGGTGTTGTTTGGAAAGGTGAGGGGTGATTTATAACTTAATTAGCTGCTCAATCTTTCTATGTATATGCCTGTTTATGGATTCTGACTCGACCTAAAACGAATATGCCATAGGTTGCTGATTCACTTGAAAAGGGAACAGAACATGAAGATGAGTATATGATCAGTGAAAAGGAGCTTCTTGTGAACAGGTTTAGATTGTTCCACCTCTATCCGTAAACACTCAAGATAAGTTGATTATTATAGGTCAAGAGAATTGATAAGAAATCTGAAATTGTAGGTTCATTTCAATTCCAAAAGACATGGGAACATTCAACTGCGGGGCGTTTGTTGCCGGCATAGTGAAGGTGAGTGCTCCCTTGACATATTCATGAATAGGGATTTAACTCTCATTGGTAGAGGAAGAGAAGAATAAAAAAGCCACGGTTATTTCTATTCAGGGAGTTCTGGATAACGCAGGGTTTCCTGCTGTGGTAACGGCTCATTTTGTACCCATTGAAGGACAACAACGTCCTCGGACTACCATTTTGATCAAGTTTGCTGATGAGGTTAATAATGCCTACATCCCTCCCTCCTGACAGTTGTTTTACCTTCTTTGGGAGAACCTTAATCTTGCCAGTTGTTTTACTTTCTTTACATCCATGCTGCGCAGGTGCTTAAAAGAGAGGCACGGCTAAGCCAATGAGAGCGCTTTAGTCTTTATGTCACTGAGTTGCCATGATTTGGTAACTATTGGCTTTTTGTGAACTGCTTGTGCAAATCTGCTGTCTGTTTTTGGATGATTATAACATTTTGACTAGAGCTGCAAAGCCATGTCCGAGAATTGATTGTAAACATCATACATACCCTCTTGTTACAATTGCAGCTTATGATACAAATTTCCTAGTTTTAGCACCGTCGATGCAAGCAAACATGTTTTTGTTTGGTCCCAATAGCTAAAGAGAAACATTATAAAATCCAGTGACGAAATTACATATAAAGTTGATACATCAATATAACCAGAACAGATCACATAGCAAATGAAGAAAGCAAGTAAACAACATTGTTTTGACAAATCAGTTCCTGCCGAGAGGGAGAGACCTGCAAGAGTAAGTCTCCCTGAAATCAGACTTCTTCTTGGAGGAAGTAAAGAGAGAAGCGTAGACTTCCTTGGTAGCATTAACCGGAACTTTATCGGCCGCTTTGAATTTCTTCACAGTAATACCATTGCCATTGACATTCCCATCATCCATCTGTCTCTTTCCGACCTTTGCTCCTGTATCAGCCATCTTTGCGACCTTTGCTCCTGTATCAGCCATCTTTGAGACCTTTGCTCCTGTATCAGCCACCACAGCAGTGCCGTTCTCGCTCTTATTTGAGACACCTTTCATCTCTCTCAGCTTTGCTTTCTCCTCTCTCAGCTTTGCCTTCTTCTCTCTCAGCTTTGCTTTCTCCTCCTCCATCTTCTCCTTCAACGAGCTCACTTCCTCCTCTGTACCGTTGATCACAATCTTATCAGACTCTTTAACATCCGCGTGACACACCAAACACGAAGAAGACTTCACTTCCTTCAACGCCTTCGAACTCATCACATGTCCACATCCCCTCAAAGCGAAAAACTTGTATTTTCCATTGAATTCAAGCCCTGAGACCGGACACTGAAACTGAGCACTAGTGGTATCTTGCGATGATCCATCAGAACCAGCAACATGCGTAAGTTTGATATTAACCATATCTTTCAAACCCTCGATGTGTGAGAATTGCTTAGGCAGCGTCTTAGACAATAGCGCACGAACCAAAGCTTCTTTATTGAACAAATTCCCAAGGAGATCAATCACGCAAGGCTCAGCCAAAGGTTCATTAGACAAAGCACAATTCAACCATTTAGAGAGCCTCTGCTCATTCGGATCAACCTTGTCAGGCTTCTTCTCAGCGTACATATTGAGGTAACAATCACGAGACTCGGCTCCCGTGGCACCGCCATCTCCTCCACCTCCACGAAGGCGAGGGTAAAGAGTGAGCATGGAGAAAGAAGGAAGCTTAGATACTTGGATCCGTGTAGAGCCATTCAAAAGCTTCCCATCTAGAGTAACGGAACAATCCGATAACGAATTAAAATGCGACGACGACGATTCGAGTAAGGAAGTGATACCCGAAAGAGTTAATACAGATTGCGCCGGATCCAATTGGAGAGCGATGGTCCGATTAAAGTCTGAGGATTTAACTAAGATCTGGCGCCTGCTGTGCATCATGGTGGTGGTGCAACACGAAGACTTTTATGTTTCCGATCAATTTAGGTCGGCGTTTTGATTTTTGTGATTTAGGGATCGAAGAGAGAGATAATAACTTAAGAAACTTTTAAATAATATATACAGCTGGAATGAAGTGGGCTATTTCAATCTTGTTGGGCCAAATAGGTTCTCTGTATGGGTTGGGCCTATCACTTAGTTCGGGATTTTTCTCTCATTCTGTTATAATTTTTGTTTTTGTTTTTTTTAGATTTGCATAAATTTGTTTTTAAATCATGTTTAATGCAAAATTAATCATTCGAAGAGCGAAGTGTTTTCAAGATATTTAAAATGAAAAAGTTTGAAAAAAAGGGAAAAAAAAATGGATTGTATAGAATAACAGATTCGATTAAATAGAGAATTGGATTTTAGGATAATTAACAGCAAACAAAATAAACAAAAATACAAAGAGGCCGGCGACGTATACGACTTTTTTTGAGATAATTATTTAAGAGATTCGAGACACATATTAATATAACAAATATATTTATTTATTGAGAGTAAATGAAACGGCCAGTAAATTAAAAAAATAGAAATCAAATTTTTTTGAAAAGAATAAAAATGGGGAGGGAACAGAGGAAGAAGACAGAAGAAGAAGAAGAGATGGAGAATGGGAATGGAGAAGGAAAGGGAGAGTTCATTAACCAAAACAATGACTTTTTTCTTGATTCCATGTCAATGCTTTCTTCTCTCCCTCCTTGCTGGGATCCATCTCTTCCTCCTCCTCCTCCGCCACCAAACTCTCTCTTCCACGCTCTCTCCGTCGACACCCCTTTCCCTGACCAGTTCCATCACCCTCAGGTACCAAACTATATTTCACATTGATCCATACATTATCAGTAACTCCATAACCTAAGAATGTTTCTGATCCTTTTGTGTTGTTGTTTTTGTCAATTGTAGGAGTCAGGTGGTCCAACAGTTGGCAGCCAAGATGGGTTACAAGCACAAGGGACAGTCTCGACCACGAGCGCACCTGTTGTTCGTCAAAAGCCAAGGGTGCGAGCAGGAGAGGCCAAGCCACCGATCCTCACAGCATTGCTGAGCGGGTATCTCATTATTCACTTCCTCCCCCATCTCTTATCTTGTGTTTTTAATTGTTTGGTTTTGAACAGCTAAGGAGGGAACGCATTGCAGAGCGTATGAAGTCTCTTCAAGAACTGGTTCCTAACACCAACAAGGTACTAATTTTTCTGACCTGATTTTGTAACTCTTGTCCTGGATCTAGCATGATAACTGAATTGGTTGATGATGAGATGCAGACGGATAAGGCATCAATGTTGGATGAGATCATCGAGTATGTTAGGTTCCTTCAGCTTCAAGTCAAAGTACTAAGCATGAGCAGATTGGGAGGTGCAGGTGCAGTTGGTCCACGCCTCAATGGTCTCTCCGCCGAGGTTAGTTTCTTAGTCCCTTATGGCTTTCTACATCTGTCTATAGTGGAATTACCAAATCATCATTCATAATCATCATCGTCATGGTTTTTGGTAATGTAGGCAGGAGGACGGCTCAACGCCCTCACTGCACCTTGCAATGGCGCAAACGGGAATGGAAACGCAACAGGATCATCCAATGAGAGCCTAAGGTCAACAGAACAGAGGGTAGCAAAACTGATGGAAGAAGACATGGGATCAGCAATGCAGTACCTTCAAGGGAAGGGGCTTTGCTTGATGCCCATCTCTCTAGCAACCGCGATATCATCCTCAAGCACTCACTCTCGTGGATCTCTCTTCCACCCCATCTCCACTCCCATAGCAGCAGAGGATGCAAATGTAGCAGCAGCAGTTGCTGCACCTGAAGCCTCCTCGACTATGGATGATGTATCTGCTGCCTCCAAGGCCTGAACCATAGAGGATACTCATGTGTTTCATCTTTCTCAGTTTAAGTCAAACATTCATATCCATATCTTTTTACTATTTTCACTGTTAAGCAAAAATAATATAAAACAATTACACAAAGAGCATAACCGACAAGACAGAACACTCGTATACGTGTGTGGATGGTGGGACCGTAAAGTAAGAGACATGCGTCCCACTACCTTCCCAAATCGTTTTGTGTCAACGTGTTATGTAACATTGTTTGCTCAATCGTAAAACCAGTATAATATTCAAGTTGAAGCTTCCACTCTCTCATAACTAACTATAGATAGGCCCAAATTCTTGAACCGGCCCGGCTATTTTCGGTTATCCGATACCAAAACTGTGAAGAAGACCCCTGTCCATAGGAGGCAGAGGAAAAACACACACAATTACACAAACACTCCTAAATTTCCTAAGTTTCAGGAACACTAATGAACAAACCAAGTCTATAACTATAACTCACTGCTTCAATAGCTCACTAACCAAACAATCAGGTTCTATACACGCACATAATATATATGATATAAACCACAGCATATTGTATACTAGATGCTTGCAGATTGATCAACAAACGTTTTGGGAAATAGACACAAAAGGCAAAAACAAACAGGTTATTGAATTAAAATGTGCCACCTTTATTCCCATGTTCAAGGCTTACAACTCAAAATACGATCTAAAAACTATAGGCAATGCAAACAAATCTCATGATTTAGAAACAGTATTTGGCCATTGTAAATCTTCTTCCTCAACATAGACTCCTTAACACCTGGACAAAGACAAGATAAAAAAGCTTGATCATAAGAAGAAGGGTGAGAACATATATGTACGTAGAGAAACACTAAAAGAAGTATATGCAAAGATAAGACAAATTAAAGAATCAGAGATTGAAGTCAAATAAGGATAGATTGAGTAAAGAATTCAACAAAGTACCAGGAAAGGAAGGAAACTAAGTTGAAGGAGAAGGCTTGAAAGTGTAAGGCTGAGGAAGTGACATTGGACCTTTCCTCTCATCTCCATCATCCAACAGCCTTTGAACTCTCTTGTTCCTACAGTACTCCCTATCGAAATGCTTCACCTGCAAAATTCCCATTCTTTCCATTTAAAATCAAAAATCCCAAATTGAAATTTGCAAACTAATTAAAAGAGAGAGAGTAGTAAGTAACCCAAGAGGAGCGACAGTTGTTAACGAATTGGGTTCTAGAATTGCTACACTCCTTAGGGTAGAGAAGACCAACAGTAGCGATTTCAGTTGGCTTTTTACCAGATTCCTTTTCAAGACAAGAGTAAAAAGCGTCTCTGGCCTGCCACAATCAAAGGATCACTCCCAACCATTTATAGTTTATTATAACCTAATCATTGAATCAGAATCACAGAGAGAAATAGGAAAGACGGACCTTGTAGCAAGCATCTCTAGCTTTCTGAAGAACATCCTCATGAACCTCGTTAGGGTTCGACGACGCATAAGTATCCACAGCCATGTCTACGCGAGCGAACACGACGGAAACAGAATCAGAACCAAATAAAACATCAAACAAAGTATTAATATACGGCCCATTTATGCCCGGCCCAACAAAGTTGTCGGTAGACGAAGGCACGAAGCTAATGAACAACAGAAGAGATTTCGTATCATTCAAAAATTAGTATCTTTGGTTGGAATATCAGAAAGATCAGAGATACAAATGTACTACGGTTACAAAACTTTACTTCATAATCAATTAAACAACAAAGTTTATAACTTCTTCTTTCTCATTGGTTACATTTATCATCACTCTTCTTCTGTACCTTGTTGCTTCTTGAGCTGCTCTAAACTGAAGTTCTCTTCTGGCTGCTTCTTCCATAGGTAATTTGCTGCGTCTATCCATCCTCTATGCACCACGTACTTCTTCTCTCTTACAGCCCAACGTGCCTTCTCTGTTCCCATCTCCATAGCTACCACGTGTGTCACTGATGCATCCACTTCAGTTGCGCAGGTTGCTCCCAGTTCCTCAGCCATTTTCCACAGAGGGTGATCTTCTGGATTTGCCTTGGTTGGGAACACCCGACTGAACACTACTTTACATCCTTTAAGTATCTCTTTACGCACTTGTTTCAACATCAACCTAACATCTTTATTAGATATGTCTTCATCCACATTCTGCAAAAAACGAACAATGATAAAAAAAACTCAACTAGGCAAAAGATAAGTTTTCTTTAGATCCAGCGTGAATATATTTGGGCATACCTCAAAGAATAGAGCATGCGCTTGTTTAAGGACTTTCAGGACAGTTGCGAGTGCCCCATCTGGTTCACTCTCATCGCTCTTCAACTCCGATAGAGACTTGTATTTGTGATCAAACTGTCGGCAGCTCGAAGCGAAAAAGTGATACCTCTCTATCACGATCAAATTGTCCTTGTGATTTGGCCACGCCTATGCATCAAAACAACCAAGTATCAGTACAACTCTATAACATGATTACAAGTTACATGAAACATTGACAAGTTACACAACATACTTACATTCTCTGTATCGTCAAGAATCAGAACAGCACTTTCTTGTCCAAGCACCACATCTAGACTCTTTTGATGTCTCACAGTGCCGTCATCCCGAGAAATGATCCGATCACCAAAGTACTCACCTTTGGGGTCCAGTAGCTTTGCCATCTGTCGTGCATATGGCCTATCTCCCATCGTGTATATGTACATCACAAACATCTCACTGGCTTCTTTTAAAAATGAGTGAACAAACGGCCTCAGTTTGGTCATCATGTGCATAAATTCCATCATGAAAAGACTGCCTCCAGAAACATCTGAGATTAACCAAAAAAATCTTCGAATTACAACAGATGCAACCATCTAGATGAACAGAAGGACAAAAACAAGACTGGAGTTACATGCATAAGGATCACGTTTGAAAAAAAAACAAAAAAGCAAAACAATGTAGCTGAATGTGTCACCTTGAAGAGAATGAGTATGGCTTTTCAAGTATTCCTCCTCTGGTTTCAAGTCCCTTAATATGGTAGAATTAAGCAGCGTGTGGTCTAGATCGAGAACTAAATACAGCTTCCGCTGGCGTTGCAAGAATCCCATATCTGAATCACGCAACCGAGAGATTTCATCTTGATTGAGCCTCATTTCCTAAGAACACAACATTCCCAAAGCTCATTAATAAGAAAAACTAAGACTTGATATAAAGAGAAGCTATTCCCTCAGCTTACCTTGTGTATGTATCTAAACGAAACACCAGTTTCTTCCAATTTTTGCCCACATACAAAGCACATGTTTCCAAACGAACCTGGATGCTCGCACTCTCCCTTGCTTGAGGATGCTTCTGCAATCATAAACAGATTCAAAATTTCAATACACCAGAACAAATGAGAAGACAACAAAACAAGGCTGAAGAAAGAGAGAGCTTCACCTTCAATCTCTACTTCCTCAACAGCTTCTAAATGCTCAAACTTTCGTCTCTTTGACCTAAAAGATGATTGAGAAAACATACCACACACTGTAAACACCAGTAGAGTTTGAAGATTCCAATCAAAGAGAATGAAATAAGAACAGATGAGAGTTGAATATACTCATGATTGGAAGCTTCAGTATCATCTTCTTCTTCGCTAGGTAAGGAGTCAGACGAAGCATCTGAGGCAGAGTCCAATTCAGCATCAAGGAAAGCAGCAAGATCATCACTACTTGATGAATGCACTGGAGAATCGCTCGCCACACTCATCTGATAAAAAAAACCAATCACAACATATGCCAACAATCTGAGAAGATGATTTGAGTAAAACCCTAAATCAAACAAAAAACAGAAAGAAAATAAAAAGGACATAGAATTCGAATTGAATTCGTACATGGAAGCATACCTCTATAATTTGTTCGTCTGAGGCGAGAGAACCTCACTCAAATCGTGAAGTTTGGGTTTTTGAGGAAAAGAGTGGAGATACCACGACGGTGCGCAACCGTAAAAGTGTGTTTCCGATTTGTTTTTTGTTTTTTTTTTTCACGGAAACTGTTTTGGTTAATGTAATAAGTAAGGCCCATTTGGGGCCCATAAGAAACCTAATTAAGATTATTTGTATCGGGTTATTAATCCAATGTTTAGGATAAATTAAGTCAACTTGGTGCAGCATTGTTGAATGTTGAGTAGAACTTAACCCAAACTATGTATAAGATCAGATTCACATTATTAACTGTGTAGTGTATAGAGAAAGTAACAGAGGAACCCTAACTAAAACAAACTAAAGAGAATACATTATGTTGTTTATATATATGTGGAAAGGAAATTTTAAGAAATTTTCTTGAGTTTATTAGGCATCATCATATGAGGAGGAGCTTTTTTGAATTTAGGGACTTGTACTTCTTCTTTTTCTTCTTCTTCGTCTTCTTCGTCTGCTATATATTCATCATCATCGTCATCATTTTGATTAGTAGACCAAATCATATTCTGTTGATAATATCTTAAAGCAACGAATAACATGAATGCTGCCCAAACACGAGCAGTGACTGAAGAGAGGTTCCAAACTAGGGTGAAGAGTGCCAAAGCCACTGCCTTTTTGTGATTGCACGATTCCCATGCGTCCCTGAATCTCCTAATCCAGAAGTTTCCTGCATGTATATCACACACAACCTGAGTGAATACATGTCTCAAAAGAAGATGTAACAGAGAGGTATAAAAGGAAGTTTTTTTTTAAGTTACCGTAAGCTGAGAAGTGTGTTGAGTAGGAGATGAATATTTTAGGCATTGTGAATGCTCCCAAGAAGCCTGTTCTCACGCAGAAAAAAAAAACACTTCAAAACTCTGAAATCTACATTGAAACAAGAATTCTGATGGACTAGAGTCATAAAGGTACCAAATTTGGCGAGGTTCCAAAGAGTGATGGAAGAGCCACACTTGGCCAAGACGAATAGCACTACTCCCATCTGCACAACATCATCATCTTTTATTTTCTTAAAGTGTTATAGAGAGACAAAGAGAGAGAAGAAGAAGAAGACTTACTTTGAGGGTAGTGGAGGGATCGCCAGAGAAAAGTGCTCTGAGTTGAAACATAGACTCGTTGAGGTAAGGCATTATAAGTCTGAGCATCCTCTTCACATCTTCCTCTCTCACTCCAACTATTTTTTGCCTCTCCTCAACCACTCCCCTGCGTCCATTATTATAATATGCCTTTTAAAACCAGTCATCAAAAACAACATGCAAAGACTGAGAGAGAGAAATGGGTCTATGACTCTATGTATCAGTGTATCACACCTGTAGATCAATGATTTCAATACGAACATGACTCCGAGATAAATGAGTCCCATGTACGCTACCACCGATATGAAGCTGTACATATCCATTCACATTTTTTAGTTCCAACTACTTTAACTAACTTGTGTGTAAACTTCCTTAATCAGTTGAGAAAATAAAAACCTGAAATTGAGATCATTGGCGTAGGAAGAAGAGATAATGAGGAATGTTCCGAAGCCAAACACCAACGTCGACCTTGATGCATCTCTCCACATCACTAAATCCACTGTCCATTTACCATTTACATATCTAATTCAGACTTTTCTGACTAACACAAAATTGTACTTTACTGAAACAGAGTACTATTAAAAAGTCTCACCCAGACTCTGCAATTTGCTCTGTGACTGAGTAAAGTGTTCTTCTTCCTCTGCATATCTATCTGGAAACAGTCGTTAAAACAGAGGTTACGTGCAATTCGAGTCCGATGAAACGAAGCATCGAGATTCTGATCACATACCTGTGCTTGGAGTAGAATTAAGTGGGACAGAGTAAACCGAAGTTGCCTTTTTGATCACAGGAGGCGAAATTTTACGGACAGACGGCGGAGATGGAGTTGCTCTGTTATGAAATTGACTGAACTTGTTAGTCTCAACAACACCACCACCAACTCTGTTAATATTGCTTTTGTCCTTCATCGTTACATTCATCTCTTTAACATCAACACTCTTCTTCTCCACTTCTCTCTCCTCCTCCTCTTCTTCTTCGTCCTCTTCCTCGTGATCGCCATTGTCGATCTGCTCATCAACGTTCGATTTAGTAGATACGACTATCTCCTGACAAACACCGAACTCTTTAACTTCTTCTGGGATCTTCGAATTCTCGCTAACAACGGTTTCCTCTTTTGGTAAATCTACTACATGCTCTGTTTTCTTATCAGATTTCTCAGAGTTTGGAGATGGCAATGAGTTCACTTTCCTCAACGCGACTGAATCAAATTCACCGGCTTTAACGATCGCGGTACAGAGCTCCGATCGGATCTTCTTAACCCGACCCGGAGTAGTCTTCTCAACCCCTTCCACAGATTCAGATCTCGTCTTCTTCACCACCGACATATTAGGACTCTTATCATCACTAGAAACCGATCTCCTCGGCGTCATCGGAGGCGTACCAATTGATCTCGGCCTCGTGAGCTTCATTGAACTGGCTCGAACAATCTCAACCGATGATGGGTTCTTCACATCGGAAGCTCTAGACTTCAAAGGTCGTCTCTTTCCATTATTAACCCCTAAAGCTTCCTCCTTTAAGCTCATTTTCTTGTCTTCGCTTGAGGCATGATGAAGAACAATGGCGGTATTAGTATTACTAACTTCGTCGTCGCTCTGCATTCTCGTTTCCCAAACAGAACCTGCAGCAACAACGGTTCCTCCAACTCTTCTTCTTCTGCTGCTGCTGAAACTTGGGTCCATTTCTCTGTCTTTATGTCACTGTCCTTACTAGTAAAAATTAGCTGAACTGGAAAGTTGTAATGATGATGAGCCTTGAAGCTGAAGGTAAATGGAGTTTGTTGGGCACCAAAAGCAATTTACTTTCATCTAATTTCTAAAGAGAGAGAAGAGAGAGTGTAGAATTTGGAGTTTGGGTTGTTGGATCAGACAGAGGAGGGGGACCTATCCTCTTTGTCTCATGAAGATGATGAGACTTATTTAGATCACCAAATTGGCTAATTGGCTAATGCTTTAACTAACATAAAAGCCTATGCATGTGGTTGGCACTGCAAAGATGCTTGCTTAAACATAATCATTAAGGTTTATGATCACACAACCTCTCTACTTTTACTTTTCTTTACTTTTTTTTTCAACCTAATTTTTAACGTATTTGTTTTTTTACTTTATTTCACTTCCGTATCATAAAAGTTTACGTTATCTAGTAGGAATCACACATGTGCCATCTAAACAAATGAATATTGCTAATGCCTTCATCTTCCTCTATTCTTGTGTTCTTTATCTCACGAGATTCAAGTGAAAAGTTATATCCGTATTCATGTGGATCATTAATATAGTAACATTCATAAAATAAATAAAAAACTTCACAAGAAAATAGTAGTATGTTAATATATTGATTAGCTTAAGGAATTGTTTGCAAGAAATGATGATGAAACACAAATTACATGTAAAGAGCCCTTCTTACTTCATCACCAAACTACGTTGTTGGGTTGGTTTGGTTTTGACTTTTTGGTGTCCATCAAACTAAACAAGTAGAACATTTATGGCATGGAATCTTGTCTGCGTCAGTTAAATGCAATAACGAATTTATCTATACAGAGCCATAGACCCAAATCCAGATGAGTTTGCTTGTATATTAAAAAAAAGAGGGCGTTTTTGGAAAGGAGTTGAATAGAGTCAATTTAAATCATTTTCTTATAAAGGTTGAGTGTTTTGTGATGAGGATGAACAAAGCAATCCATTTTAACGTATTACCATTTGTTAATTCAGATTGTTTAGTTACAAGAAAAAAGAAAAATCCCAAAGTTGAATGTTACTGGAACGGTGGAGTGAGTGCCACCGACACCTCCTGTTAGTGACAGAAAAAAAAAAAAGTGATAATAAATCACGATCAGTAAAGTATATAGATATAGTACAAACATAGAGATCTCAATATGAATATTACTGTAATACATTTATAGCACGATTAGATTATACTGTAGCATTAAACACTCAATTACCGTTAAACGAATGGTTTGGTATGTTGGATAAAACCACTCTACCTACTTAAAGAGCTAGTATAACAAATATTGGTACTCGTAATGCAAATGTGAAGTTATAACTGCGTGCGTGCGCGTTTGTCTAATTAATTAGTGTTACAATTAAAGTAATCAAGTTTAGAGAGCCCAATTAAAATTGGAATACGTACGAATCGTGGAGGTTTGGAATGAGATATTGCTTAGACGGCACGTGGTCGAGTGGGAGGGGCACGTGACTCAGGGCACATCTCCCTATGTATCTGCTTCTTTGTGTGTTTCACTTTCATGCACCTTCTCTCTCTCTTTCTGTATGCTAATTTTTCTGTTTATATGTTATTTTTATACACAAAATAAAATACAATTCGCTTTACAAAATAAAGTTATAGCCCAACTACCGTGGCAAAGAGTCGTTGTAGCAACGAACATATTTGTTTTTGTTAATGAAAAAGTTGTTAATCGCGTGTGACATTGACCTAAACCTAAAATACACGAAATCTTAATCTCTATCAATGCACTATTTTAGAATTGACAAACAAAATAATAACAACGGTCACAAAGAAAAAGGTAGTAACGAATGGGGGGGGGGGGGGACAATGGTTTCAATAATGCGCGTATCTTATGGGGATTAGATAAATAAAATATTGAATTCCTCCGATTCAGCACATCTGTAAATAGTCTGAAATATTTTGGTAGAAGTGAAATACAAATCGTACTTTGGAGTCTTCACCGACTCGGGATCCTCCTTACACATGTTTACCAATTACAATGGCTGTCGGGTGCGGAGTCTTTATTTTAATTTTTCACTTCTACAATTTATCTCTTTCTCCCATGCAATTCCTCCTTTTTCCTTTTTCTTTATTCTTTGCAGTAATTTTTAATTTCTAATATGTTTAAAGGATTTCAGATTTCTGCAGTAAAATTTATTTCTTTATTAACTTTGCCAACATCAACTAATTTTTTTAATCCAAACTTTTGTAGTATTATAAAATAACAATGTATAAATGTGTCATCATCAGTCGCACAGCACAAGTTTGCAAAAGTCGTGGGTTTATGTTTACTCATCCAAAATAAGTAAGTCCAATCTATATTCAAAAAACAGATCACAAAATTCATATAAATGGGCTTTTTAGTTCAGGCCCGTTAGTAGACAGAGTCGGGCCTTAAGGGGATAATGAAATGAAGGGCTTTTTTATGCGTTACGTATGTTATTATTGATTTTAATTATTTCAAATTCAACTTACACCTTAATTTTAGGTCAAAGCTATGCTCGTTCCGTTTCCCGGGTAATAATCAGGCGCGGTACAGACCACCGTAACCGAAACAGAAACTCCGGTCCGGTCTTTATGTTATGTTATGGCTTTGTTGTATGAATGGCAAACTTAAAAAAAAATTAAATTAAAAATTAAAATAATAAGTGGATGTCGGGGATGGGTCTTTGCTAGGGTTTAGTAGTGCGTTTGCAGCTGCCACTCTCTTCTTTCTCTCCCTTTCTTTTCACACAGCCGCAAAAGCTTTCGCCTCTTCTTCTTCTTCTTCTTCTTCTTCTTCTTCTTCTTGATTTACACAATTTTTCCTTCCCGAAAATCACAAATCCGTGTTCTTCACCTTCACCACGGATTGTTGATTTTTGGGTGAATGGAGGTTGCTACGAGCAGCACCGATTTCAGGATTCAAACGGATCGTGATCCGTCGAACAATAACGGATCTTGCGCCGTTGCTTCTTCCACCGCTTCAGCCGTGTTCAGGAAGATCGAGTTTCATCCCGCTAGGAAACCCTTTAACGGTTTCTCTAATGGTCGTTCTGATTTTAAGATCGAGACTTTGAATCCTTGCTCCGCTAACAACCGAGTGTTGTCTGCACCTTCCGTTAAGAAACCTGAAGGTTCTGATTTGTTGGAAAATGGGTTTGATCCTGAGCTTACCTTTAGCATCACTTTCCGCAAAATCGTGAGTTCCTTAGCCAATCTTAATCTCTTTTCGATTAATCGTAAAGATGTTACCTTTTTATCTCTATACTGATTGGTGTGAAGGATTCTTATTGGTTTTGTTGATTTGTGATTCTTTTTTGTAGGGTGCGGGTTTACAGAATTTGGGGAATACATGTTTTCTTAATTCGGTATTGCAATGTTTGACATACACTGAGCCTTTAGCAGCTACTCTTCAAACCGTTGCGCATCAGAAATATTGTAAGTTGCTTTAGATGCTCCAAATGCTAGAATTTTTGCACTTATGTCTTCTGTTTTTAGTTGAATTGGTCTGTGTGGTAGTCTTGATTCAGTGTCTGATACAGTGATCTTATGTAAATTGTTTGTGTAGGTAATGTTGCTGGATTTTGTGCATTATGTGCGATCCAGAAACATGTCAGGACTGCACGCCAAGCTACTGGCAGAATACTAGCACCAAAAGATTTGGTCTCAAACTTGCGATGTACGCTTCTCAGACTTTTCGGGCTTAACACTATTGTGTGCCAATTTTTGGCTTAATAATCAGACTAATGAATGAGGATTCTCATCTGATTGCTTAGGCATTTCCCGAAACTTCAGAAATTGCCGGCAGGAGGATGCACATGAGTACATGATCAATTTGCTAGAATGCATGCACAAGTGTAGTCTCCCTTCTGGTGTACCAAGTGAATCCTCTGATGCTTACAGGAGAAGTTTGGTACACAAAATTTTTGGTGGTAGCCTTCGGAGTCAGGTAAATTTGCTTTCTTTCAGGAAGTCGTACATCTTTTTGAGCATATATTTTACCTATGGTGGAAGATGTTTATGACATGATTAAATGGCCTCAGTCTGCTCTAATGTTTTTCTTTTCTAATTCAGGTGAAATGCGAGCAATGTTCCCATTGCTCCAACAAGTTTGATCCATTTCTTGACCTCAGTCTCGACATTTCCAAGGCAGATTCGTTGCAGAGAGCACTTTTACGTTTCACTGCTGTTGAGCTCTTAGATGATGGTGCAAAGGTTTACCAATGTGAAAGATGCAGGCACAAAGTCAAGGCTAGAAAGCAGCTAACTGTTTCTAAAGCACCGTATGTTTTAACCGTACATCTCAAGCGGTTTGAAGCACACAGATCCGAAAAAATCGACAGGAAAGTCCAGTTTACCTCTGCAATTGACATGAAACCTTTTGTCAGTGGTCCCCATGTAAGTGAGCTTCTTCTTGTGTTCTATATTCCACGAATTTTAACCTGTTCTGTCAATTATTTGAATGATGGTGTTTATTTTTTTTTTAAATCTTTAAGCTTCATGAATTCATTTTTAACAGATATAATACTTGTGTTGAACAGGAAGGCAATCTGAAGTACACTCTTTATGGTGTGTTAGTTCATTATGGTCGAAGCAGCCATTCTGGTCACTATGCCTGCTTTGTTCGTACATCAAGTGGCATGTGGTATTCTCTTGATGACAATAGGGTAAGTTGCTGTGTTCTACATTTTATGGATTGCAAATTTTGAATTTGATACTAAACCTGCTGTTAGTAGTTTATTTCTTTGCATTGTTCTGTGTTGAGGTGGCACATTTTAAATTGCTAACTGATGCACAAGCGAGCAGATGAGAATCCAATAGCTAATAGTAAGTTCCTCTTTACATTGTTGTTGTAGGTTTTTCAAGTTAGTGAGAAGACTGTGTTTGATCAGAAGGCATATATGCTATTCTATGTTCGTGATAGACAAAATGCTGTCCCTAAGAATGCAGTCCCCTTGGTTAAGAAAGAGAGCCTTGCCACAAACAGAGCATCTTTGATTGTCTCTTCTAACACAAAAGATCAAGTGAATGGCCCTGCCAATGGTTTAGCACTTTTGAAATCATGTGATCAAAGTGCTCGTGCTGGCTTAACTCAGAAAGTTTTAAATCCCAAAGAGCCTCAGAAAAATCCCATAAGTTGTGTGGAGGCAAAACAGACCCTTAAGATGGTAAATGGTTCAGTACCCATAAAAACCTGTGATCTAGCTGCTCCCACTGTTGAAATTCAGAAAGACTTAAATACCAAAGCGACCTTCCAAAAGGAAGCGTCTCTTCCGCAGGCTAATGGGGAAGAATCTTTGGTAAAGGAGGATTCGAAGGTTGCATGTCCAATATTACCAGGGAAGGTGTCTCCTCTCCTGAATGGAAGCACAAATGCTCAAATTCTTGTGAAAGTGCCTGTTTCTGGAGCTAAAGCTGAAAATAGTGTTGAAGAGAAAAATTCTGTTCACAATTTGATCGAGTCTGCTAATTCACTGAAGGTACGTGTGTAATTCTACCATCACAAGTCAGCATCTTGTTTCATGCCACATTTTTATTAAAGGGATTGAGTGTTTCTAACTTGATATCGCTACCGCTCCAGGTTAAAGATGTGTCAATTGGTAAATCACCTATTGAAGCTGTTCTTATTGATCAGACAAAGGGACAGCACCCGGAAGAATTGGCCACTTCAATTGAGTCGATAAAGTCAACTTCTGTGAGTGAGACTCTCCCCACACCAAGAAAGACTCGCAAGCTTAACATGAAAAAGGTGGGATTAAAATTCTTTAATATGGCATTGGGATTACGAAAAACGAAGAAGCATAAAAAGGGGAGATTGAGTAGTACTTTAGCTGTCAAAATTATCTCTGAGGAGCTCCTATCCAAGAAAAGAGCTGCAGATCATGATCAGTCCACGTCAACTAGTAGTAATGGGAATATGTTGGTTGGCGCTGTTCTTGCCTCAGACCAACAACAACCCTTGGGGAGTTCTGACTTGTCCAAAAGAAAGAGAGAGTCCTCAATCTTGTTACAGAAAGAAGCTGTGAGCATTCTCACACGGGGTGTGCCAGAGACAGTGGGTAAGTTATCCTCCCTTTTCGCAACTTACTACTGTTAGACCTTTGGCCATGTTAATTATTAATGATACTTGACTTCCATTCATGCCAATTATTCAACTCTGGTGATAATTTTTATGGAACTGGCATCAAACAAGCCTTGATGTGGTTGTTTTTGATCGGATTGATTCTTATAACTATTGCAGTTGCCAAATGGGATGAGGAATGTTCTGCTTCACAGAAGATGGGATCAAAGAGTGAAGGCACAAGCAGCATTGGTTATGTAGCAGATGAGTGGTGAGTGTTGTTGTTTATTTGCTAGGTGTTTGGTTACATAACTGGGCAGTTTTCTTAAACATGAATGTGTTTTGGATTGTGGCAGGGATGAAGAATATGACAGAGGGAAGAAAAAGAAGATAAGGATTAAAGAGGAGAGCTATGAAGGGCCTAACCCGTTCCAGATGGTTGCATCGAAGAGACTAACAGAGACAGAGAGAAAGAAGAAATGGACACAACGCATACCTACTGCAAAGACAGCCTTCAGGATATGAATGACCATAAACTATACATATATGTAATCCACATGTTGAGTAATGTTAACAACAGAGGAAAAGAGAGGGTATAGATATTAGTCATATTGATTGTTATCTCTTCAACTCTCAGTTTTGTTCTATTTGTGATAAACAAAGACAGATCCCATCCACTGTTTTTTTGAGTGAGATTATCTACTTTTTGTTTCTTGTCTCTTAATTTTCAGGCTTTTTTATGGCACAATGTCTGTTATAAATAGATAGATGTATATGCTCATGTTAAAGTATCTCACAACCCAAATTTTAGAAAAGACGTAAATGTTGTGTCGTAATTTAAGAGATGGGATTCATAAGATCTGAAAACGTTATATAATATGCCAGTATTTATGAAGTCCCCTAAACCCTAGCAAAGCCTCATTCTTCCTCGCCGGCAAAAGAAAAAAAGAAAAAAAAGAACAAGAGTTTGGAGAATATGTCTGACTTAGATGATGAGATCACGAGGATCTTCAAGGTGCGTCGCACGGTGCTTCAGATGCTGAGGGATCGAGGTTACACTATAGAAGATTCTGATCTGAACATGAAAAGAGAAGAGTTTGTTCAAAGGTTTTGTAAAACTGCGAACAACAAAGTCAATAAGGAAGCTCTTTTCGTCGCAGCCAATAAGGGGCCAAATCCAGCCGACAAGGTACGTACATATATGAAGAACGAACATGTCATAAAAGTTGTAAGGTTTTGACCCAATGCTGAATAATCTTGTCTCGATCGTGGTGTAGATTTACGTTTTCTACCCGGAAGGTCCTAAGGTGGGAGTCCCAATAATTAAAAAGGAGGTAGCACTAAGGATGAGAGACGATAAAGTTCCTCGAGGGATCATAGTTGTTCCAATGGCTATAACTGGTCCCGCAAGATTGGCCGTATTAGAGCTCAACAAGATTCTAACAATTGAAGTCTTTGAGGAAGCCGAATTGGTGACTAACATCACTGAGCATAAACTTATCAACAAGTACTATGTGCTCGACGATCAAGCCAAGAAGGAACTACTCAAAAAATACACAGTGCAAGACACACAGTTGCCTCGCATCCTCATCACTGATCCTCTTGCTAGATACTATGGACTTAAGCGAGGACAAGTTGTCAAGATCAAACGAAGCGATGTTACTTCTTTGGACTATTATACCTACCGATACGCTGTTTGATTCATATCGACTGTTTTGCATTTTACACACTTTGCTTCTTCATTGTTTTGAATACTAATAAACTCAAATTGGAGGCTTTACAAAACATAAAAGAGACCTCTTAACAAGTTGAAGTAAGTCCCTCTTTTCAGTCGTTACCTTTCTTGTTCGAATATACAATGGTGGAACTTGAAACAACTGGTGAGATGGTCGTTTGTTATCCCTGCTGCCTGCATGAAGGAGTAAACCACCGTTGGTCCTACGCTGCGGAACCCTCTTCTCACTAGATCTTTGCTTATCACTTCTGCTTTTGGAGTTTTTGCAGGAACTTGTCGCTGGTACCTGAACTTACTCACAATCGCCTTATTCTTCACAAAGCTCCATATATACTTGTCGAATGATCCATATTCTTCTATCACCTGTCAACAGAGATAGAGCACTCATCAATGGACAGTAGCTTTTAGCTTCCCATCATACGCAACAAACCTATATGAAACAATACTCTTGAAAACTTCTAGAGCCTTTCTTCTATTACAATATCCAGACCTTTGCAACGCTTTGAATCAATGTGCTCAAAATTGGGTCTCTTGAGAAACCAACCAAGAGTGAAAGAGAGGTTTACCTTAAGAATCTGGCGCGCATTCTCAATGACAGCCCTTAGCGTAAGATCAGACAACAAAGTACTTGCAGTGCTTCCTGGACCGATCAGCTTCTTCTCATTGATTTTCACAATGGCACTGGGGTCAAAATCAGCAAAAACTTCCCTGCATTCCACATTTTTCATTAGAAAACAGAAAGGGCTACTTAGAAGAAATGAGAGACACGTCCACGCAAAAAAGAGTGAAACAAAATCATAGCAAGAACCTGAAGGCCTGCCTCTTGCTCAGTATCGTAGGCCATGTGTGTTCGGCCAAAGCACCAGAAAGCACAAGGAGTTCAAACAACCTCCTGTACATACAGCATCACCAAAGAATGACATTAAGGAATACTCATCAATCAGAAAGAGTGCAGATATACACAAGTGAGAAAAGCTTGAACCGTACTTGTCATCATGAACTGGCACACCCCATTCTTCATCATGGAAAACAATATAGCAAGGATCTGGCATTTTCATAACAACAAACAGTATATAAAGATCTTTGAAACTAAATAGATGATTGTGTACATCGATCTACACCAGAACGTAGACAAGAGTAAGAAACTGACCGGAGTTTGGTGTCACCCACGCACACCTCTTCTTAGACTCTGAACCACTAGGTGGTGAATCCAAAGCACCATCAGAGACAACACTTCTTGGCTTCGAAGGGTAAGACTTACTTCTACTTCCAACACTGTAGGACCGAATCAAACGACCAGTAGATGCTCGGCTGTGGAATGAGTCTATAGAGGCATCAGAGGAAAAAGATGCATTCAGTGACAAATTAGAATTTAGGTTCTGCTCATGCCGTCGTAGTATAGAAGCCACGTTAAGAGTGTGCTTGTGAGAAGAAGAAGACTCATCTGATCCACTGAGCTCAGATGAGGATCTTTCAAGCTTTCTCAACGACTTTGAAACAGCTTTGTGTGTGATGAACGGACTAGACTTGTTAGCAGAAGTCCTCAGAGTTGGCCTGGTCTCTGCTTCAGCCACATTCATGGACTGCATTCTAGGAGCACCAGACATGGATTAATTTGACAAAAACACTGACCTGATTCTGACTCTGACTCTTGAATCGAATCAACAGAGAAACATCTGAAAGTCGCCATTGTTTTCCCACACAAACAGCATCGCCATCAAGAGGTATAATTCACAAACAGTACCGTGCCACCACGTCCATTAAAGGCCAGCTTTTTCAGTTGCTAGATCTCCAAAAAAACCAAAACCAACTCAGTCAACGAACCAACACTCTCTTGGACATCACAGAAACACTCATTCCTTCCTCTTGAGTTTTTTTTCGAAAACAGAGCATAACATTAATAAAAATGCTTCCTTTCCTGAATCCTGACAAAAATTAGGGTTCTTGTTTCAGCAAAAACAGACCTGAGTAACATAAAAAGCAACGTCAATGATTCAGCTTGTAAACCGACAGAAACAAGCCTGCATTTTTCTGAATAAACAAGTGAGACAGAGCAACAACATTGACTTGAAAAGAAAAGAACAAAATGGATTTTTTTAAACACACCTAATTAGTTGGTTTTACAAAAGAGAGAAAATGGCTGACAAAATTCCTGAAAATTCCCATAGAGTTTCTTCTTCCCAAGAAAAAATCGAGAGGAAAGAGAAAAATGCACAAAATCATATAAATAAAACTTAGATTTATGGATCAATAATGTTGTCTAGAGACAAGATACACCTAATCTAGTAACCAAACAAAACTAAAACTAAAACATAAAAACGGCAAACAGTGTGTTTGTCAAAGCATTCATAAACAAAAGGGCACGTAGTTGAAATCACTTAATACGAGTATACGACGCAGATTAGACATTTTTAGACTGTACTACAACAATCTAATACGACGCAGTTTAGAGCTTTTTGGATTCCGAAAACTTAAATCCTTAGTACGACGCAGTTTCTGAACAGACAGAGCTGTTGGGCCTTTAAAAGGAAATCACCAAGCTGTTGGGCCTAAAGGAACTTGCTGACCGAGGTCCAAACTCAAACTCTGTATCGAATTTAAACCGAACATGACTCCAAGTTTCAGTAATCCTTTGTTTTGTTTCCTACGACTGAATGTATATATCCTACTTGAATAAACCTAGCGTCGTCTCTCTATCCTAGGTTTTCACCAGAAACAAAGTTAAAAAAAAAAAAGAAATATGAAGAGTAAGGCGACGTTGACCAAAAAAAAAAAGAAGAAGAGTAAGGCGACAGGCAACATCAGCTCGTTGCTAGATGATTTGCTTAAGGCGACAGGCAACATCAGCTCGTTGCCAGATGACTTGCTTCTGAAGATATTGTCATCAGTATGTATCAACGAGGTGGTTGCCACGAGCGTCTTGTCGAAACGATGGCGTACACTCTGGAAGGATGTGACCAAAATCATCTATGATGACTTCTCATGTGGTTTTTTCAGTTTCGTGACTTTGTTTCCAAATCTCTACCGTTAAGCGAAGCTCGCTTTCTACAAAGCTTTCATCTCAAGTTTAATACATTGATTCCAGTGTCCGACTACGCCTACATCGATTTATTGGCTGATCTTTCTATTCTCGAGGTGAGGATCGAGACAATTTACGCATCCCTCACATTGCCGAGAAGCTTGTTTTGTGAGTTTATGACCCTCGAAACATTGATACTCGAAAGACTATGTCTAATGGATATTCCTTCTACTCAAGATCCTTTGCGATTTCGGTTCCTTAAAACTCTACACCTTTTGTCCGTCAGATTCTCAGACGACGAGTCTGTCCAAAGGCTTTTAAGCATCTGTCCAGTTCTTGAAGATTTGGTTGTGAGACGAACAACGTACGTCAATGTGACCATGTTCATTATCAATGTGCCAACTTTGAAGAGTTTATCTATCTATTATAACTCAGGGGCGATATCTCCACCCGTGGGTGATCACGGTTTTGTGATTAATGCTCCTTCTTTGAGGTACTTGAACATTAGAGATTACTCCAGTAACGTTTTACGGTTTGGGCGGCATATGCCTGAGCTGGTCAAGGCTACCGTCGACACTGCAGTGTGGTGGAATTTGTTGAACTCTATACTTCAAGACGCTCCAAGACTCCAAGTTCTCAAGCTGAAACTACTGAAACCTCGTGTTCTACTACATAGCATGGATCGCTGGAACCAGCCTTGCTCGGTTCCCGAATGTTTAGTGTCCCATCTAGAGATCTTCGAGTGGAGACATTACACAGGGACAAAGCAAGAAAATAAACTGGCAAAGTATATCCTAAAAAACGCTAATTGTCTAAAGATGGCGACATTCTCATCTGTATCTGGAAAGAAGAAACGGATTTTCAAGAAGTTAGCATATGCTTATAGAGGATCAGAAGCATGTCAGCTTGTCTTTGTATAACATAAATAAAACTTAGATTTATGGATCAATAATGTTGTCCAGAGACAAGATACACCTAATCTAGTAACAAAACAAAACCAAAACTAAAACATAAAAACGGCAAGCAGTGTGTTTGTTGAAGCATTCATAAAAAAACGGCGCGTAGTTAAAATCACTTCTTCTTCTTCTTCTTCACCATGAACTCTCATTTCCACACACTCAACTCAATCTCTCTCAGATGCTCCTTCAATCTCAACCATGAGCTCGTTTTACCTTTCTTCTTCTCCAATTTCCAAACTTCAGTGGCACGCGAACCCTAAACCTAAACCCAATCGCTCTGTTGTTCGTCTTCCCCTCTCTCGTAACTGCTACTCGTGGAGATTATCTTGTAACGTTGCTCAACAACATGGTCTCGATTTCGAGGAAACTGTGGAAGAAGATGAAATCCCTCAGCTTCTCGAGTTATCTTCTGAGGAGCCGAGCTTACACGAAGAACAAGTCGCTCCTCCTCCTCCTCCATCGAGAATGCTGAGAAAGAAAAAAGAAGATGAAGAGAGCTTAGACGATAGGTTCAAGCTCAGAAATGGAAAGGAGGTTGCTTTAACTAACTAAATCTTCTCTTCTTCCTCACCATTTAGTTTCCTGAACTGGGTTCTTATAAAGGGACCATTTTTGTGCTTCAGTATTGAAGAAGGCATAGTTCATTATTGTAATTTGTCCAGGTTTTTGAGGAGAAGGCATACCTAGTGGGCGTGGAAAGAAAGGGAGATGGAGAGTGTTTGTTTGATATAGAAGAATCCCTTGAGGAACTAGAACAGCTCGCTGATACGGCTGGCCTTGCGGTCGTTGGTTCTACTTATCAAAAGTTAGTAACTTTTAGTGATCTGTGTATTGAATTCTTGGTTCTACTTAGGGATGTGTATTGGCTTCTTGATCTAATTTTGTCTTCTGCCATGTTATTTTATGGTGGATGCTAAAGTCAATGATGATTTGATTGTATACCACAGACTAGCTTCCCCAAATCCTAGAACGTACATTGGATCAGGAAAGGTCGCAGAGATCAAAACTGCAATTAATGCATTGGACGCTGAGACTGTTATATTTGACGATGAGCTTTCACCAGGGTAACGTTTCTTTATAACTTTTCTTTTCAATGGATATATATGCTCTTGAAATTAAGACCACCATGCGTCTTGCATATCTTTTCACTGAAGTTTCAAACATCTATAGGTATAAGTTATAATTCGTCAGTGTTTTGGTTGCATGCTGTAGAGTATTTACTAATAACTAGTTATTGGATTGTTATAGTATGTAGGAGTTTCATACTCTTGTTTGTTCCAACACTAGTTTGCCAACATGTGATTCATTTTCTTATGAATTTGTATATTGAAATGTAGACAATTGCGCAACCTGGAAAAGGCCTTTGGTGGGGAAGTTCGCGTTTGTGACCGCACCGCCCTTATCTTAGACATTTTTAATCAAAGAGCCGCAACTCATGAAGCAGCCTTGCAGGCAAGATAAAGCCTACATATAGAGATGACTGTTGTGAAACTTTTTAGTAGTGCTCTTTTCAGAAACCATGTACAACATCGGCTCAATTTGGACTTGTTTTCTAGGTTGCTCTTGCACAAATGGAATACCAATTACCACGATTAACTAGAATGTGGACTCACCTTGAGCGTCAATCTGGTGGCCAAGTTAAGGGCATGGGAGAAAAACAAATTGAAGTTGATAAACGTATCTTGCGTACTCAAGTAAGTAAAATATATACTTCTGCAGCTCTAAGTCGCTTTTGCCTCTGCTCCTTGTGTCATTTGTCAAGAAATGGTGTGTGGCATGGTTTAGGTTCTGTCTTTGTTTAGGTTTTTCTGTATTGGTCCATTAAGATAAAAGTATATTCTGAACGATTTCCTATTGAATTGGCCAGATTGGAGTTCTCAAAAAGGAGTTGGAATCTGTTAGAAAACATCGAAAGCAGTATAGAAGCCGGCGTGTTGCTATACCTGTGCCTGTTGTATCTTTGGTAAGTACACCACGTTATGTTAAACTCGTTGGAATTGACCAACACTTCATTTTATATGAGAATGTTTTTTTACCTATTGTGTTGTAGGTTGGTTATACAAACGCTGGAAAGAGTACACTTTTGAACCAATTGACTGGTGCTAATGTTCTCGCTGAAAATCGTTTGTTTGCGACTCTTGATCCAACTACAAGAAGGGTTCAGGTCAGTGAAATTTGTTGGAAGAGTATATCCACAGTTCCTACCTTCTTTGGGAGACAGTTGTTTCTTATATGCTACTTTAAATAATACATATGCCCACATTACCTAATGAATGACATGTTCAATGTGATGTGTTAAAGTAATTGTACTGTGGTCCTGCACTGCCATCATGTAACTTTTCTTTTAACCGGACTATATGTCGTCATTAGCTATTGATATGCAATAGCGTGAAAAGTTATATTTTTATGTGGTATCAAGTTTGGACATGAGATTTATTTTCTGTGTCCCTTTTTGTCAGATGCACAACGGAAAGGAGTTTCTTCTTACAGATACCGTTGGTTTTATCCAAAAGTTGCCAACCACCCTGGTAAGGTCCTAATGGCTAAAACTCAACTAGAAGATTAACCGAACATGTTCTTCATGTGCTTTGTTAATACTCCCATGAGTGTCTCATAGAATTGTAGAAGGCTTGGGTTAACGCGGTGTGTAACTTAGCTGAAAAGTGTCTTGCAGGTTGCTGCTTTCAGAGCAACACTCGAAGAAATATCAGAGTCAAGCCTTTTGGTGCATGTTGTTGACATCAGGTTTGGTATCTTCAAACCCTGGTTAAATTGGATCAATCAGATTTCATGTTTTCACCTCCTGATGATAACATGCTTGAAATATGTTTAGCCACCCACTGGCACAACAACAAATAGAAGCTGTGGAAAAGGTTATGTCTGAACTCGATGTTGTATCAATCCCAAAATTGGTTGTGTGGAATAAGGTAATGTACAGTTTTAGAGATGGATATGATTGTAGTTCCACTCAATCTCGTGCTGTATATGAAACATAACATAGGAACAATGTTATAATACTCTTTATTCCTTGCTTTAGGTTGATAGAGTGGATGATCCTCAAAAGGTCAAGCTGGAAGCAGAGGAAAGTGGGGATACTATTTGTATATCTGCTTTGACTGGAGAAGGACTCGACGACTTCTGCAATGCTGTTCATGAGAAGCTTAAGGTTGGCATTTCATCAATATGTATTGATTTTTTGGGGTTCATGGTTGTGGCACATTAGAAATTTAGTTCTTGAAACTGTATCAGGATTCAATGGTTTGGGTTGAAGCCCTTTTGCCATTTGATAAAGGGGACCTTCTAAGCACTATACACAAGGTTGGAATGGTGAAAGAAACTGTGAGTAGATGACCGACCATCTTACTTGTTTTCCTTTATTTGTTCAGATAACTCATTTGAATCTCATGTCTTGTGTTTGGTGCGTATATAGGAATATACAGAGAATGGGACGCTTATCAGGGCACACGTTCCGCTTCGTTTTGCACAGCTGCTTAAACCTATGAGACACTTGGTCAAAGATGCTTCCATAAGCCAAAAAGGGTGAACCAGAATCATAGCAAGAACCTGATGGCCTGTCTTCTACTCAGAAACGTAGGACACATGTTTGGCCATAGCACCCGAAAGCAAAAGGCGTTCAAACAACCTCCTGAACATACACACCACAAAGAATGACAGGAATATTCGTACATAAAAAGGCATGCAGCTAGTAGACACAAGCAAGCTAAGCTTGAACCCCCTACTTGTCATCGTGTGAACTGGCACTGGAGATGTTATTTCATCAGTGATAACCCTTTTTGTACATAGAGCATCCGGTTTGGAAACATGGGGTGTATAAATATTTCACTTAACCAAAACTAGCCCCTGGTTCGATATATGATTTATTACAAATACCAATCCTATAACATAGTAATAATATTCATATGAGACCGTACTACATGAATAGCATGACGTTGACATTACCACCACCGCACCCACCTATTCTTAGTGCGTTGATCATTAACTACCTAATTTTGTCAAGTACCAATGAAGTGGTAAAAAACTCAATGATTGGATTTCAATTATCCTTTGTTTAATCCACCTAAACCATTGTTAAGAATTAGACGAGGAAGGAAGCCTCTTAATTGTACAGACCAAATACTATTTTAGTTGGGTTCTCCGTACAAAGATGAAAAAAATTGTTCATTCTACTGTTTGCACTTTGCAGGCTGTGTATGCACTTGCACGCCTACTAAATCACCCACCAACTCTGCAGGAAAGAAGCTTTCACCATATCCCGCTTTCCAAATGATGATCCAAGGAAGCATGTGCAGATCATACCAATCGGAAATGACACCTGCAATGGAAGAAAAACATATGGGAAAATGTTAACAATATATCAGTTCATACGGAGATTAGTTTTTTCCTTCTTTGTGAATGGATCAACTATGGAAATGTATTAGCATTAAGCAGTATCAGTACGTACCCCAATAGACCTCTGCCTTGCCATATCCTTGGTGTGACAGATAAATCAACTTTTGCACCTTGCCTCATTACTTGAACAGAAACTGCTTGTCCCTGGTTAGACTGAGCTTCAGCAGCAAGCCTTTGCAACAGGTTGTCACCACCCTCCACGTTGCCAAATTTCACAACCTGATCTCCAAGCTGTAATCCATCCTCTGCTGCTGGAGATGACTCGGTTATCTCATCAACCATAGCAAAGGGAATACTAGTAACCACATCCACATCCATGGGACGGGAAGTAACACTGAAGCCAGATGTCTGCATGGAGGCGGATAAGGAAGTCACTGCGCCTGACAAGCTTGTTTCTTCTGAACCTGCATCATTTCCTACTCGTAAGCTTTGTACCAACGTCATGAATATGGTATTAAACTATAAATGAACCTCTAACAGTCATAGCCAAAGGACCAGATCAGAAAAGATGATTAAGGAAACCAAAAATTTTAAGCTGAAGTTTGGAGCTTCTTGTGAAGTCAAACCTGAATCTTTTGTGGATGAAGCTCTAGCTGTAGGCCTCACTGAATGAAGAATTTGAATGTTCACATTTATCTTCTCCGTTATCTCACTGTGCTCACTCTTTAACTCTGTGTGGGTGCAAAAACTATATCAGAGAAACTCAAAGCGGAAGGAGCCGTGCAAAACTTAACAATTGGTTCACTTTAGATTTTAAAAGCTACACTCCCACTCTATGGCAAGTTCTAAGTATACAAAATCAAGCTTGATTCCTTCCAATCTCATATCTAGTTCACAAAACCCTGAAAAAGCCTCAAGCCAAGACAAAAGCCAAACTATATATACGCTCAGTACGATTTTGCTATGTTTACGAAGAGTTCTTTAAGTTCATTCCTGCCTTGGACTCGTAACCTCGCCCTAACTACGGATTAATTCAACACAAGGCAAAAAAAGAAAAGAGAAATCACCAGCAAGACGACGACGGTCAGCTCTCACCATCGGAATGTCAATATCTTCCCGCGGGAATCCCTATCATAAACAAACGAAATCAAAGGAGGAAATGAACAAGATATCTCAGTTAAGACCACAGAAGAAGAGTGTGATGCAGATACAGTACCTCGGAGTCGACGAGATTGCCGGAGAGACCAGGACCGCCGGGATTGCAGAGACGTTGGACAATAGAGTTCATCTCCGTTTCCATGGCTGCTCTCTTGTCCATTAGAGCCATCGTCTCCGCTTTCAGATTCGCGCCAACCATCTTCTCTTCTCTTCTCTTCTTCTCTCGCGTCTTCTTCTCCAAGTCCGATCGATCTTTCACTGAAACCGTAGCTTTCTTTAAGTTTGGAACGGAGCATGTCGCCGTGATTGTATTTTGGGCTTAATTACGAAAGGCCCAATAGGCCCATTATTTAAGCGACGTAAGATCCTAGCCGTCTATTTATATCATCCAACGGCTATGCTGGCTTTGTTACTTCTACTTTTCATATATATTACAGACAGTACAAGCAGCTCTAAAAAGCCAATGCAATATTTTGTTTACAACAATGGTATTGTGGTTCGTATAGATTACAAATAAGCAATGTTACAAGCGGCTCAATCATCAATCATCAGTGAAATCAGGCTCGGGAGGCTTCTGCAGCTTGACCAAATCCCTAATCTTTGTGTTCCGGTTCCTGTGAATGGTGCGAAGTGCATTAGCAGCAAACTTACTGACAAGAAATGCAGCCCCGATGGAGTATGAAGAGCCGCTGGTTGAGCTGGACATGGCCTCGGCCTCTGCCTCGGCTGCTTCCATCTTCTTCCTCTTGCAGTATCTGCGCCAGGCAGCCTGGATGAAGCAAGCAGCCCAAGTCCTCCATTGGTGAGAGTAAAACCTGAATGTGTGCTGCACTTGCCTGCTGTGTAGGCGCCTGAACTGGCTTGCTACAAACTTCAGCTCCTCTGAGGTCAGCGCAAACGCCTCTACTTCTGTTAGAGCTTTCACGGTTCTCGTGGAAGACGGGAGATTTATACCTGACTTTGGATCCAATGCCCATGTCAGAAGCTCTTCACCGCAGAATTCCCCTTCTTTCAGGAGACTGCGGTTAAAGAAACCGCTCCTGCCTCCATCTGTTGTCACACTCTCGAGGCGACCACGTATTATGAATAGCATCTCGTCTACAGGGTCTCCTTCCCGCACTAGGTAAGTACTCTCTGTGAACAAGCATGGTTTCAGCCGCATACAGATCGCATCCAGCAGCTTGTCATCCATGCTCTCAAACAATGGAACCTAACATTATGGTAAAACGCTATTATTACTAGGCATGTCCGAAAGAAACAAGATAGGTTTTCAATGGTCAAGAGCTAGATTTAGTTATGAGCCGGCTGTTATTCAATGGGTCCTAAATGTTCAAAAGGTTGTGTGATCTTACCCTGCGCACTAAAGCCAGACAAAGATGCCGCTTGATGTCTCTCCGGAGATCCTTGGGGAGATTCTGAACGAGATACTCTTCATCTACACCACGTGTCTCCAACCATTTATACTGGTCATAGCGCCTCACACGCTCCCTAAGATCTTGTGGTAACATTCTGTGATGCATCCATTGTTCTGAATCACGCCTCTTTACTCTCATTTCTTCGAGCCGGATGGTAAGAGATTGGAGGTATGTCTGCCCCAACATTAAAAAATGTTGTTAGATAGTCCTTATATCCAGAGGAAACAAATTATGCATGATGCTTCCACTGAAAGAGCAACCAAGAAATTTCAATTGATCATGAAAGTAGCTAAGGTTGCTGGTTGCACCATAAATACTCACCTGCATGTTTCCGATGAGAAGAGCAAAGAGGATCAACCCAGAAATGGCGAGGGATATGGAAAATATAATCTCCATTGGGTATGTACTGGTTTCAAGGCCTTGTCCAAGTGTACTGTGGTGCAACAATGAAAAGTACTATATGAATATCTAAAACTCATAGACGCATAACCTTGAGTGTACATGTGACAGAACAAAAGGAGTTAACATGGTTACCTCAAGTTCTGAAGGCCCCACCACAAACAGTAACAATATTTCACGATGAAGTCTTGAGACGAGACAATTCCAGACGATAAAGCCTGTGTATAAATCCCAAAGTCAAATGGAGGATTATTATCATCGAGGTCAGCTCGGCAGTAGGACTGAAGAACAGATTCCTTGGTTTTGTTCCAAACAGCATAGCCGTCCATGTTTTGATTGCCACAGTACAAGAAATCTGTGCTGTAATTCCCTGCATCATTACAGGCCTCCTGCCAGCAGGTGTCGTTACGTTCTAAGGCTAAAAGATACCAAAATGCTCCAACTATCTGCAAGATAGGAAACAGTGGCTCGATCAAAATAGCACTTACCAAGTCATTACTATTATTGAACAGTACATAAGCAAAACAAACTCAATAAGCTAATACAATCAGAGATGCTCGTCATAATTTTTTTGACAGAGGATATCCCATGAAACATCAACTAAAGATAAAAGGAAAGGTTGAATAGAACATCTCAATTCACATGTAAGCAGAGACGGCTTAACCAGAAAACTCAATAAGATCCTTTACGTGTCTTATGTGACTAAATATTTGAACATAAGTTCACAACAATGAAACAGAAATGAAACTATTTCCTGGTTTTGCACTTTTAGCGCCACTGTCACATAACTCATGGTATAATGGGCAAGTATTGAACAAAAAAAGCAATGTAATTTATAAAGAGAGAAAGCTATACACTCACATGACTTGCAAGCATATATAAAAGCAGATAATAAGCGGCACCAGCCCAAGCAGTTTCAGCAAAGACACCTGCAGTCCTTTTCAATTCTGATGTCAAGGGTAAGACGCGTAGGAATCGTGGTATATACTGAACCAAAACAATGAAAAGCAAGGCCTGCTTTGTAGCCAATACATCCGACCCATTTGACCTTTGCAAGAACCTCCAAACTACAATCTGCACATACACAAAAATAAATATTGTAAATCTAGAACTAGCAAGGCTCTTAACAGAAATGTTTGATCACACACTGAAAGGATCCTAAGCTTATATTCACCAACCTGAGGGGCAGGAAGTACTGAGAGAAAGTCAATAATAAACCAACGTTGTAAATATCTCTTTGCTATCTGTGCAGGATCAATCACAAGTTCACCTCGACCAAAGACCCGTGATGAGGGTGCAATATAAGCAGTCCTGAGCTGAAGAGCCATGTGAGCGAGATAAAACACATCGATAAAAGTCCGCAATGTACTTGCTGTGATAGCCAGTTTTCTGTCAATACCAAGGCACATGGACTCACCATCAATCACAGGAAGATAGAAGAAAAAAGGATCCACGAACACTGAAAGAATACATGACGCAACAAATAGTTTGTTGCAATACAAAAGGATTTTATCTTGAGGATCAAATATCTTCTTTTCAGATACTTTAAGGTCTTCTGGGAACACTGCTCGATAAACACCGAAACCAAGTGAACGGCCGATTGACTTGAGCCCTTTGGAACCCTTTTGGATCCCTTTCTTGAAGGATCTTGATGTGTCATTGCTTCCATGAATAGGATGAAGTTGTCCACTGAAATTAGAAGCATAGTTCTGTTGGAAGGCTACAGATGATGATGGTAACCTTGAGTCCAAATCATCTACCCTATAAAGTATGAACAAACACAATTTTCAGATTATTGCGCACCAACAAGCAAACAATTAGGAGTATGCAATAGTTCAAACAAAAAGGTCACTTGAGTGCTTCAATGCAAATCAATATTTTGAATGTCAAATCTCTTTCTTCTGCACTAACCTCACAAAATTGTCTCGTTTGCCTGCCATGGTAGCTAATAAGGAAAGCAGAACTCAAGATTCTTCAACGAATAATAAGCCCACGATCAATTGCTCAAATCGATGAAGAAAGAACACAGCTTTACAGACTCTAATCATTAAGCAAGCTGCATCATCCCAAAATAAGAACTCATAACCAAGTGAAGTTGTAAAATTAAAGGTATGCTCTTTTGGCCCAGTATGATCCACAACACAAGCGAAGCAACATCAACTCAACTCAACTGGAACTTTTTAAAAAGGAAACAAATTGATGAAAGATGGTCACTGATACATAGTAACAAATAAAGAGAGGTAGAGCTGGAAGCCTGGAACCAATCTTAAAAGGAGAAAATGAATCTCAGAACAAAATTAGAAACAGAACAGAAGCGAATCGAAGTGAAGTTGCAGAAGCACGAGAAAGAGACAAAAGACAGAGGCTTACATGACTAGCTAGACGATCCCAAGGGCCCCGTTGATGAGGATAATACTTTTACAGGAACAAACAACTACGAGCTAGAAAATATGAAAGTGGGTATTAAAAGCGACCAGAGCAGACAAGTGGTATCGACTTTACCAAAAGCGAACCAACAGAAAACAAAACTAAAAAAACGCAATGAAGAAGGAAACGAGTCCAATGACATTTTTTACCATTTTTTTTACCATGTTTTACCATTTTTTACCATGTTTTACCATTTTTTACCATTTAAGCTCTCTCTATTGGTCGAATACAGTGGGAAATATTTACGTAAATTCTGATTCATTAATTATAAATAATAAAAGAATTTCTATTTGATTACTAAAACTATAACTCGTACCATGATTTTGATTTAGGTACAACATCAATATTTGTTAATTACAAATTCGTTAAAATCCAACAAAATTTATATTGAACTGCAATACGAATTGAAGTGATCATGGATGTTATTTAGTTTTTAAAGTTCTATATACAGTATTGAATAAAATATGATATTTTAGTTGTACATTTATGTAATTAATATCTTAACTTAATATTGAATATATTAAGAACAATGATGTCAAATAAATATTAGCATATATATATATTAATTAACTAAAATAAAATCGATAATAATGATATTTTTAGATTTTAAAAGTGATTATTTTGTAAAAAATAATAATTATTATGAATAGGGGTTATTTTATCTGAATTTTTAAGTGGTTTTGGTTTGGATTGTTCAAATTTTAAGTTATTCAGTAAAAAAAAAATAACTATGTAACAATGTAAGCTGGTACCGATATTAATTGATTTGGTTTGAACTTTGAAGTCACTTAATTTCGAGTTTTTGTGCAGAATAATCATGTGGCTAACTATAACAAAATTATAATCATGTGACACTAATGCAATTATAGTAATATAATTTGTTTTTATTATTCAAAATAACCTATAATGTTCTGTTGGCTTGTTAAAAATATATATTTGACGTTTAAGAAAAAAGATATTTTAAAATGCATTTAAAATACAGAAAATCAAGATTATGTCTAACTATTTAATTACAAAACTGTATGTGATTACCTAAATAATAAATTATTTTACTTTTTTTTAATGGCAGTTTTTGTAATATGCCACAAGATAGTAGAGTTAAACTTCTAACAACATGTATATAGAGATAATGCTTCTTTTTAAAAAAATATTCTTTTGTAAAAATATATTTTTCATTTATTTATTTTTAAAAATATATCTTATAAAAATTTTAAAATGTTATGTAAAGTTTATAAGTTACTTTTTGGTAGTCATTTTAGAAATTCAATCTAAATATTTAGAAGATTCTATATAAATAGTAATGATCATCATTTCACAATTTTTCAAACACCACTGACATACCCTATCTCTTTATTCCACCAACTATGTACTCCCAATTTGAGTAATATATATGCGAGTCTAATCAATGTTTTCATATAACAAATTTAATTTATCATATATATATATATATATATACCTAAAATAATTTAATCAATTAATTCAGTCATTATATTTAGCATATTTACTTTCTTGTCACTTAAGATGTAAAATCTACTTATATAAAAATGTTAACAATGGATAAGTAAATGTTTATTCAAAATTCTTCCAAAAAATAGAATATTTCGCATATTTTATTACTTAATCACCGTCGAATATTCCATATATACATTTTTTTTTGGGAAGAATTTTGAATAAACTTTTACTTATCGATTGGTAACATTTATATATAAGTAGATTTTACATCTTAAGTGACAAGAAAGTAGATATGCTAAATATAATGACTGAATTAATTGGTTAAATTATTTTTGAAATAGAAAATTATTTTCTTACATATTGTTGATTTGGTGTGGATTTTGTACACTTCATAGTTCATATAATATAGACATATATTTAAATTTATCATTTTAGTGCAAATATATTAGTATGAGCCCGGACTGCGTCCAGAAGTGCTTGCATGGCTTGGTTTTCATTCTTACTGCATTCCCACAAAATCAAACAATTGTAAATAATTTTTTTTTTTTTATGGGTAAGACAATATACGAAAAATCAACAGACATGCAAATCTTGGAAATACTACAACTATAATACCTTAATATGAACTACACTCGTTCTCTTCTTAGCCATCATTAATCTCGAGAATGGAGATGGGGTAAAAATAATGTAAGAAATGTTAAGTAGCTGCAAATCGATGAAGAAAGAACATAGCTTACAGACTAACTTTTAAGTAGCTGCAAGTCATTACAATTTTTAGGTTATAAGGCTGAATGAAAGATTTTGTACATGACGAATTATACAAAGCTCTTTTACATATTAAACGACCATCTCGGCTTCTTTCACACTTGAAGGAATTCCAACCTCTAGTCTCATTGTAGCTCTATACTGCTCAGGTACAACAGCACCAGCCTGAGCGCATATCTCCACAACAGCAGGTGCTTGCCCGTAGAAGCTTCGTAGCTCCCGCTGCAATGGCGGCCCATTCACATCAGGAACATGCCAAACATATCTTGGTGGTATCAAGTCGTCAAGCACTGCAGACTGCCAACCATGCTGGCCATTCCGCTGTTGGTGTTTGAATGCACCACAGTTCTGGGACTTGTGTCCCGTTGGACCTACGTGAACCTCCGGACAGTAACCGCAGACCCTAACCCTGTACAACCTCATAAGCTTTTTGGCTCCTGCTCTCATCTCTTCCCAGGCCTGTAACGTTTCTTCGGCTAAGGAGACCATTTCTTCTTCACTAGAAGGTGGATTGATCTCTGAGACAGGTAACTCAGTTAACAATGGCACTGGAGGAGGCTGAGGCTCTGGATCAGGCAATTCAGTTTCATCTGCATCAACAAACTCGCTTTTGCCAATGCGGATAATTGGTTTTCTTCTCCTTTTTGTTGGGAATTCAGGGATTTCAACGCCGCCCTGAATGCAGAGCTCAACTACAGCAGGAACTCGAGGAATCGAGAACCTCTCATCATGACGGATGCGCTTGCCAAGACGGTCATAGAGGTGGTAGGCTTCAAGTGGAACAATAACGTCCTCAATGACCGAGTTAGTCCATTCATGAAGACCTTTCCTTTGGGAAGCATTGGGACCTTTACACGACTTAAATGGATGCCCGTAAGGTCCAACATGGATCTCATTACACCACCTAATAGACCAATTAAATAGCATGAAAAGGCCATACTCAATCTGACCGCAAATGAAACAAGAAGAAGAAGAAGAAGAGAATATACCCACAAGCATTGACACGAACAACTTTCATGAGCCGGTGGAGATTGTTGATCAATCTGATTCTTGCATTGTACACTTTATAAGCAAGAGGCACAAGGCTCTTAACAACCATACCATTTTTAGGAGGAGGTAGAGGTCTCTTAGGTTTGTCTTTGTTGTTCTTGACTCTCTCCCTCGCGGCTCGTCTCAGGTCCACAATTGGCACTGGAAAGGGTTTCTTCTCTCTCCTTGCGTATTGCTTAGGTAAGTCTTCATTCTGAGGACGATCGTTTCTCACAACCAATGGAAGAACTCGACGCTCTTTACTAAGCACAACTCTGGAACTTAACTTAAGTCTGAACTCAATAATACTTCCCTGCACCAACATATCCGTACATAACAGTAAGTACTTGACACTCTCTACATAAAATTGGAGTTCACAATCATAACGTAAGATTCATGGAACGTAGAAAGATGTCATCAACAGGTGCAAATAAAAACATTACTGTACACGAAGCAGCCAAGTGTTGTCTTCTTATAAGAACCAAAACCAGATACGAAGCAGAGTAAAACGAATTGGATGATATTGACTAGTAAAGGAATCAGACCTGGAGAGAAGGAGAGAACCCAAATCTAGAAAAAGGGTTTGGATTGAGAAATTGACTCCTTGGTACGCTCTGAATAGCAGCCAAAGGTGCACTTTTAGGTGAAACCCCAGAAAGTGTACCGGCTGGGAAAAAACCAACGGGAACCAAAATTAATTACAATCTGACCATAAAGGATTGAACTTGAGCATTGAGGTTCGATTCAAAACATAATGAAGAAGAAACTTACAGGAAATAGCGGAGTACGTTATCGACATCGTCGACAACTGCTGGATTAAACCATTGGAAGATAAGGAAGAAGAGTACGGACGGTGTCTCTCTCAGTCTCGGAGACGAAGATGGCTAATGTAAAAACGTGGACAAGCTTAAGCTTTAAAAATTAATGGGCCTTTAATGGACTGAAATTCTCATTCAGCCCACTTAGAGTAACATTTGTTTTCAATTAGAGTTGTCTAACCGAACCGGGTTTAAGAATTAACCATTTCTAATTTCTCTTTCCAATTTGGGATTACAGTATATGTATCTTGCTGCTGAACCAAACAAAAATCAAATCAAAGATGCATGACTCAGTTTTACTATTAAAACATAAAACAAAAAAAAACAAAACCAAAATACAAATAAACCGGAACATACAAACCGAATTGGCTAAGAGGTAACAAGACTAAACCAAAAGGCCTAATGGCAAAAGAAGAAGCAAACTACATGCTCTGTTCAGGCTTCCCTTGTTTGTAATATGAGCGTTTAAAGGAGCAGCCGCATCAACGTTGCTTTTGTTGTGATTTGGAAACAAGACGACGTCTACAGGAGCAGGAGCATCAACAACGCTTCTGTTGTGGTTTGGAGACAAGACGACGACACGAAGCTTCTCTCCTCTTTGGCAATGTCCTTCTTCCCCACTTATGAAGTAAAAAGGACCTGATCTCTTCAGCTCTATCTTCGTGTGACCATCTTTGTATCCTCTCAATGGCTCTGATCTGTCACATCTTTCGTAATCTTTTTCCTTCACTTGCAAGACTGAATCATTCTCCGCATTGTATTTCCATACTATTTGAAAGACAAAATAGTTTTATGAGAAACAAAACATAGCCACGTACACCAAACGTTAAATCTCTCACTATACTTACAAAGAGTATCTCCAATTTTGAATCTTGTTCTCTCTGACCATTGGTTTAGTGTTTCCTCGGTAGATTCAGGAACTTTCCAGCTCCAAGTGTTAGACTTGCCTCCCACCAGAATCTCTCTACTTTCAGACAACGAACTAAACAACAGAAGTAAACAACAACACATCATAAGAGAAGAAGACATTGTGTCCTAAAATAGCTATACAACTAGTAATAGTATAACGATGTTTTTTTGTGATTAATCTCGATTGTTTAGTATAATCATATGATATGATTAGAATTTGCAAAATTATATATATAGGAGAAGTTATTGTTACCAAACAAACCTCTTCCATGAATCAAAACGTGACCGACCATAACGTGAAAAAAATGAAGAAGCTAAAGCGTTACAGATAACAGAGCTAGTGTGTAAACTGTGACCAACAACCCTTTTCACTATTGCATCAGCTGATGGTCATCGCTGCATTAAAAACACGCTACAATCATCGATATAAATGCAAAAAGTTATTGCCTTTAGGAAATTTAAAAGTTTTTTTCTCCTAGGGTGAAGCAGAGTAAATGGAATGCATGTGACTCAAGGGAGATGGGAATTTAATAGTAGTAATATGGATTTTTATCTACAATATAAACACAGCACCAGTTTCCAGAAATCAAGTCAGAGTTTTTTTTCTTCTGCAAAATACGTATATATTAGTGTATAAATGTAACTACAATAGCTTAAAGGCGAATCTTTAAAAAAAAAAAAAATTTCTCTACCACCATCTGACATTTTGATGACTAATAAATAATAGTATTAAAAGTCTGAAACATATATTTCAACCTCCATTCTCATCGGTCTCTATTCAATGGACCCAGTTTTTAGAATAAAGAGATAACCATAAGTATTTACAGACGACAATGGAACACAAAAAACAAAAGAGAGTGAGAGAGAGAGAGAGAGGTTTGTTTCTTCAAGATTTCTCCAACCAAAGATAAATAAAGGAGGAAAAGGTTTGCTTTTTAAAAAAATTCTTTTGACCCCCATATTAAACATTACAAAGACCACAATTTTAAGTGCACAAGTCATTTCCCACACCTTACCCCTTTCCTGCTGCATAAGTCTGCCTTCCATCTTCATCACTGCTGTCTCAACCCAAACACACTCACCTCCAAAAAAAAGCAAATTTGCCTTTTTTATTTTTAATTTTCTTTTTTTCAACAACAACAACAACAACAACAACATGATGTGTCCTTCTTTTCTGCTTCTTTGTCCTTCTCTGACTTCTCCTCTCAGATTGATATTAGACTACTACACGAAACCCAGAACCTTCCCCTCTCTCTCTCATCTCTTTTTCTTTCTTCTGTTTCATTTTCTTGCTCTTCATCTCTCTCCTTTTGTGATTCTTTGATCACACACATCTTGTGTTCACATGATGAATCGAGCTCACGGTCTCTCCAATCCTAATTCTTTCGAGGATCCGAAGGTTAGGCTTAGGCATCAAAGCCTTATGCAAGACTATCAAGAATTGCATATGGTACGACCTCTCTCTCTCTCTCTCCCTCTTTTATTTTTTTCAGTTTAGTTTCGGATCAAGTTTCAGTTTTTGGGTCTGGTCTAGTTGTCTCTCTGGATCTGAGAATGTAATTCATTTGCTCAAAGTTTGCTTTTTTCACCTTGATCTGGTCTCACACCTGCTCTAAAAAAAGAGTGAGAGAGAGACTATAAAAAGTTTAATTGCTTCCTTAAAAACATAAAGCTTGTTACTTTTTTTAATCTGTAGTTATGCAAATCTCCATTAGTCTTAAACTGATCGGAAGAGTGTTGTCTTAAGCATCGTATTAGGCTGATTGAATACCTTATTTTTCGTATATGGTTTATGGTTCCTTTGATTCTGTGTTAGCTTTTCATTAACGTGACTAGTTGCTTGCTATTTGTTGGATTACACTATAGGAAACCGAAGCTATGAGGAAAAGGTTACAGACAATACAAGAAAAAAAGGCAACATTAAAGGCCGAAGTCCGGTAAACATACTTACAGTCCTTGACAATATAATATATCACTAGTCTTTGTTGTGTGTTTTATATCTGACCGTTTAGCCTCTTTTATTAGATTTCTACGACGGAGATACAAACATTTGAGACAAGACCAGCCACAAGAAATCAAGAAAGTCAGAGGAAGATCAAATGGTGCGAAAAAGATCAGAGTAGAAGTGTCTCCTAACAAGAGAAGTGAAGTGGAAACTAAGCATGTTTCGCTTCCTGACTTGAACCACTCGGGAAGGGATCACGATGAAACCAAAACCAGTCTTCAAAGAAAAGTTCCATTATTTGATCTTAACCAAATCTCCGTAAGCACATCTTTCAATGTGGACAAATAAATCAGACAATGTCTTTACTCTTTTGCAACCCCGTTTGACCAAACTCTTGTAAATTGATTTAATAGGGAGAAGAAGAGGAAGAAACAGAGGCAGTGAACAATAATCAAGAGAAGATTAGTCTGGAAGAAAACAGTTTATGTATGAGAGTGAGCACTACTAGCATTGAGATGCAGCAACAGCAACAGAAGCTATCGTCTTGCAGGAATGGTGGAAACGGTTCAAATAAGAGGAAGATCACATGGCAAGATCCTGTTGCAGCTCTCAGAGTCTAAAACGAATGAACCTTATGTTCTTCTTTAAGTATTTTGTAACATAGCTTTACCATCAATTTTAGCTTTATCTTGTCCGCCTTGAAAACACATCCAATTGTGACTCGAAAACATGAAAAAAAACCTTATCCCTTCTAAATTCTTGAGGTGTCCTATTACAAAAAAGTGTCATTTGTATAATCGACATGTGTCAGTAAACGAAATCTATGGGAAGCGATCCAAAAGTCAAGGAACAAAATTAACGGTCAGATGTATTGACACACGTTTCGTGTAAAGTTATTACCGAGCACATAAATAAAGGAACTGATCTTTGAGTTTGAGTCTGAGACGGAAGCAAGAAAGAAACTTTAATGGAGGAAGACAGGTCTGAATCTGATTGGGGCGAATTGGCTCCAGAGATACTTATCAACATCATCTCGAGGCTTACAGTTCAGGAGCTATGGACGGGACCTATGTTCGTTCGAAAATCATGGCTAACCGTTTGCAGAGATCCGTATCTCTGGTCTATCTTCGATCTGGAGCCATGGTTCGAGTCATATCCCGAGTCGGCTCACTTGTGGTCCCCTGATTTCGAGCGGAAGGTAGACTTAATGCTCCGATCAGTCGTTGATTGGAGTGACGGTGGTCTCACCGAGATCCGCGTACGCCATTGCAGTGACTACTCTCTCTCTTACGCTGCCGATAGGTAAATAGATATATTTGTCATGATCGAGTTTGTGATTTACTTTGTTTTAGTATTTTTCTAAAGGATTCGAGTTTGAATTGGGACATTATCAATAGATGCCCGAATCTACAGGTTCTTGCCATTAGAAGCAGTCCTAACGTGACAGACGCATCTATGACGAAGATAGCGTTTCGTTGCAGGAGTCTAAAGGAGCTTGATATCAGTTACTGTCACGAGATATCTCACGACACTCTTGTCATGATTGGTAGAAACTGTCCTAACTTGAGGATCCTGAAACGCAATCTTATGGATTGGTCAGATTCTTCTGGACGCAGTGGCTTTGTTCCTACAGAGTACGTAGACGCTTGTCCTCAAGACGGAGACACAGAAGCTGATGCGATTGGTAAACACATGATCAATCTAGAGCGGTTAGAGATTCAGTTCTCTAGATTATCTGTCAAGGGTCTTGCTTCGATATGCGAGGGTTGTCCCAAGCTAGAGTACTTGGACTTGTCTGGGTGTGTGCATTTGTCAAGCCGTGACATTGCAAATAATGTATCGAAGCTTAAGTGGCTTAAGGAGGTGAAGAAGCCAGATGTGTATGTGCCAAGGTCAGGGGAAGTGGCTCAGACAGAGAGGTATGGGCATTGGAGACTCTATGACGAGAGATTTGATATACAAGCCATGAGGTTCTGATTTCATACACAACGTAATGTTTGTAATAAAGTAGCCCATGGTTCTGACTTTGGTAGGTTGTTATATCTGTTATATAGCAGCTGTTTGGTTTGATAAACCTTGAAAAAAGACCACATGTAGAACTCACGATATCAAGCATTAAAGTTGTACATATACACGCTATGTATAACTCAATTTATGTGAGTTTTTTATATACTCAAGAGTCCTTGTTGATGTTGCAAAGGCGTGGTACAGTCTACACAGTCTACTACAGCAATTCTTGTTGAGAAAGTAAAAAATGAAAACCACTTTTGACAGTAGAAGAAACCTAGAAAAGGAGAGAAAGCAGGAAAGAGGTGGCAAGGCAAGCAATCATATGGAAGTAGCCTGACGAACTTGTTGCAGAAGCAGATCTGGTGGTGGTGGTAGGTCTCCCGAATCTTGCCCTTTTCTTTATGAATACTCCAAGCTTCCTCGTCAAACCAGCTTCCTCATCGCCGTGACCTGAGCATGAAAGAAGGGAATGTGACGAGAGCATGACTAAAAGGATCAATAAGATGAGTAAACGTTTGATGTCACCCATCTCTGCTCTAAGATAAGATGAGGTTTTGACCCTCTGCTGTGGTTATAAGGAGGAGATATTTTATTAGCTGGACATAATTAAATGATATTTGGTGAGTTGATTGAGATATGAAATGATAAAGATAAACATTATAATGCTATGTGGAGCCAATTTTTTTGACTCCCTGGAGAACTAGGCCTCCAATAAATACAAAGCGATCATCAACCAAAGATGAAAGCCGACATCTACCTAAGTCTTTACAGTACTCACAGTTTCTGACTTTCTGCAATAATATGATTGCCGAATCAACTATAATCACCATTAAGTAAAAGTCAAGCAACTTGCTTTCCAGACACTGTTGTTTGATGAACTAAGATCCAAATTTAAAAGCTTTTACAGAGTATATGCTAACCTATTCTGGGTAGGCTAAGAGTTTATCCAAAATGGCTGGCTCCACCTCCCGGAAAGATGTGATCTGACCAACTCGTTTAGCTAATTTCCCTGTGACTCTGTCCATGTAGAGAAGATACAAACCGTTTCTTTCTTCCAACGCAGCTACTGCTTTCTTTGCATGGACTATTGATGCTATCCACTCCTCAAACATAACTGCGGATAAGACACAACCAATCTCAGCGTCGTTTGTGATTTTGTTAATAATAAACTACTATAATTAGACCAAAAATAGCTAGATAAGTGTTAAAAAAAAAAAAGAGGAAACTTCTATATCAGAGCCAGGTTTCGATCCTGGGACCTGTGGGTTATGGGCCCACCACGCTTCCGCTGCGCCACTCTGATTTGTTGTTATAATATAATAAATTATATATTGTATCTTTTATTTACCAGTTTCAAATGCTTCATTCTCAGCCCAGGACAACAAATAATCACATATCAGGAACTCAATTAGCTGTATCCTGCGGTTCATCAGACAAAATATAATCAAGATCATCATCCCAAGTATCATAGAAACATATTATCTCATTTGAATTTGAGATACTTACAGTATAAACATGCACTCATCCATCTCTGAGAATGATTCATCAAATGGGTCCATAAACAGCAAATTTTCTGCTAAAATGGATATTCTCTGAGAAATAGCAAATATTGCACGTTGTCCAATGTATTGTTCACTTCCCAGTTTACGGATCAAGTGTTGGACATAAAACCCAACACTTGTCTCTAGTTGTTTCACCTCTACAACAGATGGTGGACACAAACAAAACAAATCTTAGAGAAGTGATAGCTAGGAAGAAAAACACAGTTAGAATCATTATTAAACTGGTAAAGTTACCATTTGATTTAAGGGAGTGCACATTCTTGTAATCAACTGTGTAATCATGGAACTGATTGATTCTTCAACAGATTCTAAGTTCCTTCCCATCGATATAAGCTTCTTTAGTGAAGCTTGAGTATGCCAAAAAGAGCGTAGTATTTCATAAGAGAAAAAGCAGCCTTTTAATAAAAGGAATTGCATATTAACTAATTTGTTTGCAACTTAGGAACTTTTTAATAATGTTACCTAATATGAAATCTACAGCTTGATGTGACCAATTGCTGAAATTAGTGGCCTGCAGAATATAAGAAGCAAGTTCAAAGTTGGAAAGCATTCAAGAGTGAAAATCACCAGAAAAAAGCTTAAGCAACAAGGCCTAACATTGGAGTCTGCTTCAGATAGTCCGAGAAGAAAATCTATAGATATTCTTAGATGTTCTGCTTCCTCTTCATATTCCGGTTCTGCAGTCAAAGTATCAACTCACATAAGCAAGTCCTAGAACATGAGCTGGTGGTACTTGGTTACATTCAGTCAATATTTTACTTCCTTCTCCCATATAGCACAGTCGTATAATAGTATGGTGTTGTAAAATGCATTAAGGAAGTTATAAATGTGATATAATGAGAAAGGAAGACACTAAACAAAACCTGAAGCCCGCAATCTTTTAGATGATTGAGTTGATTTCTTTCTGCTCCTCATCCTCGCTAGAGATAAATGATAACACAAGCTCATAATAAGTTAAGCCAACAAACACAAAAGGTAACAAAAGAACATACAAACTGTTCAATACCTAGTCTGAGAAATCTACGACGAAGAACATCGTTAAATCTGGCTTCAGAGGCTTCTCCAATCCTCATACCGCTGAATACTCCCAAGTTATCAAAGAAATAACACTTGCAAGAAGCATTAGCTGGGAATAAATCACGATGAAAAGCACCTAATTGACACGAAATGCATTTAGTAAAAGTGAACAGTCCAGTTATAGAAACATCTTACAAAGCCTTTTTCAAATTAAGAATCATTACTTTCAGCATCCTTGAGATCTTCATGAAGTTTGATAATCTCTTTCTTCCTCTCCTTAGCCTAATTTCAAAATCGAAAAATCGAATACCTCAAAGCTCCGTTTCACAATCGAGAAAACACAAATCATATGACCTAAAATTCTAAACTCCGAACATAAATCGAAATGTAACCCTAGAAATTCTAAGATGTAATGGTATAGGATAGTTTCGAAGAGAAACGAGAAGGTTCAAAACCCCAAATACAGAATAATCGAGAAGTGATTCACCTTCTGTTTCCAGCGAAGAGCATCAGTTTCAGAGGGAACATCACAACGGGAAGTAGAAGATGATTGACGATTCTGGATCTTCGATCGGAGTAGAGAAACAGCGATCGCTAGTCTCAGCGACTCTTCCTTCTCCGTCTGATTTGCTTCAGCTACGCTCATACTCTTTCTTTTTTTTTTTTTGGGTTCAAAAATCAAAAATTAGACCAAAAAAAAAAGTTTTAATTTTCGGGATAATAATGATTTCCCTGTCCTGCGCGGGAGAAGCTTTTGTGACGCTTTACAAGGCCCAATCCGGCCCATTAGTTTTGATAAGGCATTAAGGCTGAAGCATAATTTATGCAAATTGCAGAAAACCCCTCAAGTTTTTCACTTTTTGCAGACCAATTCTGACTTTAATTGCAGAAACTGGAAAAAGTCGAACCTTGTTTAACAATTATGCATTTTCTTTTTGGCCTCAAGGCTGGCTTAGATAACAGAAAGACGATGATCAAACATGTTCAATGTAATAATTATCTGAATCGACCAGTTTATAAGGGTCTCAAAGTCTCAACAACAATCAACTGAGTAATATAAACTGAGACCGTAAAACAAAAATGCAAAGGTCAAACAAAAGTCACAGAAGAAGAATACAAAAAAAAAAGGAACATTGGACACATTCCCACAGAGCTTAAAAGAGCTTTAGAGAAGAGCAAAACTATTTTTTCTTTTTTGAGTTTCTGAGAATCCTTTTTCTCCTCCTCCTTCAAGCTTACAACACAACATTTCATCGCACAAGCCTCAACCCAGAGAGCAAAATTCGTAGAGCAATGATTAAACTTTTACAGATTCTGACAAGCCTTAACGTCTGCTGCTTGTGAGGCCAACAGGGACTTCCCCTGCTCGCTTGACTCCAATATGCGTACAGCTGCATCAACCACCATCTTCTGGAACCTATCGTCCTCCATCTTCCCTATAATTTCTCTAACCAATTTGAAATCCACACCACCAGCCAGAATTAACTTTCCCACAATCTCACCAAAGTTGTTTGGTGCCTTAGGAAGATCAATTCCAATGTCGTCCAGCAAAGCACCGTATAGCAAGAACCCGGTTTCAAGATCCTTGGGTGTGACCACCTTCTTTGTTAACAAATACTCCAAGAGTTTGGCTATTGGCTCAACGACAGGTGGGCTTTTCTCAAGGGACAGGGATATTGCTTCTTTCACAAACTCTGCATGATATGAAGGCGACCCGAGCTCCTCTACACACTGCAGAGCTTCATCAAGAAGTCGAACATTGAAATATTCTTCAAGAAGCGACTTTGTTTTTCTTTGAAGCACTTCTTCGCTCAACTTGGGAGCACTAGGCTGGGGTTTCTCCACCGGAGCTGGTACAGTCAGAGGTGCAGTTGACTGTGCTGGTGGTTCTGCTGCCATGGCAACTGGGCGCGAAACTGAACCGCTTCCCTGCAACAAGGCGCTTGTCTTGCCACTAATAATGCCGCTGCTGCCTTGAGGTAAGAGCCTCGTGTTCATTGAGGCCGACTTGTTCACTGCTGGAGAATGCTGATGTCCTGGCCCATCGCGTCTAGACATTGATCTTGTCCGGGGTACTTCCCAGTTATCATTGTCCACCCCGGGCATCCCAGGCATCCTTCGTGTCCCAGGCATACCAGGCATCAAGCCACCCGCACCAGGTCGCCCACCAGGGTAGACAGGGCCAGGGCTCACAGGCCCACCACCTGAAACAATACCTCTTCTCATATTTGCAGTGGCACCAGGTCGGAGACCAAGATTCTTCTCCGCCTCAGTATGGATTTCGGTTATAGTTCTTGCTTTCATCTGCACAAGTAATGCAAATTGAACATCAGAACCTCTACACTATGGACAGACAAACAAGTCTCAACCTTGTAACTCATAACACTGAGGCATTCTCAGATTTTGAAAGTTAGGTTTACCTCTTCCCGCCTAGGAACCCAGCCATTGGAGCGCATGTCGATGATATTCTGAACCATGAATCTCAGACGCAGTTCCAACTGAGGATTCTTTGACAGATCCTGTAGGCGTTTGAAATATACATCATTGATCCGTTTTGACTTCATGTTTGCGTCAAGTTGTTTACCAATAGTTTTAAAGAAATGACAAATAGCTTCGACATTTTCCTCTGCTGGACAAGCTTTCTCATCGGCACCCAGAAGCTCCTGTGCTCAGACCAAAATTAATAAAGGTTAATGCTAGATACCAAAATAAAAGTTGTCTAAGAGAATGAATAAACGTATAGGTGTTAACCTGAACAATGTGATGAACAATCTTTTCTGGAACCATCTTCTGCTTTAAAAGCTCACCGATCAAACGAATATTTCCTAGAGTCTTGAGCTTCAACAATTTTTCTTTGTCATTCCGCTCAGCCTCCTGATCTGGAGCACTCATCTGTCTAAGTTCCTCCCTCAACTCCGCAGCGCCCTCAAATGCCTCTTGACATATATTCAGCAGAACCCTCTTAAATGTGATCTCCTTATCCCCAGGCTCTTCAGGTGGGAAGGTTGGCAGCTTGTCATTGATATCAGAGCACAATTTCGCATACATATGGCAAAAGGTCGGCTCCAGGACAGCTTTGTCAAAAATAAGGGTAATCACACCCTACAAAAAAAAAAAAAGAACACTGGTTAGCTTACACGAACAGCCTAGATGATTCAAACAAGACTTCATCTAGGCTTGAGACATAGAGTACACACACCTTCAGGATATCAGCAGATGTGATGCCAGAGTCAATAAGTTGGCCCTTAAGAAGATCATACTTTTCAGGGGTTAGCTTGTTCAGTATCCTGGACAAGCAAAGTATATTTTTGTAAGTGTGCAAGTTTGATTTAAAGCTTTCATGTTGGCAGTTAGAGAAAACTATGCAAAAGTCTAGACAACAAATAACTGTCTCCACGGAATTACCCTTTCACAGTCTTCAGAACACGATCATTTTCGGAAAGATTTCCTCTTCTTGCTGACCAAGGCACTTCTGCTTTGACGAGGACAGGAGCTGGTCCACCCTGGTTCTACACGATATACAAATACAAATAAGTAAGAAAAATAGGAAATCATACCAGAATGTAAAAGACCAAAAAGGGAAAAAATAATAATTTATTGATCAATTACCCCTCTGTTGGATGGTATTTGTGCCCTTGAGAACTGGGAATTAGGTTGGTCTTGACGATTAAATTGGCTTGCTTCAACATACCTGGAGTCTCTAGTCTCACGGAGATTATCCCACGACCTTTCCTCCCCAGAGGGTGGAGGCTGAGTCGTACGGCTACGCCAATCGCGAGAGTCTGGCTCAGAGAAGCGACTTGCAGACTGAACCGGAGCCTGGATCATTAAGATATTAGATCTGTGCTAAAACTTAAAACTCATGAAACTTCATGATAGAGGAAACAATGAAAAAGTTACGTTTCAACAAAACTATACCAAATTGCTTACGACACTTTCCCCACGTGGCCAAGTCTCTACCTCCCCAAACAGTTCTGTTGCAGTTTCCCGTTGGACTTTTAGAATTTCATCAGAGAGTTGAGTAGTCTGTATGTATGCAGAGATGTCAGCTACTTCAAATAACAAAGAACAAATACGAACAGCAGAAACTATACCGGCCTTAATCCTATACTTTTAACTGAGATAATCACCTCTTTAAGTTCCAGGAGCTGCTCACGGCTGTACTTCACACGTTCACGGCCATCGAACCTCGAGTCTCCACCCTGAAACAAAAGCATAAATCCAAGATAAAGCTTTATTAACTAACACTCAATACACAAAACCATGTAAGAAGCGACATATAAAGGAGACAAAGAACCACAAATTCTCAGTACACAGAGAGGAATAACCCGTGAATGAAAAGGCCAACATTATTGAGGTACTAATAAAATGTCAGTAGGTCCTTTATGAGCAAATAGCAGCTAATAAAATGCCCACCTAAAAGCCTACATATCATTATACGTCCATATTTACAGCAGCTACACATACTTGTGTGCGCCACTAAGAATCAGGACAAACAAATTGCTTGCATCAATCGTATATGCATATATTACCTATAAATTCAATTCTCTATGTTGCAGACACGTGATTCTATGAGCTCAGTAGTAATTTAATAACACAATGCAATGAAACTCGCAAATCAAAAAGCTTCTAGACAATTCAGACATTTTAGATAAACAAATCAGCAAAATACCAAATATTGTAATTCCAAACCAAAAGGCTGCAGCTTGCTACAAACCGGTAAAATTGGATTAGAATTCAGCTCACGCTAAGACACCAGAGAGATCAACAAAACCATATCCAGACAGAAAATTTCCAAGTGCGAGGACCAAGAAGAGCTAGATCCAAATATACAGAGGGGGAGCTTGGCGATGAGAAATGAGGGTACCTTGAAGGGAAAAGAGGAAACAGGAGCACCACCATGAGGACGAAGGAGAGGTAGATCCGAAGAGGAAAGAGAGCCAAAAGAGAGAGACGAAGAAGAAGAAGAGGAACCAAAGAGTCTGTTTCCTCGACCGCCACCAGGTCTCAAGCTCAGCACCGTTTGATCGCCCTGCTGCATACCTCGATCTAAACAGCCTAGATCGAACCGAATCTCACCACAAAAAATCGACGAGATGAAAGAGCTAAAGGTAGAAGCTTTTTCAGCGACTACCCGAGAATCGACGGAGAGGAGGGATCGGCTTTGTTGGGTCTCTCTCTCTTGCCGTTAGCAAAGAAGAGAAGAGAAAAGGTGCTGAGATTGAGAAGAAGAAGAAGAAGAAGTCGAGAAGGAGACACAATCCCTTCTCTTTATTAGGGTCTTATTCCTTTTTTTCTTTTTTTACCGGAACCAGACACACTTATGGCCTTAACGTTTTTTGTCAATTAAGTTACAGTTGTGTCCTTTGCTTTTGTTTTGTTGTCTCTTTGTTTCGTCACCTTCAATGGGTTTTCCGTCATTATGTACTTTCTTAGCTTTTATCATAAGAGTATAAAAATCATTCCTCGTCCACACCACAATGTCAAAGGGTAATTAATGGAGCTCCCTCAGCTTTGTGTTTGCTGCAGATCTAGCTCATTGTAATTCACTGAGGCAGTGAAAGATACGAGTCTGTTATTATTACTTCATTGAAAAAACTAAATCATTTTGCAAGTTGCAATCAAACTTCCACATCTCAATATCTTTTACTTACAACAATTGTCTGTAACAACTAAAAGATGCGGTTGACACAACAAGCAGAGGACACAAAGAAATAGCTTCAGACGTTTATAGCTTCTTCCTTCCCTGGTGTTTGAACCAATACTTCTCCTGTTACAGCAACTCTTCATGAAATCGAGAAGTCGGTGGGCTGCGTAATGTTGACATCCTCAAACTCGTTATCATCTGCAGAAGAAGGAATGAGGTGCATTCATCAAGCCGTTCGTAGCTTTCTATATCTAGATGACTAGAATGCAATACAGCATCCTCAGCATGGTCGGCTAAGTGATAAGATTGATCGGATATAAACAGGAATCAGGTTCAGCTAGATACATCCACAAATGTTTTAAAGAGTTCAACCTTTCAATACGATGAACACAAATCAATGAAACCAAAGAAACATATAAAAATAATGAAAGTTTGATATAACTAGTTAATTAAGATGCATGATCCATTCCCACATTTCTATAAACCAACAAGGAGTTGACATTATCAGAATAAGATAAAAGAGGTAAAGAGCTGAGGGATAAGTACCTTTCCTCAAAGCCAGAGCCACGACTGCATCATTCTCAACCTGAAAAACAAGCAAAAGAAACGACACTTATCTAACTTAAAAAACGCAAACGGTGGCAATGTCCACATACCTAAGATGATTCTTCATTAAACTTGATCAAGAATTGTTTATTCATTCCACATACAGTCAAACGTTTGATACCTTCTGATCCGCTAAAGTCTTTGAGTCTTCTAATATTTCTTCAGTAGACATTAAAACGAGACGCTGCTTGCTAACTGGGTGCTCAGTGAGGGTAAACAGTTTTTGCTTAACATCCAAACCAGTCTCTGTTGGATCACATTGGATAAAGTAAGTTGTTTTCATGCGCTTCACACGAATATACATCGCCTGCAAAAACAAGATTACACAAACTAATCAATACTACAACCAACATGGGCCAAATCTTTCTTCGATTGATTAAGCAAAAACCAAGAAGATTGAATATACTAAGAACAATCAAACTGGAGAAACGAAGTAGAAACATACCATGGCAAGACAAGGATGAGCAATTCACTCTTCTTCCGCTGCCGATTCCTATCAAAATCTGATACCCAGATGCCAGAAAAGAGAAATTATTAGACTTTAAGCGACAATTCACAAACCCCAAAGAGTGAATTTATAGAAAAACAAATGATCTTGTTATCCCCCAAATCTGTTATCCTTTTGGATATTCACAAGAAAAAAAAAAGATTAAAAAGCAAAGATTTTTCAAAACTTAGAGACTCAGACAAGAAAGAAATCGAATGACCTAGATCGATTAAGGTTGATTCCACAAGAATGGAAAAATCTCAAGTTGGTCTTTTTATTACGATTTATCACTTCAGCCCTACGAGGAAGGTGTGAAGAAAAAAAAAAGTCTATAACATCGATTAGGCTCTTCGAGGCCTAACAGCTAACCCACTGAGATAGACAAAGAGGGTTTGTTTTGGTTTAGTTCGGTTTAGCTTTTAACTCGTTCCCAATTCAGTCGTATTTAAATCGTTTATTAATTACTGTATTAGTAATTAATCTCACACCAAGGACCTAGCTAATGAATTAATTGAAACCGAAATTGGATAATCATGCTACAATACAATTATAATTGGACTGCTGGGCCTAGAAACTGTACTAGTGATATTAGGCCCAAAGTATGTGTGTATTGACAAATTAATAATACTTCGTCTTCTTTGTCTGGAGTGAGTAAATGATGCTTAGGAGAGCAAGTTGCGATTTCCGATGAGATGATCTCTCATTTCGTTTGTTTCTCGAAGCCCGTCGCCGTCTTCTCGCCGGAGATGACAGTTAACACTTGGAATTTCGCTTCTCTCTCCCTCGTTGAATGTTTTTCTAGACATAGCTTTCGATTCCCGCATAAGTCGAAACGAGAAAGAAGGATTCTCATGTGTTCTGGTTCGACATTGCTTTCCTTGGTTTAACTCTGTTGGCTCACTTTGGTGTTCTTTTGTTAAAAAGCGTTTGTGGTGTTTTAAATTACTGTACATTATCCTTAGAAAGAGAGATCACTTTTTTTATCGTTATATTTCATAAGTGTTTTCAGTTTTGATGTCAAATTCAAATAATTTTTGTAATACTTTTGAGAAATTTTGAATAGATTTTTTTTTGCACAGATTCAAGCTCTCAGTTCTGGAATGTTCCTGTTCTATCTAGCTCTGAGGTAATTTTGTTTTCTATGTTTTCCGTAGTGTTTCTTGTTCTTCCATTTCTGTTAAAGTTTATGTTGAACCCTTGACAACGATACTAATTTGTTAGGTAGATATGTTCATTGACACAACTAGACTGTTCTGAGTTTTTCAATGATATTATATATGCAGCCGGTAATGAATGATCGAGACATTGTTTTATTATCTGTTTATGTTTAGAGGCCTTGATTGATTGATTGCGTATCAGTGAACTATGTTTGGTGTCAAAAGGTTATTGAGAGGCTAAAACAAGCAAGAGGAGGACAACAGTTTCTGGCCATGTACTCAAGTGTTGTTGACGGAATAACAACCGATCCTGCAGCGATGGTTCTTCCATTGGATGATCACATGGTTCACCGTGGTCATGGAGTCTTTGACACTGCCACGATCGTTAATGGGTTAGTCGCTTTGAATCAAAGCTCACTTTTTGCAATCTTTAACTAGTCTTATTACTCAATTTTCTGAGTTTCACTTGTTGCCCTGCGACCAAGCAGGTACCTTTATGAATTGGATCAGCACCTTGACCGTATCATACGGTCTGCATCAATGGCTAAGATTCCACTTCCATTCTGTCGAGAAGATATTAGAAGAATCCTCATCCAAACCGTGAGTGTTTCTGGGTGTAGAGATGGGTCTCTAAGATACTGGCTCTCTGCAGGCCCAGGGGATTTCCTCCTATCTTCATCTCACTGTCGCGAACCAACTCTCTACGCTATTGTGATAAAAACGAACTCGACCATTAACCCAAAAGGTGTTAAGGTAGTGACCTCGTCCATCCCCATAAAGCCTCCAGAGTTTGCCACAGTGAAAAGCGTTAACTACCTCCCTAACGTGCTCTCACAAATGGAGGCTGAGTCTAAGGGAGCTTATGCTGGTATTTGGGTTGATAAAGATGGGTTTATTGCAGAAGGTCCGAACATGAATGTTGCATTTGTTGTTAATGGCGGTAAGGAGCTTGTAATGCCGCGGTTTGATAATGTTTTGAGCGGATGCACAGCAAAGAGAACGCTTACGCTTGCTGAACAGCTGGTAAACAAGGGGATGCTTAAAAACGTGAAAGTAATGGATGTGACATTGGAAGATGGGAAGAAAGCAGATGAGATGATGCTTATTGGGAGTGGAGTTCTCATCAAACCTGTGATTCAATGGGATGAAGAATTTATTGGGGATGGTAAGATCATCATATAAACATTTGAAAGCTTCACTCTTGAGTATCTTAATCTACTCTGAAATTGCTTACATGATGGGTCTCTTATTTGTCTGACTCAGGAAAAGAAGGTCCTACAGCAAAGGCGCTTTTGGATCTGTTGCTCGAAGATATGAGCTCTGGTCCATCTTCTGTTCGTGTTTGTGTTCGTTACTGACCCCATCACTCTCTTTGTTCATCAAAGACAATAAGTTGTGGTCTTTTTTCGAGCTTTGCTGTTATTGTAAGTTGAAGGTTTACTGGCTCACGATTCCATGTATCTGTCTTTGTAAAGGTTTCTCTTTATCACTTGTGAATTTTGATTAGATCCATTCCCTACAATTTCTTGTTTTTCCTCCCTTCTTTCTTTTAAAAGTTATAAAACAAGTACTAAACGAAGCAATTTTATAGTGTCCACACAAAAAAAAATTAGTAAAGAGCTTTTTTATATTCTTCTTCTTCTTCAGTCTCCACGTTATTTAGCTGAGCTCGGATAAACCGAGGGAGTGTGTTTTTAGGCACGTATCTGGATTTTTTTTGTAAAGCAGTAGCCTTAGTGAATAGTGATTGTGGATCAAAAATGAAGATTTGGGTAAAGCAAACTACGATCGTGAAGCCAGCTAAAGAAACGCCTACACATAGTTTATGGCTTTCCAATTTGGACCTGATACAAGTAAGGTTTCACATGGGCAAACTCTACTTCTTCAATCCTTGTTCCTCCTCCAATCTTTCCAACACTCAACTCCTCATCGATGCTCTGAGCAAGGTTCTTGTCCTCTTCTATCCTGCCGCTGGAAGACTCCAAAAAGGTAAGACTCGAAAACGCGTCATTCTTCTTCCTTTTTGGTCAAAGGATCCATTTTGCTGCTGGATTTGACAATAATTCATATTTTGTTTTCTGAATGATGAAACCCTGTACTGTATTTGGCTTTTTTTGATGATCTATGATGGCAGATAAGAATGGGAGGTTGGAGGTCCGATGCAGTGGAGACGGAGTTATGTTTGTGGAGGCTGAGACTGATTCTACTGTACAAGACATTGGCTTAGTCACTCAAAGTTTGGATCTTTCTGAACTAGTACCTACTATTGACTACCCAGGAGACATCTCCTCCTTCCCTCTTGTTCTCTTTCAGGTAATCTTTCCTCATCTGCATGTTGACAGCACTTAGTTAATTATGGTATACTCTGGTTTGTAGTTACGGTTCAGGGTTTAAGCAGAGAGACTCTTCTTGTTTCTGTCAATTGTCTTGAATTGAACCATTAGTTAACGCGGACTACAAACCTGAAACTTCTTTCTTTATTGTCAATCGGTGAAAGAAAATCTTTTTCTGGAGTGTTTTGTGAAATTTTCTTTTATTATAATGCATAGAACACAACATGCATATGGACCTAAGTGAATATCTAACAGATGTATTTGATGTTCTGCAAAGGTCACCTATTTCAAATGTGGAGCGATCTGTATTGGAAGTTCATTACACCATACATTCGGGGATGCTACTTCTATTGGGTATATCATGGAAGCATGGTCTCAAACTGCTCGGGGACTTTCAGTTCAGCTAACACCGTTCTTCGACCGCACTATTCTTTGTGCACGGGAGCCTCCCTGTCCTGTCTTTCCTCACACTGAATACCAACCACCCCCGTTTCACAATCCTCCGATGAAATCCCTGGCTTATAGATCAAATCCTGACACTGATTCTGCAATAGCCAATCTCAAGCTCACACGTCTTCAACTGAAAGCTCTTAAAGCTAAGGCAGAGATTGCTGATAGTAAGTTCAGTACTTATGAAGTTCTGGTGGCGCATATCTGGCGTTGTGCTTGCATTGCAAATGAAGGTATTGAAGTGACCTTATTGGAGAAGTTAAAAGGTTAAAACGTCTTTAAATTACATGAGACTTTCCACTAAGTGGCTCAGCTCTTAGTCTTTATACTTATTCAACAAAGGGTCTCACTTTCCACTTCTTCTTTTTCAACTCACAGATTTAAGTGAAAAAGACTTGACGAGATTGCATATCATAATTGATGGGAGGTCAAGACTACAACCGAAGCTTCCGCAAAGATACATTGGGAACACTCTCTTTCATGCTCGACCGGTATCACTGTTGGGTGATCTTCGCAGAGAGCGTTTCAGCGGAACAGTGGAGAGAGTTCATAAAGAAATAAGGAAAATGGACAACACGTACTTGAGATCAGCAATAGACTACTTGGAGAGATATCCTGATCTCGATCACTTAGTTCCAGGGGAAGGGAATCCGATCTTCAGCTGCGCAGCTAACTTCTGCATCGTCAGTCTAACGAAGCAGATGGCTTCTGAACTGGATTTTGGATGGGGAAGGGCCTTCTACGAGAGAGGTTCACATATGAATGAAGGGAAAGGATTTGTATTTGGGAGCACAGACGAAGAAGGGAGCTTGATAGTGACCATGTGCTTGAAGAAGACTCAGCTTGGTAAGTTTCAGAAGCTGTTCTATGACTTTATTAATGTGTCTGCCTTGTGACAAAGACGGCGGGAATGTATACTACATATCTCATTTGTTTTCGTATTACGACATCCCACATCGGCAACTTCAGCTGTGTTCAAAACTTGAGAAGTAGTATAAATAAAGCAGCCATGGATCTTAGCAAATCATACCTTTCTCGGCCTTTTGGCTAAGATCAAGTGTAGTATCTGTTCTTATCAGTTTAATATCTGATATGTGGGCCATCGGCTCACACGATATTAACTCTATTTTTTAAGGGGGAAAGCCCATTAAGATAGCTTGCTATCTGGGCTTTCGCGAGTCGCCCATGCGTTGCACTACTGCAAGGGCCTGGCTCATCCCGCCACTTCATCAGTTCAATATTTATAATATAACCAAATTAATTAGAATCTGAAAACATTAGTTAAATCATTAATGCGATAAATTATCTGAGATCATGTCGGCAGAAACATGTTAGGTCCAACAATAAAATACAATTATTAAAAGTACATTTTAATTTACTCGATTAGATTTTAAAATTTGCAAAAGTTGTCGTATGCACGTTGATAGGTCCAAAGTATTCGATTGGGCACTTCTCTAATCTATCTGGTCGGCTTAAAAGGGCTGTCGTTGTCGTCGATCTGACTTGTCCGATTCGGTGGCAATTTAATCGGAGAATTCACCTAAACATCTCCGCTTCCCTCCGCCGCGTCAATTCAAAAACACCCTCTGATCATTAGACATTATTGATTCAAAGATAAAAAAAAGAGACTTTTTGGGAATTTAGATTTTAGAAAAATGGTGGAGAGAACGACGAGTTTAGGGGTGGGAGGTAACAATGGAGAATTCTCAGGGGTAAGAGAAACGATGTGGGCACAACAAGAGCTTCTTCAAAAGATCAACCAAGAGCTTGACGCTGAACGTGAAGCTTCTTCATCTGCAGCGAGCGAGGCTTTATCGATGATTCTAAGGCTTCAAGGTGAGAAAGCTGCGTTGGAGATGGAGGCTAGTCAGTACAAGAGAATGGCTGAGGAGAAAATGTGTCACGCAGAGACATCTCTTGCGCTTTTCGAAGATCTGATTTATCAGAAGGAAATGGAGATTGCGTCTCTTGGGTTTCAGGTTCAGGCTTATAGATGTAAACTACTCAGCCTTGGTTGCTCTGATCCGGCTGTGATTGAGAACAGGTTCCCTGAAAATCTCATCTTTTACGGTGATGCCTCTCGTAATCAAAAGACTAAGATGAAGCGAAATCTCTCGGTAACTAAAAGTTTTGAGATTTTGGTTATAACTGAATAAAAACTGATTCCATGGCTATATAAAGCTTTCTGTTTTCATGGTTTTGAAGACATTGTTAGATCAAAACATAAGCTTAAAGCTTTGTCTTTTTTTTTATATATTCTGTTGCAGAGTCCATTTGATGGGATACCTAGTGAAAGAAGCATGCTTTTGTCTGATGTGAGTGGTGAAAGCTTTGAAGAGAAGAAAGGTCTTGTTGAGAGTTCTTTATCTCCTCGTGAAGACTTGAATGCTTATTGGGATCAGATCAGGAGAATAGATGAGCATGTTAAAGAGATTTCAGATTCAAGAGAGGTTCAGAAGGAATCTAGATTCCCTTTGCTTAGGCGTGAGTCTTTGTCACATGCGTTGGTGTCACAGGTTAGCAATACTATCCTTGAGTCAGCTAAGAGTGATGTCAGTAACATTATGGAGATGATGAAGAACCCTGAAAGATACTCTGTGAAAGACACTTCTTTAGAGACACCGATTCTGTCTCCCAAGAATGTTCAAGACATCTTTGAGGTTCCTAGGACCAAGGAAAGCCTTACAATCATCTCGGAAGAAGAGGTAGAAGAAGAAAGAAATGTAAGTCAAATCATTGCAAGTGAACTTTAATCATTTTTTTGCTTACGTGATTTGATCAGGTGCTAATGCTGTCTATAGAATGAATCACAGGTTAGAGGCAAGATGGTGAGTAGTAGTAATTACGAAAGAAGAGTGAGTAGGCCGCCAAGAGATACGAGTATCAAGGGAGAACATTTGAGTTTGCTTAAGGAGATTAGAGAACAGCTGAATGTAATGCAGTCAGAGATGAGAAGCTTAAGATCAGAACTGCATCAATCTAAACCTGTGTATCATGTAGAAGAGGATCGAGCCCTTAACTCAATTCAAGAGGTAAATCATTCATTGTTCTTGCTACTTTGGTAAGGATGCCTTAATGATATTTGAAAACTAAAAACATGTTTTCTGTTTCTTGAAACAGGCTATGATTCACTTCTGGCTTTAGAAGCTATACCATGCGGCGTGGTTCCTGTTTTCTATACATGCCATATGTAAAGTTACTTAACCTTTCAAGAGGATTGAAGGGATGTAAAAAAAAATCTTTCTAGATTGATTTCATTGTAACACTCTAGTATTTGTATGTAACTCCATTGGCATTGTGAAAACAAAACTTTTAAAGTATTTGAAACAAAATCGAAAAGGGATAGGATTTTGTAGTTTAATGATTCAGCTAATGCAGAAAATGCAAGAAGGATCTTTAGAATGGTTATCAAGATCAAGAGTGGTGCCTTTCAAACACTTAAAGTGGTAGACATGACCACAAGACAACACACACGCCTCTTGTAAGCTGCGCAAGGAAACATTAGGCCGTTCTGGATCCCTAGCGAGATCTCTCTGGCATAAGTCGCACGAATGTCCAACTTCCTCAACAGCAAACACCTTGTCAAGCTCTGCAAAACCCCAAAAAAAGACTTCAACACAAGAGAAAGGAGATGGGATATCAATAAAAACGAATGGGCATTGGTTTTCAAAAGTTTTAGGATACCGTCACGAATATGTGGCGACGCTTGACTCGGAACTTGGAGAGGCTTGGTAGTTGTCTTGAGAATTTGTTTCATTTCTTTGTAGATGTTTTGAACATCAGGTGAAGTTTCTGCGGATGTTCCTGACGTTTGAAACGCTGAATTGATTTCATCAACCCTCTGTATAAACTCTAAGAGCAAATCCTTATTCTTGTCTCGAGTTTTCTCACCATCGAGTTTTTCTTTCGAACCCATAAGTTCCTACTCACGCACACACACACACACACACGAAGACGAAACGTCTGTAATAGTAAAATAGCAAAGTCAATTAGCTTTGTTTGACTAAATTATATGCAAGAAAAAGTTTCGTCAAAGAGAATTTGAAACTTGTGTAGGAAGATATTAGGTTTTTGCAAAGCAAGTACAATTAGGGTTTAACCAGGAATTAAGCGTCCATCACCATTAGAAAGAATTGTACGAAATCCCCAAACAAAATTGTTATTAATAATAACTTAGTCAACAGAAATCGAAATCGGAAGAACGCAAAAACAAAAACCTAAAGATTTGACAAACCTGTGTATTCGACTCGCTATGTCAAAGAGGAAGAATTTAGAATTTAGAATTTAGATTTTCATGTTCTCTACTTATTAGTATTTTTGCTTTGGAGTGTTTTGCTTTGAATATGTTTTCTAAAAGCGATAATCATGAACTTATTGTTACGAGATACTCTATAAAATCGAAGCTATATAATACATTTAATTATAAACGTCAAAAAGTAATCATATTTCCCAAATTTAACTTATTTTTTGAGTTCTCGAATTGGAGTTCCTTTACTGAAACAAAATTGGAAGCATAAATTTTCCATTTATTTGCTAATGAAGTTAATTTTATTTAACATTTAGTTTGTCTCATATTTAGCTTATTAAAAGTATGTACAACACCATGTACCATTGTGGACTTTGATTGTCTCATCATCAAGATTGATGAATGAACCAGCCTAGTTCAATGAGGACCCGGGAAAGTTCCCACTCTCACTCTGCTCGTTCCACTTTTCTCAACCTGCGATAAGATAAACGGAGACACACATTGTTGGATGAATCACAAAGTAGACAGGAATGTGATTTGTGTATCAAGCAAAAGACTAATGGAGACCCCCAACCCATTCTCCAGGACAGAGGGCGCGGTAATACTTGGCAAACCTTTCGCAGTCATTAGACTCCTTGCCTTTCGCAGTTGTACACCTGCAGAAGGATCTTTGAATGTCAACAAGAGGTTAAAAAAAAAAGAGATGATGGCCTAAAGAGGAGGAGCATAGACGTACCTGTGGAACTCGATGTACCGAGTAAAGCAGTGCCTGGTTTGGTTTGTTGTAGGGAATCGGAAATCAGCAGGAGCAGTTTTCAGTTCAATCTTATTCAGTACAAAAAAACAAAAAGGTCAGACACAAATGTGAAGACACTCATGATAAGGTTCTGTAAACATAAAAATCACTCAATTTGTTGTTTCTTGGAATCAACGAACCAAACAAAGAATCAAAAAGGAAAACACTTACAACATTGAACACCAATGGTGAATACTTGTTGCCTCTATAAAAAAATCACAACCTCATCTTATTTTATACTCTATTACTAAACAAGCTCATATAAGATACCATCATCTGAATCCGAAGAATCAACTCTAGTACCAATACGGCTTAAAGCTTTTTCCTTTTTTACCAAAATTGAATCGACAAGTTTCATAAGCTTCTACGGAAGGAACAGATGGTAATGAAGGTATGAAATTGATCTTGTTGGAAGAACTTTCTCTTAGTTCCAGGGACGGCGGGAATGTAAACCATCTCAATTGTTTTCTTATTTCTATATCCCACATCGGTAACTTCAGCTGTGTTATAAACTTGAGAAGTAGTATAAATAAAGCAGCCATGTCTTAGCAAATCATACCTTTCTCGGCCTTTTGGCTAAGATCAAGTGTAGTATCTGTTCTTATCAGTTTAATATCTGATATGTGGGCCATCGGCTCACACGATATTAACTCAATTTTTTAAGGGAGAAAGCCCATTAAGATAGCTTGCTATCTGGGCTTTCGTGAGTCGCCCATGCGTTGCACTACTGCAAGGGCCTGGCTCATCCCGCCAGTTAACCAGTCCAATTTTTAATCAACCAGTTAATAATATAAATCTGCAAACATTAATTCTCCAGGACAGAGGGCGCGGTGAATACTTGGCAAACCTTTCGCAGTCATTACGCTCCTCGCCTTTGGCAGTATACCTGCAGGAGGTTCTTTGAATGTCAACAAGAGATCAAAACCAAAAAGAGCAGACACTAATGATACGGTTTGTGAACATAAAAATCACTTAATTTATTTTTATGGAATCAACGAACAAACAAATAATCAAAAAGGAAAAGACTTCAAGTAAGCATTCATAGAACACTAATGGTGAATTACTAAACGAGCTCATGTGGTGAATGCAAAAGCATCCCCAAACCAAAAGCATTCATAATGCCTCTATAAAAATCATCCCCAAACCATTCTCAAATCATCCAGTAATGGTGACTAAAGACTTCAAGTAAGCATTCATAGAACACTAATGGTGAATGCAAAAAGCATCCCCAAACCAAAAACCATTCTCAAATCATCCAAATTCTTAATGCCTCTATAAAAATCACAACTTTTATACTGTATTACTAAACTAGCTCATGTGGCATTGCCAATGAACTCATATCAGAAACCCTTACATCTTCTAAAATTTCAAACCATATAGGATGCTTTGAAATCAAGAAGATACCGAGGAATCAACTCTAGTAGCAAGCAATACGGCTTAAAGTTTTTTCCTTTTTCCCAAAATTGATTCGACAAGTTTCATAAACAAATAAACACTTACGAAAGGAACAGATGGTAAAAGATTACCACAGACATAAAAACAAAAAAAAAAGTAAAACTTTATGAAATCAATACATGAAAAATCAATAGCCATCGAAGTCACAAAGACAAGCAAATACAATTCGTCTACTTCCATGGTTGATCTGATTAATGAATGACACTTCTTTCTTTCTTTCTTTTTTTTTTTTGTCTGATATGAGTTCATTGACAAAGCCCATGTAAGAAGCGAATCATCTCAATGACTCAATCTAACTCTACTTTATTGGGCTTTCATGGGCCCTAAATAAAGTCTTCTTTCACAAAATTTGTTTTTTTAGGATTTATAAATTGAAACCTAAAATTAAGTCTTTTTTTTTTTTTTTTTCACAAAATTAGACACACCAATTTCTTTTCTCTTTCGAATTATTATTGTGTAAGAATAACGACTGGTCCGGTTGTCCACAAATTACTAATTATTTTCCTCCTATTTTTTCGGTTAGAATTTTGAGTATTTCATTTCCTCTTTTTTTTTTTCTGGGAATTTTATACTTTTAACACTATATTTACTTTTTATTTAGTTCAGACTATATATATTCATCATTCTCATGTGCAGTTTTCTGCATATCTTGTGTATGATCTCTCTATATAAAAAAATACTTTACAATAATCGTCCATGAATTACACAAAACAAAGTACTAAGTTAATCAAAGTGTAGCAAATTTTTAACCTGCAACACACTGCGTGTATATAATTTTATTATTAATTATATTTTATATTGTATTTCTTTGTTAAATATTGGATATTTTGTAAATAGAAAAAAAAATAAAATTTTACGGCTAAAAGTTTATATTAATTTTTTATTCTGTAATATACTTCATGACTATTTGTTTGATATATTTAGTTTGTTTTGTTTAGTGTTTGAAATCCTATTTTAATTTTTAATTATTATAACAAAAAAATAAGGAATCTAAATACATAATAAGTCATTTATACGCTATGATTAAGTCATATTGTTCCTAATGATTGAATTATTTTACACAATCTAAGTAAAATCAACTTGATTTTATATGTCAAATATTCTAATATTAATAGTGTTGAAAATAATAAAATAAAGATTTAACCCATATTAGCATAAATATAATGATATTTTTTAATTTCAACATATCATCTTTATAGTTCATCTACTATATAACCATATTATATAGTTTTTGTTTTTAATTTTACATATTCGAAGTATTTTATTAAGTTTATATATATTAATTATAATATTTAAATAAATATGAATCGAAATTCTTCTTATATTAAGAATCAAAGCTCATAAGTATTAGAAAACAAAATAAAAATCAAATTGTTGTTTTCTTTGTTTGTAAATGATTCATAGATAGAAGATCTTCAAAACACAATAGAAAATGTGGTTAAATATATCATAGTTTCTATTTCTATATTAATTTTGCTGTAATTTTTTAATAGTTAGAACGAAATTTAAAATATTTAGAAAATAAAATCTGAAGTAATGTTATTTTTGAAAAAATTTTAGAAATTCATTTTATAAATAAATTTTTAAATAAATACAAATAAAAGTATAGAACTGAAAATGTACTTAAAAATGTATATAAAGATAATTTACATCCAACTTACATATTTAACTCTCCAAAACCCCACCACCCACACGACACGTCTACACGCCCATACTTACACACTCTTTGAGTCTGTATTAATTAATGTGTAAGAAATGACTAGTTCTTTTGTCTAAAAATAGTAACAAAATAGTTATCTTCCTCCTATTATTACGATGAGAATTTAGAATTTTATTCTTCTTTTTTTTTTTGGATTTAATGTTTTACTTAATTCACTACATTTACAAAAATCCATTAATCTCGTCGTTTATCCACTAATCTCTAAAAAAAGTACTGATATTTTATTTTCGGACAAGATCTCGTTATACTTAATCAAAGGGTACTTATTTATCTCCAACTTACATATTTTGACTCTGTAAAACCCACCACACACTCACTCACTCACACACCTATAATTATCTCTTTAAATATATATATGCATTTCTCCATATCAACCCTACACCTCCGTTGAGAGCTTTCCTTTCACATGGCTGATAATGCCCAAGTAGTACCCGTCGAGGAACCAGCCGCAACCGTCACTGCCACAGAGACGACAACTACAACAACCACTGAGCCAGAAGCCAAGAGCTCTGACCAAATGGAGTCACAGACTGATAATAAACCACCCGTTGGAACATTGGTTACACTTGTCAACATTTTAGCCGCTGGTGTCCTCCCGATCTTCACGTTCGTCCTCTCACTTACACTTCTAGGCTACGCCGTGTGGCTCCTTTACATGCGTAGCTACGACTGCGAAGATATCCTCGGTCTACCACGTGTCCAGACGCTAGCTAGCGTCGGTCTCCTTGCGGTGTTCGTCGTTAGCAATGCGGCTCTCTTTCTACGGCGGAAGTTTCCGATGCCGGCACTTGTGGTCATGGTAGTGATCTTGTTGTTGATGCTTTTCATTGGTTTGGCCTATGCCGGAGTCAATGAGATGCAGAGCCGACGGTTTCCAGCGACAAGGACGTGGTTCAATCTCAAAGTCATGGACGATGTGAATTGGAACAATATCAAATCTTGTGTCTACGATAAGGGAGCTTGTAACGACCTCATTTACGGAACTCCAAATGAAAAACCTTACAATAGACGAAAAATGCCACCAATCAAGGTTTGATCATCATAGATATATGCTTTGATCTTAAAAACCATATTTTAGAATGTGCATGGGATAGGAAAATTTTGAATATATGTATTTTAGAATCACATCAAAGATGAGTTTTGTAAAACATCTTCTAAATAGTTTGAAACGAATCCATGTTATTATATACGTTTAGATATATTTTGACACAAGTTTTGTATTGATTTGATGTTGTTGTAGAATGGATGTTGTATGCCGCCGGAGACATGTAACATGGATTCGTTAAACGCGACGTTTTGGTACAGAAGAAAAGACGAAGGGCCACCGTTAAAGACGACGGTGATGTACGATGGATACGGTGATGAGATGCTGGTCGGAAGGATAAGCGACTGTCAGCTGTGGAGGAACGATTGGAGCGTGTTGTGCTATGATTGTAGATCTTGCAAGTTCGGATTCGTAAGATCGGTGAGGAGGAAATGGTGGCAGCTTGGTATCTTCTTGATTGTCATCTCCATTCTTCTTCTCATCTCTCATCTCTTGATCTTCTTGGCCACTTATTGGGAACGATTCAAAGGTTAGTCAGATCATGAAGAAGGTCTCTTTTTCTGATTAGGTTAATTAAAATAATAATCTCTTTCTTCTGCATTCGTTTTTAGTACTCAAGCAGATGTTTCTTTGAGCAAATCTTTAGCTCTTCTTCCTCTTTGTCTCTTTTGTTATCGTCGGTTTAATGTAGAGAATGTGTTTGTAATAAAGTATAAACAATTGGTTTTTTTTTTATTCAAAGTCTTCAATGAAACTTTACCTTCAAACTTCAACAGTATCAGCTTTTTCAGCTAATTATGTTTGTAATAAAGTGTAATCAAAATTAAATGTACAGAAGACAGCAACATTGAAGATGTTTTGTAAGTATATGATTGTTCTAACTCCTAACTACCAACAGAAAAGCAGATCAAGCTGGATTGTAAATTTGTAATTAAAACCTTTGTTGAAATTTCTTGGAAATTAGGTGCATATATTAATATTAGAGAAATCTAAAAGAAAAAGGAATACATTATATTATAAAAAGGTAAAACAAATAACATAAGGTGAAATTTCTAATATATTTTTTTTCCCTGCTTGCATCCTTTTCACCTGTACAAAGAATAATGACCAATCTTGGGAGAGTCAAAGACAACAACAATGGAAAATGGTCTCTTTCACTCAGTTTGTGAGTGAAGAAACAGAGCTAAGACCGTATTTCATGGCAGCTTCCCACACCAGATCGATACGGTCAACGTCGATGGCTCCAACCTCATGATGCTCCCAACCCTCTAGCATATGAACCACTCCTCCTGCATGGCACGCGTGCACCACTCCTCTCTCCATTGTGTACTGCCACACACACAAATACACACAGTTTAGTCTGGTGGACACAAACAAGATTCAACTAATTAACAAACCGATCTTCATATACCTCGCAAGTTGCGAGTCCTTCAACATTTTTAGGGAGTCTCATAGCTGCTAGATCGCCGTAAGTGCAGTTCCGTCTAAACTTGAGGATCGGTGGCACCACAAACTGGTGGAAATGCGTCCCAGCAGGAGCCCAGCTCTGCTCTCTCGGTGTTAACCATTTCCCAACGATCCAAGTCTGTGTGTACATATATCCAAAGTCAGTATATTTACTCTCACCCAACAAACCAAGTTAGAAATAGCATTACAGTACCTTGCAGTGTTGTGCAGCATTGTATTTGGTCACTTGTACAAGGTAGTTCTGGAACTCAACAGGAGCCTCTTTCTGAATCTTTTGGAACCTTTCCACAGATAATGTCAACATCTGTCAAGTGTCCCAACATCTGAAAACGTCAGCCTTTGGTATTCTTTTGGTAAACCATATCTTTAAGACAATATATAGTATCAAAACTTACGAGAACTCTGACTCCACGGCGACAGAGGTAAAGAGCAATGGCTCTTCCAAGCTTAGAAGTGGCTCCAGTCAAGAAAACCTCTTTCACATCTTTAGGAATTTCATAGAGAATCACTGCTGCAGTTAAAGTGTTCCCATGAACCACACGAACTCTAAGGTTAGGGTGCTTGTTGACAAACAGTGTTCCACCACCATTTAAAGCTTCGTTCTGATCATAACCCAACAACAAAACAAAACCTCTTAGTGACTTGACTTTAAATGAATCACTCACACAAAAGTTGAAGACTTTTATAATAAGAACCTTGTTGAGAGCAGCCAAGCTTATAACTTTAACACCAATCTTATCAGCCGTCAGAATCGCTTCCTCAATCAGATTATTAATGCCTTGTGTAGCAAACGGTAAGAAATACTGCAAAGAATATTAGGAAAAAGACTCTTTATCACACAAGTGTTCTGTTTTTCAAGGGGAGAAAAATTTAGGGCAAAACTAAGAGAAGCATACTTGGAATCCGAATCTGGGAACGCCCCAAGTCTGGCAAAGATTGTTTCTGAGTGTATAGAAGCTGAAAAGAAAAGTCTTTGACCAAGCCCACATGCCCAACATTACACAGAACGTGAATGGCCACATTGGCAGCAAGAAGAACCTTGTAGTGTACGGTAACGAAGCGAACGATCTAAAGACGAATGGTGCGTGCATCGCCGACATTACATCCACTCCGTGAGCTAAGAATACAAACTCCGGTACTCTCTTCCGTTCCCCTATAGCACACAGAGATCATCATCAATTCGTTAAAAACAAAACTGTAATTTTGAGGTTGACGGAGGGGTAATGATGTCATTTTAAAATATATTCTGACTCTGAAAAGGTTTTGACTTTTAAAAGTCTTCACCCACTTCTTCTGCTACACAAGTACAAAAACTTTACATCTACTATTGTCTCCTCATTAATTGGTACTACTTAACTGTTTGGTACTCACAATTTATAGCAAAAGTATCTGTTTTTGTGTGTTCTGCTTTTTGGGATTAAATCTGCAAAACTTTAAAAACTTAAGGGTAGACTAATTATGTTGCTAAATACCTGCACTGAGACGAATCTTCTTTTGGAGTTCCCACGAGTTTGGGTTTTGTGTGTTGCCCAAAACATCAAAGAGAGGCATAAATAGACAAAAGTTGGTCCCCATTTCTTCATGATGTAGACTATGGTACCTGCATAATCCCCCAACAAGAATATCAACTTTTAAAGCATTTATAATCATTGCCTTGTGTAAATGCAGTAAATGTAAAACCACACACATTTACTTTCTATAGACATCTTTGACAGCAAAACACACACAAACTTGCTTCTTAAAGTATAAGATATGACAAAGTCACGTTTCTGTGTTTTGCTAGTTCAAAGAATAACGTTAGAGACTTTATTTAAAACCTTGTGACCCCAATAGATCTAATTATCTAAACCAAAAAAAAAAAAAAATAGACATGTGGAAAAATTTGCAAGTAAGGTAAGTTAAACGTCAACCACAACATACGTTGGAGTGTAGATGACATATCGTAGGAATGGAAGAGTCTCGAATAGCTTGTGTGAGAATATCTCAACGTTGCAGTGTCCTAAACATCTCATGAAATCAAACATAACAGCGTATCCGTAGATCACACTTAATGAACCAACCCCAAACAAGCAAGATCCAATCAAAGGAACTCCAGCTACGACACAGAGGATAAGGTTTTCCAATAACGTTGCGTTTCCAGCTGCAAATCCCAAAAGATCAAAAGATGTTTATTCAAATACACCACAAAGAGATGTTTGTTTTATTGGTGTGTGTGATTGTAATTACCAGTCATGGGATGTGGAACAGGAGATGAGTGGTGGAAGGAGTGGTAATGCGTGAAGAAGTAGTTGTTACGATGGATAGATTTGTGCAGGAAGTAGTATAAAGGCTCTGAGAAAGTCACGTGTAGCACAATTAATGCGATGAGTCCTTTCGTGTTCCACAGAGGAAGACTGTTCATTATCATCATCAATGGTGGAGACATGTAGCAGATTAAACTCGCTATTATTGCTTGTAGGATTATGTAATTGTCCCTAAAAAAAAACATACCCAACAGATCAAAACGTTACCTTTCATACCCCCAAAAACAGAGAACCAAAAAAACAGAGAACTAAACAAAACAGAGGACTAAAGGAAAATGACAAAAGGTTTGATTTTGAAGTGGATATATGAGAATTGAAGGGTGAGATTGGAGAATATACCAGTGCCATTCGTGATCAATCTGCTTAAAGTCGATGCCTTTAGGGTTAATCCTTAGAGTACGAGTCACGAAAAGCATGTTGTTGAAAACGCTCCATAGTTGATGAACGGTTGCTTTGAGTCCACAGATGATGAGAATATGAAGACACCAAAGAGCCTTTGTGATATCTTCTTCATATGCAAATGAGTACACCACTTGTGCAACTAATGGACCGTACAAAACATACTTCACAAATACAAAAAACAAAAAAAAAAAAACAAACCAATATGAGATTCAGATACCAAACCAAATCAGATTATATTGGTTTTGCCCTTAAAGGAAAATAAAACAAACCTTGAGATTGCCAAAGTTTTCCCAAGGCCAAGTAGATAAAAGAGCAACCATTCTTCTTCTTCTTCTTCTTCTTCTTCTTCCTTCCTAGTCTTTTCTCAAACTGTAGTATCTGTTACCTCCTTGGAGTTTGAGATCTCTCTCTATCTCTCTCTCTAATTCTTATTGGTCTAAAAGAACCTTAAAGATTTCTCCAGTTTTCAAGCAATCCTGAGAAATTGTTTGCTTCCTTATTGTGGAAGTCAAAAAAGAAGAGAGAGAGAGAGAGGATTGAACGATAAGGTGTCTCTTAAATTTGGAAGAGAAAGAGGATGGAGAATTTTAGTTGAGATTTTGAGTTCGTTGAGAGAATTAAAACCATCCGTAGAAGAGAGTTATAAAGGCTTTCTTGTTGTGTTTATGTGTGCATTATTGAGTGCCTCGAGCTCTGGTTGCTTATATAAGCATTCAAACTAAAAGAGCCAACTACACCCACAAATATTTCTTTTTTTTTTTGGTTTTTCTCTATAACCAAAATCAAAGAATTTTTTTCTAAAAAATGCTGAAGAGAATCGTTTATTTTTTAAGGTTATAAAAAATGAGACAAGGAAATCATTTTTTCGCCTGAAAATAAAACGTGTACAGTAATTTATTTCTGACTGTATTCAGTGATAATTTATTCCCGACTCTGTTGTACTACTTAGTATTAATGTTAATTGCTCTATCAACATTTATTTTGGTGCATAGTAAAAGTGTTCCGTTCGAGCTTTTAATTTGGACTTTGATTTACTTTTGCTCCAACAAAAAATGCTTTAGAAAAAAAAAATTAATTCTTTTTTCAAACTCATGTACAACCTCCGTTTCAAAATATAGGATGTTTCAACCAATTATAAACAAGACTGTATAATATTAAGTATTAAACTAATCTAAAATTGCATAGAAATTTGAAAAGATCTTATATTGTGAAACAAAAAATTTCTCCAAAACATCTTATATTATAAAACGGAGGGAGTAGTATTCAACTGTAAAACTTCTCAAAACGAGTTTTGTGTTATAAAAAATGCACATTAGTATTACTATGGAGAACTTGGAAATGGCACCCAAAAAGCAATATAATTTCAACTGAATTAGTACGTTAGTTATAGACTTGCGAGACAAAATTTAACATAACCAACAAAAGAACATACCCAAATATATATCCATTGTTTTCTTAGTTTGAGTGGTCACAAAAAAATCATACTTGTAAACTAAATTATTTCTTGATGAACAGACATAAAAGTCTATATATTCCAATATAGACCTAACTTCATCGAAATGTTATTATAATAATGATTTTTCTCTATTTTTCAATAGTTAACGACGTGTAACCCAATTGATGCAGTGGACATAGGTCTCACAGCTGGACTCTCTCTCTCACACACACATTTAATGTTCGGTTTACAGTTGAAGCAGCGATGGTTACACTTCTCGGTGGCTTCTTCGCATTCTCCCTTTATCTTTTTTTGTCCAGTTTCTCTAATTCAATTTGTCTTTTTCTTCTCATCATTTTTTAGTAGTACTAGTATACATTTCTATTATTTTAGTTCTAAGTTTTATTTTATATCAGTTCAAATCAGAAATTAATCCGCATTCATATCACGTTGGGTACAATTGTGGGACTACGTACACGTATATGGAGGGGCTTAGGGTTTAACGCTTTATGCCATGACAGAGCTGACATATATCTTAAGGCTGGTCAAGAAATATATCAATATATCATATGTAACCTTTAATGTCAGCCTCTCTTTTAATGATACGACAGCAAAATATTCACCCAATTACGATTTTTTTTTTTTTGGTATACGTACTAATAGTCGCAAAACAGTCTTAGTGAACAGAGTATTTAGTTAAATGAGCATATAATTTTTTTAAGAGTATATACTTTCTTTGTCGTTTGTGACAACTGATCCACAAACGAATTTCCATAATCGCATGGATGAAGGTGGTTGGTACTACGTGCATGCAATATACATAATCATTACTTGTTCCTTTATGCCTTTTTATCTTTCAAATAATTGAGAGCTAATTGGCTTGAATACTTATCATTTCATGGAATGTGATAAAAGTCGTACGATTAATTTAAATTTTGAAGACCAAAGATAGAGTTCAAATATATAAAGCATGAGAGATTAATTGAGAGCCATGTCGGTACCCCCCCCCCCCCCCCAAGACTCTTAATAAGGTACCGCAAACAGACTACCCTGGTTGCAAGAGAAGTCCAAATAATACGTCATTTTACGCAGTAATTATTTGTATCTTTGTTGGATCGAGTACAAGTGTTCCTATAATCGGCTTAAGAAACCCATACTTAAACTAAGTAGGTGAAGTTAAGAGATTCATATAATCTATGTAGTGCATGTGATGATGTGGACAAATGCTCATATATAAACTTAAAAGACGGTATTTAGCTCAAACAATTCATGATATTTCATATATAAAAAGTTGGTTTGGATGATAATAGAAAACCAATCAAAACAACCAACTTCGTACTTGGTGAAAAGAACTAGCTAGTATTCATGTTGTATAGTTTTCAAATTAGCTTGATAAAAACATCACTACTTATTAAATGCTAGTTGTTTTCCTATAGTCAAACAATTCTTTTTAAAACAAAAGTTCAAAATTTTTAGTTTCGAAATTTGAAAATAATACAAAATGAATAAGTGGTCAACTAATAATAGCGTGTTGATATGATACATATATACATAAGGTATTATGCAGATATGAATTTGTTGAAATAAGTCACTTAATTCACACAACGAGGCAACGAGCACATGTGTTCGACTTCTTATAGGATAGACAGGAAGGTTGAATCTCGAAAGAACATACTTGAACGAGCTTAATTAGTTTTAACTTTTTGTAAGTTTAGGCATTTAGTAAAATTGAAGATATGGGTGAAACTAATTAAAGATACGTACGTATCTTCCTGACCGACTCTTAGTGATATCATATCACAAGATTCACAACCAAACCCCAATTGACTATTCAAATTCAAATTGACCCTGTGAAAAGAAAAATCAACTTGACAAAAGTCATTAAAAAAAGAAAAATACTTAGGGGTGAAATTCTATTAACTCGAAAGTTAAATATTAGATATTTAAAATTTGAATAATATTATATTTACAGTTTATATTTTACCATTAAAACGAAATTATATTCTAGATTTTACAATTCAAAATTATAAAATGAGATGTTATAGAAGTAATTATAGGAATGTTATAAATTTACAAACGAAATTATATGTCGACAAATGAATGGTTATAGACACGAAATTATATAAAATGAGATATATAGATTTTATATATGTCGGTTTGGTTTATTGGTTTAATAATTGTATAATAATGTATACGATTTTATTGAATGGAGAGGTTTCAAGTATTCAATGTAAAAACCTTTTCAAATTATATTTCAGTTTTCACTGTATTTCTCAAAAAAGGTATAAATAATAAGGAAGATATAAGATAATATAATATACAAAAATATACTTGAATCTATATATGTACGTGGTGGTATATGGAATTAATGTTCAATATCAAGTATAACTGTACAAGGCATGGCTATCAAAGTATGCATTTACTTGAATATTAAAAAAAAAAAAAAGTATTCACTATATTATTATTGCAGGTTGAGCTTTCTTATCATTCACGTTCCTTCGTATTCATTGATGCATTCTAGTGTATCCGTTGAACCATTCGTCACTATCAAATATCAATCGTGGTCTGAGTTTATATGTGGGGAGCCATCTATATATTCTTTAGTCACCGCGTGATCATGCATATTGGAGTTAAAAATGTAGGTTTGAAAATAGTTAGATCTCTTTTTGAACAGTTATAGTAGAACATTATATGTTAGATGTTAAGTATTCTTTTTTTTTTTTTTTTTTTGGTTCTAATCACGATTTGATAGACAATACCAATTCTGATTACGGCATTTGATCTATAAATGGTTAAGCTAACACTATCTTTCCTTCTTATTTAAATTAATAATGTACATTAATGTTCGTGTACAAACCATGTTTCATTATCATCTCTCTGTTCGTCTTATATTTGCTCACATTAATTAGAAACAACGACGTAATTAAGTTTGTTATAGTTTTCTAATTAAATAATAGTAGTACTCTTCATTATATATATATATCTATATATATATAGATATATATCTAATTAACTGATAAACTAAATTAGTAGCAAGCAATATATAAGACACTATGTACTCTTTGTTAACATCATTTTATGAAACTAATTGATAGTCGTTTTACAAAATATATTATTTCCGATTCAAAATATATGATGTTTTACTAAAACACACGTATTAAGAAATAACTATTTTTAAAAAATTTAATCAATCATAAACAATACTGTATAATATTAAAAAATTAATCTAAAAATTACATAGAAACTTAGAAATATTATATATTATGAAACAAAAATATTTCTCTAAATATTATATATTACTAAATGGAAGGAGTATTGGATTATTGTGATTGAGTAAACAAAAACAAATATATATATATATATATATTATAATATACTACTATAGAGTATGACCTAAATACGTGTTCAAGTCTTCTAGAGTTTGATGAAATCAAGATTTAAATCAAAATTAAAGAGAAAAGGAGGGGTCGGCACATTTGCAATCAATACATGAGGTTAGTTAGCAAGCCGGGTTTTCGATTTAAGCGAGTTTTAATAAGTCGGTTAGGAAATTACACGTCAAATCATACTACTGTACTTACTTTTGTTTTTGACCTCGAAATATCTTTCATTTAAACAAATATGGTCCCTAAAATCATTTTGTTAAAAAAAAAACATGAAATATTTTCAACCTACATACATGTCCACGAACATTAGCTTCCAAGATTATGTGGTAAATCACATTTATTGGTCGGCACGAGTCGTTTGCCAAGTCTCCCTCCCAACATCATCCATATTCTTTTAGTATCATTAGCCATTTTGACCTACAAGAGAGATGACATCCTTTACTCTGTTTCCACTTGTATAATTTAATATACATATGACAAATTAAAGTCATCTATCAACTGTAATTCAAAACACTAACTGCTTACCATTTTTATATATCAATCTTGATGAAACTGAAAACCACACGTAAGACGAGAGAGCGTATGGGGGATAATTATTTCCTCGTAATTATGTTTAAATTGACAATTAACACAATTAGGATTAGTTTTGGCAAAACGATATTACGATAGCGTGGATCCATATTAAGATATTAAATTGCGATCATACTCGTCTGGTTGACAAAAAAGACGCATGTGATAAACATTTGGCGACCCCACACAAAAAATTGAATTGATAACCTGTTTCTGATTGGCACATACTTTTTTTGAAACTTTCGAAGATGCCATAGTTACGAAATACGCTATAGATTACGTCTACTTTGTGAAGCATACTTACAAAGATGATTAGCCAGTTATAAAAACGTGGTGAGATAAGTAGGGTACTATATAGGCTGTTATGCCAAGAAGATAAATTGTTTTCTAGTCAACTATATCTATTGTAATATACGAGAAACTTACAAACGAATGTTTTTTTTTTGGGTATAAATTTTAATGTATGGTTATAGAAACAAATCAATGTTTGCATGTTACAATAAGAAAGAAGGAAACAAGACTCAATGAAGCAAAATCTCTAATTAAGGGGAGAAGACCAATGACTCAATAGGAGTCTACGTACGTAAGTGTACGTACTAGTCTTGAAATTCGAATCGATATTAATGGTGTATAAGGAAAAAAAAAAAAAAAAAAGAGTATCCGTCAGATGAGGAAATAGGAGATGAGAAAACGAATGGAGTCTATTGAGTTTCGAGCTCCCCAACTAGCAACTACAATTTTATGGAGATTGATTGACAAAAAAACACATTGTTTGTTGGGGAAGTGTGATCGCGTACTGGGATTCTTATATATATTAAATATCCATGTTAGCAAATGTACGTATACTATTTTACACCACATATTATCATACCAACATGATCCTGAACCATCTTTTTCTTCTTCTAATGATGATAAATTTCTTTATTAGCGATCTATATATTTTCTTTTATTTTTGAAATTTTCTTAACTCTTTGTATATTTTTACCTAACAATATATATTAAGGGATCATGCCGTAATTAAATTTAGAGAGCAAACATTTGTGAATTTCAGAGGACAGTCTCTCTGATATTTTTAAACATGATCAAGAAACAATATTGTGATTAAACCCTTTTTCAAAAAAAAAAAAAAACAACAATATTGATGTGTAACCTTTAAAGTAAAATAGCTAGGAAAACAACTTAAAAACTCTAGAGAATTAGCTTTTTAATCATACTTAGGCTTTGAATAGTTGTATAATCTACTCCAGACCGGATTAAAATTGGACTAGTCCATACTTAATTTACTATTTACCATTGTTTATCAGTATACATTGTTGAATACTAAAAATCTACATACTATTATGCATCTAAACATACAACTACACACTATTGTAAATTCACTATTAATCTGCATTTTTTATTTCATTCTTCAAAAATTTCTTATCATTACAAACTCTATATTAGTCTTTTTTTCATACTATACAATCATTCAAACCTTTAATAAAAAAATCATTTGCATATATTTCAATATATAGTTAAATTTTACATATTTAAGTAAGAAACGTTTGAAAAAAAATAGTTTTCCATATTGTAAGATCAAATGTTTCAACAAAATAATAAAAATAAATACGAAGTTGGTGGATATAATATAGGTGCTGAGAGGTGGCATCTGGCAGGCATGTGGGCGCACAGAGACTAAATGACTGGGCCTTTTCTAAAGTGTTTGGAATTAGACCCAACAATAAACACTTCAACAATGCACCCGTATTGTCCAGTTTCGTACTCACATCTCTGCTTTGCTCCTTCAATTTAATAACACAATTTATGTATCCTATCTACATTATCCACTTACACAGGCACAACTTTCGTTTGTTATAAAGAAACAAAATATATTAGTATAGCTATTTTGCAATCTCTTTTTTATTATTATGATAGTCTTATTTTATGCATACATTTTTTCTTGATCAAATATACATAATTCTCATACTAAAGGAATAATTTTAATATTCACAAATTTCCAACACAAAATTAATTGATAATACGTAGAGTAGTTTAAATCCATACTATCAAATCCAAATGTGATCTAAAAATATATATTCAAATCAATATGGGCTTATATATTAGGCCCATTACTGTCAAGACTTCTAGAGAACCTCTGTTTTTTTTTTTTTCATGAGATGGTTCAAGCCTTCAAGGTACAACTTCCGAGCTTCGTTTGTCAGAGAACACGTGGCACTTCCTTCATCACCTCTGTGTCAAAGCACCGTGAAACCATGGCGACGCGTGTGACGCTGGCGGCGTTTAAACCCTTTCTCCAAAATCTCATCTTTCTTCTTTTTCTTCTTCTTCTTCTTCTCCGTTGTCGTCTTAGTATCAAATCTATCGTTTTGGCGAAACACGAGAGACTGAAGTATCATGAAAACAGTTTCATTGGGTGTGCGTAAGAAAGACAAGAGGAAGAAGAACATAAGATTCGTGAAGAGTATAGTGGCTTACCTCAAATCCGATGATTACATGTTCGCTCCTCTGTTTTCCAATTTCCCACCGTTCACGAATGAGATAAATACGCCTCCGTCGTCGAGTTCGAAGACGGACGACATCTCCCTGACAGGTACTGTTAGGACTCATGTTCTCTCGAGTGTGTATTTGCTAACTATTAGAATGTGTATGTGATTCGGTGTGCTACTCTGTTTTTGGATATTAGGGCTTGAGTCATTGGGGTATGAGAGGGTAATTAAGAAGAAGAAGAGAACAATGTCTGAGAAAGTTAAGCGATATCTAAAATCTGATTGTCACATGTACGGACCAGTGATCTCACCTCCAAATCTTGCTTCTGCTTCACTTAAAGGTGAGACCTTTTTTCCTTTTTAATGCCTCTTTGATAGATTCAACTAAGTTGGTACCGTTAGCTCTCTAGTTAGGTGGTTTTATAACTAATTTGAACTAGAGTGGCTTAGGTGATTCTACGTTTGAGGCTGAGATCGTTTTTGAATCAGGGAAATTGCAAATAACAAATTTGGTTACGATGGAAGTATCAACGAGTAATACAACCATGAGGGAAGATAACAGCAATTATAGGAATCTCCGGTCAGATATTGTAGAAGTAGAACAGGCATTGCATAGTGGAAGGATCAACTCTCCAAAACGAGGATTGGTTAGCTTAGAAGGACAACGAGGTGGACTAAGCCGTGAAACAGATCTTTCATCAGCTTTTTCCTCTCTACCAGGTATGTTTGATTGATAGCCCCAAGCCCCCAATCATGTTATGTAGTGGAACCTGTTAATGGGGTTTTTTTTAACCTAGGACTAGTAAATAAGTAACACAACTTTAATCCTTCACTGAATCACTAGTAATATGTTGATAGCATAAATGTAAATAGGAGTGTCTGGGGTGAGTGTTAATGTTCTTAGTCCAATTAGTCAAGTTTGGAGAGATTAGGGACTGTAAAACTAACGCTTGGACAGTTTCTGGTATAGTTAACTGCTGTGCTTTGTTCTTGAGATATAAAGAGAGTTTTGATCTTGAATCCTATCAGATGTCTATTAGGAAATGTCATGGAAGATACTGAAAAAGGTGATATGTTCGGAAGACATGGATAATACCTTGTGTCTCTCTTCAAATTTTGTTCAACTTCGAACTAGATAAGGCTGCTGTTTGAATTGATTGGGTTCGATAAACAAATGTTACTTGTCTTGTTAAAGACTGATGAGAGTAAGAAATATACTAAAATTGTTTTATTTGTTACCATGACAGAGGAAAAGATGGTGAAGCCAGATCAAAGGAGAGTTACAATTGAGTGAAGAAGATAATGTAGACATAATAGACAATGACATTGTACAGTAATTAAAGTAGCAGCTATGAGAGAAGAAGAAGAATAGGTTCTGTGTGATTGAAGAACTTATCTTGTGGAAAGGTCTTTAGGAAGTGATGTATGAATGAGGATGACAAAGATGTGTGTCTGTCTGAACATATTGCCATGTTAGCTTGTCTGGTCTGGACGAGTATATCAATAAACTGTTACAATTGAGCACGAGCTCCTAATATAAGCCCTTTTAGTTTTAGCTAACTCACCATTGGAGGTTTGATTTTAAACAACCTGATCACTAAATTTGTATAATTTAAATGATAAGAGTATACCAATAAGATTCTAAGTGGAACTTCGATTATGATGAGGAAGATTGGATTATTTTTTTTATATCAGAGAATTAGTTTGCGGTGTTAAAATTGGTAGAATTCCAAATTTGAATGTGAAAAATGGTGAAAAGGACTGAAGCTGGAGACCGAGGGAGAAAGAGGTAGAGAAGGTTAACTGACAAGTAGTAATCGTGTGCACGTGAGTTGCATTCAATTTGTGTCCCACATGCCACATCGCAGACCCTCCCCATCTGTCAACTCTACACACGCATGCAAAGAAGAAAGCTTTGCGTTGCGTCTTGCGTGTATCTAACATTGTTCATTATTGCTATCGAAATCAAAGAGACATCATATCTGTCAATGTTTTACGGAGTCCCTAGTCTAGTTTTGAAATAATGTAAAGCTAGTGTAGGTTGAGTAATCGGAATTTGATATACTGTATGATGATTATGATCTATATATTTATTTAATAGACGAATGCGATATGTCTATTACTATATGACACAATCGTATTGGAGCATGCACATGAGTCCCCGAGAAAAACGGAGATTATTGTATTTGGAGACTAGAGATATATAGACGTGGGCATAGCACACGTGTACAATCTCAGAATCGTAATGTCATTACTGTTTTTGTAATTGTATTTGCAATTACAACTATGAATGTGAGAAAGAAAGCGTAGGATACAACTCAGCGAAGAAAAAGACGTAATATGTCTTTTTTATATGTCTAAGAGACATGCAAGCATGGGGGCTTCACTTACCCTCTCTTTTCTTTATATATTACTACAATGAGTTTTACGTCTTAAGTTCTAAATTCAATACTAGTGAGCTACCACATGCGGATTAACAATGACACTGATTATTGTAGAGAGGTCCGACATCGTTAATTGTGAGATAATAAGATCGATGTTGGACTAAACCATAGCTCCTTTTCTTTCTTAATAATTGTGATTAGACCATGTTTGAAAATTGTTTACAACATACTGTTAATGATTGATGCATCAGTCTAGCCACCTGTTTTTTATGTATATGGTCTCTCCTTTGAATTTCATATTATGTCACTAGCTAGACTTACATTGAAGAAACGAAATCAAGTTTTGATTGGTTATGGGAATAAACCCAAATTAGTTGCATTATTATTCGTCATTATCCGCTAGTCGTTATGACTAGTGTTGTACAGTCTCTACTATACGTACTATATTATCAATAGAGGATAAATCAAACCCCATACGACGTGAATTTGTTGTTGAAATAGTAATCATCAATAATGTGAGAAGTTTTTTTTTTTGTAAGTATTAGAATTATTTGTTTGGTTGGCCTGTGGAGGTGAAGCTTGGAACGTGGATCGAGTTATAGTCTTCCGAATTTGCTATCCACTTATGGATGGGTTTTGGTCAATACGGTTGCGTTAATTTGTCCTATATGCATGACCAATTAATTACCCATTAATTATTTAGTGTATTATTTGATCAACCGATCGAGCAACAACAATTTATACAATCAGCAATCACATGTTTTCGAGACAGAACATCATGTAGCTATCATCACCATCGTCCATATATATAAAACTTCCGATGCTCTCTAGTTTATAATTTTAAATTTGATTTGACTTTTTTTTTCGTTTAGCTATATACCTTTTATTTGTAATGAATCGTCTTAAGCTAATTTTGAAGATATTTTCCAAGTTTTTGATAATAATAAAAAATTTGTTACAAGGGACAAAAACATCAATTCATATGCACATGAATTTGTTTATAATAAGTATAATTTTATACTCAGATATGATCAGCGGATGTCCTTTATACATTAACCTAGCTAATCAATAATTGTTTTTCTTTTTTGATTTAATGTTTGTATTTATACGGTTGATCTATTTGTCTGTGAATATACCATATGAGTTCTTTTCCATCAGCTTAGTTATATACTATAGACTATAGTACCTTCATATGTACATGATGGACTAAACTTACATGTGAATAGTATAGTTCTTTTTTTCGTTCACAATTTTATACATTTTGATCAGCATGCATGAGGTGCAAATGAAAAGTAAAGGTTGTCTTTTACATACTATATTATTTTAAAATAAAATTTTCGCCATATATATTGTTAATTATCTACCTCTATCTCATACCATTCAAAAGTTTATACTTACTACCGTACGTATAGATCCATAACTAATGTCTCTCACACGTGTACATACGTGGACTGAGCCTATATCAAGCGTGGGGGAATCATTCATGTCTTGGTCCAACTTATCTATAAAAAGACATCGTCTCTTGTTCTTTAAATAAATCCACATATCATCTCTAACTATCACAAATTATCTATCTCTTTCCTTCTCTAGCTTTTGCTGCGATATCGTACACATACGAAGAAGACCGCTCGTGTGTAAAAAGGATGAGGTGTAGAGCACTTAATATTCGGAGAAGAAAGAGAGTGATGGTTAATGTGAGCTCAAGGAAGCTCATGACCCGTCTTCGGCGAATGGTTGCTCCGGAAACGAGTTTTTCCGGCGAGGTTGTTGACGGTGACACACTTTATCGGCTCACGGCTGATCACATTTTCCTACTTCAAGCAAGAATCCAACTTCTTCGTCGTATTTCCTCTGTATGTGGTCTCTAGATGGAAGCTGCACGTGGCTATATAAAAAGACAAAGCAATGGTATAACTATGTTTTCTTTATATATGTTCTCTTAAGTTAATCATCTTATAAATTACGTTGTAATGCCGACGCTATTATTTGAGTGTATTTATGTGAATTTATGTTTATGATGTATTTTGATTGCGATCAGTATTTTTTACATGCATGCAGCTTTGATCGCATTTAAATAACCCTACAAAAAATAATAAGATATGCCTACAATATTTAAGAGAATACATACGAGTAATATCTTAGAATTATAACGTTAACAAACTAAAAAAGTATCTATGAAAAACAATTAATAATGAGAATTCGTGAATTTAACTGACCTAACTAATTTGAAACGGGGTAATCTGTGTATTAACATATGCGGTCTTATGTTATCACTCTCGGAAGTGAAAGAGTAGAGCAACTGGAGACAAGCGGTATGAGAAAGGGCTACAAATTTGGTTTGATATATTGAGAAAGATAAAACATTAAAGTCTTGTTTTTTTTTTTTATAATCGTCTCAGCAAAGTCTTGGTTTAATTTCTGATTCTTCAAACAAAAGAAGCATCTGATGTAAAAAAAAGATAATTATTCTTTATTAGTGTACGACAGATTCCAACAAAGAATTAATGTTAAATTGTAGTGCACGAGTGTCGTATCACCGAATTCCTAAACCTGGTTCGAAATCTTTCCCTTCAATATAAAAAACACTCTAACATTATTTATGTTTATTTTAGTACCTACTAGTTAACACGTAAGATGTTTTTCTTTTCTTAATTTGTAAAAATAATGAAAAGAAAGAAGTCGAAGTCACCAAAATGTTGCTTTTTGGTTTATGTGTTCAAAGTCAAAGACACATTTAATGATTAACTTTCTTGCCACATGCTCGTAACCTTCATGACTTATATCAAAATTGATAATCTTTTAACATCTAGTACTAATTAACTTCCACATTTCAAAATAAAGTTGATTAATAAATAAAAAAATACACACAACTTTCTTTTTAGGGTTTGAATGGTAATTACGGTCAGGACGGCCAAATCCATCTGTGGTCTAAACTGCTCCATTTTTAAGGTAAACTACAGACTGCTGCGAACCAACTCTATTTGTATGCAAAAGCGGTCTGCTGCGGTCTTGTCTCTATTTTATTTGGACCGTACTATTGCAGGCTACATTTGCTGATTGGTAAATAAAAAACGGTTCAGTCTGTTGATGGATTTGTCCGTCCTAACCTAACAGCTGCAACTATTCACACCCTTATAAAACATTTTTTTTTCTTTTATCAGACAAACTGTTCAAATTTACTTTTAAAGATATCTGTGTAACTCTTTCTCAAAAAAAATATTTAAAATCAAATTAAAAACGAAAAAAAAGAATGTTCAAGCAGTGGGCTGATGAATGAGAGAGAGAAGTAGGCCTTTTTGAGAGCATTACGGGGCCCATACACGTGTCTACGACCACTTGTTTGTTTGTTTAACCCCTGCCAAAGTGCCAAAAGGATGCTACATAATTATTCCCAAATCATTCTCGTCTACATGTTACATTTAGACATAATATACTAACACTACATAACGCCCCTAAGTGGGACTTGTAATCATGTTCTCGTCGTGTAGTAAACATTAGTAATCATCGTATTGGGTCAATATTTAAACTATACATATTCGTAATGCTAGACCGTGAGGATAGTGGATAGACATAGAATATTCAAGTATAATATATCTTTCACACACCAAATGAAAAAGAAAAAAAATGATCTAAGCCATGTGGGAAAAAACTGATACGTACTTTCAATTGAATCTTATTTTTTCACCGGAGGATATAGGTCGACCATTGCATGAAAGTCTTGAGTTTTCACTACATCTTCAGGGCACATGCTATTTTTTCTATGCTCATCCGTAAAAACATGGCTCAAGTCGTGGTAACTAAAAGTCGTAAATCATTGAATCTTAAGTTATAGTGGTCACATAGTACTCTTATCGGAATATTTCCGTGAAGTCATCTAAAGTTAACGTACGTTTATTGTTTTTTCTTTTTCTTTTTCTTTCTCATATAATTCTACCAGTTGCTCTACTTTCATAAGTTGGTGATATTTGTCAAATCATACAACTATGAAAGTCCATATAATAGAACCAAATGTTGGATCAACCTACCATTTTATGGGTTTATGAATAGAGTATAAGATATGGAAAACGGTTTTTAAGTATAAATATAGACCAAAATAATTGAAGCTTAGATGATGATGATAATGAGTATAAATGGTATTTAGGATTGGAGAGAAAGTGGGGCATGTTACGTTGAGCCATGTGCGTCCATGTGCTCTGTCTTTCTCTCTTCTAGCCCCACTCTTAAAATTTCACTTCATTTCCTTTGATCCAATAAATGCCTCCACACTCTCTCATTTCTTCTATTAATTCTCTCTTCTTCAGTCTAATCTCTCTCCCTCTCTCTCTCTCTCACTCTCTCACTCTCTCTCGTTTCTTTTTAGGGTTTAAGTTTCAGACACAATCGAGCTACGTGGATATCTAAAAATAGAAGTAAGCGTCATGTAAGTATATTTATTGATTTCAATGACGTCTCTTGTTTGTTTATTCACATCTCCTTCTTGAGCCACGTTCATTTCTATAATCAAAAGTGTGTCAAAGGAGATGTTCAATTATATATATATATATATATCCGTTACTAGTACAGAATCGAACGTTTATTTTCAGATCATGTAATTCCTTATAATTTCATTGGTGTATATTTTATTAGGATGAGCACTTATAACATGGTTAAACAAGAATTTATCAAGAAATGGATAACTACTCTCCACATGTTAGATTTTTCTGTTGAACATCCCTTGAATGTAACCGAGAGGAAAAATGCGATAAAACTGTCATCGGATATAGCCATGGCAGCCACTAGAAGCGGCTCTACTGTATGGAGCCGCGCTCTCATCTCTAGGAGCGGAAACAAGACGGCCAACAAACCCATGGCTCGTCAAATACTAAAAAAAGCTCGAAATCGGATGAAGAACCGTTGTCTCACTCTAAGACGAAATGGAAATTTCACAGCGAAAAGTGGAGTGAGAAAACGTACGGAGTTGCTTAAGCGTCTTGTACCGGGAGGCGAGTTAATAGAAAACAAAGATTATTTGATAAGAGAGACACTTGATTACATCCTCTATCTCCGAGCGCAAGTGGACGTTATGCGAACCGTCGCAGCAGTAGATTCAGTAACCGGAAACTTAACGAACGATAACAAATAAATGTGCATACATTTCCGCACTCTTTGTGCATATGAAGTAGCTAATGATTTAGATGAAGGTCCATGTATGTACATATATAAGATAACACTATCTTATATCATCTAACAAATTTCGAAATGTATTATCGAGTACTACTGGTGTAAAATTAATATATGGGTTAATTTCATTAGAAGACCACTTGAATATTATTAGAGTTGTAACATTTTATTGTCTATGCAGTATGTACTACTCATGATGTAAATTTACGCTAAGTAATGTTTTTGTGATACAATTAAACTTGTCAGAAATGTTTTTACAAGTAATATATTGCGCGTACAATTCAGTAAAATTTGCATTGATTGATAGATTTTAAACGAAACTGTTTTCTTTTTCCAAGGAAACAAGAGTGTTATCATGTTGGTTTACGATAGATCATTCTCTTCAAGCACAAAATCATCTAATCACTCTCATTGACTAGTCCAAACTGTCAAACTGGAATCATGGGTTATCTTTTTTCACTTATATACAAATGTTACTTAATAGTTTATACATAGTGTGTTGTTGTGTACTCCGGATTGAATTCAGTTTAAAATAAAATAGAATACAAATTTTAAAAATTACAGACTAAACATTGGGTTGAGAATGGGCCGAGTTGATGTGTTAATTTTGGCCTATTTACGTTGCTGTTTTCCTTATATAAACCCAAAAGTGACACAAATAGTGGGCCTAAATGTGAAGCGCAACGATCACTAATGTGTTGGTATATGTATGATTTGGTATCGTAAAAACAAAAACCGGTTAAGGTTGGCACGAGTGTAGTCGAGTGATTTCGGATGGGCTAGTTAGATTCATTGACTTCAAACAAATTGCTAGATATGAAACTGACGACATTCTTGCTATGCTTAACTTAGCACTAATCTTTTAACCTGTCATAGCCTTTTTTTAAACTAATTTATAAGCTATGTTCTCTTTCTGTCGGTACAAAATCTCTTGGCAGTTGGCATTTATTTAAAGTGAGAGTAACATGGTCAAATGATAACATCTTTAATGAGCCATCATCTCTGATTTTATAAACACACGATTTTGAGATTGAAAAAGACACTTAAAGCCATGAAAGAAATGATTCTTAATTAAGAAAGTATCTAGCTAATAAGTTATTATTACTTAGTTAAAATATCTTTGATGAAAAAGGAGAGATATTTTAACCTAATGGACTAATTAAAACTTGTCCTCTTCCTTTTCCGCGAAAGCTAAGACCCATTGCATGCTTGTGCATGATTATGCCCCTTATCTATCTATACAATCTCGCTCTCCTGATTGATAACTACATTTGCACATTTATGATCTTTTCCAATACAAATCACTTAATTAGCATGTAGTATATGAAATCTATTATTGTACGATCAGAATAATAGATTATTCTGATCACTTAATTAGCATGTAGTATACAAATCACTTAATTAGCATGTAGTATATAGATTATTAGTTATATGGCATTTTTCGTTTTCCTTACTTTAGTGGAAGGAAAAAAAAATCACTCATAAATTTTGGGATAAAAATCCAGCTAGATCAAATAGTTGCTACATCAAATAAAAAATTCGAATTTTGGGATAAAATCCAGCTAGAAATCACTTATGAATGAGTGAAAAGTGTCAAAGAGGCCCAAATATTTATATTTAAATATATGTGTGCTTAGCTTGAACCTATGGTTTTGATTTAAAGATGAGAGGGTCCAATCCATTGTTGTCAATAATTTTGCTTCTATAATGGTTAACAAGTTAGCATCTATTTATGTATATTTACTCATCAATCAATTAGTTATTAACCTATTATATAGTTAGCGCTTAAATTCACATGATCACATCACATCCTATCGTTTAATCTTTTCCAACAACAACACATAAAGTAGTTTCAAGTTAGCATTTTTATCTCTATAATAATTAATGATGTAGTTAGACTCTCAATGTAATATTTTTGATATTTTCGAAGAAATCTGAACCAAAACAGTGTACCAAAGTTACTCATAGTTTGTTTGCTTAACTACTAATTTTTCTTTACAATACAAATTACTATATTTTCAACATTCTGAAACCACAACTAAAAAATCCGACGTTGGATTCATGCATCGACGTGAAATAATGGAATCCATTTTTGTTTTATTACTAAATCAGTAAAATATTAGTTGAATAAACTTGCAACTCTGCAGAATTTTGCAATCAATAATTTAATAATACAATAGTTTCAGCAATCATTGCGGAAAAGAAAGAGAAATTTTTTTTTTTTTGAGAATTGAGTTGTGGCGTATCGCTAGTAGCTCTGATATCATATGAGAATATGAAACTGAAGAATTTGTTATTGATGTAGAGGATACACTTTATACACAGTAAATGAGAATAAATTATAGGAGAGATTTGTATCAATCAAATCCTTTTTTTACATATATGAACATTCCAAATATACAATGAGTACCACTATAACCAGTCAAACTCAAAAGTATTACTAATGATAATTTGACATTATTACAGATACCTAATTACCATTTTGACAGAAAGTTGAGTTCAGATTAACCCCTCCATATTCTTTTAGATATACAAATAAATTCTGTAACGATAATCACTTTGATCATGGCCCAAATCATTCCCACCCATGGAAATGATGCTCTCCATCGAACCTTTTTTAAAAAATAATTCTAAGGTAGAACCCACACCAAAAATTATAATTAATCGCTTCCTTTTTTATATCATTACATAAATATTTGATCAATCAACAAATTCTTAACGTCAAAATCTTTGAATCCAGAAAAAAAAAACTATGGAACTATCATTAGCATTGACGACAACAGAGCATAATCCATCGCCTTCAGAGGCACATCCAAACACTATGGACTTTCTGTCTCGCGAATGGTGTAATTTCGCTGTTCAATCGCTTCAGCCCGACCATATCATCTACGATCGTTCCATTGTTCCCGTCGAGACATCGATCGCCAAGTTTCAAGGCGACTCGAGTCCTGTTTCTTGCGCTGTAAGTTACAGATATTGTTTTATTTTTATTTTTATTCTTATAAGTGAGTTCCTCTTCAACAAGTTTTGGTTAGGGTTTAATTTATAAAGATTTTGAAAGTAGATGATGGATAAGAGTATGAAGATGGACGATCCAGATTTTAAGCCCTCGTTGCCTTCCTGGAAAACTAGTGATGTGAAGGTAAACCTATTATGTTATCTTTTACACAGATCACAGTAACAGTAATTACAAATATATTTGTAAAAATACTATCTTTGAAATGTATAGTTTGGGGCTTCTAATGTGATCTTTAAATGAACTGAATATTGTTTAAACATTGACAATTCATTTCATTTTATTTTCATTTTTTAAGTGGTTTTTAGGTTTATTTGATGCACATACGAAATGAGTAATTAATGAATATTTGATATATGATCTGAATGGTTAGACACTTATACTAGTATTTATTGGAATTTTAGATATACGACAAAATAATGTTACAAAATAGAATGGCTTACATCTATTTGGCGAATAAAAATTAAAGAGGCTAATAATAATATTGATCATATGTTTTGTTGAATGATATGAACAGTCATGGATATGGATGCAACAAGCAATGCACCCGGAATTGAGCTATGAAGGCTTTTTCCGCAAGAAACTTGTAAAAACCCTTTTAGCCTTTTGGTCTTCAAATCAGCTATATTGGTTTTCTAAATGAATACAATTATGGGACTTGTAGAAACTTCCATGGAAGATTACGCCGTCGATAAAGAAATGGTGGAAAGAGATAAAAGCGAAACGAAAGGAAGAAGTGAGGCTACAGAGAGCTGAAGTCCACGCTGCCGTGTCCTTGGCTGGTCTAGCCGCTGCTCTTGCCGCTGTAGCTTCCGAGAACGCCGGAAAAGATAGCGGAAACGTTCGACCGAGCACAAGAGAGACTGCTGTGGCATCTGCGGCGGCTGTAGTGGCAGCACAGTGTGCGCAAATGGCGGAGAAAATGGGAGCAAACAGAGATCAACTCAGCACAATGATTGGTTCCGCCATGACCGGGACAAGTGTTAGTGAGATACTCACTCTCACTGCCTCAGCTACAACTTGTAAGAAGAAGATAAAGCTTTTGTTATTTTATTGTATTCTTTTTGTTTCTACAAGGAATGTTCTGTTTCTGAGACATTGGTGTTTGGTAAAATAAGCATTGAGAGGTGCTGCGACGCTGAAAGCAAGAAGAGGTTGCAAGATAAATAGATTGAACGGATCTGCGCCTGTGTTGCCTATTGAAGACTCTTCTTACTTGCCTCCTGAATTCGACAAGAACACATCCATACTTGCTAAAGGAACCGATCTCTTCGTTGAAACACCAGATGGTATATAAAATTAAAATCCTCTGTTTCTCTTGTTTAACTCCTCTGTTTCGTGGAGAAACTAAAAGAGATCGTTGGGTTGAAACAGGGGATTTCAAGGCTAGGACAGTGTCTATGGTCTTAAACAAAGACGGACAGGTCTAAACGTGGCTCTAATCACTCATTATTCTTTCACTAATTACGTCTACTAATTGATGATTTTGGTGTTTGTTATCAACAGGTGATTCTTAAAATGAAGAAGCATAACCTACTCAGGACTAAGAAACTAAGTATGCAGCTAGCTTCTCAATATATTGTTGTTTTAGCTTTACTTAACCTTCAAGCTATGATTTTAAAACATTTAGTGTCTTTGTTTTTGTTGTGTGTTAAGGTATTGTGACGAATGTTCATGTGGAACTTTACAAGGATTCGGATAGCGAAGACAACAACATAGAGGACACTTGTTATCTCATTGTCCTGAGGACGAACAGAGGAGCTATCAAGCTAGACATGGCGGATGATTACAGTCGTTACAAGACATGGGTCACAACGATCCAACACATGCTCACTCTCTCTTCTTCCTCCTTACGTACAAATTACGATCTCACTTTCTACAACAAAAACTGAAATTTTCATCTGTTTTTGTTCATCCTTTTCCACTATGTAATTTTACTTTTCTTGCCATATTTTATTTATCTCCTCATCTGTTTCTTATGTATCTCTCTCGTTTGATCTAATAATGTAATGCATAACAACTTGAGAACTTACGTTCTTTTAGACCCCACATACATCAGCTATCTTTCTAAGTAAAGTAACCTGAGACTTGAGAAGCATAACATGTTCGATTGACTTGCGAAACAAGGCTTCCTCGTCCTCGATCTCTTCACAGCCTGGTACAATCTTTCGAAGGATCCGGAGGTTTCTTTGCGTGTAACTTTCGCGAAAATTGGATTTCTCTTTTCGTCCCTTGCGACCACGGTGCTTGAGCTTCTGACACTTCACCATCTTCGTCACTTGTTTCACTCCCGGATTAGATACAAAGCCATATATATAGAGAGACATTGAGGATGGAACCAATATGGAAGAAAACAAGTTGTCTGTAAAATGTTTTTGACAGAGAAAAGGAGACAAGGAACCCATATCAAGGCCATAAACCACTGAACCTGTCTCTGCCAATCCATCCTTGCAATGTCTAATGTTCAATGTATCTGTTTTTGTGGTCCTCGTTTCTTGTACGTACGTCTTGCATACTTTATGACATTATTGTTGTTTAAATTTCAGAATTGGTTCGCTTGGTTTGGTTCAACCAGTACATGTATATGAGTCAAATGGATAAATAATTTGGGCCGAGGGGTTACAAGAATGCAACTTCAAGTTGAATTAAGCCCGTTTTCTTTTACCAATTGAAAGCAAGTACAGGTCAAAAACATTTCTCCAAAACTTGAAGCCTACGTCAGATAAGAGGGTTCGCACAGCAACAGATCAAAACACGATTTTTCTCGTAAAAGAAGGGCTGTTACTAACACGATTCTTCTCGCCAAAAGCCGTTCATTCTAACTTAGGATATTTCTACTATGACCACTGCAAATAATATCAAAAACAATTCTGAGTTTGTTAAAAAATTTGAAGTGGTAGAGGCTATTTAATTATATGGTTCTTGAGGGTGAAGACAATCCATCAAACAAAGTGAAGAAAACTGTCTAAGTCGCCCCAGAGATGAGAAACAAAAATGCACATGTATACACTTCATTTCTTAGATATTTGTTTTATGAATCATTATAGGAAAACATAATTTTTTTTATGTTCTACGGTTTTTGACTATATAAAAGAGCACACTAAAAATATACAAAACATCTAACTCAAAATCTCTCAATTAACGGACATATGTTGATTTTTATTATTGTTAAGCTAAATCATTATGGTCTATTAAATCGTCAATCTAAATCATAGTCTAATATAGCCTAAAACCGTTCATTCTAAACATATGTTGAGTTTTATAATTGTTAAGTTAAAATTATCATGGTCTAATAAATCGTTCAATCTAAATCATAGTCTGATATGACCCAAAACCATTCATTATAAACCATAGTTTAATATGGCATAAAATCGTCGCATCTCTAATCTAAATCTATCTCATGTTGTACCATTGTCCAATCTAAACCATAGTCTAATATGGCCCAAAATCGTTCATTTTAAACCACAGTTTAATATTACCCAAAACCGTTGCATCTATAATGTAAACCTACCCCATGAATTAGCCATGTACCATTGTTGTACCAATTTTTTTTTTGTAGATTTAAGTCGTTAGATTGGTTGAGATAGCAATTACAACGGTTTTTGTCTATGGCCGGTATAATCAGCCGTACCGCGGAGAAATCGTCGTCTTTGAGAAAGTCTCTGCAACTTGATCCCATGTCGTTGTTGTGCATCAAGAGATCCAACACACTGCAGAATTCCATCCAATTTGTCATGGTCATGGTGATAGTGTTCTATGGCAGACGAACGCTTTGGGGCTCTCGATTTCCCAACCTGGAAGAGATAGATTTAAAATTTGTTTGAGGTTGAAGAAACAATGCGTTTGAACGATTTTGCCAAGAAATCTATCTTCATTTGTTTTATTTCTCATTATACCCTACCGCCGACCAGTGTCATGGGCTTTATGCTACCTATTGGATCTTTTCATATATGAAATATAGTTTTTTTTTTTCAAGTACCATTAACATTTTCTAATACTTTTTTTTTTCTTTAAACAAATTTGGTATATCATCTCTATATTGCTTATTTTATATATAATTAATTATATATATCTTTGTGAAGATACTCTATTTAATATATTTTTCATATATCTTTTTAAAGATATGTTTTTGACATCTCTAATATACTTGCCAAATTAATTTTGAATATATATATATATGCTATATAACAATCATAAACATTTTAAATATATTAGGACAATACCAAAAATTGTATCTATGTACAAGTCTAGTTTGAGGGTTGTTTTCTAGCAAAGATAAAAAAATAGGCAAAAATTTGAAACATTATAATATCATAATTGGACCCCTAATATTGCATAAACAACGACAGTTTTTATTTATATATATAATTTCATGTTTTACAAATGAATACTATTCTATATCTGAGTAATGATTGAAAACAGTCCTCCATTGTAACATTTCGAGTTATAAGAAGAAGAAAAAGAAATCCCATGTTAGCACTTGTTTCTTCTTGAAATAGACTCTAATCCGTGATATATATGACTCAAAGCAATTCTATTTAAATTAATGATATATCTTTGTGAAGATAGTCTATTTATTTATAGTCCCTTTGATGGATGCAATGACTCGTAAAACTTTGTGATTTTATAATCAAACTGGCTTTTTCTTTGGATCATAAGTGAATCTCCAAACCCAATTCATCACTCACTGGTTGAGTTTTATTTATTTGTTGATAAAAATTGGAATTGATATTTAATGTCATGGTTTGCTAAATGCAATTATGCAAATGCAATTATACCCATGACATGGACACGACCCACATGCTCCTCCCACACTTCAATATATTAGTATATAGATTTGTTGTCATTAATGTCATGTTACTTTTAATAATTATGGAATTATTATGTAGTAAGTATATAAAGAATTATTTAAATTAATATTTGGAAAAAAGGGGTAAGCTTTTCTTATGGTGATGAAGAATGTCTTTTTTTTCTCTTTTCCATTGTGAGAGAATCTTTAGTGTAAAAATTATGAGAATTTTTGGTTTAAAACAAAACGCGCGAAATCCGGAGATTAGTTTTATTAAAAAACCTCTGACCACAACGTTCTCCTCTTTGATGTTGTCTCTCTTTTGTTCATTCTTCTGGTTAAAATTATTAACTAAAGTCAATTAATTAGGGTCACCATCACACACACACATACACACAAAATAAAATAGAAAGATCAATTTTTTTTTCCTTTTTTGGGTTTAAGTAATCACCAATTTGTTGTTTTTTTTTTTTTTAAATCATCTTTTTGAACATTTCCCTTTTTTTTTTTTCTCCATTCCTTTTTTTCTGTCTTATAGATTACCATTTTTCAAAGAAGTTTTCTGGATGATCTTTTCCATTTAATTTTTTAGTCAATTCTTTTAAAGTTTTGAGCTTTTTTTTTTTTTTTGGTAAATTCTTTAAAAGCTTCTTCTTTCTTAAAAGCGGGATCATTATGATGATGATGATGATCTGTACATAAGAGAATTAAAGAACCCCAACAACCAAAATCAGAGAGGATTAAAAAAAAAAAAATCAAATCTTTTCTTCTTGCAATCATTCGAATTCAATTTGCAAAGATTGTTTTTTTTTTTTTTTCTTATGTTGTTGTTGATTTCGATCATGGTGGTGGTGGTGGTGGTGATTGCTTATTAGGAATAGGGGGTTGTTGTTAATCGGGTCGGATCAAAATTTCAGTTTTGTATCGTAAAACGATGAGGTTCCTGAGCCTCGTCGGGAACTCATTCGGTTGTTCTGCGTCCGGCGAACGCTTAGTATCAGCGGCCAGAGACGGTGATTTACAGGAAGCCAAAGCTCTTTTAGATTACAACCCAAGACTCGCTCGTTACTCCACTTTTGGCGTTCGTAACTCTCCTCTTCATTACTCTGCTGCTCAAGGCCACCACGAGGTTCCCCCCAATAAAGATCAATACTTTAGCCTTTATAAAGATCAATACTTTTACGATTAGAGATTCTTAAAGTTCTGACTTTTATGGTGATGATCTTGATCTTTCAGATAGTTTCCCTGTTGGTGGAATCAGGAGTTGATATTAATCTCCGGAACTATCGTGGACAGGTATAAAGCTTTTGTCTTTTTTTGGTTCTGTACATTGTTGTTGATTTGATTTTTAAGTAATCTGAATATAAGAGAATTTTGGAAACAGACGGCTTTGATGCAAGCTTGTCAACATGGTCATTGGGAGGTTGTTTTGATTCTGATTCTTTTTGGTGCTAATGTAAGTATTTCTTATCAACTTTATTTTATATTGTGATGTTCTTTTCTTTTTTTTTCTAACTGATTGTGATAACAAAGTATGTCAGGTAATTGGGACAATGATTTGTGTTTCTTGATTGTTCGGGTTTTTAGATTCACAGATCAGATTACTTAAATGGCGGTACTGCTCTACATCTTGCTGCTCTTAATGGTCACCCTCGATGTATCAGGATCTTGCTTTCGGACTATATACCAAGTCTTCCCAATTGCTGGAGCTTGTTGAAGAATAAGAAATCCTCAATTGCTGGATTTGATCCAAGGTAAAACTTGTTTTCAAAAAAAGAAGAAGCTAAGCTAGTGCTTTAGGTTACATGATTAGTTGTATGTGTTTTGCAGTGTTCTTCACGAAGTGATCAACAGAGCAGCAGATGGTGGAATCACACCTCTTCATGTGGCGGCTTTGAACGGACACATAGAGACGGTGCAGTTACTCTTGGATTTGGGAGCTTCAGTTGCTGAGGTCACTGTCGAAGATGGAACCACAATTGATCTTATAGGTTATTATCATATGCCCCAGTTGATTAACTTTGATAATGAATGTAGAGATTCTTTAAGCGAAAAAACTTAATTCTGTAGTTTGTTTTTCGCTTTGGCTCTATGTTTTTACATTGTAGGTGCTGGGAGTACAGCTCTTCATTATGCTTCATGTGGTGGAAACACGCAGTGTTGCCAGGTATAATATACACATGCTTGCTTAATCAGACAATCATGTTTTGAGCAAATTTTGCTTATGTTATGTTTCATTTGGTTTCACAGCTTTTGATCGATAAGGGTGCCAGTTTAGCTGCCATGAACTCCAACGGGTTTGTTCTTCTCTCTATTTCTCTGCCTGCATAATCCAATCCAACAGTTTGATATAAACCGCAATGTCTTTATTCGTTTGGTGTTTTTTGGTTTTAGATGGACGCCATTGATGGTTGCTCGGTCATGGCACCGCAACTGGCTGGAAGAAATCCTGAACCCAACCACAGAGCAACCACAAAGCCATCCAACAAACGTCCCCTCTCCTTTCCTCTGCCTTCCTCTAATGAGCATTGTCAAGATTGCTCAGTATGTAAAACCCCTTTCACCTAATTGAAGCACTCAATATGAATGCAAGATTCTTTGAGACTGATTGGTGTTTCTCCCTTTGTGTATTTCAGAGAATGTGGCTGGCGAGAAAATGATTGTAACACTCCATGTCGTGACCCTTGTGTCGTTTGTTTAGAAAGAAAATGCACAGTATCGGCAGATGGTAATGTAACGATTTCTCAATACCTAAATTGTTCTTTTTTAGAACATTATTGAATTGATTGTTGTGTGTGTGTGACATTAACAGGATGTGCTCATGAGTTCTGCACAAACTGTGCATTATACCTAAGCACCACAAAATTAACATCGTCAAAGACATCACAAGCCACACCAGGTTCAGTCCCGTGTCCTCTCTGTCGCAACGGCATTGTATCATTTACCAAACTTCCTCATACAACAAGCATAACAACAACAACATCATCATCAAGAACAAGCATCTCATTGTCCTTCTGCACTTGCTCCTCCGATGTCTTAGACACAGCTCTCCTCACTAACCCTCACTACAGCTGTAGACCAGTTGTGTCAAGAACCGGTTCTCGAATTCCACAATCCGTTAGATCATCGTCGTTTCGGTCCCTTAGCTGCCATCGGTTTCCTCCAAGACTCTGCCTCGGGGGCTCAGACGTGGATGAACCGCAAAGCCGGTTAATGGATGGATCATATTCAAGATCCAGTTTACGATTCAGGAGATCGACGTCGCAGGTTGAAGGAAAACGTTCTTGGTTTTCTGCACTCAACCATTGTGTTACAACCGGTGGAAGTGCTTGCTAACTCAAAACGCAATTGCCGTTTTTTTTCTTTTTACCTTCTTATATATTATTGTTCCCAGTTTTTTTGGGATAAAAGAAAAAAAATGCTAATTGATTCTGTGAATGGTGTGGTAAATTATTCATTTTGTGATAATTCAAAGTGTTGTAATAATATAATTAATTTGGCGCTGCCATTACATTGAAATGGTGTGTGTGTATGTATATATGTAAAAAAATATCATTTGTGAATGTGTATATCGTGCGTAGCCGGCTCATGAACATTAACTTGGTTTAAGGTATCACCTTATTAACTTATGAAACACTTTAGATATGCATAAAGATTACAGTTACTTAGGTAGACGTTTGAAGGCAACTTAGAAGAAATTGAGAAGCTATGAGATTAATAACATTAATAAGGAATTTACATAAAAGCTCAGGAGGAATAGAAAAAACAAAACAACCAAAAATAAAAGACAAAAATGAAGAGAAGATAAAAGAAAACAAAAGAAGAATACAAGACTAATAAGCCTTGCAAGGTCAAGAAAAAAATCTTCTAAAATATAGAAGTATTTTTCCTATTGATGATAGTTTTTGTTTGTTAAAAAAAAAAAGCAAAGCTCAGCAAGGATAATGCCAATGGAACACTAATGTCCAAGAAATCTTCTTCTCCGTGAGATACTCACACGTTCGAAAGTACATCCATGATGTAATGGAGAGACCAGACAAAGTTGGAAGAGAGAAACGATCATCACTATAATCATAAATGTCATGATGATGATGATCATGAGCATATGAATCAAGAAGAAGAGGAATAATATGATATGCTTTTGCTCTGGAGTGATGATGTGAGAGGGGCAGGTGAAGTTTTGTGTTTATATAGGGAAATAAGAGGATGCAACTAATAAATGGAAAGCTAGACACCTGTATTATAAAGAAAAGAAACATGAATTGAAGCAAGAGAAATCATAAAAACAAATTACAAAACTAACATTAATAAATTAAATATTTATAACATTTGCCAAAAAGATTGTAGTACAGAAGACACAAAATGCAAGAACATACAAAAGCTTTATTTAATCTACTTATACACGTTACATTGAAAAGTCTAGTAGTATTATTTATTCCATCAAATAGTCAGAGAATCTGAAGATTTTTATCATAAAAAAAATCACAACAAAATGCGAGAGAGTGCCCCCATACAAAATGATAGCTGAAATTACACGTTAAACGAATTTCGAGTTGATAAGCAGTAAGCACTTTGATACACTAGTAAAGACTGTGTTTTAGGTATATTATTACTTCTCTAATTTGTACAACAAAATCTGGGTGACGATTGGTTCGTTTTTCCTATCAAGATTTGCTTCGGTTTTACTTTTTAGCTGAGACAGTTGGTCTCTCTGTCACGTTTTTTACCGTCTGCGTTACGAAGTCTGGGGTGGAATCAATTTAGCTCTCTCCTTCTTTTCTTACCTTTAAAAATTCATGTCCTCGTTTTACGTATCAGTTTAGGTGTGCCATTTTTTAGAAATTTTATAAAGTTAGTGAGAAGTGGAAAATTCAAAAACTAACACCGCAAAGCTATACACATTTTTAAAATAAAGAGCTAGATAGAAGATTCATTGGGTTTTAGTTAGGGATACTTGTTAAAAATGTCACTTTTTCAATAAATCTTTTGGATATACTATTTTTTGAAAAGTTTATGGATTTTACCACTTTTGAAAAAAAAAAATATATTCGTATTTTCGGTTTTTTTTTTTTTTCAAAATACAATACATACTTAATACTAAATACTAAACTTTAAGAACAAATAGAACTGACTAAACCCAAATATAACAAATAAAATGCATGTTTAATCAAATTTTTGTAACTTAAAAAGTGGTAAAATCCACTAATAATTTAAAAAGTGGTAAAATCATAGAAAACCACTCCAAAAAAAATGATTTTCTCATAATTGATTCTTTTAGTTATGTCCTTTTTAACTATACCCTCTCTCGTGTAATTAATTAAGTAACCAATAAGAGCTCACCTTCCTCCAACTAATAAGATGAGTAATTTATAAAAACATGAACAAATGTGAAGGACGGGTGAGAGTAATTTTACAGTAAAAATTCAGTTTGATGGTAGTATTAAATGGCGTTTTATGTGTAAGAAGAGGAGAAAAATACAAAAAGCTGCAAAATGTATAAATAGGTGTAATCATCACAAAACTTTGGGATGTGACAATACATTGTCAAGCTTCTGTCTCTTTCTTCTCTGTTCTTCTTCTCTCTGAAAGAGGTTTTTAATACTGTTTCTTATAGTAATTTCTTTTAACTATTCTCAGAAACAGGGAAAAACAAAAGTAAAGTTTTTTGAAATTGAAGAAAAATGTAACAAGCATGGCTTATTTATTTATTACCAATTTCTTCAACGTTCAGATTGTCCAAGTCAAAAGAATCTCTTATACCAATATAGAAAGTGGGACATGACGACTTTTTATTATTCCTATTTTTCCAATTGGTGCAGAAAATATATTAATCACTTTTGTCAACTCTGTTTTTGTTTTGTTTCTTTTCAGAAAAAAACTCAAGGTAACAAAACACGGTCGTTTTGAGGGGTTTAAATTGCAAACTCTTTTTCATTACATTGAGCCCAACATATAAAAATGCCCATTTGAAAAGTAGAGCAGTGAGATGAGATCAGTGTCCACATAGCGAAAGCTGTGTCGACGGACAATTTTTATTCATCTCGGACGAAAGCGCTTACATGGTGTGTTAGATTAGAAGTATCTTCAGATTCTGTGACTGTGAGTTGGATAATTTTGTATGCATCAATTTAGTAGTTAGTGCATTTGAATTGTAACAACTATACCTGTTTTCATTTTTTTTTATTGAAGATTCCAACATGTATCTCGCTCGATGGATAACATGTTGTTACAACACTTTTTTTAAGTTTTCAACCATATTAAGCCTCTTGTTCTACTTATTGGAGCTTATGTCGGCCCATATAGGCCCATATTTGTTTAAGGAGTGTATTATTTTTTTTTTCCAATTTTTAATTATGGCATTGCTTTTTCGTATAAAATTTCTATTTTGGGAGTCTCTAGTACAAAAGCTTTTCAAAGCTCTCTGAAAATGTAACCGTTTATTGCCGATTGACTGTTAGGTCTCTCTTCAAATGACGTATCAAACCATTTGCTTTACGACTTTGACTAATTGAAATTGAGATGGTATGGTATACACACACTCTCACAAAACCCACTCGCACACTCAAAAGACTCTCTCACACACTGACACACACACACACACACTTATTACATGTTGAAGAGGTTCTATATAATTCCACAGCTTCTTCATTTGTAGAATTCAGACAAATCAAAAGAAAAAAAGAAGATGGCGTTAGAAAATGGGTTTCCTCCATTTCCAGATTTCCTCAAGATCTTCAACTCCCATGAACATTCTGAACGTTTGGTAAGCTACCATCTTTCTCTCTCTCTCTCTCTCTCTGTTTATCTTCTCCAAATCACATGTCTTGCTATGTTGTAGAATGATATACGATTATTCTTGAATGGTTTGTTTGTGTAGTTTGTGTTCATGCTACGTTAGTTTAAGTTAAACCGACAAAAAAAGGGAAAAAATTGCCATCTTTGTTTGCTCTGTACTCTATACTAGATCTTCCTGGATTTATCTGTTTCTGACTATTAGAGTTTGGTTCTGTTCTTGATTTCTAAGAGTCTAGTCCTGTTTTCTAGGTTTGGCCCTGTTCCTGATCTTTTAGGTTTTGCTATGTTCCAAATCTGATTCCTCTGTTCTTGATGTCCGGTTGTCACTTAGTGGAATGTTTCACTTACAAATGTTATTGTCATTTTTGTAGGTAATCCCAAGAGGCTACAAACAGTACTATCCAAACCCTCTCCCTCAGACCGCTGTTCTCAAAAGGGCAGAAGGAAGCTTCTGGACTGTCAAATGGACAATAAGCCAAGATGAGACTATTAGCTTCCAAGAAGGTTGGGAAAAGTTTGTTAGAGACAATGGTATCATTGACAGAGACTTCCTCTTGTTCACTTACGATGGTTCTCGGAGCTTTTGGGTACGCATCCACCGAGATGGCCTCCCTCTGGAGCCAAGCAGTCCCATCAAGATACAAGAAATATCTGATGATGAGGATGAGATAGTTGGTGATGGTGATGGCCGTGATCATCATATGGAAGAAAGAGATAGCTATGAGAACATGATCGTTTCTCTTTCTCTGGGAAGTAGCGACGACATTGATGGTGATGATAATGATGATGATGATGATTATGATGATGATGAAGATTCAGCGACTTGTGTAGTTAACAAAGCTAGTGGAAGCTGTTCCAAGAAAGGTAAAAGCAACTTGTCTAATATTTTTCTTGTTCATCAAAATGTATTGATTCTAAAAAAATACATTTGGTTTGTGTGATCTTCAGCAAGAAGGGTGAGAAAGATTCGTGCTACTTCCATTGCTGATTCTGTTAAGGTGCAAAAGTATCTTGAAAATCCCAAAAACCCGTTCTTTATTTCAACTTCGTCGTGTTCAAGGCGTGTGTTGGTAAAAAGCTTATTTGAGTACTCTTTTTAAATTTCTTTCTTGTGTGACAAAATTTAACTATCTACTTACTAATAATAATAAGGTGACTTGATTTGTTTAATGTTTGGTTGATCGTATTCGTAGGTAATTTCTATGCAAGCAATAAAAGACTTTAATTTGAAGTTTCAGAACACAATCAACCTCGTCGATGGTTTCGGGTTGTTAAAGAGAAAGGTTGGGATATGGAAAGATCGTGTTGTGGTACACAAGTGGGACGAAATGTATAGCAGGAACAAAACAAAGCCGGGAGACATAATCATATGTGAGATTCTGCGTGAAGGAGATGTTGTTCGCACCGTCAAAGTGCATTTCGTGAAGAACTGATAAGTGAAGTTTATTTTACCGTTTTATGGATATGTTGAAACCTTTGTCTCTAGCCTCTCTAGGCTTTGTTGAAGTTGTGAACTTGGGATCTTGTTCTTTTATCTGTCGGATTTATAGTTAGCTTTTAAAGTAGTGAACTTGTGATCTTTTAATTTAAAAGTTCTGCAGCATGTTCAATAGAAGTGATGGTTATGGTCTTGAGTCTTGGCTCTAGACCATTCAAAGATAATTTAGAAACAGATGTTATTACAATCGACTCCAGACTAAACTACATATCGAAATATAGAGTAAGTTGCTAAATAAGATGACACCCTACAGTTTAACATAAGTTTACATACTCCTTCTTGGTTTATTTGTTGGGCTATCTCCAGGCCCATTTTTCCATATTAATGGTTAGCTTTTTTTTTCCCCTCAATTAGGCCTTTGGATTTGAACCCATGAGTTGCAGTCAACAAAGTATTTGGTAATAAAGTGATATTTATGTTAATATATATATATATATATATATATATATATATATATATAGTTTCACCATCTTATGTATTTTGTACATCAATATTAAAAAATCTTATCAATTCCTTTTTTTTTTAAATATAAGATTGGTGCCATTGGATTATCCCCAAGTGTAACTGTACAAGTGGTTTGAACTAGAAGACAGCTTACTCTTCTTCTATACAAAGAAGTTGAGTTGTCCAAATCAAACACGTCAATTTTAAATTAAATAGCAAATCCTCACACATTTTCTTACAAGTTGCCATCTCTCTCAACATTTATTGAGCATGCAATATTTATTAATCTCAACAATCTCATGCATTCGATAAATCCAAATCTAACCCTAATCAATCAAAGTTTAATTGTACAATCTACAAATTTGTATTCGGTCAAACCGTCAAAGTCAATATTAGACTAAGAAGTAAATCAAAAGGAGGAGACAGCAGAATAAGGAAAAGGTTATGTTTAGTAGTATTATGATATTATCTAACCACTCTTATATTAAAGTAGTACTAATCACAATACAACAGTCTTTTTCACCTTTATCTCGACGCAAACAAACAATTAACAACCATATATATATGTACGTTAGATCAAAGTATATTTTAATAAAAAAGTATACAAAATCTCTGATACTTTTTTGCGTCATACCTTTTTGTAGTTGTAACAGGTAAGCTCTAAAGGATATAGTATTAATTTAATACTACTAGCGAGTAATAATTTATTAGAATTAACAAAAAAAGAAAGAAAAAGTTTTTGAGGAAAAGGTCAAAAATGCAACAATAATAATTGAAGATATATATAGTATATAATTAAATGACGACACACATGCAATGTTCATCATTCAGTGAACCAAAAACTTTGTTTTTGATTTAATATATAGTTTGGTAGTATCTTTTTCAACTTTTCAAGTGTGTTATCTTTCTGTTTTTGGAAACTTTTTGTTTGCCTTTTTCTTTCCATTTTTGTCTTTTTTCTCTTACATTTTTCCGTTTTGTATAGGAAGATGCAAGAATAATCTAAGCAATTGCAGTATTTTTTACACCCTTCTTAAATCGAGAAATTCAAAATGGTCCCCTTGACATAAACGACGACTAGTGAAAAATGCAATTGTTTCACGTATATATAATTTTGTAACTGAGATAGAAATAAATAAATACTTTTAAACTTTATTAATCTTTAATTATTTATCTATCAAATAAATATATCTATAATTGCTACATAAATCACCCCTCCCGTTTACCGTACATAAACATAAGATAAAACAAAACTAAACTGTGGAGTAAAAAAAACAAAAAGAGTTATAAACACCTTTCTTTCTTTCTTTCTTTCTTTTTTACTGTTTTTACCCCTAACTATTTTCCCTTTTCCCACCCGCCAAAACCAGTTGAGACATATTTACATCCCTGTCCTCCTTCCACAGTCCAATGCAACAGCAAAAACTCATTCATACTGCCAATGTAATACTTGTCGGCAGTAAATCACCGTTGTTACGTTCACAGGAATCTTCATCTAGCTCCAGCCGAGCTACTGTACGGTCACCGTAAGTACCAGAAGAAGACACTCGAGCCTTGAGCTGGCTCAACACCGGAACAATCGCCTTTTCGATCCATTCCTCTAGCTCTGTGTGGCCTAACCACACTCCGCTCAAGATTCTCTGAAGCGCGTCATCCTCGACCTCTATCGATAACGATTCGCCTACGATTGTCCCGAATCTCTCAGATAATGTTTCTGTGATTCTCCGTCTCACAGCTCCGAAATCAACCGCTCGGAATGCTACCGCATCATCAACACGGCTGACCAAATCATGAAACGCAAATGGAACGCATTGCAGCGACAGCTTTCCACTAAAACCTTGCTCTTCTTGATCATTATCTGTTGTTAGATCGCTTGTATTATGAGAACCGTCATCAGTATCAGCGGCTTGGTTCAAATCAAAAGATAAACCCGAACCATGTTCTTTCTTCGGTTTCGTCACCCTCTCCTCGTCGTTACACAGCCAACTCGCTCGTCGTTTCCCAAATTTCTCCCGCATGCACAACCTCAAACGCCAGCTTTCACTCGCCAAATCCCTTAGTTTAGCTTCATTGTCTAGGAACGACGTTTTCGTATCAGCGAAATGCCAGCTCGCTGTCATAACAAAGATCACGTTACCTAAACTGATCTCACGGCCGTGCGAGTCACGAATCCTGCCTCTGTCCATCGCCTGTTTTATGCTTCCACGCACCAACATATCCGCCTCGTCAATATCTTCAAGCAAGATAACAGAAAACGGACTCCTCTTAACAGTTTCCGCAATCTTATCCAACGCGGTTTTACCACGGAAACTAGGATTGCCATCTCCAGCATCCTGTCTCGAGCCGAGCTGAATCATAATTGGATTCGTCCCGTACACAAGGGAAGAAAGAGACGACACCATTTTCCTCTTCCCAACTCTATCTGGTCCTGAAAACAGTAACCAGACATCTCCCTTTGATAAAACACCACGTCGTTTCCCGTTCCCTAGCTTACATTGGCTAACTGTTGCAGCCACCGCAGCTGCTGCATCGTTCTGCCACCAAACTTTCTCGGACATTCCTTTCAAGAGCTTCTTGAATAAATCAATGTCTAACGAATTCCCAAGATTCTCCTTAGGCAAAACACTGATCTTATTGTTGTTCTGCACTGATTCAGAAGATATGCAGCCGAGAAAATCTCTCACTTGCACATCCCCAGCTTTCTCTGAATCCTGAAATACGCAAAACGGAAGTATTCAACGTCAGGTTTTGTAATTCGATCCACAAAAACTTCCATCATAGTATAGGAATATTCAAATCGACATACCTCTGCTCGTCCAAGAACAAGATCTGTCTGAACCGGACTCCCAGGAGGACTCTTCTTCTTGGCCTGCTCAGTCACCAAAGAGCTCATAGGCTTCAATTGTACCCTCTCACGCAACTCTCTGTTAGGCTGTAACTTAGGCTGCAACGGCTGACGAAGAAGCATATTAGGACCATAAGAGCTTGTCGACAACGTTATAGGAACCGGAATCGGAACAATCCTCTCGTTCTTGTTATGAAAGCTAGGATGAAGACGCACACACGCATCATTCCATTTCTTCTGCACTTCTTCAATCTTTGCCTGCTGTAATAAAACCAAAATACAAACCACAAACATTAGGAAACTGATCAAACAATGATCTGCAATCATATCATATTGTCAAAGAGAAGATTCAAAAACAAGAACTTACCGGTAAACGATCAACTGGTTTAGCTTTCAACAGCCACTGTGGCAACTGTTTCTGCTGAGATACCTCTGATTTAACAACCTCTGGAGAAGACACTGAATCAATCTCAGCGAGTTCTCGCTCGTAACTCTGCAAACACTGTGGACAACATTTCAATGTCCTATTCGCAGGCACAAAGCTCTTCAACGGCGTGAACGATTCCAAATTATTCGCAAGCCTGAATCCAAAAAAACATCAATCACACTGAGACAAATTCACAAAACAAAAAAAAGCTGAGATTTTTCTTAACCAAAATCAAAACTTTAACAAAACCCACCTCGGGAAAACGCCGGAGACCGGAGCTTTAGCTGCAGCCGACACAGCTTGAAGATCCCAATCAGTCTCCATTGAAGGATGATAAACTTGACACCTTAGATAAGTCTCACACGTAGCTGTTCCAATAAACCAGAGTCTTCCTTCAAACTTCTCCAAAAGCCTCCGTAACTCCGCCACCGCAGTCCTCCCTACCTCCACCGCAAGCGTAGCCGGCGGTTGCGTTGAGCTCGGTTGCTCCACAAGCCATTTCAAGTCTCCGAGATCAAGAATCACACCACCACCGCCAGGATCAGAGTTCTTTAAACGAGTCTCAAGAAACCCATCTAATTCCCTAATCCTCAAAGCCTTATCCGAATTGATCTCTTCTAAATGAACCACCTTTGAGTTCTTCACCGCTAAATTCCCAACTTCTCCGACTTCAATTTTCTTAAAGATCTCACGAATCACCCGACCCGGCTCCGAATCTCCAACCAAAACCGGGTTTTTCTTCTTCGCCCGACCCAATATATCCATAACCCGGTCCACGTCATCGTTCTTATTAACAACCGCCGACGTAGCGCTCTGCTGTAACCGTGGGTTAAGATAAGAATTACGGGTCATCGTCATCGTCATCGGAGCTCCACCTCCTGCTCCACCGGGTCTAAAATTCAACCCGACAGAAGAAACACTCGGAACGACCGGCGTCGGAGTAGAATTGTTCAAGGACTGTTCAATTGTAGCTTTAACAGCCGGACTCGAGAAGCTAGCTTCTCTCATAACCCGACTCACACTCGGATCATCCAAAATCGAGATGATGAGCTGCTCAAGCTCGACTTTAACAGCCAACAAAGGCTGCTGCTGCTGCTCAGGACACCCACGGCGTTGATGAGCTTGAGCTCGTTTAAGCGCCGCCATAAGCGCGTTTGAGATAGGTGGATCATTATTAGGAGGAGTGGCTGTAGTAGTAGTAGTAGTAGCAGTAGGGAGACGCTCTAAGGCGACGCTGAAACAGAGCTCGAGGGCTCTGCACTGTAAAGGGTGAGAAGAATTGGGGTGAGATCGGATACAAGCTCGTCGGAGAAAGCCAGCAGGGGAAGCTAAAAGAGTGGTAGCAACGTGGAGAGGAGTGGTTTGACCGTGGTTACGACGCGCCGCTTCGGAGATAGATTGGTTTAAAACGGTGGCAGCCTCCGGCGTCAGAGTCTGTTGAATCGTACTTAAACCAGCTCTCATATCTCTCGTTCTTCGTTCCCTTCTCTTCCACTTTTGTGTGCTCTCTGACTCTCTCTCTCTTTCTTCAATTATATGTGGGGATTAAAAAAATTGAGGAAAAAATGTGTATCGAATCTTTTTATTAGAGTAATGAAAAGAAAAAAATTGAATCTTTTTGAGTTGGGTGTTCTCTCTCAATTATTCAGACAAGTTTATGAAACTGAAGTTTTTGTTTTGCCGATCGGGGGAGGATTATAAAAATGGAATGAATAGGGATTTGTCTAGAGCTCATTTAAAGAATATCCCACCGGCCAACAAAAAAATGAAAAGGCTTTAGATTGGTTTTTATAAGACAATGAGGAAAAAAAAGAGGTCTAGTCTTTTTTTTTTCTTTCTGATTTAAAAAAAATATTATTATTATTGGGAGAAGTAGACAAATTGGGGATATCAAATGGATCACAAAAAATGGCTTTTCAGAAAGCTTAAAATTTTAATAAAATAAAGAAATTTAAATTGAAGATAAAAAAGTAAATATAGAAAGGTGTTGTGGGGGAAAGAAATGTTGCAGAGTGAAGAAAAAAATTCAAAGAGAAAAGGTGAGAGAGAGTAGTAGAAGAAGTGAATGATACTTCTCTCTCTCTCTCACTCTTTTGCTTTTGCCCTTTTTAATTGTCAAAAGGGACTGTTACGCGTATCTCTGCATCTTTACATTTTTTGAGAGTTATAATAAATGTAAGTAACAGTAATAAATAATTGTGGATGTGTGTTTATATTGAACTTTTGTTTCATTTATTAGCGGTTAAGTTTGAGCCATCAGAAGAAATTACTAGTACAGGTTTGGTCTGGAGTACAAAGCTACATTAGTTAAGCTAAACAAAGTATTAGACCATTAATTTTCGAGAACTTTAAGGCAAACTGATTTTTCTTTTAATGTGACAAATTACATCTTTAAAAGCAACCAAAATTATTAGTATTTTTTCGCTAAGATTTTGTTGCTTATAAAATATATTAATATTGTTTTTCACATAATTTTTTAAGCAATACTATGGAAGATTCCAAAAAAAAAAAAAAATCTTTATTAGAGCTATTATAGTCATTGGATTGGTCTGTAAAATGTAATTGTGAGTCTAGCTACCCATAGTTTTGATTTTAAGAATTTTAAAAGGTTTATGCATTAAATTCGTTTATATACTAAAAAAATAACTTTTTCATTTTCATTAGATTACTTTAGATTTTTGACTTAACTCTACAACCGTTATTAACTGGACACGAGACGGGTATTTTTGAATTTTCTTATATCATTTACCCGATCTTATTTTAACGGGTAATAGAAAAAATTTATTTGTATTCATCTTTTAAAAATAATTGACCTTTTAAATATTCGATCATTTAATATTATCTGGAAAAACTAATACTTTTGTTATTATAACATTTTATGTCCACTTTTGTTGTTTGAAAAAAAAAAAGTCATTAACAAACAAATTTGTGAGACGAAAAAAGATAAAGTGGTCTAATCAAACTGAATAAAAATGAAAGTCGTATCTCGAAGCATGGCTTTAAGTCTTTAACTCACATTTCTTGTTAAATGTCAACTTTTTAGAATTCAACATTTTCTCCGTGATATGTACTACTACTATTAGAAACAAAAATTCAAACGTAAATAAGAAGGAAACCTGTATTTTTTACATGAGTCTAAAGCAGGTACCTGCGTTCATGAGATGTCCATGGCAATTCAATTCACGTGATATATCACATTTAGTTAATTTACACACTTTAAAGAACAATTCGTATGTGGAAGTATGCAAATAAATATGATATCAAGACGTTTTAAATGGGAAAGGATATGGTTTTTAATAGGGTTTAGGAAAAGTATGTGTGGTCTTTAGTTTACAATCGTTTGGATTAGAAGAAAACAACAAAGATGGCTTAATTCATAGGAGGACTATAAAATTATAAGGGTAAGATACTTTTGTATTGTATAGAACGTTATGGATCTGCAGCAAGGAATTAATTAGTAATACTACTATTTTGTAAGGACATAAAACAAAAATAAAGTGTCGTTATAAAAAGATACAAAATTAAAGTCAATAACGCGTTTTAAAAGTAGACGTGATATTATATGCGTTTACTCGAGTCATATACAAAATTTTAACTTGGTTTATATTGGCTATATCTATCACACTTTTAAGTTTTAACTAAGCGTTGACTACCTTTACTTTGTTCAAAAGTATGTAGAACTAAAAAAACTGGTTTTGAATTTTGATAAGGTAATTTAACAGAATCAGCATATACTGACTGTAACTTCTGATTTGCCGAGATAACACGTTTTGTAGGTTTTTCTTCTTTTTTTTTTTCTTTCACTTCTTGCAACCTATAGCCTTCCAGCCAGCACTTCATGCTGTATGACGAAAAAAAAAGTCTGGATAAAGTTTGACGATGATGTATGAACTGTCACCACAAAGTATGTCAAGATCTAAAATGGTAGTTAGGACTTAAGAATTTAGGATTAAGATTTATATTTTGTAAAATGTTTATGCAATTTGATGACATTAAAATGGATGGTTAGTTTATGATTTTTGCGATAAATGTCTTTTATTTTGTAAGCTAGACATTATAGCAAAAGAAAGATATATACTCAACTCAGTGCATTTGTATCTTTTAAAAAGGTTCCCTTAATTTGTTTCCTATGTATTTATATGATTATCTTGGTTAGGATGCGAAATAGTAAAGTAACTATAAAACTTGTAATAGATGTTTTCTCGTGTGCTCAATAAAAATAAAAAGCTGTCGTGACTCTCATTATTTTTTTACGAGTAAAAGCTTAAAACTATTACTTTCTTCCATCCGTCGAAAACAAAAAGACTATTACTACTTAGTTCTAAGTTCTAACTATGTTTTTCTTATTGACTAGCTAGCTTTTATTTCCATGCTTAAACCTCACTTCTTTGGTTTTCTACATAATCTATAGATTTGTTTTAATCGCTCTATATAATTAGAGTATATCTATCATGTATAGTTTAGTAATATTGGCTTTTACATTTTGTCAGATATGTATTCTATAATAAAGGTGTTTCTATTCTACCTTTTAGATGTGAGCTTCTCTGTTGTTAGCCTAAAGTCGTATACGTTGGTTGACATAAGTAAATTAAAATAGCCGTATACGTTATTACGTAATTACGTATTCAGATTCACTCAAATCAAATGATCGTCTTCAAACTGAGCTAAGCTAAAAGTTACACGTCGATATCAATAGGATATTATATTTAAGGAATTGTAATTTTATCATACTACAATTGATAGTTGTGATTCATACTGTGTATATGTATCACTTTTTGATATCTTACTTAGTTCCGGTATGAAGTTACTTACTAGTAATAAGGAATAATTACTTTTTTGGTAAGCGTTTGTTAATAATAATAGAAAAATAAACCAACTTTTGGGTAAGCTAATAAATTAATCAAGAAACACTTTAATTAATTAATAAAATACCTTAAAGGCCACAAAAATTATGATGTCCCCTTTTGGTAACGCATGCTCTCTCTTCCCTTTCCCTTTACGCATTTTCTTCTCCTCGACATAACTATTTTTTTTTATTATCTCGAAAATTTGGCAATCTTTTTAAAATCAAAATGTTAAAAAATTAGATTAAAATTATAGTAGAACTTAGCCTATTTGTTAGTATGTAACTGTTTACATATACAAACATTGTAAAAGATTTACTTATATGAAAGAAAAAAAATCGCAGCAGCTACACCAAGATGCAATGATTCTGGTGATTCTTATCTCGTAAACTAGTGTGTTAAAAGTATTTTAATTGTTATGAAAAGGAGTGAAGATGAGATTGGTGGTGCGGGTGAAAAAGGCCAACGCGTGATATTGCTTCTTCGACAATCACCTTTTTCCTAATTATTAGCATCAAATTATAAGTTTACTTTATCTTTCTCGGTTCATTACGATGTGAAAAAGGCTTTTTGTTTCCAATTTCATTTCTCTAAACAAAGAAACAAAGTCAAACAAACCTTTTATGCACGCTACAACTTTGAAAAAAAAGGTTTTCTAATTTTATGGAGTTTCCATACGTGTGCATATATTTTATTGCATGACAGCATGAGACATGTTAAATGGCATTGATCATGTTTATAAATTACTCCATAATAACATAGGGCTTTTTTTTTTTTTGTGTGTATGTATCTTTTCGAATTAGAAAAGAAACATGTTGTTTAATTTATGCGTATATGATTCTTTCGGAAGCAATATCTGAATATTATGATTACAAACTAGATATACATACATGTGTGTGTAATATAAACATTATATATCAGAAAGAAAGAAAGAAAGAAAGAATCTTGCTTTTCACACACGAGTTCTACTTTTGTATTTGAAGTCAAAAACGTTGTCGGTGCGCATTGAGAAAGTAAAGATGATGGATTTGATCAAAAAGATGAAAGCTTTTTACTTAGACTTTCTCGCTTTCTCACAAAGTCTGAATGATAGATGTATGGAAGAATGAAATGATGAGAAAGGAAAATAAAGTAAAGAAGAAAAATAAAGCTAATCATTTTAGTTTTGTTTTATAGTACAGTAGTTTATTATTTTTAACTGCTTTACTTTACTTACACATGCACTTGTGAAAATATGTTTACACATTTTGAGCACCATCGTGTCATCTTCTAGGTCAAGCTTTTACCCAACACAACCAATCACTCAAAACAAAAGTGTTCTTTTCACTCTCTCTCTCTCTCTCTCTCTCTCTCTCTCTCTCTCTCTCTCTCTCTCTCTCTCTCTCTCTCTCTCTCTCTCTCTCTCTCTCTCTCTCTCTCTCTCTCTCTCTCTCTCTCTCTCTCTCTCTCTCTCTCTCTCTCTCTCTCTCTCTCTCTCTCATTATTTTAATTTATCAAGCAAGTCAATTATCCCGACGTCGGAAACTCTAATTATATTGTTCATTATTATTAACATGAATAAAAATTATGAACCGGTATGACGTCGGATGTTGAAAATATTCCTGCAATACTCGAAATTTATTGATATATAAATTATAGATGGATATATGTAAGACAATCTGATAAATTGTACAAGTTATTTTTTTTTATAAAACATTGAAATTAACTCAAACACATAGGTTGTATTTAATATATAAATGTTATCCATCGATTTATAATTTCATTCGATCCATTTGGTCTTGGTGTTAGATACTAACGATATTGTACTTCGAAGATAAAAATAGTTGGAGTTAGAGGTAAACAAAATTAAAGTTTGACTTCGCTCTAAAATGTTAATTTTGTTTTTCTTCTGTTCATTACTATTCTTGTGGCGTAGAAAATGGGAAAGGGATACTCCTCATAATATGCCAATTTTTAAAAATAGACATTAAAAACAAAAAAAATCAAGCAAAAAAAGATGAATATTGGTTTCTTTCCTTTAAGTGAAATTAAGGCTTTCACATTATAATAACGTGTCTCCCATTGACCTTATCCCCTACTTCCATCACAAGTAATAAGGCGGAGATTTAGATGTGCTCTACAATTTTAAAAACGTATATTTTAAAACTAATACAACTAAAACAATATACTTCACATTAGTTTGCTACTACGATTTCAGTCCTACCTCGATTCCTAAAAGTCACTATTGATTTTGTTACCACATTATTGTAAATACTTGTCGTAACTCATAGCTTTCACTAAGATTAAACGAAAGCATTTATTACTACTCTAACGGGGTATGAGATCACATTTCTTTTACTCCAACATGGGAGATCGCATATCAAGAAAGATTCATTGATGACATCAAGGATTCAACCATCAAACTAATCATATATCCTTGGTCATTTCACCATTTAAACGAACCATATTTGCGTTCTTGATGTCTTCTCATCTTATATAAATCGTTTATAAAGATTGGTTCGATAGAGGTCAAACTATGATCTATATATGCGTGTAAGAACTTTCTAGAAGTTGGTTGGTGGGTTGCTATGAAAAGAAGGAATTGGAATCAAATATTGAGGCAACATTGGTCGCATCTTAAAGTGGAGAAGTCGTACTTATCTTCTGTCCACCATAACACCATACTACTTAGAATATTTTCCCATTGTCATATCGTATATATGTACACAAAGAAGAGTCTCCACTGCACCTATTTTTTTGGTAGTAAACCATATTTTGAACATTTCCGCATTCTTTAACTCATTATATACATACTGATTACGTCCTTTCAACTTTAAAATAAAGTTAAAGTTTGAGTAAAAACACGAATCATAATAAAAACTCATCGGCTTCATATAATGCAATTCAAATTCCCTTATGACCCTTTTTAGTTTTTTTCCCACTTCGTATGGTGTATGACCCATGTAAAGTAACTATACTTTTCATGTGCATTAATGTAAGAGCATTTAACAACATTCAACATACCTTTCAGTTGTGTCTTCATAATGATACTATATGCTGGATAATGTATTGAATAAATAATAACGCAAAATAGAAATAAATGCTAAGTGTGTGTGTTTGATTTATTTGGATCATATGGCCTTCCTTGATGCTTATCTTTAGGCACATTCATTACATGAAACAAAAAATTAGGTGATTATTTATTCAGTGCCCAAGGGACCATCGCAACCACACAAAATAAAACAATCCATATTTATTTTTCAATTTAATAGAAATCATACATATTATAATATATAGTATAAATAGAATCTTAATTTACAAAGGGAGAATGTACTTTCAACGTCAAATTTATTTGGAAAATAAAATATCAAAAGCCAAAACTAAAGTTTTGTATTTATATATGTATATCTAAAGTAAAATATCGATTAAGTTTATAATCATACAGTAATTCATATTCATTTTCTATTATGTATATATATCGAGAGTTCAACATCAAATATAGCACAAATGTTCTATACAGTTTGAGACATTTAATTATCGACCAATATCTAGCTAAACGAAACGAGAGAACCGCATATAAACATTGACTAGAACATGATCTAATACTTTAATAAATAATTGGTCCCATCATGGCTCTTGCACACTTGTTTCCCATTATATCGAGTTGGAACATGTCTGGAAATTTATACAATTATTTTGATCTATTTGTAATTTGGCACATTCACAATATATACAAGCACGTCAACCATACATATATAAAGTATGTAACTGAACTTTTTCGATTGTTTTGTATACTTTGAATAAAATAAAAAGGAGAGGGTAAGCTTTGTTTTGTTCTTTTGGTCATCAATGCATGTGGGCTTATCTCCGGTGCAAAATAACATATGAATATATATATATATATATATATATATATATATCATCTGCAGTAAACAAAAACAAAAAAAGTGTTGCTTCGATCATCAATCAAAAGGTTACAACTCCCGAAATTCCCGCCGGGCATGTAACACATTGGATTCATTTCATTAATTTCTCTATAAGTGTTATTGCAGTATTACAATTTTTTTGTATTTTCTTTTAGTCGGTACCTTATTTTTCGTTTGTAAAAATAATAATAAGACTAATATGGCGACAAAAAAAAAAAAAAGATTGATATACGTTTGCGTATTTCTGCAAGTATCCCAACGCGGCACATGCATTAAAATACACACTTCTCTCGACCACACACATATATATAAATTATAGTAGTATATGTTTAGCAAGGAAGTAAACCAAACCAAAACAAAACAAAAATTGTTATAAAAAATGACAAAATGGTTTGCCGTTATATATTGCACTATTGCAGTGTACCTAGACACATACTATTATTATTTTTTTTTTGTCTAGACACATTCGTATTTAAACTGTTAATTACGGGGATGGTCGTAATAATACAGAAGCCATGGTATTTTTCGTATTCTATTTGCGGCTAGTTAGGCGGTTTTATCTTATAGATATTCAAATATGTTGTATAGTATGATCATTTAACCGTATGCAATCGTAACTGTTCCTAAACATGACGTTCGGAATCGGATGGTGGTAATGATATACCTAAACATGACGTTCGGAATCGGATGGTGGTAAAGGTATAGTATGAACATTTTTCTAATGATGTTCTCAATCCTTTTTATTCACTAATATGTACGTAAATGTTAACGATACAAATGATACTAGTAATGATATTTTCGAATATGGAAATAAGTAATCGACATGGTATGTTACTTATTTTCCTTTTTTAAAAATAAATAAATGGTATCCATCAATCACAGCCAGTTCTCCTTTATTTTTTTTGTTAAGTCACAACCAAATTTAATACACAACTCAACTATACCGACAACGAAGTATTTCCTTTCATTATTAGTTTTGGACCATAGTCTACAATTATTTAAATAATTCTTACATAAATCCATTAATGATCGAATCTTTTTTCGCAAAACAAATCCACGATATATACGTATGATAAAGTAAATCTCTAACTTATATGATCACTACATAATTTTTAATATCTCTCCTTCAATAATATATATTCATCAACTAGTACTACCAACTTTACAAACTCAAGATCGAAATCGATCAATCCATAACTTACAAGTCAAGAAAGAGAAAATTTCTTTGTTCTTCCGTAAGAGGAAAGTCACACTTCACATCATCAGTGGTTCACACAAAACAAAAACAAAGTCGACCTCAAATTGCTAAATTAATTTAATGTTGTGGTTCGTACAAACCCAAACCCACGTGTCTTCCTCATGCTTCACCATGTCGGTATGGCTTTCGAATCGATATATGTCGCAGTCTTGAGCACAACATGCTGCGTATTGAGACCACTCAAAGTTATTCATTGAATTAATAAAGAAAACAACATCAAAAGAAGCCAAAGTTTTTGTTAATCCACATTTTAAATGTCTTGACTAAAATACCTTAATCTGTGTCCTGTTATATGTATAGGTGACGTGGACATTCCCGTCATCAGCTTGTATAACCGCCGGATACGAAAACTCCATTCCCGGAGAGTCCTCCAACGTTAAAACATCGGTCCAAGAATCACCATCGTCTAAAGAAACTCCTACTTTGAGCACACCTCTTGAGTCTGTGTTGTAAGCAAGCACTAGCCTACCATCTTTTAGCTTGACTCCATCGATACCTATCAATATTTTCATTAATAAAAACACGCTAATTAAAGCGAAGACTATTTATAAAATGTGTGTTTGTTTTGATTTCAAGAAACCTGAATTTGGGTTTGGGAGAACCGTTGGTACTGCAAAACTCCAGTTCTCACCGCCATCTAAAGACTCTGAGATACAGATTCTGTCAATGCCAGTGAAGGATCTAAGTAAAACCCGTAAGTTCCCAGTTGCGGTTTGGTATGGAACCGGTTGGATCACGCTAAGACTCTTGCCTTGGATGTATATTGGTCCTTGCTTTCTCCATGATCTACCAGCGTCTGAAGTGACCTGTACCAACACATTTCAATGTAAAACCATTGTAGCATACTCTAGTAATATAGAACTCAAACCATATAGTTTTTAAAGAACCTCCATCCACGCTCCCCAAGAATTCCAACTTTCAACAGATGAGCCACAAAGGAGAGTCCCATCTTCAAGCAAAATAGGCTGGAGAAGAAAGAAAGCTTAAGTCTCTAACCAATACAAAAAGGTTCAATCTTTATCGAGTAATCGAGTCTGTGCAATGCAACAAGGACCTTGTTTTTAATGGGTCCGAGAATCCCAGGAGGAAGCTGTTCTCTTGCACTCCAGGTTCTACCTTTATCATAAGATCGTTTCATGCAACCGCTCCATCTGAGCATTTCACCAAAACACTAAACAGATCAAAGAAACGAAACAGAACAAAAGAGTTCACTCGGTTTAATTGAGAGGACACCATACTTTTGAACCTCCTGGCCGATTTTGTAGAACAATAAGAGCTCTTGAGAAGGAAGTTTGAACAAGACAGGGTTCCACATTGGAACTCCTGGCTCTTCATCAACCATAACAGGTGAATCCCATTGACCATCCTGAGAAAAAAACCAATCAGTAATCACACATCATTATGTTTCCAACACTCTGAATGATATAACTAGAGAAGTCTATCTATCAACTCTACCTTGAAATGCTGCAACCAGATTTTAACATCAGGTGCTCCTTCCGTGGTGCCTCCGAAATACGCAGTCAAAAAATGATCTTTATCAACCTTTTTCACACAAAATGTATACAAAAACAGCTTAAGTCTGGGACTCAGTCCATCATCAATCATCAAAACTATAAAAAGAAAGGAAACTTTGTAACCTCGACGATGGTAGAGGCATGACAACTCTTAAAGGGAGCTGAATCAGCAGGGAATGTGAATGTCTCTAGCAACACTTTGAAATCTGACATCTAAGAATCTCATCACGGAACATATCAACATTACTCACTCACTCACTCACTCAAAAATACAGAAGTTTGTAAAACAACCACAGATGAGTTAACGCCAAAAAAATCAACTTTTTTCTTACTTACTTCCAGACAGATTAACTTGAATTTTATGATTTAACTATCAACAAAAGATTTGCTCTAGTGTCTTGTTTTAACTTCATTGAAATCGATCTCAGATATGACATCACATTCACACATGAAACAGTTGTAGCTACTAGCTAGACTAAACTATAACATTGTTGTTCTTATCAAAAACATAATCATGATCAGCTATAAAAAAAAGATTTCAAATTTCCGAAACATGAATTGCATTATTCAAGTTTCTCCGAATTCGATTCCCAGAAAGAAAAAAAAAAAGAAAAAAAAAGTAAGTCAACGCAATCCAAGTTACAAGTTTCTAAGGAGACCTCTAGACTTCAAGGTTGCAATGCCCTAAGAACCCCAACCTTTTGATAAATCAAGAAAATAAAATTAACAAACATAGACACAATGAAGAACAAGTTTGAGCTTACCTTCAAAAAAAGTCTCAATCTTTCAGAAAAAAATGTCTCGGGGAAAAAGACGAGAGACTTTTTGGTTGGTCAACGAAATACAAGTACTCTCTCCCTGTGATTAAAAACAATGATTAAAACAAATGGGCCTTACTAAAATATGAAAGGCCTAGCCCAATATAATACTCGGTGAACAGACCTAACCATAATAAAAAAAAAAGTCTCTGATCCGCGGCCACAGTTTAATTTGTTTGTTATTTAGAGTTCAAAATATGTAAGTGGACATTCTTCTGTTGGCAGTGTAAAATCCTGTAGATTCCAATTTGATTGTGCTCTCAAAAAACATCAAAGAATAGTTGACGGTCGGTTACAATGTTCTCTTGGTAGAGCCTGCATCAAGTCAGATATCTTTTACTGAAAGTCATCAGATAGAGCCGCCATAGAGGTGGAAGCAAGCAGCTCACAACATGTTGACAATACTGTTGCTGTTGCCGATTCTGAGGACTAAATTCTCGGAAGCAAATAAGACTTGTATAAAGCCCAATAGGCCCATATAAATAACAACTGATCTTATTGGGGAATTGTAGTAGTAATAATATGGTGGTTTAATTAATGCGGAGGGAATATATATGTCCTGAAAAAAAGCTCAACGGTCGAAACAGAACAAAACAGAACAGATCTCTCTGTTTCAATCTCTTCTTTCTTCTTCTTCTTTCTAACTAAATTTTGGTTTTTTTTCAGGATTTTTATTCTTCCTTTTGATCAAAAACGAAGACCAAAGATTCAAACTTTCTTATCTTTTCACACAAAAGAAAACCAGAAATCTTAAACTGTTGTGTAATTCAAAATTTCATATTTTGATTGTTGGTTTTAAAAAAAAGTTTCAATCTTTCTTTTTCTTTTTTTCTTGGGAGACCGATAAAGAGAGAGAGAGAGAGAGATGGATTCACCGCCGGTGATCGGAGATTCATTAACGGCGAGGATGATACCGAGACATTCATCTCTTGATTCATTCGGAGCGATGAAAGTCTCATTATTGGTAAATCTCGCGAGCATAAGAGTCTCAAAAGAAGAGCTTCGTCAAAGAGTAATGCTTCCTAAATATCTCCGCCTCGCTATCCTCGATTGTATCCTCCGTAAAGACGATTCCCCTTCAGCCGCCGCTTCCTCCTCCGTAGCACAACAACCGTTAGAGGATCTCACCCCTGAAGTTCCTCTCATGGTCTTCGTTAACCCTAAAAGTGGTGGTCGTCAAGGTCCTATCATTAAAGAACGTCTCCAAAATCTTATCGGCGAAGAACAGGTTTTACACATTATTCAATCTTACGTACACAAAGATGTTTTTAATGGAATAAATTGGATTTTTCTTTAACTGATTGTGAAATTGTTGCAGGTGTTTGATCTAACGGAAGTGAAGCCTAACGAGTTTATTCGATATGGATTGGGTTGCTTAGAGGCATTTGCTTCTCGAGGAGACGAATGTGCTAAAGATATTCGTGAAAAGATGAGAATTGTGGTACGTACTCTTTTTTAATCTTTAATCCAAACGTTTTTGGAATATGTTTGTTTTTTTTATTGCCACTGGTTTGATCACTCATTACAGGTTGCAGGTGGAGATGGAACCGTTGGTTGGGTTCTAGGTTGTCTAGGTGAACTCAATTTACAAAACCGCCAACCTGTTCCTCCCGTTTCTATTATGCCACTCGGAACCGGAAACGATCTCTCCAGAAGCTTTGGATGGGTGAGTAAAAGTAAAACAAACTTACTGTCTTTATATGTTACCTTATAAATATTATGAAAAGCTCTGTTGTAATTAGGGTTTATAATGTTGGTTGTTTTCAGGGAGGTTCGTTCCCATTTGCGTGGAAGTCTGCGATAAAACGTACTCTTCATAGGGCAAGTGTTGCTCCCATAAGCCGTCTAGATAGGTAAAATATAGTACCGAGAAAGCGTGATATGAGTCAATCTGTTCTTGTGCTCTCTACTTCTACTTGATCTTTTCTTGATGTTGAAAAATATTGATGCAGTTGGAATATTCTAATTACAATGCCTTCTGGTGAAATTGTGGATCCTCCTTATTCTTTAAAGTCTACACAAAAATGTTACGTTGACCAGGTTCTGATCATCATTAAATACACAAAATTAAAACTCTTTTGCGATGATAAATTTAGTTAATCTTTATGTTGCAGAGTTTGGAGATCGATGGAGAGATGCCTCCATCAACGAATGGCTATGAAGGAGTTTTCTACAATTACTTTAGTATAGGAATGGATGCTCAAGTGGCTTACGGTTTTCACCATTTGCGCAATGAAAAGCCTTACCTTGCGAATGGCCCTATCGCCAATAAGGTAATACCAAAATCGCTTGAGAGCTTGATCGTTTTCTCAAAACAATTTTTTGTTATCAAGAAAGAAGCTTACGTTTTGGTTACTGCAGATTATATATTCGGGATATGGTTGCTCTCAGGGTTGGTTCCTCACGCACTGCATAAACGACCCCGGTTTAAGGTTTATACTAATACCAAGACAAGATATATGTTACAACCTCAAATTGTGATCTAAATCGAGTTTGTAATTTTTGGGGGTGTAGGGGTCTAAAGAACATTATGACATTGCATATAAAAAAGATGGACTCATCCGAGTGGGAGAAAGTACCAGTTCCCAAAAGGTATCAACAAGAACACAAGAAATAAGACAAACAACCTAATCAATTTTGTTTCTAAGTAAACATGTGTGTTTGTTGGCTTTTGGGACAGTATAAGAGCAGTTGTTGCATTGAATCTACATAGCTATGGAAGTGGAAGAAACCCTTGGGGACATCTCAAACAGGATTATCTTGATAAGGTAAAACCAGCCTGTTTCTTCTCACTTAGTTCTTTTTATTGTTTGGATCTTCTTCTCAACGCTTGCTTGAGTTGTACGTAACAGAGAGGCTTTGTGGAAGCATCAGCCGATGATGGGTTGCTTGAGATCTTTGGGTTAAAGCAAGGATGGCATGCTTCCTTCGTTATGGTTGAACTCATCTCTGCCAAACACATTGCACAGGTACTTCAATTCTAAGTTTCTAACTAGCAATCTGATCTATCAGAACCATACCGGTTGTCTTAGATGATAAACACAATCAGGGTCAGATCAGATCCACCCAACATGTTATCTATCTACTAACCGTTGTGTGGCCCGCAAAACTAGACTTTAGGTCGTCTTTTTTATATATAGCTTATTATGAACTAGTCTTTAGCGGACCTGTCAAGTTGCAAGACCGTATAGGTCATAGGATATAATATCCCATCACAAGTAGCGGTAGACAAAAAAAAAGTGTTTTGACTTAAATATTCCCAAATTCCTTCTCATATATGGATGTCTTTTTAATTAAAACTAATTTTAAAATCTCGTTTGAAAATGGGGATGAGAATGAGACGAGGGTTCTAGATTTATTCATTTTGTTTAGGAGAAGTTCATTAAATTCAAATATTTGTTGCCTTTGACCATACGCAAACGAATGGGTTTTTACGTACAGGCGGCTGCCATAAGGCTAGAGATAAGAGGAGGAGAATGGAAAGATGCGTTTATGCAAATGGATGGAGAGCCATGGAAGCAACCTATGACGAGAGACTACTCTACCTTTGTTGACATCAAGAGAGTCCCTCACCAGTCTTTGGTCGTCAAAGGAGATTGACTATATTAACCATCTTGACCTTGTTACATTAAATTGACCTCTTCTTATTATATTATTTTGTCGACAATGTACTTGTGAATAACCCATTTCCACACAAATAAATGAAAAAAAGTATATACTTATCTACAATTTCAAGGCGACCAAAATGGCAAAGTTGGTTTCAGACAAGAAGTAACTAAGATTTTGGAGTGGAGGATGAGTAGACGGACACTCATATAAGAACGTATATAATTGGGCCGATTGAGTTATAACTTTCAAAAAGTACTAATAGCATTTTGTACGTACGAACCACTTGCAATTTCTCTCTGTCTTTTAGACTTTTAGTACCAAATCCACCATATGTATAAGGGGTAAGGTTTAAAATTGACTGATCTAAGAAAATCAACCAGTAAAAAATTCAGATTTATACAACTTCTAGTAATTTTCATAAGAAACAAACAGAAAGAGCTAACCCATCTGAATCAAACTAAGAACTATTTTTATTAATTAATTTTGTAATCATTCTCATTATCTTCTTTTGTCTTTTACTTTCAGCTTGATTGTCATGCAAATCTCGACTCAAAGATGAAAAGAAAGCCAACTAAACAAGGACTAGTTATGATTCGATGACATTTGTTTTTATGAACCAAAAACAAAAATACTGACACCAAATATAGAATAGGAAAAGTGATAAGGTAAGAAAATTACATTTCAACTACCAAAAACCTACTAAAACTTTAAATTAGTTGATTGGGTATAAGTATAACTCTTACTGTTTTGTATAGGAGTCGATATATAATCCTATTTTGCTTTCACAAAATAGTAACGAAGTTTTAAATAAAAGTTTTAAAGTGAGCTTCGATGGGACCAAACCCAAACGAATAGAGAGTTAAGATTTTCAATCACGGAATTTGCTATAGTTGACGCTTTCGGTTTCTTCACGCTGATTAAATCTCAAACAGTTTTCGTATAAAGAAAATGATGACATAAAGAAATTACTAATTAAAAAAGCGAGAACCCCAGACATAAACTTAGCTTTATATCGACTTCCCTTTTTTTATTTGACTCGCTTTTTAATAATTTTTTGTTTTGTTTTGTCCTCTTCTCTTTTAGATTCCTTGTTCATCATTTTATATATTTTTTCTGGAAGCTTTAAAATTGTGTATTGTTTGGTGATAGAAAAAAAACTACATCGTTATTAGTTATTACAATGCTTGATTAAACGATTGACAGGATAAGAAAATTACACTAAATTCTTATTATGTTATGTATGTTAAATGATTGGAAATAGGGAATTTGGGAAGTAGTGCTGTTCTATGTATACATGTGGGGGTCAAAATTATGTTGTTCCAAAAAGATTGAAATCAAATTATTAAGACGTGGGACTACCCCCCTTTCTTGTAAGAAAATAATCGTATTATTCATGTCTCCTATAATTATTGTACTTCCATTTCTCAAAAGAAGAACATACTTTTTCAAATTTTATCAAAAATTACTAAAGGAAGTTTCACACCATGCACGAAATTAGATTTTGTTACTTGATAAAAAAATATGCTAATTTTAGAACATATCTTCTCTTCTTTCCTTGCGAGCAGTACCACTCCTTTTGTTGTTTACATTGAAAATTTAGTTTATTTACCTCTAATAGTCTAATCTCTACGTTGTAGCATTTTTCCACCAAAAACAGAAAAAAAAAACACCGGGAAAGAGGGAATAAGAATTCTTTTTATCCGAAACATATATGTATTATAATGATCGTACTTAAGATATTGTTACGAGCATTAATTTGATTAGAAACTCTCGTATATTCGAATTTTATTTTTTAAATTGTCAACACTTCAAACGTGTCTGCCTATCAATGGTTAAACTCCATATAGATTCACGCATAAACAACATTAATAGGCGAACACATACTTAACTCAGATTAGGGAATTGATACGGACCACACAATTCTTTCGGTATGTTTATTTATATATAGAAATATTCTGGTTTAGTTATTTATATAGCTAATACTGTTCCTAACTACTGGTAATTTAATATGGGATAATATACACATCGGATCCAAATCTGTAGGTTTTTATAATTTAGAGAATCCTTATGTATATATAAAACTAATAATGAAAATGAGAGTTTAACTTAAATCACAATAGATTAATGGAAAGAGTGGGATTTGGTTGGAATCTTTGTCAGAACATAGTTTGCTTTGGAAGCTTTTGTAAGAGTTTTGTAATATATAAATGTTCCCTTAAACTTTATTCAATTATAAAATCGTAGAACATTAGTAACATAATATTAGTGGACTTATTAAAAAGTATTATGTTTGTTGTGTCATTAGTGATAAAATAAAATGAGAAGAATAAAAATGTGGAAACGAGGACGTAACGTATGTGATTGGAATAGAAAGAAAAAAAAAAAAAAACGTAAGTGATTGGAAATGATGGAATGATCGTTTGTTCTTGACGTGTACCTCTGAGTGGAAGCTGACGCTGAGGAATGGACCCCTATAATTATCAATTATTTTTATTCAAATGTTTCTTTTTATTCATACGAACAGTACGAAATTTACCTAGACGACAAGAACAAACACTACAAATATTCCTCATATATTCTGTCATTGCCGGCAGACCTCGAGAAGATTAGTATTGCCTTAACTTTTACTTTTATCTTATACAAGTGTGAGATTTTGGACCAACGCCGAAACTTATCTTAACGTAAGAAAATGTAGAAAGAAGAATATATATACCACATATTTACTGACATGTAAAAGAAAATATTACCAAGATAGAAGATGGATTTAGAATAAGAAAACAATGCTAGAAAAGAATATACAGAGAGTTGCTTGTAGATTTTCGCGAATTAAAACATAAGAAAAAAGCTAGCCTAGAGATTGATCGAGTTTGGAGGATCTAATGCTTATATGTTGTTCACATGGTTGAGTTTGGAGGATCAAATATGTTTATTGTTGTTCACATGGTTCCGGTTATTTGAGGGAAGTGAATTCTGCGAATGACCTAAAACAATATTTAAAAAGTACACTATCGAAAATAATTATTAGAAAAAATATCTTAATGATTTAGTCTGGACGATTTGATTATTAAAAAAAATTAGAATGTGAAACTATTATGATAATATAGAGGTTTGATTATGAACAATACTAAAGCACGAATATGGTTGTTTTTAAATTGGTTTCAAATATAAGGAAAAAAAGATCGAAAGTATTTTATAGAACACATAATAATATATATATATATATATAAATAACTCTGTTGTCTTAAAACTCGTAGCCTTAAAGTTTAAACGCTATCTTTTTAACAAGTGAAACAAACTAATGAAAAAGTATGAAAATCATAAAGAGTGAGTTGTGTGTTGTTCTCATTGATTTGTTGTAATCGTTTTCTCAATGTGTTTGACTAATCGAGAAAAAGCAATTGATAGGAACTTGACCAAATAAAACTTTGATCTATATATACTGTGCGAAGCATGGGACCCTTCACCCTTGCAGTTTATCTCATATAGTCATTTTATAATTTGCACAAAAAGATATATTGATGAGATAATTGAGGCCTCAACAGGGATATGGTCTGGTATGTTGTTTTCAGCTTTTTTTTCATTGGGGTTTTCCACTTTTCCCTTTTTTTAGTATGTATACATTTTTGTATTCTTCTAATCTTTACATCAAAATAATTTTAAAACGCAAAATTTGGTATGTTCTTGTTAGAGTAATGATTTCGCTGCATATATATATATATATATATATATATATATATCATAAAATCGTTAGTCACTTGTTGAAAAGCATTTCATGGTGGTGGGTGGGCTACCCTTCTGCTTCTTTTTTGTTTTCTTTACTAACAATATTATATATTTCCAATTCTCGAAAGATTTATGTGTTCACGTGATTTATGATAATACGTACACACATCGCTAGGTTTCACTGGTAGAGATAGATATAAAATCAATATACTGGAGCTGCAATAGTGTCGGTTATTGATATATATATATACTGGAACTCGAAATAAGAACATTAGAAGAAAACATGTATTTTGAGTTGTTTTAGGTAACGTTCACTTTACTTGTTTGGCGTTAACGGTTATTACGTTTCCGGCTATCCCTTCACGTTTGCATCGCTCACCTAAAATCTAGCGGCTTTAACGGAACCGTTTTTGGTCAGTCTCTTGTCCTTATCTTATTCCCTCTTAAATTGCCTCTCTAAACCTTCTCTCTTCTTAAGAGTGTTTCTTTATCTATCATCATCAATCATTAGGTTTTTACTTATCAACTCAAATTAGAGAAAGTAATAGTAATGAATAAGTAGATGTATTATTAATCTTAAGCTGCTTATGTTGTCACTAATTAAGACTCTATAAACCACTAAGAAGATATTTTCATAAAGTCATACCATATTTAATTCGAGTGGATTCGACACTATGTGAATGGTTAATTAATTTATCTAAAACAGTGTTTAAATGTTACAATAAATGATTACTAATATTATAATGCCTTCGTTTATCCTCGAAGTATGATTGAATCGAAGATATTTTTTTTTTGAAATTATCCACTGATTAAGCTTAAAAGTAGCATGGAATACTGATTAAGAAACAGACCACATTAAAATGTGTTTGGGTCCCAACCATATTCACCAGTACCTAACCAGCGCAAACTCATCATTACTCGTCTCGCTATATGTATAAGATGTAACATATCTAACCTCATCTATGCATATAAACTATTCTCATTACACTACATAACAAATTATAACACACATATGAAAATTATCTTCAGTTTTAATTTGAAATAGATTTAACCTAAAACAAACGTATATTTTGATATTTATAGGAGAAACAGAACTGCTAAATGTTTTATTTTATTTTTACAACATATGTATTGGTTAGTCCTTTTGGATACACCACCTCAATTACTTTAGCAAACGGCAAAAATAAAGACAGAACATAAGTTATGCACTCACGTCACGACTCCATATAATCATTGATGATAATTGGATAAACGAAAACTGAATTCATATTGCCTTTTTCTATAAACTTACTACTCTACAAAACAAAAGTATATAAAATAATAATAAAAAAATTCCATGAATTTACTAAAACAAATCTCATACGCAAAATATTATAAAAATGAAATTTATACGTCACACACAATCCACAACGTTAATTCGCTTATTCTCTTCTATAAAACCCTTCCCCACTCATCTTCCTCCTCACACCAAAATTTATATTTTCTCTATTCACAAACAAAGCCACCTTTATTTTTGTTCTCTCTCTCTGTCTCTTTGTTAGCAAAAAATGGAAGGAAGACAATACTACCCTCCGAGAGAAAACGTCGACGGAAACAGAACCACCATGGGAGGACCTCACTCACCGTGGCATTCACCGGTTCCTTATCTCTTTGGTGGTTTAGCTGCGATGCTTGGTCTTATAGCTTTTGCTCTTCTCATCCTCGCTTGCTCTTACTGGCGTCTCTCCGGTTACCTCGACGGCGAGGAAGACCAGAGAGATCTCGAGGCCGGAGATGCGAAACCTCAAAAGACGGCCGTGAACCCTGTAGTAGCTTTGCCGGAGAAGTTCTTGGTGATTATGGCTGGTGATGTTAAACCTACTTACTTGGCTACGCCGGCGGAAAAAACTTGTACCTGTGATGATGATGACGACGATGTAGCTGATGACGTGAAGGGTAGTGATAAGGTGGTGCGGCAGAGTAATGAAAGTAACGGTACGGCGACACATTGAGGAGACAAAAACAGAGGGAAGTGATGAGACAAAAACAGAGGATCGATCGTCTATTGTGAAACAGTTTCTTGAAGAACTGTTTGAAGCATCTGACCCGGTTGCATCGGGTACTCGGGTCGGGTCAAAACTCTAGTACATGATGAGTTTAAACCTAATAATCCTTACGGTGGAAAGAAATTGGGATTGGATTGTTAGGAAGTGATTTGTGTATTTCTTAATCTCAGCTTTTTGCTTAGGTTTTGTTTTTAGTTGTAAGTTTATATAAATCACCAGTTTTGTTCCAATTCTTAGGTCATGATGAGAAGGAAAAAGAAAAATGTAAATTTCTTAGACTATATGAATGGGGAGAGATTTGTGATTATATTTCTTGATAATGTTTCAGTTTCACCAAAAAGAAAGTGATGATGTGAATGAATAAATATTGTACTGTCATGGTAAGGTTGAGTACATGTGTTTTCATGGGATAAATGTGACAAGTGGTCCGAACCAAAGAAGAAACAAACAAAGTTTGGAGATGAAAGAGTCTTCAGGTGAGAAAATTGAAGTGAGCACCAAAGGCAACGTGTGAAGGCACGTGCAGTAGAATGTCTGATTTAAAATTCTCTTATAGGTGTCTGTCTTAAGTCTTAACTCTAAGTTTGATGCGGCGAGGTGAAGCAGTTGATTAGCTTCAATCTAATGATCCTATTGTCTTAATTATTCAATTTCACTATAGCATAATTTGTGAAAGGAATATTTATAGTATAAGTTTCGAAAATGACTTTTAACCGCACTAGGTTTGCTTCTTCTTTTTTGTTTTCCCGTTTCCATCTTATCTTCTATCCCTAGCTAAGTTGCTAATTTCTATACCTTTACAGCTATGCATTCTTAAAATATACAATCATCTGCATTTTCAAATCACTTGGTTAAAATGGATTACCAACTATAATTGTGAATGATCTATGAATAGCCGTCAAATTCTTGCCATAATAGATTTTTTTTTGTTTTTTTGACAACGTCAAAATAGAGGCTATATAATTTTTTTGTTGCATGAAGATACGTAGTTTAACTATCAACTAATAACAATACAGAATATTATTTTATCACTTCTATACTTTAATAAAGCTGTCGGCGAGTATTCGGCTCAAAACGAGGATACGAAACAACATGTTTGAGCTAGGTGTTAGATTGTTACTTAAAATGTTTTTGAACCATCAAAACCAATTGGTTATTGGGTTGGAAAAAAATGCTGGCTAGTATTTGGTTTTATTTGAGCCCATTGTAGTACTTTGTAGTTATATTCACTTTGTTCTCTCACACATAATTTTGGGCCTGATCGAACAGTTGATCAAACTAGAATGAAATATGTTTTTTTTTTTCTTTACAATAATTTATAATAGAGAACCGTGAGCCAAACAAACAAAACTCAGACTATTCTTCAAAACTTGTGATAGAATCAGGAACTCCTATAGTCCTATTTATAATGCATTTATAGTGGCTAATCATGGCTACAAATATAGTGGGTGAACTTGAACCTTGGTCTTTCAATTTTCAGTATTGCAACTATCGAACAACCATGAGCTGATACTTATAATATTTGTTTCAACGGAGTGTTAATTTCGTCCTTGTAATTTCTAAAAAATTATATGATGATGATAAGAAAATATAAAATCTTTATACGGTGGAATTTTTGTAATGTAAAAATATATGGTTTAAAAATAAAAATAAATGTCTTAAATCGTTTTAAAAATCAATTTTCATTGCTGGCTTGATTAAGATATCCCCAAGTTTGAGATATCAATTGCACGTGTGTGATGTGTACGGAGGTTAGTGTTGTGTAGTATAAGACAAACAAAGCCAAGTATTGGGTGCATAATTGCACATGTAATTATATGTTTCAACGTCTTGTTTGTTGATAGCACCTTTTTTTGTCCAAATGTATTATTAACCTCTAATTACTTTTGTTATTCTATTTCTATAGTATAACATATTTAAAAAAAATATTGTGTACTTAATGTCTTCTCAAAGTCTTATTCATTGTAAAAAGTTAAATATATATGTTCCCTCTTTTGGATAGCCATTCATGGCTCACACTCCCTTCTACCAACCCTTTGAAAACAATTTTTCATTTCATATTATTTTTCTGCTACTTATGTTTGAAATGATTGATCCTAAACTAACATCTTAATCATTTTATATATGATTGATAAATAAGATAAGTAGTTACGATTAAAAAAAAAAAGTAGAGGCCAAAGAGAACAATGGCTTTGAGAGGAAGACAAAATCAAGGACATGAGATGAGAGTTGAGACCACAACAACAAGAACACATCCTTTTGTCCCTGTGGCCTTTGCTTAGACCAGAAATCACCCAACCACACATTCACTTCAAATCTCATCATTGTCTCCAGTAATTATTATATTCTTTTATTTATTTATATATATAATGTTTTTTAATGCATGTGTTTGCATAGCTTTTGATTAGCATTTGATCTCCACCAACCTAGGTTTAGTTATTGCTAATAATGAGCAAAAATTCATAAGTTCAGTGACTAACTCAAACAAAATAAATAAGCTACTTTTAATAAGTTTAACAAATCCTAATCAAGACTGTATAATATAAAATATAAAATTAATCTAAAAATTGCATAGAAAGTTCGAAACATCCTATATTATTAAATAAAAATAATCCTCTAAACATCCTATTTTATGATATAGAGGGAGTATTAAAAATGAACATTTGTTGATTGTTCTAACTATTAAGAGTTGTATCAAATTAGTTAACCGTTCTTATGTTTTCATACATCTTTCAATATCTTGACTTATTAGCAAAAAAATAACAACTGATCATTATCATAACAAACACATTCATGAGCTTAAAATTTGAACTCAGAACTAAAGACAATCATAGCATAAATACTTAACTCCAAATTGATCTTTAAATCTTAATTTTAACTTGCGATTCTTGACTAATATTAAAAATAATATAAAGATAACTCGATTATAAAGCCATTGAGCGTATTGTGGTTTATGCTTCTTCGTCAAGACTCATACACATAGCTAATGATTATCTCATGCAATGATCATCCCTTTTCCACACTCTTTATTAGTCTCGAAACGTCTCTCTTCTTCTTACTCATCACCTAAAAAAACAAAGAAAAACACTTTATCTTCTTCTTCAAGTGTATTGAATCATTGTGTTCTCAAAATTTCCAACCTTGATTGAGTAGAGTGAAACAAAACGAAGAAAAGGATCTACACAAATGATAAATCTTTCAGAAGAAAGTAGTAATAAGATCCTTGTGGCGATCTCGTTGGACCGTGACGAGAGCCAAAATGTTCTATCTTGGGCCATCAATGTTCTTGCTAAACCGAATGACACCATTGTTGCTCTTCATCTTCTTGGTTAATCTCTAAACCTAAATTTCTCTGTTTTTTTGTTCTCTCTTCGGCATTTGATCATTTGACTAATTGGGAAACTATAATTGTTGCTGCATGCAGCTGGTGAAGAGCCGAGAAAGCTGCCGATGAAGAAGAAGAAGAGAACTCAGATTCGGCGTGCCAAAGCTCATGTTATCTCCATGCTTGCGGAGTTTGCTTACACTTGCTGCCACAACCAGGTACTACTACTATACTTTCTTAGAAAAATTGACGCAAGACTATTTTTAAACCGGAATAAACCGGAAATTTTGGAGCTTCTTCAATTAGAAACCGACGCCACACGCACGAATTCTGTGGACTGTATGCGTCGAAGCAGAGGAAAACGCTATAACACACACAAAACTAACTTATACTTATTTCCTAATCACGAATCTGCCCCATAATAATACCATGATTATAATTTTGGTAATAAATTCCTGAAAAGTTACAATAAACCACATTGACTAGGTGAATTTGGAAGCCAAGGTAGGGTTTAGCTCAAACATCGGAAGAGGACTCGTAGATGAAGTCAAGTCTATTTCTGCGCACTATCTTGTCCTTTCCCGACCAACCCCTCACGAATTCAGGTATAAACCCGAAATATTTCGATCCAAGTTTACAAAATCCATGATCCAATTCATAAAAACTCGTTTGTGTATTTTCCATGATTTAGGGTATGGAATGACATCACAAGATATGTTTCCGACTTTGCTCCATCAAGTTGCTCTGTTGTTTTAGTCGGAAATCAAAGAAAACCGCATAAAGATTGTTACTCCGAATCTTCTATTTCTCGAGGTTAGCTATTACACTAAGTTTGGTTCTGATATTTGGTTAATGGATTCAACAAAGACTAACATATAAGTTTTTTTTATTTTTTTAGACATAAAGAGTGAGAAGTATTCACCACGCAGTGTACTAAACGCTTTATCAAGAGATTCGCTTAGCTCTTCAGGCGATGATGCTTCAAGTTTCAACGGTTCAATGGTCTCTTCTAGTTTCACTTCGCCTTCAGAGAAACCTAAACATAAACCAATGTCACCCTACAGATTCATATCTTCTCTTATCATGAACTCTCCTCTAAGAAAATGGAGAGGAAGCGAGACTAAGAACATCCCTAAACCTCAACCTCTAATGCAATGCTTCACTTACAACGAGATCTCTATAGCCACTAATGATTTTCATCAAGGTGAACATTACTAGAGACCTAAACCTTTGGATCAGATGTAACAACTCGAGACAAAATGATATAATCCAAGTTTTTTGTTTGAATAAGCAGAGAACATAGTAGGCATAGGAGGGTACTCTGAAGTGTACAGAGGAGATTTATGGGATGGAAGAAGAATAGCAGTGAAGAGATTAACAAAGGAGAGTGGTGACATGAACAAGGAGAAAGAGTTTCTTACAGAACTAGGCATCATCAGTCATGTCTCTCATCCCAACACTGCTCTTCTCTTAGGTTGTTGTGTTGAGAGAGGTCTCTATCTTGTCTTCAGGTTCTCCGAGAATGGAACTTTGTACTCTGCATTGCACGGTAAGTTATAACTTCAGATTACTTTCTCAAAATACTGTTTAGTTTCAAACATTGGATTAGTTTTGTAATGTATACTGCCAAAAAAAAAAAAAAAAACAGAGAAGGAAAACGGATCCCTAGATTGGCCTATACGGTACAAAATAGCGGTTGGAGTTGCTCGAGGGCTTCATTATCTTCACAAACGCTGCAACCACCGGATCATTCACCGCGATATCAAATCTTCTAATGTCTTACTTGGACCTGATTACGAACCGCAGGTGACCTAGCTTTCTTGTCATGAAAAGGAGGAGTTCAGATCCGGTATATAAATGTGTGAAAATTTTGATGATTTTTCATTGTGCAGATAACCGATTTTGGATTGGCGAGATGGTTGCCTAACAAATGGACTCACCATGCGGTTATACCGGTTGAAGGAACATTTGGTTACCTAGCACCAGAGTCCTTAATGCAAGGAACGGTAGATGAGAAAACCGACATTTACGCGTTTGGCATTCTCCTTCTAGAGATCATAACCGGACGAAGACCGGTTAATCCCTCTCAGAAGCACATTCTTTTATGGGTATATATATAAATTATAGCCATACCTATCTGTGTACCTTTTTAGACACGAAGGAAGCCCTCTAATTGACTTAGAGGTTTCCTAGTTGAGGTTTTAAGAAATATTCTTCTTATTTCAGATATGTAAGTCCTAACATTGATAATTAATGAGCAGGCGAAACCGGCGTTGGAGACAGGTAACACAAGAGACTTGGTTGATCCAAAATTGCAAGATAAGTACGATGATCAACAGATGAACAGGCTTGTCCTTACAGCTTCGCATTGTGTTCAACAGTCGCCGATATTACGACCAACCATGACTCAGGTTGGTTACATATTCGATAACAATCTAAAAAATTAGAACAATGATGTCCAATAACCGAATTCGAGTGGAATATTAATTTTGTGAAGTTTTGTTTTGTGTGACTAAAGGTATTGGAGTTGCTAACAAATGGGAATGAGGCGGAGATTGCAAAGAGCTGGAGAATGCCTAAGGATATGACTAATGTCGATGATGATAATGATGAATGGGATGAGTATTCTATGATTTTCGGATATGATCTTCCTTTGGATTCTTCATTTTGATATTTTTGTTTATATCTAATATATATCTACTGATTTCTTTTATTTAGATTTTTTTTTGTGTTTAAAATTCTTTTGTATCCTAGGAGATCTTTAACGTTTCATCCATTATGTATCAAAATCACAACAAATATAAATAAGTTACTTATATCATGGTTTTAGCCAAATTAAAGACCGTTTTAGATTGATTTTCGTTTAAAGATACAAAGCATATATATAGCAGTCATGGTTCCAAGTTTTACTAATTAAGAGTACTTATCAATAAAATCAATTAACAGAGTTAGCCAAAACGAATCTCAACATCTTTCTTCTAGATTAAGTAAAAAGATCATTGTATCCCATGTTATGCGTGTGTGTGTTGTGTGTATATAGATAGAATACGATGCGTGACTTTGTCGTAATCGTATAATTCATAGAAAGAAAGAAAAAAGCAGTAGAACTTTAATCCAATAAGAAAAGAAAGCAATAGTATGGATGGATCTAAATGGTGACAGTTTTTGGTAGAATTTGTAATAACATATATAATTCAACCCGAAAGAAAGAAAAATAAGAAAGCAATAGTATGGATCTAAATGGTGACAGTTTTGTCGTGGGAAATTCATAATAGCATATTAAATAAAGGAAAAATCAATACATCATTTGAGAGTTGAGACTAATTCAAATATTTTAGCGTTGAAGCTCAAAAAAAAAAAACAAAGAGTGTTGACTTTGTTATTAAGTGAACTTAAGCCATGTTTTGTATGTTAATTCTTGTAGTTAAGAGTATTTTTGTTATGTTTTGGAGTGATATTAATCTATCTAGTGGAAGATGGCCGGAACTGTTAAGATATGGATTAAGGGTGCAGAAGTGGACCACGAAGAACAGCCCTTGGGCCGGCGATGCACGTGGTTAGGGTGTGGTCGGACCCTCCACTTGTCTCCTGTTCGAGTCCAGTCTATGTCGGACCCACTTTGGGCCACGCAGGTCCCTATTTCATGGAGCCATTTAATAAATAATCATTTCTTCTTCTTTCTTCCCAATTTATTGGTTCAACTGTTAACAAGTTTTTTTCTTCCCTTTAAATGTGACACTGTGCCTCTCTGTTACCTCTTTTTGTGGGAGTGTACACGATTTAAAGATTGCTTTGTTTGACAAAAAAGAAGGGTTTCCAAAAACTCACGAGTCCATGACGATAACGTTATTTATTTTGACGATCGATATGAAGTATAAGCATTTCGCCATAGAGAGTTTTGTGTCACTAATCAATCACCGGTACTGTTTTTTTTTTTGTTTGGTCATAGCATTACAAGTTTATAATAACATTCTTAGAAAGATGATGAAGATTCTACGTGTTTATTATATGTCATGTCCATCTACATATTTTTATTCAAGCGGTGTTTTTTTTTCTCACTTGTCTCGATTTTAGAATAAGCCCGATGGAATATATAGATTCACACACAAGTTATACGCGTTATCATGCAAACCTGTAAATGTATTCAAAAAAGAAAATTTAAATAAAGAAAGAATAAAAATCATTTATTAGAAAAGAGACTACTCCTTAATCATATGATTAGTACATAATAGACAATGAGTTTGGTTGAATTTACCAAACGAGCTTAATCCAATGTTAATTAGGGGAAATCGACCACACTAATCCAATTCATTCGTGACACTCAACATCGAACTTTTAATTTTTTTTTTGTTTTTCTTTGTTTAAAAATAAATCAAACTTTAGTTCTATGTATTGTCAAAACTTTGCTTTAATGCGCTATTATTAACGTTATTATGATTGTATATATGTGGCCCCAAAGCACTCGTAGCCACTATTTGCAAATCTCAAGCTTACCTTACAACAAAATATCCTGCCTAATCTGCCCCTTGCATCAAGGTGTCCGAACCCACTTGGACGGTAGAAGTCTCACTCAACTAAAAATATCGCAATCCAAAGTTCTCCCTCTTGCGTAATGGGTTATATTTATAATTTTTTTTTTTTTTTGGTATCAATGTGAATTGTATGTATAAAATAATTTTATATAAATTTCATAAAAAGTAGCTTGGCAACAATTAAAGGATTACTGAGCTCGCATGAAATTCGAAGAGAGTGCATGAGTTTAGAAGAATTTTGTATATACGCCGCAAATTCATTTTTTTTTAACATTGTTTCTTATATCATACGTATACAAGTATTAGACTAGTAACCTAAACTGTCTAACAAGTTGATGCTTCAACAAAAAATAAACTAAAACGTTTATTGATGTTTTTTCGTATTATGATATTAAATTTTTAATTATGTCAATATAATTATGTAAACATCTTTAATGAAGAAAATAAATAAAAACTCCGGCTCTAACTTTTTTAGCCTCCTTAAATGAATCTTAACTTAGGTCCGAGATTGTTTGTCTAAATGGCTATTGGCATGTTAGAATCAATATTCTTAATTATATAATACGCAGATAGTGATCATACCAATAAAATCACCGATCACTAACGACAAATACATCACAGTTTCAAATTGACTTTGACCTTTATCTGACAATAATAATCACGTTCTTACATAAAGGTGAGAGAGATCGAGATAAAAAGATTACTACAAAAATTGGCTGGCTGTACAGAGACCCAAAAGGCAAAGTTTTATGAAGTCTCGGACAGAACCCATTAATTGCAATCTTCCTTCTTTTCCTCCGATCGATCATTTCCCGTTAAAGCAACTGTTTTCACTCACTCTTGCGAAAGTTCCAGATATTTTTGGATCAAGAACTACCATATAGCTTCACGAATAATAACTTTTCAGTGCTACAAAACATATTAACCACCTTATTTGTAGAACTAAATGGTTCGTCTTTACAAGCTATTTGAAAGATATAAAAATATAACATTTCGGATCCCTTACAAGTGCTTCTCGTGCATGGGAGACAAAAATACATGAATTAGATTAATCAAAGATAATTATTTTTGTCTTATGAGAACACTTGTGCAAGTTGTTGTACTGTGACCTAAAAATCTCCCATAATTCTCTATATTAATAAATATCATAGTTTGTGTACATGTTTATGCCACTAAAACAATTAACAAACCAAACTCCACCTAATTTTTCAAGATATTTTAGCGACAAGACAACATCAGCCAATCGAAATTATAATTACCAAATTATATGATTTTTATAACATTTCTAAAGAAAAAATAAGCATACATTATATATATATATCAAAGAAAAAAGAAAAAAAGTTACAGCCTTACAGTGTGGCAGTGAGAGAGCTTGTAAAAAAAAAGTAAACGGGTAAAAGAGGATAAGATTGTTTGTCTACGGTAAGACTCACTAAACTTATTATACATCTCCCAGTAAATCGAACGGTGGAAGATGAGAGTTTTGATGTTTGATTATTTTATCTCCACCGTAGACTTTTTTGAATCAGAACGTTGGTACGACACCGTACTGTGCGGCGGCTGAAGCATAAACATGACTAAAGAAAACGTCGTCGTTCTCAGTCTCTGTTCTTTTAGCAAACCTACCTTTGATCCTTGGTCGTGACTCTGCATAAGCTTTCCTCGAAGCGTAACGAATCGTCTTCTCAAACTTCCTGTTCTTTCTCTTCTCTCTGTACCTCAAAACCCTAGCTTCCCTATCCATAGAGCTCGTATGATCACCACCAGTAGTCGTCGCCGCCGTCGAGGTAGTGATCGTGCTTCGGTTAAACGGGATAGAGATCTCAGAAACAGAGTTGTTGTTGGTGTTTCCGTCAGGGACTACACCGTATTCGAGTGAAGAAGTCGAAAGCAGAGAGCTTTGATCAGCAGGAACTACACCGTAGCTCAATGATTGAGTTGGGTAAGTGAAAGAAGAGAGCTTTGATCTGCAGAAGTCTATATCGAAACAATGATCATTGTTGTTAGTTAACAGAAGCGGCTCTGTTTTGGTCTGTACCGGAACAAGACTATCTCCACCGGACGGTTGCTGATGATGATGACTCAACGAGTTCGGGAACTCGAAATCAATGAGACGGTCGAAGTCAGAGAACATAAAGTCGGAACTTTTCATGTTTTCAGTTCCGATTTCGATCTTAGCCGGTTCGTTGAAGTCGTTAGGAAGCAGCCACGGACATAAACCGAGATCATCGTTCATAACCGGAACAGAGCCGGTTAAATCTACGGTGGTCGAAGACCCGAGGATGCCAAAAGTGGAAGAAGGAGAGATTTTTGCGACGGCTGAGTCAAAGAAAGACTCTACAGGGACACGTTCGTGACGACTAGCGAGTGGGTTAGCAGAGTGGATATCGGAATCACAAGTGACGCAGAGAGCTGCAGCGTCGGCTTTGCAAGTGACGGCGGCGGGAGCTTGTTCGCAGACTTCGCAAACCCACACGCGCTCGTGACGTGTGAAGGAGTGGATCCTTGTGTCGCATGTTATGCATAAGAAAGCTGTGTCAACTCGGCAGAACACAGCGGCGGTTACTGATTTACAGGCGTCACAGGAACGCGCCGCCGCGCCCCAACCGCCGGAGATTGATTTGATGCTCTCTAAGCCGAATCCCATTAACTAACTCTTTTTTTATTTCTTCTACTTGAATTCACAAAACTCTCTCTCTCTCTTTCTTTGAAGTTTGGGAAAACTAAAAGCTTGAGAATGTGTGAGAGTTGGGTATTTGATTTGCTTAAGATGATCTGTCATGCCCAGTCGGACAGAGAAGACTCAGTTTGTTTTATCGAATTATTATGTGACACGTGGAGATATTACATCCACATATAATAAAATCGAGTTACGGTATGGGTGTTTTCATTTTACTTATTAATAATTGTTTTTTTTTTTTTTTTTTTTTTAATTTCCTTCGTGATGGAGATATATATGGGTTACGTAGAAAATAAAATTAGGCTGACAAGAAACCAGCTAATTATATAAATTAATTAGGCTGGAGTCTGAGTACCGTATAATTTGTTTATTTTTATGTCGGAGAATCTTTTATTTTTAAACATTTTATTTTTTTGTTGTTAACCCCAAAATTGGTATGAAATTTATCTATTTTGTTATGGATTAGTAATCTTTTGTTAAGAGTAGATGAAAAGAAACAAAAAATTTGTCTGATAGTGTTTTCAATTATATATATATATATATAAAATAAAGTATAAACGTAAACCTTAAAAACATAAAAACTTAAATAGTTGCATGTTACAAATGTATCGTATATATGATTTTGCAATTTAAGTAGTTTATCAAAAGGTTTCTACTTGTATTATGGCTAACTATATAGCATTGGTTATCTTCATCCCAATTTGTTTATATTTCATATAAAACTTATATACTTATTAATGAACATCCAATTTTTTTTAGTCGAATGACCAAGTATATTCATAAATTACAAATGTATTAGCATATATGTATACTTTTTGTTTTCCAGCCAATATGAATACTTTATCTTCTATAAATTATATTCCGTAGTTGTAGACTTTTTTTATTATTTTTATTTGTTTTTGGTTGTAGACTTTATTATTAGTTGTATCGTATTCGGGATGGGTCCTTTTGCGTGAGGGATATTCATAGAATTTTAAATAATATTGGAGAAAAAAGGACAGGATGGTCGGCATGATTTAGCAATCTTTATCTATATAGTTCGGCATGTAAGCAAATTTGATTTTTCTTTCTATTTACAGAAACTTTGACTTCGAGTAATCACAAGCTTAAGGTTTCGTTTTACGGTTTTAGTAATGAAGATTCGGTAATATATATATTATCATTTATCAATTAACCAAGACACATTTTGTAATGAGTTTTAAAATAAGAGATACCTAATATTTTTAAAATATCTTATGCGATAATTTGTTTCGTCTTTTTTTTTTCTCCCAAGAAAATAGTTACTGCGAAAATAGAAATCATAAGATTGTTAAAATGATAAAATATATTTTTGATGATATGCTTTTTTTAGACCTTTATAATGTTTCTTTAAAGATATGTGTTATTTTAAATTAACGGTCTAATTACAAAAGGAAGATGAAAGTAAACGCAACCGTTGGTACATTGAGAAAGTGAAAAAATAGGAAAAAATGACACACGATCAACATTCCAGCATCCTATCCTTTATCTATATCCGGATTGACAAAGCTGCTAGAGCGCCGGACGAGCTAGAGATAGTATAGTACACTCAGAGTCTCAGACGTAACATTATATATACAATAAATTTAATGCCATAGATTCGTTTTTATACGACAGTTCTGTCTATATTCAGGCAATGATATCTATCTTTATAACATATCTTCCGTTCCGACATGAGATCCGCTCAAAAAAGGTTTGCTGTTTTGGGCACTACATGCACTGTACATTACTCTATTTTGATCCCATCTTAAAAAAATATATATAAGCCTCAATTTTAAAATCTTACTGGTGGAATAAAGTTACTATATATAAAAAGTCGAGTGTTATTATATGATTATATAATTTCGTGATTTAGAAATGCGAACCCCGTCTTGGCATCAGAACCATCACTCTGATCTAATCGGTTTGGAAAATCGAACCGCGTCTTGGCATCAGAACCGTTAACATCGAATAGAATAAGTTATTGTCCCTAAACCCTTGATTTAGAACGACGTCAACTTGCGTGTCAGCTCATGCAGAAAACGTCATGCTTTGCGTCACCTTGAGTTTAGACTTTAGATTAAAATTTATGATGTTTAAAGTGTAGGTCGCGAAATGTAATAAATAGTTCTTTGCAGAACATACAATACATACATGTAATACAAATTATCTATGTCCTGTTTCTCTAGGATAATTATTTGTATGTCTTAACGTTTAGTATAAGTATCAAGCGATATGACAATATGATGAGCATGCCACGTGATATGAGAAAGTGAACTGCCAAAATGGATCGACGAACAACGTATATAGATGTCTTTTTCAATCTTCTTTTTTTATGCCCATTTTGCTATGAATGATTTGTTAGTTTCAAACTTTTGACTGTAACGTGGTCCGGCCAAAATAAATTTTATCCGCGCGCGGTCCATACGCTCAATTATTATTAAAAGTAAAAAAGCGAGTTCTAGATAGATAGAGTTTTAATAATTTGATCGATAGGTGGATGTAAAAAAAATTATCATGCAACTTTCAATTGTGCATTAAATAATATGTTACATATTAGTATATGTCATGTCTTGACTCTTGACAAATATTTAATATAATCATTATCCTACATTGTAGGTGAACAACAAGGCTACAAGTTTAACATCTCCTAAAATATACGTATAGTACTAAGTATATCCATAAACAACAAATAAGGCAAATAATTTAACATATTCATAATAGATTATCGTGGCATTGGTGTAACATGGATCATATATATCATCTAACTATATTTTTAATCAACGGTAAGAAAACGATTTTAATTTAAGTAGTTATCATCTAGTTATTTTGTTAAATCACGACCGAGATGCAGACAGCCATACACTGTACATTGAACTTTGACCTAATCATTCACATCACGATCGATATACATTGTTTAAGACTTTAACTTACTAGTATTAATTATGAGATTGAACGAAGCAATAGTTATAAAAGGCAATACTTTCCCTCAAAGGAAAGTGAGTTATCTGATCTTTGCCAGTCTAGCATATAACCCGATACGTGTACGCATCTGCTGATTTCGAGTAACACGTGTGATACTTGGAGGGTCGTGTTATTAGACTAGTATTAGTATAGTTATCACAATGATAATTGGTCCGAAAACGCATTAATCAGTAATATATTCATTTTCAACTAATTTATATTATTCTTATTATATTATGTCGTCCTCCATCATCGAATTGACTTCAACGATATTAACAAGATATATAGATCATGGACCAAAATGATATGTGAAAATTTAAAGTAGTAATGTAACATTTGAATGGTTTTGACGGATACTCAGTATAACTCTAGACGCTTCGTTTATGTGTTTCGTATTGGAGAATGATTACTTTATAGTTTAATGGTTTCTACTTTCTATTAATTTTGATTTTAGTCATAATGTAGGGTTCGATATGTGATAATGGATAACAAGAAAAAGTAAATTAATATATAATGAAAATAGTCGAGAGCTTTGCCGTCAAAAGTCAAAACGTATAAATATTTTAGTCACATGACGAAAATAAAAAGATTCATCAAGTTGTACGCTGTGTTAGGTGAGAGTGTATGAACGCTGCTGAAACTGACAGAATGTAATAATATCATCTTCACTATTATTAGGTGAGAAACCTATAAATAACATTCATTTCGTTTCTTAATTTACAATGTATATTTTTGATAACTTGTCGATATGTTGATACTAAAAATTCTTACATAAATTTTCCTAAATTATCATTGAGAAACTTGAACTAATAAAAAAAAACTATTTTTATGAAACATACAACAATTAATAATGGTAAACATTGTTTTCTAGAAAATGAAGAAGATATGCAAACTTCACTGCTATGAATTTGTCTGTATCGTATATACATGAGATGAAGGACATTATACACATAGGTATTCCTGCTTTAAATCCCTTTCAACTGATATGCTATTTCACTATTTACCAAACGTATTAGTCTAAAACACAGTCACTTAAATGAAAACATAGTAAAAGTTTTAGAATATATAAAATATCATTAGTATCGTTTATTTATCTATCAATTATCATAAGATTATGTATGAGCTTTCACGAGACTTACTACTTTCGGCCACAATTAGACAAAAGAAAAGACTTACTACTTTTTGCCGACCTTTTTTCATATATATAATAAATTAATTCGTCAATAACAAATGTGGAAAATTTCTAGAAACATCGAACCCATAATAATACATGTGACGACAAAAACACTCGATTATTGTAAGCAATTAACAAAGTCATCACAACTACTTCATAGCAATTACAGATAATAAGTAAGATAATACCCTCTACAAGTTTCCATTTATTTTTCCAACTTTTTGTTGGGGTCAAACTGATGATCTTTTTCATTAAAACCTAAGGAGTCTCGTTAACAGAATTACACTCGACTCGGACCCCTACATTCGTGCAGGATTATATTTGCATAAATATTTAAAAAATTAAAATATTTTCATGTAAATTTCTATTTAGATCTATGTTAACGATATATAAGAAAAAATTAAGATATAATTTAGATAACAGATATTACATATATATTATTCTAAACTAATCTAAACATTTCCTAACTGTTTGTTTAGGGGTGTTAAAATAAATTTGGATTCGCTTTCAAGTTCATTTATTTCATATATTTAACCTAGATATATATATATTTTGGAATGAGATGCTCGTTTTGTTCTGTATGCGTCAAAAAATATTGTTTCATAACCATTCTCTTTTAAATAATTACATGTTCGACTATATTTATTACAATAAATTTAGATTGAATACTCGTATTCTCTATTTATAAATTTAATTTTTTTTAACTTAAAATATTTATCTGGTATAACATATATAATTATTTGAATGCATACCAGATTCATATTTGGTTTAGTTTCATTTTCGAACAGAAACAAATGAATGCTGATTTTTTTAAATATCAATAAAGAAGACAACAAAATAGAAAGACAATGAGGGAAAGTGATCTTGTTCTTACGTATGCTAAAAACTAAATCATAACCGTATTTTGGACCGTGGCCGTATATAACATTTAGAAATCTTAACTGTTAATCGTAAATATATGGTTAAATATTAATTAATTGTAACTGTTAATTTACCTTAATCATATCAAAACTGTTGGTCAACCAGATAGATAAACTATAAATGTTTTACCGTAACTATTTTAAAGATATAATAAATATACTAATAATTATTTATTTAATATGAATAATATGATATATAGATACACGATTACACTGAAAGAGCATATCAATTGAAAATAAATAATATCAACCATATCATATCATAAAATAATATCAATTGTATCATATCGTCAAATAACCACAACCATATATAACTATAAACGATAGTTAATAAACCATAAATGTATCTGTGTTTATGCCTACTTGTCCATACCCATTCCGTTGCATATCATAGAATTTCCAGATGACCTAAGTATAATTTTCAAGCGATCATATCCGTCTAATATGTTTGAGTGCAACATTTAAAAATTTTAACCTGAAAAAACCCCATTCCTCGTAATTCACATGAGTAAATAGTATGTCTGCATATATTTTGTTTGAATTCTTGTTCCTAAAATTCTCATCCCATATTTTGTCATACATGAATATACCCACACAAAATTCTCATAACCTAATTATTATGGAACTAATTTGAACAATTTTCTAAAATATAACAAATCTGTTTAATCTTCTTTTAATATGTAAATTGTGTCAGTTTATTTGATATGATTTTTTTCTTAACCCTTAAGTGTATTCTCCAATTAATAGTATAGATTTTTTCAATTATTGAATGAACTGTTCTTTAGTTATACTAATGACAATTTAATGTAAATTCCCTATATATAAAATTATTAGAAAAGTAACACTATTTATATTTTGAAGATATAATTTTAAATATATATATTATTTTTTTACATCTTATAATATAGTTATATTATTATATTACAATATACAATAAAATTAATTTAATTTCAAAAATATATGGAGGATAATATTTATCTAACTTTTGAATAATATTTATCAATTTTAAAATTTATAGGAGCAAAATATTGTATATATAAATAAACTGAATATTATTGGCAGTTGACAAAAAAAATCATATATAGCCTGACAGTTTGATGTAATTTTATGAATACTAACGATGAAGGAAAGTGCATAAAAACACAGCAACAAAAGACTGGAACTGACCAGGCTTTGGTTTTTCTCACATAAACCTTAACTGAATTCAAGTAAGGCCTTAAAACAGTGTTTCTTATTCAACTGGAACTAAGAGTGTGAGAAAGCATAGTACAGTACATCAACTGAAATAACCTCTCTAAACATTTCTTATTTTTCATTTTTGGTTTTCAGACTTCTCAGAGATGAGGAGAGAACTAAGAAAGTAAGAAGACGATCCTTTTCATAAACATAGAAAGCCTTCTTTAGTCTTCTTCTTCTTCTTCCTACATAGCTGACTGGAAGATCATCTCAGCGAGCTCCTGCAGTTTTTGTTTCAAAAGATATCATTATGAGTTTTGTGTGTGTGTTAACGAAACAAAACCAGAATTGTTATATGTTTTGTTGTAGTAAGAAACTTGTACCTGTTTAGCAGAGGGAACCTTTGGTTCTCCAAACTCTTTAGCCTTCTTCTCAAGATACTCGAAATCAGCTTTTCCTTCTTCTATTTGCTTCCCAAGCTCAGAGTCCCAACTTGCATATCTCTTGCGTACCAATTCGTTTAGACTTCCCTCCTTTAATACCAATCACACACATCAAGTTAATCGATGAAACTACACTCTTTGAATCTTTAAGAAACTTATCTATCCAAATCTCTATACTAACCTCCATGATTTTGACTGCATTTCTCAGTCCACGAGCCATTGTATCCATTCCACTAATATGAGCAATGAACAAGTCTTCAACATCTGTACTCTCTCTTCGCCTGTTTAATCAATCAGACATTATAAACATCTTTCTCGGTTTAAGTTTGTATGAAACAGTAAAACTTTGGGAATCAAGAAACGCTCTTACAGTTTGGCGTCGAAGTTGAAGCCTCCTGGTGCAATCCCACCCTATTTCATAATGAAAAACATAAGCTATTGTGCGGTTCCATTCAAAAAGTTTACAATGAAATTCCCCAAAATAACGAGTTTTTATATAACATACATTTCTGATGACACTCATCATAACCATGGTTGCTTCTCCAACATCTGTAAGAAACTGATCTGTATCCCATCCTGTTGAGACAAGGTGAATACATTGTTCAATCATCAGAATTCGGATAAGAGACAATAATAATCAAGGGAGCTGAAATTTGGAATTACCAGTTTGAGCATCTCCAGTGTTTGCATCAATGTTCCCAAGTAAACCATTGAGTCTTGCAGTTTCAAGCTCATGATGACAGGTGTGACCAGAAAGCGTGGCATGGTTACACTCAATGTTGAGTTTGAACTCATTAATAAGACCGTATTTCCTTAGGAAGTTGGCAGCAGTTGCAGCATCCCAGTCATACTGGTGCTTGGTGGGTTCTTGAGGCTTGGGCTCGATTAAAAGCGTACCTGATGAAAATAAGATTATATTGCAATAAGTCACATACGACTGATGACAAAAGAAGAAGAAGAAGAAAAAGACTTACCTTTGAATCCAATCTTCTTCTTGTAAGCAACAGCAGCTTCAAAGAACCTGGCTAGATGATCGAGCTCTTTTCCCATGTCAGTGTTCAAGAGCGTCTGATAACCTTCACGGCCACCCCAGAAAACGTAGTTTTCACCGCCCAAGTAATGTGTCACTTCCATTGCCTTCTTCACTTGAGCAGCAGCGTAAGCATATACTCCAACTTCAGAGCTGGTTGCTCCTCCGTGCATGTAACGAGGATGCAAGAAAAGCTGAGCTGTACCCCACAATGGCCGGATCTTGCTTCCCTGCATTTGAAGAGGAAGACGAACCCTTTTCTTAGCACAGTAAAACTAAGGTATTCTGGCAACAAGATAGTGTTTTATGAATTATAAGAGGTCCAATTGTATCTTCCAAAATCTATAATGGCACACATGAGCCTGGGACAAAGGTTATATAACTACTAAAGCTATCTTCCTCAATCCAATGCGTAACAAGAAATGGAAAATTAGCCAAATGAATTCACCTTTTGGAGTTCTTTGGCGAGTTCGATAACTTCATCCAAGTTTTTGTTAGATTCCTGCAGATCAATGAGTATAAACAGGTTACAGAACAAGTCAACATTAGGCCAACAAGAGCAAAACAAAGTAATCAAATAAGTACCAAAAGAAACAGCAAGCTGCAAAAGAATTACAAGATCCAAAGACCAAATATCATATATGGTCTTTAACACAAAGCAATAAAGCCGACTGTAGTTTCAATCGCACAATGTAATGCAAATATATCGTATAAGTGAACTTAGAAGCTGGAGTTATTACCTCAAGTGTACTGCCATCAGGTGCTATATCTCTGTCATGGAAACACCACCAATCAACACCAAGTTTCTTCAAGAACTCAAAGTTAGCTCTCACTGCATAACACAAAAACCCACAAATTCACTCACAGCAACTCCCAGTTAAAGAGAAACAACATAAATAAAAACAAAATTCTTGACTTACTTCTTCTCTTAGCCATAAAGACAGAGTTAGTACCATCTTCCCAAGGCCAATACTTAGTAGCAGCACCAAATGGATCACCTCCAGTCCCACGGAATGTATGCCAAAACGCAACACTGAATCTAAACCAATCCTATTCAAGATAATAAACAAAACAAACAAACATCATTAAATGAACACATCTCATCAATCCTTTCAAAACACACACAAAATTTACCTTCATCTTCTTCCCAAGAATCTCTTCTTCAGCGTTATACCACCTGTAAGCAAGTGGGTTCTTACTCGAAGGTCCCTGAAAAAACAATCAAACATTCATCTACACATGCAAACACATCCACACAAAAAAATTCCCAAATCGAATCAATAGATTTTTACAGATAAATCTCACAAATTGAGTGAGTATGATTGCAAGTTAGTTACCTCATACTTAATATTGGGGATTTCTGGGAAGAAGTCTCCTTGCCAATCATCAGAATCACTACACTTCCCATCCAAATCCGCAGGACAAGTTGGTGGATCAGCCGACTTCACACACACACCAAATCAAGATCAAAACTTTAATATCAGATTACGTTCCAATGATCGTAAGACAAAAAAAAAGAATCAAGCTTTTTGATTATAAATCAAGTCTTACCACTAGAAACGACGCTCCGATTAAGCAGAGAAGGAGCATAAAAAACTCAACTTTCTTCATAGTTTTCAACAAACCTTAAAAACCGAGGATGATGATGAAACCCAAAAAACCCAGTTTCTTATAATACAAATACCCCAAATCACACGATCGCAGGTGAGAAATTAAAAAACCCAGCTTTAGAACATCGCAAAGATATATAGAGTGAGTGACGATGATTTAAGAATTTAAGATTTAGGAACTAGTCAGACAGATAATGATGTGACGTAAGCACTAGTTTGGTTTGTTCTTTTGTTCTGTTATTACGATTTTGCCCTTTAGCCTAAAATAAATATCGACGGTTGTTGTGATATTATCGGTGAGTTAAAAAGCAAATCGTACGTTCAATTCTTTTATCCGGAAACAACGTTATAGCGTATATCACGTTTCTGTCTGACTCAGCAAGTTATCCAAATTTTCTATATTTAGGACCAAAACTGTATAGATATGTGTTAATACTCTTCTAAGAGCATATATGAAAACAATATGATTTTGTGTCCAAATTTAATCATACTTTGTTGAGTTGATAAGACAGGTTCCAGTTGACCGAGCCTAATTCTGATTGTTTTGTTCCGAAGTTATTAGTTCCACAAATGAAAATTCTACGGATATTGTTATCCAATGTAATACAGTACAAGTTTTATATATACAATAGTGAATAGCCATCGGGGAAAAAGGATCTCACCCGTGAAAATGAGTCACTGTGTCCTGTCCGTGAAGCAACAACCGAGCACATTAAATGAAAAATATTGAAAACTGAAATGCATTTTAGTTCTTTATATTGGACCGTTCTAATTTGGGCTCATTAAAGCCTTTTTCCATCAGAAGTTGCTCTCTGTTTCTTTTTATCATTTTGTTAAACAAGTGTTTTGCTCTGTATTTTTTTTTTTTTTTTTTCAGCAAGTGTGTACGTATATTGTTTAATTCACACAATCCAATGTTACAACTTACAAATGTTAAGTATTAGCTAGTTTTTTGCAAAATTGAACAAATGTTACAGAACAAGTCAACATTAAGCCAACAAGAGCAAAAGTACCAAAAGAAACAGCATGCTGTAAAAGAATTATTACAAGGTCCAAGGATCAAATATCATATACGGTCTTTTAAACACAAACCAGACTGTAGTTTCAATCGGAACAATGTAATGCAAATATAGTATACGTGAACAAGAAACTGGAGTTATTACCTCAAGTGTGTACTGCCATCAGGTGCTATGTATCTGTCATGGAAACACCACCAATCAACTCCAAGTTTCTTCAAGACTTCAAAGTTAGAACACAAAAACCCACAAAGTCACTCATAGTAACTCCAATATATAGAGAAACGAGTAACAATTCTTAACTTACTTCTTCTCTTAGCCATAGACACAGAGTTGGTACCATCCATCCCAAGGCCAATACTTCGTCGCCGCACCAAATGTTGGAGAATTGTTCTCTTAAACATTTTTTTTTTTGAATAAATGTCAAATTAATTCAACCAAAAAACTTAATTTGTTTACAATATATATGCATCAGTTTCTTGAAAAACTTTAAAGAGCTATTAGAAAGAAAAAACTTGGAACTAAAAGCAGAGCTGGAGGTTGAGGGAAGCTGAATGTTCTCCCTTATCTTGAGGCAAACGAAATTTGCAGACCATCCGTGAGTTTGGTGCTACCTTGTTGCGAGAAGGAGAGTAGCCTATTACGGATCAGCCGATCAATGAACTTGGTAAGCGTCTCCGGTGGCGTTGGTCTATCACCATGCCGTCTACAACTACGTTCACGCCAAGTAGAGTGGACTGAGGCTTGCAAACCATAACGAAGAATGAAGCGTGTAGTTGACGTGTAAGTACTGCCAGAGATCAAGTTCCTCTCACACGCTCCTCTTTGTGGTCCCCTTAGATGTTTAACTTAACTGGAGTTAGCATCTCTGTTTACCTTGTTTACTTGAGCATGTTTTTCTCATTTCAACAATCTCCACCTGGGAACAAGATGGTCAAACTACACAGCCTGCCGAGTAGAGAGAGTACCTTCTTTTGTTTTTTCTTGGATCTCCATCTAGGCTCTTGAGTACTGTAGCATTACTCAGCCTTGATAATTAGCAGTTTAAACACCATAAACCTGCTAGATCCTCGTGCATTTAACTTAACGTTCACACCGCTAAACGAACCTGAGCCAATCTGCAGATCACTGAATTGTGAAAAAAGAGCTCCAATGCAATCTTGCATTAAGCTCAACTCTTCCATGATCACCTCTTGATGCATTCAACACTTGAATGCTTGATGTCACTGCTCAGAATACTCCATTAACAAGTTAAGAACACCTCCAGCCAGCTTGTTAATCTCAACAAAAAACTTCATAGGCTTCACCACCTATGAAACCGTTCAATCACACATTCTCCACCATGGCCTCTGTTCAGACCATACGCATGTTACAGTAATTGATAATCCATTTATTCCTCTGCAAAACTTGATTCCCTTGCTAGCTTTCTAGGATTTACTCATGTGCACTGAGATCAAAATCCTCTGAATTACTTGAATCAAATGCAGAAACTGAATCTTCTTTGCTTCATAACCTGAAACCCTTTCGATTCCACCTTGCAGACAATCTCATTAGCTCGTTAATAACCACTTAAACCTGAGATTACCTTTACAACAACCTGTTTCAACAAACCAGAACTTGAACATAACCTTGTCCAATCCTTCTTTTCAAAAACAGACCCATCACCCCCAGATTTCAAACACTACAGGTAACCTTTAAACTAGTCTCATATCAACAACTCCTTGTGATAACCCTGAGACAAACGTGTACAACTTACCTCTGCATCAAATCACATTAACATCTCTGTTTACTTGAGCATGTTGTTCTCATTTCAACAACACACAAGCAGATGATTCTCTTAAAAAATTCCGTTAAGTTAAAAGTTGTAGGAGGGTTTAATTTCTTGAATCAGTCTTAGCTTTTATAACTGATGCACATATTACACAAAGCCACCATTAAAAATTACTCTTGGTGTCAAGAAATTATGATGGTGTACAAACTTCAAAGGCAAATTTCTTGGATAATTTATCTAATATTATTGTTTCTTCTATCATTCCTCAGTTTTAATCAGATTTGAGAAAAATTGCTGTAAAGCTTCAGAGAGAATTAACACAACATAAAGTTCTTTCATCATACAACATTACATAATCAACTTATACAGAGAATAGACTCAACTATTCTCTAATTAACAACTACTCAACTAACTCCCACTAGTCTTACATGACTCTTACGGCATAGACTAATTTTAAAAGCAAACTCAAAAGCAACTTAACCACTCCAACAACCTCATTTGGCTAAAGAAACTGATAACAGGTCTAGTTTTCTGATTTCTTTAGTTTAGTTTGAGAACAAAAATGGCATCAATCAATCAACAAATGTTCAGCTTCTTCTATAAGCTAATGCATAAACAAAAACGTTGAACAAAAGTTTTACTGCAAGGATTAACCGATTAACTAGTCTATTTTTCCAGAAGAAGGTGACTATAACAGATACATCATTAGCATAACTCAATGTTGTAGTAAGAACTAAAAAGACAACCTTAAACAAATTTAAGGGTTAAGACAAACAAAAAATCGGAATATCCTAATCCTGATTCTGATTATCACTCTCGTTTTCCTTGGCTCCCTCCTCTGCTTCCTTCTCCTTCTTCTTTCCAGCTTCCAACTCGCTAAACGCCTTCCCAATGGCAGCAGCTTCAGCAGGAAGAACGGTAATAGGCTCAGCATCGTCTTCTTGCAGCCCGTTTAACGTCCTAGCAATGACTGCAGCATCACCAGCCAAAATAGCCTCCTTTTCCGCGTTCAACAACTTGCTCAACATATTAGCCATCTCTATAGCTTCAAGAGCAAGAATAGGCTCATAGTAAACAGGGTTATCATTCTTACAAGCCTTGAACATGAGTCTTGCCTCTTTACATTTACTTCTTTCGTCTTCATTATTCTTATTTGCTTCATCCCAACATCTCTCCAATTTTATGAATGCATCCTTGCACTCACCTCCCTTTATGTACCTGCACACCTCACACTCTTGCTCTTCCTCTTCCCCTTCCACTGTTACATTCAAATCTTCAATTAGGGTTTTTGATTCTTCCACATCCTTCTGATCTTCAGTTAGGGTTCTGGATTCTTCCTTCCCACCTCTTTGGTCTTCTTCAATTAGGGTTTTTGATTCTTTCTCCACACCTCCTTGGTTCTCTTCAACTAGGGTTTTAGTTTGCTCCCCAGCTATCTGAATCTGACCTTCAGTTAGGGTTCTTGAATCTTCCTCCCCATCTCTCTGATATGTCGACGGCGGATGATCCTCCGTTTTAGCTTCCGCAGCCACAGAATTGACACTTCCCATAGATGAAAAGGTTTAGACTTTAGCAGTTTAGCTACTGAATTTTCTTACTCTTTAGTTTCTCCTCTTAGAATAAATATATCACAGATAGAAACCTCAATATGACAACTAATCTTCTCTTTTCCCATATTCATATTCATTGTATTGGTGAAGGATTTTTTTCCATTTTAGGGCTATTTGTTTCTTGTTGATGAGGCAATTTTGACTCCACTTTTTGCAAAAGAATCTCTTCTTAAATCTAATCAACTTTTTTTTTTTTTTTTTTTTGTGTGTCTTTCAGCCCAACGCTTATAAAAAGGCCGATATATTGGGCCGTTGAAATTTTCTGTGTGTTTTTTTTTGTTTGACAGCAAATTTTGTGTTTTTTATAAAACCTAGTAATATTTATTTTCTGTATAAATATATTTTAAAAATAAGTAGACAAAATCGGAAAAATAAATATCTTGAAGCTCAGATCTTCTAAATCATTGGGAGAGTAAAATATCTTAAGGATTTGTACTTTTTTTGACTTACAATGTTTATTTTCGAAATGAATAGAGCCAAAGTAAAATCCCCCACTTGGCACTTTATATAAAATATCCTCACAAAAAAATGGAAAAAAAAAAGTTAAAACCGACAAAAACTTTTCTAAAAAAAATGACGTGTTTTGGTCTTTTTGGATGATTGTTTTGTTTTGAACGTTAAGGATTAAAACACTTTTGGTGACTCAAAAAAAAAAAAAAAAACGAAGAATAAAACACTAAAAAAAAAGATATTTTATGGGCAATATGTGAAAAATCGATGAAAAATAAAATTAAAAATTGTGAAAAAAAAAAGATATCTGTCAGCCAATGAAAGAAACAATTATCCTATAAATTTTGTTTTTTCATTCATTTTCTAAATTTAAGGTGGAAAAAATAAAAGCAATAAAGCCAACCCAACCCACGTAACTAAGGGCACCTCCAACGCTGGCTCTGGAGAATGGTTTCTTACAAAAAGAGGTTTAAAAATAATTCAAAAAGAAAATTAATATGAAGAATCGTCCCTAAACAGAGAGATTTAAGAGATGGTAAGAGACGCATACGTGGCGCTATCTGGTTGGTTATTATTTTTTTAGAGAAAAAGACAAAAATTTATTCCCTTTCTCTTCCTCTTCCTCGACGTTCTCTCTCCTTCCTGCTTTTTTCTCTCGTGGTCGACAGTCGGTGATGGCTAAAACAAACAAAACAAATCGATTTGCCTCATCCGCCGTCTGGGTCATGAAATTGGAAGAGTAATGGCAAATAATCTCTTCTTTCATCCGTCTTGAGCATCATATAAACATACGGTGGTTACTATCTGTGAAGTCGATGAACCTAATCGGCGATTTTGGGATTCCAAATAGGAGAGTTTGGTGAAACGATGCTCTAATATGCTTTTCCTGGTACAATTCTACCTGTTTTCGTTTGTAGATATTGATGAATTATGGTTGTTTGATGTGATTAATATTTGGATTATCTGAATTAGGATTTAGTTTCTCTGTTTTTCTTTTTTTGGAAGATTGTATAAGGTTTGGGTGTGTTTGATTGTTTTTGTTAGCCGATTGTAAAAGTTTTGGTTGTGTGTTACTATTATATTTGAATTGAATTTGATATATTTCCATGTTTGAATATGTTCTTGATCACAGTTTGTGTCTGTTATTGATCAATCTTGTGTCTGTTTCTGTTTCTGTACTTTGAGTGCTTCATTTAGTTTGTGTAACATGTTTCTGTAATTGGAGAAGATCAGTTGTATGTTTGTGGTCTAAAATGAGTGTATGTGTTCTTGAATGAGTTATTTTCTTTTAAACCTTGAATCTTGAATCGGAGTTATGTTATGTGATCAATGATTAACTTTGATAGCTTTGAGTTTAACTTTGACTTCTCTGTGAAAGCTTTGTGGTGAGATGATGGTTTGTTGGTTTGCTGCAGATCACAGGAGACGAAATTGGCTATTGCAGATGGTTTGTGTTTATGTTTTCCGTTTCAATCAGTTTTGGCAAGTTGACAAGTAAAAGAAGATGGCAAACTGACATGTAAAAAAAGATGGCACGAAGGACAAGTTAAAGAAGATGGCAAGGCAAGCTGTATCTGTTTTTGATTCCATTTTGTTTTATTTGGTTCAGTTTGTTTCAGTATTACAAGTTAAACAAATTTAAATTTTCAAAATTTTCATTCTTTTTAAGAAACCCTCTATCTTTTTACCATTGGAGGAAGATAAATTTTAGAACAACTTAAGGTATCTAAACTTCAAATTTTTTCAAAATTTATACTTAAAATAATGGAAAGAGACCATAAGGGTTTCTCACCATTGGAGATGACCTAACCAAACTAGAGAAATGTGAAATGTATCCACACAAAAATCGTTGTTTATATAAACTTTATTATTAGTTGTTGAGAAGATTACGTAAAAGAAAATGACACATTCTTAACCCCACGGGACTCACGAGCTACGAGTCACTCAAACACGAACCAATCTGTCAAATACAGCACACACCCAGTCCCAATCTTACTAATAATATCTTCTTCTTTTTGATTGATCACTCCAACCGGTCACGACCAATGGTATCATCTAAAAGTCAATTTCTTGATCCCAACATGACAAAGAGAATCAAATTCTTTAATTAGTTGAGTCCCCCTGTCATAACATTTTAACTCGACCCTTCAAAATTCCGTAAACCATCTTTCTTTCTTCTCTCTCAGACTCTGTTGTGGTGTCTCTGTGAGGATGGGTTTGTTTGGGACGAAGAAGATCGGTAAGTATGAGATAGGAAGAACAATCGGGGAAGGGAATTTTGCGAAAGTGAAACTTGGTTACGACACGACCAATGGTACTTACGTAGCTGTCAAAATCATAGACAAGGCTCTTGTTATTCAAAAGGGTCTTGAGTCTCAAGTACAGCGAGAGATACGAACTATGAAGCTTCTTAACCATCCCAACATCGTACAAATACACGAGGTTTGTGTCTGTCTCCACAATTTACTTTCTTATTTCTTCGTGTTCTTTGAATCTGAGTAAAATTTTATAAAAAAAACTTCAGGTGATTGGAACCAAGACAAAGATCTGTATTGTAATGGAATATGTTGCAGGTGGTCAGCTTTCAGACAGACTTGATAGACAAAAGATGAAAGAATCAGATGCTAGAAAGCTTTTCCAACAGTTGATTGATGCTGTTGATTATTGTCATAACAGAGGAGTTTATCACAGAGATCTTAAGGTAACGAACCTTTTTAACTTTTATTATAAACACTCTGTTTTTCTAATTGATTTTGTGGCTAATCTGATTTTGGTTTTGATCTTTATTTATTGCAGCCACAAAACTTGTTATTAGATTCAAAGGGTAATCTCAAAGTTTCTGACTTTGGATTAAGTGCAGTTCCTAAAGTAACACTTTCTAATTCTAGTCATATAAAAAACTAAATTAGGGTTTGAAACAATCAAAATGCTAAATAACATTTTTGTATTTGTGTAATTCACAGTCAGGGGATATGCTCTCTACAGCTTGTGGCTCTCCATGTTATATAGCTCCAGAGGTAACATTAATAATAATTAAACAGTTGATATAGCTTCTGTATCTGCAGAAGCTGATTTTGTTTAATGAATTAAACAGTTGATTATGAACAAAGGCTACTCAGGAGCAGCAGTAGATGTATGGTCTTGTGGAGTGATTCTATTTGAATTGCTTGCTGGTTATCCACCGTTCGATGATCATACGCTTCCTGTTTTGTATAAGAAGATACTCAGAGCAGATTACACGTTCCCACCTGAGTTCAGTGGAGAGCAGAAGAGGCTAATCTTTAACATTCTTGACCCAAATCCTCTAAGGGTATATTATAATAAGAAAGAATCTGCATGTTACACTTTTTTCATCATTGCCATTGTTTGAATCCCAAAATGAGTGATGAAAACATTTGGATGCAGCGTATAACATTAGCTGAGATAATCATTCAAGATTCTTGGTTCAAGATAGGTTATGCACCAGCTTATCATCAAGTCCTAGACTCAATCAAGGCAAGTTTGATTCACTAGCTAGATGTCTGAAAATGTTCATAGCTTTTGAGTCAAAAGTTGTATCGACTTATCTGAATTGGAATCTTGCAGGAAAATGTGGCGGAGATAAATGCAGCAACGGCGTCTTCAAATTTCATAAATGCTTTTCAGATAATAGCAATGTCTAGTGATCTAGATTTGTCAGGTCTCTTTGAAGAAAATGTAAGAGACTTTAAAACTATTTTTGTTTGCTTATATCTTTATGCTCATTTAACAAAGAGAGTTAGAGATTGAAGCTTTTCTTTATTGGTATGTCTTCAGGATGCTAAGAGATATAAAACAATAATTGGGTCCAAGAACACAGCACAAGAAACAATCAAGAAGATCGAAGCTGCGGCAACTGGTGTTAGCTTATCAGTTGAAAGAATAAAGCACTTCAAGGTATAGTTACTGCAGATTCTTCTACAGATCATCATGATCAAGTCACGTTAAAGGTCTTACAAATGCATCTGTTTTCTGTTGTTGTTGTTGTTGTTCAATTACCAGGTTAAGATTCAGCCAAAAGAGATAAGATCAAGATCTTCTTATGACTTATTATCAGCAGAGGTGATAGAGGTGACTCCAACCAATTGTGTTATAGAAATATCAAAATCTGCAGGCGAGTTAAGACTATACATGGAGGTAAACTGAGAAAAAAAGTTACTATAACCCATCCAAGAAATATATTAGAAGATAAATAAACTTACCTTTATAGACTCATATATATGAGACTGGCTTTTGTAACTTGACAGTTTTGCAAGAGCTTATCAAGCTTACTTACCGCGGAAGTAAGCTAGGAGTGCTATAGAGAGATACTCAAGTAAAATGATGAACAGAGGATGCAAATATCTCAAGAGTCGGAAATGGTCATCCTAAGATCTCCTTAAAATCTAAATATAATCTTTAGACAACACACACAGTGAGAGGCAAACAAAATCAAGTATTTTTGGTTGTTTTTGTTCTCTATCTCTCTCTTTTTTATCATACGGTTTTTATTTATATCATGATTATTGGTAAAGTTTGTGATGCATTAGAAGTTTTTTTGGAGAAATTGCTTTAAAATATTTAGAATAGTTTACATTAATATGTCACTGCATAGATAAGATTGATCTATTGTTTATGAATTTACCAAAGACGTTCGAGCAAGGGGATACATTTTGGTTATATGAATAAAAGACCTTGCAACATTTTGATCATGTTAGAGGGAATAAGTAATGGGATAATAGTCAATAACTAAAAGGAAAGAGTCAACATTTTGATCAGTTCCCAAGTTTACATTATTGGGCCTGAATAAGAATAAAGCCTATCACATATTAGGCTAAGACAGCGTGCTACCCCAAAAAAAAAAAAAAAAAAAAAGAGAGACCCATTATTTATTATTGTTGTTAATCACATGCAGTCACGGAGAGTGATCACCTAGGAACAGTTTGGTTTTTAATTCAATTTTATAAGTTAAAACTATATGATGAATGATGTCTTCAAATCTTCCTTTTCAATTCGTCTTCTGGATTTCAGTCTATCCAATTATTAATTTAGATGACGAGTTCGGTCTAAATTGACGAGTTCGAAAATTAGTACAAAACTTAACCGGACGAAAATTGGTACAAAAGCTAGCTGACGAGTTCGGTCTAATTCATGAAATAATTTCCGGTTTAGCGTAGTAATTAACAACAATTTGGAAACCCAACTAGAGAGATAAAAAGAAGACAAAACCGGTTCCTGTTTGTTACAACATCTTTGAATTATCTCTGCATGGTGTGTTTCCATGGATACTCTTCACGTTTGCGTTTCGAATGATTCTTTGTAAATTTTGGAATTCTTTGTCGAGACACATCGAACAGACAATTTTATTTCATAATTCATATATCATGGTAAGCACACACACGTACATATAAGAGAGAGAGACAGAGAGAGACAGAGGGAGAGAGATAGATAGATAGATAGATAGATCCTGTAAAATAGATCGTAGCCGCTTACACTCCACCGGTGGCTCCGCCGCTAGACCCGCTACCGCTTTCCTTCTTCTTAACCAGGCAGATCATCTGAAAGAACTTCTTCTCAACTTCTTTGCACTTTTTGCTTTTAACTCCCATAAAACCATTAATTGTGAGGGCAGGTATGGCACGCCATGCATTCCCGGACGAAGTCGGTGACTCTGGGATCAGAGGAGGTAGGAACCTCCCCGCTTTTCTTCAACATCTGTTTGCACAGCTTTTCTATTTCTTTGCAGTAGCTAGACTCTGACATTTTTTTTTTTTGTCTGTGATTTTTGGTGTTTGATGAGTCTCTATTTATAGAGGTTTTTGCTAGGTGGGCATAAAATCTGAATCCAAAGATCCAATCTGAATACGAACCAAACAAAATCAAACGTTCCTTATAACCAAACGTTCCAGATAACCAAACGTTCGAGCACGAACACACAACAACCAGCACGAGCACGTACACATAACAACTAAACTCGTCATATATTTTTTTAGTTTGGGTTAGTCAATCATATAAAGAAAGAATGTAACTAAAGGTAGTTTTTATGATCAACGATTTCAACGATTAAAAGAGAGTCATACTGTTAGTAACTCCAACAACAAAGTCGTCATATTTAATTTCATACATCTAATGAGCAGTTTGTAAGACGTATATATAATATGGTCACCCCAAATGTTGTATGACGAGTGATTTTTAAAGTAACAAAAGAACTTGGCCACGAGCACGAACACATAACAACTATGAAACGAAACACCAATACGCAAATGAACTTCCCTTTTGGTTGGGTTAAAAATCGGAAACAGAAGCCAGGTGATAGAGAGGCTGTCTCTCTAAATGTAATCAAATAAGCTATGACTGATATTAAGCAGAGAACCAAATATCCCAGTTCCCGCTTTCTAGTTGGGATCTCTCTGCCAAGATTTTAAAAAAAAAAAATCCCTAGATACATATAAGGAGTCACTTCCTAGAGCATAACAACGAAAGGCAAGGTCATAACAAAGCAAATTTAAAAAAAAAAAATAATAATAAAGTACTCAGACAAGTTTACACATTCACTCAGACAAGGATGAATCTCAGTCTACCAGGAGTCAACAATACAGCATACATACTACATATATAGTATCATCATCAATCTCAATCTCTTCAGGTCCCTTTATTTAACAAGGGTCAATGCCCATATAACACATCACATTACCTTTATCGGATGATGATGATCACTAGTTTGTCTCTGCTTTCCCCACCTGCTTTTCAGCTTCCAACTCTTGAAACGCCATAGCAATGGCTGCAGCCTCAGCAGGCAGAACGGGCGCCTCCTCTGTTTGCAACCTGCTAACCGCCCTAGCAATGGTTGCAACATCACCAGCAAGGATGGCCTCCTTTTCGGCTTGCAAATCGATTAACACCTTGGCAATTGCTCTAGCCTCACCAGCAAGAATGGGCTCATAGTAACCAGGGTTATCATACATACAAGTCTTGAACATGACTCTGAGCTTCTTGCATTCTGTGAGGTCACTTTCTCCGTTCTTCTCGGCTTCATCCACGCATTTCTCCAATTCTATGAATGCATCCTTGCACTCACCTCCCTTTATGTACCGGCACAACCCGCACTCCTCTCTCCCTTCCCCTTCCCCTGTTTCGTTCAAATCTTCAATTAGTGTTCTCGATTCGTCTCCATCTCGCGAAGACTGTACCTGATTTGCCGACGGATCCTCGTCGCTATAAGCCATGCTTACAGAACTCCCGTTTCCCATAGCTATTTTTGAAACTCAATTTGCTTGCTCACTCCAAAAACAAAAACCCTAATCGCCGACGCTCTCTTTTTGCGAAATTCTCATATATATGTCTTTCTTTCCATTTACTTAAAATGGAAACTTTGAAAAACTCGATTTTTTTGGTTTGGGAGGCCAATATTTTTCTACGTCACTTTATAGCATTCCCCGTTCGTTCAGAGTTTTGGCCCATTTGTGGCTCCCGACCCACGTAAGTATTGGCCCGGTCCAGTTTATTAGATATCTATAATTTTTTTTTCTCTTTTTTAATCTTTTAGTTTTAGGCCAATAGTAAAAGACATCAATCTCCATTCTCCGGAAACTAGTCTTTTTCTTTTTCCACCTAATTTTCAAGATCAGTCGGAATTTTCTTTCGGGTTTTAATCTTCACCAAGGTTGGTTTTTCGTATATAAGTATGTTAAAGTTTTTCTTTTACTTTGGGGTTAAGTTAATGACTATGATAAAAACTCACAACCTTTTTGTTCAACTCTCTTTTACTTTAACCAGTAAAAAATGCACCATATCATCTTATACATATTTAATCGCAGTTGTATTAGTCTTGAATTTTTTGATAGTGTTGTTGATGTGTTACCTACATATATAAGCTCGCAATATGCATTCTAGTGGCAAACAAATGTTTACTTTAAAGTAGACTTATTTTGCCTAAAATATATACCTTTTTAAAATATATTAATTTCAATGAATCACATTACCGGGTTATCATCTTTTGTTTAGTCTCCTCAAAACTCTTGTCATACGGAATTGTTTTCTTGTTCTTTAATTATGGGTGACATTTGAACTTCAGGTGATTGGGACCAAGGCAAAGATCTGTTTTGTTAATGGAGGTACGTTTCCGGTGATCAGCTTTCAGACAGACTTGGAAGACAAAAGATGCAAGAAAGCTTTTTATTAGTCATAACAGAGGAGTTGATCACAGAGAGATCTTAAGGTCAGAGAGAAAACAACCTTATTATAACTTCAGCAAACTCTCTGTTTTCCTAATTGACATTGTGGCTAATCTGATTTGGTTTTGCTTTTTTTTTTGCAGCCGAAAAAAACTTGTTACTAAGATTCAAAGGGTTATAATCTCAAAGTTTCTGACTTTGGGATTAAGTGCAGTTCCTTAAGTAGTACCACTTTCTAATCCTCCTAATCATATACATAAAACCAAATATTTTGGGTTTAAAATGATAAGAGAGATACAAAACAAGAATCGGGTTCCAAGAACACAGCACAAGAAACAATCAAGAAGACTGAAGCTGGCAGCGTTCACAGAACACAACTTGGTGAAAGCAAATAGCAGTTGGATCCTCTTCAACAAAGAATGATATATATTATGTTAGCTTAATTGTGTAAACATGGATATGTTGTCGAGAGAGTAAACAAATCATGGTGGGTGAAACAAGTAAGGACGTTAAAAACAGAATCAATGACAAAAAAAGTGAAAACACCAAGTTACTAAAAAGTATCACAATAAGTTTACTTCTCCTAGGCAAACAAGTATATAGCTAGCCGAACAACATTCATATAGATTGAAAAGGATCAATCTCAGTCTACCGGAGCAATACACCATACATAGATAGTATCATCATCAAAATCTCAATCTGAATCTCTTTCAGGTCCCATTATTTAATAAGGGTCGATATATATATGTATATAACACATACCACATTACCTTTCGGATGATGATCACTAGTTTTCCCAACCTTCGTTTCAGCTTCCAACTCTTGAAACGCCTTAAGCAGTGTCTGCAGCCTCAGCAGGCGCCTCCTCTGTTTGCAACTTGCTTAACGCTTTAGCAATGGCTGCAGCCTCACCAGCAAGAATGGCCTCCTTATCCGATTGCAGCTGGCTTAACATCTTGGCAATTGCTCTAGCCTCGCCAGCAAGAATGGGCTCATAGTAAACAGGGTTATCATACATACAAGTCTTGAACATGACCCTGACTTCCTTGCATTTCGTGACCTCACTTTCTTCTTCTTCTTCGTTCTTCTTTGCTTCATCCGCGCATTTCTCCAATGCTATGAATGATTCCTTGCACTCACCTCCCTTTATGTACTCGCATAACTCGCACTCTCCACTCTCTTCCCCTTCCTCTGTTTCACTAAAATCTTCTTTTAGGTTTCTCGATTCGTTTTCATCTCGCGAAAACTGTCCCTTATCTGCCGACGGCACCTCGTCACTAGAGGTCATGCTCACAGATCTCGCAAATCGGGACTCTTGATTTACTCTATTTGCTTGCTCACTCCCACCCAAATTAAAGAAGAAAAAAAAAACCCTAATCGCCGTCTCTCTTATAACCACAAAAAGGTCACACCTCCCTTTAATTTGTCTCCTTTTCATTTTCTCTAGATTTCCATAAATGGAAACTTTTAAATATCCCATCCTCGACGATTTCATTTACCAAACCCACTCTCTAAAGTAGGTGCAATTATTTCTATTTCATTTTTACATCATACAAAAAAAAATATTAACATTTCCCGCTCGTCGAGACAGATCCCAATGGTATCATATAAAAGTCAATTTCTTGATCCCAACATGACAAAGAGAATCGAATTCTTTAATTAGTTGAGTCCCCCTGTCATAACATTTTAACTCGACCCTTCAAAATTCCGTAAACCATCTTTCTTTCTTCTCTCTCAGACTCTGTTGTGGTGTCTCTCTGTGAGGATGGGTTTGTTTGGGACGAAGAAGATCGGTAAGTATGAGATAGGAAGAACAATCGGGGAAGGGAATTTTGCGAAAGTGAAACTTGGTTACGACACGACCAATGGTACTTACGTAGCTGTCAAAATCATAGACAAGGCTCTTGTTATTCAAAAGGGTCTTGAGTCTCAAGTACAGCGAGAGATACGAACTATGAAGCTTCTTAACCATCCCAACATCGTACAAATACACGAGGTTTGTGTCTGTCTCCACAATTTACTTTCTTATTTCTTCGTGTTCTTTGAATCTGAGTAAAATTTTTTTAAAAAAACTTCAGGTGATTGGAACCAAGACAAAGATCTGTATTGTAATGGAATATGTTGCAGGTGGTCAGCTTTCAGACAGACTTGATAGACAAAAGATGAAAGAATCAGATGCTAGAAAGCTTTTCCAACAGTTGATTGATGCTGTTGATTATTGTCATAACAGAGGAGTTTATCACAGAGATCTTAAGGTAACGAACCTTTTTAACTTTTATTATAAACACTCTGTTTTTCTAATTGATTTTGTGGCTAATCTGATTTTGGTTTTGATCTTTATTTATTGCAGCCACAAAACTTGTTATTAGATTCAAAGGGTAATCTCAAAGTTTCTGACTTTGGATTAAGTGCAGTTCCTAAAGTAACACTTTCTAATTCTAGTCATATAAAAACTAAATTAGGGTTTGAAACAATCAAAATGCTAAATAACATTTTTGTATTTGTGTAATTCACAGTCAGGGGATATGCTCTCTACAGCTTGTGGCTCTCCATGTTATATAGCTCCAGAGGTAACATTAATAATAATTAAACAGTTGATATAGCTTCTGTATCTGCAGAAGCTGATTTTGTTTAATGAATTAAACAGTTGATTATGAACAAAGGCTACTCAGGAGCAGCAGTAGATGTATGGTCTTGTGGAGTGATTCTATTTGAATTGCTTGCTGGTTATCCACCGTTCGATGATCATACGCTTCCTGTTTTGTATAAGAAGATACTCAGAGCAGATTACACGTTCCCACCTGAGTTCACTGGAGAGCAGAAGAGGCTAATCTTTAACATTCTTGACCCAAATCCTCTAAGGGTATATTATAATAAGAAAGAATCTGCATGTTACACTTTTTTCATCATTGTCATTGTTTTAATCCCAAACTGAGTGATGAAAACATTTGGATGCAGCGTATAACATTAGCTGAGATAATCATTCAAGATTCTTGGTTCAAGATAGGTTATGCACCAGCTTATCATCAAGTCCTAGACTCAATCAAGGCAAGTTTGATTCACTAGCTAGATGTCTGAAAATGTTCATAGCTTTTGAGTCAAAAGTTGTATCGACTTATCTGAATTGGAATCTTGCAGGAAAATGTGGCGGAGATAAATGCAGCAACGGCGTCTTCAAATTTCATAAATGCTTTTCAGATAATAGCAATGTCTAGTGATCTAGATTTGTCAGGTCTCTTTGAAGAAAATGTAAGAGACTTTAAAACTATTTTTGTTTGCTTATATCTTTATGCTCATTTAACAAAGAGAGTTAGAGATTGAAGCTTTTCTTTATTGGTATGTCTTCAGGATGCTAAGAGATATAAAACAATAATTGGGTCCAAGAACACAGCACAAGAAACAATCAAGAAGATCGAAGCTGCGGCAACTGGTGTTAGCTTATCAGTTGAAAGAATAAAGCACTTCAAGGTATATAAACTATAAGTTAGTTACTGCAGATTCAAGTCAAGTTACAGATCTTACAAATGCATCTGTGTTTTTGTTGTTGTTCAATTACCAGGTTAAGATTCAGCCAAAAGAGATAAGATCAAGATCTTCTTATGACTTATTATCAGCAGAGGTGATTGAAGTGACTCCAACCAATTGTGTTATAGAAATATCAAAATCTGCAGGCGAGTTAAGACTATACATGGAGGTAAACTGAAAAAAAAAAGTTACTAAACCCATGCACGATATATATTTAAAACTTACCTTTATAGACTCATCTGATGATATGAGATTGGCTTTTGGAACTTGACAGTTTTGCCAGAGCTTATCGAGCTTACTTACAGCGGAAGTAAGCTAAGAGAGGCATAGAGATACTCAAGTAAAAATGAAGAACAGAGGAGGCAAAGAAAGCATATCTTTTCAGATTGGAGTTTGTTATAGTGATTGTAGTCCAAAGAATAATGCATGTTTTGGTCTTGGTGATCCCAAAGGGTTCTTTAACCAGGGTGTAAAATGATGGATTGTTTTGTAAGCAAATTGTTACATAACAAAGTCGATTACAGAACAGATATATAAAGCAGAACAAGTTTTTTTCCCACAAAACTCGCTAGATTGACAGACATGTGTGAGTGTCCGTTCGTTGACTTAGAAATATAAACCAATATACTTTTATGGATACCACTCTTCATCATATCTTCTTTGCAATATCTCTTATGTACATGCATGAGCTTGGTTCATTGGTAACTCTCTCTTTCTCTCCCAAACTGGATTAACACAAGATAAACCGATAAAACTGCTACCGTATCTAGCCAATGAATTACAAACGAAAATGATTTCACAAAGCTATATCACACATTTTACAAAAAAAAAAAAAAAACCAAAAAGTTGACATGGTACAATAAATATGATAGAGAGAAGGACGACGTGCACATGGAAATGTGTAAGAAATTATTAGCATTAAATAAATAAAAAAGTCAACAACTTTACAAGCAAATCAATGATTTCAGATGGCGACTTTGGCTGAACTCTGGGGAGTCTATTATGGGCTTTACTTTGCGTGGGCACGGCGAATTCCTCGAAGTGGACTCGTAGGTGGTTGCAGGTTTCTTGGACAAGGGTGTTGCTGATACGCATCCTTTATCTCTCCTGGTACGATGGTGCCATGGTTATATCTCGAAGGACTGGCAAGTCCGTGTGTCCCGGGTGTATCGGGAGGCCAATCATCTCGCGGATGGTTTGGCTCACTATGCTTTCTCTAGACTGCTTGGTTTGGAAGTATTTGATTCTTGTCCTAGTTTTATTATTTCTGTATTAGACGATGATGTGCGAGTAGTTTCGTATCCTGTCATGTCCAGTTGTAATTTCTTTTTTTCTAATAAAGTAAGGGAGGCTTAGGCCTTTCTGATTCACCAAAAAAAAATGATTTCAGATGGCAAAAATAGGAAAGTTGCACTGTAAAACACAAAATTCATACTTTAACATTAATAAAATTAAATTATAGTCACGGAGAGAAGTGCGAATGTGAACCTAGGAACCAGTTTGGGTTTTGATGATGATCTTCTTCTTCGTCGTCTTCTGTATCTCCGGTCTATCCAATTATTATGCTTAACCGGACGAAATTACATATTGGTACAAACGATGAAGAGTTCGGTCTTCATGAAACTAATTCCGGTTTGACATAGTAACACTTCAACAATTTGGAAACCCAATTATTAATTAACAAAACAAGTTCGTTTCTTGCATCTTTTTAATTTCTCTTCTGTTAATCTACCTCTGACTCTGCGTTATCGATATTTTTTTCACGTTTGGGTTTCGAATTCTTTGTGGAGTCGAACATGCAAAATCAAAGGGGCAAGCATGAGCACAACACACACAATTACACATATGAGAGAGAACCTATGTTATCATAGTAATATTATTATGTATACTAGGTTATTATGTTGTCATGTAATTTTATACTTTAATCACTTTTCTGTATAAATTTTTTTACTATATGATTACAATAAATAATACTTATTTTGCTATTGCAAATATTTTCTTATTAATTGCACATATTTTGCTTATTAATTGCACATATTTTGCTATTAAAATAAGTAATTTAATAGATAACTTTACTATTAGAATTAATGATATAATATATTACTTTTGGTTTTATATACGTTTCAAAAATATTAATTATAATCTTTTTATTTTTAAATTTTTTTTTAATTTTCTTATAATTATTAAATAATATATTTTCACACATATCAAAATATGATCGATGTACTTGACATGTGTCACGCTTATATGAATTACTAACTTTGAAAACTAAGATATATAAAATAAGATTGGCACATGGATATATAATAAGATTTATATAATAAGATTCTTTTTCTCTCTGACCTTCTTGAACATCGCAAAGAAATTCCTCTCCACTTCCTTGCATTTTTTGCTCTTAGCTCCGGGAAAACCATCGGCAGGATAGACAACGGCGGACCCACGTGAAGAGATGGTGGGTCAGATGACCTGGTGAAATACTAAAAAGAGAAATTTTGTAAGCTGTCTAATACATGATTCTTTGGCAAAATTGGTTAAGTAGCTCTTAATTGACCTCCTTAACCTAAGTTCGATTCCACTGTATTACATTTTTGCTATTCTATTAATATTTTGACCTCCCTAAAAAAAATTTCTAGGTCCGCCACTGAGGATAGGTCTCGCAGGTCTTGCATCGCTGGATGAAGTCGTTTATGCTGGCATTAGAGGAGGTAAGCACCTCTCGGATGCTTTTCTGTAACATCTGTTTGTCCAGTTTTTCAATTTCTTTGCAGTAGGACTCTGAAGAAGGCATTTTTTTGTTTGTTGTTGTTATTTTTTTTTTTTTTTGCGTTTTGGTGTTTGATGAGTTTGACAAGTTGCAATGCCTAAGTCTCTCTATTTAGGTTTTTGCACCAATCACATAATTTTTTCTCGTATATGTGAATTTCGTATATATATATATATATATATATATTGACACATGGATATGAATGTCTATAGAGCTTGAACAAGGAAAAAAACAATGAACACACAGAGTTTTTTTTTTTCGCTAGATGTTTTACTCTAAAAATGATAAGTGTACTTTTAATGTCATGGGCACACTTGAATTTTTAAAAACTCTAAAACATTAATAAATTCTATACCACATGAATTGAGAAGTAAATAATCTTGATTACACTGTTTATGGTACTTTCAGTATGTAATCAAGATTATTTACTATTATAAGATAAATTCTCTATCCAAAGTTTCGGAAGTAATTTTATAATCAGTATTATAAGATAAATTAGTTTTTATTTAAAAATATATACGTCAGTTTTCATATTTTATTTTATATAAATTATATAGTTCTAACTTTGAATTTAATGCTATTTGATGTTTTAAGACGTCAAAAATTATCGGCTTGTTAATTTGGTGTTTTGTTATTTGAAATTGTCTTTTTCTTTTCATGAATTCAATTTGATTTGATAACTTTTGTTTTTTTTCGTTATGATTATAATCATTTTTAATGAGTTTGGATTGCTTTCATTTTTTTTTTGAATTTGGATTGATTTCGGACTATTTTACTTTGGTTTGGATTAAAAAATTAAAAATCTGATCCCAAACTCACAATATAATTTGAGGTTTTGGGTGAAACTCGAAAATACTTATACCTGATGGGTATACACCCGAACCAGACCCGAGATCCAAAAATATCGAATAAATCTTATTTTTCTAAACCCGAAATATCCCACTCCTATCTGATAATCTTATATCCCCATTCATCATCATCGTCACTAGTCATTAATTATATACTTAGCTAGGCATTCTCTCGGTTTATGGAATTCATGGCTCTTAATTTTTACAATTGACATCGAAAATGTAACCAAAACCTGAGACATGGTTGCATCCTAATATCGGCGCCACAAGGTCTAACTGTATGGAAAAGCCTGTTCATCTGTTGATCGTCGTGCACTTGTCTTGCAATTTTTGATATATCGACCAATATAATTCCCCTGTGTTAGTGTTACCTGCTTCCATCGCCGGCTTTGCGTGTTCATTACTAACTTTTTGTAATCAATATATTATATATATGACGACGTACGTACGATCCATGTTAGGAATAAATAATATATGTAAAAGATATAATATGAATCCACTCATTATCAGACTTGAGTTGAAAACTGTGAGTTGTGTGACCCCATAAAACATACTCCAAAGGATACCTCTAAGTCAATCAGAGGGTTTATTTTTGAGTCTGGTACCTATATATGACTAGAATTATATCGATAAAAGAGTGTATGTCGATTTTCTCGTTACATTAATGACTATATATAACCAAACGTTCCTTATAATTGCATGGTGCTTCCATTTGTTTAGGCAACCATTTAGCCAAATCCAAGATCAGTTATCTATCTGCTCAGTGTTCGAAAATTCAAAACATTCAGAGACCGGATCCGAATTGCTTTCATGACAAGAAAGGTCAGGTAGTCGGGTCCAAGTAAACGATAGGTTCTTTCTAGAACTGGATAATATTATATTCACAACATCAAAGTCATATGAAGTTAGATCATTGTGCAATGCGGAGTACAAGGTCCCATTCTCGGAGAATCTGAGGAGAAGAGAGAGAGAGACCTCTCACAACACAACAACCTAAGAGAAGGGCAGTTATGGGATGAGAGAGTGATGCCACGTTAAGTGAGTAACTATGTTTTCCTTATTCATGACACCACTCTATGTGTATCAAGTTTCCCATGAACAAGATTGAGAGAGATGAAACATAACATGGGAAAATATAATTTCTTCATTCAAATATAAAGTGAGATACAAATTAAGATTAGATACAACTATACAAGTGAAACTAAACCACTATGCTAACCAAACTATACAAGAGATTAAACCAAAGTAAAATATACATTCTCTTATTGGCTAATCACTATCACTAAAAGAATTCGTGAGTTGGTAGTTGGTCGAGATAGAACAATAATATATTAATATGCTGAGAGCGGTAAACGACATGACTTCATCCAATAGTCTTCTTCCGATATTTGGAACTAAAACCTACGTTAACGTTGGCTTCCAAATTCTTCATGTAATTGCGATTTTATTTAATTTTCAGGAATTTATTGCTAATAACAGTAGTAATATGCGGGGCGGATTCCTAGATTAGGCATTTCCCTCTTCTTCGAAGCCCAATAGTCCGGAAGTTTTCAAGAACGCAATAATTCTATACACAGCTGAAGAAGAAGATCAAATGTGTTTGTTGTTGTTTTGTTTTTGAGAGATGAGTAAGAAGAAGAGAGACGTTTTGAGACTAATAAAGAGAAAGAATCATTGCATGAAACAATGTATGTTTGGAGGAATTGAATCCCCACGGCATTATATATAATGACATAATGTGTTACTCAAGAATAGAAACGATTAAAACGATTCATTAGGGGTTAGAAAGATACAAGAAAAAAAAATGTCTCATTTAAAAAAATACTTTTAATTTGGGCTAGTCAATCATATAAAGAATGAATATAACTAATGGTAGTTTTTATGATCAAAGATTAAAACAAAGTCATATTGTTAGTAACTCCAACAACAAAGTCATATTCATACATGTAATGAACAGTTTGTAAGATGTACATATGGTCACCCCAAATGTTGGTTTTCGACCAGAGAATTCCGATGATTTGATTTGGTGGGAAAGTCGTTGGAATATGCTACTTCTGACCAATTTCCTACCAATACCGTGGTCGTAAATGGATGTATTTTCTTGTAGTGTATTATGTATGATGAACGTTTTTTAACACAAAAGAACTTGGCAACACACAAACATAACAATTGTGAACCAAATACCAAAACGCAACTTACTTGGGTACTCCCACTCACCAAAATGCGACGTACCACCAGAACAATTTTTTAAAACAACATAACGATGACCCATACAAATTAGATATCTGTCGAAAATTTCAGTTTACGAAGATATTGGAAATTGAAAAATATTAAGAAATTATATGAAATCAAGTACAAAGAAAACCCCTTTTTTAAGAGTGTTTCTTGTCCTTCTTAGTAAGGCTTCTCTCCAACGTAGTTACCCGGTGGGTCGTAGTTACAAGTGATGAAAACTCCTGCACCATTCTCACACACCACACGCGCGCACCCAAGCCTTTTGGTGTCACGCCACACCATCTGAGTGTAGTGACCACACATTCCACTTCCGTCACACGAGTTGCTGTTGTGGTCGTAGGACCTTCCTTCAACGACCCATGACTGCACGGCAAAAGTTGGTGTCCAGTCCGAGCCACTTCCCCAAAACAGGTTCTCACCGTATGGTCCCGTCGAGTGGGTCATTGAGCAGTCGTAACGCCTTTGGTTAGCCCACCATGTCGCGTAGCTAGCTAGCTTGCTGTCCCAAATCAATGGAGATACACCTGATAGGGAATGAGATTCATTTCACCAAATCATTAACAACAACATTATACAATATTTCTTAAAAAATTAAATCCGGATCCCTCAACTAATTGTAACAATATTTATGACAAATAAATACCTAGTCTGGACCGAAGAGCGTTATGTGGGTCAAGAAACAATCTAGCGATTGAGCCAGCGGGTAGTCTTGGGTAAGTAGGAGGCCGGTAAACAGGCTTGGGGCTCGGAACTGGGAGCCGTGGCATAGGGACATAAGGGGTAGGGGTAACTGGTGGCCTTGGTCGGTAATAGTCTGCATGGACTTCTTGGAAAGCGACGAAGAGAAGGGAAATTGTGAAGACAATGACTAGGGTCATTGATGAACTGGTCGCCATCTTTGTGGTGTGACTATGAAAAATGATTTTGTGGGTGGTAAAGAGAAATGACTTTGGTGAATGATTATTTATAAGTTATGAATTGATGAATTAACTAATGAATTTGGACCTTTAGAGAATGTCAACTACAATGTGGCTTCCATGTTCGATTATGGTTACCACTCTTTTTTGTTTCCCCTTGGTTAAATGGATTTTATGGTTAATTATAATATGTCAATTAGGATTTTAATACAAATTTTTGTCTTATACATCTACATTAATTTCTTGAGTAAGTATATGAAAATTTGATCTCTTCTTTTTCTTTTTTGTCGAACCATCACTTATCTTAGTTATTCAAAATGATTAAAAAAAAAAACAATATATCCGATTCACGTTAAATTCAGAATTATGTTTAATTATTTGCGGAATAGAATTGAGAAAATTATTTTGAACTAACAAAATCTTTGTTATCTCATGCATGCATATAAAAAGTCTTAAAAAATAAAAAAAAAAAGAATAATACTACATAGAAAAAAGTTGTGATGGAGTTAAATTAATTATCTCTACAATTTCTCTTTATCTATCAATTGCATGCGTTGAATGATATTCTAATTGGTTTCTTAATTTCAAATTTTCAAGTGGCTTAAGGAAAAGGTGTCCATAATTAATTTATCTGCGGATAGAACTGATCAAATTATATTAGTTTTACATGGATCTAGATATATATTAATTAGCAACTAGCGGATAATAGATACGAGATTACTCAATATAAAAAAAAATCTAGCCGGCCTATAAATGTTCCCCTCAATGGAAATTTTATTTTACAAAAATTTATGTTACATTAGTTAATACTTTTGATACTCTCCTTCTCTTTATGGTCAATCTAAAGTATTTTACTTTCTAGTTGAGCGATTTTTTAAAAAGTTTTTTGTTTGCTTGCTTGTCAATGTCATGCCACGTCACTCTCAACGAGTCGCATCTTTTAATGGGCTTTTGGAAATGAAATAAGTTTAAGCCCATGCTTTTCTGGGTCAATCAGAAACTAATACAACCCACACTTTTTGTAAATTTTGGAATCCTGAAATCGGATTAAAATTGACCAATGATACCGTTATCAATATAAGCTAAGCTGCTTAGGCTATTTAGCTTATTGTGTAACACAAATGATCAATTAAAAAACTCTGTATAAAGGTGTGGGCTTTTCATAGAAGTTATATATGAATACATGTAACTGTTTCATAGTAGAAATATATATATCACTCCAAAATAAAAATAAAAGCAAGTATAGAATTAACGATTTACATTATTATTATCCACAACTCGTTACATTTTAATAGAAATTATGAAAACCTCCCCCTTCATGCACCCTCCACATTGCTATAAGCTTATGACCGAAATAATACATATTTTAAACAAATAATCCAACCCTATATAAGTTACATATATATATTCATGATATAAATGATTACACACTGTGGTAGCTCATATGAGCGTAATCTTGAAGCATAACCATTCCTTCAGTAGTCTGATCAAGAACAGAAGCTGATCCCCAAGAACTTGACGACGTCGTTTTCCTCTCTAGCTCCACTTCCTCTGACCACCAACTTGAACCGTTCGTTGTTAGCTCAAACTCGTTCCCCACTTGAAACAATTCTTTAGAATGACCTCTGTTCACAAGGTCCATGTTATGATTATCTAATCGAAGGTCCTGCGAAAAGCCGAAACTAGGTTGAAACTCTTGAGCGGGGTTTAGGGATTGCTCTACGTTCTCCGAATAGAGAGGAGAGACTCCATTGTTGATCTCAGCTAGCTTGAGATTATTGTTCTGATGATCAACGTTAACTCCCAAGGGGTGGAAGCTTTCTTGAGATGCAAGCTTAGAGATTTGATTAGGTGTAGTTGTAGTAGTACTCTGCAGCAATGGATGAAGCTTGGGCCACAAGATAGGGTTGTTATAGAAACTAGAGAAAGGGTTCTGTAGATTCTGGAGCTGCATGTGAAGCTGGAGCCTCTCGAGTGCTGAATTGCTCAGATTCTGAGGAGTACTCTTATTGTTGTTGTTGCTGACATTGTTTTCAGTAGAATCAGATATGGAGTCTTGACGATTCATTTGTTTCTGTCTTCCAAGAAGTTTCTTCTTCAGTTTTGTGTTCCAATAATTCTTGATATCGTTGTCAGTCCTTCCAGGAAGCTGTGCTGCAATTATGGACCACCTGCATATAAATCACATTAAGATTAAAATTAATAGAACGTTTATTAGAAAAACCATATATTAGAAATCACTAACCAAGTTCACGTTTCATAGGTATAAATGTATAGAGGTTCTTACAAAGACACCGAAACAAGAAGAAAGAGACAATATAAACCCTAAATTCTATGAGAGATACCATAGCTTGAAGAAACATGGGCTTGCATGTGTTTCAGCATAAGATTCATAGACAAAAGGTAAAAAGACAAGAATCTCAAGTTGATTTTCAATAGGAATAATTACCTCTAATTCACAACGAGAAAAGTATTAATTATATACTTTTATTAAGAGGTGTTAATTAATTAATTAACTTATTAGTAAGAGAGATCAAGAGAAATAGATCACTGACCGGCTTCCAATGCTAATGTAGAGACTCAAGATGATACTGTCTTCTTCCTCAGAAAAACCACCATGTTTGATGTTTGGTCTTAAGTAATTAAGCCATCTCAGTCTGCAACTCTTACCACATCTCTTCAAACCTATATAATTTACACAAATCTCAAAGTCAGAACAAAACTTGATCTAATCAATCTAAATCAAAAATCGAGAGAGGGTTTTACATGCATCTTTTGATAAACCATGTGAAAATTAGAAAGAGGCAGAATTACAAATTATAAGATAGTAATATATATATAAACTAAAAAGGAATAATTATATTAGTTGTGGGATTAGAATTTAAACAAAAGTGGAACTGTGTGTTACCAATTTTCTGAGGCAGTGCGATCCAGTTGCCACCAGTGCCATATTTGTCGATGTAATCCTTGAGCTTCACATCTTCTTCCGGCGACCATGGCCCTTTCTTCACGTTTGCCTTGTCGCAGCATGGAGCTCTTCCCATTTTCTTACAAATCTTTTGTCTTTTCTTGATCTTGTCGTTGTTATTGTCCTTCTTCTTCTTCTTCCAAGTGTTGATATGATTGATGTGATGATGAAATGATCTAATGCTCAGAAGAGATGATTTATAAAGACGAGAAAAAGAGGATATTAGTTGATGATTATTATAACTTTAAAAAGTAATTATTAAAAAATTACGTGAAGTCCTCTCCGCGTTTTAGTGTCTTCCTCATAATTCAACTTCAACCCTAATAATATATTTTTCTAACTAGGGTTTATACTTTTTCTGCATTTTCGATTAATTAGTTTTCTAAATTTTAGTTACATTTGTATTATTCATTCTGAAAAAAGCAAAAAGTTGTCTTAGTTTTAATAATCATTAACGTAAAAGAAACACTTGCGTGAAAAATTTGTCCAACCGCATTATCACTTTATGTATTTTAATTAATTAATAGGTCAAATTAAAGGGCAGAAAACAAACCATCATCTCGATTTGTCGTGACTTGGGTTGAAATGTTCTCTCTATAGCCAATCAAATGTCATCAGTTATTTTAATTTCTGATGCAATTCTTGAAATTGGATAATTTGTTGAAATTTATAGAAGATTTAATTTGTCTGGATAAGTGAATTTCTATTGAAAAGGCAAAAAGGTATACACAAAATTCTGACTTTCGCAACATTTTAGACTTTCTCAACGTACGATGACAGAAATTTTGGGTAAAAAACCTAGTTAGTTTTTGAAATTTGCATAAATGTATGATGGCCAAAAGAAAGAAACTTCAACTAATATAATTTTAGATTATGTTAACAATATTATGAACACTGGAGCTACCATTACTTAAACTAATAATCAGTTTACTATTGTATTTGTATGTTCCATATAATTTTCAGTATTTCCATACTTTTATTTTAATCGAAAGTCGAAACATATAGTCGAGAACCATAGAATAAAAGAACAGATTTGTTCAGAAATCAAGTCCAAAACTATAGAGAGTGCAGTTAGTTAGAAGAAGAAGAAGAAGAAGCTTCTACGAATTTAATCGATGATATATATGAAAATGCGTGTGCCGTAAGGAAAAACGTCGATATCGAGAAGACCATATATGTGTATATATATGAATCGATCGTCCTTGTAAAATAAGTTTGACTTCATCTCAAAGTAAGCATCAATTTCCATGTCTAGGCCGTTTTTTTAATGTGTCTCACATATACATATATGTGTTCTAGAAACTCTTGGTTCTTTGACTTATAGTCTCTTTTACATAATATATATATATATATATATATTACACATATAGTCTATAGATATTTGATATAGTCTACGCGCAGTGGATGCATTTTCAACTTCGAAGAAATTTGAATAGGAATATATGATAAATAAATATAACATATCTGTAAATATTTAGAACTGTAATCGTCTACCATATAGGTGATAGGTAAAATGATCGTAAATCTATAACAAATGGCTTTGCATGAATCAGGTCAAACTTGCAAGAGTTACGTCTATAAAAATTACCTTGGCTTTCCAAACTTGCAAGAGTTACGTCTTAAAAAGTACGTATAGTTATTAGTTTGTATCAATAATATGATCTAAACGACAACTATTATGATCTTGAATAATTTTATAGGATTGGCCACATTTCAAATTAAATTATTGTTTTCTAAAATTTTTGTTATTTTACCTTTGTTTCGAAGGGGTTTTAATACTAATTGTGGAAATTAAATTGATTGGTGCATGTAAGACTGTATTATAATATAAAAGGAGAAGCTTAATTATTGATCTGAATAACCAGACAAATTACACTAATTGACCTTGGTTTATCACAAATATGTCGTTACAAAAACTTAATGCATATATAACAAAATAAATTATAATTTTAATCAGTTTTTAAAATTAGTTAGTTAAAATAATAAAGTGAGATAAGGAACCACAACTAGGCAACAAAATAACAAGAGGAAACCATCAAAATTTCAAAAGGGAGCAACTAATATTCTGTATAAATTAATAACCCTACAATATAATAAAAGATATTCTTTAGAATAATTTAATAAAAGATTGAAGACACCAGGAAATTCAGAGCTTTTAAAATAAAAGCAACGCAAATGTTTCTTGTTGTCCTTTTTCAAAACCCTAGAATCGATGCATTTGACAAATCCCAATCTTTAAGACATTATAATCGAGCTGGTTAGTGGTTAAACATTTGTATATTGTATACATAAATAGGTGTGTGTGATCTCTTTTTTTTTTCTTTTCTTTTTTCTTTGATGTCATATAAGAGGATAAGCTTAGATAGGTGCGTATTAGCTTATATTGATTAATTAATCAATGTTGTTTGATTAATTTCCCAGCTAATATTCTTTATATATCCCAAATATTTTATAAAATCATTGCACACTTTTTTTGTTATTTGGATGAAAACACTACTTACTGTGTTTATGATCTTATGTGTACACTTAAAGTTGATATCAACATGTTAGAACTAATTATAAGCCATGAAATAACATAAATATTAATAAGAAAACACTACTAAATATATTAATATTTAAATAACAAGTTCGATTTATATATATATGTATATATACTCGCCATTAATAGAATTAAGGGTATTACTGTGGTGAATTGTACATAAATATTAAATCCTAAACCAAATAAAAGTTAAAGAAATTAAAAATTAAAAATAATTTTAAAATATTTTCACTTTATAATTCCTATTTATTATTTTGTGATTGGACCTTTTATTTTTCATGTTTTTCAAAGATTTGTTATATTTTTCCCAACAAATTCAAGACAAGATTGAGTATGCCAAATTTATATAATAAGATAATGTTTTCTTTTTACCAACCAAAAACTAACCAAAGGAAAAGTGTCACTCTTCGTCACGTCACTTTTGGGTTGACTAACCCATTACCGTACACAATTTCCTTTGCAATGAGACGGTAAAATGAAAATGATTGTATTTCATATGATTCATATTTTTATGTATTAGATTTCACATGATATACAGTCATATACTACTATCTGCTTGGTTCAAATTAATAATTTTCATTTTAAGAAAGGGAAAATAAAATATGTATACAGCACGTGTGGGTGTGTGTACGTGTGAGTTTGACCATATGTCATTAGCGCGTGTTAGGTGTTGCATTGAAGACTTAAGACGAGAGCATAATTAAACAAAACAATACCTTATTTCATATACATATGTGTTTGTAGAGGAAAAGACATTGGTTTATTTGATGGTGTCACGTATCTTGATCTTACACTTAAATTACTACTAATACGACTTATTTTCAAAATTCAACCATTTAAGTATGATCTACTCAAAGCTTATACTACACTAGAACCAAAATTATCAGTGTTAATTAAATGGTATACATACATCACCTATTAATACGTGTTTTAGTCTTATGTTCTTAACAAAAGCTACAAATAAAGTTCCTTTTGTTAATAGATAATGTTTTCCGATCATAAATGGACTTTATTTAGTAAGTTCATGGGTCCAATGATTAACACAACATTTTGTAATAATTCTCTTATAACAAATTAATTTGGTAATTGGTTAGAGAAGGATGTTCTGTGTACAAGGAAGATACGACATCGGAGTTGATAATGTCATGCTTTAGTTTTTCTCCTACTTCACTTGCTAATTTTTTTAATGACAAGAAAATTAAAGAAGATCTTTTGTACTTGTGAGGGGGCTGACTTTTCTGTTCATAGATAAGAATATACTAATTTTTAATTATAAATTAAAATATTTAAAATTTTAATTAAGAATCAAACAAAAGATTTATTTAAAGTCAAACCTAATAAGTACTAACTATTTAGAGAGAGATATAGAGAAGAAGATTGCAGCAGTCCTGTCACATTTTGTTGTCATCCATCCCTCTAGCTTGTCTTTGGACGACCCTTTAATCCATTACCTAACCTCATCTCTGTATTAAGTATTAACACTAGTTCTCTTGGTCTAATTCTCTGAGTTGGGTTTGTTCGAATCTTGGGATTTTTTTTGTGACTACACGACGCCGTTTGATGGAGCTTCTCTCTGACCACAAGCTTTGTTTATTGGCCACGAAAGATTGGAAACATTTTAGGTCCAAAGTGCTTTACTACAAGATTCGAATTATAGACTATGCAATATTGCGATTACAGATTTAGATTTTCCAAAATCAACTGTTATATTATATGTCGCTGCTTGAGTTGTCTGTCCTGATCATTTATATCATACAAAGATTTTAAATCAGCTTATCTATATTTGAAAAGTTATAAATGATAAAAGCCACACAATCTTAAAACCTGACATTTTCTTGATACTGATTTAAAAAAAAAAAACAGGACAAGAGAGACATAATAATAGTCCATCAAATATTACTTAAGTTGATAAAAATAAATAAAGAATAATCTAATGTGTACCGTTCTTAACCACAAATCTTATATACAAACACCAAAATTAATAAACCCCAAAAAAAAAAAAAAAAATGAACGAGGGACAGACCTCAATGATCATCTCAAGTGCAACCAATACATTGCTCGATCAAAAAAGGTTCCAAACCAAAATCCTCTAATTTAAACATAGAATCTATATACCAATAAAACACCATTTTCCTTTCTCCCACAAGACGCTAGTTTTGGCGTTTCAACCGCAAAACAAGTGGTAACCAAAAAATAGGCTAACTATACTTTTTTATAAAAACCCAAAGTAAATAGAAGCCTTTAAATCTTAAAGAACCATGCCAGTATGGCACCATCACCATCTTCTTCTTCTTCTTCTTCTTCGTCATCATCTTTATTCTTCTTTTCTAGTTTATGTATGTATTTATTTATTTCAAATTCATAGCAGCAGCCATGTTCCTGAGCTTCTGTGATATTTCAGCAAAGGATGGTCTCTCTGTTGGCTCAGACCCCCAGCAACTTTCCATCAATCCCTTCCACTCTGGATCACACCACTGTGGGATTTTAGGGCGCAATGCGTTATTCACTATACCTCCTGTAACCAAATACACCAATCTACATGTCTTAGTTTCATAACTCTTTATCATTCACACGTATACATTTCTAAAAGATAAGTAAAGAAAGGTGTAGTCACCAATTATGGAAGCACAGTGCATGTCTGCGTAAGGTTCTTCACCAGTGAGCAATTCCCACATTACAATCCCAAACGAGTAAACATCGATCTATTCAAAAGACACAGGCTTGGTTAGTTGACTATGAGATTCGATCCAATTAGCAGATTGAACAAAAGCTGCAAACTTCTATAAGAAATTTGGTTACCTTTTCAGAGACCATGTTGCTTTTCCCACTCAATAACTCAGGTGCCATCCATGGCAGAGTCCCACGAACACCTCCTGATACTAGAGTCTTCTGTTTTACCTTCGATAACCCCAAATCACCAATCTGGAAAAAAGATAAGACAAAATTTATGAGAAACATATAAGCTTATTTTTTGTTATATGGGAGATAAGGTGAGCAAAAATGTAACCTTGCATATAGGACGCTGCGGATCTCTCATGTTCACAAGCAGATTCTCACACTTTAAATCGAAATGAACTATGTTCTTTCCGTGCAAATACTCCATCCCAAATGCAGTATCCATGGCTATGATGAGTCTTTTACGACGATCAATAGTTCTGAAGGAGTCAACCAATGTGATGTCAGATATTTGAATCCTCTAGGAAAATAGTATATAATGCATGACTATGTGAATCTTTTTTACCTATCCTTCTTCTGCAAGAACTGTTTCAAAGATCCGTTAACCATGAACTCCGCCACAGTTGCTAGAGAACCATCAGGACCATCACGAACTATCCCATAGAAGGACACAACGTTTGGGTGATGCAATGAGCTCAATAACAGGGCTTCTTTCCAAAAATCTTCTATCTGCAACAGCAGAAAAGCAGTAAGAGACTTATACTAACTTAAAACGTTGACGAAAATGTTAAATTCAACTGATAACAAAGGGATTAAATTATACCAAACGTTCCCTTTCAGAAGGTTTGCCTGCAAAGCAGCTGGCTTTTATTCTCTTAATTGCAACATCTGAGCCTTTCCATTTTCCATGGTAAACAGATCCATATGTTCCATGGCCTAACTCTCGAATTTCTTCCAGATCATCGTTTCTTATACTCTAGATGAAGAAGAGATAACAAAGTCAAAAGGACTAGAAGTTTGTTCGGTTTCGGAATTCTATAAGACGGGTTTAAGCATAAAAACCTGTAGTCCCCTGGATCGAGCTTCAGCCTCAGCCTTTGTTTGTTCAATCTTGAAATTGTTTGGGTTATCGCTATCAGAATCTATCTCAGGTTCGTCTTGAGCATTCTGAAAAACAAAAAGTCGTTGCAAAAAGGGAAGTCAGAAGAAAGGAATGAAAGGGAATTCATAACAGGTTAATAAATTAGAATACTCACCATATGCTCTGGCTCGTTTTCCACCAACTCCGGTATCACTTGATCTTTGGCTTCTTCTGGATGAGCTTTAACCTCAGCAGCTCCTTCAAGTGCCGCCTTCTTCACAGATTCAATTAACTCAGGCAAGAAACTCAAACGCTCAACTGATAGCTCTGCCCCTTCAGGAGTAGTAGCAGAAGGACTAACTTGTTCCAGATTCCCCATATCTTTCTTTCCTTCAGCTAAGGGTTGAGGCTTATCTAGAGATGGAACACCGTTTGAAACACAACTATTAACATAGTTAAATTGTTCACCTCCCTCAGCAAACTTGCTTTCCACCGGCCTCACAACTTCAACACACTCAAGTGTCTGCATAACTGGTGTCTGCACAACTGGTGCAGTATTGAGGTTTGTCTGTGATAATGGCCCAGTCGGGTTACGTACAGTCGGGTTCTCAGATGGCACCCAATTTGGGTCTAACGGGAAGACTCTATCTTGCAAATGGGGATTAGGGTGGTAAGGCTGGCCAGGGGAGGACATTCCATCAAAGCCAGAAATCCTTTGCGGAGAACCAACTACAACATTTTGATTCTCCACTCCAATAGAAAACCTAGGAGCATTTTCTATTGAATTCCTGATAACAGTCTGATTGACTGTGCCATTGACTTGCATGGGCAAGCCTGGAGGGCCAGCTATAGGATTTGAAACGTTCTGCCAAATATTTTGCTGAGGGTGCATATGGCTATGACCTGCCGAGTGGATACTTTCAGGCCCTGGAGGATAGAGATTATTCCCATAATGAAACCCACGTTCCTCAGCAGAAGGGTTGGCCGTATTCAGGGGAATGCCACCAAGTGGTTTATCATGAAACCCTTCATTGGAAATTTCATGTCCAGGTCGGTGACCAAGAGGATAATTCATCCCAGGACCATCAGGAGTGTAATGATCGTTTGGTCTTCCAACATTAGAAATATGTGGCCTTCCTTCCTCAAACCTTGGAGTATTAGGATTCACCTGCTGTTGAACCATCCATCCTCTTTCATGTCCGAAAGTCTCATTTGGATAAGCTCCGTGATGAGTAGGTTTTTGGTCTGTGTTAAGCAGGAAACTTTCCCTGTTTGGTGGACACTGTGCACAATGAGCTGGTGGAAATCCGTTGTTGCCTATATTAGGCTGCTCCAAAAGCTGATGGTTCCTATGATACGGTACACGACAGTTCTCGCATACATTACCACCTTCATAGCCACCTTGACCACCGTGAAGAACATTCCCAGGAAAACCTCCTTTACTCTCAGGTGGCATTGCTCCAGCTGGAACCCAAACCACACTGTCAGGAATTTGAGGCTGGTGCTCATATAAAGGATGATAACTTGCTTGCGACGGCCTCACATACTCTTCAGGCATTCTATCAAACCCCTTATCAGGAATTTCCCCATATGGCATTCGATAACGAGCAGAAGAAGGCGAAGACGGGAACTCTTGAAAAGTTCTGGGATCATGATGTCCATGGTGCCGAGGAGAATAGTAAGGACTCCATGTACCTTCTACTTCACCATACCTCGGTGCAAGCATCTGCCCCGAACCCACACGAGGAATCCTGAGCTGATGAAGATTACTATACTGCGCAATAGGTATCTCGTTGCCCCTCTGGCTACCACCGCCAGTCTCAATACTCAGCTGGTTCAACATCGGATCCATCATCGAGAAATCATCCATACGATCGAAACGAGGCGAATCAGGATGTTGCTGCAGCTTCCTAAAGTCTGTCCCTTCCATCAAATTATTAAGAGCATCAACATATCTCCTCTCAGATTCCCTCTGATCATCACGTTCCACATAATGGGAAGAACCATCCTGCTCAGGAGAAGAAAACAGAAAGATCCTAAGCCTAGTGAACCCATCTCCCGAACCTAACTTATCATACTCCTCCATCATATTCGTAACATCGTCATCATTCACCACAGAGACCAAAGCATCGAGATCCTCATCAGGCTGCTGGTATTTCAACACAGCTGCACCATCATAAAGCTCTCTCATCTTGATCATCAACTCCTCATACCTAATATCTCTATTCACACTGACGATCCTCGTCTCTCCACCTACATACCTCAGTTTCCCGTCCTGAGGACGAGGCAATATACTTCCTAAGAAGCTACAAAGGAACTTAACACGATGGGGCTCATCGTTCAAGCTAGAGACTGGACTAGTGACAGATGATGAGTTCACAGAACCTGAATCCATAACAGCGAATCTCCTCCTCACAATCTGATCACTATAATTATTAATCTTGAATCACGAAGCTCGCTTACAGCACCAGGGAATTGAAATCCGTATAGTACCAAATCTCAAAACCACGATGACAAAAGAACTTGGGAGTGGTTCGTTGACAATAACAGTTGAAATGATTCTCCATTTACAAGGTTGCGGACGAATCCTCACAAAGCATCAGCACTTTTATCTGGACAATTGAAAACACAGACATGCGTACACAAATCAAATCCAAAGAACTACATACATACTTAAAAAGATCCTTAATTTCAATCAATTTACCTAAAATCTCGGAGAAAGAAGACGAATTTTCAGAAACCCTCGATTTAAAAATGCGTAATTTATAACAAAAACACGTTCGGAACCTCCCGATTGTACACTGTTGATCTTTTTATTGGGTATAAATGGGAACGAAATCTGAATCGGGAAATAATAATGAGAAAACCCAGAAAAGATTTAAGAGTGGGAAAGTAAAGAGAGATTTCGATTTAGATGGGGGGAGGGAAGGGAATAATAGAGAAAGAGCGGCGACGACAGAGAGTTTCTTGGTTTTGATTTTGATGATGACGATGACGAGACGACGATGGACAAAACTAAAAAAGATTATAAAAATACAATCTTTATGTTTTATTTTTTAAACTTTCTTGTGTGTATGTGTGTTTCTGGGTTAGAGAGAGTAAAGGAAGAAGAACTAGAAGATGCGATGCTGTTTCTGTACCGCCAGGTAGCTATCCACGTGGCGCCTTTTCACTATTTATTTCGTTAAATTTTATTTTTCTTTTTAAAATATAATTAAAATAATAGTAGTAATAAGAATAGTTTTAGTTTTATCTCCCAGGGCATGGCGTATTGATATTGGTTTGGGGCATATGCTTCTTTCCTCGTCCGCAGATTCCTTGTGCCCACCGCCACTGCGCGTGTTCTTCACCTTCATTTTTATTATCTCCTCTTTTTTTTCTTTCTATAACCTTAATCAGCAATTATTACATCATAAAATCGCATTCGAAACGCTGTGTTTTAACGTTTTTGCATCCATTTTTTTTTTTTAAAAAAATGTTGATATAAATATGATAAGTGGTGACATTTATGGCGTCAATAAAGGTGGTCACATTTTTTAGTTAACACACACGCGCTCTCACTCAGCTTCTGGTCTGGAGTTTCACGCGACACGTAGCGGTCTGCGTCACGTGTTCTCCAATCATATAGTGACAGTTGGCACATTTCCCAAAGCATCTTCCAATCAATTATGCGCAGAATTTTTGTGTGTGCGCCCGACTCGATCGAATTCATTCCTTTCACTATTACATCACCACCATCGATATTTTAGTTAACCTTTACACATAAATAAACTAATGTAAAGTTGTAAACTCATCATAATAAGCAAATAAAATTATCATGTTGAGTATAGGAATACAAGAACTTTCATCATTTCTTTTGCCATGTCTCATAAAATGTTTTGACATTCATGTGAATAGTGTCTTATGTGTAGAAATGGAATCTGATTTGGTTTCCTTTACTGTAGGAATGGGGATCATAAAACTGTAGGGACTACAAGAGACTCTTCAAACAGAGTATGCCTGAATTATAAAGTACAGACAGCATTGATCATAATACAATGCTTTCTCATCAATGAAGAAAACAACATTTTATAATACTAATACACTTTGTTTTTTTTCTTTTTTTTCCTTTCTAAACTGACGTTTCATACACTATAAATAGCATGACAAACCATTTTTTGATGTTAGCAATGTGAATAGCCATATCACGCATAGCTAAAATAGCGGTACAAAAACTGAGTGCTACTTGAGTCTGGAATTTACTAGCTAGGCTTTGAACTACTCTAATTTTTGTGTGTTTAGATATGGGTTTACACTTTTATGTTTACAGTATATGTATCTAAAAAACCTCAAATATTGATATTTACGACTTGCCACGTTGTAACTTATAAACATAACTCTCTCTTCCTTATCAACACACATTTCAAATTCAACCAAAAAAAAAATTGTAAACATAATTCATTTGTTCCTTTAAAACGCTAATACTTATCTTAATTCTTTTTTCCAAAATGAGGAATATTTTAATTTTAATTTAAGTATTATTAACATTTTATTAAAACGTACAAACGTAATCGCATTTTAAAATATGGGCCTCCTAGCCCAATTAAATAAGTTTCTGCCAATTAGGTGATCTACAAGATAAAAATAGTAAATACCAAATATACCCTCCATACCTCAACGACTCTTTCTTGTTAAAAACACTCGGCACTCTCCGCCACTTCCTAGCCCTCACCCACCAACAATGTTACCCGTAACCGCCACTCTCCTCCGCCACCGTCTCCGGCATTTACGCCACCGTATGAGATTCTACTCCACCGCTGTTTCTCCTCCCCCTCCTCCTCACTCTTTTCATCTACCTCTCAATCACCCTACCTACTTAATTTGGGCAGCCAACACTTCTCTAGGCAAAACCCTCGTCTCTACAGGCATCGCCGCCTCTTTCCTCCTCCAACAACCTTCTTCTTCTTCTTCTTCCGCCGCGAAACTCCTCTATTTGAAACCTGTACAGACTGGTTTCCCTTCGGATTCCGATTCTCGTTTCGTCTACTCCAAGCTCGATTCACTCTCCCTCCGTCGCCGAATCCCTCTTTCAATCTCCAACTCTGTTCTCCGTTCTTCACTCTCCGCCGCAGAGTCTATGCGATCGAATGTTGAAGTCAGTAAGATTGGGATGTGTGATTTGAATTTCCGGGAGGAGAAGATGGTCACCGGTGCGCCGGAACTTTCGTGCAAGACGTTGTATGCTTGGGAGGCAGCTATCTCTCCTCATTTAGCTTCGGAGAGAGAAAACGCGACGGTTGAGGACTCCGTCGTGCTACGGATGATTGAAAAGTGTTTGACGGAAGAGATGGGAAGCGAGAAATCGGATTTACTATGTTTGGTAGAGACTGCCGGAGGAGTTGCTAGCCCTGGACCATCTGGAACTCTTCAGTGCGATCTCTACAGGTAACATTCATCTTCTACTTGGCATGTCTATAAAAATGTTAGGAGATCGAATTTGATCTATCTCTTACTTATGGTTGGAATCCCTGGAATTAGGCCTTTTAGATTTCCCGGAATTCTAGTTGGAGATGGTCGGCTTGGTGGTATCTCGGGGACTATTGCAGCTTACGAGAGTTTAAAACTTCGAGGATATGATATTGCTGCTGTTGTTTTTGAAGACCATGGCCTTGTTAATGAAGTTCCATTAACGTCATATCTAAGAAATAAGTAATTTTCTGTGTGGCTTTGTAAGTTCTTTCATTAGAAGCTTTGTAGTTTTTACTTTTCTTATTCTTGTTTGAACATTTTTGGGCTGGTAGGGTACCGGTGCTTGTGCTTCCGCCTATTCCTAAGGACCCTTCAGATGATCTTATCGAATGGTTTCTCGAATCTGATGCTGTGTTTAAAGATCTAAAAGAGAGAATGATATTAGCTTATTTGGCTAGATTAGAAAGATTGAACGGCATGGCCAAGCAAGCAGGAGAGGTTTTCTGGTGGCCGTTTACTCAGCATAAACTTGTGCATGAAGAAGCTGTGACGGTTATAGACTCCAGATGTGGTGAAAACTTTTCAATATACAAGGTTTGTATGAGAAAATCCTTATCCTTTTTAACATGTCCCCATCTTTGTCCGGTGTGGTTAGTACAGTTATAAGTAATCTGGTTACCTGGAAGGTATGGACTCAAATGGTTTCAGATATCTTTATCTAGAATTTGCTGTAACTAATAGAACTTTTTTATGTCATCATTGTTAGGCTTCCGATAACAGTTCTCTTACTCAGCAATTTGATGCTTGTGCAAGCTGGTGGACGCAGGGGCCAGATCCTGCTTTCCAGGTCATTTGTGCCCATTATTTCCCAGTTTTATGACAAATATCATTTCCGTGTGCATTGTTACGTCATAACATTTTGATGCTTATCTCTTTTTGTGATGAATCTTCTGAAGTTTATTTGGAACTTGGTTTAGGCTGTTTCAGGCTGAGCTTGCTAGAGAAATGGGGTACACTGCTGCCAGGTTTGGGCATGTTATGTTCCCTGAGAATGTATATGAACCTGCCTTGAAATGCGCTGAGCTCTTATTAGAGGGAGTGGGAAAAGGTTTCTAAACTTGCTCTGTCAAATTGTTTCTATTTTCAAACATTGGGGGATGGCTAATTAGTTTATGTATGCAGGCTGGGCTTCTCGAGTGTACTTCTCGGATAATGGATCCACAGCAATCGAAATTGCCTTGAAGATGGCATTTCGTAAGTTTTGTGTTGATCATAATTTTTGCGAGGCTACAGAAGAGAAAACGCATATAGAGGTTAAGGTACAATCATCTTGTTATTTGTTAATGCTCAACTAGCTTAGCTATAGACACTTTATTATACCTGTTATTGAACATTTGTTGTCCACTTTGCCGCTTACTAAGTCGCAAGTGTTACCCTTTTCCTGGCAGTTCATATGCAAGATTATCTTCACTTATGCTGTTTTGTCATACGTCTTACAAGTTTTAATGTGAAAATTTGATATGTGTTCTATCTTAGGTCCTAGCTCTTCGGGGGTCTTACCATGGGGATACTTTAGGAGCTATGGAAGCACAAGCAGCATCACCTTATACAGGCTTTCTCCAGCAACCGTGGTAGGGAAATTTCTATAGTTTGTCATGATTCTCACTTGACCATTTCTGTAGAATTTTTGTTCTCATCATTCATCTTCTGAATTAAGCATTCTTGGATCATATGCATCTCCTGCACCAATGTGGGAGGGATCTAACTGCATAGCAACCTGCCCTTAATGTTGCTTACGTAGGGTTGTTATCCCTTAGATATGATCATGGTTACATCTAGATATCTAAGGGATGTAACCTGCACCCTTACATCATGATAGCAACCTGCACCTGCAAAAATTCACCTTTTTCACATCTTACTCACCCAAATTGTATTGGGCAAGCATTCTATATCATGTTTGTTCCCAGCTTGTTAGTTGATATATTTGCATTCTAGGTACACTGGAAGAGGCCTGTTTCTGGATCCTCCTACTGTCTTTCTCTCCAACGGAGCCTGGAATCTCTCCCTTCCTGAAAGTTTTTCTGAAATCCCCCCAGAAGAATATGGAAGTAAATAGCATCCTTGACTCTCTATCTGCTATACTCCAATACATTTCCTTTAGTTGTATGATTTAGTATTCCCAAACTCTTACAGCCTTCACCACCCGTGATGAGATTTTTGACAAGGGCAGAGACACATCAATTCTTGCAACGATATATTCGGCCCATGTATCAAAGCATTTACAAGAGTATTCTGGAGTTAGGCAATCTACCCATGTTGGAGCACTCATAATAGAACCAGGTCAGTATGACTTCAAATAGTACCTATATAACTTCCTTTGATCTCTCTTTCAAAATTGCTAGATGCAAACTACTCTTTTATAAAGGTCGCAATTTTATCTGCAGTAATTCATGGTGCTGGGGGAATGCACATGGTTGATCCGCTTTTCCAACGAGTTCTAGTCAATGAGTGCCGGAATAGAAAAATTCCAGTCATTTTTGATGAAGTGTTCACAGGATTCTGGCGTCTTGGAGTAGAGGTAGTCAACTGTGCTTTGATTTTATGCCATCTTTTATAGATATCTCTGTTGCTACATTCCATTTATATTCTGCTAACAAATTAACTATGATTTTACCAAGACTACTACTGAACTTCTCGGTTGCACACCGGACATAGCATGCTTCGCCAAATTGTTGACTGCTGGAATGGTTCCTTTGGCTGTCACTCTTGCTACAGATGCTGTATTTGATTCATTTTCTGGAGATTCTAAGGTAAAACGAAAGTAGTAGTCTCTTCCTTGTTATCAAAACCGTCTTCATGCATTTCTGATTTCGCTTGAAGCCATCTAATTTTCCTTACTAATTGCAGCTCAAAGCCTTGCTTCATGGTCACTCATACTCAGCTCATGCCATGGGTTGCGCAACAGCTGCCAAAGCCATCGAATGGTTCAAAGATCCAGAAACTAACCATAACATCACTTCACAAAGAATAATAAGAGAGGTATTAGGAAAACTAAGTACGCTCTTAGACTTTATAGTATAAGCCAGTCCAGATCAAGTAAGACTATTGGTATCAGTTAATTTGTATAAATTTTGCAGCTGTGGGATGAAGAACTAGTGCAACAAATATCATATCACTCAGCGGTTCGAAGGGTGGTTGTATTAGGAACCCTATTCGCTCTAGAACTAAAAGCAGATGCTTCCAATTCCGGGTAAATAAATTTCTCAAATTGAACTAAAAGCAGATGCTAAGAGAGGTTTATTATCATTACACAAAAACTTTGGTGAACGGTTCTCTGCTGTGTATCAGGTATGCTTCGTTGTATGCAAAGTCTTTACTAGTGATGCTCAGAGAAGACGGAATCTTCACTCGCCCTCTCGGCAACGTCATCTATCTCATGTGTGGCCCTTGCACGTCGCCTGAAATCTGCCGCCGTTTACTCACTAAGCTCTACAAAAGGCTCGGAGACTTCAACAAAACATGAAAAAAAACCCCAAAACTGCCATCCAAGTCATTTTGTTGTCGTCTTGTAACGAGATCTATCGATTTATTTTGGAAATTACTAAAAAATAAATATTACATTTTGGTGATGTAAAAACGAAAAGTTGCTTACATGGAATTAACGGCTGAGATTCATCGGACAAAGACTAACGACCTCTATTACTTCATAGTGGGCCCTTCCCTAAGCCGTTAATGACAATCGTGGCAGACCACATTATAAGAAAACGTAAACCGTACCGTATGAGATTAAATCCCCACTAAAGAAGCACTGGTAAAGCAGAGCTCGAATGAGTCGCCATAGTTGACCCGATTAACCCAAAACCAAAACAAAAAAAGACAAAATTGCGAAGACTCAAAACAGGAGACTGTTCGGTCTAAAAAACTATCTTCAAAAAACTCAAAAAAAAAATCCACTTGTGTTGTTCACTACTTAATCATTGTTCCAATCCAACGCCGGTTGTTGAGTTTTTTTTTGTTTTTTTTTCTTAATTCGCCGGTGATTTCGCTGTCTCCGATATTTCAGGTACGTACTTGTCTCTTTAGTCTTTGATTTGGTTCTTCAATTGGTCACCGGGAAGTCTTTCTTATGTAGTCTCCGACGTGGGTTTTGGTTTTCAGATTTGGTTACTTGATTTTAGGGTTTTTTTTGGTTGTTGAAGTAGTAGCAGCAGCCTTGGGTCATTCTCGTAGATGTTTTATGGGATTTTGATTTATATGGACTTTTTGTGTGCTGTTTGAGATTTTAAATAGTTGTGATTTGCAGATCTAAATTAGGGTTTTGTTTTTGGGGGTGGGAGAATGCAGAAGTAAATTATGGACAGAGGTAATAATATGAATAGAGCCAAGAGGATTTTGGATGGGAACAACGATGATGATCAGCCTGAGCGTAAACGTCCTGCTCTTGCTAGGTATTACTTTCTTATTCTTGTAGTTCTTATACAACTGATTCTGCTGAAAAGTTTCTGACTTTGTGGTTTATTTCGTCTTCATCCCAGTGTGATTGTAGAGGCTCTCAAAGTTGACAGTTTGCAAAAGCTTTGCTCTTCTTTGGAACCTATTCTCCGCCGAGTTGTAAGTTCTCTTTTTCAGCTTCTGCTGCTTCTTCTTGTCACTGTTAACTTTAGAATTTTATGTTTAAGCCTTAATGTGGGATTGTTGCTGAGTAGGTTAGCGAGGAAGTGGAACGTGCTTTGGCTAAACTAGGCCCTGCTAGGCTTACTGGAAGGTATAATCCAAAAGAATGTAATGGCTCTTGACATTGTAATAATGCTCTTCAACGTTAGCTAACAGGTTTGTTATTACTTGACAGTTCTGGATCTTCACCAAAGCGAATCGAAGGTCCAGATGGTCGGAAATTACGGTTACACTTCAAATCTAGACTATCTCTCCCCTTATTCACTGGAGGGAAAGTAGAAGGAGAGCAAGGTGCTGCAATCCATGTCGTCTTGATTGATGCAAACACTGGACGTGCTGTGGTGTACGGTCCAGAGGCTTCAGCTAAACTTCAGGTTGTTGTGCTTGAAGGTGACTTCAACAGTGAAGATGATGAAGACTGGACACAGGAAGAGTTTGAAAGCCATGTCGTTAAAGAGCGTGCTGGAAAGAGACCGTTGCTTACTGGAGATGTGTACGTCACTCTCAAGGAAGGGGTTGGAACTTTGGGCGAGCTGGTTTTCACAGATAACTCGAGTTGGATTCGTAGTCGTAAGTTCAGACTTGGTTTACGGGTTGTCACTGGGTATTGTGATGGCATGCGTATCCGTGAGGCCAAGACGGAAGCTTTTATTGTTAAGGATCACAGGGGCGAACGTATGGTCTTGGAACCTCCACTTTTTTTTCTCACTGTACCATGTGGTGTGTGACTTCTTTTAGTTTGATGCTTGTTTCTTTTATGTGCAGTGTACAAGAAGCATTATCCACCTGCTCTGGCTGATGAGGTGTGGAGATTGGAGAAGATTGGCAAGGATGGTGCATTCCATAAAAAGCTTAATGCAGAAGGGATTGATACTGTAGAAGATTTTCTGAGAGTAATGGTCAAGGATTCTGGGAAATTACGTACTGTAAGTGCTTTATTATGTTGCTTTTGAAAGAGATGTTCATTAGAATTAACACCATGGCTAATTTTTATCTTTATCCGTTTGTTTTTGTCTAGATTCTTGGAAGTGGCATGTCAAACAAAATGTGGGATGCACTAGTAGAGCACGCAAAGACATGTGTTCAGAGCAGCAAGCTTTATATCTACTATGCTGAGGATTCAAGGAATGTTGGTGTTGTATTCAATAATATCTATGAGCTTAGTGGTCTCATTTCTGGTGATCAATACTTCTCAGCTGAATCACTTACTGACAGCCAAAAGGTTTGCTCCATGTTCCTTAACTTATAACACCATTCTTTAACTTATAGAATAGATTTATCAAATTTGGTCTTTCACTTCTGTGTTGTAAAGGTATATGTTGATGGGCTGGTGAAGAAAGCATATGAAAACTGGACCCAAGTGATAGAGTATGATGGAAAATCTCTTTTAGACTTCAAGCAGCCTAACAGATTGAGTATTACTCAAACTGATTTGGCAAATTACACTACTGCTGCCATCGACCATCCAATCCAGATGGCAGGCCATTCATCTTCAATGCCGGCTAATCATTCTCCAGTGCTTTCAGATTTTGCTATTGGAGGTTTGTATATTGCAATCAAATCTCTTGATAAAATTGTAGTATTAGTAAATTACTAAATCTTATATGTTTGTTTATATTTTGATCAATCCACAGGGTATGATCAGTCTCTGGCAACAAGATATCATTCGCAGCCCCAGCTTTTGAACTCCAACGCACGAGCACATTTTGATGTTGCTTCGTGCAGTAACCCACGAGCACAGTTTGATGTTGCGTCGTGCAATACAACGCAAGACCAGCTCCTTGGAAACTTACATCAATCTCAAAGCACCATAAACAGTCAAAACATGAATGGCCTTGCTCTTGGTCCTCCACAATCATCCACAAACGGATACCAAAATATCAACTCTACTTCTGTCCACCAGGCGAATCTCAACCATTTAGAAGATTGGTCAAACCCACGCGAGAGAGTAGGTCCAGAAGATTTCTTCTCAGAGGAAGAGATCCGACTCAGAAGCCATGAAATGCTAGAGAGCGAAGACATGCAACAGTTCCTCCGTCTGTTCAGCATGGGAGGTGGAGGCAATGGCTCTGCAACACACTTGCCAGAAGATGGATATACATTCCCATCGTTTCTACACACGCCTATGCAAGGTTATGATGAAGACCGTGGTCGATCAGGGAGAGCTGTTGTTGGATGGCTTAAGATAAAAGCAGCAATGAGATGGGGGTTCTTCATTAGGAGGAAAGCTGCTGAGAGGCGAGCACAGATTGTAGAGCTTGATGATGATGATGAAGATGGCGAATAGTGTGGTCTTTCTTCATCATGGTCATACCTTCATTCTGGTAACAACTCTGAATTGACTCAAAACAGTGCTTACCAAATGGAAGCTGAAGCTTTAAGGGCCACGAGACGAGGCAGCGAGAATGGAGGTGAAGTGCCTCAGGTGTTGTATAAAAAGGAAGTGTACAGTTAGATTCAGTGGGATGTGTGTTTTATGAAGCAGGAGACTTTTAATACGCTTGATTGATGACTCATAGCATTCGTAAGAACTGATTCTACAGTCTTAGATAATTCAACAAGTAGAATTTATGTCTGCTGGTCCTATGATTTGATACTCTTGAGTTGCTATCTGATGTAAGGCTTGTGTTCCACGAAACTTCAGTGTAATGTTTCCTTGATTATTACTTAAATATTCGGTTGTGTTCTGAGAGTTCCATTATCGTACCTAGACTTTATGGTTCTTTGCAATCTCCCAATGTTAAAAGTTTGTGAGACCCCAAGAAACAATGCCATTATATTTGTCTCTATTCATGACATTGTTTTAGGTTTGTTCGTGTGTGTAACTTCGATAAAGTATCTTGAATAATGGTATATCATTTCAAACGAAAGAGAAATATATGAAAGGGATCCTAATTTCAGATTGGACATTAATCGCTTAACATATCCATATGTTCGACTATTTGTATATATTTATATTCAGATTAGTTGAATAACATTTGTCAACAAAAAAAAATACATTAAAAAATCACATTCTACTTCGAAGTTAAGAGAAAGCTGACCAATATTATTAGGAATTTAGGATTGATGGTTTCGTTCTTGTACTTAAAATCAACAAAAAAAAACTCATCTCTGTTACAAATCCTATTTTCCATTGTAGAGTTTCAGCTTTCAAGTTCCTCTTTTCGTTTGTGAAGTTGACAAATTAGGTAGCACACAAACCCACATGCCACAGGGTCATATATCTTATTATCAAAATCTTAACATGATCATATTTTTTTGGAAAACATCTCGACATCATCATAAATGTGATGTTATAGACATATTATTTTACGAATCTATTTTGATTTCCATATTTTAAATATGGTTATTTTATGTAATTTTTTTAAGATTATTTTTGTAAATAAGTTAAATTTAAAGGGTAGACCAAAATGTACTTCAAAAATGTATATATAGATTATTCAACAAAACCTGGGAAATCACGATTCAGTGTGATTAATTGCTAAGATTTTATTTCTTTTTACGCTTAACAATATATTTTTTTATCTAACAGCATATATGGTGTAATAATATATGTAATAATCAAAAAATTTTTTTGGATATTGTATAAATCAATAAAATATTCTCTTTAAAAAAATTATTTTTGAAATTTATATATTTGACCAATTATCCTATAACAATTTTTGTAACCAACTTATATTTAATATATAATCTATTTTGTAAGCAACTTATAAAAGTTATATAGTCATGTTAGTAAAAGGTACAAGGAAACAGCGGGATTAATATTAATAATTTATTGCAACAGACCGAGATGGACACAGGAGGCGTCAGTCTAAAATTCTTTCTTCTTCTTGTTCTTTACTTACTCACCAAAAGCAATTTCAAAAGACATGTGTTCTGGTTCGCCATCCATGGTTTTCCTTATGATAGCTCTGTGATCAACAGAGATACCACATGAAGAAACACCTCTATACTTGTAACTTATGTAGAAGATTGCATTCTTTGCGTGGAGCTTCTCACGAGCCTCAGTCATGTAATCTTCTTTAGTTTCTACAACTACCTTGTTGATCTCCAAGGGAGGGGAAGCCAGCAATACCTGGAGTCGTCACATTGGCAAGTGTAAGAGGAAACAGATAGCAAGTCTGGCAGAGAATGATTGTAATTTCAAGTTGACTTACAGGATATATTGCCTTAAAGAATGCGATTTCAATGAATAGATGCAGCCAGTCATAATCGTGCAGCTCTGATTCTTGCACCTGTGACCGATGATGATGCACAAACAAAAAAATGCATTTATCTACGTTGCTAACATTTTTAACTGCATCAAAAAAGATTAAACTCCACCCTGTATATATATATCTTAATTACCACGTAATACTTTTTGTTGTCAGTAGCCAAGGCCTCATCAGAAAACCATTTGGGCATTGGACGTGTGTAGAATGGATCTATAGCATCCTCATACCGGTCCCAATATTCATTCACAACCTTGTTACCTTTTAAAAAGTGATATCTAGAAACTGTTAGTCCTCTCTAAAGAAAGAATAGACAAGTGTGATATATAAGAAGATCATCTTTTACGTACATGAGGGTCTGCAGGCCAAGATCCTCCACGTATAGATATCGTCCACCGTACATCCAGCATTACTGTAAACAGCCTAAAAAGAGGAGAGGACAGAGTTGCAGGCCGCCGGATCCATTGCCTCCAAAGTTATGTAGAAGTCGTCTGAAGCAGACCACAAAGCATTATACTTTACCCAGCGCACAAACTTAAAGTTTGTTCCCTGACAAACAAAATAAAAAAAAAAAAAAAAAAGGAAATTAGAGGAATTAAGGCTAACAAGAAGACATGAAAGAGAGGGATCGGAGAGTTACCTTTTCAAAATTGTAGCAGTAGAGTGCAAGCCTAGAGTAAAGGATGAGATGATAATCAAAGTCACCAACAGCAGGCTTCCTTAATCTAAAATCAGAGCCTCCATAATCAAAACCCTGGAAAAATCAAAATCAAAATCAAAATCAGAACCAAAAAAAAAAACCCTGGGAAAATCATAACCATCCCTGATGGTAAAGTAGTAGTATCCATGAGAGACGAGAGGATTTTATTGCATTTATAACCATCCCTGATGGTAAAGTAATAGTAGTATCCCTAGATGGCTCAGTGGATTTTATTGCATTTATAAAATTTGAGAACTCTAATAAGGGCTTCCTTCTAGTTTACCACATCCAGTTAGGCATGAATTTGCCTCTGTAGACGCATTCGTGGTGTTCTTTCTAGCAATCCTAGGCCAATCTCTTCACCGTTTAACCATTGACATGCCTTCCCCTCATACTGACGGCATCTAGCCCAACCGGCTCACTCCCATACTGATCATTTCCTAAGATAGTTTAGGTCAGTAGTCAACTCACCATGGTTTTAAGTACAGTTTGCGTTATTAGTTCTCATACAAGTTATTATAAACGCATTGCAAACAGATAGCTTGCACTTGGCGAAGTTTAATACAAATATAGATCCCACTCGTTTTATTAGTCCCTAGAGTTGTAGACATATAACATGATAAAAGTTGCAACAGACCAGATGCAAACATACAGGAAGTGTCTGTCTACTTGGCTTGTCGTTCAGAAGCAATTTCAAGACACATGTGTTCTGGTTCCCCATCCATGGTTTTCCTTATGATAGCTCTGTGATCACCAGTGAAACCAATTGAAGGATCACCTCTATACTTGTAACTTATGTAGAATATTGCGTTCTTTGCGTGGAGCTTCTCACGCGCCTCAGATATGTAATCTTCTTTAGTTTCTACAACTAACTTGTTGATCTCCAAGGGAGGGGAAGCCTCCAATTCCTGGAGTCGTCACATTGGCAAGTGTAAGAGGAAACAGATGACAAGTGAAGTAAAAAAAGGTTTATTTTTACAGACAGAGAATGAATGATTGCAAGCAAATTCAAAGGACTTACAGCCCTTGCGATGGAGAAGAATGCGATTTCAGTGAATAGATGCAGCCAGTCATTCTCATGGAGGTCTGCTTCTTGCACCTGTGTGATCGGTGGTGATGCACAAACAAACAAAAACGCATTTACCAATAAAAGAAGATTAAAGTATAAAAGAAGATTAAACTCCAATCTGGACATATATATATATATCGTAATTACCACGTAATACTTTTTGTTGTCACTGGCCAAGGCCTCATCAGACAACCATGTGGGACGCTTGTAGAATGTATCCATCATTGTCTGATCCCGGTCCCAATGTTCATTCACACGCTTGTTACCTTTAAAAAGTGATCCTCTAGAAACTGTTAGTCCTCTAAAGAAAAGAAAAAGAAAGAAAGAAAGACAGTGATATAATTAAGAAGATGCGGTAAAGAAAAAGTGTTACTTACATGCGGGTCTGCAGGCCAAGATCTGCCACGTATCTATAACATAATCTTTGGCAAAACTTCTATGTGTAGTACTGAGCAAAGTCTGAAAAAGGAAGAGAGAATTGCAGGCCGGATCCATCGCGTGCGAAGTTAAGTAGACGTTGTAGTAAGCAGTGCACATAGAATTATACTTTTCCCATCCCACAAACCTTAAGTTTGTTCCCTGACAAACCAAAAAAAACATGAACAAATTAGAGGAATCAAGGGCACAGTGTTCATGAGCAAGGAAGGATGTTCAGTCAGGAGATTGATTTACAAGACATAAATTAAAAGAGAGAGAGAGAGAGAGAATATTATAATGAGTTACCTTCTCAAAATTGTAGCAGTAGAGTCCAAGCCTTGCGTAAAGGGTGCAATCATAATCATAGTGCTGAGGGGCCGTAACGAGTCCATCCAAATCAAATCCAAAATCAAAACCCTAGGAAAATCAAAACCAAGACCAAAACCCATCCAGGTAAAGAAAACAATCAAGAGATCAAACAAACAAACATGAGGGAAGAGGATATACATACATAAGCCAGTTTGCCGTTTCTCTTAAGCCCAGTCTTTGACTTTTTCCTTCTTCTCCTTGCCGTTGATGTTCTTGTGATTTCAAGCTTCCCGAATTCACATGCCGCTCTGACCTCCACCACCTCCTCCATATCTCTTAGCCAAGCCCTCAGATGGATCAATGTCCAAAAAACCACAATTTCAAAAAGAAAAAGCTAGAATGCCATAGTTATAATTTTATTTTATTTTAACATTATTTTTTAACTCAAAACATTAGTAAATGTTCAAAAACCTTTACAAAAAACCGATAACCACAAATCCAGCCTGAAATTCACTATCACAACTAGGCCTGGGCATTTGGGTGTTCGGGTCGGGGTCATGTTCAGATAATTCGGGTTCTTGTTTTTCGGGTTTACGAATATAGGATCTGCACAGGTGTTCATATAATCTCGGGTCGGGGTCAGGTTCGGTTCCTCTCGGGTTCGGGTTATTTGGGTATTGACTTTAAGAAACCTGTAATGTATCCAAAATATATTCGGTTATGGATATTACCTACTCGAAGATATCCAAAGTACCCACAAAAACCTGAAATGTACCCAGAAAACCTGAATAACCCGAAAAACAAATGAAACTGCATAACATGAAATCTTAATATAAATTACACTAAATAAGAAATTGAAATCATAGTATAAACTAATCAAGAGAGTTTCAGACATAAAACAATCAATAATTAAAAAAAGAGGAAAATGAAACTTACGAGTTCTAGGTGCTATGAACGGAGAACCCAAAGATGAGGCTAACAGCGGAATTAGGTTTTGGAGATCCAATTTGAGAGTTTTGGTTTATAAAAGCCAAAAATTATTGAAATCGGACAAAAATTGGCAACTTCGACATGTTTATGCAAAGTAAAGAAGATTCACAAGGATTCAAGGAGAGGAGATTATAAGGCAAACGGAAATATGGCAATATATGTGATATCATGTATGTATAAATATGTTTTCGGGTTCAAACAGATATCATGTATGCAGCTCAATTGGTGGCAACTTGTTTTGTGGGAAGGTTGTTAAAGGGTGGGGACCAGGGTTCGAGGAATGTCTGGCGCACCAATAACCTACTGGTGGATTGGGATATCCACAGTGATGGGTTAGGATCGATGCCTTGCAGGGCCAGCTTGGGGTCCGTTTGGGCGGCTAGCAGTGAGGCTAGCGGGCTAGCGGGGGGCTAGTGGGGTCCACGGGACAGGTTGTTACAATTTATAACATAGTCGATTTTTTAACTGTTGACTTATTTTTTTTTGTTCATCGATTTTTATTTGTTTTCTGTTGATTTGTTTATTTATTGTTGACTTATTATATTCTACATTAATTTTATTAATAAGGGTGATATTTTGAATGGTTGACTTAAGTTTAATTTTTATCTGACTTATTTATTTTTCCATCTATTTAATTTAAAATTGTCGATTTTTTTTTATTATTATTTTTTTACAAAGTCGACTTTTGATGATGTTGACTTATTTGTTTTGTTTGTTGATTTATATTTTTTCCCCGTTGATTTGTTTGGTCTTAGTAGACTTATTTCATTTTAAGTTGACTTATTAATATGATTGACTTTTAACTATAGACTTATATTTTATTCCTGCTGATTTATGTCTTTTTTTTGTTGACTTATATTTAAAAGTCAATTTATTCTTTTATTAATTGAATTGTTACATAGTCGATTTTTTTGAACTGTTGATTTATTTTCTAAAGCTCCGAATTTTTATTATTTTATTAAAGTTAACAATTTTTTTAATAAATTAAAATATATAATTATTTTCCAAACTTTTTTATTGAATGAAAACTAATGTTATCTAAAACATTTACTAAACATAAATGGAAAAAAATCTAATTAATTTAATTTTAATTTTTATATAATAAATTTTTAAAATTAAATTATTAAATAATACCAGATCTTTAATCACAATCGTAATATTTTCCATAACAAACTACTTCATCATTATCAAAAAAATTTCAAATCTAAAATATAAACAGTGATTTGTAGAAATAATTTTCTAACAATGATGAGTTAAATTATTTTGTGTTTTTTTAATATTTAATTAATTATTAAATAAGGGTATATGTTATTTATTTTATCTTAATTTAATATTTTAGTTATTGATTAATATTATATATAATAAATTAATTCATAATTTTTTAAAAACAATTTAGAAAATTTCTGAATATCTAGTTTACATATTATTTTAAAAAATAAAATTTTCAAATAAATTAGTTTAATTATATTGTATTTATTTTGTATAATTTAATTTGTAACCAAAGATAAAATAATCATTTAGTTCATCCCATAAGGTATATTTCAAAGACTTAAAAGATTTAGTATAGAATTAAAATTTCCTATTAATTTTGAGATATGTATTCTAATTTTTTCAAAAGGATGTCTTTTTAATAAGTAATTAATGATAAACTGTAAACTTCAAAAAAAAAAAAAAAAAAAAAACAGAATTATGTTGATTCAAAGTTGTGAAAATTATAAATCACAAAAATGATACATTTAAAATTACTAATTAATTTTTCATTATGTGTAAAAATCCTATAAAATGGATTAATAGAGAACATATGGAGTAAATTCTAAAGTTTGATTTGATTTTATGATAATATAGCAAACTTTTGTTGATTTGGTCAATTTTAGCCAGCTGTTAAATTTCCTTTATTGAAGATGGTGATGGAATAAACTTAAGATTATATCTAATCGATCGGAATGTATTGACTAACGACTAAAGTTAATGTAGCCCAGTAGCGGAATCGTTATCAATACATAAACTCACGAGTACAAACGATAGCAAAATCTTAAACAACCAGCGATTTCACCTCAGATGTAGTTTTAATACCAATTCACATGTAAATTAGGTCGTTTTGATATAAACGTAGAGTTTTGGTTTCTTTTTTTACAATAATAAAAATAACAGATACCTTTTTTAGTTTTTACACACACGCAAACAAAAGAAAAAGAAACAGGATGTGATGATCTATATATGGCGTGGCACATCGTCATGGACGATGGTCCATATATAGATTAGCAAAGAAGTAAAGCCAACTTCAAGAAAGAAAAAGACTTGTATAGAAGAAGTGAAGTCTTTATACTTTTTATAATCTCATCTTAACCAAATCTGACTTTCCCTACAAAAGATCTTTCGGAAATATACAAACCCCTTTCTCCATTCTCTCGCCACGTACATTAAATATCGTCACCGTCAAAGACAAAGACAATAAATAAGCTCTACGCATGCATCTAGCTACCAGAAAATCAATACTATATGTTATTTTGATATGTTTCCTTGTTCAGAAAGCTAACTATTTTCATCACACAAAAAGAAAAAAATAGTTAGCTTTTTGAACAAGGAAACAAATGAAAATAGACAATTAGGTGAACCAGTGTTTACCAAATGGAAACTGAAGCTTTAAGGGCCACGAGACGAGGCAGCGAGAATGGAGGTGAAGTGCCTCAGGTGTTGTATAAAAAGGAAGTGTACAGTTAGATTCAGTGGGATGTGTGTTTTATGAAGCAGGAGACTTTTAATACGCTTGATTGATGACTCATAGCATTCGTAAGAACTGATTCTACAGTCTTAGATAATTCAACAAGTAGAATTTATGTCTGCTGGTCCTATGATTTGATACTCTTGAGTTGCTATCTGATGTAAGGCTTGTGTTCCACGAAACTTCAGTGTAATGTTTCCTTGATTATTACTTAAATATTCGGTTGTGTTCTGAGAGTTCCATTATCGTACCTAGACTTTATGGTTCTTTGCAATCTCCCAATGTTAAAAGTTTGTGAAACCCCAAGAAACAATGCCATTATATTTGTCTCAATTCATGACATTGTTTTAGGTTTGTTCGTGTGTGTAACTTCGATAAAGTATCTTGAATAATGGTATATCATTTCAAACGAAAGAGAAATATATGAAAGGGATCCTAATTTCAGATTGGACATTAATCGCTTAACATATCCATATGTTCGACTATTTGTATATATTTATATTCAGATTAGTTGAATAACATTTGTCAACAAAAAAAATACATTAAAAAATCACATTCTACTTCGAAATTAAAAGAAACCTGACCAATATTATTAGGAATTTAGGATTGATGGTTTCGTTCTTGTACATAAAATCAACAAAAAGAAACTCATCTCTGCTTTCGCCACAAATCCTACTTTCCATTGTAGAGTTTCAGCTTTGAAGTTCCTCTTTTTGTTTGTGAAGTTGACAAATTAGGTAGCACACAAACCCACGTGCCACAGGATCATATATCTTATTATATTTTAAATTTTTAAACTGGTGGCATGATGACCACTTACTTGATTGAGAAAAGAAGTATCAAAGCCGAAGCAATCATAACTGGAAACAACATCAAGAAACACAGATCCTAACAAATGGAATGATGATGACCAATTTGGTTTTATAACACACGACACAAAAGCTCAAACCAGACCTAACAAGTGGCATGGTGATAACCACTTGGTGAAGAACACAACACAAATTAAAGCAGACAGACGTAATAGTAGCATGACACAGCTAGCACTTATTTGGACCCAATTCCTAGCTAGAGCTCAAGCAGAGACGGATGAACCCAGAAGGGAGCATATGGGATCAGTGGGATGAATCCAGAAGGGCGCAATGGTGGCTTTGGGTTAGGCCTGAGTCCCGGGAACATGCTCGCGGAGAGACAGAAGGCTTCACCCTTACCAAGGAAGATGCAGAGATCTCCAATATCTTCAGTGTAACAGAGGCCTCTGCTCTCCTCATCTTCTCTAAACACCATGAACTGCCTTGTTTCGCTATGGACACTTTCCACTTCCTTTTCGATGTTCTCCTTGTGCAAACACCCGCGGTACCACTTGACAAAGAAAAACTCGCCAGAGGGTGACTCCACAAAGTGTTTGGTCATGAAACATGCATCCAACATCTCCCACTCGGCCTCTAGGATCATAGGCAGGTTACAGAAGCTCAGCTGCTGATACTTGATCTTGTTGTTGTTGCTGAGGTTCAACGAACCCATGTATAGGCCCTTGTCACTGGCAAAGTAGAAAGCTTCGTCTCTTTTCGAATACATGAGATCAGAAGCTTGCAAGAGTGGGAAAGTGGTTTCGAAATGAGTCCACGTTGAGTCACAGTTAGGCCTGCTGCATACACTTAGATAAGACCTATCGAAATTTGCAGCCACAACACAGTCGTCTTCGTCAGGAGAAGATGACGAGGCAGCCACTTCTTTCAGAGCAAGACGAGGAGAGTACTCAAGAGCAGGCAAGGACATGACTTTTGGTGATGAGACCCATGGCTTGAACACATCAGTCAGATGTAATGAAGTATCTTTCTTGCTCACAAACAACCCATCCTTGCGATGCTCCCACTAGAACTTTTCCATCGATCTCCTTGGGGTGCGTTTTCTCGCTGCTCTTCACCGCTCTCTCCGTCCTAGGATCGTATAACTTGTGCTTTACGGTTTTGCCACTCTCAGAAGGCTCTCCCACCTTCTTCACACCACTCAGAAGCAAGTACGGAGACTCGGGCAGTGATGAGAAGAAGCGAGCATTACTGACCCTGCAAGCCTGTCAATATTCACAAGTAAACTCAAAATTATAAAAGCAGATTCAGTTAAGAAACTGTGATACGGGAGAGAGATGAGTGTTGTGTTATCTTTGTAAAGTTTCCATACTTACTAAACAAACTAGCCACTGTTTGAGATGTGAAGATCACATATACATAAACTTTTGAAACCAACTTAGCTTCACTAATGATATCATGATTTAGTGAATTAGGGTTTTCCTTGTGGCAACTTCGACACCTTCCTTTTTCGCACCAAACTACATCAGTCAATGTGGTCACGATTGAACATTATATGGGCCTTAGTTTCAAAATCAGGGCCAGTAATGCCAAGCGCATGTTGAATGCTTAATCGTAGTTAGAAGACAATTTTGAGTAGGGCTATAAGGATTTTGGGCTTGAGTTTGGACCATCAACTGACTAGAAAAACGAATACACTAGAATCAAATCAAAAATAAACCAAAGTCTATATAAATAGAATTTCATATGCACTAACCAATTTAAACACCGTTTCTAAATTCTACGACGAATAATTTGATTGATCGTCCAATAGATATTTAAAAAATCAGTCTTTAACAAATATGAAACGAGAATTTTTGATTGGGTTGATCATCCAAATAATATAGACATGCAAAGAAAAATCATATATATGGATTAATGCATGGTCTATTATCTCTGTTTTGAAAAATAAGATTCCAAATTTTAATAATGTTGTATCATTTGTGCATCAGTGAATGCAAAGATAATGACGAATAAGGAGAATTAATGTGGGGATGTGATGGATACTACTCTTTCGCTTTCTACATAACAGCTCCAAGTGTCAGTTGTAAATGATGTTGGACAGACGAGCAGTAGCAGTCTTTGATTCTGTTCTTTTATCAAAAAAAAAATATATACATAATATACTTAAACAATATCAATATATATATGCTAAAGTATTATTACAATTAGTAAAAATAACAAAAAATTCAACTTTCTGTTGATCTTTCAGTGGATATATTTAGTGGAGCACAATATATATATACATAGAAATTCAAAATCCGATTGTGATCAAAGTATGATATTAGTCTGATATTGTGATGCACAAGATATATCTAGTTAAAGATCAACAAAAAATTGTTGCATGTAACTCAATCGTTTGGTAATCAACAAAAAGTTGTTGTATGTAACTCAATCGTTTGTGTGTGTATATACTATAGAACTTCAAAATCCGATTCGTAAGAGTGCAACGTGTGGTCCTATTGGGGATCTGGCTGTATGTAACTCAATCATCTTTTGGTAATAAAAATTGTTCGAAATTTTAGAATTCATTTAGAGTTTAGACCCATCACTCATGCCATGAACTCTCTTTTGGAAAATAAAATAAAGGGAAGTGGGAAAATTAAAGTAGAGTTAAATGTGATGTAAGAGTGTAAGTGTGATGATGAGGCTTCTGCTAAATCGTACAGTGTATATATAGATCATTATGATGGTAGCAGACGAGCAGGCGTAGTCCTTGATTCGGTTCTTAATGTTTTTCTTTTACATATTGAAAAAAAAAAAAAATGTTTTAAACTATTTATCGAACGTGTATCAATATAAATATATTTTGTTCATCACAATCAACAAGTAAAGAACACCCCCGAGATATGTTATCGTATTATCTCTTTGTTGTTTAATGTATCACGATATTACATTTTGTAGAATCTCAATAGTTTATTGGTAACGCCTAACGTGCATGTGGAGTATACTAGTATTTGGTTCGGAGAGTCTGTGGTAATAGCACTTGAGAGGGGGAGAGTACGTAGTAATGTTATTTTAGTTTGTTATGTATATTTAAATTAATAATGTTATTATCGAGGAAGCAAAGTTTCGAAGTTGTAGTAAACAAAAAACCCATAGGTCAGGAGAGTGGGTGTACAATAAATATATCTACTCTTTATAACACATCGTTATCAACACAGAGACGACTATTGCTATCTTTGGTGTTTGCCTTGCAAAGGTAAGTTTTCCCGCATGGGAAATGAGGTTTAATGCAAAAACTAGGGCTCCATATAACGTAGTCCCGTTTGTGTATATAATACCAACACAGTCACGGAGAAAAGACAGAGAGAAACCATAACAAAAAAAAATGAGAAGGATATCACAAGCAGTGAGTGGTGCAGCGAAGAAGAAGAAGACGGAGAAGAAAAAGTCGAGTTGATTCCTTTCCCTCCCCACATACCCGGAGGTCTTGCTGTCCGAAAGAAGAAGAAGAAAATGCCTGAAACATCGACGGGCAATAACAAACCCTCCTCTGATCAAGACTCCGGGCAGGGACAAGGAACCAACGGCGGTGAAAACCCAGACTATGGCGGCGGTTGCAGTGGTTGTCCTGGGTGTAGCCGTTGTGGTTGCCCTGGATGTAACGGCTGCACCCAGGACAACCACTGCAACCGCCGCCATAGTCTGGTTTTTCACCGCCTTTGGTTCCTTGTCCCTGCCCGGAGTCTTGACCAGAGGAGGGTTTGTTATTGCCCGTCGATGTCTCACGCATTTTCTTCTTCTTCTTTCGGACAGCAAGACCTCCGGGTATGTGGGGAGGGAAAGGAATCAACTCGACTTTTTTCAGCCGCGTCTTGACTCGCTCTGTTAAGGATACACTCATATCTCTACATATCACAATTTCTTTCTTACTTTGATTTATGTACTAATGGGTTTAAGTATTGACAGGCACGCAAGGACAATGCTCGTTTCTTCTCATCATTGCCGCAGTTCCCGTATTTGCTTAAGGGCGGTAAGAAGGTGCGAGAGTCTCCGGAGGGTAAAATCAGGAAACAGGGGTTATTCGATCCGACGACGGAAGAGACAGTGTATAGCAGTGAGAAGACGTTTCCCAAGAAGCTCAATGGGCAACCTCTTGTAGGAGCATCACAAGGTTGGATCGCTTCTTTTGAGGACAAAGACCTTACCGTACATATCACGGATGTGTACAAGCCATGGCTCTCATCTTCCAAAGTAATATCATTGCCTTCGGTTGGGTTCAGACCTTCAACCCATGAAACGAGAGTGTCTCTCTCTTCTTCTGATCCTGTCCAAGAAGACTTCTCTGTGGCTGCAAAGTTCAACGACTATCGGCTAAGTATATGTAGGCCTCGTTGGGACTCTAAGTGGACTCACATCGCGACAGCTTATTCTCTTTTACCACCCTCTAATCTCTTGTATTCCAAGAGAGACAAAGTCTTCTACTTTACTAGCTTTAAGGGTGACTACATGGGTTCGTTGGATCTCAGTAGCAACGACTTGGAGCCAGAGTATCAACACCTACGCCTTCAGAACCGGCCTAAGATCCCAGAGGCAGGTTGGGAGATGTTGGATCAATGTTTCATGACCAACCACTTAGTGGAATCTCCCTCCGGTGAACTTTTCTTCATCAAGTGGTAAGTATTTTGAATCACTTACTTAATACAATCAGCCAGCTTAAGTAGAGTTATTGAGCTGCTTGTTTCTGTCTAGGTACACACAGTACATTCACAAAGAGGACGAAGATGGGGATTTGGAATTTATCCACTGCAGTACTAAGCGGTTCATGATCTTTAAGCAAGACGGGATGAGCAAAGACTTTTGTTACACGGAAGATATTGGAGATCTCTGCATCTTCCTTAGCAAGAGTGAAGCCTTCTGTCTCTCGGCAAGCATGTACCCTAGGCTCAAACCTAACTCCATCTATTACCTTGGTCCTAGACTTGGTTCTTACGATCTGGCTTCTGGTTCGGACCACCCCTTCAACTTCGATCGCCTTGGTGAACCCTCGCCGGTCCGTACCCCCTTCTGGCTTCATCCCACGGACCCCATTGCTTAACAATGTTTCTTTCTGGTTCCTTTCCTTTGAATCTCTTCTCTGAACTTTAGCTATAGGATTTGGGCTTTGTTATGTTCAATAAGTGGTCGTCTTGCCACTTTTGTGTTATGTTTTCCATGCGTTCTTCATCATGCCACTTGTTAGAAGTGCTATGAGCTTTTGTATCTTGTGTTGTTCTTCATTAAGTGGTCACCATGCCACTTGTTCTTCTAGTATGCTTGATTGATGACTTATTTAGACAATAGCATTCTTAAATTCTACAAGCTCAGATAGTTGATTTAACAAGTAGAATCTATGTTGGGTCCTTTTGATTGATACTCGCCTTATCTAAAGGCTTGTGCTTCACGATACATCAATGTCATGTGTTCTTGATTATTACTTACTAGCTTGTACAACCGCCGGATACGAAAACTCCTTTCCCGGAGACTCCTCCAACGTTAAAACATCGGTCCAAGAATCACCATCGTCTAAAGAAACTCCTACTTTGAGCACACCTCGTGAGTCTGTGTTGTATACAAGCACTAGCCTACCATCTTTTAGCTTGACTCCATCGATACCTATCAATATTTTCATTAATAAAATCAACGCTAAAGCGAAGACTATTTATAAAATGTGTGTTTGTTTTGATTTCAAGAAACCTGAATTTGGGTTTGGGAGAACCGTTGGTACTGCAAAACTCCAGTTCTCACCGCCATCTAAAGACTCTGAGATACAGATTCTGTCTATGCCAGTGAAGGATCTAAGTAAAACCCGCAAGTTCCCAGCTGCGGTTTGGAATGGAACCGGTTGGATCACGCTAAGACTCTTGCCTTGGATGTATATTGGTCCTTGCTTTCGCCATGATCTACCAGCGTCTGAAGTGACCTGTACCAACACTTCAAAATGTAAAACCATTGTAGCATACTCTATTAGTTGCCCACACATATGTGTGGGCTATGTGTTTAGTAGAATGTGATTCTTAATTTCTTTAAAAGAATTTTAAGTTTGTTTATGATTATTTTTTTAAAATAAAATTTTTGTCCTTATATTTTTATCATGTTTGTAATATTGATATATTTTTCAAATAAAATATTAATTCTCTTTTTGTCATTGATTTGCTTCATAATTTTATTTGATTTAAGTTTTTTTCTTTTTTAGTTCAGCCTAAAGTTTTTTATAGTTAATCCTAAATTTATTTTATATGATTGAGTAAATATAATCTATACATGAAATGGAGTAAACATAATTATTTTTGGTTGAATAAAAAACTAAAATGAAAAGTAAACATCTATGAAGGTGGAAGAGTAGCCTAAGCAAACACTATTAAAAAAAACACAATAATCATTTTAAGGTGGAAATGTATGAAGCATTATATTGTTTTCATTAATAGCTTGAAAAAATGACCATATTGAAAATAACATAAGCTGTATATGATTAGTTTAACATAAATAAATATATATAATGTTATTAGGTCTATGACTCTTTTATTGTATATATAAATAAATAACATTATGATTTGATAATTTTTTCCCACCATATATTTTTTTTTTTTAAACAAAGAGATATATAAATAATATATATTTATTGGTAGTAGACATCTATATCATCCAAGAGAAACAATTCATATAAGATTAAATAAAACTCACAAATCTTCTCCTTCCATTCCTTAAGACAAAAGTTTTATACAGCTTGATCAATCACACATTCAAAAAAAATTATAAGACAATATGCCACATATCGTTATAGTAGGTGTGCAATATTAGAACATCTGATATATGTTAATTGCCTACTTTAAAATGATATATATATATATATAACATCACTAAAAATAAAATTTTCATAATTATTTATTTTGAACAACGATGACAACACAAAAAAAAAAAATACAATATAAAACAATATGGTACATGTCGAAAAAAATTATAAAACCTACTTTCCAAACTTATCAAAATAACATAATCAAAAGAGAAAAATATATATATATATATATATATATTATAATGGCCTCATACATGAAGGTTCAAACTTAGAGAAATTTTCAACATTCAAAACTCTATATGATGATGTTAATAACATAGTTAGGAGATGTATGCATTACTAACCGAACAAAAAAAAATTAGGAAAGAAAAAAATTTAGATGATTTAAAAAATGAAATATGTTAAGACATTAGTAAAATAGAATATAAAAAATTATGTGAAATTTGAAATACGAAGATTAGTGAGATGTATATGCTATATATCGGATAAATTATAGTTAAGAGCATATTATAAATTCATTATTTAATTGGTAGTTAATGCATTAATATTTATATCAGTTTATATTTATAAGGTGAAGGTAATTCATATTTCATTGTCATAGAAGTTACACAAACTATATGAGAGTTAGAAAAATACAATAAATACATATAAGAATTATATATATATATATATATATATACATATTATATCTCTAAATGTACTTAATCATTAATTGCATTACTATCAATACTATGTAAGTTACAAAAATATGTCAACATAAACAAAAATAAATAAATTTCAACTAAATGAAATTTAATACTTTAAAACATGGATATTGTTATTAATATGAGAGTTACTAAATATGTGAGAATATGAAAGTTTTTTTTAAAAAAATTGCTGAATAAATAATGTCTAACGTGAAAATTTTCTTTACATTTCTTCTGCATAAATAACTGAAATTTATCTTTTTAAATATATATTTTCTTGTTGCTAAAAAAAATCTACGACAGCAAATTCAAGCTAATCAAATTTTAAATAATATATATATGTGATTATATATTTAGTCATCTCTTTATCGTTAAAACTATATTCAGTTCTTGTTTTTTGTTAGTATATAATTAATAATAATAATAATGTTAGAGTTTTTTAATTCTGTATATTTAAATATACTTTAGTTAATATTAATAAAATTGAAAATACTGTAATAATCATATCATGTAAATTATTTCAGTTAAAGTGAAGAAATACAAAAGCAAATTAGTATTGGACAATATGTTACATAGAAAAATAAAGAAAAACTGAAAATCTTATAATGTATATCTTCTAATTAATTAATCATCAAATTATTTTATACTTATAGTTTTGCTTTAAATTATGTGACAGTAAAAAAAAATTATATTATGTAAAGCCAATTATATTTAATTTGTTACATTCAAAATTTTTAAAAAAATAATGACATATGTTGAAAGAAGAGAGTGTCAAATGGCAAATTCTTAGAGTTTGTTAAAAAAAAAAAAAAACCTTACTGAAAGTTTTTCAAGTTAACGAGAGTTTATGGCTTTTGCAATCTCCCATATAACATTGATGCTTAATAAGTAACAAGTAGTAAGTAAATGTCAGAAAACTAAAAAAATTATAAAATAGTCACTCTTAGCAAATATTTTTTCCAGAACAATTTTCTTGTCATTTTGTAATCCTGTGTGAGTGTGTATAGATTTTTTTTTGGTTTTGTTTTGTTTCTGTTTTTAACTTCAATAGAAAAAGTATCTAGAATTTATGTATCATTTCAGATATATGATAATATACAAGATCCGAAAGTTTGGGATCTTAATATGTTTTTTTTTTTTTTTTGTCATCGTTGAATCGATAAGGCCCGATTCATAACCAAACTCTACTACACGGACTAACGCAACTTAGTGGAATCGAATCGGTGACATAATTGGTGTTGTAACCACTTGACTAAACACATTTTCGGATCTTAATAAGTCTTTGTGGGTGAATTCATTCCAATTCTCTTAACGTCGACTTTACTTCGTATATATTTCGATAGATACTAAACGACGGACTTAACATATTATATATTTGTTAGAACGTTTTTTATTATGCGTTTAACTCATAGCATTAGCAACACATTCACTAGCCAACCCTAGACGGAACCTCTTAGGGTCATTGCAATAATCATAGATCATGTAGTTCTTTTGGACCCACTTAAGCCTTTTCATGCCACTGTCATCAATCCCTTCATTGATCCACGAGCTTGAGCCATCACCACCGCAAGTTTTATTAGAGCCAACACAGTCTTGTATCTCATAATTCTTGTAGTAAGCGGTGAAAGGTGCTTTGGACCAGTCAGTTTTCACGAGCCCTCCTCTTGTAGCCCAATCATCTCCATCCCATAAGCTTGAATGGACTCTCATTGCTTGTTTCTCCGGGTAAGATACATTCTTTGTCTTCATGTTCTTGAATTGTCTTATCGGTGTACCATCCACATAGAATCTGCCAAATATCCGACTCCTAAATATTGTTACGTTATGCTAAGAGATGAATGGACTGGAGACTAGATATTTAGATTTTTACATTATGGTTCTAGGGTTCCAGAGGATAGAGTAAGTGTGGAAATTAATGGTGGGATCGAACCAAAGACGAAACTGTTGTTCTCTATCACCTTTGCCTTGCGTGATCACATTTGTATGGACTGTGTATGGATCACCACTCAGATTCCCCAAGAACTCGAAGTCTATCTCATCCCACATCGCTCCTTTAGATGCTACCTACGCAACACGTACACTATGTATTATAACATAAATATTATCAACCAATAAATGGATCAATGTAAAGATAGGTTTTGGAGATTCTTACATAGTAAGATGTGACAGTACCAGCAGAGTTTCCAGAGACAAGCTTAAGGTTCATAGAGATTTTACCGAACAAAAACTGTGCTTTGGATTGAAAGCCAGAGCCAGAAGTTTTGTCGAGAGATAATGCAATGGCTTGGCCGTTTTCGAGTATCTTCGCTTTGTCGCCTCCCCATATAATGTCAACATCTTTTCTGAAATCACCTGCCAACACTAAGCACCACATGAAAGAAAAAATTGAGAAAATATACACTAGGATCAGGATTTTTGAGCAACCCATGTCCTCTTTTTGGTAAAATTTAATCGTGGAGTCAGAACATTTATAATGGAGGAAAGATTGTAGAAATGATAAGACAGTGACATTTGGGTGAGACAGAGGAATGGAAGGAGAAGAAAATTTTGTGTTAATTGATGGCCAATTTTTGGCTTGTTAGCAACAGATGGTTAGTGAAAAGAAACTCTTGTGGACACATGTAATTAAAAACTAAAGGGTTTTAATTTGAACAAGAGATCAAAAGATTCTACTCTATCCATACGTTTAAAAGGGATGGGATTTACATATCAAAGACAATGGCCAATTCATGTTCAAAGTTGACTCTATTTAATAAAATAAGAATTGGTCTAACAAATGGCAACTATTCACACTTTTTTGTAGTAAATAATTAATTGTTATGATTAATTGTTAATAATCTCCAAAGATTTTAAGGATTAGTTTTGTTGTTTAGTTTTATAAAATCTTGTATTTTTGTATATTTTGTATTTTTAACAAATGGCAACACTAAAATGTTTCATGACTTTATTTTGTAAAAAAAAAGTGTATAAAATCATGAACCAACAACATAATAATTGAATTCATTAACAATGTTAGATTTTATTGTTTTAATTGAATAACACAAAACTTTTATTAACTTTATAAAAGTCTGAATCCAATAACCCAAATATATTAAAATTTTAAATAATTTTTTACAAATCACAAACTAATAATACTTAACTTTAAAATCTTGATCTAATAACAAAAAAAAATTTACAAAATATTTAAAATCTTTAAAATTTCATTCAAATCCTAAACCAATAACCCCTAAATTAGAATCCAATAACACCCCTTTTTCCAGTTATTATACTTTTGTATTACCCCATGTGCAGCCATAGCAATATAAACCACAAAACAGTATGGTATAATTCTCATTCACAATACAAACATTCCTCCTATAAGGCTATATAACTCTATATATAAGAGAATCAAGACTTTGAGAGCAAGTCAACCTAAGCAGACGGAAGTTTCGTGGGTTTATCATAAGGCCCATAACGATATGTATTGTTTCACTTATTTAGGTCCTTGTAGTTTCTGTGTTAATTTATTTCTTACCCGAACCTTAATAAATTATCTAAGATCGATAGGAAGAAGCAGACATATCAAATTATTTAAAGGAAATCATGAAATTATCTTCTGATAATCTTTTTCACTGCGATCATGAAACTATTTTCAAATCCATATCTGTAAATGCCAATTATTTTTAAAGATGAAAAATGTATAACCCCCATATTAACAAATGAGTATATTAAGATCATAACTAAATTTTCATCAAATTGATGTAAAGGGAATCTAGTTTTAGGCTAACTTAACTCGCTCTCGTTTGATAGTGGTTAGCTGTTGTAACACTTCGGTTCCATTGTTGGATTAATACAAATTTCAGACGAAAAAAAAAAAAATGTACAAAAAAACATTTAAGAGGATTCAAGTTTTTTTTTTAAAAATCAAATTCGGATATGATCTAGACTTTACGTAAGGGTTCGGACTGCTCTCAGGATGAAGCCACTTGGAGAAAGAAGCTTCCTGACCACGACCTTCACCAAGTTGAATGTCTTAGCTGTCTCCACTAAACATTTGAGTCAGTCAAATTCATGATTTTACCCAACTACTACCATACCATATCCCTTACTTTAACGTGGCAACTTCTTCTTTTATCCTCGTTTTAAATATTTTTTTTTATTAAAGTTTTTCTATTAAAAACAACAAAAACAGAAAATTCAGTGTCGATCCTTATCCTATTTCATTTACCAGTCTAAATGCTCAAATGTGTCCCCAAAGAAAAATGTTAAGTGGCAAATTTAGTTAAGTGGCAATGAAAATAACATTTGAGTCAGTCTAAATATGTTAAGTGGCAATGAAAATAAATACTCAAATGTGTCCCCCCAAAGAAAAAGAAAAAAAATCAAATTTAATTAAGGTTCAAGTTCATTTGAGTTACTATTCGAGAGTAATAACGAAACCGTTACAAAAATGGAGGATTAACTGAATAAATTGTAACATATGAACTATTTAAAATCATTAAATTTGTCATATTCTGATTAACTTTGTAAGATTAACACTTTTCTCCTCTTTTCTTTTTGGTTTTATAACAGAATCTCTTGGTTCTATTAGAGCAAAACTCCAACTCTTTAAAGGTCGGTCCAAGCCGGTGGTAAAGTATCCAAGTATCCAACTCTCAAATCCAACTTTTTCTGAAAAAGAAAAACTCCCAAATCCAATTAAATTTGAACCATAATAATTATTTACTAAAAAAACATTATCACTAAACAAAAACCGCGTGAACTCCAAAGCCAATTAAACACAGCTTTTACTACAAGATGGCCCAATCACCAGCTGTTGCCTCAAAGACGCGGCTTTTGTCTTTCACCATACGAACCTTCCTCTTTTACGAACCGCCTCTCACAAAAATCTTCCCTTCTTACGACTACTATATATACATTCTTCCATAAACCCTCAAATACCACAAAACCGAAAACACACAATACAAAGAAGAAGTCTACAAATCTCAAAAACAACAATGGCGATCATCAGTTACTTACTTCCTCTGTTTCTTTCACTTACCATCATCTCCTCTGCTTCAGCTAATTTCCAAAGAGACGTTGAGATTACCTGGGGTGATGGACGTGGACAGATCAAGAACAATGGAGAGCTTCTCACTCTATCACTTGACAAATCCTCTGGCTCTGGATTCCAATCCAAGAACGAGTACTTGTTTGGTAAAATCGACATGCAAATGAAGCTTGTCCCTGGAAACTCTGCAGGAACAGTCACAACACTTTACGTAAGTTCAACAAAAAACACAATCTCTGGTTTTGGTTCTGCTTTACATTACTAGAGTTCTTAGTTTCTGATATGAGTTTTTTTTTTTGTATTTTGTGCAGTTGAAATCCCCTGGAACAACATGGGACGAGATTGACTTCGAGTTTTTGGGGAATTCAAGTGGAGATCCTTACACACTTCACACAAATGTCTACACACAAGGCAAAGGAGACAAAGAACAACAGTTCAAACTCTGGTTTGATCCGACAGCTGATTTCCACACTTACTCTATTCTATGGAACCCACAACGAATCATCTTCACCGTCGATGGAACTCCGATTAGAGAATTCAAGAACATGGAGTCTCTAGGCACTCTGTTCCCCAAGAACAAACCAATGAGAATGTACTCTAGTCTCTGGAACGCTGATGATTGGGCCACGAGAGGTGGTTTGGTCAAAACCGATTGGTCTAAAGCTCCTTTCACTGCTACCTACCGTGGCTTTAAACAAGAAGCTTGTGTTTGGTCAAACGGCAAGTCTTCTTGTCCTAATGGCTCGAAACAGGGGACTACCACTGGCTCGTGGTTGTCACAGCAGCTTGACTCAACGGCTCAACAAAGAATGAGATGGGTGCAGAGAAACTACATGATCTATAATTACTGTACCGATTTGAAGAGGTTCCCACAAGGTCTTCCTAAAGAGTGTTTAGCTGCGTAGAGAGGAACAAAATTTTACCTTTTCTTTTTGGTGTTGCTATAAATTTTATTCATTTTATTGTAGATCACGTGATTTATATTTGATTCGTTTGTAGTGTATCATATAGTTTCGTTAAAGTTATAAAATATTCTCTTTGTTACACTCTGCCTTTTCTATTTTTTAGGTCTCTCGTAGTTCGCTCCGTTATATTCTCCGAGTCCGTCCAAATATGGCCGCTTCTGAGTTAGTCCAAACCAAAATGGAGCAATAACGTTTTAATTTTGTTTTATAATGGACATTTTATAATTGAGCAATAACGTTTTTATTTGGTTTTATAATGGACAATATTATAATTGAGCAATAACTTTTATATCGAAATCAAACTGGAGTTTGCATGTAATTTGATTGGTGTTATTACTTCAATCCCGTACAAAACAAAACTAACCGGCTTTAGTTTTTAGTGTAACCGAACCAGTTATAGTATACTCAATACTTAATTTTAGGTCTATCAGTTTGTATGTACAATACAAACCAACTATAGTTTATATAGAATTTCCAAATTTGGTGGAACTACCATACCAGATTTGATTCCAGTTGGATTATGAAGTATTCAAACCAAATTAGCTTCAAGACCGAGAATTTTTGCAGAACCAGAATCCCTAAACCAAACTGGGCATCAATCGAACCGGATCAGGCAGACTTAAACCAAAACAAGGAACAAGCACACGTAGCATGAGGCAAAATTAAGCACATGCTTGTTTTATACTTCACAACAAGAACCAGCTGTTCACAGCTCAAACTATACAAGAGTCACAAACGGCGAACTAAAGTCCAAATAAACTAAGACTAACCTCCCTTGTATAAAACCCCCCCAACACATAAGGTCCCAATGAATGATTTCAATTCTCCATCTTCTTGACACATAAACATGGCCCGTTCCACTTTGATCTTATCTCTACTCTTCACACTCACCGTCACGACCACGACACTCTTCTCTCCGGTTTTTGCCGGAACTTTTGACACAGAGTTTGACATCACTTGGGGTGATGGTCGTGGCAAAGTCCTTAACAACGGAGGGCTTCTCACTCTCTCCCTCGATCAAACCTCTGGCTCTGGTTTTCAAACCAAGAAAGAGTATTTGTTCGGGAAAATCGATATGCAGCTCAAACTCGTTCCAGGAAACTCCGCCGGAACTGTCACCGCATACTACGTTAGTGTTACTTAACAATATAACATATGTACATAGGCCATTTCTAGCACGTGTGGGAAAGCTCCTATTTAAAATTTATTTCTTAAATGATAAATTATTGAATATTTCATGAATTGATGGCTTCTAAATCCTTAAGAAATTTTGCCAACAGAGTTTAAGAAAATACTTTTGAATATGTTAGTTCCCAACATACCATGTCAAAGTTCATATAAGAGTCTTTTTTATAGTTATGGATATTATAACAGTTTTTGATTGTGTTTTTTTCCATGCAGTTGAAGTCAAAAGGTGATACGTGGGACGAAATCGATTTCGAGTTTCTTGGTAATCTAACTGGTGATCCGTACACCATGCATACGAATGTCTATACTCAAGGAAAAGGTGATAGAGAACAACAATTCCATCTATGGTTCGATCCAACGGCTGATTTCCACACTTACTCTGTTTTGTGGAACCCTCATCATATAGTGTAAGTATATGTAACAGAAATTTAAGTTGTTTTCAATGTTTTTTCAAACTATAAGTTCCAAGCTTTGGGAAGACATCATTTTTATAGGTCCAAAACACGTCTTTTGATATTACTTGTGGCTGATCCGCAAAATATAAATAGTTTCACATTGGACGTCAAATTTGAAGTTTACTAATACCTAATAAATCATTTAACTGTTTTTGATGCAGTTTCATGGTTGATGATATTCCGGTAAGAAAATTCAAGAATCTACAACATATAGGTGTTCCATATCCAAAACTGCAGCCGATGAGGTTATACTCGAGTCTATGGAACGCTGACCAGTGGGCCACAAGAGGAGGTCTTGTTAAGACCGACTGGTCCAAAGCACCATTCACCGCTTCATACAGAAACTTTAGAGCGGATGCATGCGTTTCTTCAGGCGGAAAATCATCTTGTCCTGCCGGTTCAACGAGATGGTTCTCTCAAAGGCTTGATTTAACAGCGGAAGATAAGATGAAAGTGGTACAGAGGAAGTACATGGTTTATAACTATTGTACGGACACCAAAAGGTTTCCTCAAGGAGCTCCAAAGGAGTGTAGACACTAGGCTTCGTGAAATAATGTTTGCTCCGACGCTAGTAGTATATAGGTTCGTCCAAAGTATATATGTAAGTAATGTTATGTGTATTCAGGTTCTGTATTAAGCAATTTCCCCTGTTTCTGTGTGATATACTCATAATAAAATGGGCGTGAGTTATGTTGGATAAATGTCAAATTGTGTTCAACAGTCCCAAGAGCATATATATTTACATAGCCATTGATTATGTGTCGGTTTTATTGTGTAACATTTGTAGGCGCTGCGAGTGTTTTGACTATGATTGACTGAGATTTGCTTTTCTTTTGGCATATGACTGACTGAGATTCATCTTACCTCAAAATGAATATTCTGTTTTTTGTTTTATTATTTATGCAAAGAATATACGTGACAGTTCTTACATATGTATGTGGTTGACATGTTCGTCCTATATTCAGAAACCTGTCGGTCCATTTGACTAAAACAAAAACAATTTTTTCGACTTCTTCTTATTACTTCTTTTTTGTTTTTGGTCAGCTTACTTGTTTGCTAACCAATTGGCCAAGAACCTAAAAACTCATTATATAAAACGAGCTTGTGAATTTTGTCTAATGATAATACTAATAAAAACTACGCGTATGTTTATGTATGTACGTTGGGCGACTACGTACGTTAGCTGGCATAATTCATGTATACAAAATTCTCAATAATAAATATGGTTAGTGTAAACTACCACCACGTAAGTAATGGGACTCCACGAACCTCTCTAATGCACTTATGCTGAAAAATCTTTCTATATATCTCCGATCATATTCAAACCATCCGAAACCAATTACTTATTGAACAACACCAACAGAGCAAAATATACAACCCCATTTTTTTTCAAAAATGGCGGGTTTCGCTACCAAACAGTCTCTGTTGTTGTTGTTGTCTATTCTGCTCTTGATCGGCCTCTCAGCCGGAAGTTTCTACGAAAATTTCGATGTCACGTGGGGAAATGGTCGTGCCAATATATTTGAGAGCGGACAGCTCTTGACTTGCACCCTCGACAAGATCTCAGGTTCAGGTTTTCAATCAAAGAAGGAGTATTTGTTCGGTAAGATCGATATGAAGATGAAACTTGTCGCCGGAAACTCAGCCGGAACCGTCACTGCTTACTACGTATGTAAAAACTTCATCTATCTCCATTACTTTATAAATTTTGTGGCATTTATCATTGTTTGAATCTGATATTAAGAATGTTTTCACAGCTTTCGTCTAAAGGCGACACATGGGATGAGATTGATTTCGAGTTCTTGGGTAATGTTACCGGACAACCTTACGTTCTTCATACAAATGTGTTCACCGGAGGCAAAGGTAACCGTGAAATGCAGTTCTATCTCTGGTTCGATCCCACTGCAGATTTCCACACTTACACCGTCCTTTGGAACCCTCTCAACATCATGTAAGCAATATCAACCGCGTTAACGTAACTCATCAATGCTCTAATTGTTAACAGGAATGTTTAGAATTATATTATGTTAACATATCTTAGTTTTTATGATTAGTTAGTTCCATTTTTATAGCCGTTTTGACTTTTGAGTTGCAAAATCACTGTTCTTGAATTTGTGTTTTGTTTTTCTTGAAATCTCAAAAGCTTTTTAGTGGATGGAATCCCAATCCGAGTGTTCAAGAACAATGAGGCTAATGGTGTGGCTTACCCGAAGAGCCAGCCAATGAAGATATACTCGAGTCTATGGGAAGCTGATGATTGGGCCACACGAGGCGGACTAGTCAAGACCGATTGGACCAACGCTCCATTCAGCGCTCACTACAGAAGTTTCAACGATGTGGACTGCTGTAGCCGGACCTCGTTGTTGAGCTGGGTGACGTGTAACGCGAATAGCAACTCGTGGATGTGGACTACTCTTAACTCAAATCAGCTCGGACAGATGAAGTGGGTGCAAGATGATTATATGATCTATAACTATTGTACTGATTACAAGAGGTTCCCTCAAGGTCTGCCTACGGAGTGCAACCTTGACTGATCATGATACCGAGAAAATTCAAGCTCATATTTACCTTTTTTACCTCGTGTAGTTCTTGATTTGATTCAGTTATTCTTTTAATTTTGTAAAATTTATTTTCCGTATTCGGGGTAATGTTTATTTGTTTTGTAATAATTTGCTTTCGCTAGCTTCATATCTAAACAGTTGTAATAAAATGTGACTTAAACCAATTTAAACCAACATGAGAGAACAGAGGAAAGAAACAGAGATTTTTTTGTCATATCACCAAACAAAGAAAAAACAGAGTTCTCTGTTCCGAGAACAGAGTAAAGAACAGAGTTGCTAGAGTCAATAAAATGATTTATTTATTGGTTTCTCAGAAAATGGTTAAGGTGTGGCCAGTTGTGTTTGGATTCAACCGGGTGTCTAATCGAACCGGATACATTATATGAAATCTTTTCTTTTTTTTCTAAGAATCAGAAAATGTCATAAACAAATAAATTTTAATGTAACATTTTAAAGATTTAGAGCCCTAATGTTTTTTCAAAAAATTTGTACAGCAATTCAAATAATTTGAGACAGACGCGCCCAAACTAACTTGCAAATCTTAACTCATTCATGAGACCCGATCTCTGCGTCATCTATGGATCCAGACACTGAGAGCTGCACTGAGACCAAAGTAACCGCTGACGAAAGCTCTCAGGAGGAAAGCCTTGGAGAAGGTGACTGGTGACAGATACCATTAAGATATGTATGGATGAATTCGAAATAACGAAGACACGGAGACAGAAACAGTAGAGATAAATGTGAATGAATGCATGGGAATGGGCGAAGATCAGAAGAAGGAGGAAGGTATCTCTTGAGTCGGAGATATGTTTAGACCTTAATTTCAAGCTGAAGAAATGTATGAATGCTAACTCTGACCTAAATCTGGTTATAGCGAAGAAGGAAGCAACATAGAAGAAACCATAGGCCATTAATGTTTGATTTTAGTCCATAAATTAACTTTTGACTTTTGAGTGTTTTGACTATAATTGACTGAGATTTATCCACCTGATGAAATGAATGAATATTCTGGAAGAGTTTCGAAGAATATATTACTTCACGTAGTTGCCTTAATTATTATCCGCGTGATAATTCTTACATGTATGGCTGACATGTTTGCTCATAGATTTCAAAAACATGTCGGTCCATTTTACCAAAAACAAAATATTTTAAGCTTTTCGTATCGTTTTGTTTTGTTTTGTTTTGTTTTGAGTATACTATGCAATTAACTTAACTTCAAAACCAATTTTTGTTATAAAAAAAAAATCACATGAAACGAACTTAAGAATGTGAGCCAAATGCATGACCAAAAAAAAAAGATAATAGAAATTGCTTATAGGATTAGAAATATTAAAAAAAAATAAACATTAGTATGTATAATTTAAATTATTGAGATATATAAATAAGCTGGCATAATTCATTTATAAATATTAATTAACATCGCTTGTGTAAGACTACCACGTCTATAATGGGACTCCACGAACACGAGCCTCTCTAATGCATTCACCTTTAGAAAATTATCTCTCTATATAAACAAACACGCATCTCCGACAAAACCATCAGAAAACAATCAAGCAACCACAACCGAGCAAAAATAAACACTCTAAAAATGGTGGCTTTTGCGACCAAACAGTCTTTGTTGTTGTTGTCGTCTCTTCTGGTCTTGATCGGTGTAACCACCGGAAGTTTCTACGAGAATTTCGATATCACTTGGGGAAATGGTCGTGCCAATATATTTGAGAGTGGACAGCTCCTTACTTGTACTCTAGACAAGATCTCCGGTTCAGGTTTTCAATCAAAGAAGGAGTACTTGTTCGGAAAGATCGACATGAAGATGAAACTCGTCGCAGGAAACTCAGCCGGAACCGTCACTGCTTACTACGTATGTGAAAACCTCATTTGTCTTCGTTTCTTTTAAACTTTGTGGCATTGTTTGTTTGATTTCTAAACTAATATATTTAGAATGTTTTTCACAGCTTTCTTCAAAAGGCGATACATGGGATGAGATTGATTTCGAGTTCTTGGGTAACGTTACCGGACAACCTTACGTTCTTCATACAAATGTGTTCACAGGAGGCAAAGGTAACCGTGAAATGCAGTTCTATCTCTGGTTCGATCCCACTGCGGATTTCCACACCTACACCGTCCTCTGGAACCCTCTCAACATCATGTAAGCAATATCAACCACTTCAACTCTGTGTTCCAAATCTTATTAGGCGTTATTGCGTTAAATGGACGTTCAAAACTGTCTCGATGATGATTAATTATTAACAAATGTTTTTAGAATTATATTTAGACTTATCAACATATCTTAGTTTTCTTGATTAGTTCCATATTTTGAACCGTTTTGAGTTGCTAATATCACTGTTCTTGAATTTGTTTTTTTTTTTTGTTTTTTTTTTTGGAACTCAAAAGCTTTCTAGTGGATGGAATCCCAATCCGAGTGTTCAAGAACAATGAGGCTAATGGTGTGGCTTACCCTAAGAGCCAGCCAATGAAGATATACTCGAGTCTATGGGAAGCTGATGATTGGGCCACACGAGGCGGACTAGTCAAGACCGATTGGACCAACGCTCCATTCAGCGCTCACTACAGAAGCTTCAACGATGTGGACTGCTGTAGTCGTACCTCGTTGTTGAGTTGGGTAACATGTAATGCGAATAGCAACTCGTGGATGTGGACTACCCTTAACTCAAATCAGCTTGGACAGATGAAGTGGGTGCAAGATGATTATATGATCTATAACTATTGTACTGATTTCAAGAGGTTCCCTCACGGTCTGCCTACGGAGTGCAACCTTGACTGATCATGTTACCAACAAAATTCAAGCACTTGATTCGGTTTCTTTCTTTCATTCATTTTTTTAATCTCTTGATTTGTTGGTTTGATTCTGTTATTTCTTTTGAGTTTCTAAGATTTATTTCCCTTTGTGGGTTATTGAATAATTTGTGTTGTCATTGTCACAATTTGAACATCTTTGTTGATTTCTTTTATATCTTATATTTATAATAAAGTTTGATTCGAATCTACCATGACCATTGACCAACACCAACCTGATAATAGCGCAAAGAAATAGAGTTAAGTTTTTCTAACAAAGAGAAAAACAGAGTCTGAAAACAGAGCTCTCTAAGCGAGGAGGAGTGGAAAGAAAAAGACCGCCAACAAAGAACGTGAGCTTTGTCTGTTTCTGTAATACAATTGGCTTTAAAAAGCCCACTCATATCTGGATCCAATAACGAATAGTAATACTAAATACGCTCAATGTATTCGACATATTTTACGTTGCATGTAATTACTGTAAAAACTAAAAATGTTAAAATTTTGTTACTTTATACATTTTTTTCTTTTCCATTTTGGTTCAAAAACAGGATTAGGAAACTATAACGTAAAAAATAAAAGAAGAAACAAAGATACCTTCTCTAATCTTTTCCCTCCCTTTGGGAGGTGATGAGAGCTTCAATCTCTCTCTTTTTGCGACATTTTTATTTACAAACGGAAGCAAACAAACGTACTACTAGATAATTGTATGCTTATGTTAATTCAAAGATACTTGATCTGATTGATAATTACATGTTAGTGATGATTCACCTCAAAATAATTAAACTCATGATGTCAAATAAAAGAAGAAGAAAATTCAACTTCATAATCATTTTTAAACTCACTTACATAAAATTTAGAGCTTCTGACGTCTGATTGATCATAAAACAGAACAGAACATAATCATTGTTGTAAGATTAGTCTAACTGATGTTCCTAAGCTCTATTGCTTTTACAATACATGATGGCATAATAATAATTAAAAAAAAAAAAAAAAAAGACTTTGATTGATACGACACCGTTTGGACCCACCTGTTAGATCGTTACGTCTAAAACTCTTAGTCGGTATTTATAGAACAAGAAAAATAAAACAGAGTTCGTTTAAAATGAGATAATAACAAAGAGGTTCCGGTGGAAAACTTGTTGGTCTATTGTATGTAAATGATGGACAAGATTGGTAACTAATAAAGTTTAGAAGTTTGCCTTTGTGTTTTGACGATAACACTCATCTCTAACACATCTCTTCAATCATATATGTCCACAAAAGTTATCAAGATTCCATGTACCGATTTCGACGTGGAAGAGATGATAAGTATTTTAACGATAAACTGGTCTAAACCTATTTCGGACTTAAAAAATATGATTGATTTAAGTTTTAAAAATATAGAAAATTGTAATTATTAAAGATATATAAAGTATATATAATCTATTTCAGTTATTTTTCTTATATGCATAAAAAAAAAAGTTTAAACTTGGATTAATTGAAAACAGTACTTTATATAATATATTAATATATACCATTAGCTTTTTTGTTTTCTTTGTGAACCTTTTCTTGTGTTCAAATTTAAATTACTTTTAGGGGTTATGAATAAGGGAGACATTATCTCGAGGAAGTGATCATCGTGACTTGCTCGATTCATACATTGAATTATTGGATCTTAAAAGTCATATTTTCAATTTTCGTTTATCCTCGCATCTCATACACGCCACGCCACTAATTACCTTCGATATTTCATTTTCTATGAATTAATTTAATTATTTACTCACTATAAAATACTGGTTAACGAAATCAAAATTAAATTAGGTATCCACATATATACATACCAAGGCAAATAATTATTAGTTTATTACCTTGCAATGTTCTTCTGAAGTAGTTTCTTACCTCTTCCGGATAAAAACAATTTTTCAATTTCAATATGGCACTGTAAACTATGCATGGTGTTGCCGGCTGTCATATGCTTAAAAATGAGAAGCAAATGCATGAGCAATAATAAAGTACCAAGTACAAGTAATGACTTTACAAATTTAGATTGCCTCATTAGGAGGCTGAAAACTTTTACAATTCAACAAATAACGATATACGTCAACAACCTTTTTTCGTGAATAAGTCCTCTCCTAATTAATTTACTTTCGGAACGGGTACAATAATTCATGGTGAGGTCATGAGGTGTTCTGAATCGATCCCCAGATAAATAATGAAGACAATTGTAACAAAGTTATGAATACAGAATAAGCAAAGATATAAACAAAGGCTGTGCAAAAATTATTGGAGTACCGAAATTTAATGAAATTTAGGGAATCATTTTGTTTTAAGATACATGAACTTGGTGTCTTGGTCTATATGTATATCGACGAACCGTTTGTTTGGACGAACCCTTTAGTACTTTTCTTTCTTGAACACTATATATATTAATTTTAACCATTTTGAGCATGAAGAACAAAAAAAAATCTATCAACATGATATAAAATCCGAAAATGCTCATCTAGTAAACTTATATAGAGAGAAGATCATAATATAATGAAAACCTCATCGGTATTCATTAGTATATACTAGTAGCTAGTATCTGAAGAAAATAAAATCTTATGACAAAATGACGTAATGAGCACAAGAGGAATATACAAATGTTAGTTGGATATACGGATATATACGTACATATATGTATTTATTGATGTCATATGTGGATAAATGTTATACTATTACTTAACTAAGTATAGTTTCGCAGCACATGTCTCCTTGTCGGGGCACATTGATATATTGATCAATAATGTATTGTATACAAGCGACATTCATTCATTTTATAATGCAGTAATATATATGCTTATACTAAGTATAATAAAAGTAACCAGTTATATAGAAAAATACATATCCCTCATTTTTTAACTTATTTTAATCAATTCCAAAAATATGTAGGTACGATATGATCATCCAAAATCAGCTTTTGATTTGAATTTAGGACTATAGTTACACCGTGAACTATCAGATAAGAGGAAATTAATAATATGTATTAGACTTATCGAAAAACCATTAATATAAAGTTTGACAATTGATATAATAATATGACTAACAAAATATTATTTTTATTTTAGAGCCTTAACGACAAGTCAAGGTGACTCATCTCCTGATCCTGATCAAGACCACTCTCTGGCACACGGCGGGCGGAGAAGTCCCTCGAGCTGCCGCTTTCAACAAATCCTTCGTAGCCACGGCCATAGAGCTCAAACCGGCCGGAGAATGGGTAAGGCTGATCGGAATCAACAGTGGTTGAGGATCTAAAGAGTTCTCGACTCTTCTTGGCTAAGGTTCTCTCAAGCTTATGAGCGTTTTGATGACCACCAAGAGCTTGAGAGCTATAGAACTTTCTTTGACAATAGTTACAAGAGAATACCCTAGGCTGCTCCAAACATGATGAGTTCGTGGAAGAAGAAGAAGAAGAAGACATAGAAGAAGGCTCGAGAACAAGTTCTAGGTTTAGTTGGTGGTTCTTGTAACTTGGTAGACTTAGATGTAGAGATGTATTTGGCTGAAAGTCCATACCTTTTTTGTTTAGAGAGCGAGAGAGAGATTTAGAGAGAGAGAGAGAGAGAAAGATCGAGAGAGAGAAGAGAAGTTAGAGAGATAAGAGATGTTTGTAAGGGTTTGGGCTTGAGGGGCATTATATTTAAGGTGTAAAGGTGCGTAGGTTTGCTCAAAACTCATGTTGGGTGCAACTTCGACTGTAAAGTATGGAGAAAGAGAGAGAATAGAGAGATGAGACATGGAAGCTGAAAGAATCAGTGGGGATCCAAGTGTTGTCGCCTCCATTAATGGCACAGTTTGAACCCTTTGTCGGTCCATCTAATATTATTTTCCTCCGAGTTTTATATATTTTCTCGATACCCTATTTTATTATATCTAATGGTATCATTTTAGAGTATTGAACACCTTAAGAATGATGTCCCATGTGGTAGTTGTTAAGACCGGATAAATACGATATCAGTTTTAATTTGAGCATTGTAGGTAATATATGCCTTATTCTAACTGGAACTAATTAAGTTAGACCTTAGACTTTACTTAAGTTACGTTACTTTGATTGTATAGACTTTTCGAGATGTGCTATTCTTTTTTGAATTATCCACTTATACCGAAATTTTCTAAGTATAACCAAGAAATATATTTATCTTCAAATTAAAATTCATACCAAAATATACTATGAGATAATATATTAAGACCATCACAGAAAAAAGAAAGAAAGAAAGAGGCGATTATCTATGACTTTTTGTGAGCAATCGTTTATGATTATGTCATGTACTGATCAATTATATACATGTAATAAAATAGTTTTATCTAAAGACAGTTGATTATAGTAAAGTAAAATTCAAACAAACTAATTATATTGTACCTTTTTCGACATCATTATTATATTGTACTTTATAAGTTTTAAATAAAACTAGGATATATAACTTTGTGGTTTATGGCTAGTGTACATCGTTTTTTTGTTATCATCCGAATTTAAACTTGCATATATAATGCATATTAATAATAAAAATAGTGATAAATCCATCAAGTATCATAATTTTTGTTTATAATATCATTATATTAATGATACATGGTTGAAAAAACTCTCATGTCTAAAGTTTTCAAATAGTAATGTAGCTCATAAATATATATACACTATTAGGATTTAATTTTTCTCTATACTATGAGCATTAATTAGTACTTGCAGAGTGATAAATGGTAAACAAAATCATAAAATTTATCCCAAATTAAATTCAATCAAGAGTAGAGAGGGCATAATTGTCTAACACAAAAAAAGTGAATAAGAGTTTCAATCAAAACAGCTGTTAGGTTCAATTAATAATTTATGAAAAATGAAAGACTTAAGATCAAAGCTCTCCTATCAAGTTTCCAGTAATGGCAATGAACACTTAACGAGATAGAGCTTTTTGACTCAGCTTAAACATGTAAGATGATGTTAACCCCCAATTAATTGAAATCATCGCCCACCGTAAGATCCACCTCTCCATCCAAGGGTTCACGAGGAGTTCGTACCAGATAAGATGTGGACTGCGCCACAGTGAACCCACTTTCGATATATCACGTTTTGCCTTTCGTGAGTTTATAATCGTAGAAGTCATCTCAGTTTGAATTGATTCATATATGAATTCATTTAATTTTAATTACTTTCGATCAATGAAGACACATCGATGTCATATGTACATATGTTTCATTAAGACTTTTGTCGTTTAAAGATTGAGAGAGGTTACGTTTTTGTACTAATCTCTCAAGCTTGTTTCGCTTTCTTTAATTAATTATTTTATTTTCTGTCCGATCGATTTTAACTTTTATGGTACTTTGCTAACCAGCCAAGTGAAAATTTATTTATCAATTATTTGTTTTTAAACATCGATTACGCCATAAAACCTTACGTTTAATGTTATATAAGTTTTAAGTATCAAATGCATACGACTCATACAAAATGAATAACTCGGAGAGTTTTGATAATATATTCCGTATAACAGAGATAAAATGAGTTATAAACCAACCAAAAAAAGAGTCATACAAAATTAAATTAATTTTTTTTTACTTTGGTTAAAATGAATTTATATATTGTGTCTTGGAAAAAATAAAGTTTAATAAACAAACTAAATTTTAGAACTTTTTACAAATTATTGATATATTTCTAATAAATTTGAAGATTAACAGAAACAAAACTGTCTTCTACTTTACGTACAAAATTCAGTTTAATTTTACTCACTTTTTTTTATCAATTTATTTTTGGTCGGTTTTGTATTTTACTGTTAAATTCAAAGCTAATTAAATTCAGCTAAAGACTTTATCAGAAAACATTAATACAGGTTTAAAATATTGTTAGAAATCCATATTTTTAATTATTTTACAATGTTTTTTTTAAAAAAAATTTGGTAGAATTTACTTTTTTCTAATTTGAATTTTATATTTTAAAATTTAAAGTAGGTCTTTGGTATTAAAAAAACCATTCTTCCGAATGTCAGTTTGCTGTTATAGTGTCTTTTCACAAACTCCTATTTATTGTGGTACAAAATAGTCCATGTACTTAGTTTGTTTGTACCAATCAACTAATGAAAACTCATATTATGAACTAAAACTTGAAATGTGAAAAGAAAAAAAAAAATCTGTGGCCTGTTATGTGTTTGTGAAATGAAAGAAATCCAATGCTTCATGTATACCTTACACCCGGCTCAGTTAAGAATTAGTTTAAGTCAGAATCAAGATAAAACTTGTGGGACACAAAAGACTAGGGATTCGATTAGGGATTCTTATTCACAGAGGTGCTATCGCATCTCAGCTTTCACAGTACTTGATCATGTTCAATTAGTTCTAGTCACACATTGTTCCCACTCTTTTTTTTTTTTTTTTTTTCAAAATAACTTGGTTCACACAAGTTTCGATTATCTAGTAGATCCTATCTGTTTTAAAATTAGCTCTTAGCTCTCATTTATCTTATTGTAAATGCAAATGATACCTTTTTCGATGAAGTAAATGGAAAATAAAACAAAAAAAAGTCTTGAAATATAACACGGCGACGAGCGACATGTACGTACATTATACATATGTAATTTATTTGCTGTTATAAAACCTGAATGCAATTATATGATTTGATTATGAGGAGACGTGGAAGATGAGGCGACCAAAATAAATTTTAAAAAGAAGGTTGGACTATGTTGCTGTCCACCTCAAATCTATTTGTCGTACGATAAGACGACATTAACACTTCATGTGACGATTAGTCTACAATACATAGTTTTAATTATACTTTTATTAATTATGTATACACTTTTTACAAATATATCTCTATGTTATCATGTTGCTAAAGGAAGTAACTGGACAAAACGTACGTAGTAGACTGTAGACGCATAAATATTACGATAGGTTGCGTCCATTACGACACTTTTGTTTGGACAACAATGTCCACACATACATAGTTATCAAAAAAAATGTCCATATAAATACCATGCATATGTACCTTCATATTTTCTACATTAACTTTGACACCTTTTTGTAAATTAACTTTTGCTAAGAATTTTCAGGTAGACGAGCCACATCTTTGATAAAAATTTATTTTCGTGATATTCTTGAAAAATAACTATTTCTTGGTTAACAAAAAAATAGTTGTATTTTTTAGTTGCCATCAAATCTTGTTGTTAACTTAAATTCCCACGTAAATTAAACACTGTCACAATAGACAAATGCCTCGTTATATAAAAAAATTAGAAAGCTCTTACATTTATAGAAGGTTGGGATACAATAGGTTGAACGATGTAGTATATTGTTTGTTAAATAAATTTGTATCTTAATTAAATAATTCTAGCAAAGTAGCAACTCAGGATGGCACATGGGAAGTGAATGCCTGAATGGGACTGAATTATATATATAAAGCGATGGGAAAATAATTATTAAAATGTATAATTAGTTTTGCTGATTATTAAAAAAAAAAAATCATCAAAGTGATTGGTTTCTGTAAATTCGGCGTACGACGTCAACCAATAGGAAAAATCGTCGACATTACGCTCCCATTATGTCCACTTACATATATATAGAAAAGAAAGAAAAAAAAGTGTATCAGAGGATTAGATGAGATCTGATCAAATATAAAACTAATAAAATCGTAGTATTCTTTTTAAAATTTTAAAAGTAATAAAAGGGAATGATTAGAACAAGATTAGACCATGATTGTGGGATTATAATCTAAACAGTCGGCTAGGTTTGCGCTGAGCATTTTGTCTCTTTATTACAGACACAACACAACAAGATTTGTTTCACATGATTTGTTATGTTCATGTTAATTTTCTTGATTAGTTCTATACAGATTCTAAATTAAGATTTAGGGGAAAAAAAAGGAGAGAGTACACATTAATTCGATATAATATACATATTATGATCAGTCAAAGCATACAGTCTTTGTACTTTGTAACAAATATTTGGTCTGTGATTTGTATATTTATGATTACTACTAGTTTGTATATATCCATATTGAAAGAACTTAGACGGGAATGGTTGTGAACATGTTTTTCTTTGTCCACTTCTAATAAGAATATCTTAGTTTAATATCAAATCCAATATTTGTTACCTCATATTCAATTCAACACACATGGGTTTGTGTTTGTCAATGTATCTCCTATAGTAAATTAAATATAGTAGAAATGAATAACAAACTAATTTAATTAACACTTTTGTTCATTTTTAGCCATATAATTTTAATATTTTCAGAATATGTGGATAGATATAGATACATGGTGATAGAGTGATTTGAAACAGTAAAGTTGTGCTGTGAAAGTTTTATTGAACATTCTACCAAATAGATGTATAAGATGCATGCATATAGATAGGGGAAGAATTATCTAAGTTTCTTAAGATGATATAAAACTATAGGATGATCAAAAGTATAATGTTTGCAGATACCTCTAAAAATGGTCTATTACACGTTAAAGCATGTTGGTATGATTGGTAATCATAACTTTACAATTATAATTTTTTGGTATGCTCTAAAAAAAATGGTGGTTAAAAAGAAGGTACACGTAGTTAAAGAAGGTAGACAAAATTAAATCTGTGATTATATTATGCCAATTTAACATTTCCTGGATCGATATTGGTAGGTCCATGACCCAGAATCTCAACTAAGGAATTTAATCGAGAGAGTCGAAGAAATTTGCAATGGACCAACCTAAAGCAACACTCACTTAAGAAAAACAAACTGTATCGTATGGTGCAAGTCACTGTACAAGCTTCAATCGTTATAAACTTTACTTGTTAGTGGATGAATCTATAATAAACAACAAAATTCATGTGAATGATATATATTCTTAAAAGGAGAGGAGGATGATACTATGCATAATGCAATCTCAATTCATCATTCTACTGTGCTCTTATCCGAATCTCCACGTCACTTTCTTTTAGCGTCTTGTCCTGTATCGGAAGCTTGTATTTCTATCCACGAAGAGTTAAACGCATCCTTAAACAATCGAAAATAGCGACAGATTAGTGATATGATATGTTTGGCTCTGAATCAATGCTATATATCATATCAAAATGCTTTCGGACCCTTTGGCTACGTTTCCTAATGTCTCCATACACTAATAATTTGAGCTGCAATTAGATTTTAGAAAATCATTCATTTGTATTAGCTATAGCCTCTCCATGTAATGTATACAGTAATACAGATTTAGAAAGTTACTTAGTCTACATTGGTTTGGAAATTAAAAGTATCAGAGAAACCAAGTGACCATATAGAATTCATAGTTCACGTTGTGTTGTAATACACGAATAGAAATGGTATACTTTTCCTGTATATGATTAAAAACTAGTTTGACTGAATAATTTTTGTGTTTTGGTGCAACAAGTTTAACTGAACAAAACAATTATTAGCTGGAATTATCAATGAAATTAAGGAGGCTGTAAAAGAAGATGATATGACCCAAAAAAAAAAAAAAAAAAAAAGAGAGAACAAATTCAAAATGGATATGAATTGTTTGTAATTATGTATTTTAATTAAAATTGCTGTACCAAAAAAAAGAAGTTTCGGATTTAAAGAAAAAAGGTGGCAGACAAAAGAGTGAAGCAAAGTTGACAATTGGATGTTGCAAGCGTGAACATGAAACTGATGTCTTGTCATTTTTTCCACGCTTAACTGTTTTTTTATTTTTATTTTGTTACGATACGTTACAATCTTTATCTTTTTAGTATTTTGGATCAGTCATTAACAATAATATACTGTATGTGATGATATATGATGCCGTAATTTGTAAATAATAGTACTACATAAAGTATATAAGGCCGTATCCGACATAACAGAAACAGTTATCTATAGTCGACTGTTCTTTTCTTCTATTTTTTTTTTCAAGGCGTATAGATTTAGATAAACCATAACCTTTACATTTTAAAGCATTTAGATTTTGAATAGAAGACATTTTTTTTCGATTTTGTAAGACTTCGGATCTCTTGCGGCAACTTTTAAGGACGGGCTTTCTTAATGGTGATGGGCTTTTTTGGAAGTAACGGCTCACCATCTCTTTGTTTGATCCAAAACTAAGATTAGTGTACGATTAGTTAAAATAAATTTTAAAATTTAAATATTCTTTTAATGGAATTACACGAAAAGCTTATGAAACAAACAATTTTTAGATAGAATTGAGCTTACAGATTTTATTTCGTTTTCCATATAACTTTTCTTCTTAACAATATTGATTATATTTGATAAATCCAAGTTAATTTCTTTTAAATAAGCAATAAATAAAACATAAGTAGAACAACAGGTTGACCAAAAAAAAAAAAAAAAGAAACAGTCATTGTTACCATTCGTGTCTTACAAGATACCCGATAAAACTAACAACGCGATTAAGAAAACATATAAGCAAGTCTTCGCCCGCAACGTTGACTGACCCATTCTTTTCTTAGTTCTTATTTCCCCTTTCTATGGAAGTTATTTTAAATAACATGTGTTCAAATATAAAACTCACATGACGTAAACTAGCTAGAGGCGTCTGGTTGAATCTGTAAAGAAAGAAACACATATGTTAATTGGTGGTCCGGTGATAAATCTTTAACTGTCATTCTCAATTTAGCTTGAGTTCGAATATCCCACGCAGGGACCCTTAAAACATATATGGTTAGTAACTATTAACCACTAGAACATATAATATACTCGAATATACGATCTTGTACATGTACTTGCACACCACTTCTCTTTTAGAAAATTCAGAGAATAAGGTAATTAAAACGAATTATAAAATTTCACTCGCTATACCATATTGATACGCCTCAATACTGGTATGTAAACTTCCAATCAGTTTCCTATTCCTATGTATATCTATAACATTATAATATATAGTAATTAAAAAATCTTTGTATTATACAGTTTTCTTTGAAAAATTGCGTAGAACAAGAGTCTGCAGCCGTCATTACCCGTGTCTATATAAGACCCTTACCTTTTTCATTTCCAACATATTTCAAAAACCGCACACACACAAAAGATCCATTTCTAACGCAGAGAAAAAAAAAGTTTCATCGATATAAATTTATTCAACAAGAAGAAAAAATATCGCTGACATGGCAAAGAGCAAAGACAGTTCGTTACTAAACCGGTTGAGACAAGCCGTGAATAAAGTAAAGTTCGTGTTAAGTTTCAAGATAAACAGCCTATGGAGTCTCGTACCGATGCTTGGTTCTTCCTCTTCTTCCTCGTCTCTTCGGTTAAGTTTCAACGAGAGACCCGGTTTAGCAGCAGCTTATACAGATAGTGAACCGGGCTCAACCGGTTCTTCAAGAGGAGCGTTGTATAGAACCGGGAGTTACGATCCATCCTCGGACGAAGACATAGATAGCAAAGCTGAGCTGTTCATAGCTAATTTCTACAAGCAGCTTAAGATTGAGAGACAAATCTCTTTGGAACTTAAATATTGTTTGGGTAATAATCAGAGTTTCAACTACAGGTCGCCTTAATTTTTCTTTTCTTTTTTCCATTCATTCGTTCATATTTGTTGTAATAATAAATAAGATCCTATAAATTTCATTGGGTCTGGGGAGGCCTGCTATAATCTTTTTATAGTGGTAGGCTTATCCCATTGTTATCATTGAGTCACATTTGTTCATTTACATTTTATAATTTATCAATGTAATGATCTCATGAGAGGGAAAAATGTGATAATATGTAATGTCATTTTATCGGTTTGAGTATTGAAAGGTTTGGTTGCTTGCAAAGCTTTTGTTTAATACGTTCCATCGAACTTATATGGTCTTGTTTTCAATCATTAGAGCATATTTATCGGTGGTATGTTAATTGAGGGTTGTTAAACACTGTTTGAGTATTATATGAATTAATTGTGTAATTTTTTGATTTTAAGAACCTATGATCTCTTAGTAAAAATTTTCTTATCCAATGGTAGGTTCTTATTTTGGGTCTCTTATTTTTGAAAATATTGTTTTTTTTAATTTAAAAATTTAAATAGAATAAAAGTGATATAAATATGTAAACATTTAAAATTTTATAAAATTAGAAAATATTGCATTTTAATAATTTTTCAAACATACAAAACATAATAAAAACATTAATACATATTATACTAAACCCATAAGTGATGAAAATGTCATGTTTGCTTCATATCCTCAACAACTAGTTGCTTCAATATCCTTGTTTCTTGATTCATTGTTGTTTCCCAAAGCTGCTCAGGCATCATCTCTCCCAAACCTGCAAAAGCAGAAAACGAATCAGTATAGGTTTGCTTAGTTTCCCATGTTCATCTCCATATACGTTCGGTATTGGACGCTAATGATCCAACAAGTACTACAAGTGCCTCGACATACTCATACTATGTGAGAAGCCAGCAATGTAGATCGCAAAGCTCATATTTCTGTTTAAATATTTACCTTTGAACCTTTGAATGGTGTAGGATGCGGGGAAATTGGCGGTGATCTTTTTAAGGTCAGCGTCATCATAATAATATTGAGCATGTTTCCTCCTTTCAACCTGAGGAATTTTCATAGTAAAACAGTTTTTGTTAGAAATTCCTAAATCTCAAGCATCAAATTTCTGAAGATCATAATGTATAAAATCTACCTTGAATAGAGGTGGAACGCCGACATAAATGCAACCCGCATCAAACAAGGCCCTCTACAAAAAAAAAAGAAATATTAAGTCAATGGTACAACAAATTTTCTTATGGTACCGCAAATTTTCTTTCTTAAATTCTTCTCCCTGAAACCAGTTAATTATTGCATTGAGTTTTCAAGACCCACAAAAAATAAAGAGAGAAGCAAGAGATGGAAGAATTGCCTACAAAAACCAAAACCAGTTGAATCATCATTCAAAGAAAGCATCGCCTTTTCAAGCTGTATAGACTCTCCGATTTCACAGAAGATACAATGTCTTTGACTGGTATAGAGAAGACTCCTAGTATTGTTAGTCTAATCTTAGCCTATTGTTTGGAAATTAAATGTAGGTTCTTTCAAGGATGGATCAACAATCATATCCCATAATCATCACCCTTATTGGATAGTGACACAATGAAATAGAGGTAGATGTGATTACCTAAAAACGTGTGTCAAGGCCCTGTTTCGTACTACCACCAGCAGAATCTCCTTCAACTATAAAAATCTCTGGAGAGATTGAAAATGGATGTCACTACTTGACCGAATTAGCATGGCCAATGGAGTTTGTAATGATTGTAGTAACATAATTAAAGCATATGGATTCCTTTTTTAACTTCTCACTTGATATATAAGAAGATCGGATACTTCTGTCATGTTTAGCTTTAATCAATTATACAACGACATTTTCATGCTGGCCAATACATACAGTTCTTCAGGATCGATGATGAGCAATCAGCCAGTTTCCAGTGATGATGACTTCAAACGCTTTTCGACTGACCAACTCCTTGCCCTTTTGGCAGCTAAAGCAGCCTAGAGAGAGAAGGCGTGGTGAGGCAGATTTTCATACTAATTTGGTTGAAAGATAAATAACATGAAAGACATAGAAAGCAATACGCTAAATCAATAGCTAACTACAGACTACTATAACCGTCCTTGTGGATTGAAAGATACATTTGGTCCATGCTTGTAGATGAAGAAGCAGAAGTATTGATATGTGAATCAAGAGCATAACAATGGAGATTTGAAACCAAAACCTCCCAATCAAAGAACCCAAACAATGGAGATGTGACATTCAAAATTTCTGATTATTGAGAAATTTCATTAGCGATTCTTACATAAAACCCTAATTTTGCGAGACCATAAGATTCGCAAACATGAAAATGGGAGAAACTGTAGGGAACTGACCTCGGTTCTGTAGGGAACTGTGGTAAACCATTCCCTTCGAATGCATGGTTTCAGTTGATTCTAGGTCCTTCAATCGCAACCGAGAGAGAGAGAGAGAGAGAGAGAGAGAGAGGAAAAAAGAAAAAATCTCGTCGGTTTCAGTTTTTTTTTTTTTGCTTTTGTATTTTACACCCAACCAACCACAACCTGACATGTATGGCCCCTTAAACCAATATTCAGTCTCTTATATAAGAGGAGATCTAAGATTTTATTTTCCTTTCTGATTTATTTTTTTTGATCAAAACTCTTAAAACCTCCCTATAAACCTCCTATGAACCTCCCGATAAATATGCTCTTATGAGCATAATAAAGATTCTTGCGATCATCATTATATTCTTGGTTTAATTTTCTTAATTGAGTTGTGGTCCTCCATTGGCCTACACATTCTTCGTCTAATGGATATCATCTAATTGGGCTGAATTTGAATATTAGACATTATTGCCAAATGGCTATGTTAAACCTACACTTTAGGCCCACAAAACTCCAAAACTAAGCACCATTATAGTAGTTTTGACTTTGCAAAATAAGTCAATGTAATAAATCTAAAAACACTTTTGCATTAATCTTTTCTTTTCATTTTCCATACACTTTTGCATTTAGATCATCAAATGTTTCTTTATGAATAACAATTCTCAAATCGTATAACAAAATAGACACAAATTTTTTGATGGAGTATGAGTCATACAAATCTAACTATCTAAGCAAGTAGTGAAGAAAAAGGTAAAGCGTGTACTAAGATCTAGTAAAAGTCAACGGCTGAATTAAGAAGTGGCAAGATGAGACTGTTGCGGGTCACGAAATTCGAAACCCACCCACGTTCCTTATTTTTATTTTACCAAATTTAATTTTGACTCCAAAACCACCCAACTTTTTAATTTTGCAAGCTATATGTATATTTTATAAAATTAAAGTAAACATTTTTTATATCCTTTTTTTTTCTAACATTTCTGGCCAGACATTAGGCTTAGATCCACCACTTTTTTGCTTCCAACTAAATATCCATATACCTTTATTCAAGTTGAACTAATTTGACTTATATTTTGTTAAAAGAATGTAGGAAATAAATAAGATGATTCATTCAGAATTCAAGAAAAGAAAAAATCATTATCTACAGTGTAACTAATAAAGTAAATATATATAAATAAGTAGAGACAATAGCATGATGAATGGCGTGAAATATTGAAGCACTGCACTTGCTTCATTTACAAACTCAACTTTGAACCTCACGTTCCTTAAGCTTCTCTAAAGCTCTTTTTTGATTCCCCATAACCCCAAATAACAAAATATCCCAATGCGTTTCATTTAAGGTAAAAAAAGTTTCGTTTTTTTATTTAGTTTCTTACTTCTTCTTCCTCTGTTTCTCCAACATCTCCTAAAGCTCCATTTGAAGAAAGAAAAAGAAGATGAAAAATTATACTCCAAGATCGGAAGGAAGAAAGTTCATAATCCCTTCTTTCTTCTTCATCATAGCTCTTTGTGTATTAGCTTTCATCAACGAGGTCAGATTCGACAGCTTATTGAGTTTTGGAAGATGTGCTTTGTCGAACGTCCCGATTAATAATAACAATGGTTCATTGGAGACTCCGTTGTTGTCTTCTACTTCTTCTGGTGATGATGAGATTAGGATTCTTATTGGAATCCTTACACTTCCTGATCAGTACCCACGTAGGCATTTTCTTCGGATGATCTACGGGACACAAGTTGTTCCGGACGGTGTTAAGGTTGATGTGAAGTTCGTGTTCTGTAACTTGACTAAAGAAGACCAGAAAGTGCTTGTGGCTTTGGAGATTATGCGTTATGATGATATCATCATACTCAATTGCAATGAAAATATGAATAAAGGTAATTTGGTTTATCTCTTATTTTGGTAACATGCTTGGTTTGATTTGGTATTAATCATACAGAAACTTGTTAAATGTTTGGTTTGATTATGTCACTTTATGTTCCGGTCTATTTTTTTTTGTATGTATAAATTCTTAGAAAAAACACAAAAGTCGAATTGAATTTTTCTTCTTTTCTCTAGATTTAGTCTTTAGTTCAATTTTAACTAACTTAATTCTTCCAAAATATCTACAGGCAAAACGTACACATACTTCTCAAGCTTACCAGACTTATTCAACGAAACAGATGCTTCAAACCCACCGTACCATTACGTAATGAAAGCCGACGACGACACATACATAAGACTAGAAAGTCTCGTTGCATCTCTAAGACCACTACCTCGAGAAGATCTCTACTACGGCTACGTCATTCCATGTCCAAGCATGGACCCATTCGTCCACTACATGTCAGGGATGGGTTACTTAGTGTCATGGGACATCGCGGTTTGGCTCAAAGACTCGGAAATTCCCAAGAAACATCTAGAAGGTCCTGAAGACAAAGTGTTTGGCGATTGGATTCGAGAAGGAAGACGAGGAAAAAACCGGTTTAACGCTAAGTGGTCAATGTATAATTTCCCCGAGCCACCGACTAGATGCACACATGAGCTTTGGCCTGACACGATCGCGGTTCATTTGTTAAAGAACCAAGAAAAGTGGATACGTACATTGAACTATTTCAACGTTACTAGCAATCTCAAGCCTTCAAAATTATACCACATACCGTAGATAGACTCTTGTTTTTGTCAGATTCTCATATTTTTATACTTAACACTGTTTTCTCAAAAATTGGTTTTGTGATCGTTAATTCTCTCTAATAATCGATATTTTTTTGGTCGGATGTGTAGTAAACTAATTAAGGATTATATTTTCTGTTTTTACTCTAAACTTACTTTTAGCAAATTTAAGAAAAAAAATCAAAAATTTTGTCATCATGTGCACCAACAGGGGTAAAATCGTCATTTCAAGTAGCTGAAACGAAGGCGGCCTGGGGGAGTGAATGGGCCTCACGAATCAGATACAAGCTTTGACTGTGACATAAGTTATATCACAGACGAATAAGCAAAAAGCCTTTGTTAAGAAAAAGGAAAAGCGTGACCTAACGAAACCTGAACGTCAAGTGACATTATCATTGCTCTCATCGAGAGAGCGTTGGCCTTCTTCTCCTCTCTTCTTCTTCACCTTTGAGTTTCTCGAGGCCTTTTTTTTTTAATTTAATTTTACTGCTAAATAGTGTTTACTGTCTTCTTCTTCTTCTTCTTCAGCCGCCGTCGCCTGATTCTATAATCGAAGGCGACGGAATTAGTTTTTTTTTTTAGGGTTTATCGAACGAAGCTACTTTTGATTTGTTATCGGTTCCGTTTGTATTCGTCGATCTTCCATTTTCGTATCGTAAGGAATCTATACTCTCTCTTTCTCGTTAGTTTTTGATTCTTTCTTCTCGGTGTAGAACGAACGAGCTGAGATGATCTTATGCTGACTAGTTTTTTTTTGAATTTAGTTTATGCTAAGTGATAGATTCTGGAGATTTGGCTTTTTTGATCGATTTCGATTCTCTCGATCTGTTTCTCGCCATTTTTGTGTGTGTGTGTGTTTGCTTGCATTCCATAGATAGTTGAAATAGAGGCTGTAGATTGGTATAGAGACCTGTAATTGGAGAAATTTGAAGTTTTGGATTGGTACTTTCAACAGAAGAACTTTAATATCTAATTGGTTGCTGAATCTTTGAATACTGGTGATTTGCCTTTGGTAACTCTGTGCGGAGGATCTTATGTGTCTGCTTTACTACTTTGTAGGCATTTTTTTGTTTTCTACATCCGAAGATGGGAAGCAGCAGTCCAGCTCAGTTTGCAGATATTGGCAAGAAAGCCAAAGGTATAACTTTAACAAGTCTTGGACATTGCTTTTTCTGGTGTTTGTGGTTCCTGTTTATTGACTATTAGTTATTGAATAACCTGCAGATCTCCTGAACAAGGACTACATTTTTGACCACAAGTTTACTCTGACAATGCTGAGTGCTGCAGGAACGGTAAGTAGTATATCACTTGGATACTTTCACTTGAGTGGACTAAAATCCATCTTTTAGAAAACAGAATTTGTTTATATGAACCGTTGACGATTATTGTGCCACACGATATAGACTGTGCTTAAGATACCAGGGAATTGCTTATGAATACTGGTATTACATGGGTTTTTTTTAATCCAAAATGGTTGCAGTATTTCGTAGAAGCATGGTCTTTGATATCTATATATTGGTTTGATGTATCGTACGTTGGTGAATATTGGTTGTGATTCTAGTGTCATCTAAGTAGGGGGCTGTTTGGCTCACTTTCCCCTTAAACTAATGTTTTTAAATTGGTTTTAACCTATGTAAACTATACTGCATAATGATGTTTTTCTTTCCAACAGGAATTTGTGGCTACTGGTTTGAAGAAGGATGATTTCTTTTTTGGCGATATAAGCACACTTTATAAAGGTCAAAACACCATTGTTGATCTGAAAATCGACAGCCACTCTAGTGTACGCAACTTTCTCTAGTGATGCATATTTTTTCACCTAAACTGTCATAAACCATATATTACTGACCATATTTTTTATGCAGGTGTCTACGAAAGTAACTGTCAAAAATCTCATGCCATCTGCTAAAGCTGTTATTAGCTTCAAAATACCTGATCACAAGTCAGGCAAGGTCAGTGCATATCCCATTATGAGAAACACGACTAGTTTCATATTGTCTCAGTCTAATGGTAGTGTCAAGTCATGACCTGTTTATTTGCTATTATTTCAGCTGGATGTGCAATATGTTCACCCGCATGCTACGCTTAATTCCAGCATTGGCCTCAACCCGACTCCTCTGCTAGATCTATCAGCAACTATCGGAAGCAAGAATGTTTATCTTGGTGGTGAAGTCAGTTTCGACACAGCTTCATCATCACTAACCAAGTACAATGCGGGGATCGGTTTCAACAACCAAGACGTCTCTGCTGCACTCATACTGTAAGAAACAACACGATGCACTTCATTTTTCGATCTGCTTTTGGTTGTGGTTGATGGGGACTGTTAATATATTGTAGGGAGGATAAAGGGGAGAGTCTGAGAGCTACTTACGTCCACACGGTGAACCAAACCACATCCTTTGGCGCAGAACTGATCCGTCGCTTCTCCAATTATAACAACAGCTTCACCGTCGGAAGCTCACACTCTTTGGATCCATTCACAGTGGTTAAGACGAGATTTTCTGACAGCGGGAAAGCAGGGATGGTGGTCCAGAGAGAATGGAGACCGAAGTCGCACATTACTTTCTCAGCTGAGTATGACTCAAAGGCTGTGACCTCTTCACCGAGGCTTGGTCTCGCCCTCGCCCTCAAACCATAAAACAAGAAAGAGCTGTCTTATATATCAGTTTGGAACACAAATTAAACAATTCAAATTTTTTTTTTTCCCAAAGTGCTAAAAGATCTCCCTCAAATGGAAGGGTTTGTAGGGTTATGAAATCACTTTTTGCATTAATATTTGTTTTTAATTGTGATGTGAAAGAAAAGGGAGTGAGCAAAACCCGATTTTTTTTGAGATGGAACTTGTTTTTTTTTTTTGTTTCTAGAGGATATGGTTTCTCTTGATTTGATCGACCTGTATAAAACGTACGACAACGTCTTAAGCTAGCAAGATTTAACGCATTAGGTGTAATTTTGTCATCATCATTGCTTGCAATAGGGGTTTGCACTGTGAGTAGCCGTTAATTTTGTGTGTTAATCCGAAACAGATGAATTTTTCACAGCGATGGATCAGTAAGTTTATAATTAATTAATTACGTTTTTTTACTACGAAGTATAAGTTATCTGCTCTATCTTCAAGGTCATTTATTAATGCTTTTATAAGAGTGTTATCTTTTAGCACATATGAGAGAAGGATGAAACTCTTGTCCTGGCAAGTAACTGATGCACCAGACTTTTGTAATATCTCTTGTCTTCGTATTATGAGTATACATACATTGCTCTGATTTACAATTAATATCATTGTTGGGTAATTTAGATAGTACTGATAAAGTTATCTGTAATTAATTTGGTTTCGCTCTTGTAATTTATGTTGTGCAAAGATTATCGATCTGAACATATACAAAAAAAAAAAAAAGAAGGACAATCATCGAAATTTCTTTACTCGCCGGTTACAAAAAAACATAAGCCTAATCAGTCAAACATACGAGAGAGAGAGAGACAGACCTCAAGAGTTATCATGTCCCAAAGTTTTTGGCCGGAGAACACGCCCTCTTACAGAGACGATCGAGATACGGAACCGATTAAGTTCATCTTGGAGCCTACGCAATAAATTAAACCCTAGAATTGACACAACACAAGGTTGTACTTTTTACATACTTAAAAGTCAAAATGAGAGAGAGATTAAAAGAAAAGAAAAAAAGTTAGAAAGAGATGAAGATTTTGTATGTGGGGAATGTTCATTCACGTGTATTGATTGATAGAATTATTTGCTACTATCAAATTGTTTTTTTTTCTATTTACAAGAAGAATAAAGTCAAAATTTACAACCACAGATTTTTTTAAAGTCAGAAATCTTGACCAATCTTTAATGTTCATTGTTCTCAACTCAAGTGTTCAACACCCTTGACATTTATTGTATTCTTTATAATTTTCCGTTTACTCTTCATAACTTTAAAGTTTGCAAACTTAAACCATATATCAATATTTTTGTTGAGGAAAAATAAATTCCAGTTTTTTTTCTGACCAAAAGACTGATGCATACTTTTCATATATCTTATCTTAAACTCTAAATGTAAAAAGTTAAAGCTGAATAATCGAAGTAAAAGAATGAATTGCTAATACGCCTTGCTCATTAGTCATATTACATTTGCGGATTTGCCCTTTCTGGCTTAGTTACAAAAATTAAGAGGTAGATAAATAAAATAAAAACAACAAGAAACGACAAAACAACATTAGTTGTATATAGATTTAAATGGTAGCAATCAAAATAATTTAGATGATTCTTGGTGCTATGCATATGATTTTAATTTTTTCGTCTTGTAATCTACTCTGTCATGTTTCTCTGTGTCACGTTTATTCTGATTATGTGAACGTATTACTTTGGCGTATTGAAATTTGCATTTTTGGGTCCCAAATACTAAAATTAGTAGTAATCCTTTTTTCATTTTTTTGTAGTAGTAATCTTGTAAAATTAGTAGTAATCTTGTAAAAAAATAGTTGTTTGTGCCAATGAATTATTTGGAAATGAAAAATGTATATATAAATTAGTCCAACCCATACAATGTTCTCAAAGAATCTGTCAAACTGTCATGTGTTTTTGATTTTCTATTCCAAAATTATTTGCAGCACATGAAATGTTTGCCTCTTTTATTCAAAATCTTGTTTTATTCTGAGTTAAAACTGCATCGTTTGTTAATATGTACAACTACATTCATCTTACCTTTTTAATTTTCACAAATCAATCATAAAGTTCGAATGAAGTCAACGTGAACGTAGATTTTTTTGACAAGGCAATTTTACTTTTTAGCTGTCTGAAACTTTTTACTTTGCAACAACCCAAAAAATCTTTTTAACCGTATATACTTTTATAAACTATCACATCATCACCACATCAGTTCTCTTTACCTTTTCATATTCACACCTGCTAGGCTGCTAAATATAATGATATTTTCGTTTTGGTTAAAATGGATATCATAATTTGTTTATTATATTCAATTTACATTGTAGTAATTACTAAACATAAAAGTCGTTTTTTTAATATCAAAAACATACTAAGTCTTTATAAAAAAAAAAAAGGTTTCGTGCCTCAATCAATCTCATACGTACACTCTATTAATCACGTGAATCACTTTCAGCTCTCATAAAAATTAATGAAATAATTACATTTTTTTACAAACACTAAAAAATCCGTTGCAATTTTTGTTATTAAAGTATTAAACTTAAAAAAAAAGTCTCCAATACGTTACGTCTTTAACGAAAAGTCTAGACATTAAATCCAATTATTTACGAAAAAAAAAAAAAAAAAAACTCCCAAACAAATATTGACCGTAATAAATCACTCAAATCCATTACTGATTAATTACCTTATTAAATTCATCATTTCATATTCAAAGAAAAACTCCAAACAAATACTCTTTCTATCTCCTTTTTACACTTGTGACCCTTTTACACTTGCCTCTTTCACCATCATCAGGCTTTTTTTTCATTTCTCTTCTCTATAAAGTTTTGTCAAACAAAGTTTATAAATTGAAACCAAACCCCATCTCTTCCTCTCTCTCTTCTTGATCTCTCAAAGCTTTCACCTTTCTTCCTTCTTCTCTCTCAAATTCTCATCATCTCTCCTCGTATCTCAAAACCCATAACCCTCTTTTAGACCGTAAAGTTCACACCTTTCCTCTGTTTTATCATTCACTCTGTTTTGCTCTGAATTCAAATCTCAAACCCAAAAAAAAGAAAAATGAAAGAGTATTGGACATCATTAGCTTCACTTCTCGGAGTTTTAGCCTTTTGTCAAAGCTTAATGCAATCAATATTCCCACCAGAGCTACGTTTCGCTTTCCTCAAATTCTTCAACAGAGTCTTCCACCTCTTCTCTTCTTACTGCTACTTCGACATAACAGAGATCGACGGCGTCAACACCAACGAGCTCTACAACGCCGTTCAGCTTTACTTAAGCTCTTCCGTTTCAATCGCTGGAAACCGTTTAAGCCTCACCCGTGCCGTTAACTCTTCCTCCATCACGTTCGGTCTCTCCAACAACGACTCAATCGTCGACACTTTCAACGGCGTTACAGTTCTATGGGAACACGTTGTCACACAACGTCAGACTCAGACTTTTGCTTGGAGACCTTTACCTGAAGAGAAACGTGGTTTCACTCTACGGATCAAGAAAAAGGACAAAACTTTGATACTCAACTCTTATCTTGATTACATCATGGAGAGAGCTAACGAGATTCGTCGGAAGAATCAAGATCGGTTGCTTTACACTAACTCGAGAGGTGGGTCTCTTGATTCAAGAGGTCATCCGTGGGAGTCTGTTCCTTTTAAGCATCCGAGTACTTTCGAAACTTTGGCTATGGATCCGTTAAAGAAGCAACAGATCATGGATGATCTTAAGGATTTTGCTGAAGGTCAAGTCTTTTATCAGAAGACTGGTAGGGCTTGGAAGAGAGGTTACTTGCTTTACGGGCCACCAGGTACTGGTAAGTCAAGTATGATCGCAGCTATGGCTAATTATCTCGGTTACGATATTTATGATCTTGAGCTTACTGAGGTTCATAGTAACTCGGAGTTGAGGAAGTTGCTGATGAAAACGAGTTCTAAGTCGATCATTGTGATTGAAGATATTGACTGTTCGATCAATTTGACTAACCGGAAGAAGAATAGTAGTAATGTCTCGTCGTTGAAAAAGAGCTATTACGAGGCGGAAACAAGAAACGGGTCTGGTTCGGGTGGTTCAGGGGAGGAAGGTGGTAATGGGAATAATACTATAACATTGTCAGGTTTGTTGAATTTTACAGATGGGCTTTGGTCTTGTTGTGGAAGTGAGAGGATCTTTGTGTTTACGACCAATCATATAGAGAAGCTTGATCCTGCATTGCTTAGAAGTGGGAGGATGGATATGCATATCTACATGAGTTTTTGTAATTTCCCATCGTTAAAGATTTTGTTGAAGAACTATTTAGGGTATGATGAGGAGGATGTAAACGAAGACGTGTTGAAGGAGATGGAGAGAGTTGTGGACAAGGCTGAGATGACACCTGCTGATGTGAGTGAGGCTTTGATTAAGAATAGGAGGGATAAGGAGAAGGCGGTTAGGGAGTTGTTGGAGGATTTGAAGAGTAGAGGGGAGAGGAATGTGAAAGATGGGAAGTTGAGGGGTGGGAATGGGAATATGACGGAGTTGGAAGTTGTTGAGGAGCAAGAGAAGAGGGCTATAGGTAGTCAGAATGGTGGAGATGAGGGGGATCATGATGAAGAAGAGATTGAGCTTGAGGATAACATATGTAAGACTAGAGAAGATTGATATGTGTTTTTTGTTGTTGTTTATTTTAAAGTTTATAATGTAGAAGCATAATGGTCAAAAGTTGTGTTCTTTCTTCTCTCTTTAGTTGCTGAGTTCATTAGTTCCTTCATTCTTTTTTGGTTGTTGATGTTAGGTAGATGAAACATGAAATGAAAGTAGGAAACTATGAGAGTCATGAAAGTGAAAGAACACAAACGCTATGTTAGAATTTTTAAACTATAAAAGGAGAGGTTAGAAAGGTGGTTCAAAAGGCAAGTGGTTGATGTGGATTTTGTATGTGGGGAATGGGAAATGCAAAATGTGTATCTCATTGGGTACCATTAGCACTATCTTAGTTGTACCATTTTGTCAGACTATAACCATTTGTCAGTCAATATCATTTTTTTTTTTTTTTTTTGTCGTCTATTAATTTAACCCATTATTTTGGAAGTCTAGTCTATGGTCTAAGTCTAAGGTTTGAAACACTCTAATATCTGAATTTGGCTGGTTCACAAAATATTATGATTTCTAAACATTTTAATACATAAGTTATCCAGTCTTGAGAATAAAATATCCAAACACCTAATTTTCAATTACTAATGTACACTGGTTACTATTGTTTTTCTGTATTCTTATTGAAGAAGACACATGATTCTCGGATCAAGATGATATTGAATACTTAAAAAACATTTTCAGACATCTTGATCCAACTGACCTTCGTGTATAGCATGTACTCGCCATTTTATTAATAATATTGGGAATGCTACAATATAACAATATAGATACTTTTTTCGCAAAGCCAAACAAAATAATTGGTACTTTTCTGTGTAGTGATAAATAGAGCTGTCATATATTAGGTATGAGGTTTAGAATCATCCTTGCATTATAATATGTCAATGAACACTCAAATTATATGTTTTTATTAATCAAATGCGAAGTGTCAAAGACTTAAAGTTAACGATCTGGTAGGCCAAGTAGTTGATCAGAGTCTCTTTTGTCATCAACTCTTTTAGAGGTTTGTGTTTAGGATCCCACAGCTTCTGTGATTAATCAACTATAATAAACTTGGCCACTAGACATGTCACTCTACAATACGACACATATATGTAAAATGATCAGTAGTATTATATTATTGTAAACCGTGGTTAGGACGGATTGTAATACCCACATGACATTATTATAAGTTTATTAAGAAATGTCATAGTGGATAATTGACCTAAGAATGACATGTTCTGTGGATTGAATTCGGCTGTTATGGTGTGAGATTATTGTTTTTTAGTTCTTAATATACTAATCTGAACAATGTGTATATATCTATCTATTGATAGGTGGAATTATATATGTTATGAATGATGTAGAGCCAATCCCACATTCCCACCTTTTATAAATTAAATCTGTTGTTTTGTCTAAATTGTAAAGCTTGCTTACACAAAATGTGCTTTACAAATTCAGAAAGAAAGAAATGTATATCTTTGATAGAGTTAAGACCCATTAACGAAGCTTTTATTCTAGGTAAAATATTCATACAAAAACCATAGTGGTTGGTTACTGGTTAATGTCACAACAAAATCATCCCCTAGCATTACATCAACATTTCTTCCATTTCAACATTTGGAGCTTGAATATAGTATTCCTTAATTCAATTATAAAATGTAAAAGCAAATCGGGTAAAACAATAACAATGAAGAGATGTCAAGATACACAAAAGTACACAAAACCTTACATGACACAAAACAAAAAAAAATGGGATTGACTTCCAACAAAAGGCCAAACTCAAAAAACATTAGAGAAATTTATAAACAATGTAAATCTTTTTAGAGAGAAACTTAATCAATTGCACATATAGACTCCGGTTTCATACCTGTGATCTACCTCGTAGAAATCTGTATTTCCCTCAGCCGCTGCACGTAGACTGATACCTGACAAAGACGTATTCCCCTGAACCGAGAATTTCACATAGCAGATGATATCTGGTTCTTCTTCGCCGTTCTCTGAATCGAGAGGCATCCGTGCTCTTAATCTCCCGGGAGTTCCTTTTAGCGGAATCTCTGGGATTTGCCATTTCAGTTCTCGGTCGGTTCTGTTTAGTATTGCTTTAGGTGAAACCTTAAGCAATGTGGGATCAACCGGGAGTTTCAGAATAAAGTCCACGTTTCTAAGAGGCTCAGGTAGATCCGGATTTGAGACGTATTGTATCATTAGTGAGAGTAAAGTCCCGCTGACTCGTTTCACCATTCGGACTCTAAGAGGCAATGGGGTTAGTTTAGGTTGCAAGCTATACTTCAGGATAGGGATTGGTTCTTCTGATGGAGCGGTTCTCACATGAAACAAACCGTTCCCTAAGCTACTAATCCGAGAACTCTGCATAGCGAATCTCTTAACTGCAGTAGTACCTTCAACACGAAATGAGAACTCGGTTTCTTTCTCTTCACCAGAGCCTTTGGGTGGCATTGTTTTCAGATAGATAACACCCATAAGTCCTACTCTAGCAAGCAAGGATTCTCTAAACTCGGTTCTAATTTCCTCAGAGACATACATTTCAGGACCCTTCATCTCAGGCTTTTTAACTAAGTTATCGAGATTACCTCCATCTTTGCCTTCCACTGCCTTAGGATCACTAGTGTGCAACAGCTCAAGCCCACCGAGTCCTTCCTTCTTTTTAATCTTCTGTGGTCCCATAAACTCTGAAGGATCCAATCCACCTCCCCAAGCATCAGTAAAGGATTCAAAAGTTTCTCCAATCGTAGCCTGTTCGTTACTAAACTCAATCCCACCGTACTGCCCTTCAAATCCTTCCACATTGATGTGCGTAGACTGTGTTGCTTCAGCTGGAGGCAATGTAGTCACTTCTAGTCCCGCCAATGCCAAAGTCAAATCCGTTGAGGACGGATCCTTAGTCTTCTTAAAACCACCCACAAGTTCTTTCTCCTTGTTGATCGTTTCACTTGCCGCAAAAGGATCTTTATTCTCCGGTTCCGGTTCTTCCTTCAATAGCTCTGATTCTTGCACAACAGGTGCCAAGCTCGCCGCTGATTCGTCTCCAGCAGCCAAAGTCTCTGCAGGCAATTCAAATCTTGCATTGGAGAATGCGTGCACAGCAGCTTGATGCTCTGCAGCGTGAGACTCCACAGCCATCCAACTATCAGCTCCTCGGATCTTATTCTCAGTATCAAGAGCCGAATGAACCATCTTAGCAATCCCATCACCGTGCATAGCACCAAGCATCGCCGCAAGACGGATATTACTAACACCACGCAAAACAATATCAAGAGCCATGTAAACCTCCGCATACTTCCGTCCAAGCTTCTCCGGAGTCACTTCAACACCACGACAAGCAGTAACAATAACACTAACAGCTTGATTCACAATATGAATACACTCAAACACATTGATAGAGTTATCATGATCCGCGACAGTCACACCTAGGATATAGATCGAGTTCACTAATCTATAAACCACACGATACTTGCTCTCAACACCAACAATCACCTGTCCGTTAGAAGCGGCGAGCGGATCGTCGCCTACGAATTCCGCCGCCGCGGCGTCGTCGGGATCCGCAACGGAGGAAGACGAAGCAGAAGAAGAAGAAGACGAAGCGTGACTATGTTTCTGATTCGGCTGCTGCTGCTGCTTAGAGGAAGCTAATGCTTGACGCATTTGGCGGAAATAAGAGAGTGCGATTAGGGCTCGTGCCGGTGGAAACCATTCTCGAGTTTGGAGCAAAATGTCGGATCCATTTGCTGGTTGCAGAGCTAGCGCTAAGCACGACATGATCGCGATTCAGAATTCGATCTGTAAAAAGGTTTATAGTGATTCGCAGCTATTCAATTACTCGATTCGATTAACGGATTCATCTGATGAAGAAATCGATCAGATCTGAGAAGAATCGCCGGAGAAGAAAAAGGGAAAAGTGAAATTGAGATCTTCGTTGTGATTGAGAGAAGCAGTGAGGTTCATCAAACGACGCCGTTTGTTTTATTATTCGTGTGTTATCTTATTGGGCCTATTAACGCTAATGTTTGGAAATAAGCTTACTTTTAGAGCAAAACGGTGTCGGTTCTTAGCTAATTTGGCTGATTGGCTCTGCGGTCAAGGTTGAAAAAAAAAGGTAAGAGGATTAACCACTGTCATTTCTTTAATGTTGTTAAATTATCGAACTTCAAACTTTTTTTTTCTCAGTCAAAATAAAACATTTACCTGCACTTTGATGTAAAAAAAAATATTTTTCTTTTATATATAATTTAACATTAAATTCAAAAAGATTTGACAAATACTTAGAATTATGAATTTATTAATATCACTAAAATGAATCTAATTTAAACAATTTATATTTGGGATTGTGGCCTAAAAATTGGTGTTGTGGTTAGTGGCTTTGAGCATTTGCCCATTTTTCTTATAGGTGACTACACCAATTGTTCAACTAACAACTTTTCTCAAACTCTAATCACAAATAACAAGAGAAAATCCAATGCTTTAAATTTCATGGAAATATATTGAACATATTATTGCCATAAAACATTAAACTTTACAAACTATAATTACTTTTGAACTTATGGACATATTGTGTTATCATCCAAACAGCTAAATAGTCCAAATAAGTTTTGCTGCCATTTTGCTTTAACTTATCCTCAAAACCTAAGGAAGCCTATGATCAACAATAAGAATTAGACAAATATTAAAAATGAATAAAACATAAACCGGATACGAAATATCTACATAAATGTTTTTTCATTATCGTCTTTGACATATAGATTCTAAAAACTTTACAACAAGATATTTTATAATCAATAATTATAATCAACATAACAACATAACAAATTTCAATAAATTTTAAACTACCGATAAATAATATATACCAAAGATGGCTAATAGAACCATGTTTTCACATGTGTATTACATTTCTTTTACATGTACTTGTTTGTAATCTTTTTGATTGCCAGGGCAATACCACTACAAGAAAACACTATGTTTTCCTACGAAATTATTTTGGAAGGAGATTTTTACTTCGGAAATCCTTCAAATTAATGACGGAAAAAACTGGTCGAAGGAAATATGAAAGAAAGTTCCTACGGAACTAAACATGAGAAAAGAGAAGGTTATTTCCTTCCAAAATCCGTTACCATTTAATTTTGGAGGAAAATTCGTAGGAACATAGAAATAATATTAAAGGATTATTAGGAGAAGGATTTCGGAAAGACTATTTCCTTTTATTTTCCTTCAAAACATTTGACGAAGGTAAAGTCGAAGGAAATATGAAGGAAAACGGATATTCTCCTTCGAATTTCCTACGAGTATAATTTTCGAAGATAAATTTGTAGGATAAGGAGAAGAAGGATTGCGATAAGATCAATGGGGATGATAGGATAATGTCGGCATGCAAAAACAAAACCAAGTAGGCAATCAATTGGGATGGTGGTTGGAATAGGAATTATTCGGTAGGAAAGTGGTAGGAAAGGGGAAGGAAACTGACAATATTTTTTCTATATAAACCACTCACTGCGTATGTAAAATCTCACCCATCTTAAACATTTCTGTTCTACGTTTCAAACCTCTGATCTACGTTCTACGTGTCAAACTTTTGATCATAGCTATTATTATAAAAAAATTTCTGTTCTACGTTTCAAACTTCTTTTTTTCAAAAATGAATAATTTTCGCACGTGGTTGGACAACGAGAGATATTCTCCGAACGGGATGCTTACGAGAGAATATGCAGCAGACTCACGGAATTTATGAACGTCGCTATGAATCAGGATAGCTGCTTAAGAAGTGGTAAGATGTTATGTCCATGTCCATCTTGTAATAATAATAACTTCATTGACAAAGATTTAGTTTGGGGACATATTTATCAACTTGGAATTATGTCGAATTACAAAGTATGGTTTTATCATGGGGAAATGATGCTTACAATGTGGGTAGTACTAGTGAAAATGTGTCGAAAGGGTAGAAGAACCTAGATTGAGGGAAGAAGATGTAGGAACGGTTCAAATGGTTCATGATGCACATAGAGAAATGTCCATGAATTTGTAGAAGATGGAAATAGAGTAGAAGAACCAAATATAGAAGCAAAAAGATTTTACGATATGCTAGATGCATCGAAGAGTCAATTATATGAATTGTAAGGAAGGACATTCTCCTTATACGCCGCAACTAGGATGATGAATATAAAGACTAATTGTCGAAGATTGTGTAGATGCTTGGGCAGATTTTGTTAAAGATGTGTTGCCAGAAGACAACATCTCACCGGCTTCTTATAATGAAATTGAGAAGCTTGTTTCTGGTCTTGGTTTGCCATATCAGATGATCGATGTTTGTATCGACAACTGTATGATTTATTGGCAATCAAAAGACAATGTGAAATCGAGACTAGACTTGCCTTCAATATGCAATCGGCCTCATTTACATGTCTTACCAAGTGGAAGAGGTCCAATCCCAAGATTCAGATTAGATGGAGATGCTAAGGATGCATTTTTTAGGTGGATTATTCGGAAAGTAAAATTTCCTGATGGATATGCTTCCAACCTACGAAACTATGTTGACAACCAAGAAGGTAGATTATCAGGGATGAAAAGTCATGATTGTCATGTATTTATGCAACGGTTATTACCTTTTGCTTTTGTCAACCTCCCCAAGAACGAACATAAGCTATCGCAGTAAGTTTATTTCCTTTTAATATTAATATTTTTGAGTCAACAACAATAAATACATATATTGATGTATGGATTTTTTCATAATGCAGGAATTAGTGCTTTTTTCAGAGACCTTTGTACAAGATCACTTACTCCCGCTGGTATTCGACAATTATCTGACAACATACCTCTTCTTATATGTAATCTAGAAAAATATTTCCACCGTCTTTCTTCGATGTAATGGAACATCTCCCAATACATCTTCCCAGAGAGGCGGAACTGGGGGTCCTGTTCAGTATAGGTGGAGTGTACCCATTCGAAAGATTCATGTTTCACTTGAAAAGAAGGTGAAGAATTTAAGCAAAGTGGAAGGTTCTATTATTGCTCAAAGTATCAATGAAGAAAGATCTAACTTTGCTGCCCACTACTTTCCACCAAGTGTTCAAACAAAGAGTAGAAAACCAAGCCGTTACGATGACGGTGGAGAAAGACCACAATACATAACCCAAGTTCCAGATATATTCTCACAAATTGGGCGGTTAAGTGGGAAACCAACTAAGCGGTGGCTAACAGAAATTGAAGTAAAACACTTGCATACCTACATTTTGTTGAATTGTGAGGAACTATGGCCATATGAGAGGTATTTTTAAGTTAGAAAATTTAACTTACTTTTTAAATAAATTGTATTTATTCCGCTAATTTACATGTCTGTCAGGATGTATCTCGAGCAGCTGCGAACAGCTTATCCACATTATGATGAGGATACTATTGCCACCAAAACAGAATGAGTTTGTACAGTGGATGAAATTTTATGTGAGTATTTTGAATAAGTAAGTATTTTCTTGCTGAGTGACATGCTACTTAATGGACTATTACACATACAGGTGCACACATGCAACAATAGAGGTGAACGATTACACACCTGGTTAGAAGAGTTGGTAGATGGTCCATTATCGCTTGCACAAAGTTCACCGACTTACTATACACGTGGATATGCATTCAAAGTGTTCCGCGAGAGAGAGAGCAGAACAACGATCAACTCGGGATTAGTACCAAGCCGGTAATATAATATATTACGGTGTTTTGCAGGAGATTTTGGAGATTGAGTTCCCAGGAGTCCTTAATTTGAAATGCATAGTTTTCATGTGTGATTGGTATGATCCATCGATCGGGAGGGGAGTACGTTTAGATAAATTTGGGGTAACTGCAGTAAGAACGTCAAGGAAAATTGATAGATATGACCCTTTCATTCTCGCATCCCAAGGAGACCAAGTATGTTACATCCCCTATCCTCGCATTACAAAAAAACAAGATTCGTGGGTTACTGTTACGCAAATAAGCCCAAGAGGAAGAGTACGCGGAGTAGTAGATAATGGCCCTTTGCAACAAACATATGTAGGGAACATATCTTCTGTTGAACATAGTCATGATGATACGGTCCCAGGAGAATTAGAAGAAGAAATCATCATTGATGATATTTTGGAAGTTTCTGAAGAAGAGGTTGGCGAGTTTGAAGACGAGTTTGATTCCGCTTCATCTGAATATTCATCCGATTCGGAGTAAACCAACGTAAATGTAAGTATGTAAAAAAAAATCTTTACTTACATTTTTTAATATAATTGGAATTTTATAATTTAAAAAAAATAACTTACAAAATATTACACATATAAAATTTTTACTTTTACTTAATTAATTAAAAAAAAATTATTTTCTTGTGTAATAGAAATATTAGTAAAAAAAAAAAAGACAATTTTGGGAATTGGACATTTAAATAAAACAATTTTGTAATGGGTTTTAATCAAAACCGATTTATGATAATGGGCTTTAACAAAAATGATTTTTGTTAATGGGCTATATCCTAACTTTAGCAATAAACAAATGAAGTAAAAACCCTAGATACTCACTCGATTTTCATTTTCACTTATTCACCTTCTACACATCGCCGCTTTGAGTGTCCTAGTGAATTTGCTTTGTTTCTCATCGATTTCAACTCAAAACCTACATTTCACTGCTCAAACACAGTAATTCCTTCTAGCCTGGATCATGTTTACCGCGCAACACCAGTGAAAGGATGACTGGCAGCCTCTCGTGGTCTCCGCCGAGAGATCCACAGTTTACGGTAAGTTTTTCTAATCAAAAACTTGAACAGCACTGTAATTTCAAGTTTTACGATGTTAGTAAGTTTTCTTATTTTTTTTCAAATTATTCTTCGGCCTTAGTTTTGTTGCAGAACAAACAACATATTTATAATTGATAGATAATTTCTTTCTAGGGAAAGCTTTCAATTTTAATTTGGAATGGCAGATAGTCATAGTCGTTGTTTATGTCTCGGCTAAGTTGTGTCTCTCTTAAATTGTTTTTTTTTTTTTGAGTCAATTGTATTAAAAACTTCTATTGTTCGATGTTTCGAAAGAATTTCCAGAGACTTTATTTTTGTTGAGTCAATTAATATTTAGAGTTAATTCATGTTACAATTCATTTTGTTACGAATTTTTAGGAGAATACTCGACAGCACTAATGAAACGTTACATGGCAGAACAGCGCGCCGTTATGACAGCAACACACCAAGCTCTCCTTAAACGATCACCAAAGGTTTTTGCAAAGTCGCCGCAAACACCACCGGTAACGGTAGTGAACCAAATGAGCCAAATCCACCACAAGATGAGAATGAAGAAGGTGTTGTCCCTATTCTTGCTGATGTTTGCGATTTGCTAAGTGCTCCAGGACGCACACACCTCCAGTTCTATGTCCCAGCCCGTCAAGGAACAGCAACATGGTAACCTTCTTAGCACTTGTACTTCCCTTCAGATTTTGTAAGATATCCCACAGTTGTTTACTCTATTGTTGGTCAATTACATTGCAGGTTTAGACATGACAAGACCCGGTAAGATACAAGCAGATACTAAAGATGCTGAAATCTGATCTCCCAAGGCATATCCAACCTATCGTCTCTCCCACCAGAAATTTGCCAGCGATGGTTTCGAGCATTTCGGTAAACAAATGCTTTCTTTGTAATATGTTTTAAGTAATATAATGTGTACATGCTTTCTAATCATTCGACTTGATACAGGCAAGAGTTCAACTGGGACCCAAGCATTACAGAGTATGTTCGCACACACTGGACAAGCAAGCAAAAGCATCTTTCAAGCAAATTGTCGTGACTGGAAGTAAAATGGCAAGAAAAAGGTGCTGAAAACTTACCAGAATGGATGAAGGCAAAGAAAAAATCTATTTAATTACATCAAAGATGTGGACAGATGAAAAAACAAAAGAGATGGCAGCCCAAAACTCTAATCAATCGAGGAAGTAAAAGGGTGGTTTAGGGGTTGCTAAACACAACAATGGTCCAATAACATATGAACGACGTTGGGATGAATGAGTTAGTAGTTCTGTTAATACTTTCAAGTTTCATTGTCTCATCGTTTTTGATTTATCAAATCATTTTACTCACCTCTGGGTTATAAGTCAGTACTGATTTTTGAATTAACTTCAGTTCAGTTTTACAATTTGTCATCTCCTATTGATTCTGTTTATATTACTAACTAATGTTCCTGTTTTGTAAGACTATTGAACTAGGAACAGAGCCTGACATGATTCATTTCATGGAACAAACACACTTAGACAAGAAGACCCGAACCATCAGCGATATGAAGACAAAACATTATCTTGATTTGGCTTCGAGTCAGATGGAGCTCATCCAATCTCAGCGCCAACCTGATGGGGATGCTTCGGTTCAGCCAGACACTCTTACACGAGAGGAGATTAACTCTATTATGCGTAGTGTAAGTTACTCTTACACAACTACTTATTAACTCTTTCATTTTGTTATTATGATCGGCTTTTACAATCTCTATCCAATGAGATTAATTTACATGTCTTGGTTATTATTTATAGGTTGTACCGAAGTTAGAGGAAAACGTTATGGCTTGCCTAACCTGGTCGATGATGAATGCCTTCTTCGTCTCAGCACAACAACAGATTCCTAAATTAGAAGAGGAGATTCAAACTTTGAAGGCTTGCAATGAGGAGAAAGATGCTCAGATCAAGTATCTCATGGATGCAACAAACGGATCCTAGACGGTTTCCTGATATACGACCACCTGCCTACACGGTGCCACCAACCTACGAAGATGATGAAGACGCTACCCCACCTTGATCGCTCTTATCTACTGAAAAGTTGTAATTTGTAATGTATTGTATGTATTGTATGTATTGTAATACTGTTTTTGAGGCATGAAGTATATTTTGGTAATATTTTCTTTCTAAATTTGAATTTATAAAAATGCAAAACAAATTGGAAACAGGAAAGTGTTGATTGTGGGTTTGATACAAGAACAAGTTTGGTAGATAAAGCATGAAGTTTTGAAGGAAATAGAATTACATTTTCGAAGGTATCTGGACCAGAAATTTTCGAAGGAAAATCGAAATGAAAGTTTTGGTAGGAAAAAACGTAGAAACATCTCGTAGGAAAAACCGAAGACACTAATCCTTCTAATATATCGAAGGAAATTGATGCTAATGCCCTTCCCATTTTCTTTCATCTTTCCTTCGCATTTTCCTTCCAAAGTTTTTGGAAGGAATTCGAAAGATATTTCCTTCCAAATTCTCAGTAATTTTGATTTTCCTTCGGGCTATTACCTCCTTCTTTTTTCGTAGGAAAACTGTGAGAAACAACTGTTTCCTACTAAGATCCTTCGATTTCTTTGGTAGGAAAACGTAGTGTTTTCTTGTAGTGTTATGTGCGGAACACCATACACATCAAATCTCGGTGAAACGGACGATTTTCGCCGGTGTTGACTCACCGTTGACTCGTCGGACCCGTATTAAAACCCGATCGGACTTAGTCACCACGACCCGAGATCCTGACCCGGTTGAGTTTGGGCAACCGTTTAATGGGCCTAAACATTAAACAAAAAATAAATCAGGCCCAATAACTAAAATCGATTCCATCGTTCTTATTTCTTCTTCAACATAGTCAAATAGATCGATTGCACTCAATTATTAGGGTTTTCTCTTCTTCGAGGTTTGAGTCGACGATTAGGGTTTTTAGGGTTTATCATTTTGAAGATGGAATTAAGCTCGGGATCCTCCAGTAGCAGCAGATATGGAGGCCGCAAAGTCTGTGATTGTGGATTACCGGCAAAAATTTTCAAATCTAAAACGGCGAGGAATCCACATCGAAAGTTCTTTGGGTGTGAGTTGTACAAGGTATGTTTCATAAGTGTTACTAACAGTGTTGAGGTGGTCAGATTTGTTGCTTAGTACAGTCTCTTATTGATGTGGTCTTAGGAAGTGGTAGCGCACACTGCAAATTCTTAAGTGGGTTGATGAAGAAGAAGAGGTGAAAGGCTGGCCCAGACAAGCGTTGGTAGAGGTCAAGCTGAAATTAACGAGAAAAATAGGATGATAAGTCAACTAAAATCGACAATCATGGAGCTTCGTGATGATTTGGAGAAGCATCAATTGGAGATGTCATCAAAGAATGTTGAGATGGAAACAACTGTATATCGTCAACGCATTGTCATCACTGGATTGGCAGGATTGCTGGTATGCACCATTGGAGCCATTGTCTTTGGTTGAGTTATTGGATAACTTTGTTGTTGTTTGAATGCTTTTGGTTAGTTGTTCTGTAATGACTTTTTAATGAATTTGTAATGAATTTGTAATGACTTTGTAATGACTTTGTAATGACTTTGTTAGGCGGCTTTGCAGAACAAAATATATGGGACTAAGTGTGTTTAAAGTCACCAAATACATGACCAAAATAATACCCGATTAGGTGTTTTAAGTCACCAAATACCCGATTAGGTGTTTTAAGTCACCAAATACATGAGCATATTGTACCAAAAGGAGTCAATAACAACCAACCCGACATGTCAATATTGTACCAAAAGGAGTCTAAAACCGACCCGACATGTCCAAAAAATGAGTCAGCTACCTCATCCGAATAGCATCCTCTCGACAAAGCTTCTTCTCTGTGGTGCGGATGAGGAAACATCTTGCACCTCAGGTTCGACTTGAGGTTCAGGTTCATGGGCAGGAGCTTCCATTGCTGCAAAAGCTGCTGCCATTTCAGCTTGATCTTGAGCTTCCAATTGTGGTGCCGCATTTAGTTTCTTCTCTTGGTCCTGTTCTCAGAGGACTAACAAAAGTAGAGTCAGAACAAAAGAACAAAATTAAAAGAGAAAGAACAATAGTGTGAAGACATACCTCATTTGGACACTTTCTTGAATTATGACCCGCTTGACCACAGAGACCACAGTGGACTACTCTTCCTTGGCGACCAACTTTCTTGTCAGATTTCTTTTTGCTTGGTGATTCATTTAGACCCTTGATTCTTGCCTTACCCTTCGGTCTCCCTGCAGGACGTTTGTAAGGAGGTGCAACAATCCGTGGTCTTCCAGATTCCTTCCAAAATTTGGATCCATTAACAGGTCTCAGACCTCTCCTATATGTCTCTTGCCATTTTTCAGTCAAGAAGTAATCTGACATATAGTCTTCCACTTCGTAATTCATTTCTCAAATTGCACAAACAGCATGGCGACATGGGATACCAGTCAAATCCCACTTCCTGCATGCACAAGTACGCGCAGACAAATTCACAAAATATCCTGTGCCAAACTCAACAACCTCGTACTCGCCACCAGTGCTTGTGATCAGTGCACAATATTGAGCTTCATTACATGATTTCTCTAGCTCTTTTCTTGCCTTTTTGTGTTACTTAGCAGTCTTTTCCAGCAATAGTGGACCTGATGGCAACCCGTTGCATAGCATCCCTCCTTATCAGCTCTAACATCTGGACGAATGGCTTCCTCCTTGCGATTTTCAGTGTCCTATTATATGACTCGGTATGATTGTTGTGAGTATCCGCACAACAACAACCAACCCGAAAGAATGCTCTGCACCATGTACTTGATCCTTCCTAAGTAGAGTTTGGCAAGATTGAGGATCAAACTCTTTGAAAATCGCCAAATTCTCCTTGTAATCAGCTTCATTGTAGCTGCTTGCAACTCTCCAGAACAGTGGCTTCAACATATCTACCTTGTTTGATTTCTTCAAGGCAGAGTAGATGTGTCTAGCACAAGCTCGATGCTCTGCCATTGGTAACAGAGTTGCCACACCATGAATCAATCCTTTATGCATGTCTGATATCAGAGTGATGTTCTCACCTAGCCCCAAGTCCAGATCTTCTTTCAGCTTACGAACAAACCATTCCCAATTGGGATTGTTCTCACAGTCCACAACCGCCCATGCCAGTGGAAATATCTGGTTGTTAGGATCCCTTCCTACGGCAGTAAGCATCATCCCATTCGTAGAGTTTTTCAAAAAGGTATCATCCAAACCAATGATTGGACGATAGTTCTGCTTCCAAGCATTCCTCAACGGTTCAAGCAGATGTAGATTTGATGGAATGCCTCACGACCATCAGCCCTTACTGTTGTATTAACCTCAACTGTAGTATGCGGATTGGACCTACAATAAATTACAAAATTGTTAAGACAAATACAATACATCTTTAAACAGAACAAAGTGTTAATACAAACTGTTGACTTACGTTATAAGATGAAGCTCATAGTCTCTTAGTCTTGCAAACTGTTCATCACATTCAGCTTGCAGCTTATCAAACACACGTCTTCTAGCCACTTTTGCTTGGTTTGGCGAGATAATTATGTTATACCTCCTCTTCATCTCATCTTTTATCTCTGGACCGCTCATCTCAGGATTTCTTCTAATATCTTCAAGAAATAAATCAGCAATGACAGGAGTTTTAATGATCTCACACCTTCCTGTTGGATGGCATTGATGGTCATAGTCATAAGTCTTCACCATCCACTTTCCTCCAAGTGGTATCTCCACAGCACAATAGATTTTCCACCCACAACCTTTTGCTTTGCATCTAGCACCCAACCTCTCCTTTTCCCACCTGTCGAACACAACATTCCGTCTTGTCTTTAAGACATATTTGATCACACCTATATATACATTTTTGAAGTACATTTTGGGTTATACCCTTTTAGTTTTACTTATTTAAAATTTTATTTACAAAATTGATCCCTATATATTTGTACAAAAAAACAATTAGTTACATATAGTTAATCGACAAAATCAAAATTTTTATAGAAACTAATTATTGCTACTTAAATTTCTTATTAAAGGCTTATATATTTTCTATATATGTGTCCAAAAATAAAATAAAAATCAGAGAATTAGAATTAATGTGCGTTCTAGAAATAAGGAATTAGGAAAGATATGAATTCCAGATTTGCAAATAAAAATCAGAGAATGAGAATTATTGTACATGTGCGTTCTAGAAATAAGGAAATATATGAATTCTAGATTTGCAAGATATTCAATCGGACTCCACAAAACCATATAACAATTAAATCGTTTCCAAGCTATAAATCCCGGTTTTGGTAGGATTTTTTCTAGATGAATAGAAAATATATGACTATTTATTGCTAACATAACGTGTGCTACCATATTCGATTTGACAATTTATGAAAATTTAGTGCTAACATACTCGATTTAGTGCTAACATATTCGATTTGATATCACACATAATTCTATCGTCAACAAGGAACTCTATAAATAACGTGTGAAACTATGAATAAAAGACCCAAAATGCTCCAAATCATACTGGCATCTACAATACAAAGATTATTATTTTTGCTATACTATAAACTAATTATTTTTGTTTTTTTTCTAGATGTGCTTGGCCAAATCATTAATATTGGGAGATGCAAATGCTAAAGTTGAACAACAAGCCAACAAGCCAACAAGCTTGATTTCGGAATAAGAGAATAAAGTGAGTTTAATAGACTTTAGTATTTATAACCTACAGTTCTTTTCATTACTATATAATAGAGAATTTTTTTGTATAGTGATGACTGATGAGAAACAAAGATTGTCGTGTACCTTGTGGGTTATGTTTACTGAATAGATTTTTTGATATTTTCAGGCAGCTAACAGAATTATGATTAAAAGGAGAATAAAAACATATACCTCCAAACCATCAACACTTCTCTTCAGCAAATCATTCAGGAAGTGAAAGGGATAAGTACTGACCCCTTAGCTGTAAATAAGAGATTTAATTTGCAGCTTACTAATATATAAAAATAAAGGACAAAAATTGTTATTTGACCACATATAGTCACTTATTTTCTGAATTGTTTTAGGCTTAAGAGATAACTTCCAATTAACTTCAATCTTGGAGAACAGCTATGGACGACATGAACGAACATCAAAGTTTCTTCTACAAGTACAACACAAATAGAAAATAAGTTTCCTAAAATATTATGTTGTGGAAAAGTCTCTTCTACTCGATCAAGATACACACATGGAAAAGAAATCTAACTTACTGGCCATTTAATCCATGGCTTATGTCAACAAATAGCGATAAGAGAAAATGTTTTTCCAAAGAAACTCTTGCAACTTTTCTACTCTTATGTTTGAGCTCTTTAGTCTCATTCCTAACAACGGAGGACCTGAATGATGAAAACTGGTATATCATCAAAAAATATAATTGCAAATACTGTTCTATGATTAATTGATCTGTAATAACAATACAAGATGATTCACAAAGTACCGAACATACTATAAAGAAAGAAACTTAAAATATTTACAAATAGACTCAGAATTTGAATCGAAGAAATATAGTTCAAATTAAAATATTTACATGTTATCGTGAAAAAAAATTGTTATATTTTTTTGGTAAGATTATTCTGAGAAAAAATCAAAATCATATACCACCATTCAATGTTAAATATCCTATTGCCTTAAATATTCAAATAATTATAGTTTTTTTCAAATTCAACCCACCTAAATTCAACAATAAATACTATAAGTTATTACAAAAAATACCAAAATATATGCAATATTGATCGATACTAAAATTCATAGAAACTTACTCTACTTATTTTTTAAAATATATATAAAATAATTATCCCGTGGTGTACCACGGGTTAAATCCTAGTTCCTCTTAAAATCAATCCCACTGCTGAAAACCTGCCTTAAACTGAACACACCATCCACTACACCTCTTCTAACTAACTTCTCTGCTTGTGCTTCCTCATCACCTGATTCATCATCAGTTGCAGGATACACATCATCTTCGTCTGGTATCTGTTCCTCATAATTGTCATTGTTGAAAACTTGTATATCCTCCTCTTCAATCTCGGCCTCTTCGTCACCAATGTCACCATCAACCTCTGAGTCTGATGATTCAGATAAAGCTGCCTCTGAACTCTGACCTTCGTCAGCTTCACAAACATTCTCCTTGAGAATAAGCGACCCTTCACACGCACTCTCCTTTCCAACAGCTATTGTATCTACAGCTTCAACACATACTTCTTCAATCTTCTCGAAGTAAATGTCCACTTCTTTCATCCATCGTCCTTTTGAGACCAACTTCTTCTTGTTAGCATCAACATTCTCCCACAAAGGCTTCCTATCCGATACATCTTCAAATGGTAGCTTGTACCACATTGGCCCAATGTGCTTAATTCGCTTCTCAAGCATATATAGCAGTACATCTTCAAAGATAGTGAAAGAATCCACTTCTATTTCCTCAACAACTCCATTGACGTAGTCTAACACTCCACCGACTAACTTGAATTCGCCAGAATGATGGCATTTCACCTTAACCGAAATTTTTTCTCTACAAAATTCAAACAAAAATAATAATTTTAGTCAAGCAAGAAGACACTAGAAGACAATAGTTTTACTGTAGAGGATAAAGCAACAAAATTCCCCACATTCCCGACAACAGCTATCGACTCACATGTAAAAAGAATAAACTCACATGTAAAAAGAAGGAATCAAACAAAAGCTATCGACTATAGGAAACCCCATAACCAACCCCATAAAGTACCCGACAACATCCTCATATCCCCACATCCCCACTAGTTCACACTTAAAAAACTACTTAATATGTTATAAAATCGAAACGAAATTGAAAAATTTACCTCATTTGAGCGACAGCTAAACCCCAACACCAAACACTTCCCGATTAAAACCAACGATTACAACAATTTCCTTTAGTAAAGATGAAATTTCTTCTCCTTCTTCGAGTTAACCCTAGATGAAAAGTAGATCGATTTCTTTCACTCTGAATTGGGAAATCGAAAAAGTTTAACTTTTTACGATGAAAACGATGGAATCGAATTTAGTTATTGGGCCTGATTTATTTTTTTGTTTAATGTTTAGGCCCATTAAACGGTTACCCAAACTCAACCGGGTCAGGATCTCGGGTCGTGGTGACTAAGTCCGATCAGGTCTTAATACGGGTCCGACGAGTCAACGGTGAGTCAACACCGGCGAAAATCGTCCGTTTCACCGAGATTTGATGTGTATGGTGTTCCGCACATAACGTCATATACTTCATACATGTGGCCATGATTTATATATAGGTCATGTAGCTGGATATCCTTTCTCGTAGTTGGCATGTGTGGCCATGCATTGCTCGATACTTGAGTTTGCCATGATAGGTATTTTATGTTATTTTATTAAATTATATTAATATTCGTTTAATCTTTTCCATTTTTTTTCCCTCAATATTCGTTTTTAACTAGGTGTACACCCAACTGTTTTCAAAATCTTCTTGCGCACATCACATGTATATATATATATATATATAATATATGTACAAATATACATCACTGATCCATATGTGTTTATATACGATCGTATATGTGTGTTTCTATCTAACTAGGCGATGTCAAAATTTTAGTAACTTATGAAATGCGTGATAACAGGAGAGATCACTTGACGGAACACTTGTAGCTATAAAAAGATTATCAGATATGTCAGTTCAGGGGACCAAGGAGTTCGAGACAGAGGTGAGGTTGATCGCAAAGCTTCAACATAAAAACCTAGTACGTCTTGTCGGATTTTGCGACGACATGGGCGAGAAAATCTTGATTTATGAATACTTAGAAAATCGAAGCCTTGATGTCTACATATTCGGTTAGTATATATTGTCACTAGCTTGTTTAATTAATTCAAGTTTAGTTCTTACAGTTTCCATTTTCATATATCTTTAATTAGGAGAGGTAAGCTAATTGGCCAATCTCAATTTCTAGGAAAAAATGAGAGCTCTAAGCTAAACTGGCAAAAACGATTTGAGATCACTAAAAGGATTGCTCAAGGTATCCAATTCCTTCACCAAGAATCACGTTTTAGGATCATCCACAGAGATTTAAAAGCAAGCAATATTCTGCTTGATAAAGATATGATTCCGAAGATCCCCGATTTCGGGCTGGCCCGGATCATTAGAAATGAGACTCAAGATAACACACGGAAGGTGGTTGGAACTTTGTAAGTAGTTAAAATATGCATGCATGCATCAATGGTCCTTACAAAAGAGTTTTGTTTAAACCCTAATTTTGAAGTCTAATGGTTTTGGTTACCCTAGTGGCTACATGGCCCCGGAATATAGGACGAACGGAGTATTCTCAATGAAATCGGATGATTTCAGTTTTGGGGTATTACTCCTTGAGATTATAAGTGGCAAGAGGAATAGGGGGTTCAGTAACTTAGAAGGAGACACCAGTCTTCTCACCTGCGTAATTATGAGAGACTTTGATTTAATTATTATTTTATTTTCATTGTCAAGTTAAAATTTATAACAAAACTAAATTAATTTTGTGTGAACATACAGGCATGGAGAAACTGGGAAGAAGGAAACTGGTTAGAGACAGTAGATCCACTTATTGTACCTATCTTATCATCATCATCGTCGACGTCACAAGAAGTTCATAGATGCCTACAAATAGGTCTCTTGTGCGTTCAAGAACATGCAGCTGACAGACCAATGATGTCGTCCGTCGTGATGATGCTCGGAAGCGAAGTACCGATTCCTCAGCCTAAAACGTCCGGCTATTGTGTCCACTGCGTTGGGAAAAGGTCACTTGAGACTGGTTCTTCGTCAAGTACACAGCCAACCGAAAAATCTTGCACAGCGAACCAGATTACCGTTTGGTCATTGACCCTCGGTAATGTAAGTACAATAGAATTCTCAAAAAATAAACTTATATTTTTGATTAAAAAAAACTAATCTAAATGCATAATAATATACTGAAATGTTGTTACCATTTATGGAAAAAACAAGAAAAAAATTTGATGGTCATTTAATAATGATGGTAATTGTAACGAATATTTTTTTATTTTTTTATTTTGGTGAACGACTGGGGTTTTGCCCCAAATTTTATTTAGAGAACAAAATACAATTACACACAAATGTGTCTCTCGCACAAATGACCAACAGCATCCGCACGTAGCAGACCAGCAACAGACTCCGGGACCGTGTTAAAGACATGAAAACCTAAAGGAAGAGAAAACGCATAGGTAGCTAACCCATCAGCAAGATGGTTAGCTTCCCTATACACGTGACGAAAACGGACTATCCAGTCCGTCGTAATGAAGCCATGGCACAGACGTACCAGGAAAGACAAAGGATGAAAGTCTCCTATCCCTGTCGTAAGATAACCAACCACCAGTTTCGAGTCCACCTCCACCTCTAACCGCGTAACCTTTGCCTCCCAAGCGAAACTCAACCCATAGTAGACGCCCCAATGTTCAGCCAACTGCGCTGAGCAACGTCCAATACGTACTGCAGAACCACCACACCATTCACCCGCACTATTCCTCAACACCCCACCTGCAGATGCCATACCAGGATTACCTCTTGACGCTCCATCAGTATTAAGCTTAAACCACCCTTGATCAGGTACCACCCAGCCAATTTCTCCGACCACCCAAGTACGTGTCCCGGATTGATTCCCCGTGATCGACTGTGCCTTAGTCACATCCATCGTAAGCTTCTTTACAAAGAAGACCAATTTCTCCCCAAAAACATCACAACAACGCCATTTCCACCCCCACCAAACCGCCAGTGCAAACATGGTTGCCCAATCCCCTTCACACATACTTGTCCCTTTCTCCAGATTATGATACATCCACTCCAGTAGCGACATTGAAAAGAACTCCCGTCGCTTACTTCGTGGTATGATTCTCCTCCATAAGCCAGACATGGCAGGACAATCACGCAACACATGCATACTTGTCTCTACCCCACCCCTACAAACCGTACAAACATCAGAATCACTGAGGTGGCGTCGTAGTCTCTCCGTATTAGTCATTATAGACTGTTTTGCTACCAACCACAAAAAAAAGCTTTACTCTCTCCGGCGCGACAACTTGCCAAATCCGTTTGCTAAAACAAACCATGTTCTGCCCCAATCTCTCCTCCTTTGTTAAGAAAGCATACGCAGACCCTACCGTAAAGCAACCATCAGCGGACTCACCCCATGACACTCTATCAGTAACACCCGAAAAGCTATCCAAAACAACAGTAACCAGCTCTAGCTTCGTGTTGTCAGACACAAAAGGCGCTATACGCGCAACATCCCATCCACTACCATCAGTCCACAGATCCCGAGCTCTCAAATCTTCAAGACCCGATGGTATCACACCCATTGCATCCGTAATAAGCAACTCCCCTGACAGCCACTTATCCTTCCAGAACCGGACTATACGCCCATCTCCCACTACCCAACTCAATCCTTTACTAATGACCTCCCTCAGTCCTAACCCCACACTTCGCCAAGTTGACGACCAATTACTCTTAGTAGTCATCCAAGTAGGGTCCTGCACACTCCCGACTTTATACTTCCTCCTCACTACCTGTGCCCATAAGCTAGTGTGTTCCTGCAAGACTCTCCACCCCACCTTTGCTAGTAAAGCCTTATTCATCTCCTTTGGTACTCGAATCCCCAGGCCCCCCTCACTCTTCGGGCGACACACACGTTTCCAAGCAACCAAATGTTGTTTTCGTTTTTCCGCAGAACTGCCCTAGAGAAAGTCTCTAGAAACTCTATCCAACCTCTCCAAAGTATATTGAGGAAGTTTGATTGTACTCATAGTGTGCACAGGGATCGATGATAGCACTGATTTTGTCAAAGTTACTCGACCTGCGAAACTCAACATACGCCCTTTCCAACCTCCCAACCTCGCTGTAACCTTCGCCAGCACCTCCCCAAACGTCTCTTTGTTTATCCTCTTATGTAGCATCGGCATACCAAGATACTTTCCCAAATCCTTTGTTGATTGGATCCCACTCTCTACACTGATCATCTCCCCCAACTCCCTCGACACATTCTCAGAAAAGAAGATCTTTGACTTCTGCAGACTAACTTTTTGGCCTGAAGCATTACAAAACCTCTCCAACACACCCCGTATCACTCTAATCTGTGCCACTGATGCCTCAGCAAAGAGAATCAGATCGTCCGCAAAGCATATATGAGATAAATGAGGTCCCGAACCTGATAACTTGATAGGTTTCCACTGCTTCTGCACAACCGACGCTTCAATCATATGACACAAGCGTTCAATGCACAGAACAAAAAGGTATGGTGATAACGGATCCCCCTGACGCAACCCTCGTGATGGCTTAAACGGTTCTGTTCTTTCCCCGTTCCACAACAAACTCATTGAAGGGCCTGTAACACACTGCATAATCCAATGAACCCATTCCTCAGCCAACCCGACTGCTTGTAACGTCTCTTCCAAGAAATCCCACCGGACTCTATCATAAGCTTTCTCTAGGTCGAGTTTCAAAAGCATCCATCCTTTTCTCCCTTTTTTCCTCCTCATGGAGTGGACCGCCGCCTAAACAATAATAATATTGTCTGTCCCCAATCTCCCTGGAATAAAGCTTGTTTGAGTAGGCCCAACCACCGTCGTCATCATTCCCTTCAAGCGTCCCACCAGAGTCTTGGTAATAGTCTTAAAGAGCACATTACATAGACTTATAGGGCGGAACTGTACAATAGTTTCTGGCTTCAACACCTTTGCTATAAGAACCAGAAGTGCATCATTTGTCCCTGGTGGTAGACACCCGGTTCTAAAGAATTCCAAGACAAACTGTGTCACCGACGCCTTAACTATCTCCCAGTTGTGTTGATAAAACACTGGTTGAAAACCATCAGGTCCAGGGGCCTTGTAAGGACCCATACTACGCATAGCCGTTTCTATCTCCATCTCCGAGAAAGGCTTACTTAACGCCTCTTTATCCGCACGAGACACCCTTAGAAATCCTGCATCAGACAACCACTCCACCACATGATCTACATCCTCCAATGAGTACAAGCGCTTATAATAAGTAGTAGCCAGATCCTCCAACTCCTCTGCATTTGAGAGCCACTGTCCTAAAATTCATAGAAACTTACTCTACTTATTTTTTAAAATATATATAAAATAATTATCCCGTGGTGTACCACGGGTTAAATCCTAGTTCCTCTTAAAATCAATCCCACTGCTGAAAACCTGCCTTAAACTGAACACACCATCCACTACACCTCTTCTAACTAACTTCTCTGCTTGTGCTTCCTCATCACCTGATTCATCATCAGTTGCAGGATACACATCATCTTCGTCTGGTATCTGTTCCTCATAATGTCATTGTTGAAAACTTGTATATCCTCCTCTTCAATCTCGGCCTCTTCGTCACCCAATGTCACCATCAACCTCTGAGTCTGATGATTCAGATAAAAGCTGCCTCTGAACTCTGCCTTCGTCAGCTTCACAACATTCTCCTTGAGAATAAGCGACCCTTCACACGCACTCTCCTTTCCAACAGCTATTGTATCTACAGCTTCAACACATACTTCTTCAATCTTCTCGAAGTAAATGTCCACTTCTTTCATCCATCGTCCTTTTGAGACCAACTTCTTCTTGTTAGCATCAACATTCTCCCACAAAGGCTTTCCTATCCGATACATCTTCAAATGGTAGCTTGTACCACATTGGCCCAATGTGCTTAATTCGCTTCTCAAGCATATTAGCAGTACATCTTCAAAGATAGTGAAAGAATCCACTTCTATTTCCTCAACAACTCCATTGACGTAGTCTAACACTCCACCGACTAACTTGAATTCGCCAGAAATGATGCATTTCACCTTACGAAATTTTTTCTCTACAAAATTCAAACAAAAATAATAATTTTAGTCAAGCAAGAAGACACTAGAAAGACAATATTTTACTGTAGAGGATAAAGCAACAAAATTCCCCACATTCCCCACTTCCCGACAACAGCTATCGACTCACATGTAAAAAGAATAAACTCACATGTAAAAAGAAGGAATCAAACAAAAGCTATCGACTATAGGAAACCCATAACCAAACCCCATAAAGTACCCGACAACATCCTCATATCCCCACATCCCCACTAGTTCACACTTAAAAAACTACTTAATATGTTATAAAATCGAAACGAAATTGAAAAATTTTCCTCATTGAGCGACAGCTAACCCCAACACCAAACACTTCCCGATTAAAACCAACGATTACAACAATTTCCTTAGTAAAGATGAAATTTCTTCTCCTTCTTCGAGTTAACCCTAGATGAAAAGTAGATCGATTTCTTTCACTCTGATTTGGGAAATCGAAAAAGTTTAACTTTTTACGATGAAAACGATGGAATCGATTTTAGTTATTGGCGCCTGATTTATTTTTTTTGTGTAATGTTTAGGCCCATTAAACGTTACCCAAACTCAACCGGGTCAGGATCTCGGGTCGTGTGACTAAGTCCGATTTCGGGTTTTAATACGGTCCAACGAGTTTCAACGCGTGAGTCAACACCAGCACAAATCGTCCGTTCACCGAGAATTTGATGTTGTATGGGTGTTCCGCAACATAACGTCATATACTTATACATGTGGCCATGATTTACATTTGTTCATGTAGTGGGATATTTTTTCTCGTAGCTGGGCATGTGTGCAATCATTCCTCGATGCTTGAAAGTGTTGGAACCAAAGGTAGAGATAGGTTTCATGATCTGGATTAGGAACTGAAGATGAAGTGCTTCCCGAGTTGTCGAGTCCTAAGAACTGAAGATAGTTCACCTAATTTTTTAGACACCAATTTTAATATTTTCTTAACTAATGGCTCGCAAACATTAAAAGTGGGAAAAAAGATACTCAGCTACCTCAAGTATCGCGGAATGCATGGCCACACATGCCAACTACGAGAAAGGATATCCAGCTACATGAACTATATGTAAATCATGGCCACATGTATGAAGTATATGACGTTATGTGCGGAACACCATACACATCAAATCTCGGTGAAACGGACGATTTGTGCCGGTGTTGACTCACCGTTGACTCGTTGGACCCGTATTAAAACCCGATCGGGACTTAGTCACCACGACCCGAGATCCTGACCCGCTTGAGTTTGGGTAACCGTTTTAATGGGCCTAAACATTAAACAAAAAAATAAATCAGCCCAATAACTAAAATCGATTCCATCGTTTCATCGTAAAAAGTTAAACTTTTTCGATTTCCCCAAATCAGAGTGAAAGAAATCGATCTACTTTTCATCTAGGGTTAACTCGAAAGAAGGAGAAGAAATTTCATCTTTACTAAAAGGAAATTGTTGTAATCGTTGGTTTTAATCGGGAAGTGTTTGGTGTTGGGGTTTAGCTGTCGCTCAAAAAATGAGGTAAATTTTTCAATTTCGTTTCGATTTTATAACATATTAAGTAGTTTTTTAAGTGTGAACTAGTGGGGATGTGGGATATCGCAAGGATGTTTGTCGGGTACTTTATGGGGTTGGTTATGGGTTTCCTATAGTTCGATAGCTTTTGTTTGATTCCTTCTTTTTACATGTGAGTTTATTCTTTTTACATGTGAGTCGATAGCTGTTGTCTCAGGGAATGTGGGAATGTGGGAATTTTTTGCTTTATCCTCTACAGTAAAACTATGTCTTCAGTGTCTTCTTGCTTGACTTAAATTATTATTTTTGTTTGAATTTTGTAGAGAAAAATTTCGGTTAAGGTGAAATGCCATCATTCTGGCGAATTCAAGTTAGTCGTGTGGGTGTTAGACTACGTCAATGGAGTTGTTGAGGAAATAGAAGTGGATTCTTTCACTATCTTTGAAGAGGTACTGCTATATATGCTTGAGAAGCGAATTAAGCACATGTGGCGCCAATGTGTACAGCTACCATTTGAAGATGTATCGGATAGGAAGCCTTTGTGGGAGAATGTTTTGAATGCTAACAAGAAGAAGTTGGTCTCAAAAGGACGATGGATGAAAGAGTGGACATTTACTTCGAGAAGATTGAAGAAGTATGTGTTGAAGCTGTAGATACAATTGCTGTTGGAAAGGAGAGTGCGTGTGAAGGGTCGCTTATTCTCAAGGAGAATGTTTGTGAAGCTGACGAAGGTCAGAGTTCAGAGGCAGCTTTATCTGAATCATCAGACTCAGAGGTTGATGGTGACATTGGTGACGAAGAGGGCCGAGATTGAAGAGGAGGATATACAAGTTTTCAACAATGACAATTATGAGGAACAGATACCAGAACGAAGATGATGTGTATCCTGCAACTGATGATGAATCAGGTGATGAGGAAGCCACAAGGCAGAGAAGTTAGTTAGAAGAAGGTGTAGTGGATGGTGTGTTCAGTTTAAGGCAGGTTTTCAGCAGTGGGAATTGATTTTAAGAGGAACTAGGATTTAAACCCGTGGTACACCACGGGATAATTATTTTATATATATTTTTTTAAAAATAAGTAGAGTAAGTTTCTAGAATTTTGGACAGTGGCTCTCAAATGCAGAGGAGTTGGAGGATCTGGCTGTTACTTATTATAAGCGCTTGTACTCATTGGATGATGTAGATCCTATGGTGGAGAGGTTGTCTGAGGCAGGATTCTTAAGGGTGTCTCGTGCTGATAAAGAGGCTTAAGTAAGCCTCTCGGAGATGGAGATAGAAACGGCTATCCGTAGTATGGGTCCTTATAAGGCCCCTGGCCTGATGGTTTTCAACCAGTGTTTTATCAACACAACTGGGAGATAGTTAAGGCGTCGGTGACACAGTTTGTCTTGGAGTTTTAGAACGGGTGTCTACCACCAGGGACAAATGATGCACTTCTGGTTCTTATAGCAAAGGTGTTGAAGCCAGAAACTATTGTACAGTTCCGCCCTATAAGTCTATGTAATGTGCTCTTTAAGACTATTACCAAGACTCTGGTGGGACGCTTGAAGGGAATGATGACGACGGTGGTTGGGCCTACTCAAACAAGCTTTTATCCCAGGGAGATTGGGGACAGACAATATTATTATTGTTTAGGCGGCGGTCCACTCCATGAGGAGGAAAAAAGGGAGAAAAGGATGGATGCTTTTGAAACTCGACCTAGAGAAAGCTTATGATAGAGTCCGGTGGGATTTCTTGGAAGAGACGTTACAAGCAGTCGGGTTGGCTGAGGAATGGGTTCATTGGATTATGCAGTGTGTTACAGGCCCTTCAATGAGTTTGTTGTGGAACGGGGAAAGAACAGAACCGTTTAAGCCATCACGAGGGTTGCGTCAGGGGGATCCGTTATCACCATACCTTTTTGTTCTGTGCATTGAACGCTTGTGTCATATGATTGAAGCGTCGGTTGTGCAGAAGCAGTGGAAACCTATCAAGTTATCAGGTTCGGGACCTCATTTATCTCATATATGCTTTGCGGACGATCTGATTCTCTTTGCTGAGGCATCAGTGGCACAGATTAGAGTGATACGGGTGTGTTGGAGAGGTTTTGTAATGCTGCAGCCAAAAAGTTAGTCTGCAGAAGTCAAAGATCTTCTTTCTGAGAATGTGTCGAGGGAGTTGGGGGAGATGATCAGTGTAGAGAGTGGGATCCAATCAACAAAGGATTTGGGAAAGTATCTTGGTATGCCGATGCTACATAAGAGGATAAACAATGAGACGTTTGGGAGGTGCTGGCGAAGGTTACAGCGAGGTTGGGAGGTTGGAAAGGCGTATGTTGAGTTTCGCAGGTCGGGTAACTTTGACAAAATCAGTGCTATCATCGATCCCTGTGCACACTATGAGTACAATCAAACTTCCTCAATATACTTTGGAGAGGTTGGATAGAGTTTCTAGAGACTTTCTCTGGGGTAGTTTCTGCGGAAAAAATGAAAACAACATTGGTTGCTTGGAAACGTGTGTGTCGCCAAAGAGTGAGGGGGCCTGGGGATTCGAGTACAAAAGGAGATGAATAAGGCTTTACTAGCAAAGGTGGGGTGGAGAGTCTTGCAGGACCACACTAGCTTATGGGCACAGGTGGTGAGGAGGAAGTATAAAGTCGGGAGTGTGCAGGATCCTACTTGGATGACTACTAAGAGTAATTGGTCGTCAACGTGGCGAAGTGTGGGGTTAGGACTGAGGGAGGTCATTAGTAAAGGATTGAGTGGGGTAGTGGCGATGGGCGTACAGTCCGGTTATGGAAGGATAAGTGGCTGTCAGGGAGCGGCTTATTACGATGCAGTGGGTGTGTACCATCGGGTCTTGAAGATTTGAGAGCTCGGGATCTGTGGACTGATGGCAGTGGATGGATGTTGCGCGTTATAGCGCCTTTTGTGTCTGACAACACGAAGCTAGAGCTGGTTATGGTTGTTTTGGATAACTTTTCGGGTGTTACTGATAGAGTGTCATGGGGTGAGTTCGCTGATGGTTGCTTTACGGTAGGGTCTGCGTATGCTTCTTAACAAAGGAGGAGAGATTGGGGCAGAACATGGTTTGTTTTACAAACGGATTTGGCAAGTTGTCGCGCCAGAGAGAGTAAAACTTTTTTTGGGTGTAGCACAACAGTCTATAATGACTAATACGAGAGACTACGACGGCACCTCAGTGATTCTGATGTTTGTACGGTTTGTAGGGGTGGGGGGTAGAGACAAGTATGTATGTGTTGCGTGATTGTCCTCCCTGTCTGGCTTATTGGAGGAGAATCATACCACGAAGTAAGCGACGGGAGTTTTTTTCAATGTCGCTACTGGAGTGGATGTATCATAATTTGGAGAAAGGGACAGGTATGTGTGCAGGGGATTGGGCAACCATGTTTGCACTGGCGGTTTGGTGGGGGTGGAAATGGCGTTGCTTGATGTTTTTGGGGAGAAATTGGTCTGCAGGGATAGGGTCTCCTTTGTAAAGAAGCTTACGGTGGATGTGACTAAGGCACAGTCGATCACGGGGAATCAATCCGGGACACGTACTTGGGTGGTCGGAGAAATTGGCTGGTGGTACCTGATCAAGGGTGGTTTAAGCTTAATATTGATGGAGCGTTCAAGAGGTAATCCTGGTATGGCATCTGCAGGTGGGGTGTTGAGAATAGTGCGGGGTGAATGGTGTGGTGGTTTTGCAGTACGTATTGGACGTTGCTCAGCGCAGTTGGCTGAACTTTGGGGCGTCTACTATGGGTTGAGTTTTGCTTGGGAGGCAAAGGTGACGCGGTTGGAGGTGGAGGTGGACTCGAAACTGGTGGTTGGTTATCTTACGACAGGGATAGGAGACTTTCATCCTTTGTCTTTCCTGGTACGTCTGTGCCATGGCTTCATTACGAGGGACTGGATAGTCCGTTTTCGTCACGTGTATAGGGAAGCTAACCATCTTGCTGATGGGTTAGCTACCTATGCGTTTTCTCTTCCTTTAGGTTTTCATGTTTTTAACACGGTCCCGCAGTCTGTTGCTGGTCTGCTACGGTCGCGGATGATGTTGGTCATTTGTGCGAGAGACACTTTGTGTTTAATTGTATTTTTTCTCTAAATAAAATTTGGGGCAAAACCCCAGTCGTTCACCAAAATAAAAAATAAAAAATATTCGTTACAATTACCATCATTATTAAATGACCATCAAATTTTTTCTTGTTTTTTCCATAAATGGTAACAACATTTCAGTATATTATTATGCATTTAGATTAGTTTTGTTAATTCAAAAATATAAGTTTATTTTTTTGAGAATTCTAATGTACTTACATTACCGAGGGTCAATGACCAAACGGTAATCTGGTTCGCTGTGCAAGATTTTTCGGTTGGCTGTTGTACTTGACGAAGAACCAGTCTCAAGTGACCTTTTCCAAACGCAGTTGGACACAATAGCCGGACGTTTTAGGCTGAGGAATCGGTACTTCGCTTCCGAGCATCATCACGACGGACGACATCATTTGGTCTGTCAGCTGCATGTTCTTGAACGCACAAGAGACCTATTTGTAGGCATCTATGAACTTCTTGTGACGTCGACGATGATGATGATAAGATAGGTACAATAAGTGGATCTACTGTCTCTAACCAGTTTCCTTCTTCCCAGTTTCTCCATGCCTTGTATGTTCACACAAAATTAATTTAGTGTTGTTATAAATTTTAACTTGACAATGAAAATAAAATAATAATTAAATCAAAGTCTCTCATAATTACGCAGGTGAGAAGACTGGTGTCTCCTTCTAAGTTACTGAACCCCCTATTCCTCTTGCCACTTATAATCTCAAGGAGTAATACCCCAAAACTGAAATCATCCGATTTCATTGAGAATACTCCGTTCGTCCTATATTCCGGGGCCATGTAGCCACTTAGGGTAACCAAAACCATTAGACTTCAAAATTAGGGTTTAAACAAAACTCTTTTGTAAGGACCATTGATGCATGCATGCATAATTTAACTACTTACAAAGTTCCAACCACCTTCCGTGTGTTATCTTGAGTCTCATTTCTAATGATCCGGGCCAGCCCGAAATCGGGATCTTCGGAATCATATCTTTATCAAGCAGAATATTGCTTGCTTTTAAATCTCTGTGGATGATCCTAAAACGTGATTCTTGGTGAAGGAATTGGATACCTTGAGCAATCCTTTTAGTTGATCTCAAATCGTTTTTGCCAGTTTAGCTTAGAGCTCTCATTTTTTCCTAGAAACTGGAGATTGGCCAATTAGCTTACTTCTCCTAATTAAAGATATATGAAAATGGAAACTGTAAGAACTAAACTTGAATTAATTAAACAAGCTAGTGACAATATATACTAACCGAATATGTAGACATCAGGCTTCGATTTTCTAAGTATTTATAAATCAAGATTTTCTCGCCCATGTCGTCGCAAAATCCGACAAGACGTACTAGGTTTTTATGTTGAAGCTTTGCGATCAACCTCACCTCTGTCTCGAACTCCTTGGTCCCCTGAACTGACATATCTGATAATCTTTTTATAGCTACAAGTGTTCCGTCAAGTGATCTCTCCTGTTATCACGCATTTCATAAGTTACTAAAATTTTGACATCGCCTAGTTAGATAGAAACACACATATACGATCGTATATAAACACATATGGATCAGTGATGTATATTTGTACATATATTATATATATATATATAATATATATAATATATAATATATATATATACATGTGATGTGCGCAAGATGATTTTGAAAACAGTTGGGTGTACACCTAGTTAAAAACGAATATTGAGGGAAAAAAATGGAAAAGATTAAAACGAATATTAATATAATTTAATAAAATAACATAAAATACCTATCATGGCAAACTCAAGTATCGAGCAATGCATGGCCACACATGCCAACTACGAGAAAGGATATCCAGCTACATGACCTATATATAAATCATGGCCACATGTATGAAGTATATGACGTTATGTGCGGAACACCATACACATCAAATCTCGGTGAAACGGACGATTTTCGTCAGTGTTGACTCACCGTTGACTCGTCGGACCCGTATTAAAACCCGATCGGACTTAGTCACCACGACCGAGATCCTGACCCGGTTGAGTTTGGGGTAACCGTTTAATGGGCATAAACATTAAACAAAAAAATAAATCAGGCCCAATAACTAAAATCGATTCCATCGTTTTCATCGTAAAAATTTTAAACTTTTTCGATTTCCCAAATCAGAGTGAAAGAAATCGATCTAATTTTCATCTAGGGTTAACTCGAAGAAGGAGAAAAAATTTCATCTTTACTAAAGGAAATTTTGTGTAATCGTTGGTTTTAATCGGGAAGTGTTTGGTGTTGGGGTTTAGCTGTCGCTCAAATGAGGTAAATTTTTCAATTTCGTTTCGATTTTATAACATATTAAGTAGTTTTTTAAGTGTGAACTAGTGGGGATGTGGGATATGAGGATGTTGTCGGGTACTTTATGGGGTTGGTTATGGGGTTTCCTATAGTCGATAGCTTTTGTTTGATTCCTTCTTTTTACATGTGAGTTTATTCTTTTTACATGTGAGTCGATAGCTGTTGTCGGGAATGTGGGGAATTTTGTTGCTTTATCCTCTACAGTAAAACTATTGTCTTCTAGTGTCTTCTTGCTTAACTAAAATTATTATTTTGTTTTGAATTTTGTAGAGAAAAATTTCGGTTAAGGTGAAATGCCATCATTCTGGCGAATTCAAGTTAGTCGGTGGAGTGTTAGACTACGTCAATGGAGTTGTTGAGGAAATAGAAGTGGGATTCTTTCACTATCTTTTTGAAGATGTACTGCTGTATATGCTTGAGAAGCGAATAAGCACATTGGCTAATGTGTACAAGCTACCATTTGAAGATGTATCGGATTAGGAAGCCTTTGTGGGAGAATGTTGATGCTAACAAGAAGAAGTTGGTCTCAAAAGGACGATGGATGAAAGAAGTGGACATTTACTTCGAGAAGATTGAAGAAGTATGTGTTGAATCTGTAGATACAATAGCTGTTGGAAAGGAGAGTGCGTTGTGAGGTCGCTTTATTCTCAAGGAGAATGTTTGTGAAGCTGACGAAGGTCAGAGTTCAGAGGCAGCTTTATCTGAATCATCAGACTCAGAGGTTGATGGTGACATTGGTGACGAAGAGGCCGAGATTGAGAGGAAGGATATACAAGTTTTCAACAATGACAATTATGAGGAACAGTACCAGACGAAGATGATGTGTATCCTGCAACTGATGATGAATCAGGTGATGAGGAAGCACAAGCAGAGAAGTTAGTTAGAAGAGGTGTAGTGGATGGTATGTGTTCAGTTTAAGGCAGGTTTTCAGCAGTGGGATTGATTTTAAGAGGAACTAGGATTTAACCCTGGTACACCACGGGATAATTATTTTATATATTTTAAAAAATAAGTAGAGTAAGTTTCTATGAATTTTTAGTATCGATCAATATTGCATATATTTTGGTATTTTTGTAATAACTTATAGTATTTATTGTTGAATTTAGGTGGGCTGAATTTGAAAAAACTATAATTATTTGAATATTTAAGGCAATAGGATATTTAACATTGAATGGTGGTATATGATTTTGATTTTTTCTCAGAATAATCTTACCAAAAAAATATAAACAATTTTTTTTCACGATAACATGTAAATATTTTAATTTGAACTATATTTCTTCGATTCAAATTCTGAGTCTATTTGTAAATATTTTTAAGTTTTTTCTTTAGAGTATGTTCGGTACTTTGTGAATCATCTTGTATTGTTATTACAGATCAATTAATCATAGAACAGTATTTGCAATTATATTTTTTGATGATATACCAGTTTTCATCATTAGGTCCTCCGTTGTTAGAATGAGACTAAAGAGCTCAAACATAAGAGTAGAAAAGTTGCAAGAGTTTCTTTGAAAAACATTTTCTCTTATCGCTATTTGTTGACATAAGCCATGGATTAAATGGCCAGTAAGTTAGATTTCTTTTCCATGTGTGTATCTTGATCGAGTAGAAGAGATTTTCCACGACATAATATTTTAGGAAACTTATTTTCTATTTGTGTTGTACTTGTAGAAGAAACTTTGATGTTCGTTCATGTCGTCCATAGCTGTTCTCCAAGATTGAAGTTAATTGAAAGTTATCTCTTAAGCCTAAAACAATTCAGAAAATAAGTGACTATATGTGTCAAATAACAATTTTTGTCCTTTATTTTTATATATTAGTAAGCTGCAAATTAAATCTCTTATTTACAGCTAAGGGTCAGTACTTATCCCTTTCACTTCCTGAATGATTTGCTGAAGAGAAGTGTTGATGGTTTGGAGGTATATATTTTATTCTCCTTTTAATCATAATTTCTGTTAGCTGCCTGAAAATTATCAAAAATCTATTCAGTAAACATAAACCACAAGGTACACGACAATCTTTGTTTTTCATCAGTCATCACTATACAAAAAATTCTCTATTATATAGTGATTGAAAAGAACTGTAGGTTATAAATACTAAAGTCTATTAAACTCACTTTATTCTCTTATTCCGAAATCAAGCTTGTTGGCTTGTTGGTGTGTTGTTCAACTTTAGCATTTGCATCTCCCAATATTAATGATTTGGCCAAGCACATCTAGAAAAAAAACAAAAATAATTAGTTTATAGTATAGCAAAAATAATAATCTTTGTATATATTATACATTGTAGATGCCAGTATATGATTTGGAGCATTTTGGGTCTTTTATTCATAGTTTCACACGTTATTTATAGAGTTCCTTGTTGACGATAGAATTATGTGTGATATCAAATCGAATATGTTAGCACTAAATCGAGTATGTTAGCACTAAATTTTCATAAATTGTCAAATCGAATATGGTAGCACACGTTATGTTAGCAAATAAATAGTCATATATTTTCTATTCATCTAGAAAAAATCCTACCAAAACCGGGATTTATAGCTTGGAAACGATTTAATTGTTATATGGGTTTTGTGGAGTCCGATTGAATATCTTGCAAAATCTAGAATTCATAATTTCCTATTTCTAGAACGCACATTGTACAATAATTCCCATTCTCTGATTTTTATTTGCAAATCTAGAATTCATATCTTTCCTAATTCCTTATTTCTTAGAACGCACATTATTCTAATTCTCTGATTTTTTTTTATTTTTTGGACACATATATAG